>OX365949.1:37517129-38983653 GCA_947247005.1 Spisula solida
ATTTATTAATAGACAATACACGTTATTGTATCAATTTATTATATATATATGTGTTTTAATACTTAATGTACTAGTAAGTTTAAACAAACCATTTCATCAATAACATAATTACATGTACTTTAAAACATAATTTACGTAAAGTGAATGTGTCCTGTTTTTAGCATAATCAAAATTTCCATTTAACTATATTATTATATAGTAATTACTAGTAAATATACTTATGTAAAAAGCAGAAGAACCCAAATTCCGAAGTATAGCTAAAATTTTGATATCTTTTAAAATATGACAATACCCACTTCAAACAAGTCACTAAGAATTGCAAGCAATACAGAAGTCCCCTACCAGTTTGAAGCCAAGACCGTTTAAATTTTTAATGTTTCTGTTGCCATGGCAACCGAAATTATTGTCAGAATTAAAAATATTAAGTCGTGCATAATCACCTTATTGCCCTCTATCCACATACCAAGTTTCATAAACCTAGCTTGGAAACTAGTTGATTTATGTTAGGATCCAGAATTTTTATGGACAGACAGACTGACGGATGGACAGCAAACCTATAGTCCCCTCTGGCTGAAATTGTTAGGGGACTAACAAGCTCATAAACAAGTTCATGTTTATCTGATTTGCACACCTAGTTCCTGTGTGGCTACATCTTCAATCTGTTTATGTATATCTCCAACTTCCTCCTGGGTCAATGCTTTCTCCATGTGACGATATGTTATTCTATAGCAATGACTAGTCTTCTGTTTTTTTGTGTTCTCAAACACATCGATAAGTTCAACATTTTCAATGATGTCACCTCCTATAGAACGAATGACATCATAGAAATCATGCTCGTGATAATTTTCTGGAATCCAGAAAGCCATGTCGTTCACTACAGAAGGATGTTTACTGAATGGCTGAAAAATAAATAATGTTGTTTTGAAATATAGGTTTACAAGCCAGGTAACATTATACACTGGCCCGAAGTAATGGTATCCTTTTTATATAATTTTATGTAAGGATTTGGGATAAAACCCAAAGGTAGATTCTAACCAATAGACAAGATGGACCATTTCAAAGGCAAAAACACAATCAAAATTGACAAAATCTGTTCCTACAGCTGAGTGGTCTAATGCTTTCAAACTACACATTGTTAGGCAATGGAATTACACAGTGTATGTTAGAATCCCACTATAGGAGCTAACCAATTAACTACAGGTGATTTAATATACTGTAAGTTAGTTGTAAGGACATCTGGAGCCCGTTGCCTAAACAAACTGCATACCAAGCACTAAGTCAGGAAATGGCTTGATAAAAAATAGCGCTACATAGCGGAAAAATTATATGCTACCGGTATCGGCATACTGAGCAATTTCCTTGAGAATCTGTGACATACCAAGGGCATACATAGTACTGGTATAGCTCCTTTGTTTTACTCTTTCCTGAGTGTAAGTTCAAAATAGCCAATTTTTCATAATTCAATGACAAATCAATGGCAATAACTCTGTGTTAATCATACATCGATAGGCCTATGAGCCTCAATCTACAGTACAGTAGATTTGAGTTTCATTGAAAATATTCATAGAAAATTTCACACCATTTCCGGGATATGGCTCCAACAGACGGAAAAACAAATGCTAGAAAATCACATTGCCCCTTAGTGGTAGGGGCACAAAAACCCTTAAGTGGAACATTCTACAGAAGATATTTTATATGGTTGACTCAGGCTTTCTACTGACCTTGAATGTAACCTTTGTACTGGGATCATCCATGTCAAACTGAGACATGAATCTCGCATCTTCACTCCAGAACAGTCGAATATCTGGTATGTTGTATAACTTCATGGCTAGACGTTCCAGTCCCATACCAAATGCCCAGCCAACCTTGTCAACTGCCCCAGCTGGAAACAAAATACTCAGTTAGTGCCAGTCCATATAGGTCAAACATCGTTAAAAGACCACCTATTGGTAAAACTACCTTAATATTATGAAAGTGATGGATGAAACTAAAAATAATTCATACTTCAACCTCATCAATCTCAGGCCTAAAGATCTCTGTTTCAAGCTCTGAAACACCATTTTTCAATTTAAACAATGAAGTAAAATTCAGGATTCAAAAACCTGAACTCAAGCATAGACCTGTAAAATACTGATTCAGGCCACTTTACAACTAATATGGATATTCTTCTAAACCAAAGGTGGTCTGAAAGATTCAGGTTTAATAGTATAGCAAACATATACTGTAAACCAATTTACTTTCGCAACTGTGTAAATGTGTGAAATTCAAAATTTCCTTACTTTTTGACCCACTAAAATATCCACTTACTACAGTATTAAATATAAACACGAGATAAAGGGTCAAATTGTTCAAGAAGGTGCTTTAAAATTGTGTCTAAATAACGGTTCAACTGTTGTGATGCAGTTTCATTTGTAATGAATTTTGTAATCGGTGTCGTAATAGGGGGATCATGTGATTACAGTCAAGCGCAAAATCTATGTGAATAGAATCACTTAACATTTTCCGATAGACTTAATTCATAATATATGCAGTGTTATTATGCACCATACATTTGGCCTTACCTTTCTTTAGAATTTCTTGTTTAATGACACCACAACCTAACACTTCCATCCATTTGTCCTGATATAAGATTTCTAGTTCCCAAGACGGATGTGTGAAAGGAAATTGTTCTTCTACCCATCTATACTCAATATCTGTAATATATTTCACAGAGTTATAACAAACATGACATGCGTTCAATAAACGCTTACACCCTGGTGGAAGCTAAGTCAATCAGGGGCCATTAAGTCTGTAGAAATGTTGGATAGTTTTACATAGTGATGTACCATTTATTGAATAACAGTGATTTGTGGTGTTCAGGTGTCTGCAGATTCCAATGATCAATGTCATTCATCCATAATCCAACATCGGATAATTATAACGAAATGTTAAACAAGATTTTTTTAATCAAGTTTCAACCAGTAGAATGCATATTATTACCAATTTGAACAATTTCTTCTAACTCAGATAGTAAAACTTTTGTTTCTAATAAAATAACTATTGCAGCCCAGCGTCCAGGTGAAAATACACATAATACGCACAAATTGAGCACTTGAGAAGCATACCGCGTATACAGTTACTGTTTATTATGATTATTAATCGGTTAAATCGCATCAGTAGTGCCAGACGATTCTAACTGATGATCGAATATGATTTGCAACCAATGCCTCATCACTAGTGTTACATGGCTTTGACAATATAATGTGTTTATGATGGTAAACAAGTATGCCAAAGTTGGAAAATTGTGTCAAGCACTTAATGGTGATCATGAGTATGAAGTAAGGTCGTAAAACACAGAATCAACAGACTGACAGCCCGAATGCCTGATCTACCAACAAACCAACTCGTTCAACTGCAAGATGACATATATAACCCTTTCAAACTGTGTGAACCATATGATAATAGTAAGGTTGCGAAGTGAATGTGTACAGCAACTTGTAGGTGTAGCTACCCATACATGAACATGTTTCAATTAAAAGTGGCTTGCACATGTAAGATCACGAGACAGTTGAAACATGAGTTCTTTGCAAATCAATCTGAGTGTTTATATAAACTCAATGAGTCCACAGACAAAATACACACATTAATTTGTAGGAACTAGTAACTACACACACATGGATGATGAAATGCTCAAAAGTTAGACGTTCACATTCTTTTGCAACATCTCTATTAAAGTAAAGCAAGCCTACCAATATTATATACAATGGCTTTTTCAATACAATGCACCAAGTGTAGTGACATGTACAAAAGTTCATAACTTACCTGTCCCAAACAAAGCTTGAGCTAGATTTTGTAATGTGTTTTTTAATTCATGTGCTACAGTCAATGCTGCTTCCAGAGAATGTTCTTCTTGCTTCAACTCTGTATGTGAACCAGCTTCAAATAAACTAAGCTTGCTGATATCATTAGCATTCTTGAAAAGCTGAAATGGAACATATACATTATATCGCAAATCTTGAATATACCAAAATCTTTATTATACATAGGGGTTGATTTTAAGCTTTTTGATATTAATAATTATCATTCTTAAAAAGCTGTAAAGAAAGTAAAGATTTTAACTGCTTTTTTTTCTCGAAGTAAAATGTTTAAAACAACAAAAATATTACGTTTGCAGTTATGATACTGCAATGTTTGGATACAAGTGGCAGACCTGAATAAACAGATCATGGTAAGTGGAAATATGACCAAATCTCACCTGATGTTTTGAAAACAGTCTAACGCCATCAACCTGATGAAAGATAGGATAATGACTTGAATCCACCGTATCTCTTCTATAAACGTCACCAGCAATCAGAAAGCTGTCTAAACCTGATGAAATTAAATCTCTTTGATGAGCTGTGGTATGTGCTCGAAGCATATGCGAACTATTTACGTAATAACTATCTGAAATACTCCTGCTTGGATGATCGGATGGGACTAATAAATTGTCAAAATTCTGTTCTAGTGACACCACTGGACTTATGTGATCGTACATAGAAAATATCGGATTTCCAGCACGTAAATAATTTTTGTAGAAAAAGTTCTGTATTTGTTTGTTGATTAATCCAAGAGGATGGTTTTTCGTAGTATGAAGATTTTTTCCAATTTTTTTCACAACTGAAGAAGTAACATTGGTCCATTCATCTGTGGGGTATGATTTTCCAAGAACTTCAATTGATGATTGTGTCGCTGGATTATGGCACATACAGCGTACGGTAACCAAGCGCTGTTGACTGGTCACCAGCAATCTAAATTCAAATAAACAAAGTAGTCAGTGATTTTTCTTGCACAAAATTTAACAGCCTGTGCCTTTAAAATTGGGAAATTTGAGCGCAATAATTCGCGAAATTGGGAATATTAAAAAATATTGTTTTGGTTAAAAGTGTTCATATTTTGCTATTTTCTACTGATAATATTCTAGTCATATGTGGCAATGACTTTAGCAAGTTTGAAAATCTATTATTTTGACTTCAAAACAGCTATACTATAGTTGCTTTGAAACCATCCAGCACATAAGGGGGAAAACATGCATACTTTTTGGGAAAAAATCATGATTTTTTGGGAAAAATGGAGGTTATTTTGTTATGGGAAGGTGCCTGTATTCGGCCCTAAAATAGCCAAAAATAATCACTGAGTAGTTATTCATCAAATTTTACCAAATAAGTAAGTAAGTAACGACTTTATTTTACGTGGATAACATATTTGGTAGAATTTAAGAAACCAATTTTCAATATGGTCCACACAAGAAGCAAATACATAAATATACATGAATATAAATCATTTTGTGCAAACAAAATACATAAATACAACAAATACATGAATAGCATTATCTAAAGAAATTAATACATGAAATACATATTTACAAACTTAACAAATTAAACGACAAATTTACCTAATCTTTAGAGGCACAAAAATATAAACTTAACAAAATCTCAGTTATCTCCTGAGAACTTCCATGTCAAGTACAGTCTTTTGAAGGAAATCAAGTTTTCTGCATTGCGTAATTGTATTGGGGTATTTTTTCATAGTTTTGGTCCAGCATATGATACAGACTTTCTGAAAAACTCAAGTCTAGGTTTGGGTATGTACAGAAGCTGATTTGATGATGATTTGAGGGCTGTACTTGTACAGTTGTACTTCTTCTAAATTTATCAGTTACATATTAAGGGCTTAGATTATTTAAAGCTTTGTATACTAAAATTGCTTTTTTATAGTCTACTCTGTCAGTGAAAATCATCCAATTTAATTGAGTGAATAGTTCTTGAGACGGAGCATATCATATGGTTTGTCTAGAATTATTCGTGAATTCGTGAATTAACTGAACATCTGGAGCCAGTTGACTAATGAAGCCGCTTCCAAATTGCGCTATCGATCGCTTTTCTATGTCTATGCAACGACACGCTATGAAAGAACAGTGTTTGCCAACAGCATACTGTTTCTTAACACTTTACTTGTGCAACGGACCCCTTCGGTAGCAGCGCTTTGCTACACAACGGTCTGCTAACGGCGAGCGCTCGCCAGTAGCATGTAATTTTTCTGCTACGTCTGTTGCGTAGCGCTTTTTTGAAGCAAGCCATTTCCTAGCATAGCGCTCCAAGTCGCTTCCAAAAGGCGCTACCGAGTGCTTTCCTACGTCTATGCAACGACAGGCTACGAGCGAGCACCGATAGCATACCGTTTCTTTACACTTTGCTAGGCAAGCGCTTCCGAGCGCTACCGAAGCAGTGTGTTGCATAAGAAAGCGCTCGTCCACTACGAAGCGCTTTTTGGAAGCAAGCCATTTCCTAGCATAGCGTTCTCGAGCGCTCGGTAGTGGTTTGGTCAGGCAACGGGCTCCTGTACATAATGAATGCGGGACATAGTGGACCATGGGACAGAGCAGACCGGACAGAGCGGACCGTGTTTTGGGACAAAGCGGACCATGATTTGGATCGAAGCGGACCATGTGTTGGGACAAAGCGGACGATGTTATATAATATTGTAATTGAATTTATGTGTGCAATAAAATCAAATATATACAATACATTTAAATACATGTTGTACTAGTTTTAAAGTATCCATACATGAGTATGACTATTATATAAAAGAACAACACATATGACAATAAAAACACCATTTTGTTTGTGTTTTTCACAACTATTTGTGTTTGAAGTGCAATAATTATCTTGGTAATTATAGTGCAATTATCAACACTATTTAATTTATTGGCGTATATGTGCTGACTCAATTTAGGTTATGAATATATTTGAATGTTTGGTACTGTCCATCGTCTGCTTTTCATTCCATAAAGAAGTCAAGTTCAACTGTCTATGTGATTGTATTATCATGCTACATATTTATTAATAATTATTGTATGTACTTCATATATGTATACATAATTTATTCCATGGCACAACTTCATTTAATCATAATATTATAGCATGGTCCGCTCTGTCCCAACACATGGTCCACTTCGATCCAAATCATGGTCCGCTTTGTCCCAAAACACGGTCCGCTCTGTCCGGTCCGCTCTGTCCCATGGAGCGTTTTCCAATTACAAACTCAGGTTACACGAGTAACACGAGTTGTAAAAGGAACGGGTCGGGTAAACGCAGTGCGCATGCATATAATCTCTAACCTACTCGACCCAAGTAACCTCCAGTCCTTCGCGGGTTCTCTAGAGTCAAAATGGCGGAAAGGGTGATATAATCTCTAACCTAAATCTTGAACTTTGGGAACATTACATTTCTTGCACATATCAGACAGTTTATTATAATACAGTTGTTTTCCATCATAATATCATCCTCCTCGTCGCTGTTAAGCATTTCTTCTAACATCATAATTGCTAGACCTTTGGTCGCCATTTTAAACTCGGCTCGATACGTACTCGATACATTCTTGATATCACTACCGAGTTATCAGACTGCGCATGCCCAAATTTTTTACTCGGGTTGCTAATTGGAAAACGCTCATGGTCCGCTCTGTCCTGCTACCTACATAATCTGCAGATGATTCAGAAAATGTCAACAAAGTTGACCTCTAGATTCAAGAACAACTGTGCAAAATGGACACTGTCAAATCTTGAAACAATATAGATGACTTTTAATTAATGCCAAATTACCTAATTTCCTTGAGAAGGAGAGACATCCTCAAACCATTAATCGTAAATGCAAAACTAATCTGCTTGTCAATGTTTTTCCAAGGGCGCCGCCATATTGCCACAAATCGAACTGTTGCAATTTACGACATTAATATTTTGATAAATATTTACATAACGCGCGTATTTTCATACTGGTAAGGTAGTGAGACATTTGATACACAAATATACATACTTCTGTGTATTGCAGTAGAGGGTAAACCAATTTTTAGACGATTTTAATATTACAGAGATGTCGTAAAAAGATGAATATTCAACAAAAAAGTCCTTCAAGAATGTCTGCTACAAGATCTCAAGCATTGTCGCTTTACAAACGACTTATGCGTGAAGCGAAAATGTTTAACACATACAACTTTAGGTAATTGATGTCTTTACTTAGAAAACATGTGATGTCATCGAGTAAGATCACTATAGATCTTGATTTTGTATGGTGTGGTTTCATTTTCAGGTCAAAAACCATCAAGTTTTGTTTTATAACTTGAGTCTTATTTGTTTGCCACGAAGAGATGAAAGATCAGTAGGTGGATAAACGTGTAGTGACTATGTAGACTGACTCATGACAGGCGCCCAGCTAGCTGCAGCCAATTATACCTGGTGATTGCAGGTTTGAGTTTCCTCCTAAGTTACTTTATTGGTGGCAGCTGTAAACTGCTCGAGACGTCAGCTAAGGTGGGGGTGTGGATAGTCACAGGGTCCCACCCAAGAAATATGGAGGGGGAGTCTAGTGATTGTTGTGACAGGCACCTGGCTAGCACAGTTGGCTGAGCTACGGACTACTGGAGGTTGTAGGTTCGAGTCCCATATCGGTACTTTTTCCTCCTATTGGATTCCTTAACTTTCAGTATTAGCGTGGAGTTACCGGTTCTCAGACCTCGGGGACCCATTATCGGGGACCTTGCAGGTTAATAATGAAATACCCCAAAAACATTTATTAATTTATAAACTTAACTTTCAATCCTTTATTCATATTTCTGTAACCTTTAACCGGAATTCAACCATTGAAAGTTTGTCAAATTGCACTTCAATAAAAGTTACTCACTGTCATAGCATCTGATATAACAGACCCATTTTGGGATCTTGGAGGGACTTAGCAGATCATGAGTCAGGACATCTAGAGCCAACTCCCAGCAGCCTATCTACAACCTTTACTCGTCTTCATACATGTCTTACTTTGCCTCAGAGGTTCAAACGATCCGCATCAGGAGCGGAATACCCCAGAATGCCCCCTGAGCCAATCGCACCTCTCTTACTACATGTATGAGCCAGGTAAACCCAGCGCAAGCCAGCAAATGCATTCAAAGAGCTTTGCTACACAACGGTCTGCTTTCGGGGAGCGCTCGCCAGTAGCATGTAATTTTTCTGCTACGACTGTTGCGTAGCGCTTTTTTGAAGCAAGCCATTTCCTAGCATAACGCTCTAGAGGTTTGGTCTGGCAAAGGGCCTAAAGTGGGACTAAACGTCTCCCACACTCCTCCGTTGTGTATATATATGCCGAATGGCCCTACAACGTATTCATCCAGATTCATATTTTTTCCCTGCCAAATTGCATGGCTTCCGACTTCAAGAAATTTCACTGGGATGATTACAAAAGTGATACTGTATACAAAATGTACAATATATACCATTACCATTTCAGATTGTATGCTATAGAGAAAACACAAAATGAATTCCGTGCAAACAAAACTGTAACAGATCCTGAAAAGATTTCAACTTTACTGAAGAAAGCTCAAGAAAATCTTGACATGATTAAACGTCAGGTAGATATTTGATGGAACGGTTTATCTATTGATTGTTTAACCAATTATTTTGAGGTCTGCATAAGTGGTGACCTTAATTAAACAGCCATCTGCCCATCATGATTAAAGTAAATCCAGATCAGACATTTCAGCTCAAGGTCAGCTATTGTATAGGGGATATTTGTTGATTTTGGTGTAAGATCGAATTTTATTTCACCGAGTGATCACAAGTGAATTAAAATTGTCTTACACCAAAAATCAATAAATTTTCTGTTTATTATATGCCTCAATTTCTCTAAAAAAGTACCGTAATTGGCTTAATTGGAAAAATCACATTGAAATTGGAACGTCACGACGTGAAAATCATGATGTATGATGATGTTACACATATTTTAAAGCCTGGCGCAATTGACGTTACGTGTCGTTTTCTGAATGATCTGGTATCAGCTTCTAAAACAGAGAAAAAAACAAAATGATAATTTCACTGTTATTTTCACTGAAAATCGCTTTAATCCACTGATAGCAAATAATAAACAGTTTATTCATTCATTTTGCCCTGACCAAATTGGCCAATGACCTCCCAACTTTGAGGGTAGAGACAATTTCAGAATAGCCTCTGATTCTTTAACGCGCCTGGTGTAAAAATAGGGTTATAATATTATTGTATTTTTAATTTCAGGTTGTGATAGGGCAGATGTTTGGAGAAGGTCATTTAGTGATTGAACATCCCTCGAAATCCAACAAGACGTGATGCTTGATATAACTGATACAATATTGACTATAAACAGCTTGTTTTTTACGTTACGGCAATATGATGGTCCGTTTATTTTGCCGATATGCCCGTACTCTCTAGCATGATATTATATGCTTGTGTTATTCAGTTCAGTCTAGCCTGTTAATGACCAACTTGCATTAAGCTATGTTTGACTGGTTCAATTACCTAGTAGTGCAAAAACTTACTACTGATGCCAATTGACCAGTTTTGAAAATGGACAGAAAGTAAGAAGTTTACTCCTAAGAAGTTTCTGCCTGAAGTTTCTGCCTGATTGTGGCTTGATCTACATGGCGATCTCCGTACTGTTGAAAATCAAGGTGTTATTTTGTATTGTCTTTTGTTAACATTCTCACTTGGCTTTAATATTTGCTTATTTCTTTGTTGTTTCTGCATGTTTTACGGGTTTTGAACTTCAATGTATTTATAATTATTCATTGTTGCTATTGACTACCATCTGAATGAAGAAGACTATTATTATGTAACTGAAGCAGTTGCCATCTAATGTACATTTCTTTATATACTAGTAGGACAAGGACTATTACTCGGTTAATCGGATAGGATTCAATTGCAAGGTGAAACCGGTTTAAATTTTGAAAAACTGCTAATCGTGTTAAAACAAAACACATTCAACCATGCCAATAAATTGTATGTTACTGCATGCATACAATATATCTTTGACAACAATATGCCTGAATGTATTGATTGACACATAAATAAGCAAAGTAGCTTATACATTAATAATTCCATATATGATCATATTTAACATATACTTACCTTATTTTGGTATTGTATACATCAAAGGATAAAATAAACACACATGCATTGTGCTGCTGCAAGTTTCTTGCTATGAAAGAAAAAAACATTTCGACTAACCGGTTTGATTTGATTTCATACCAATGTTAACCGGTTTCAAAATATTGAAACCGTCCTGGTCCTACATACCAGTAGCTGTGATAATGGCAAACAATGTATTGTTGTGTTTGATATAATGGTGTATCTACTGTACTTCTTTCAAGGTTTCATTGTACAGGGTTCACGCAGGCCTTGAAACGTCCTTTAATTTGGTTTCAACCTTGAAAAGTACTTTAATTAAGTGCTGCCTTGAAAAAAATAACAAAATTATTCTTGAATGTAACTGAATATCCTTGAATTTAGGCGAACAGCCTTGAATAAAAGTGTTTGGATGTTGTCAAAATAACACGTTATCAGCTTGAAAAATGAAAGCAATTGTTTTTCGCAAATTTAAAGTATATAAATGTATTTGTGTATGTCACTGGTACATAATGAATTGAGCGCAATTAGGCTATCGTACAGTATTATCTTGGTAAATGTTCAGAAAAATGCCTTGAAAATTTTACCTTGAAAAGTCCTTGAATTTTGGTGTTAGAATTTTGTATAAACCATTTAGTTAAACTTTCTTTCTAAAAAAATAATCTTATTATTTTTCCAACAAATGGTTTCATACACATGAACCCCAACAGGACTGGTGTAGACGCGTGTGACACAATTTTAACTTTTATCGTTCCAGGTATATTACTGAGTTATTCCCCTTTATTTGGTTATATGTGTATGACAAAGTCTGAATATTACATGGATATTACATTGTTGTATTGTTTTCTGTGTATTAAAATATGTGAAACCATTATACATTGTTCATTTTAAATGCTTTATAAACTTCTCTGTGTTTGTGTATCCTAAAATACAACAAAATAAACTGGAAGTGGTATTAATGGCAAATTGTAATACAAAACATATATATCAATCTAAACAAATTTTGTTCAAATCATGATATGATACTATTTATTTTGTGGCTGTTGTCAACTATGTTAGATTCAAACAAAACCAAGTTTCAAGGGTCTTATTATTGTGTGCGCCAGGTGTCGGCTGCAACTTTTTGTGCTCTGTTATTTTGGATTAAAATCAACAGAATTACTGCAGTGATTCATGTGGAATTTGCTGTGAATGTTTATGGAAGTATTCTTTTTGTATTTATGTATTTTTGGTCTAGTATATATTTGTGATATTTGGAGTTTTATGATAATATTTTTGAATATCTACCTGAAATCATAAAAGTGTATTTGCCTCAGGCATAAAATGGGTCATTGTATACCAGGGATTATACAATATAATAGGTATAGCCTGTGTGAGATTAGGAAATTATCACATGCAAAACCTGATCCTCATGTATTTACACATACGGAACATTGCTGTAACTTATCGGGTGTTATTGGCAAAGTAGCCTCCCTTGAAAACGTCTAATCGATCACATCGATAACGTTTAACGATACACCGATTTACTATAGATTTATATAGGAGCCGTATGGTTTAACTTTAATAACTTGTTTATAACATTAGATGACAACATTTTATAACCTCGTGAAGTAATCTTCATTCTTTGCACTTTATTTCAATATAATTTTTATTAATGTCGTACGTCAACTTTTTGCTTCCATTTTCGTTTGAAGTTTGTGACTACCATTCCTATATCAGGGTGACGAATCACGTGACTTTTTGGGGTTTACCGGTGCAAATTCATAGATGTCAACAAGCTCGGTAAGTGACGTTTTTTTGCAAATAAACGTTCTAAATGAACTTGTTTTTCATTTTCTCGTAGCGCATAAAAGACAGCTTACGCTGCTCGTCATGCCAATATTAAATATTCCACAAAACTCTACTTAATAAACACGCTATCCTTGGCCAAAATATGACATGTTGAGAATTCGCTGTAAACTGTATGCTGCACGCAACGTGCATTTATGATTTTTAAACATTTCGTCGCAATTGAGTTGATTTTGTAAGCAGATAGTGAAGTCCAAAGTATATTTTGTATGCCAAAAGTGTTTGAATAGCATTAAATGCATGTATGTTATAAAATGGAAACTTTGTGAACATTCCAAGTTTTGCTGTCGTAAACGTGATTAAAGTAAGATGCTGCTTGCAACGTGTAAACCATTACGGTTCAACTAATTATTCTGTTTGCAGTTATAAAGTCAATGTAACATATCCTTTATGTGTGTTCAAGCCAATTCATATACATTGTATTGATTAATTTCAAGATATAACAGTTTCATGATTATAAAATTTTAGTGAGATATTTTTTAGTTCCTGTTATTTGTCTGTACTCCTAACAAAACATTTTTCACCCGATCGTCTTCAAACTTAGTGACAATGTTTATGGGCATAATATCTAGGTCAATGTCAAGTACAGGACAAATCAGCCCAGTCCTTCTTGGGTAATGTTTTTTCAATAACTAAAAAATGTGAAATCGGCCTTGTCTGCACTCTAGTTCAAACAGTTTTCATAGGATCGTCTTCAAACTTGTTGACATTATTTATAGTCCGAGAGCCCACGCACTTTTATTGCAACGAAGGAGGCCAAAAGAAGTTCGTACATATTTTGAAAGGTTATTTCATATGCTATATGAAAACCCATTTCTTAAGTGTCAAAGCCGTGTATACCTACATTTTATTCTCATTTTTGTATCATGTGGTGAATGAAAAAAAGGATAAATTCCTAAGGGGGTAGGGGTAGCTTTATGTCTAATAAAAAACGAAAATAATGTTCAATGTGGACAATTCTTGCCAATTTGAACGAACACATAATGGGCAACACTTTAAACATAAAAAACCATAACCTTGACTTGTCATCATGATGTAAATAGGGGTCAAAGGTCAACAATATGATAAAACCCATATAATTTATACAAATGCTCCAGTATACTTTTTCATCAAATTTCACATTTTCCCCCAAATTCAATATTTTGCACATAATTTTATTCCTTTATGTATACTTAATTTAAAATGTTATACAATTGATAAGAAGATATCCGAATTTAACAAAATAAACATGTTTGTATCATATGGATGCAAATTGAAGCAATTGAAAAATAGCAGTATTTTGAGGGTATGCTTAGTTTTACTTCTACCATTGTTTCTATTGGTCAGTAACAACAGCATTGATTGAATGTTGTTTTCATATCAGGTAATATGAATATTCCATCGCTCATTAAATAAGTCAAAATATTCAACTCCTTTACATGTAAAAAAGGTCAAAGGTCAAATATGTAGAACAATAAATAAAAGTAGAGTAAAAACGCAAACACGTGATATCTGTATAAGTCCGAGAACCCACATACTTTTTTCAATGAAAGAGGCCAAAAGAAGTTTGCATATATATTGAAAGAATAGTTCATAGCCTATCTGACAACCCATTTTATAAGTGTCCAAGTCGTGACTATCTATGCTCGTTTGCGCATTTATATGCCATGAGGTCAATGTGAAAATCTGTAATTTGCTGAAGGGGGTTGGGCTATGTTAATATCTACAAAAAAAGACAAAATGAACTTAAATGTCAGCAGAATTGCGATATAGGTAGAAAACATATTTGGAAACATTATAAAAACTTACTAATTGTAGAATGTCATTTGCAAGTACGTACTATGTGGGGGTCAAGGGTCACTAAACTTTTAAACTCTATGAAACTAAGGCAATCTTGCCCAAACGGTTCTAACGTTAACTTCCATTTTTCTTCAAAATTAATAATTAGTACGTAGTTTCATTCTTACATGTATTCTAATTCATAAGAATATATATTTGGTTGAAAAAATATGTCCAAAGGCACAAGAAAACGATCATTTATCATACTGGTAGCATCACAAAATGGCCATCATATCGAGGAAATGGTCATGTTTATATCTACCATTTATTTACTTGGCAGTCTATGTAGATATATTTTAATAAATAACTGCGTATATGTCAGGTCATTTCAGTGGAGCAAAGTTTAACGTGAAAGGTCAAGGTCAAATATGTAGTAAAAGGTCAAGGTCAAATATGTAGTAAAATGTCAAGGTCAAATACGTCAAAAATATCAAAATTAGCCCTGAATGCGCAACAATTTGTTATGTTTTCATTCAGTACTAATATTTTATACCATGTAATTCAGTATTGTTCGTCTCTAAATTCATTTGTATGTCAATAAAGTGAATTATCACTGACCAACCTACCCCACCTGGAACAGCCAATTGGCTATGAAGTACAGCAACCTCGGTATCGGTCATCTAAGGTACTTACGACCACTATTTATTAAGACTCCTTTTATACAAGAATTCAAACATTATAATAGCTAAGTACTGAATAAGGTACTCATTACCTTTGAAAACTGGAATCCCCTATACATTTGCGTAAAACTACATCTGGCTTTATCTGCCATAAAGTTACGAGGTGACTTCTATTTTCGGGATTCATTAGACACATAGAAAGTAAAAACGCTAGTCCTTATCATTCCTAGTCTGATTGGGGACTCACTACCAACATGTACACACATTCCTGATCTTTTAGGGTTCTTAAAACCACTAGTTACAGTCATCTCTGGTCTGATTGGGTACACGCTACAACCATATACAGAAATACAAAGTCTCGTTGGATACGCATATACCCGATATATCCAATCCTGGCCCTACTGGACAAAAACAACTACCAGGTACAGCCATTGCTTGACCTATTGACTACTCACTTGAACCATGTAGAGACATTATTTGACCTTTTGGGAAAAAAGGTATAACCATTCTCAGTCCTAGATGTTACTCACGACCATCAAGTACGGACATCCCTAGTCATATTGGATACTAAAAATTAAATTCTCACCATGTATAGACAGTTCTGGTATCGTTGGGTACATAATTCTTAGGTACATCTATTCCTAGTCCTTATAGGTACCAACGACCACACTGTACATGTATTACTGGTTCTTTTTAAACTCAAAAACTACAAAAAACAGACATCAGTGGTCCTTTTTAGTACTTACTACTACCATGTGCAGACAGTCCTGGTTCTATTTGGTACGCACTAGGTACATACATTCCTAGTCCTTTATGATATTCAAAACCACCATGTACGGGAGAATATATTGCTGGTCGAAATTGGGCACCCATGAATAACCACTAGGTTCATTATAGGTACAATTTGGTACTCACTTCCACCATGTATTACATACTTGGTCGTATCGGATACTTTTAAGTTATTACTACTATGTTCAGACATTCATGTTTCTGTTGGATACTGTCGATCGCTAATTGACAACTCAGGGGCGCCATGTAGAGACATACCTGGCCTTATTGAGCAGGCATAACCATTCTGTACATACATTCAAGTCCATTTGGTGTGTTCAAAACTAGCATGTAAAGATATTTGTACTCATCACTACTAGGTACATCCACTTCTAGTCCTAATGGGTACCAATAACAATTATATACATGTATTCCTGGTCCTATTTGGTACTCAAAATTGTCATGTACATACATAAGTCGTCGGATTGGGAACTCACAACTGCTAGGTGCGACCATTTGTTGTGCTATTGAGTAATCACTACCCGCGTGTACATATAGTCCGCTTTTTATTGGATACTCATAGATACATTCCTAGTCCTATTGTGTACCCGAAACTACCATGTTCATGTATTCCTGGTCACATTGAATACTCAAAATCACCATGTACAGACATTTGTGGTTGGGTCGGTTACTTTCGACCACTAAGTGATGCTATATCGTGTCGTATTGGGTCACCACTACCACCATGTACAGACCCGGGCATAATTAGAAACACATAACCACTGTATACATACATTCATTGTCCTAGTTGGTACCCACAACCACTATGTACATACATAAGTGGTATGATAGAGTACTCGCAGCCACTATACATAGCCATTTTTGGCCCTGTTGGGTACTCACTACCATCATATACATGTACATACATTCCTGGTCGTATTGGGTACACATAACCACATTCCTGTTCCTGTTAGATACTGACAGCATCATGTACATACATTCCATTCAAACTAAGCAATATCAACCACTAGGGACATACCTTACTGGGTTTATTTTGGAGTACCGGCAACCACTGGGAGCTTTCATTCGTCGTCCTATGACACCTTGTAGAGACATTTATGGTCTTATTGGGCACGCATAACCACTTGGTGAGACCATTTATTGTCCTATTGGGTGAGCATTACCCCCATATACAGACAATCCTGGTCTTATTAAATACTCATATCGACTAGGTACATACATTTCTAATCCTGATGAGCCTGGTTACAATTAGGAACACCAATTTCTCGTCCTATCGACTACTTAGTGCCCAAGTTAAGACATGCCTGTTCTATTTGGCACTCATAAACACTAGTTACATACATTCCTTGTCCATGTATGTATTCACGGTCTGCTTTTACATAAAGTCCTAGTTTAATTAGGTTCTCGTAACCGTTAGGTACATCCATTCCTAGTCCTAATGGGTACCCACAACCGTCATGTTCATGCATTGCTGACCCCCGTATTCGATATTAATGGCCAATATGTGCATCCGTTCGTAGTCCTAGAGGGTACTCAATACCACAAGGTACAGGTACTCACTTTCACCATGAACTGACATTCCCGGTATTATTGGATACTCGCAATCACTATGTACACTCATCCGTGGTATTATAGGGTGTGCACATTCATGTGGTATATCATTATTACACTCCGGGTACTCGCAACTACCAGGTACAGAATGCCTGGTCCTATTTGATACTCACAACCACCCAGTACAGCTATTCCTGACACACCCATGATGAACAGCTCAATACACACAAGATACTGCCTTTCATAATACTCTGACGGTACTCATAACTCTCAGGTACACCCATTCCGGTCCTATCGGGTACAAACAGCCATTGAGTGGCTTTTACACGTAAAATTAACAGAAACATGTTCTTGACTACATATGCATATGGGTACATACGACTTCAAAGTAAAACCATTTCTAGCCTATTGGTATCTTTTACACTCCTGACACTATGAGTATGTAACATTCCAGACTATATGAGGTAGTTAAACTGCTAGGTTCAGCTATACCATGTAAACGTCGCCCGGTTCACCCACTCTTGAGACTAGTATGGACACCTAAGAGCGCTAGACACAACAAGGAAAGGGTGAGAAGATAACACATTTGTATAATGATTAGTATTATATAGATATATTTTGTCAGCTGATGATAATAAAAATGCGTTGTGCATTTTAAGACGTACGAAACTGAATACAATGTGTAGAAAAGGAGTCGTCGTAATGACCAATATTGATGTTGCTGTACCTCATGGCGGCAAGTAGCCAATGGGGCTAAGAATGGCTGTACAGTTTCGGCAATGCATTATGGCTGTTCCGGATGGGGTAGGTTAGTCAGTGATCGTTCGCTATATTCACTATTGATATAAATGAATTTAGACATAAACAATCCTAAATAACTTTGTATAAAATATTAGTACTGAAAGAAAACATTAAAAATGACTAATAATTGCGCATTCCAGGGCTAATTTTGATATTTTTGACGTATTTGACCTTGACCTTTTACTGCATATTTGACCTTGACGTTTCATGTTTAACTTTGCTGCACTGAAATGTCCTGACATATATATGCAGTTATTTATTAAAATATATCTACATAGACTGTCAAGTAAATAAATGGTAGATATAAACATGATTGACCATTTCCTCGATATGATGGCCATTTTGTGATGCTATCAGTATGATAAATGATAGTTTTCTTGTGCCTTTGGACTTCTTTTTCAACCAAATATATATTCTTATGAATAAGAATACATGCATGAATGGAACTACGTACTAAATATTAATTTTGAAGAAAAATGGAAGTTAACGTAAGAACCGTTTGGGCAAGATTGCATTAGTTTCATGGAGTTTAAAATTTCAGTGACCTTTGACCCCCATATAGTACGTACTTGCAAATGACATTCTATAATTAGTAAGTTTTTATAATGTTTCCAAATATGTATTCTACCTATATCGCAATTCTGCTGACATTTAAGTTCATTTTGTCTTTTTTGTAGATATTAACATAGCCCAACCCCCTTCAGCAAATTACAGATTTTCACATTGACCTCATGGCATATAAATGCGCAAACGAGCATAGATAGTCACGACTTGGACACTTATAAAATGGGTTGTCAGATAGGCTATGCACTATTCTTTCAAAATATATGCAAACTTCTTTTGGCCTCTTTCATTTAAAAAAAGTATGTGGGTTCTCGGACTTATACAGATATCACGTGTTTGCGTTTTTACTCTACTTTTATTTATTGTTCTACATATTTGACCTTTGACCTTTTGTACATGTAAAGGAGTTGAATATTTTGACTTATTTAATGAGCGATGGAATATTCATATTACCTTCATATATGAAAACAATATTCAATCAATGCTATTGTTACTGACCAATAGAAACAATGGTAGAAGTAAAACTAAGCATACCCTCAAAATACTGCTATTTTTCAATTGCTTCAATTTGCACCCATATGATACAAACATGTTTTTTTGTCAAATTCGGATATCTTCTTATCAATTGTATAACATTTTAAATTAAGTATACATAAAGGAATAAAATTATGTGCAAAATATTGAATTTGGGGGGAAATGTGAAATTTGATGAAAAAGTATACTGGAGCATTTGTATAAATTATATGGGTTTTATCATATTGTTGACCTTTGACCCCTATTTACATCATGATGACAAGTCAAGGTTATGTTTTTTTATATTTAAAGTGTTGCCCATTATGTGTTCGTTCAAATTTGGCAAATAATTTCCACATTGAACATTATTTTCGTTTTTTATTAGACATAAAACTACCCATACCCCCCTTAGGAAAATGTGCTTTTTTTCATACACCCAATGATACAAAAATGAGAAAAAAATGTAGGTAGTCACGGCTTTGACACTTAAGAAATGGGTTTTCTTATAGCATATGAAATAAACTTTCAAAATATGTACGAACTTCTTTTGGCCTCCTTCGTTGCAATAAAAGTGCGTGGGCTCTCGGACTATTATGGGCATGATATCTAGGCTAAGTGCAGTTATAGGGCGATTGCTAAGGCCTTCGTGGGTTATGGTCCAATAATTACCAAAATAATTGACATTGTTCTCTAGTTCAAAGAGTTTTCATCTGCTTATCTTCAACGTTGGTGACAATGTATATGGGCATAATATCTAGGCCAAGTTTAATTGAAGGTCGAATCAGCCCATGCCTTCTTGGGTTGTGGTCCTTTAATTACCACAAAATGTGAAAATTCCCTTGTCTGTACTCTCATTCAAACAGTTCTCAACTGGTCATCTTCAAACGGGTTGACATTGTTTATGAGCATAATATCTAGACCAAGTTCAAGTATAGTCCAAATCATCCAAGGCCTTCTTGTAGGATAGTCTATTAATTACCAAAACAATGTGAAATAGGCCAAGTTGGATTATTTTGTGAAATAGGCCAAGTTGGATTATTATATTTTCATTCACTATTCCCCAGGCGAGCGTATTTTATGACATGTTGGCTCTTGTTTATTTATAAAATGACGGTTTTGATATTATTTGAGGGCTAGGGCACAGGAAATAATCACTCATTAGCAGTAAATGTAAATCCCAGATAACCAAAACTATCAACCATTCACCATGTTGTTACATTTTGATCATTAAATCATGATATACGGACAGGCATATTATATAATATTAATTATTATTACAGATGCTGTTGTAAAGAGCATTCCTAGCAGGCACCTGTTAGTGAAAATGGATGCTACCATTTGACTACTATTCTAGCTGGCTGGACAGTAACATGTTAATCAATTGATGAAGCTGCGACTGAATATTACAAGCACTGGACTTACGTGATAGGTTAAATTTAACAGGATTAATACATCTCTGTGCTGCATGAACGTTTATTTGAAGAAATATAAAAACTGTTGTAAAATCCAATCAACAGAAATATTATGGCTCAGAGGGAATTTCTTGGAATTAATATGTTTGAAAGTTTACAACATGTACCCTTTACATTATGTTGTATTCCAACAGCTTTTAACAGTCTAGTCAATGTGCATACTCCACTGAAGGAGACCGCTCACAAATGGCATTTGTGAATTAAAAGCTCTATGGCGAAAAAACATTAAAACTGTATTGCTATTAATTTTATTTATTACATGTATCGCAAATACTGATTATGTATATGTAACTTTTACTGTATAAATAATATGTTTGTCATTAAAAAGCTTATTCAAATACATAAACAAGTATCATATTTATATATCTCTTAAACAAAGATGAACAGTTAAGCTTCACTTAAAGGCCATCTCAGAACCTAAACCATAATTGTGTATGTTACTTTTCACGATTTCACAGTTGTATACTTCTAATATTAAGACCAAATCTATAATAAGTGCATTTTCAAAGTACCAATGGCGGTCTTATTAGTGAGGTTTTACTGTGACACCTGGCATATACAAAACAGCAGTCTGTAATCTATTAGCTGCTGCAGTGGTTAGTGCGCTGGATTTGTATCCCGGCAATCCGGCTGTGAACCGATTTCTAAGGGGCAATCTCATTATTACCCTTTCTTTGCACGTAATAACATCATTGTCATCCGCTTATCACTATCTACAAAAGTTAGCCTCACATACGAGTACATCGCCATGAACTCTCATCTGGTTTTCAACTGTCTCAATGAAGTGTGCAACTGCTACAGGAACTGGCATCGGTTCAAGTATAGTCTCTATCATATCAATAGACACATTTGTCATGTTTGATTTTGCTAGTTTTTTCCTAGCGTCATTGTGCTTTCCTTCTATTCCTTCCTTGTACACATTTCTCAGGGTTCCTGTCAATACATGAGAAGAACCAACACAGAACACTAAGTGAGATGACTGAAACAGCTGTCGACAGTGTCATGTTGATTGTTGTGGTCTAAGATTTGTTCAATTCCATATCGAATATTTTCATAAGCACCTTCTGTTTCTGGGTGTTCACACTTTGTGCAGTTTAATTAAGTGAAATAACTCCACACTGGTGGATATATTAAAGTAAGTTTTATTGGTGATTTCAAAATCGTCATAACGGGTGTAGATTATTACTTCCATTTAACCGGCTCGTGACTTCATCCATGGTGTCAACCATACGTTCTTAATTAGAATTGGGGACGTGACTGTAAACATCCTCCACATCCGACACAAAGACAACCATTATTTTCGTCGCTTTTCCATGACATACTATCTGCAAAATAATTGATATGTTAGTAAGTAAATTCATTATTATGGATTACTTACTAGTATAACAGCTTGTGTTAATCTTTTGTGTTTTGAAGGTATCCAAAGAAAAATTATCACGTTTACAACAGCAATCTCTAAATTCACGTTTACGACAGCATTTCTCCAAATGTCACTTTAATCATGCAGCAACGTCAATTTATGATAAATAAAGATAGCCATATAATACATGAACGTATTTGAATGGTTTGATACACAGTTAACCTACTAAATACAACATTTTACGGTAAACTGAAATGGGAAATGCAATTTCACGTCGCATGCAGCACGATTGTTTACATCAGTTTCTTTACTCGTCAATTTTGGCCAACGATTGCGTCCAAATTAGGAAGATAATCTTTTAAGTTTGAACATGGTTAGAAGCAGAATGCTTATCTGTCTTTTATGCACTGCAAAATATTAAGAATCATGTACGAACAATTAGAGATATTGGCAAAAAACAGGTCTTACCGATGACTTAGCTCCTTTCAGTATCCGTGCGTAAACCCCGTTGATTCGTCACCCTGATATATGAAAATTGTCAAAATACTAAAAACCGCGTTTTTGACAGGCTATAAAGTTGCTTTTTACTTAAATGACATTTTTTTATAACCTCGTGAAGTATTCTTTAAAGTCTAAGCATTATTACAATATATTTTTTAAGAAATTTGCAAATGTAGAAATTGCTTCCAATTTAGTTTGAAAATGAAGAAATTCACGTTCTAGTACGCGGTTTCATATCGTTAAGTATAATGTATATCGTGAAACATCGGCTATTTCCGTTTTTCTCCGATCTATAATGGCCGAGGAGATCACTATGTGTAGCAAATAAGACGTTTATTATACGTGGGTTGTTTTGGGGTTTCGTATTGTGTAGTATTTTTGAAAAAAAAAAGGAAAATAAATCCTTTTAGATTTTAAAGTCCCGTAGAACAAAGTAAGGAGTTCAATTTTCAAATCAAATCTTAATTAAGTTTATTTGAACATTTTCTTCTTTTTAAACGCATGTTTTCAACACGTTTTGTGTGCATTAATATATATGTTTTTAATTATTCTTTTGATCATGAAGGTGGGAAGTAATTTAATCAAACCAATAAGACGTAATTATTGACATATACGTTTGTACAATTTTATTTAAAAAAGGGGGGGGGGACACTTGTGTAATTATCACGTTCTATACAATCTGGGAAGAATATTATACGTCCCTGATACAATATAAGTATACATTTAACATGTGGCTAATTGATTCGTTGGTTTTGCCGGTGTTTAATTATAAAGTCGGCATATCTTTTACCATGTAGAAAAACTGATAATTTCAGCAAACTTTACGATAAATCAAATAACTCGCTAAATATTTGTTTCTCTTAAAAAATGACGAGCATAGCCTTTATTTGCCAGTCAGCTTCATGAACCCGGAAACTGGTGAATAAATTATTGCAGATAAGATAAGATAGTCTCACTTTCCAAGATGCATAAACAATAAACAATTCTAACAACATGATCACAATGGATTTTTTTCTATAATAGAAATATGAGAGACTGTTAACATTAAAAGTATATTAATAAGAGTATATTATATCTGTTTGAAAATAAACAAAAACACATACAAACTTTTATTAAAATGGCCTTCATGCATTGTTATGTTTAAAAAAATGGTTTTATTCAAAGGTATCACGTTACCATGGCTGTTTTCAAAATTCATATATGTTCCCATATGTGCGAGACTTAAGTTTTTCATAAATATAACTTTTCCCTATGTATTTACTTTTTATTTAAACAATGTTTAAAAAAACATTAATAATACATTTATACTATTTCAATGAAAGTTTGTATGTGTTTCTACTTTTTAAACTTATAAAGCTAAGTCAGTATTCATATTTGTGACCGGGAAAAAAAAGCCGCAGAAGTGTAATCCCTTAGTTGTTTTATTGCCCCTTATCAGTCTAATCCTGTCTGATCACCGTCTATCGATCTAGTTAAACAATAGGGTCATACATTCTATCGCTTTATATATATGTATGCTTAATTATGGGCTATTATCCACTCATGCGTGAAAAACACCATCGATATTTGGATAAAATTAGTAAAAACCTGTAAAAATATCTTCCATGAAGGCAGATAGGAGATTGTATAAAATGTTGTATATTAGTATTGTACTAAGGCGGTTTAACTTTTTATATATTTGTTTGACTTATTATGAATACAAATATTCTGTTATGATTTGCCTATTTTCATTATATCGCAATAATTGTATAATTGATTGCAGCAGTTTATTGAACTTGAACTTATTTATTAACACAACATTCTGTGTAAAACATTGCAAAATCTTTACGATAAAAGTTACGTAATCAAACTGAATTAAATAGACAAGAACGCATATACACACGAGGACTTTAAAAAACGCCTCACACACCTCAAATTAATTATTTGATTCATGATGACAATCACTCAATCTGGACTGTACTTGTTTTTTTTGTACGTGCGAATATAACATAATTTACAAAAAAAAACAAGCATAATTTATATCGGGATTAAGAAAATATTTGATAATAAGCGAAGTCATCTTGTTGTTACTAAGATACTACCACACGCATACCAGAATTTACCAGAAGTCAACATCAGCAATTCAAATTGAAATGTATACATGATCACGAGACGAATAGACAGTTACAATCATAAATCTGAAAATATGAAAAATCGACTGCTTATCTTTTTATCTGATCAGTAGCCCCTCAGGCTACGATTTATGCAGCTTACCGTTATCATTCGTGACTATCGGAAAATTTACGACCACTAACGGAAATAGCCGACATCGATCTGAATCGATTGGATTAAGATAAGCGAAATTGTTGTGTATGGGGAATGTTTATCGATTTTTGTGGTGTAAAGGGAAACAACTCGTACAAACACACAGGTACAAAAATCACTTTTTACAGAGTTGTCTTTTCCTGAAGAATTAGCTCAATAGTTCCACATGACAATAAAACAGTTAGGAATATTGAAGTTCAGGTGTACTAGAGGGGGTCAATATAAACGAACATGGGATCTGAATGAAGGTGTAAATTTACAGAACATTCAAACACTCTCCCAAGAAATAACTAATGTAATGCCAATTTCATCTCTTAAAACAGATTCTAATACCGAAAATGAACCAAAACATCATGATCTGAAGAAGATCAAATTTGAATCTATCACTGTATGCAAAGGTCAAACTTATATTAATGTGTGTTGTATAAACCCAAGGTCAGTCAAAAACAAGAGTCTTGCCCTTTCAGATTATATATCATCTAATGATTATGATATTGTTGCTGTGACTGAAACATGGCTAGGGGGTCCTTCCGACAAATCATGCATTGCGGAGCTTGTTCCAAATGGCTACAAAATCAAGCATGTCCCTCGTTGTGGACGCGGTGGAGGAGTAGCAGTTGTGTACAAAACCACTCTTAACCTCCAGCTTCTTACTTCTACCAATGATAAAGTTTTTACCACTTTTGAACACATGGAATGCATTGTAACCATTAAGAACTATTCTCTGCGTCTGGCTGTGGTGTATAGGCCACCCCCTAATCGTAAAAACGGTCTTAAGACATGTACTTTCCTGGAAAATGAGTGGCCATCATTTCTGGCCAAACTTGTAACTACAGAAAGTAACATCATTATTGTTGGGGATGTAAACATCCACCTTGACACCCTTTCAAACCCAGAGTCTGCAAAGTTCACCAGTGTACTTGAATCTTGCGGCATGCAGCAGCATGTAACTGGGGCAACTCATGTGGCTGGACACACATTGGATGTGGTTATCACCAGAGACACTGACACTACTGTTTCACAAGTTGAAGTATCGGACCCTGGACTCCCTGATAACAGTGGAAAGACGTCACGTGACCATTTTGCAGTAGTATTTAAAGCATGCGCTGCTAAACCTGCTCCTGTGAGAAAAACTGTTAATTTTAGAAAACTAAAATCGATTGATGTCAATGAATTCAAAAAAGACATTCAATCATCAGATGTTTTGAAAAGCGGGCTGTACATTTCCGATGTTGATGAACTTGTTGAGGTGTATACCCATGGACTGTCATCACTCATTGACAAACATGCTCCCCTCAAATCTAGAACCATTGTTTTAAGACCTTCTTGTCCTTGGTACACTGAAGATCTACATGACGCCAAACATCTGAGGCGTGAACTTGAGCGAAAATGGCGAACCACTAAATTAACGATAGATCATGAAATATATAGAAATCAATGTTCGGCAGTCAACAAATTGCTAAAACAATCTAAAGTAACCTTTTATGCAGATAAGGTAGAGGCATGTGGTCGCGATCAGAAAGAGTTGTTTAAGATAACTAAACATCTGATGGGCGATGCTAAGGAAGTGGTGTTACCATCTAATAAATCGGCCAAGTTGCTTGCACAGGACTTCAGTGACTTCTTCATCAACAAAATTGAAGGAATACGAACTGAAATTGCCTCCACTACTCAGTCAACCCAACATGGTGACACTGCTGAATTCGACACACCTTTTCGAGAAGAGCAACTATCTGAGTTTTCTCCGACTTCAGAAGAAGAAATCCGGCAACTGATAAATAGATCACCTAGTAAATCATGTGAGCTTGACCCAATCCCAACATGGTTGTTGAAGGATTGTTTAAATGAACTACTGCCAATATTAACACGACTATTCAATGCATCACTTGAAAATGCTTATGTACCCACGGCTTTTAAAAGCTCCAGAATAAGACCACTGATAAAGAAGCCAGGCCTTGATCAAAATGTAATGAAAAATTACAGACCGGTGTCAAACTTACCTTTCATTTCCAAAGTTCTTGAGAAGGTAGTCGATGCTCAACTAAATGAGCACTTAACACTGTACAATCTCCATGAAGAACGCCAGTCAGCATATAGAAAATTCCATTCTACTGAAACTGCTTTACTTCGTGTGCAAAATGACATCCTTTGTTATCTAGACCAGAATAAAGCTACTGTCCTCGTCATGCTTGATTTATCAGCAGCATTTGATACCATTGATCACACCACCCTCCTACGCCGACTTGAAAATCATTTTGGTATAGTAGGCAAACCATTGGAGTGGATGAAATCCTATCTGTGTGACCGTTACCAGACTGTTTGTATTGATGGTGAACTTTCGGAACCAGTACTGATGAATTATAGCGTACCTCAGGGCTCTGTGCTTGGTCCCAAAAACTACATCATGTATACAAAACCAGTGGGTGCAATCTGCAGAAAGCATCAACTGCAACATCATTTCTACGCTGATGACTCCCAGTTGTATATGGCATTCCAACCGAAGGATTGCGTTTCACGGGATGAGACACTGCAACGAATTGAAGCATGTCTGAAGATTATATTGCTCTGGATGAAGAACAATTTGTTGAAACTTAATGCAGACAAAACAGAGGTAATCCTGTTGGTTCCGAAACGGAATACCAATGCGGCCGAGAATATTACAGTGAAAGTTGGTGACGTTGTGATCAGCCCATCATCAGTGGTGAGAAACCTTGGTGCCATGTTGGATTCACACCTGAATATGGATAAACATGTAAACTCTGTCTCCAGGTCTTGTTTCATGCAGATCCGACAAATAGGTCAAATCAGACAATATTTGACAGTTGATGCAACAAAATCCCTCATAAATTCTTTAGTAACATCAAGACTGGATTATTGCAACTCATTACTGTGCGGCTCCCCAAAAACCATTTTGAACAAACTACAAAATATTCAAAATACAGCTGCCCGCCTCATCGCACGGATACCGCGATACAACCACATCACTCCTGTGCTGAAGGATCTTCACTGGTTACCTGTACAATACAGAGTGGAGTACAAGGTATTGACTCATGTTTACAAAGCACTACATGGAAAGTCCCCAGGCTACATCAGAAGTATGTTGGAAATATATACACCACAAAGACAGCTTAGGTCACAAAATGACTCTATTCTTCTAGTTGTGCCGAGTATGAGGACTGTATCGTACGGTGATCGATGTTTCATGGCTGCAGCACCGAAGCTCTGTAATGCACTGCCAACAGCACTCAGAGATAGAAAAGCATTACCGTCATTCAAGAAAGCGCTAAAAACGCACTGTTTTACCAAAGCATATTCTGGCTGATGATTAGTTTGACTTTTTAAGGGTCTCCTAAAAGGTAGTACATTTATACCTTTGGAGACGGTTTCTTGTAGCAGTGGTATGTGACGCTGTTCTTGAAACACTAGTACAGTAGTAAATAAATCGGGGGTCTCCTGCCTCCTTAAAGGAAGTATCACTATTCCTTTGGAGTTAGTTTCTCGTGGCAGTGGTATGTGACGCTGCTCTTGAAACACCCATTTTAGGGGGTGTTTGAGGGAGGATTTTTAGCCTTAAACTTTAATATATATATATCATTTGTTGTTATGTTTGCATGCATATATCTATGTTAAATTGTTTTAACCATGTCTTAAATGTGATTGTAAAGCACTTTTGAACGTGTAATTACATGATAAAGGTGCTATATAAATATGGTATAATAATAATAATAATAATAATATATTTTGATGTAGTGTTTCTGCAGAAACAGGTGTTCAATGATTTCATTACATTTTGCCGTATAATAACTACAGTAACTCATGTGGTACTCGGGGCCAAGGGGGGAAAGGAGGCCAATTGTGCATTTGATCATCATACTAGAAACTTCAACTGCTTGGGGGGAGAACGGGGCCAAGGGGGGGAAAGAGAGGTCAATGCTGCATTTGATCAACATTCTAGAAACTTCAACCTCTAGGTGGAAAAAGGGGAAAAATAGGTCATTTGTGCATTTGATCATCATACTAGAAACTTCAACTTCTAGGGGGGGGGGGGGGGGAAACGGGGCCAAGGGGGAAAAAGAGGCCAATGCTGCATTTGATCAACAAAATAGAAACTTCAACTTCTAGGGGGGAAAACGGGGCCAAGGGGGAAAAAGGCCTAGGTAAAGTGTAAGACTTGATCAAGAATCGTTTTTATAGGGGGGGGGGGGGGATGGACCAGAGCAACAGTAACAGGCCAAATTTCCCCCCTGTCCATTTTTCCCCCCGGGGGGAAACTGGCCGAGGGAAAAAAAAGGACCGCTACGTGTACAACCAGTGTCAGTAGATCTTACCATACAACTACTGTAGAAACACGTGTACACACAGTGTCAGTAGATCTTACCATACAATTTCTGTAGAAACACGTGTACACACAGTGTCAGTAGATCTTACCATACAATTACTGTAGAAACACGTGTACACACAGTGTCAGTAGATCTTACCATACATTTACTGTAGAAACACGTGTACACACAGTGTCAGTAGATCTTACCATACAATTACTGTAGAAACACGTGTACAACCAGTGTCAGTAGATCTTACCATACAATTATTGTAGACAGTTCTGAGCATTCACCATCCAGGCTGCCCTGCTGACTTCTTACTATAAGGAAGTCTGAGATCCACGAATGTAGGCTTCCTTTTACCACAGAACCCATAATTGGCAAGTTTAGAAAGGAAACGTCTATGGCTGACCTTGTCAAATGCCTTGCTAAAATCTGAGAGAAAAGCATCTCATCTGTTCCTTTGACAATGTCATTCAGTGTGGTAAGAATAAGTTTGGTGTCTCATGAACGCTTATTTCTAAACCCGTGTTGGAATGAATCTGTAAGAATGTTATGTGAGTCAAAGTTGGACTTGATATGGCTGAAGATGACATGTTCTAGGATTTTGCAGGTTTAAAATACAATATAAAATTTTTAATACAGAAGTGAGATTGGCCTTTAGTTTGTTGTCCAGAGTGGATGGATTTGCCTTCTTAATGACTGGGGACACATAAAATTACTGTTTTCTAATCAGCTGGTTTCTTACCTTGGTTTATAGAAAGTTGGAATAATTTGTTAAGACCTTGTGTTAGCTCTGAAGCACTCATCTTTTAGGAGTATTGTGTGTTTCTTATCAGGGCCAGCGACTTTGTGTTGTCTTTTTACCGTGAATGGGGGAATATCCAAAATAACGTAAGCCTTTCGATATTGCGTTCAAGTACGTGGACATCGTTATCGTTGGAAATGATGAATATGGTTTATTATCGGAACATTTATTGAATTAGATAAGAAAAGAAAAATATCAAATTAGGGCAATATGACAACTATTCAATGTGTTTTCATAACCATAGTAGTGTACTTTAAATAACGCGTACATGCGGCGCGCACATCTTTTTGCGACTAAACTTTACTAACTTACGAAGTAGAATGCTATTATTGTCATGTCAAAATTGGAAGTCATTTGAAAGGTGCGTTCTCAAAATACACAACATTCATTCATTACATGTCGTTTGACATGAGTAACTAACGTTAAAATGACGTCGCCATAGTGGTTTGAAACATGTGCATTGATAAAGTACTGCCAATGCAGACGTATAAAATAGTTGAGCAGATGTGAGCAGAGCACTTGTTTTAAATATCATAGTACAGTTGGAATGGAGAAAAACAACCTAAAGAACGCAATGGTCGCCTGCGAAAGAGCCGGAAAATACGGCGCGGCGGCAGTGACGTCAATCCGCGATTAGCATAAATTTCGTACTTTTAGGGAATTAGCTGAACGCTTTGGTGTGGGATTTTCAAACGTACACCGAATTTTGCTAATTGTCAAACAAATACTTAAGTTACAATTTACATTCAGTTTATTATCATGATATTATAAATAAAAAGTGAACAGGTTGACATTTGCCATAATGATCATCGATGAATGACGTGTATGTCAACGTCGTAATGAAATCAATATGTGCGCCGTGTAGCATTTAGTGACCATTTCGTATAGCATGTAACTTTGTTCTTATTTATGATTTCTTCTTGAAATTTTGGTAAGATGTACTGGAAATGTTCCGATTAATGTTGATGTGTGTTTCTAAATGATCAACGTTAGTACACGTAAATTATAACCAAAGTCTAAGTCATTTTGGATCATCCCTTGTTAAAGTTTGAAAACACATTTTTCTGTAATTGTCAAAATGGTCTGTTGATGGGAATTTTTCAGGGGCTACGAGTGAGTAGATGTATGATCATCACTGGAAATGACAGGTGAGAACTGCTAGTTAAAGGTGCTGCCGCACAGATTGGGCTAAATTTTTTATATATCGTGATTTTCCAACCTAACCAAGTATTGATGTAATAGAATGCCACTGACAGTTGCTTTATGATAGATTTGGTGCAAAAAAGCAATTTTATTCACTCTCGATGTCGCCCACTGAGTATTTGTTTCTTGAAAATAAAGTGGCAAGTTTCCTTCCAACATGCTTTGTGAATTATGTAATTTACTTCAACAAACATCAACAAACTACAGCGTAAACATCAGTGAGGTATTTGGTTCGGTTAACGATTCGTTTTCATCACATGCGAACAAATTTTAGGCAATTTAAGTAATAGTGGTGTTAATTCTATAGGGTATTAATACCCTATAGATTTTTTGATGTAAAAATACTAAATAACTAGTAGTCTACAAAATGCCGAAGTTCCTCAAGTTATTTTAGATGTCAGTGTGGTTGATTATTGCATATACAGGCAACTATACCGAAATTACACTAATATTTGACAATTTTATTTTATTTTTGCAGTACATCAATATGTGAGGCAGTCCCTTTAAGGCCAGAGTTATTTTTTTTAAAAAAATGTTACTCAGACTTTGATGAGAGAAATGACCGCAGGAGGAGAGAAAACACAGAAATAAAACTTCCAAAATAAGGCTACCACGCTTTTGGTGGTGGACTAGTCAATGACGGGCCAATTTAAAGCATTCAACAGCAGTGTTAGTTTTCAATAAAACAGCCAATTTATCTTTAGACTAGTACACTGCAGACTACACTGTATTATAAATAATACCAGCTTACCATCAAAACATTATATTATATACTTTTTTTTCTCAATTTTTTCTTTCTTTATTTTAATAACAAAAAATGGGCAGGAGGGTCTGATTAATGAAGAAAAAACTCTGGTCTATGTATGTCACTTTTTTGTTTGGCCTAAGTAGGTCACCTTTTTGTATGGCCCAAATAGGTCACCTTTTTGTTTGACCGAGCTTTATGTGATGCCGTTCTTTTCCAATGGTTTAGCCTTATTCCGAGATTGAATGTAATCCTAAGAGACTTTGGGGTTTCCTTGGTTTCATCTAGCATAGATGCTATATGTGTATAATGGGCAATCTCATTAAAATCAGACCCTAACATTCGGTCCATTTCTTTACGCTGTTAGAAGTAGTGAAGCGTAATAAAATGGTCTGCTTTTAATAAGATTGGTACAATGGGCTGATCTGCAGGCTCTCTGTGCCTTCCTGAATGACTGAAGACTTACGAGTTTGAGCGTTTTGCTCCCTTCAACCAAGGACGTTTTGAACAGACTGGTTATACGTTGTATGTCATTTCATGTTAGAGTCCACATATACGACAAGGTGGTCATTGATACATGGTTTTGCAGTACATATATCTGTTGAAGAGGTCTGGTCTATTTGTAAGAAATACGTCAAGTGTGTTGTTACCTCTTGTTGGAAAGTCGAAAAATTGGGTTAGGTCTAGATCAGGCCCCATCTCCCAAAGCATCTCAAGTAGAAATCTCAACTCAAATTAAGATTTTGCTCAAATCAGAGTATGAATTGTAAATACATCAGAAGTTTGTGATCTTGACATTTTACTGCAATAAACTCAAAATAAAAAAAGATGCTTCAGGAGATCGGGGCCTGGTTCGAGTTACAAGAATTGTTCGTTGTACATATAAACTAGTAATAAACGTGAAATCACAACAAGCTTAAATAGACTATGCAAATTAAAATAAATTTATTATGCAGCAAACTTAGTTTTATATACATGTAAATATATCACTTGTCCACACTGTTTTACATGTATGCATACGTATGAAAGTGTGTGTTAATTCACTCAATTTTTAGCTTGGCTCAACTTACAATATCATCGTTTTTAAAACATCAACTGCAAATTGAACAATTTAATTTGTTTCAGTCGCGTTCTTTGTTCTTTATAAAATGGATGATTTATCCTCGTATTTCCATGGTATGCATGAATAGAGCGTAATGAAAGGGTCGATTGTGAAATAAGTTTTATCAACTTATTAATCACTCTCAGTTTTCCTTTTATACTGAGCGTCTAGCAAGGGAATTCCTGGTAGCATTTTTATTTCGTCTTTGGTATAACGCGACCAGGGATCGAACCCATGACCTCCCGCACTCGAAGCGGACGCTCGACCACTAGGCTATCGAAGAGGCGATATCTCTATGTGTTTAACACTATCGGTGGGACTTAAAACAAAAAATAAAATGTTATAGATTATGTAGACATATTGAACAAATCATCAGGCTTGCTTTCGTATTCAAACAATGTAAAATCATCTTTATATATTTCCGACAAGTGTTCAAGATCATCTCTTGAAATACTTTTGTAATAATTTAGGTATATTTTCTTCTCCAGTTGACGTCTTTCTTCTTTAGGCGTTGCTTTATTGGCTCTTAGAGCCATATCTAGAAACTCCGATTTAGTCAAACTTCCAAAATTTCCGGAAGTCAGAGAAAGTGGAACATCTCCAATAAGGCCTCTGGATTTAAGCTTTTGCCACGTTCGTTCGAACGCTTCGTTTGAACTTATGCATCCACGATATTTATTTCTGAACGTTTCGTCAAACGGCTGACTCACAGTATCATGTATTGCATCAAATTCCGCTAACATCTTACCATGCGGTTTTAAAAGTTTCAATGTTCGAGTTAAGTTCATTTTTATTAAAAGCTCATTCATATCAGTTGAAATTTGTTCCATTTTTCCGACAAAAGTAAAGTTTATTTTACAAAGTTTACACAGTATTGTCATCTTCTCGAAGTGTATGTCTATCAGTATCGGTAACGGCTTGATGACGTTTTTCACAACCTTGGTACCCGCAGCCAAGTTACGTATTCTAGTTTCCCGTCTTTTCATTGTGTGTATAATATATTTAATATACTCATTAAATGTTAAATCATGTCCACATCGAAGACTCTTACTTGATGCATTTTTCCTTATTGTCTTAATTGCAAAACGCCCTACTAAGCCCCAGTACACTGGATTTGGTGCCAATAACTTGTCGACATAACCGGAAACAAGTCGATTGTATGGACTTCTAACGAACATAAATCGATCAATGCTGGCATTGTTATAAACATAACCTTTACTTCCGAATTCTTCTTCAAAACTGATGTCATACGGGTTGGTTATGTGTTTGTATTTCTTGTCAGTTATCATAAGAAATAATCGCTTAATAAAAGTAGTTCCCGCCTTCCATATTGGACAGACGTTTAATGTCCCAGACGGCGTACCATACTTCACAGGCAATACTTCCCGTATCTTCCAAACGTCACGTTTAGTTTTGTTACAGTAGTCATGAATTCGTTTAGCCAGTGCATATCCTGAGGACTAAAAATAGTGTAATAATAATAATAATAATAATAAAGACTTTATTCAAAGTGTATGATGAGTATCACAATATCTTAAAATTTGCAAAGAGAGTCGTAACCCTTTTTCAATTTCCCTCCTTGTTTTTTTTGCCCAAATAAATCGTAAAATAAAACGTGTAGATATAATAAAGATAACCACAAAAAAACAAGAAATAATAATATCCTTATTTACAGAAGGTAACTCATTAAGATGACACTTCAATATACACAAAAATACAAACACATAATTATAACAATGAGCATCCTATTTACAGGGAGGCATTTTTAACGCATGATATTTATGCAAAATATCATGTGAACAAGTTCGCAGTCAATTTTATCAAAAAAGGTCTATCCAACTTAAGATGAAACGCTTTTGCGCTAAGTGAACGAAAGCATTTGCGAATTTAATTTCAGATGGGATGAAGCTACCCAGTCAATCAAATAATTTCAAGTCATCCAATTATTGGCATTTTTTGTTGGAAGAAAAATTCACCAACCTTACTGTTGATGTCCAAATGATGACGTAACAGCCCGAAAGCTCTGATGTCACCATCCTCTAACAGCGCAGGCTCTTGCGTTAGGATTAAAACTGTGGAATATTTATAAAAGGTGATTAATTAAATGTTCATATATAAAACCGTCTTCAAACAACACAATAAAGCATTACCTAAATACCTCCTCAATAATAAGACCACCTCAAAATTAAGGCCATGCGTTTCAGGTCCATTTTCATTGTAGGTTGTTTTGAGCTTTTTAATTAACCACAGTACCATGCACGTATTATGCACCTATCAATGTTTTCCCCAGGGGGGGGGGGGGGGGGGGGCTGACCCAGGGAAATTTGACATTTTTACTTTTTCAAGGGCAATTTGTCAAAATCCGCTCACTGGGAGATGCTTTACATACCCCCGGGATCAAAATTTCGGTCAAAGTCTATTTCCCCGGGACTCGGGACCATTCTGTCTGTCAAATTCCCACCTATCGGGAACAGCCCTCTGTCAAAGGTCCCGTGTATTCCCCCCCTGGGGGAAAACATTGATAGGTGCAGTACCTTTTGATAACTTGAGATAAACTATATAAAACGGTACAGTTTTCAAGAGGTCCAAGCTTAGGTACTTGATAGGCTTACTACAGTCAGGTGCCAAATTAAAGTTCACAAAGTGCAAAATTCATTCAAATTTTGACAGGTTTTCTGTATTTAAAATAAATTGCATAGAAGGATATTTAGAAATCTGCTAAGTAAGAATGTGACATCATATGCTAGAATAATCTAATAGCAATTTGATTCAAATTAGAAAACATGTTTTATGTAATATTACGTTTCTCGTTTCTAGGCCATTTTAGAACGTCAATGAAAACCCTTGACCTATGGAATAAGTTGTGTTGCGATGGTTACAAACATTCAGAATTTTGTTGATCTATGATACAGAATCATAAAGGAATGATTGCCATTCATTGATATCTAGTTCATTTCTTTTTAAGAGGTCAGTTTGTTAAATGGCAAGATTTTAAATTTGAAAGTAGTACAACACGAAATATGGTTCCCATTCACTCCCATGTAAATTTTGTCATTTTATTGTTAAAAAATGTCGAAACAAAATTTAAATGCTTGCTATTTTCATCTAAGAAATCAGATTTTCTTCAAATACATGTACATTTGTACCTGCAGTTACACGGCAATTTGTCAGGCAAATAATTGTCATGAACACAACGTCTTAAAGGTGCTGTCTCACGTTTTGGTGTAGTAGTATTGCAAAAATAAAATAAATTTGTCAAATAGTCGCGTATTTTTGGTATTATTGCCTATATATGCCACAAACAACCTCACTGATATTTAAAATAACTTGCGAAATTTTGTAGTTATTTAGTTTTTTACATCTAACATTATATAGGGTATATAGGGTATACCCTATAGAATTAACACTACTATCAGTTAAACTGCCTGAAAATTGTTTGCATTCGATGAAAACGAATTGCAAAACGAGCAGAATACAGAATACCTCACTGATGTTTACGCTGTAGTTTGTTGATGTTGCAGTTTGATCTCGTGTGAATTACATAATTCACAAGGCATGTTGGAAAGGAAAAATGCCGAGTAAGCGAAATCAAGAGTGGTTTAAATTGCTTATTTGTCATAAATCTTTCATAAAGCAACCGTTAGTGGCTTTCTATTACATAAAGACTTGGTTTAATAGATAGGAAAATGACATCATACAGAAATTTTAGCCCGATCTGTGAGGCAGCACCTTTAACTGTGGAGTGAGTCATAGTAACTGACTATTATCATGTTTTCACTTCAATGAACTTACCGGTCATTGCCAAAAAACTTATATAGTATACAAGCATGACTCGGTATAATGTACAATGTTTGGTGCATGTCCCCGTTAGCTTCTGCCTCACCATTTTGTTGGAGATGCTCAACGAGCTTCCTGTAAACGATGAATTTCTCGATGTGAGCTGAAAATAAAATGATCTTATTCGTGCACATATATGTAGAAACGATATGCGATAAACAAAACTTGCGTTAGTGGTCACATGGACTAAACAAACATCTGTCTTAAACATCAATGAAAAATACTACTAATTCCGATTAATGAAATCGAAATTAAGACAAGTCGGTTGATATATTTATTTTATTGTCATGTCTATCGTCACTTGTGTGTTGATTAATAATGGATCTAGCTAAGGAAGTCGCTTGTAATTAACCACATTATTATTAGCAATGACTTTCTTTCTACTTTAATTTTAAGATTTAAGGATTTAATCGGTTTGTTACCACACGTATGCCCCTATACATGTATCAAAATCTACAATTTACAAGTATTCAAAATTTCTTATAAACCAGTACTGTCCGTTTATTCAGGTCTGGTACATGTATACAAACATTGCAATATCAAGGCAAATGTGTTCTTATTGTTTTAAATACTTTAAATTGGAGAAAAGGGCAGTGAAAACCAATACCTTATTCACTAAGCCACATACTAATGCACATACTATCTATTAAAATAAGACATTAATAGGAGAAATTGCAATGTTTATGTACACACTAGCTGTTATGTAAACAAGTGACTGACCTGATTAATCGAGTTTACACCTTGGCGTATTATTCCACAACACTCACGGTAACGTCCGAGTTCACGTTACACTCGTTGGTTAAAAAGTTGCGGACTTATTTCTAGACGTTAAAAAAATTTACACTTGAATGCGCTTGAATTTCATCAGTCACATTACACATCTGTATATGATTATACTATATGTTATATGTTCTTTCTATTGTTGAGCTTATCTGGGACGAATATACTGTATATTCGTTCCAGTTCTTATTTAACATAATATCTAGTCTTATGAGTTCGCCACTAAATAACTGCCAACCACTTTAGTAGCCTATGTAACTTAATATGTCCTTTCTATTACATAATATCTAGTCCTATGAGTACGCCACTAAATAACTGCCAACCACTGAGGTACATTTGCATAAGACTTGTCGTAACTTAATTATATGTGTATATTGAATGTTCCATTCATACATCAGCAATAGTGTTTTTATACTGTACACCTGTTTTTATAAACGCAAATCAGTAGCGGGGCTGTGGTTTTCATTAAATGTATGGAAACAAACTTTCAAAAACATGTATCCAAATTTGCATAATGAGATTTGAACTATACTACGCTAATTTTAACAGTCACCAAACTACACGTGTACCGCTGTCCGTCTTGAAATAAATAAACAAAAGCGATAAAGTTTTTTTAGTTTATTTAACCCGCCACCGGGAATCCCATATAGGCGACGGTCTCATGAAGAGATTAGTCGTTGTAGGTGTTGGGGATAGTGCATGACCATATAGGCGACGGTCTCATGAAGAGGTTAGTCGTTGTAGGTGTTGGGGATAGTGCATGACCATATAGGGGACGGTCTCATGAAGAGGTTAATCGTTGTAGGTGTTGGGGATAGTGCATGACCATATAGGCGACGGTCTAATGAAGAGGTTAGTCGTTGTAGGTGTTGGGGATAGTGCATGACCATATAGGCGACGGTCTCATGAAGAGGTTAGTCGTTGTAGGTATTGAGGATAGTGCATGACCATATAGGCGACGGTCTCATGAAGAGGTTAGTCGTTGTAGGTGTTGGGGATAGTGCATGACCATATAGGCGACGGTCTCATGAAGAGGTTAGTCGTTGTAGGTGTTGGGGATAGTGCATGACCATATAGGCGACGGTCTCATGAAGAGGTTAGTCGTTGTAGGTGTTGGGGATAGTGCATGACCATATAGGCGACGGTCTCATGAAGAGGTTAGTCGTTGTAGGTGTTGGGGATAGTGCATGACCATATAGGCGACGGTCTCATGAAGAGGTTAGTCGTTGTAGGTGTTGGGGATAGTGCATGACCATATAGGCGACGGTCTCATGAAGAGGTTAATCGTTGTAGGTGTTGGGGATAGTGCATGACCATATAGGCGACGGTCTAATGAAGAGGTTAGTCGTTGTAGGTGTTGGGGATAGTGCATGACCATATAGGCGACGGTCTCATGAAGAGGTTAGTCGTTGTAGGTATTGAGGATAGTGCATGACCATATAGGCGACGGTCTCATGAAGAGGTTAGTCGTTGTAGGTGTTGGGGATAGTGCATGACCATATAGGCGACGGTCTCATGAAGAGGTTAGTCGTTGTAGGTGTTGGGGATAGTGCATGACCATATAGGCGACGGTCTCATGAAGAGGTTAGTCGTTGTAGGTGTTGGGGATAGTGCATGACCATAAAGGCGACGGTCTCATGAAGAGGTGAGTCGTTGTAGGTATTGAGGATAGTGCATGGCCATATAGGCGACGGTCTCATGAAGAGGTTAGTCGTTGTAGGTGTTGGGGATAGTGCATGACCATATAGGCGACGGTCTCATGAAGAGGTTAGTCGTTGTAGGTGTTGGGGATAGTGCATGACCATATAGGCGACGGTCTCATGAAGAGGTTAGTCGTTGTAGGTGTTGGGGATAGTGCATGACCATATAGGCGACGGTCTCATGAAGAGGTTAGTCGTTGTAGGTGTTGGGGATAGTGCATGACCATATAGGCGACGGTCTCATGAAGAGGTTAGTCGTTATAGGTGTTGGAGATAGTGCATGACCATAGGCACATTGTTTCAAATTTTCTGAGTGTACCCTATATAGAAAGAAGATAGTGCACCGGCCATGTTTAGCCGTAACGGATATGACGTTACGCAAGCTGGTACGCAGTTTTACTACAGTTGTCACAGCAAACAAGGATACCAGTTCCTGTGACGTCATATCCGTCGCGGCTAAACATGGCCGCTACACTACCTTCTCGCTCCATATAAGGATAAACCATGCACGCTTAAGTGCTTGACATATCAGATGCCTCGTGTGTTTATTCTCGTCCGAAAGTTAGATATGTTTTGTGAGAAACACTGAAAAACATGTTTGTGTTTATCCGGCTGGACGCGGGATCTAACTTACAATGTCCTTTGGATCAGCAGTCAGTTGCTTTAACGTAGTATGGTATGACACTAGATCGTCATGCAGTTTACAAGTGACTGGTAAATTAATTGCATGGTACTGGCCGCCGAATGACATGGAAATATGTTTTACTACCGGTATTCTACTTCAGTTTGTTCCACTTCAACATGACCTCTCAGTCTGATTTTTATGAATGAGATGAGAATTGTACTTTGCGGACAACCCTCGTACATTTACATGTTGTATTGCGATTTCGAATATCTGTAGGTCCAATAAGGTCGTAGGCAGCACTTATTTCAGGTACTCTTTGAATCGATGAAAAATAGATTACGAAAACACATAGTAGATACATGTACGAGAAGTCGAAAAGAAAACCATAATACAAGTTGTTAAAATCGACGTTGTAGATAGCCAAAAAATTCATACAAGTTGTTGAATTCGATCAAACCGTGTGCCTTTGCTTAAAACATTATTCTTCGAAGGCAAAATTTTATGAGCCTTATCAAGAGTTGAGTAGTATAGATGTTTAAGTAGTTTACGTTCAGACGGGCTATTCAACAAGTTGATTGATGCGCACTATGTATGTAAGAATTTTAATTACATTATTAGCGTGTGAATAGAATATTGTATAATTGTTAGTGGCGATACGTTTTCATTTTTTCAGTAACGCCCTATTCCCGCACGGGTGTATACATGTTTTCCGCATAAATCATGTCTAGACGGTTAAACTGATGTTGACGCAACTACTGTTTTTTTATAATTAATAAAGAATAAAACATGTTTTTTTGTTAAAATTGATATGGCTTATATAAATCGATTTCTGTAAAAAATTCTTGAGTCGGTGAGTTACTTATGACCGGGTGTCTATTTTGCTATCACTGAGAACGACTTACATGACAACGTGACTGAGAGAAGACCTCCTAGTAGCTAAAATGAGGTATTTATGAATGGTAACCACGCTGAAGTATATTTGAGATCGTAGTAGAAGCGGGGCCCCAGTGTGAACGGACATACTGCACCTATCAATATTTTGGCGGAGCGGTGAACATTCACGAGACTTTCGACATGAGACGATTCCCGACAGGCCGGAATTTGACACGATGAATGATTCGGGTCGCAAGAAATTGACTTTAGTCGGATTTTAGAAACCGCAAATAGCAGACAATCTGATTTGTAAGCACCCCGTGCACTTGTTGTAATACCAGGTGTTATAAGTGCGCACACAGTCCGAATGGCAAAGAACAAATCAAATCAAATAAGCTTCTCATACTTATATATCTTATTATCTGCGTCCTGAGAAAATTACAAGTTTTCAATAGTTTAAATGTTTCATTGTGTGTACGGGATGTTGCTGATCAAAACTTACCGCGAATTACATACATGCTTCAAACTTGCCTTTAATGCAAAGTACTTGAGAAGGTAACCGATGCTCAACTTGAAGGGCACTTAACAGCGTCAGTTCGCATGAAGAAAATTCACTTTTACTGTCACTGACATCCTCGGTTCCCCTTGATCAGAATAAAGCTACGATCTTGATTTGTCAGCAGCATTTGCAACATTGATTATATCAGCCTTCTCCGCATTAAGTACAGCATTTCAGGCAATTAAATAGAGTAGCACCGCTACCAAACTGTTTGCATAAGTTCTGAGCTGCCAAACGATAGTGTACCTCAGATGTCTGTGCTCAGTCCGAAAAACTACAACGGCGGAACTCACAATTGTACATGTATATGCATCTTCTCGTCATTACTATATATAATAATAACAATCTATTATATATAGTAATGACGGGAAGATGGGGAATTTCAAAACTCTGTATTTTGTGATATAATTTCTTAGGCCTGTGGTATATGTAATTCAAGCCAAATGATTGCGTCTTGCGTGATGAATCACTTAAACAAATTGAACTGGATGAAAGCAATGGAGCTGAAACTTAACGCCGACTAAACAAAGGTAACCACATTTGTACCGAAACGGTAAGTCAGTACAGCCAAGAATCTCGCGGTGAAAGTTGACAAGCATTGGATAATCGTTCGACAAATGACTACTGTATGGCTTTCGTACGTACGAGGAAGGTATTGTTGACCAATACTTTTTACGTGTTGCGGAAAAATACTTCCTATACATTATTGTTTCACAACCGTTGACTATTTTGACTGCTCCAGTAGATTTACTACAGATGATACATGACAAGCATGCGAAGATAGACAAATGGTCATCGTAGGGCTATCGTACGTGCGAGGTGTGTACGTATAACCTTGCAAAATTTATAAAAGAAGCCCAACAATTACGTAAATCTTCCCTTGAATTCTTGAATGTTTTATGATCATGTATGTATGAATATGTATTAATGTTCTTTATGTTTGTTTATATTTTCACTTTTTGTTTGTTTTTGTAAATATGTTGTCTTTGCCATGATTTATCATGTCTTTGTAAATGGCCAAAGGCAAATGTTTTGCCGATTGCTAATAAACTGTAAGTGTAAACTGTATTGATGGGCGAATGTTTTAAAATATTCGGAAACATAACTCCAAAATCCTAATCACCATCGTACGAAAGACGATGTAATATTTCATTGCTTTAAACAATTATTTATCATAGAAGAGCTGTTGTAAAACGTCGCGTTAATTCTACAGGAACGTAGGTCCATTTTTGGCGAAATTTAGTTTTGATATCGTGTCCTTTGTCTTGTAAAACTCTATACACTGAATAAGTTGTGAGTTGTGTTCAAAGATGTCCTAACACCAATTTCAAAACGACGTAGGACTCCTACAAGTCTATACACGGTGATTTCTCAAAACATAAATATGATACTCGCGGCAGTTTAGAATAAACTTCAGATAAAAGGTAGTACATGACGAGCATGCGAACATCTCTCGACAAATGTTCATCGTAGGGTTGTACATGTAGTTCGTTAGAGGTATGTGTTGTTGGGCGAACGACTTACAATGTTGGACAACATACTGCCTATATCATTTTAACTATTGTACTAAAGACGATGAAATGTTTCATTGCTTTAGACAACTATTTACTCAAGGTGAACGACGGTATAGTCCAGTTAGGATATTGTGACAGTGACGTTGCAGTTTATGTGTACGCAAAAAATCACAACCATTGTTTAAACAGGTAAAGCGAAGTTTAGTATGTTAGTTTAGTATTGAAATTATAGTTGTTTGTACAGTGTAAGCCTTTATAATTGGTTTTCACCGTTATAGTGGACTCGACCGCTGCGTCACTGGATTTTTATCCTTTGTATATATATACAAATGATCATGGTATAGTCCAGCCAGGATAAAAATCCAGTGACGCAGCGGTCGAGTCCACTATAACGGTGTAAAACCAATTAGTGACAGTATAAAGGCTTATACTGTACAAACAACTATAATTTCAATGCTAAACTAACATATATACTAAACTTCGCTCTACCTGTTTAGACAAAGGTTGTGATTTTTTGCGTACACATAAACTGCAACGTCACTGTCACAATATCCTAACTGGACTATAGGTCTGTTGTAAAAGTATGTACGAGGTGTGTAATGTGGCTTACATGTTTTACAATATGTCGAAACGTACCTCTGATACAGATGAGAAAGTTTACTGTTCCAGAAAATATTTACTAAAGATAAACAAATCTTCACCGAAAGGCTGTCGCACCAACAGGGTGTGTATATTGCTGCACGATTGTTTTACATTCTGTGGAATCATACCTTCGATACCTCATGGTACAAAATACCTGCTGTTCAACGGTAGACTATTTCAACTATTATTCGAAGGTCATTCGGTAAATGAGTGTAGTGTTGCTCCAGAACACTATTTACTTCAGCTGAACGGTGGAGCATTTCGACTAGTATCGGAATGTCGACAAATGATCGTTATAGGGTTGCCGAAATTACGAGGAGTGAATATCCCACTTTGCAGAATCGTAATCCGAAAGAAACTGGTACGAAAGCATCTCCAATAATTCATTAGCTCCGAGCATTTAACAGCCCCATTTGTAAAACCTCGAAACATGTCGAGTCAAGCCAAGACTTTGAATGTCTAACACGAAAATGGAAATTGTTGGAAATATTTTAACAGTATGTTTTTAGCACCATTGACGTCCCGATGAGTTTTATAACTACAGGAATTGCAATTAAGCGTTTCATCACTGCCCAATGACTTATTTCTCATTCCACATTTGCCGCATATCATTGATGTGTATGCTTCATCTTGAACAATTACTTCTGAGTTTGTCAAAAGAGCTCTATGCTGCAATCTCTGTCGAAATTGATAGTGTTGCCAACAAAGTAAATCTCGATTTGCTTTTTTAGCAAAATTGTTTGGTCTGTCTTTCCTAACAATGGGCGCAACACATATTTCCTAACACAACTAGTTTGTAGTGATTTATAAGATAAGAGCTCAGTTTCACATGAATGTCCTGAACAAACGTTTTTAGATTATGATGAACCTTTTTGAGTTGTCTATTACGATCTGCAGTGGCTTGTAACTGATTTCGTTGTTAAGCGTTTGTCAATTGTGAGTGAATTTTGTCAATTTTCTCGTGCAATGGTCGTATGTTTTTCGCCTTGTCTTCCTTTAGTCCATGAGCCACCAATAGACCCCTCCCCCCTAGGGAATTTTGGTCACTATATTTTTCTGAAAGCATATGGTCCCTGGAGTATTTTCCTAAAGTCTGCAATTTGGCCATTGGGGCGTTAAGATTTTTTTTGGTAAAACGTCAACAAATATAAACGAAAAGTACGAATTTTTGGAATTGGTTAACTTCAATCTTATTTATTATTTTATTTTAAAATAAATCCCTGTAACAGGTAGATATAAACTTGTCCTATCTAGACTGAAAAACTCAGAGTGCTGCTATTGTGCAAAATGGCTTTTTTGGGGTAAAACGCTAAAAATTATAAGTTAAAGTGCGAATATTTGGAATATGTGGACTGCATTGGCATTTATTTATTTTTTTATAAAAAAATACTCTTAATGAAAGATATTATAGTGCAGTTTCAGACTGCAAAAAATTAAAGCCATGTTATTATGCAAAGTGTGATATTTTTGGGGTAAAACATCAAAAAATATAAACTGAAAAGTGGGAATATTAGGAATCTGTAGATTACAATAAAACCATTCCTATGATAATTTTTTTGTAACTAAATAATATTAATGTGATAAATTTGTAGTAACATGCAGTTTAATATTTCAAATATATATTGCCAGATAAGATACTTTGGGGGAAAATTACAAAAATAATAAATGGAAAGTGTGATTTTTGGGAATTGGTGTCCTAGTTGTAACTTACGACCATCGGGTACGGACATGTCTAGTCCTAATGGGTATTCAAAATTACATTCTAACCATATATAGGCAGTTCTGGTGCTGTTGGGTAAATTATTATTAAACCACTAAGTACATCCATACCTAGTCCTAATTGGTACATACGACCAACCAATACATGCAATATTGGTTCTTTTTAGTACTAAAAACGACCCTATGCAGACATCAGTTGTCCTATCGGGTATTAACTACCACCATGCACAGACAGTCCTAGTCTAACTGGATAGCATAGCCAATACCATTCCTAGTTCTATTTGGTATTCAAAACCACCATACTTATACAGATATTGCTGGTCAGACTGGGTACTCATAGCCACTAGTAGGTACATTCATTCCTCGTCTCAATGGGTAGTCAATGTTCTAATTGGGTACTCGTAACTGCTTATTGAAGTACATACATGCCCAGTCATAGTGAGGACTCAAACCTCCATATACAGACATTCCTGGTCCTATTTGGTACTCAAAACCACCATGTACAGGCATTATAGGTGCAACTGGGTACTCATTTCCACCCTGTACATATATTGCTGGTCGTATAGGATACTTATAACCACAAGGTTCTGACATTCTTGTTGGATACTGCCGATCATCAATTGACAACTCAGGCACGCCATGTAGCTACATGCTTGGCCTTATTGACCACTCATAACATATGTGCTACTCGAAACCTTCATGTACAAAATCAGTAGTCGGATTGGGAACTACCAACTACTAGGTGCGACCATTTGTTGTCCTATTGGGTAATCACTACCCCCGTGTACAGACTGTGATGTTCTTATTGGATACTCATACATACATTCCTAGTCATAGTGGGTACCCCAACTACCATGTACATGCATGTCTGGTCCTATTGAATACACAAAACCACAATGTACAGACATTTGTGGCTGGGTTGGGCTATAACAACCACAAGGTGCGGTCATATGATGTTCTATTCGGTCACTGCTACCACCATCTACAGGCAGTCCTGACCCTATCAGGGATACATAACCACTAGATGCATACATTCGTAGTCCTAGTAGGTACTATCAACCACTAGGTTCATGCATAAGTGGTATAATCGAGTCCTCACAGCCACTATACACTCAAAAAAAATTACTTAGTAAAATGTTATTACTTATTTCAAGTAATGTTCAGTAATACTTACAGTAATTAATTACTAAGTATTACTTACTTTTTAAGCTATAGTAATATAATACTACTTGAAGTAATTATGCTTCTTTAAGTAATTTAATCTGAGGGGAACTTCTACATTTAAGTATTTATATTACAATAATGTTGTACAGTATAGAATTTGCAATCAGAGTATGCAGCCCAGTAAAATAAGTTAGGGCAATTTATCAAAATATCTCAGACCCCTAACTAAAATTTAAATGTTGAGCGGAAAATGATTTTCCATTTTAGTAATAGCAACCTTAAATGACTACATCACCGCCACTTTCAATCGCAGACGTACAGCATCTTCACACAAGCCGTGTGTATACCACTTTACTTTATTTTTATTGGTGTACCTTGAACAGTATGTTAAGATACATGTATACTCTGAAATACAAACTCGTCATAAACTTTAACGTGAACAGACGACACTTGCAATATAGTTCTCATTATTCTTGGAACAGTAGAGCTAAAAAGCTGGCTGTATATATTTGACACATTCTTGATCCCTTCAAGAGTTTTGTTATTGAATGTATGTACTATATATACCAGACAAAACAAGACTGCGTTCAATATACGCTTATGCCCCCTTGGATAAAGTAGGGTAAAAGGCTGTACAACGCTGGTAAAAGTCTGGAAAACACTGGAATTTTTATCAGACAGCATGGACATTGGAACTTAGAAATTTTAGATGCTGGAAAAACATGGAAAAATACTATTGTGGAAATTTTGGAGTCCAATTTTTAGGGGAACTTAGTCTATTTTTACATGAAAATAACTTGTAATTCAAAAGAGAAAAGGAAAGAATCCAAAACCAAAATGTATGCTTCAACAAGCTTGAAAAATGCAAGGGCTAATATTCAGAAGTCTGCAAGTGTGCAAGAGCGGACAACATTTATATGTCTAAAAAACAAAGGGCCATAACTCCTTAAAATTTATCTGATCAAAGTTTGTGGATGACATTTACAGCAAGACTTGGTTCTGACAAGTCATGCAAAGTTTCGTTGAAATCCGACCGATCCCAGACAAAAGGATGACCATGGTCCACCATGGTCTCCATGATTTTTTATAGTCAACTATGTTTTATTGTGGTCAGCCATCAAATACCATGACAAAATCAAGGTGAGAGCCAAGTCGACCATGGTTCACCATTGTCGAGTTAGAGTTACCAGTCTGACCATGGATTGGTCAGCAGCTGTATTTAATCATGACACCATAGTTTACCATGGTTGACAGTTGTAAAGAATTTTGTTGACCAGGGTCAACAATGATCAACACAGCACTTCAATTCAGTCCACCATGGTAGACCATGGTCCAAATCAATAGGGTCATCTACTGGTCACCACCAACCTCCACACCCAGTTTGAGGAGTATAGACCATGATCACTGCTTGTCCGTAGTGACTACATACACGCAGTCTGTTAACAATTTCTCAGGCAAACTTAATAAAGCAAATTTTGATGGACAATATATATCTGAGATATTATATTAACGCTATTTTATTATTATTAAAGGGAGGTAATTTAAAAATTATACCATTAAATTGCCTTTAACCCACTTAAAATATATTCAAAAAAGTTAATAACTTATCTTTTCCAAAGCTATAGAAGAATAAAACATAGCTATAAACTTAAATTGCTATTGTAAAAAAGAAACTTAAATGTTTCTTTTACTTTATGAATCTGTACATATAGGAAGTTTTTATCAACAGACATTAAATCAATCAGTATCTTGATTATTTACGATGCTGGTAATTGCTTTACTAAGTATTTTATATTTACTAAGTAAATTATTTACTTAGTAATTAACAAGTAATTGGTTAGTTAAATAATTACTTAGTAATTAATTTACTGAGTAATTTACATTTACTAAGTAAATTATTTACTTAGTAATTATACAAGTAATTGGTTAGTTAAATAATTACTTAGTAATTGATTTACTGAGTAATTTACATTTACTAAGTAAATTATTTACTTAGTAATTATTTGGGTAGTAATTATTTACTTAGTAATTAATAAGTAATTCATAAGTAATTAATTACTAAGTATTACTTGATTTTCTGACGACTATTTTAACTTGAAATTTTACTTGAAACAAGTAAAAAAATTACTTGATTTGAGTATTACTTAGTAATTTTTTTTTTTGAGTGAAAGGTTGTAATTACTACTTGCGACCTTATATGACTCATGCCTATTTGTAATCTGCATCTCAAGGCGCTTCTTATGAGCCTATTATCATGAAAATCGGAAGTGAATGGTCATGTTGACCAAACTGAAGTTTAACAAGAGCACAGCCTTGCCGGTGCAGACGCTCATCTGATCATTGTCACTGTAAAAAAGCCCAATTACCCTTACATAAAGTGGGGCAGTGTTATGAGTCTTGCTGAGGTATTGATGGTGGAAAAAAAGGGGCAATAACTCTTGCAAAATGCTGATCAGAGTTATGGGTCATCTTTGACATGGTAAGGTATTGATGGTGAATAAGTGTTGAAAGTTTCAAAGCAATAGCCCACATAGTGTATGAGAAAAGTGGACCTAAACACAAAACTTAACCAAGACTTTTTCTAAGTCCAAAAGGGGCAATTTCTTTCGCAAATGCAGATCAGAGTAATGGTTCAAGCTTGACATGGTCAGGTATTGATGATGAACAAGTGTTGAAAGTGTCAAAGCAATAGCCTACATAGTGTATGAAAAAAGTAGACCTAAACACAAAACTTAACCAAAAAGGGGCAATAACTCTTGTAAAATTCAGATCAGAGTTATGGTTCTTGCTTGGCATGGTAGGTGTTGATGGTGAACAGGTGTTAAAAAATTCAAAGCAATAGACCACATAGTGTATGAGAAAAGTAGACCTAAACACAAAACTTAACTAAGGAATTTACAAAGTCCAAAAAGGGGCAATAACTCATGCAAAATGCAGATCAGAGTTGTGGTTTTTGCTTTACATGGTTAGGTATTGATGGTGAACAAGTGTTGAAAGTTTCAATGCAATAACCCACATAGTGTATGAGAAAAATGGACCTAAACACAAAACTTAACCAAGGCATTTTATTTTCTTAGTCCAAAAAGGGGCAATAATTTTTACAAAATACAGATCAGAGTTATGTGTCTTGCTTTACAGGCTCAGGTATTGATGGTGAAAAAGTGTTGAAAGTTTCAAAGCAATAGCTTTGATAGTTTATGAAAAAACTTTACCTAAACACAAAATTTAACCATGCAACGCCGACGCCGACGCCATCGCCGATCAAGTGATGACAATAACTCATCTTTTTTCCAGAAGTAAAGATTAGTTTTCCGACAGTTTTTTCTTGTTTTCTCAAAATATTGATTTTGTACTTACGACCTAATTCTAAGCCAGCAAAATATACAGGTTTGTAAGAAATATTAAGAGTAGGCCAGAGTACTGGAAACAAACACTTGTTTATGCCTAATGTTTTTTTATTGTATATAGTTAACAACAATGACAATTTATTTATTCTTGTCAATGGATTACAAGTCAAATAGTTTCCTGTGGCTGATAACTTAGTTGTATTGTTTAGGATGTGTTTTTTGCAGTTTGGATGCAATTCGAATTTATTCCGGTGTAAGTTTAAATTTATGTTTCTGTCAAAATAATTCCAATACATGTAATATCGGACAATACCGATCAATCTAACAACAAATGCCATGATCAGATATAAATCGTATTCAGTTTAAACAAACAATTATTTGGTTGTGTTAAATGTATGTGCCAAACGAATGAACAAATTCAAAATGATTAGAAAAATATTTATCATGTATCAATACCATGCTTCTGTTAATCTAGCGATGTGTTCTCTACGGGATTTAGTCCATTGCCCACTATATTTATTATTGACCAGGATGATTGTGCAGCTGCAGACACCTGCTGTTTAGATTCGTGGTCTCGCGTTCACAGTGAAATTTCGGAATAGTTCTGCTTTCCTTGGTAAATAAACTATTGTAATGCGATAAAGACCGATATTATCCGCATGGAATAATGGAATAGTCTGGTTCACAACATTCTTACAAAATGCTTCTTTTTTTTGGTTATTTTTTTTGAAATCGTAAACCATCGAGAACATGTCACGTGCCCCTCCATGGTCATTTTACTTTTGGCAATCCAATATAACCTGCAGCTCAAGGCAGCAGGTTAATAAAGATTTAGCAGTGAATTTAGAAGCTGGTTCCAGTACCATCAAAAAAAGAAACGTGACGTCAATGGCGACAGGCTTTAACATATTTTTTAAGTCATCATGACGTCATAATTCTCATGTCATGACGTTCCAATTTCAACTTGATTTTTTTTAATTATGCCAATTACTAAGCCATTGTAAGAGAAATTGAAGCATTTTATAAGCAGAAAATTTGTTTGTGCAAGATCAATTTTATTTCTCTCGTGATCACAGAAAATTAAATATTCATTGCTCAGATCACTCGGTGAAATAAAATTCGATCTTACACCAAAATCTTCATGTATCCTCTATGTAATCAAAATGATGTCTCATTAAATATTAGATCTACAACATACATAACATTGACAAGATATAGAAAACAAAAATGCATGTGCAGAAAACAATCCCTAATCACTGTCCATTGTTATGTTTTGGACAATACTGTACAATTTGTCAGCAATCTGTTGGTTACATGCAGCTAAAACACGACGGTTCATCAGTTCAAGCTTGTCACCTAAAACAATACAAATATAAGTATACAAAATGTGTAATAGCTACAGTACTACAGTCACAAAGAGCAGCAAGAGTGCCAAAATGCTAAATCACAAAATACTCCAGTCTGGGCTAGCTGATGGTAAATGAAAATGAATATTGATTGTGAATGATTGTAAATTATAAGCCAATAAACATACATTGTTTGAGGAGGTAAATGAAAACCTTTTGCATAAGAGTCTGGACAATGACTCTCTTTTTGTGTAATTCAAGAATCATAATCCTGGAAGATTTGGGACTGTTTGTCAGATAGAAGAACTCATACAAGCTTTATTTAAGAAATGCACAAAATAATATAAAATGAGGCTTTGCCAAGAGACAACCCCACTAGCTTCTACTAACATGAGGGGTCAGAGACAACCCCACTCACTTCCACTAACCTGAGGGGTCAGATATAACCCCGCTCACTTCTACTAACCTGAGGGGTCAGAGACATCCCCACTCACTTCTACTAACCTGAGGGGTCAGAGACAACTCCGCTCACTTCTACTAACCTGAGGGGTCAAATACAATCCGTTCACTTCTACTAACCCGAGGGGTCAGGGACAACCCCGCTCATTTCTACTAACCCGAGGGGTCAGAGACAACCCTACTCACTTCTACTAACCTGAGGGGTCAGATACAACCCCGCTCACTTCTACTAACCTGAGGGGTCAGAGACAACCCTGCTCACTTCTTCTAACCTGAAGGGTCAGATACAACCCGCTCATTTCTACTAACCTGAGGGGTCAGATACAACCCGCTAACTTCTACTAACCCGAGGGGTCCGAGACAACCCCGCTCATTTCTACTAACCCGAGGGGTCAGAGACAACCCCGCTCACTTCTACTAACCTGAGGGGTCAGATACAACCCCGCTCACTTATACTAACCTGAGGGGTCAGATACAACCCCGCTCACTTATACTAACCTGAGGGGTCAGAGACAACCCCGCTCACTTCTACTAACCTGATGGGTCAGAGACAACCCCACTCACTTCTACTAACCTGAGGGGTCAGAGACAACCCCCCGCACTTCTACTAACCTGAGGGGTCAGAGACAACCCCGCTCACTTCTACTAACCTGAGGGGTCAGAGACAACCCCGCTCATTTCTACTAACCTGAGGGGTCAGAGACAACCCCACTCACTTCTACTAACCTGAGGGGTCAGAGACAACCCCGCTCATTTCTACTAACCTGAGGGGACAGATACAACCCCACTCACTTCTACTAACCTGAGGGGTCAGAGACAACCCCGCTCATTTCTACTAACCTGAGGGGTCAGATACAACCCCGCTCACTTCTACTAACCTGAGGGGTCAGATACAACCCCACTCACTTCTACTAACCTGAGGGGTCAGATACAACCCCACTCACTTCTACTAACCTGAGGGGTCAGATACAACCCCACTCACTTCTACTAACCTGAGGGGTCAGAGACAACCCCGCTCACTTCTACTAACCTGAGGGGTCAGAGACAACCCCGCTCACTACTACTAATATGAGGGGACAGATACAACCCCGCTCACTTCTACTAACCTGAGGGGTCAGAGACAATCCTACTCACTACTACTAACCTGAGGGAACAGATACAATACCCGCTCACTTCTACTTACCTGAGGGGTCAGAGACAACCCCACTCACTACTACTAACCTGAGGGGACAGATACAACCCCGCTCACTTCTACTAACCTGAGGGGTCAGAGACAATCCTACTCACTTCTACTAACCTGAGGGGACAGATACAATCCTACTCACTTCTACTAACCTGAGGGGTCAGAGACAACCCCGCTCACTTCTACTAACCTGAGGGGTCAGATACAACCCCGCTCACTTCTACTTACCTGAGGGGTCAGAGACAACCCCACTCACTACTACTAACCTGAGGGGACAGATACAACCCCGCTCACTTCTACTAACCTGAGGGGTCAGATACAACCCGCTCACTTCTACTAACCTGAGGGGTCAGATACAACCCCGCTCACTTCTACTAACCTGAGGGGTCAATACAACCCGTTCACTTCTACTAACCTGAGGGGTCAGAGACAACCCCGCTCACTTCTACTAACCTGAGGGGACAGATACAACCCCGCTCACTTCTACTAACCTGAGGGGTCAGAGACAATCCTACTCACTTCTACTAACCTGAGGGGACAGATACAATCCTACTCACTTCTACTAACCTGAGGGGTCAGAGACAACCCCGCTCACTTCTACTAACCTGAGGGGTCAGATACAACCCCGCTCACTTCTACTTACCTGAGGGGTCAGAGACAACCCCACTCACTACTACTAACCTGAGGGGACAGATACAACCCCGCTCACTTCTACTAACCTGAGGGGTCAGATACAACCCGCTCACTTCTACTAACCTGAGGGGTCAGATACAACCCCGCTCACTTCTACTAACCTGAGGGGTCAGACAACCCCGCTCACTACTACTAACCTGAGGGGTCAATACAACCCGTTCACTTCTACTAACCTGAGGGGTCAGAGACAACCCCGCTCACTTCTACTAACCTGAGGGGTCAGAGACAACCCCGCTCACTTCTACTAACCTGAGGGGTCAGAGACAACCCCATTCGATTCTACTAACATGAGGGGTCAGAGACAACCCCACTGGCTTATACTAACCTGAGGGGTCAGAGACATCCCCATTTGATTCTACTAACATGAGGGGTCAGAGACAACCCCACTCACTTCTACTAACCTGAGGGGTCAGATACAACTCCACCTGCTTCTTCCACTATCAGTTTTCCTGCAGCTATATCCCATATATGTATACCATGTTCTACATACGCTTCATGGCTGCCCTTGGCAACAAAGCACATATTTAGAGCGGCTGATCCATATGCCCGAACTCTGTAACATAAATTTTTCAACACTTTACTTCATAGAGCCCTAGTCTATTTAATAACAACATTCTGATAAGGCACTTGTTACGTTTACAAAAAATTTATATGTGTAATGTAAACTGAACTGAACACCCAAACTACTAATTTGTTGGCTTTTTTATTTATTTGATTCACTTGACCGTCACGTTGAAGAACAAGTAATTAAGAATTGCAAGCAATACAGAAGTCCCCTACTGGTTTTAAGTCATTTCCAATGTTTCTGTTGACATAGCAACCACAATTTTGGTCGGAATCAAAATATTTTCGGACGTGCATTATCCCCTTATTGCCCCCTATATATATACAAAGTTTCATAAACCCAGCTTGGAAACTGTTTGAGTTATGTCAGGATCCAGATTTTTTGACAGAATGACGGACGGACGGATGGATGGACGGACGGACGGAAGGCAAACCTATAGTCCCCTCCGGTCAAAAACCGGTAGGGGACTAATTACAAATATACCAGAAGTAAAGAAAGATTATATTTTACCCATGACAACTTTGCACAATAGCTTTTATATTTGCAATTTTTGTATCTAGGATATCCGGAATTCTGGACGTACCACCTTCACAAATAACAACTCCTCGCTCTAAATCTGTAAACAGATAAACATTCAATGAACTGACATCAAATAGATAAACATTCAATAAACTGACAACAAATAGATAAACATTCAATAAACTGACATCAAATACATAAACAGTCAATGAACTGACATCAAATAGATAAACATTCAATAAACTGACATCAATAGATAAATATTCAATAAACTGACATCAATAGATAAACATTCAATAAATTTACATCAAATAGATAAACATTCAATGAACAAACCTAAAATAGATTAACATTCAATAAACTGACATCAAATAGATAAACATTCAATAAACTGACATCAAATAGATAAACATTCAATGAACTGACATCAAATAGATAAACACTCAATAAACTGATATCAAATAGATAAACATCAATGAACTAACATTAAACATTCAATGAACCAGCATTAAACAATTGAAGAAAATACATTAAACAATCATAGAACTGACATCAAGCATCCAGTCTTGGAATATATATGTAACAATTTCATGGAATAACAACTATTTTCCGTGTTCTTTCATACAAATTATTTACTATGAGGTGTGTCCATAAAGTATCATGAAACAAAAACAAACCAAGATTTAAATGTAACACTTCACTTTAACAACATAAAATGCACTGATGTAGGATACAGCAAATTTCCGTAACAAAATTTCATTTACACTCACTTTTGTTGGGTAGGTAGTGGCTTGGCAAACAAACAATGTATTATTTTAGGCCTAATACTGTAAAATCAATAACATTCATAGGAGATTAAATTTCAAGGATTTTGTGGATGTTAGAAAGATTTCTGACAATTTGTGTGAATTTTTACCTTGCCATTTTTTTCTGAAAACTGAAATCCTTGAAATGACGTCCCCACAAAATGGTCTTTTTCACCAAAAACTATGAAATTTTGTCCCATTGAAAATGAATGATTTAACAGTTTCCCCAATCGCCTCCTCGATAGCCTAGTGGTTGAGCGTTAACTTCGAGTGCTGGAGGCCTCGGGTTTGATCCCTGTCTGCGTCATACCAAAGACAAAATAAAAATGGTACCAGATTTTCCCTTGCTAGACGCTCAGCATTAAAGGGAAACTGGCTTCTCTTCTCTCCTCTCATACCCTCGTGGTGATGGATAACATCAGGAACAAGGTGTCGAGAGTGATTAATATAAGTTGGAAAAACTTGTTTCACAATCGACCTTAAATAAATTAGTATAAACTAACAAAAAAAACTAAAACCTTGTATTGTTGATACAGATAATTTGACATCATTACAGAATGCACCATGTCCCTTCACAGCTGTATACGTCTCACTCAGGATAGGAGCATGGATAATTCCAGCAACTATCTGAAAGAAAGGAAAACTTTACAACACTAACATACAGTGCCCACCAAAAATAGGTATACAGTTGCAAAGTTTTATACTTTGTTAGATTATTAAATATCTTTTTTTATCAGATAGTCACAATTATACCAGTTTCTGAAAATAACAATATGTGTTAAAAAGAGACAGAAGTACCCGGAAAAGATGAAGATGTTTTGAATTAAAATAATTATGTGATTCGAAGTGATGAATTATTTCATTTTTTCATGACAAAGTTTCCTTTCACTCCCGGAGATGAAACTTTTTATTTTGCACTTAGGGTACCAATCAATGTATGGTCTAACATTAAATAAACCAAAAATATTACTTATCTTCACAAAATTCGTTTTTCACTGTTCAACAAAAAGGGTTCTAGCAGGTAAGTGACTGGTGGAAATAACCTCTGTATACTTCTTTTTGGTGGGCATTGTATTTTGTACATGTTTGGAGTAAATTCCTGCTTACAGTATTTCAGTCAAAGAGAGGCTACCCAGTCACATCATTCCAACACTAAAACTACTAAGAAATAGCCCAGGCAAAAAAGGCATGTATAGAATCACCAAAGTGTCATTTAACTCACCAACATTTATCTGAGGGCAAGGTGCTCCAAATATACACAACTAGACTTGGTATTAATGGTCTTCAAATCCAACCAATGGGTGTCAAGGGCACAGTCAAACATACAGACCAACAGACTGGCCCCAATGATGCCTCAAGTATAGCCTCCATATGTTTCTTATAAAAAAGATTAAATTAAGTCAGACAGGGAAGGCAGCACTCAATTTAACCAGCCAAGCACAGAAAATGTTAAAAATACACAAAGCACAACCGAACCAACCGAGCACAGGAAACATAAAAGACATACAAGGTACAATGTCCAACTAAACAAGCAAAGACCCCCCCCCCAAGTCCAAGCTGTCGAAAAGTATAATAAATTATTACTAGCTGAATGACCCAGTTTCCACAGCAAAACGACTATAATGCCTAGTTTTAGCTGTCAGCAATCCTAAAACAAAGAAGTACCTTACCCTAACACACTGCCAACCAAGAAAAATAATCAATCATGATGGTGTATTTATAGCTTGACAGAATTGGCCTGAGACATCAGCATGTTCTTTAACCTTCCTTTATTAATTACTGACTTGTTTTTTTAATAAAATAAACAATCTAACAGCATATGATGACTACCCATACGAACCTTGATGAAGTCAATCAGTCTCAGGTCAAATCTGTCAAACTGTACTAAAGTATACTTTAAATTATTTACCTCTTTGTTAACAGCCAAACCAATAGAAATACATGTATGCGGAACTCTGCAAATATAAGTATGAAATTCTATGTATGAGGAACTCTGCAAATATAAGTATGAAATTCTATGTATGAGGAACTCTGCAAATATAAGTATGAAATTCTATGTATGAGGAACTCTGCAAATATAAGTATGAAATTCTATGTATGAGGAACTCTGCAAATATAAGTATGAAATTCTATGTATGAGGAACTCTGCAAATATAAGTATGAAATTCTATGTATGAGGAACTCTGCAAATATAAGTATGAAATTCTATGTATGAGGAACTCTGCAAATATAAGTATGAAATTCTATGTATGCGGAACTCTGCAAATATAAGTATGAAATTCTATGTATGAGGAACTCTGCAAATATAAGTATGAAATTCTATGTATGAGGAACTCTGCAAATATAAGTATGAAATTCTATGTACCGGTATGTGGAGCTCTGCAAATTTTTATATAAGTATGAAATTTTATGGATGGCGAACTCTGCAAATATAAGAATGAAATTCTATGTAAAGGTATCTTTGTTTGTTTATTCACGTTTAACACTGCTTCTCATCAATTGTTGTAAGTATGTATGTAATTATTTAGGCCTTTCGGTCAAGGATAACCCATGAAAGTGCAAGCACTTATTTCCAATGGGGTCCTGTGTTTTTGCTGAAGGGACAGCAAGTTGGAGAGAAACAGTTGTGATACAAGGAATCTCTCTGTACAGCTCTCTGTAAAGGGACACTCCTTTAATGTTCCATGTCTTTTATGATTTGTGGCATCCATTTATTTGTATACCTTACAGAGGAACAGACTCACTTTTTCCAAGACATGCTTAATCTGAAATTTGCTGTTTTATTAAGTCTATTCAACTTTTTATATTCAAATTAAGAAATACCGGTAGTTAATATGAACCTGTGTTTATTGTATGAAGCAATAATGTATGATCACATTTAAATCACAAGTACATGTATAAACTTACTTTTTATTGTTTAAGTCGCCATAATTATACAGGGCAAGTACTAATACATATTACCAGTAAGTGGGCAATATCTTAAATGGCAAATATATAATTTCTAGTCTCTCAATAAGAAAGTAATCATATAATATAAATAATAACTACTCTTCGTTTGTAAATTAATTTTGAACAAAGAGTCATTATAATCTTTATTTAAAAATGGTCAAGATAGTAAAGAAAGTAATGAAAGTTTTCATTCAAGATCATACCCGTGTACAAAGTTTGTAGTTCCATCTATGGGGTCAATAATCCAAGTCGGGACCTCGGTTAGCTCACAATGTCCGCCAGCAGACACAGTCTCCTCGCCAATGAACCTACAATGATACACACAAATTCATCTAAACTACATTGTGATTGTAATCTAAATGAACATAACAATTTAAGTCAATAAATTCTATAGTTAGAGCTTGTTAGTCTACGAAGGCTAGATTTCAGGAAATAAAGGTTTAGTGAAAAATCTGAAGGTGTTTTTACAGAGAGGTATTTGCTATACAGGGGGCACTGATGAGAGGTTGTACGGTAAATTATAAACAAAACTGGATCATACATGATGCAAAAATGTTCCTATTATATAGTACAATAATTATGGGGATTATATACATGTATATGGTAAAAGCATCAATATTAACGATTTTATTAATTTTCATCCATTTCATTTATAGTCACAATCATTAAATCAAATTCATCATTTTTCGAAAAACAAAATACATAACAAGGAGTTTTCTTAAAATGGTATTAATACTGCAAATTTAGAATGAACCATTAATAGTTATATAAGATATTGTATCATAAAAGTGGAAGACAGGGCCCTAACTACACTTTCGGGGACTTGGGCTAGGGCCCTCATGTAGGGGAAATTTGTGTCGCTCTGAAGAAAAAGCAGAGTTTTGTCTTTTGTAAGTATCAATACTATCACATTAATAATACATATTTACTGTACAAAAAGCCAATTTAAAGCTATAACAACAGCTACAACAACTGTTGAACAGGATTTACGAATGTATCTAACCTCCTATTTGACTTAAAAAAAATCATAAAATATAATTTAATATGGGTAAAATGTATATTTATTTAGGAATCGAATGGGGCTGAATTTCGGTCCCAAAAATGGTGAAATGTTAACCAGAGGAGTCATGCAAAGTAATGTGAGAAGAATAAATATGTAGCCCTGTGTTACAGGTAACTTACTTGTGTTCTGGGAATTTTTGAGACAGTTTTGTAACAATAAGTTTTTCAACGGCAGTGTCTGTCTCTGTCACAAGGTCAGCAAAATTCTCCTTTACTGTAATGTTCTTATTTTTGTAGAAATCTGTCTTCACTCTCTAAAATGAAAAAAAATCTGAATTTACAGACACGAAAAAAAGACAAAAGAATTCAGTCTGTATCGGATTTATGTTAGTGGTAGTATCTTACAAACATCATCTGAGTACCCATCCTTATAGGAGTGTTTTGTCCCTTATTTCAGAACACTCCCCAGATAGTGGGGCAATAGTAATGATCAGGCACTGCTTTTTGGGATGGCTGCAACCCAACATGACATGCTCTCTGCAGCTTCAACAAAATATGTAAGGCTATGTACAGTATTATTTTATTTTCAACTGAGTATGTGAAAAACACCTCATTAGACTCAAAAGTCAGACATCACATTTATATACTTTTTTTTTTAGTATTAGGTAAAAAAACTAATTCTCTAATTGAAAAAACATTTTTACATAAATTGTATGGGTTAAATCAATAAAAAAAAAGTTAGTTTGTGAAAAATTTAATAAACCAGCAGCTTACTGTTCTGTTGAATAAAATTTTTGATAGGTCTTATTTATAAGTGAAAACAGACATTTACCTCACCAGCCTCCTTTGCCACTTCCAAAGCATATCTAAAATATTCCTGTATTTCATCACCCATCTTACTTCTGTTAGTGTAACCTTTGAATCTAAATCTGATAAATAAATCAAACAAATATTACTTTATTAAAAGATTTTAAGTTATCTTAACTCTGAAAATACACAGCAAGGGGTTATCTTTCTTGTTTTAATCATTTATGGGGGACCTGTTTTCAAATGGATACAATTGACATTTTTGAGAAATGTTGTCTTACAAAAAACTTAACCACACAACTTACGCAGAAGCTTTCCAAGGTTGGTTATGTAAGTGACAACAAAAGCTTCGAAAAAAATCAAGTTAAACATTTAAGTTAAGTATTTTCAAGTAAAAGAAGCATTGTATGAACACATAAACGCATGAACAAATAAAGATGTCTGGTATTAAGAAAAGCTTATTGCAAAACTACAACTTTTGATATTTATATTTTTGATTTTTCGTTGTGTAAAAGTTAACTTGTAGTGTCATGTTTGTTGTGATTATAAACAACTTGATTCTTAAATACACATGTGTAAAACAACTATTACCAAACACTAGAGTTTGTGTAAATGAAATTGGCATAGAACGTCTTAGATAATGACATATATCTGACACTTGACACCACAGCCACACACTTGGGGTCTGGACCCCCCCCCCCCCCAGCTATGCACCTGGATACATTTTTATCATCATCATCATATACCCAGGTCCATACACTAATCACACAAACATTATTAAACGTATCTGGGACAAAAATATTCATAAATGCCTTTCTAGCTAAATAACACAAAGATAAAAATGTTTGACCGAAATTTCTCGCACACCTTCATTGAATATCGGGTCATGTTTAACTCACTGTGCAACTTTCCCGCCTATATTTGGTGTCCTTTGGTCAAGTACATATTACTCTTCACGATGATGGTAGTGACAGAAACCGATAACCGCCCCTGCCTCCACATTTTGCGAGAAAGTCAACAATTTTCAACTCAAAAAGCGCCATGCACATATTTTTTGACGAGGGTTTCCCTTCTGATCAATACGAAAGTACGGCGACACGTGTTGAACGTTAGAACCAGATATTAAAATAAACCATTCGGAATACCTTGTTTGGGTCCAACGTTCAACGCGCGAAACAGTTCTTATGTATCAGGCTGGAAACCACCGTTCAAATTGTCGAAAGATTATGTGCACGGTGGAAAATGAGTTGACAATTGCAAACTTTCTAGCATAATTTGAAGACAGGAGTGCCTATCGAGTATTGGTAGCATAGTCTTCATAAAGATTAAGTTGTAATTGATCAAAGGACATCAGAAATATACGGGAAAGTTCCAAAACGAGTTTTTCATGATCAATTTTTCTAGGTTGGTGTGTGAGAAAGTTCAGCGAAACATTTTTATCTTTGTGTTATTTAAGCAGGAGAGGAATAACGTAGATTTTGTATTAATACCAAATACATCAATCAAATGTATGTGTGATTACTGAATGGGTCTGGATACATAATAAACAAATAATATTTCCAGGCGCGTACAGGGAGGGGGCGTTGTCCAGACCCCAAGTGTCTGTGGATCTATGTCAGTCAAAAGAAATGTCTAAAGTTTGTGACATTTGATATATTAAATTCATTTAAACAAACTCACCAATCAACTTTAATCAAATCAACAAAATAATCACTAGACAAAGAAAACAAAAATGTAATCTACCGGTAATTGTTTATAAAGAAAATGGTGTGGAAAATAAAAGGGAAGAAACTCTACTTTTACTATAGAAATAGCTAATTCCCGTACGTACACGTACCGAGACGTACTCTAAAATCACAGGTATAGCCCGTTTGCGCTGAAAAAAATCGTCTAAAATGAAGATTTCTCAGTATTTACTGCACCTACAAGTATGAGATTATGCACGAGTGAATGAAATGTATCTACCTAATATACAATTAAATCTAAGCAACATCGGACAAGTGTAAAAAAAGTTTTGTTCATAAGTTCTATGTAAAATATTTGTAGTTTACGATGAAACTTCATGTTAGAAGACTCGATACACGCAACAGCCAATTTTATGGTCACGTGACACGCCTAACGGTAGACTACGTATTTGTAATCTATTTAATATAGCATATACGAGGCCCGTCTGTGCATCTGACATAGAACTGTTTGTGTGAGTCATATTTCCGGGTCTATTAGCTTAAAAATATGAAAATACATGCAGCTAACCCCCTGGTTGCCCTACGTTCAAAGAAAGTAACATGCAAACATGTTTAACAATCACGGTTTTTGTCGATATAATTACAGCGTCTTCAAACGATTTTGACTGCTTAATATTAGGCATTCTTTTAAAAGGGTGAATGTCGTTTTCAAACACAAGGTTTGTGTAGAAGTATATAATATTATATATAACTCACTTTTTAGACCTGGTTCAGTCATAAGACTACTATCATTGTGAATATTAACATTGTAATGCTTTTATTAAGTTGTTAAGTTAACAAGCTTCTTCTTCTTCTTCCATTTATTTATTTATTTTTTTTTTGTCTGACAAGGGCAGACTTATACATCAACGGAGAGACAGAGGTGTGATACAAGGAATCCGGGTGCGTTACTCTAGCTCGTTTCGAATAGACTCCTTGGTTCTTTAACGTGCCCGGTGATACACGCGAGACTACCATCAGGATATACATTTGTATATACATGTATGAGTATGTACATAGCTTAGTGAACAAGGTTTTGGTTTTCACTGTTTTTTTCATGATATAATTATACATTATCTGTATACTAGCGGCATACCTAACTAATCCGACTGATACGGGCCTCAAATATTTCGCCTTCGTCACACCAATGTCAATCCCGTTGATCACTGATTATAACGGTTAAAAAAATACCGTAAAACATCAATGGAATACCAGATTACCTCCCTGCGTTAAAGTGTCCAAATACATGTAATTTCAATATACAATAAAGAACAAACTAGTTTTAATAAGTAATTAAAAATTATGAAATTTAAAATGGGAGTAGGTAGGATGTAATTATAGTTCTACGTAAATTTTGACACACATCTGATGAATAGATTTTCAGAAATTTAAATTTTAGACGATTTTTTTCAGCGCAAACGGGCTATAACTGTATCATCGATAAAGAGTAAAAATAACTCTTTTTTTAAAATATTATATCTTAGAAAAATGCATTTATATGTTAAAGATATTTTAATACGTATGGCCCAAAACACTATACAAGCCCCGTTACTGACAACCACCCGTATAGAAGAATATATGCGAGTGCTTGTCAGTAACGGGACCTGGATAGTGTTTTGGGCCATATATATTAAAATATCAGGTTCATGTGATTAGAACTACCTCTAACTACCACATCGAAATTGATCAAAGTTCTAGTTAAACAGTTATGCCATGAAATGTATATCACGGAATCCAGCCATCACTAAGGGGCATTCAATAAAACGACAATGCTATTTAAACAAGAAAAAAGTGATTTGACAGTCCTAGGATTTATTTTCTTATTTATGGACGGATTTTTTAAATATTGGTATCAAAGATGATGCTCTCTTGTTTCTGATTGTGTTAATATATTTGATATATTAAATTAACCCTTTAGTCGTTCATAGTGACATTGTTTGAGAGCAAGGAGTTTGGATAATGTTAAAATGGTACTAAATACATGTATTTTTTGTGGCTTATTCTCTTGTGTAATTTAGTGTATTTACAAGCTATTATTGTAATTTAGCAACCTTGAGTGTTTAATAATTACATGAATACCTCATTAATAGTATATAACAATGTTCCAGATGTTTTTTCAACACTCACAAATCATTTTATACAGTTTCCTCTTCTAGATGTGTAACATCTAAGTCTAAGAGAAATATTAATAGCTAAATTATATCAACTTTTCAATATTTGAGTGCTGCATGAGTGCTGAGTGTAAGTATTCGTAGCAATTCCGGGCACGGGTCCTGATTGGATCTATCAAAAGTTGAAAAAATCATTGTTTACCAATCCATGGATTGTTACAAATCATGTTTACCTTTCGCACATTCTCTTCATGTTGTTGTCATGGTAACATATAGAGCTGAACTATTCTGTATTTTTAATAAAATATTATAACGTGTTTACCTTATTCGTAGACTAGATTCATCATTTTAATACCCAATGGCACAGAGGAATACAAACGTTATCGCATTAAACTACAGACATTCGGACACATATGCAGACAATATTGCATGAAACGACTCATTGTTAAAAAATATAGCTAAACTAAGAATTCCACCTTATAACGAACAATCCAATTGACAACCCTCACAATATGTCGAAAGGTGTTGAATCGAACAGACATGAAAGTAGAATTAAAAGCTAGTCTTCTAACATACACTTTACAAACGAAATTTCCATGATATAACGGCTCATCCACCTCCCCTCTATGTCTTTTCTGTTAAACACACAATGAGGACCTTTGACATTTTATCTTCAAATGTCCTTCTCTAGACTATATGATATCATATTAAAACCGCTTCAGTAGATGTGCAAGGAGAGTAGACAAGGCAGTTTTGGACGATTCCAATCAGAGGGACATCTCTTACAGCGGAGCATGGACTGTACACATAATTATTAAAGTCTAAACCATTTCATTTCCCTAGACCGTGAGAAAACCAAACATATCGAGCGACTGCAGCCAAAGTCAAGTGAGCTGTCTCCGCCACCAGTGTTCTTTCAAGATCACCGGTAATGTCCTTAATGGCTGTCAGATTTAAACAAGAAATATCTTTAAAAACATAAACAGCGTTAAGATAGCAGATAAGTGTACTTGTTTTCAATGAAGATGCGGACGTTATTTGAAATCGTTGAAATTGAAAGACACAAATCAAACTAGAATTTATATATTTATACTATTGTTTGTCAGTAGATCAAAAAAGAATAGTTATATAGGTATGTGTAGAAGTCTAGATTCTACGGTCCGTTATATCCGGTATTTATAGCGTTAGTGATTCCAAATTTAATTCAGATTTTAATATTTAGCACGCATTATACCAACACGTATATGGGACTAACCTTAAGAAAACGTCGAAATTATAGACATAAAGAAAAAAATGGGGGAAAAAGAAAAACAACTAGGCTCATATGGGATTTGAACTCGAGGCCCTCTGCCCATAAAACGATTCAATGTAGAAGAGCGCGTAACCAATGTAGCTAATTTCGCTTCAAAGAAACAAAGATCATCCCCTATTCTTTGAAAGAAATAACGCGCGGTATTTCAGTTATATATCCACTCCATACTTGACCCGTGTCACTTGAAGGTCTTGAAAACAGTCAATAAAATGATACACTTACCGAGAGAAACGCGAATAACAGATATGTGTGTGACTGTGTGTATAGATCTATGGTACATTTCGTTTACATGTTTAACATAAATGTAATTTTTTTCTCGGTATCTTTTGTGATGAGTTTAGCATATTGTAAGCTACCAGATTCATTTATTTATTTACTCCTAATTTATTTGCAAACATTTCATTGGTTTTTAAATGGGTAAAAAACAGGTCAAATATCAAACTAGACAGATAATGCTGAAAAACTGCATAGATCCAAACTTATCGCGATAAGATTGCACAAGTACCATGACATACTATAGATATGTTCACCTAGAATCTTCCTACTGTTGGAGGATGTGTTTCTGGTCACAGGAGGACGCTATGTACAAGACAAGACAAGGGGACATGGATTTTTGGATAAATAGGATTCAGAGTGCCGACCTTGACATAAACAGTTGTGATTTCACGTAATTTTGTGTTAAACATATGTCATTTGTCTTGCCTTTTTTAGTTAACAGTTTTTCTTAGAAATGGTGCAGACGATTTTCGACTTAGTTTGTACAAGTCTGCATGCACTGATAAACTGTTAAGTGGAACGGATATACGAGACAGCAGGTTATATTGTTCCATCACATGTCACACGAACTTTCATTCCTAACTATCAATGAAATTGAATGATTTCTGCTACAAAAGAAGCGTTCAAATAAAATTCACCATAGCTCCGTGTTGTGCGATAGAAAAGCCGCAGTTTAAACGCATTTCATTAAGTGACGCAGAACAGCAAAAATGTCGTCGTAAAGTAGACTGACTCATGAACATTTTTACAATAGTTTCTCCATTCCAAAGACATAGAATGGAAAACACGCTTCTTTGTCGTTCCCTGTCGCTCACAATTACATTTCTCATAGAGAATGTATTCGCAGTTATCTTGTCATAATTTTAGCCAATCAAATGGCAAAATATGCAAATGGCATTTTACCGGAAGCGTGAAGTAATCAATTACGCATGCGCATTATGATCTGTACTGAACCTGAATAATCACAAAAACTAGTTGTTTTACATTTTTGTGTATTTCTGTTCTTAGTCATCGCGTTGATCTAAAAGAAGGCATTACATACGATGGTATAATGTTTCTCAATGTATGTACACAGTTGTCATGATCATGGACTTTATGAACTTACAGAAAAAGGTGTAATTATTTTGAGTGAAGTTTCTTGGAACTAACCAAAGTAGAGACATGATGCCTAACATGAGGGCTAACAATGAGTCACTGTCAATTTCATCACTCAATCATGTTGATGAGAATTCAGTGCAACAGACGACTAATATTAAAAAGAAAGAGAAAATTGGAATATTCCGCAAACTTCGCCGAAGACTTCAATCCAATTTCAACCGCAAATCTTCCATTGACAGTGAAAAGCATGTAGAAGACATTGAGGCGCTACCTACGTGTGGGAAATCAAAATCGCCAAATAAAAAACAGAAGCAGGGTGCGAAATGCCACATCAGCCTGTGTTCAAAACCATCCAATTCTAATTCTTCTCAAAGCACAGAAAGCTTAGATCTGAATCTTCATTTACATCGAAAACTAGATGACAGCATTTGGTCGAACAAGGATAGAAAAGACGGTGCTTCGTATAAGGAAAAGCCAAGTTGTAAATCAAAGGATATATCTGCGTTTCAGGCCTCTCAAAATTGTTCATGTGTTGTTAGTCGCTGTCAGCAAAGCTGCAAAGAATGTAGGAAAATTAGTAACAATCGAACATCGCCCAGTGTTGCTTCCAATAGATTTGAAATAACAGCTATGTGCCATTCAAATGCAATTAATTCCAGTTCAAGTAGTACTGTGCATATACAAGACTACAAAAATTCTATACCCGGTGGTGCCGTATTACATGAAGTTCCTAAATCATGGAGTCTTACACATGAATTGTTCAGACTTTCAAAGTTTGGCTGGTATTGGGGGCCAATCACAAGACGGGAAGCTGAGCGAAAACTTAATGGACAACCCGATGGTGCTTTCTTAGTGCGTGATAGTTCAGATGAGCGGTATTTACTTAGCCTTAGTTTCCGATCTTATGGCAAGACCCTTCACACACGAATTGAACATTGTAATGGAAAGTTTATATTTGATGCTCAACCTGACACAGAAGGATATCCTTCCATTGTGGATCTAATAGAAAACTCAATGAATGACCCACAGACTGGAATATGTAGTAACTTAAGGAGGGGCTCGCCAAGCCCACCGATCTATCCTGTCAGACTTACTAAACCTGTATCAAGATTTACGCAAGTTCGGTCTTTGCAGTACATGTGTCGATTTGTGATTAGACAATACACCAGATACGATCACATACAACAACTTCCGTTGCCAAAAAAGTTAAAGGGTTGGATTGGAGAAAACCAATATTAATCTATAAATTTGTTAATTGTAATATATAAATTTGTATGTTTGCATTTCAAATCTATTTTCTTTCAAAATCTAGATTCAAGTTCTTTTTTGTAGAAAATTAAGTGCCAATTATTCTCTCATCTTGTGAATAAATTATTTTATTGTTGATTTGAAGTTTCTACAGACCTTGTCATTATGGTCATCCTGGATGAATTATTTGTTTGCAGTACCAGATAAGTCTCTTTATTTAAACAGCTTCTAGCTCTTACCGTGAAACGTCTTATAAATTGCAGAAGATTTGCCTCCTGGATTTTATCTCGGGGCTAAAGGGTCAAAATTTCCTTAGATAACATGTATTTTGGCTATAGACTGACTAGTAAAAACTTTAATACATACAATCATCAATCATTACAATGTCCCCTGACATACAGAACTAATTGAATTCCTGCTTTTGGCTTCACATAGGTGCATCTAAGTCAGGCAAATGTATAGCATGCTCAGATTTATCATCAGGGGTTTCATTTGACTAGAGAGTAGGGGTTTTGATCACATTTTGACGCTCATGATTTTTGTTTGAAGAGTCATTTTCTCTTTAAATCATGGAGATTTTCCTATAAAATTGTAAATTTAGTCAAAATGACCCTCCAGATTCAGAAGCTATTGGAACCCAGATATCATCTAGATTCTATCCCAATTATGTGGATGGTCATACTGCAAACTTATAATTCAGTACCAGGTTGTACTGGACATCATGCGTGCGATAGTTTTGAAGTTGTGTCAGTTAATGTTGACTAAACTGTGTAGATCTATCTGTGTAGATATTTTGTATTGTTAAGAGATTTATATTTTAAGCTACTAAGTACTGGAGTCAGAGTGATAAATTGAATTCAATTCATGAATTCTGATAACAATTTGCATGTTTTGTTAAGAATTTGGAATGCTTGTTTTCTGTGCATTTACTATGCATATTATTTAACTTTGACAATATACACCGGAAAGTATGTAAGGTGTAACGGGCTTGTAATCCCACTCTCCTCTCTATAGTTCGCCGGAGATAACACTAGCCTTTGTTTACAAATGAAAATTTAATACATTTTCGATATTCATTTTTATTCAATCTTGTGCTCATACACTTTTAACGATATACTCTTTAAATCTACACTGATAACTGGGATCCAGTCGACCGTGCAGTGTTTATAATTTGCTTTGTTTGTTTATTGATAAGGCTAGAGTTATCTCCGGCGAACTATACAATAACATTTTTTTACTGTTTATAAGTTTGATTACAATGGTGAAAATGTCAAGTTTTTTATTTGCAAATTACATGCAAATGTCAAATGTTGTTAAATAGTTTATAAGTTAGGTTTATAATAGTACACATGTGATCAGGTTTATAAATAGTACACATGATGTAATCTTCAGTGTGCTTAATCAGAGTCATTGTGGGATTTGGTGTCACACTCTTGACTTAATAATAATAAATTACTCTTGAAGCTCATTTTCATACATTTAAATCTTTGAAAATCTTAGTAATCTACACTTACTTTTAACAGTAAAGTAAATATTTGACCCATGACATTGGTGTACAAAAATTGCATACATTTATGGAATCTCCCAATGAATCGCTTCTGAAAAATTGAAAGGGTAACATTTATTTCACATGATAGATATTTTTCTAAAACTTTCTGTTGTTTCGCTACTAAGGGTTGTTATTTTTATAAACAAAATAGTCATTTAAATAAATCCTAGTTGGTACTTGTAAATTTTATGTGCAAGATGTTTGTTATTGAGAACGTCTTGTTCTTACAGATTTTGAACTGTTGCATGTAATGATGTAACTCGTTTTTACAGATTGTATAAATTTGAACAATAGTCGGTTTTATTTGTGATACATAGGGGCTAGTGATCTTAATTTGGCATTATGTTTTGTTTATAAAAGCTTATTAAACATTTTTTGTTTCTTTTTGTTTTAAGATATTTTTCTATCACATATGGTTGTGTTTTGTCTTAATCTGTTAAAGTTGCATACATGTACATATGTTTGTCCTGAAATGGGTTTGTACTAAATTGTATACCCAAGGTGTATTGAAAAATGCACATAATATGTTACTGGGTCTCTTTCCCTGAACATATTGTTAGCAGCAGGGAGGAATGTACAAAAGTGTGTACCGGTAGTTGGAAGTATATAAGAGTGTACTGCCCAGGTCATGACGATTTTTACTTCAAACATTTTATTTTGGGTTTAAATTATTTTAAGACCAGTTTTGATCAATAATTTATAAAATGTATCTTACATTTGGGCTAGTTGCATCAATTTATAAAAACATTTAATAGCAGAGCAAAGGTTGCACTATTTGGTAAAGGGCTATTCAATATTCTGCCAATGCTGTGGTTGAAATATTTTATGTGTTGTCTGAATACAGGGGTGAAAGTTTTCAGACACATGCCTGAAATTCAGGTTTTTGAGAGTACCTCAAGGCCTGTTTTTCCCTATTTTCCCTATATAAATTGTAGATTTTTGAGGATTTCAGTTGTTTCAGAATTTCTAACTTTCACCCATGTGAATATTCAATCAGACCTGGGAGTAAATATGATACATGAGTATTGAACCAGCAACCAGGGCATTTGGAACATCAGTTAGTTATACCAAAATTGCTATAATTAATGCAATGTAACGGTATTGTTCATTACTCAATTTGCTTCTTTTCATTTGTAGTAGGTTGTTTTCAGTTTAATTTATAAATCACAGAATAAACATTGAATATAAACTATTCGCTATGAAGCAAATGGCCTAAAATCTAATACAAGAAAATGTCAGTATTTTGTTATAATCAAATATTTCATAATTTGATGATGTGAAATTGTGCATCTAATTAAAGTTCAATTTCAAATGTAAACCATGGTTTTGTATGAATTAGAACCCTGTGCATTGACTGTTCATTCATTGACATTCACAGGTAACCTGGTCCGATCTCCCGAAACATCTCATTCTGAGCTAAATCTCATCTCAAATATTGCCACGAGTCTCACACTAATTTGAGCAAAATCTCAATTTGAGATGATATTTCTAATTGAGATGCTTTGCGAGATCCCGGCCTGATTGCTGAAAAGGGAAAGTTCAGAGAATTTGATGAGAATTCTTCATCTGAATTGTCTGGTAACTTCTAACCAGTGTACTTATGGGGAAGACATATAGATTTATGCTGAATGTCTGTTTGGATGGATGGTCACAAAGTTTGTCTGTGCTAATTTTCCTTAAAAAATTATCAGATTTCAATGAAACTTCACATAAATGCTTTGTACCAGGCCTAGTTGTGCATATTGTCTAGAATTTATGGTCCAATGATTTTTTGTCAGAGTTGTGGCCCTTTGTTTGAGACGTATGTTTTTGTATCAAAAATCCCTCTAGCTTTAACACTATACCAGTATGTTAACAAACCTATGATACATTGTCCATGTGTATTCAAATATCATTGTATTGTGCAGCAGTATTAAAACTGGTCCCGGTACTTATAGATCTTTGTATGTTTACGTTTTTGTATACTATAAGAATGTTTGTTTTTAATAACTTAACAACAGTATGACAGATTTAAGAGGGCCAGGTTAATAATTTCGCACAATGTCAATGGTGCCAAGGTCCAAGTTAATATTGTTGCACAATGACAATGATGCCAAGCATTAGGGTATTCATCACTTTCTCTTCACATCTTATGTTCATGTATGTGTTATTTCTTTGTTAAATATATATGTGAATCGATTGATCTGTTTTGACTACTCTTAGTGCTCAGATATTTTTAGTTATTTTTTCTTGTTCTTGTATTCTATTTTATCCTTTTGAACAAAAATGATCTTTGTTTAAATTATGTGTTTGAGAATATAGAAGTTCTATCAATCATCTGCTCGGACAGGTTTTACATGATGATGGTGAGAATTGTAAGAGAATTATCAAGGATTTAGAACGTTGGCAGGCTGATCAATCTGACTAAAATCATTTCCTTAATTCTTTAAGGAGGATTGTAAATCATTTCCTTAATTCTTTAAGGAGGATTGGGCATCGTACAGAGATATTGGCTTGATCCCAACCTTAATGCATGAATATATGACAAGGTTTTTGCATTGAATATATTAATTTCCGCAAGCAAATCGTCCAATATCAGTCCTTTAGATTTGTGTTTGTATAACACCTTGAACGTCTTTGTAATACAGTACTCCGTGCTTATGAAAACGAACAACCAGGGGTATAGATATAGGCAAGATATCAACTGTTAAATTACGCTAATATAAGGTCGGGGATCAAGTTAAAAATCCCGTACTATACTTAGTCAGATTTGGGTTTTATCCAGTGTAAGAGATTGCCCGTTGGACTGGTTTAGTCTATACTACGATAGGTTTGTCAAGAAGGATTCAGTGTAAATACAGACTGGTTTTGTCACAAATCTAGCTGGTTTAGTAGACTTTTCTGCTCTTTTCAGCTGGAAATCAGTTTTTGTACTGAAACCTTATAAAAAGATGTGTAACAAACAGTTGTTACATTGAACAAAGTACCTGTAATTATGTCTCTCGCATGTATAATGATTGTGTGGTGGATGTCTGTCTGGATGTCATGAACTTTGTCCGTGCTTGTTCACTTTAACCACTGGATGGATTTAAACTTTACTAGAATAGTTGGTACCAAGCCTAGTTGTGCATATTGTCAGGAATTTTAGGTTGGATGGAAATTGCCAGAGTTATGTCCCTTTGTGGGAGACACGTTTTTATGTCAAAAACCCTAGGAATTTTTCTCCAAGTGCTATTTATTATGTTCTTTTATTTATAGTATACATTTTACTATGTCATTGTTTGTCATGTTATTTTTGTTGCAGATTTGAGAAAGAATTTCTGACTGATTTTATCTACTTTTGCAGAAATTCATAAAACACATTATCTTGTTTATCAATAAATTTATGATTAATATTCTCAAGTGTCAGGTCTTCTTTATAAGAGAGGTTGCTACCCTTAGATGTATTAGTACACATTGCAATTAAAAAATTACACATAAACTGCAACGTCACTGTCACAATATCCTAACTGGACTATACTAACCTGAATAATCAGCTTTGTGGATGTTGTAGTGCATTAACAATGTGTTCAAATCTTATCTCCTCCTAAATTACTGAATGGAATTGACCAATCTGCACAGGCATGATCCTTAGGTGGTCCTCAAACGATAGTGTCAATCAATCCTACTGCTCTGCTGCATATGAAGATCACAGGGTCAAAAACGAGGTTTTTGAGTGAAAACTCTAAATGGCATCTCCTCAAAAATCTATGAAGAGATACTGGAGTGATACTTTTGTGTTACTCTTTCAATGTGGTATAAACAGTTCAGGTCTACTGCACATGTAAGTCATCAGAGCCTAAAGCATTTTGGTTCATTCGTTATGTCTGTGGTCCCAGGTGAGCGATATTGGGGTCATCTTGGCCCTCTTGTCTATATCTACGGAACTTAACTGCTGAGCTTCAAGTAAGGAAGATATAATAGTACCATGTTTAACAACTTAATGGGATCAAACCTTAGACCTCTTGCACTCAAAGCAGATGCTCTTCAACAAGGCTATCAAGGCGGAGGCAGATAAAATTCAAACAAAGAAAGATCTAAATGCTATTTTTAGATCTTTGAAACAAACAAACACAACAAAGTTGCAAAAACTAAAGTAAGTAAAACACTGACAAATTTGTTCTATTTATATTTATCCCCTCACAGTATTTCAGACAAAATGGAATTATAACTAATAAATAAAGTATATTAGACAACAATATTGCACATTTTGTAACATTTCAGTATGACTAATATACTCTCACTCATACACTCCAATAGCACAGACAATATAGTACAAACATACATAAGAAACAGTCTCAACACCTTACTTGACACAAAACTACAACACCGTTTCAGTAAGCGTTGGCGAGAACGCATTTATATATATACTTCCCATTATACCAACAAAGTAAGGCAGATACATGCATTGCCTTATAAGTCCCATTATCTCTCAAACTCAGATATTTCTAGTGCATGAAATTACAGCTTAGGTCATGTGTATGTGAATTTTTAGATATTAGGCTGTCAATTCATTGTTGCGAAGCCCGTACACACTACCATACATGAATTTTGTGCACAAGAAACATCTGAAGCTCGTTACCTAACCAAACTGCTATCAAATACAGCTATTCCTGTGTCTACACTACCAACAAGTATTTCTTGTCAATAGCATGCTGTTTCTCAGAACTTGGCTAGAGAAGCGCTTTCTTACCCAACAGGCCTCTTAGGTAATGCTCAATATCACTCTACTGTGCAACAGGTTGCTATCTGTGAGCGCTTTTTGGAAGCAAGTCCTTCCTAGTAAAGCACTATAGAGCGCTCTGTAGCGCTTTATTTGGGCAACAAACTCCTGATTTTGAGAGATAATAGTCCTTGAAGAAAAATTCTTATATTTTTTATCAATAGAGCACAATGATTGAATAGAAGAGAATAAGCCTGGGCAAATTTCCTGACATCCATTCGCACTAAATCAATATTTGGGGGAAAAAATGTGTGGATTTTTAACAATGCATAACGTGACCTATCCATGATACTTGTATGTTAGTGGCTCAACATGAATTAAATCCACTATCATTTCAGAACATTTTAATCAGACACAAATTTTTCATGCAAACAATAAAGACAGAATTAGCACATTATCACACCTTGCCATTCTTAGAATGGCACCAAACACTAATTATCAGAATACAAGTAAGACCTTGTATATCCCGAACAAATTAACCTGGTTCTCAACCTTTTTTAAATGAATATAAGCTTCTAGTGAGAAACATATAAATTTCCGCAAAAAAGAAGTTTGTGCCTTGCCGGTGATTTAGATTATAGTTAACAGTACACCCTCGTACAAATTCATAATACTCTCCGCTTATGAGAATGATATTATGAGAATGATATTATGAGAATGATATTAAACTAGAGACAATAATTCAAATGTGTTGAATCATGATATTTGAAGGTTTGAGGACCACGTTAATTTGTTCACACTATACAGACACATAAATAGACATGATGATAATGATATGCAATATTTCAACTACTATATAACCTCCATTATATGACCAGGCCCCGATTTTCCGAAGCATCTCAATCTGAGTTGAGATAAATCTCAAATACTGTCATGTGTCTTTGAGATAATTTCCATGGGAGACAAGACTCTGAAAGTTGGCACCACAAAACAGATTACATTGTTCTGAGTTTATTACAGTAAATACTTTGAGCATCAAACTTATGAATGATCTCATATTTATACTCTTGACTTGAGCAAAATCTCAATTTGAGTTGAGATTTCTACTTGAGATGCTTCGGGAGATTGGGGCCAGGCCCAGATCTCCCGAAACATCTCAATCTGAGCTAAATCTCAACTCACACTTTGTTATAATTTGTTTGATATAGTTTCCACGCGAAATTGTACTCTAAATTGGTATAACAAAACAGAAACATTATTCTGAGTTTATTACAGTAAAATTTCGAGAGCTCGAGCTTCATATTTATCTCAAATTTAGACTCTGATTTGAGCAAAATCTCAATTTGAGTTGAGATTTCTACTTGAGATGCTTCGGGAGATCGGGGCCAGGTGACCTCAAAGTCAATTTCACTATTTTGTTCTTCATTTTTACCTTACTATTGGGACCACCTCAGTAAGAATACCAGGGATCCCAAGGTGGTCTCATTGTTGAGGTTTTACAATAGTTGAAACGGTTGAGCCTAAGTCACATCAGCCGTACGCATTTCTACAACAACCTTGCAATGCATGTAATCTGTCTAGATATTGATGTATTTATTTTTCTGCAACCGGACTGATGTGCCACAGACTTCATTGGTGAACATTTGACAATAGTATCACAGCAAAGTTTTTGGTTAAATATACAAGTTAACACAAGTTGTACCGGTATATAAATTACCCCTCATTTACCCTATCATTCTTTATATCTATTTTACTGATGGTTGATTTACATCACTAACATCAGCTGGACTGGTATCATTTTTTTGTTCAAGATTCTCTGATTTATCATCGGAGTCTTTGGTTTTATCAGCAACACAGTCTTCTTCTATTTTAATGTCTGATCCAGATTGGTCAGCTTTAGAAGTATCTGATTGGTTCTGTTTGTCATCCTGTAACTCTGTCCCAGATTGGTCCATTTTTGTGACTTCTAATTGGTTCCCCTGTGTCTCTGTCCCTGATTGGTCCATTTTCGTGACTTCTGATTGGCTCTCATGTGTCTCTGTCCCTGATTGGTCAGTTTTAGAGAACTCTGATTGGCTGTCAGCATCAGCAACTTGAGCTTCTGTATCATCAACATAAATTATATCTTCTGGATTTGGAGCTTTTGGTAGAAATTCTTCTTCTGGTAAAATTTTCTTGAAAACCTCCTTAGCCTGAATTGTCAAAAACGACATTGAAATGAAACATTTAACATAGTTTATACCAACTTGGCTTTTAGTTGATTGTCAAATTAGTTCTAAAATTAAAATCAATCACTCTCGACTCCTCGCACCTGAAGTTATTCATCTATATGATAGCATGGTTCATACAAAATTCTAACAACCAAATTCAAGGACTTTTCAAGTCCTGTGCGAACCTTGGATAGTATGAAAGAAGTGAAACCAGGTTACTTTTTTAATATTTGTTTATTTGGGTTTAAAGCAATTTCTCAACAATTTTTCAGTTATAGGAAAGATCATGTTTGTATACAAAGACATTCATACCACAAGCTAGCTATTGGTTAAATGCAGGTTTTTATTGTTCTTTCATCCAAAAGATTGCTGGTGGTCATTTTGCATATGAATACGATGATCTCTCCTACCGTATATACGACAGCTGATTCCCCTTATCAGTTTTCCAAGACTGTGTTCCTACGCAGTACTAACTTACCCTTCCACAAGGAATCAGCAATTTCTCCACAAGAGGAGGAAAAGTGACATTTTTGTCAAATTGTCATGAAGGGTTTGACATACGGCAACTGGAAATCAAACCTGGATCTATGGTTTACATATCCAGTTGATTGTGGAAATTGGACAAAAGAATATGGTTGTTCCTGATTTGTCTATTGACGACTTGTAAAAGTCTAAAGCTGTGTAAAAGATGTATTCAGTATTTGGTCATGATTCTTGGTTGATAAAAGGGCGGGTTATTCTTGGAAGAATACAGTAGAATGAGTATAATTAAGAAATAAACTATGAAAAACCGTTGTATACCCGCTGCTATACAATGGTTTGGAGTTCTGACGCTTAGGAATTAACCATGAAGGCCATAGGCCTGAGTGGTTAATAACAAGCGTCAGAACGACAAACCATTGTATAACAGCCGGTATACAACGGCTTTTGAATATATCATTTTGATTCTAACATGATTTAAACTCAGAATTATATATTAAGCCAGTGATATTTTGCGAGATCTATGTTGTTTACGTTACTTGTTTACCTGCATGATGTCATAAAAACGACGTGACGTCATTTTCATTGTATATTGGCCGATATACGACGTTATGATTTGTTCTTTGTATATATAGGCAAAATTGCTGGTCATGTTATAATATTCTAGGTCTTACCTCTTGTACTGTATTGTCTATATCAATGGCCGTACCAGGACCAGACATTAAGATGACATTTTCTGGAATGGTAGAACTTGGAACAACTTTAGACAGATCTCGCTGCATGAAGTACAACGTCCATATCAACCTTGGCTTGTTTCCCTCAGCGCTCTCCCCTGTAACAAACACACTCTTTAAAGTACAATCATTTTTTTTGGATTTAACGCTACGACTTACGACCTTATACGACTCCACTGTGTATAAACTTCCAGTTATCGCAATAATGAGTATACGTTGAATTGTATAGGATTGCAATAATGAGAACAGTGATGGAAAATCACCGGATGTTTCAATCACAATAATGAGTACACGTTGAATTGTGTAGTATCACAATAATGAGTACAGTGATTTGGTTTATACGCGGTGGCTTCTTATGAGCATATTTTCATGAAAATCGAAGTGGTCATGTTGACCAAACTGAAGTTTAAAAAGCTTGTTTTTCCATAAGTAAAGAGTAGTTTTCAGACAGTTTTTTCTTGTTTTCTAAAAATATTGATTTGTACTTTTGACCTTCTAATTCTAAGCTAGCGATATGAGAGAGACATTAATTCCCCCCAAACTATAGACAAAAATATCATATGTGGGAGATAAAAAATATCATGAAGACCATCTTACCTTCAGAGAACAATGATTGTACAGCATAAGACAGATCATCTTTAGGTTTCGTTCCTTGTTTGGATACCCTCGTCAAATGGCACATATCTAGTAAGAAAAATACAAATCTTAAGGTTAACAGTACAAACAAATCCTATGATAGGTTATAAGGTTATCTTCTGCCCCTACTCTGAACAATTTTTTTGTACTGGTAGTTCCTTTTCAGCCCTTTTTGTGATCACAATGGCTAAAACATCAGAAATTAAGTACATAATCTCTCTAAATCATAAAATGTTGCAATTATTACTTGACAAAACTAGTCATTTGTTAAACAAGATCCGTCCTGGAATAGCCTGCTCCACTATTCTAAGTGCCATGCTTTCATAGTATACTAGTAATCAAAGCAACAAAAGTAAGCTTCGTAAGAGTTACCTGCCCCTGTGTAGGGGCTGAGGTCATGATGGTAAACAAGTATGCAAAGTATGAAAGCATCTTTTCTGACACCTACAGGGGTTTTACTGACTCACAGTGCCTAATCCTGAAAATGAGTCTCAAATGCGTTTCGGGTGCCATTAGCACACACCCCTACACTAAAACTCAGTTTAAACATTGTTAAGATTCAGCTTTGAAATTTCAAAGACCTTAACTTTGTCAATTTTTGGCATTTTTTCATCAAATAACTTTTATTTTCTACAGAAAAGCTCTTTCTTTCTCATACTGCAAAACCAGATTTCTGGATTATTCCGGATTTGTATAACCCCTGCACATAAGAAGGTTTACATTGCTATTTTAGTATTTCATTTAGTTTTTGCATTGGTAAACACGATTAAAATCATCAATTGATGGCATAGTATCTTTCACAATGTGATAGGTTAATCTGATCATACAGTGTACTAGAAATAGTAGAATAATCAATACTTACATAAACCAGGTGGGGAAGCCATACTGGATGGAGGCAGTTCTAGTATGTTTATAGGTCTATCCCCATCATCTGGGCACGGTAAACACATCACAGATAACTGCTGTAATATAATACATACGATGTTAAACTAATATATTGTAGTATCACATAACCTGCGGCCTAGCAGTGCTATAAAGCCATGCCGGAAATATCGTTCGGCACTCCTAAAGTGTACAATAAATATTTTACTATCAGCAAAAACACCGAAGTGCAAATGTAGCTACACAATCAAAGCTGGTTGAGTTTTTCAAATTTTATTTCTGAATAAATATGTTAATAAGCCTGACGTTACGTTAGCCAATCCATGCCTTGATGGGCCCATGACGTCATGATAATACCAAAGTCGTCAAGAAGTAGCGCTCATTGTATCGCTAAATTTCAGTTGAAACCTATGCAGTGAAAATCATCTTTTTCAATAATAATGAGCGTTCTCTTTGTCATAAATAGAGTCTTACATTTGTTTAATTAAACTAGTCGACAAAAACAATATGACACTTGGCTAAGTATGTAATAAGTTCTCATGCAAGATCGTCTAGTAAGTGGTTAAGTTAGTGAAGTGGCGTCTAAATTTTCCAATACCAGGATCTAAAATACGGCCAATGTCTATTTCTTAGGACCTGGAATCATTTGGTGTATCAAATTCCTGCCTGTTAGAAATCATCTCCTGTCTGAAGTCCTGTGTATGCCTGGGGCAAAATATTGATAGGGGCATAAGTTTGAGACAGCATTAAGGTGAGGTTTTTTAGTACATACATAGAAAGTGGGGAGCAGTGGCCTAGAGGTAGGGCACGTGCTTCAGGATCGAGAGGTCCTGGATTCAACCCCCATCTGACCACTGCTTAATTTCTCTGAGCAAGAATAACCCACATGCTCCACTGAATTGGTACCTGTGAGGGTGGTGTCTGTACATGTTCAATATTCCTGAGCGCCACCAGAAGAGAAAAAGTCATCCCAGGAAGACTCAAACGCATGTTTCCTTAGGTAGACAAATGACTAAGGGAAGTTAAAATGTCAAAGGGTGGCTGAACTGATGAAAGCAGCCCTGGAAAATTGGGAACTTAAAATTTTTTTTTAAGCATACCTCTTGTTGCCCTGTAGTTAGAAGTGGCCGGTTTGATATCACAATAGCTCTTGACATACACCTGAAAGTTTTATACATTTGTACCTAATTAGAAAGACAAATGTAAGAAACACTTGTAACATGGTAGTAATGCTCAACATCAATTTATTTTATATGTATTGACACAAATTTCACTTACATAGGGAGGTTTTTGTTCTAAGTAACATAAAGTACCAAAACATTTTTCTGAATGGCGGAAATTTGATTCTGAAGCAGGACTGAGATCAAAATAGCTCTTGACGTAAGTCTGAAATTTTTAAACATTAAAATTAGAAAAATACTACTCAGAAGCCTAAGCTTCATTAACAATAGTCTCAACTACAGCAATCTATGTATCTGATAACCCCCCCCCCCGACAATACTGCTATATCAAAAAAAAAACTCAAGGACAAGTACTGCTAGCTGCCCGGACTAATGCACATGAAAACTTTGTCATTCACATACAATTAACGGCAATAATGTTCAAGGAAAAGTTTTTTTAGAAATCCTTTAGGACATAGAAGAAGTTCACTTCACAAGTATTCAGTCATATTTTTGTACTTTTCTAACAATAATTGCTGTTTCTCTATGTTAAAAAGAAAATAAAGAAATAATTACGCCCTACCAATCCTTTTTGATTGAGACCTGTTACCCTGGAAACAAGCATTTTTTAAGAATTTAACGAAAACAATTTTAAATACCTCTTCTCTGTGGTTTCTGTATCAAGGAAATTTGTTGGAGCATAAGAACTTTCCATAACTAACCACCTGAAAAAGACAGGTCACTAAGAATTGCAAGCAATACAGAAATCCCCTGTCGGTTTGAAGGCGTAAGCTTTAAATTATTTTCAATGTTTCTATTGCCATAGCAACCACAATTTTTACCAGCATCAAAATATTTTTAGACGTGCATGTTCCCCTTATTGCCCCCTATCCACGTACCAAGTTGCATAAAGCTAGCTTTGAAACTGTAAGGATCTAGATTTTTGACAGACAGATAGACGGACGGCAAACCTATAGTCCCCTCAGGTTGAAAATGGGTAGGGGACTAATAAACTGATAGACAATGAAAAACAAGAAACATGGAAAATCCAGGAAAATTAAGTTTTAAAAAAGTTTGTCCTACAACAAAACCTTAAATACATGTACATAACTTTACATGCAGCCTGGTGTCAAAAATGTTTATCAACATGATAAACATACTAGACAACCATAACATATCAGCATTGGCATCCTGTTTCTTATGTGTTGAAATGCATTTGTAAGGAAATACAGTAGATGTGCCAAAAGAAGGTCACAATGAAGCAATGGGATAACTGATCTTACTGTCAGTTGGTCAGCTACACAAGAAAGATATACAATTTGTTGGTCTGTTGCCTTCCACACACACTTTTAAATTGATGTTCATTTAAATTACAGAATGCATTGTTTTTAATAAATGTACTAGTTAAGAATCAATTTTACCATCAGAGAGTTTTGAAGCAGGTAAAATGACCATCAATTTGTGACTCTAAAAAACAAAAGGAAAATTTCATTGAAACATGACACATATTAAATAGTCCACACTTACTTGCATTTGATTCTTTGACCTTCATTTGTTATAACTGCAGTGCATCTGAAAGGCACAAATAAGAATATGTTAGATAAAGAAACTATAGTCAGGTCACGATACAACCACACTGTTTGTTTCCAAGACAAATGCTGTCATAAAAAGAATAAGTCAGTACCATATGCTGAATTGATACAAAGAGTGTTTTGAAACATTTGTCGACCTAAAATGATTTCAGGATATGAATGTCAGTATACATGTATCGGTCCCCGTGAATATAAAGCTTTTTTATGCTCAACTCAATTCCATGCTCACACATTAAATGTTTCAAACAGTAAAATGTCTCATAATTTACTGAAACTTATATTGCCCTAAAGAAAAGCGAGTAATATCTTCAAGTAAAAGATTATTTTTAATTGTTGGACTTTTTGGGAGCTAATAAAGTTTCATACTAGTTGAGTAAAGTATGAAAAAATAATCATGGAACCGGGTGTGGTTATAGCGAGCAGTGACTGTACATTGTATACTAACCCACACTTAAAATACGGGTACATTGTCAGAAAAAAAATATTACTACATGTACTTGCTTTTGCATTAAATCATACAAACAAAATCATTGTTTCTGGAGAAATCACGTCACTTTTCAGGAGTATTAATACTGAGGGTGCCTTACTTGTTTTCTGTGTCCATGATTATAGATGAGGCAGACATTCGAAGACAATACACACCACCAAACACAGCACACATTCTGTAATAGTATACACATATATCACTATCATTACACAATTAAATTGACTTGATAATTCCTATTAAATATGATAACAACACTGATTTCCTTTAAATAGCAGCCGTTGTGTTTCTACTGTTTTCTTAAGTCAGAACTGTAATTTGCAATAATTCCAAGGCCTTCGTTTCAAACCTGAAACTCATTTTTTAATTATAAATTCAGGTTTCAAAAACATTAAATCAGGATCAGTCCTGAAATATACCAGGGGTGGTATTCAACACTAGCGACCCAGGGGGAATTAGACATTTCCCACCCTGGAGACAATGCTTACTGTCTAAATCCTCACCGTTGGGCATAGTTTTTCATCCGGGTACTTTAATAAAAACACGAATAAAAGTATCACGATCGTCTTTCGTGGTATTGTAATTTCCGGACCAAAATCTATTACCCGGGTCTCAGAGTCAGAAAGATTTGTCTGTCTAATTTCCCCTGTATCCCCGCCGCTCCCCTGGGCGGGCATAATATTGACTGGTGCATAATTTACCTGCAAAAACTCTGAGGTAGTTCACCACTACCATACAGTGACCAGAGAAACGCTGTGTTACCATAGCGACCGAGAGAGGACAAAAACTTCTTCATTCTGGTGAGGCTCTGAAGATAAAATATTATTTTAAATAAGAATTAAATTTTAATGACAAGAAAGCTTTAAAAAAGTATCTTGAGTTTTGAGATAATATACATGACCTCATAACAGGTTTTGTTTTAAACATGACAAAATTCAGCTTAAAAAAATTGAAAAGACCATGACTAAAATCTTTGAACTTTTTTGTCGAACAACTTCAAATTTCTGCAGAACGGTTTTCTTAGTAGTGTAGCAAATCAATATTTTCAGAATATACCAATATTGTATGAGCCCTATAAACGAGGGGTGATCCAGAATTACGTGGACTTTTGCTTTTGAAAGTTTATTTTAGGTCAGATCAGTTTGAAAGTTACACACAAGCGAATTTTATCTATTATTGACATAAAACGTAACACATATCTGAAAACAATTCTTTGCTTCAACAGTTATTAGATTGTCCACAGATTTGTAAATGTAAGTATAACGGTTTTATAATTAGAGCAAAAGTCCACTTAATTCTGGATCACCCCTCTTATATGCACTTAAAATTCAATCCACGTGAACACATACCTCTGCAGTTGTCATGGAGTCTGTTGCCATGGCAATGGAATGTTGTATATAATGTTTTATTGATTTGGTAAGCTTTCTAGATGTAAGGAATTCAATAAATGGTTTGTCCATGAAATCTGTAAGGAGAAACATAAAATTTGAAATCAGCAGAAATACTGTATTATCAGAAATTTTCACCAGATATTAATTTTCACTATACTCACAATTTCAGTTACTTTTCAAAATTTACGCTAGTGAGTTTAAACAACGACAGTCAAACACACATGGTACTTCTTTCTGAAGTCTGAAAATCACTAACATTCAAACTCGCAAATTACTTTACTTTAGAATATTGATAACGAATTAATGAAATTTTGATCTTGCCAACACATGATTTTACAGTACAATCAATCAAATTTGTGAATGATTAAATTTTGTCAATTTCGTGGATAGACTTGACTGTGGTAATAAACCAGTTATGTTTGCTTGTTTGCATTTAACTGAAACAATCGTAAGGGCATGGTTATTTGGTTTTTGGCAAATGACCTCCGACAGTTGTGTGATATAAGGAATCTGGGTGTAATACCCAAGCTCATTCCAAATAGACTTCTTGATTTTTTTATCATGCCCTGTGTAGAAACTGATACATGCTAGACTACATCTCTTGGTCAGGTGGGCAACAGAAATGATGAGTCCTGGCCGAGAATTGAACCAGGGACCTTTTGTCAAAAGCATTATCAACTTGAAAGCAGTGCCAGCCACAATCTGTGTTATAATAATTGATTGTTTTGTAATTAAATAATTATCATATAATGGGATTAGATTTTGAAGATTTTAAGTATGAACTTGACAGTAAAATCAAAGACACATTTGATCAACCTCCGAGATAAAGTACCTTCAATTTCTTGTGGATTTTTGTCATATTCCAGACAAAACTGAAGAAACTTCATCAACATGCGTTTCTCTAACATGCTGACCTTCTTGCTGCTGAAAACATCTGCCCTAGAACAAGGAACCTGTAAGCAGAACATGTTGAAATAAATGTTGTTTGTTTGGGTTTAACACTGTTTATCAACAATTTTTCAGTTATACGTGATGGTCATTCACAGGGGTGTCAACAGGTCCAAATTATAAAAATTTGAAAAATCATATGCAACCAACCTTTTTTGCCAAAAATGAGGCCTTCAATTACATGTTTCCATAATTAATTCAGTTTGTATTAGAGAGCAGATTAAACTTACTATAACTTTGCCATTTCTTGAGATATTTTCATCAAATAACTTTTACTTTGTTCAGGAATCCATTGCTCTTTCAAGAATGAGAAATCCGGAATTCCAGATAAATCAGGAAAATTGACACCCCTGCATTCATGACTCACCTAACCAGTATTCCTGGACTATATCCTTACCAGTACTAACCAACCCTTCCACAAGGAACCAGTATCTTCTCTTATGTGTTGGAAAATCAACATTGTTGTAAATTTTTATGAAAGGGTAAGTAAGATCTGTAGCGACTGTGAATCAAATGCGAATCCCCAGGTTAAAAATCTAATAAATATCACGATAAATATATGGGTAAGCCAAATGAATTGTTGCTTTCTTGTTACAAATCCACCGCATTAACCACCCGATCACAGCCGTGACTACCAAACAGGGGCCCTACTGAGGCATATTACCCAATCCTGAAAATTGGACACAAGTATGTTTGGAGTGCAATTTGCACACATCCCTACACCAAAACACTGTTATAAACATTGGTCTATTGTTATATTCAGCTTTAAAAACTTCAAATGACCATAACTTTGTTAAAACTATGAATTTATTCTTCAAATCACTTTTATTTTCTGCAGAAAAGTTCATTCTTCATAGTGCAGCAAATCCAGATTCCTGGATTATTCCGGAATTGTAGGATCTCTGCCAAACCAGGGTTACCCTCAAAATCAATATGGATCACAACCAGTTAGGACCAAACTGTAGACCAGGTTTGAGAATCCGCAGAAAGACCATTCTTTAGTCCTTGACCTACAGACCTTGAGTGTGTGAAGCAATATAAATCCATTTCTTTTAATGTGACGGGCATAATTAACTAAAAAATACCATTTAAAAAACAATGAATAAATTGACTACCTTTTCTAAGTTTCCATCCATCAATGTTAGAACCTGTGTAACTGTCTTAAACTCACAATACTTGGCAATATCAGAGGATATCAATAATTCCACCATATCTCCCACCGAGTATAAAACCTGAAAATCAAAACAACATCTTTAATTAAATATAATAGCAGTCACAGGACACAAGTATGATAATTAAACTAACAGGTGTATCAATAGGGCCAAATTAAAAGTCAGGTAAATCGTATGCGGCCTAACATTTTTGCCAAACAAAAGTCCTTCAATGACATTGTTTCCATAATTAACTCAAGTTTGTATTAAAGAAAATCCTCCAGAGCAGATTGAATTTACCATTACTTTGCTATTTCCTGAGATATTTTAATCAAATAACTTTTATTTTGGTCAGAAGTCATTGCTCTTTCCAGAATGATAAATCCGGAATTCCGGATAAATCAGGAAAATTGACACTCCTGACATAATAATACAGTACAACTTCTCTAGAGCAACACCATTTGTGAAGCACAAAGTTAAGTTAGTAACTTTAGTCACTTTAAACAACTTCTTAAAATAGATTAAATCTTAACATCATAATGTACCCTACCTTTGGAGACAAGTCCATATTAAATCTTCTCCAATCAGCCTTTAATCTTTTCTGTGTCCATGAATTTGTGGTTTTCTTTTCCGAAGGTTCACTACAGACAACATTTTCAGCTGTTTTATTTAGATTCTCACTGTTTGACTCACTAACATTTTCTTCATTGTCAGTCTTAGCATCATCATCATTTGTATCTTTACCACCTTCTACTACTGCCACATTAGCTTTGGCTTGTTCTTCGTGTACATAAATTCCTGGTTTTATTTCACTTGTTTTTTCCTTTTCTTCATCAGGGGCATTTGTAGTTTTATCTTCATTACCTGCAACTACCGATTCACTTTCAGATTTTGTCTTTTCTTTATCGGATTCATCAACCTTCTTAGGTTTTAATTCACTTGTTCTTTCCTTTTCTTCACCAGCAGAATTTGTAGTGACATTGCCTTCATTACCAGAAACGACAGATTCCATTTCAGATTTTGTTGTTTCTTTCTCAGAATCTACAACAATTGCCTCAACCTTCTCTGTCTGCTCTTTTTCCTCTTCCTCATCCTGTTCTCTAAACACAATAAGAACATGGGTAAAACTTAGATATTTTAAAAATGTTGAAATCCTGAAAATTGTCAATTTTACATAAGAACGTAAGAGGGCCATGATGGCCCTATATCGCTCACCTGAGTACAATGTTCCTATGTAAGCATGTTCAAAATGTGAAAATTATTAACATTGGACTGACTAGCTTGTAGGGAGTGCCTGAAAAATGCTAAAATGCAGTTGGCCTAGCAGTTTTCCCAATGTAACAAACCCCGCTCCTGGTGGCCAGGTTTTTTGTCGAATCATGAAAGAGTTGTCACTTTTGTAAGAGGGTCATCCAACAATAATTTCTGCAAAAATTATTTTGAAATTTGACCAGTGGTTTCAGGTTTTATGATATAGCTACCGGTATATAGGAAGAGCTTCACCCCTTGGTGGCCATGTTTTTTGATGAATCAAAATTATTTCAAGGTGTTCCGTAGAGAGTCACCCAAGGAACATGTGTGTAGAATTATTTTGAAATTGAACCAGTGGTTTTAAAGAGGAAGGTTTTCTAAATTTCACTAGTCTATATAGCTACATAGGAAATAACCCCACCCCTCCCCTGACGGCCATGTGTTTTGACGAATCAAAATTACTTGAAGGAATTCTGTAGAGGGTCACCCAAGGAACATGTGTGTAGAATTATTTTGAAATCAGACCAGTGGTTTCGGAGAATTTTTTCAAAACATCCCTACATAGCTATATAGGAAAGAGCCCCACCTCCTGGCGGCCATGTTTTTTGACAAATCAAAATTATTTCAAGGAATACTATAGAGGGTTACACAAGGAACATGTGTGTAAAATTATTATGAAATTGGCCAAGTGATTTCAGAGGAGATGTTGTTTGAATAAATTGTTGACACGCTTACAGATGAATTCATTGCACCAATATGTCTTGGCATACTTACTGTTTGACCCATGTCAGATTAATGTGACTGGATAGTCTCCATATGACTGAAATACTGTTGACCAGTGGAACGTAAAACAATATTTTTTACAGTAAATCAGTATTGTACCATAATGTCTAGGCAAACTTACGGAACATGGTACTGGAACTCTGTATGACAGAAACTAGAACTGCCTAGTGGTAACTGAATCAGCTTCTCACCATCCTCCAACAAACTTGACTCATCAATTGTCGGCCTCTCTAAATCATCCTTATGGTTTGTCGAATCCTGAAACAATAAGCCGAAAAATAAAATATTATAAGTGCATAGGCAAAAAAAATTATTGAGAAAAATTTATTATAGTTTTTTACCTACCTTCCTACTCAACCCAAGGGTCGGGAAGGTGAATTCGGAAACAAACAATTTTTATTGTTGGCCTAATTTGCATTGAATAAAAGTATTTACCAGAGCATGCACAGATTAATAAGAGGGTCACCCACACCCTTGGAATTTTGGCAAACATCTATTGATTCGATTTTGACAGATGTGTATTTTACTACGGTATTTCAGGGCCAGGGTACTGTTTTATCAAAGCACTTACAGAAAGATTAAACTTACGATCAAATTTACATTCTTTATAATACTTATACAACTAATAAAGATTTAGCTTATTAACTCCAACAAACCATATCCTCTTCCAGTTTGCAGTTGTTCAAGAATTATAAAGAATTTAAATTTGAAAGTTAGTTTACGATTTCTGTAAGGGCTTTGATAAAACAGTATACAAGTGTTTTGTCAGATAGCCCTCTGTGAAAATAACAGGATCTGTGCATTAAGAGTATCATGCGGTCATCTGTACAGGTTATGACAGGTAAAATAAACATATTTCCGTATATGAATCAACTGTTTTATTTCTATTTATGCTATTTTTACTTACAGCACATATAAATGCAGGGCTATATACTGAGACTAAATAGCACTGAGGCAAAAATTTTCAGGTGTATATTTAAGGCTTTATTTGCATTAAAGACCTGCTTATTTTGAAATATTTTGGTAATTTCTTAATTTTTCACCGATGCAAGTTGTTTATATGGGCCTGAAATGAGGTAATACAGAGACATGCTAAAATCCGTACCTGATATTGCTGTGCCCATTTTTCAATCCCCTGTAAATTGAATGAAGCCCAATTTCCACTATAATGGTCATTCCTGTGAATAATAAAAAATAAAAGCACTGAGAGTACATTAGAAAATGGTTAACTTGAAATACTTATTCTTTTACCATATAGCACTTTAAGATGTAGCAAAAGAAATAGTGTATTAGCTTGTTCAGCAAACAGGTTCCAAGTTCCACCAACAAGGAACTTCTTTTTCTTCCTTTAAAGAACAGACACCATCTGGCATATACTCGTACTTACAAAAGCTACATCAAGCTCTATTGCTAAAGCAATGGTTTACCAACATTGTGGCATCTATGAGGTGCAGATGCAATACACAAAGGTTGAAACAAAAAGCAATAGCAGCAGGCTACCGAGGAACAGATAAGGTTTTAGGCAATTGGGTATTTTACCCCAAGTTTCAATTTGGGGTTTTGACAAATTTTAATTGGGTATTTAATAAAACTAATTGGGTAATTCGTCTTTTATGTACTATTTTTCACTATAACATCATTTTCTATTTGCTTTTTCTTACCCCCTCCTCTCAAAATCTATTTGGTTTTCAAGAAAATTAATTGGGTAATTAATTCTGGGCTACCAACATGTACTTTAAGTCTAACCCAAGCTTCAAATAGCGAAAGCAACTACAAACCTAATGGAAGCCTTTGATTTCTTGAAAGCCAGAACTGTTACGATTTTTAATCTAAACATACATATAAACATGGTGTAGCATACCTGTCTAAATGTAACACAGACTGTCCAATCCTGGAAAATGCTGCAGCCACAATACTCTCTGGCATTCCTATCAAAACACAACAAAAATATAAAGCAAAATTGTGACAATACATGAGATTAGCGTCTTCTTCTTCCAGTCATGCACTATATCGGGGATAATCCCACTCCAGGATATCGTCAGTCTGATGTCATACAACATAGTTAATAAGTAGTGTGAAGAGAGTATACATGTTACGAATGTATCTACAATGCAGGGGTAAAAACTATAGTGAATGTCCGCAAGTCTACCCCTGAAGGCATCATTGCTATTCAGTATTGACATTTCTTATTATAATCAGTGGACATCACATGGTATGACACATACGATGTTTATGTGTGCTTTATATCTCCTATACATATATATGTCTAAAAACATATCAGGCAATACCTCAAACAGTGATACACAAAAACTGGTATCTATCTATCTATTTATACTGCATCACCCCCTTGCGGGTATTATGTGCAGGTGCGCGTCAGCAGTGTGAGTTGATAAAAAGAGTAAAAGTATATAAAAGCAAGTGAGTGAAGAAAGAGTATTGTTAAAATGTTAAAAAAACAAGACTGCGTTCAATAAACGCTTATGCCCCCTGTGGAAGCCTTGTCCATAAATAAGTCTAAGTCCAAAATTAGGTCAAGGTGAAGGTCAAAATGGGGTCAGGTGATACAGGTGTGTGGAGAGTGTTCATATACAACATCCATGCAAGTTTGGAAGCTTTGTAGCAAGCCATAATGATGCTAGAAGAAACGGTCAATTTGGGTTAACCAGGACGGACGGACGGACGGCATTGTATGGGACAGGGAGCTGACTGCCAGTTTGAAGCGATTCAAATCTGGCAGGAGAGCAACTCTAGCTGGCAACCTGTTCCATTGTACAATAGCAAGGGGGAAAAATGAGTATTTGTAATAGTCAGTCTGGGTATTTAATTGTCTAAAGTATAGTTCGTGAGAATATCTCGGGAATCCCGCGGGATGTTGTATATATGTGGGCATGGGTACCGCAACAAGGCCATGAATAATTTTATAAAAAAGACACAGCCTTGCATCGGATCTCCGGTCTTCCAGAGAACGCCAGCCAAGGGAAGAGATTAAATCTGATACACTAGATTGTTGAGTGTAGGTATTTGTTGTCCATCTGGCTGCGCGTCTCTGGATCATCTCAATTTTATGTACGCTCTTTTGAGTATGGGGGCTCCAAACTGGGGAGGAGTACTCTACCAGGGGCCTAACTAGCGCTTTGTAGGCAGTTTCTCTAATGGATTGATTTTTAGACCTGATATTACGTCTCAAGAATCCAAGAGTCTTATTTGTGCTCACACATACTTGCTGGATGTGGTTGTTCCAGGTGAGACTGCTGTCTATGTCAACGCCAAGGTACCTGGAGCTGCTCACTGTTTCAAGTACTTGACCGTGCAGGACATATTGAGTGGGCAATGGAGTTTTTGCACGTGCAACATGTATTACAGTGCACTTGGATTAAACTCCATGTCCCACTCAACCTCCCATTTTTGGAGCCTATCAAGGTCATCTTGAAGGATGTTCGAGTCCTGCACGGCAGCAACTGCCAGGTACAAGGCTGTATCGTCAGCAAACAGCCTCACCTTAGACCTGGTCTGCTCAGGTAGGTCGTTGATGTAACATAAGAAGAGTATCGGCCCAAGGACAGACCCTTGGGGTACTCCGGATGTCACCAAACCTGTGTCAGACATTTCATTATCTAGGACAACGGTCTGGACTCTGTTTGCTAAAAAGGCCTTGACCCATGCAAGTGTGCTTCCTCTAATTCCATACTGGTGGAGCTTGTACAGCAACTTTGGGTGACTAACCTTGTCAAAGGCCTTACTAAAGTCCAACAGTACTAGGTCTGTTTGGAGGCCGTTGGTGCAATTCCTAGCCAGATCTTCCACAAGCATCACAAGCTGTGTCTCGCAAGAACGCTTGGACCTGAAACCGTGCTGTAGGTCGTAAAGGATATTGTTGGTACCTAGATGGGCTACGAGATTTATCGAGACAATGTGCTCCATGACTTTGCAAAGAATACAGGTAAGAGATATGGGCCGATAATTTGCCGGCAGGCATTTCTCTCCCTTTTTATATCGAGGGGTAACAAATGCATTATTCCAGTCATTTGGAACTATACCTGTATCTAAGGAACATTGAAATAAAACAGTGAGGATAGGAGCCAATGTCTCAGCAAGTTCTTGTAGTATCAATGGCTTGATTTTGTCTGGACCACTCGCCTTGTGAGGGTTTAGTAATTTTAATAGTTTCAATACTCCCTGTTTGGAGATTGTTATTTCATGCATTATTGGATGGTTTACATGGTCCTTGTCAGTGTGGTTATTGTCTGGTAACAGACCTTCGTCAGCCAGGTCTTGCACTGCCATCTGAGACAGTTGGCTAAGACGGAGAGGAGATTTGGCAGTAAACACAGATTTAAATTGTTCGTTGAGTATATTGGCCTTGTCCACGTTTGACGTATGTAGTTTGTCGTCTTTCATCAGTGGGGCTATACCTTGAGAGTCCTGTTTGGCGTTTTTCAGAAGTGAGAACAGCTTTTTAGTAACATGTGATTTACCATGAGATGGTGATTGGTTCTCAAGATCGTCAGTATCGCATAGTCCAAGAATATTGTCTATATATTTATTGTGTGATGCTTTTATCATCTGTTTCACTGTGTGTTTAGCTGTCAAAAATTCCTGTCTGTCACTAGGTCTATGGTGAGTCTTATGTTTTTTAAATAAGCTGTCTCTTTTTCTGATATGTCGTCTGATGTCCTGTGTGATCCAAGGAAGAGACGGTTTACTACGTAATGTTTTCTGAGGGACATACTTATTTATACCTGTCATTAATCTCATCCCACAGTTTGTCAACAGGTTTGGAGTGGTAATCCCTAAGAAAAGTCTCACCGAAATCTTTCATGTGGGAACGTAGACCATCCCTGTCTGTTCGTTGGTACATATGGACCGTTCTGGGAGCTTGTTTCAGGACTTTCGGTTTGATGTCAATGATACAGCTGACAGTATCGTGGTCAGCTATACCAGGCAGGATATTGACACTCCTAACTAGTGTAGGGTTAGATGTCAGGAAAAGGTCTAGTATGTTGCCTTGTCTGGTAGGTTCAGTCACAACCTGGGTGAAATTGTTATTGTCAAGTATGTCGACAAAGCTGTCATACAGGGTAAACATAATAATTAAATAAGCGTCATTAGACAATACCAGGAGGTCGTCATTGTTTTCAGATCACAAAACTTGTGTTATTTAATGGATCATCATTAGTAATCGATATTTAAACGTAATACTCAAGTGACATCTAGACTATTTTTGTAAATTACGCACTAAATAATCAGAAATTCTGGATCGCGAAAACTAGTGACTATTAGCAATAACGCCTTTGTAGTTAGTCGATTGGATAAAGTTTAATGTTATGTCAAACATATACGATAAGTTATTCGATGATTGTAAGAAAGTACGAAATACTTGCCAGTGCCAAGGACAATAACATCAAATTCTTTCGGAAGATCGCTAGCTGTCGCCATATTCAGTATTATTCTATTGACTGGTAATTTTCGTATCTTATGAATCAAAAGTATGCATCTTATCTTAGATTTCTTTGCACTGGTTAACCGATAAACGAAATTATATTAATGATTTAATACATGTTCCTGTAAATAGTATCGTATTAAAGACACATTTTGATAAAATGGCAATTCGCATATTCGGTTAAACAAACCGAAAGCGGAAGTGTCATTATTTTGGTTGGGCAGCACCGGTTAGTTCTTATCTATTTATTTTAACAATTTTCAGTGAGTTTCCTATGATGAACTTGTAGTTAAAGTTGATTAAGTTCTAATTGTATACAAGTGTCATTGTTACTGTCAGAACGTTGGTGAGGGGGGGGGGGACAGCCTCACAACATCATTTCACCATACCAAGATTATAGGATAAAAGCTGTATTCCGGAATTAATTGTGCAAGGTGTTCCGATTTACCATTATTTCACGTCCATCATCGACCATGGGTGGCAGCATACTGCTAGTCGCCAGCACCGGACGCCTAGACAGCGAAATTAGTCGTCCGTCAGTGGACTACTAGTAAACGCTATGTGCATTGGCTAGAGAACTGTCATTCTGTTTCTACGCATTAGGCATCTCTACCTTATAATAAAGGTTATAATAAACTATGAATATGGGCAAGACATGTTGACAAACAATGCCTTATCTGCAACCATTTTCCATTTTGTGACCTCCCGTGTATCTCCGTATATTGTCCGCCAAATTAGAATGGTATAAACTGTCACGAATGAATGCGGAAATCGCTGTCGGCATGATATCTATATATAGTTCAAAAAATATCCAAGTTGATTGAAATGGTAATGCTGTGTTAAAGTGAAATACCGTAGCATTATGCTATGCTCATTTTGATTAGTAGTAGGTAATAGAGATGTCAGGGCTTTTTTTCGCTGAATTGTGAGGCCCACGCCCTTCTGTTTTGTGAAAAGTAAGCGCGAAAAATCCTAAAATTGTGAAAAAGAAAGCGCGGTAACTTTCCCAATTGTGAAAAACTATGAGCACAATAAATCACCAAATTGTCACATAAAAGCACACAGAAATAACTATTTTTAGCTCACCTGTCACAAAGTGACAGAGTGAGCTTTTGTGATCACTCTTCGTCCGTCGTCCATCCGTCCGTCCGTCCGTCAACAATTTGCTTGTGTAGACACTAGAGGTCACACTTTTGACTTAATCTTTATGAAACTTGGTCACAATGATCATCTCAACAAAATCTAGGTCAAGTTCGATATTGGGTCATCCGGGGTCAAAAACTAGGTCACAAGGTCAAATTATAGAAAAACCTTGTGTAGTCACTAGAGGTCACAATTTTGACTTAATCTTTATAAAACTTGGTTACAATGATCATCTCAACAAAATCTAGGTCAAGTTCGATATTGGGTCATCCGGGGTCAAAAACTAGGTTACAAGGTCAAATCATAGAAAAACCTTGTGTAGTCACTAGAGGTCACAATTATGACCTAATCTTTATGAAACTTGGTCACAATGATCATCTCAACAAAATCTAGGTCAAGTTCGATATTGGGTCATACGGGGTCAAAAACTAGGTCACAAGGTCAAATCATAGAAAAACCTTATGTAGGCACTAGAGGTCACAATTTTGACTTAATCTTTATGAAACTTGGTCACAATGATCATCTCAACAAAATCTAGATCAAGTTCGATATTGGGTCATCTGGGGTCAAAAAATAGGTCACAAGGTCAAATCATAGAAAAAACTTGTATAGTCACTAGAGGTCACAATTTTGGCCTAATCCTTATGAAACTTGGTCAGAGTGATCATCTCAACAAAATCTAGGTCAAGTGCGATATTGCGTCATATGGGGCCAAGAACTAGGTCACTAGGTGAAATCACAGGTCTTGCATGTACTGCTATAACAGGTGAGCGACCTAGGGCCCTTTGGGCCCTCTTGTTAATGTGTGTAACTTCATATTATTACCCTCTTGTCCCAGACACTAATATTTCATATATCAATGCCATTAGTAGGAAATACATGTACATGTAGCATAATACAGACCTTTAATTCCTGTTACTCACAAATCTGGCATTGAATGGTAGATCTCCAAACATGCCACTAGATAAACTTAAAGTGTGGTTAATTTTATTAAGGGAACCAATCAGAACCAATCATCACTTATTTTACCTGCCGATCTCAACATTTAAAAAAAAATATTCACGATAAATATGTACGAAAGGTGGGAAGTACCGAGTACAAATTGTATCGAGTACGAAACGTACCGTATCGCCGCATTGTTTTGGACATACGTGTCACGATAAAGTCCGTATACATTTTGTTAATGGCCGATAATAATTTTAGTTTATTTTTTGTCAAGTTCAGTTGATGTTTTATACAATAATAAAGCGATGTCACCTTTGTTTGACGAACTAGATGTACGAAAATGATTGTCTGTAATATGTTTGGTTTGTTGGTTACTTTGTGAAGAGGCCGATTTTGTAATAAACAGACGCCGTTTCTGTTGTGATAGACGCCGTTAGACAATTATGAATGGGGCCGATACAAAATTGTGAAGCAGCCGATATTCGGCCCCTAATATAGAGTGAAAAAAAGCCCTGGATGTAGAAGAAATGGTGTCACAAACAAAGCTAATGTGGCAATTACTTATTTTTATTCGCAGTTTTAATGACACATATATACAAAACAATACAATTTACAATTGTAATTTTTATTTGTTTTCATTTTAAATACAACAACAACAACAATATACAATAGGGCCTACCATGATAACATTTATAAACGGCAACATTGTTTTCACACTATTATATAACCAGTGACATTCCAAACTGCCAATTACCTAACACAGCAATTTCAATTTTTCAGCATGAAGTAAAATACTTTCACAATCCTCATAACACTGTAATTGAAACATTCTTTGTTCCCTTACTACTTCTAGCTCTATTTCTAATGCCATTTCTAATACACAGCTGCACCATTGCTATTTGTCGCGCTTTATAAAACCCGACAGTGATTTCCGCATTCATTCCTGCCAGTTTATACTATTCCAATATGGCGGACAATATACGGAGATACACGGGAGGTCACAAAATGGTTGCAGATAAGGCATTGACATGTCTTGCCTATATTCGTAGTTTATTTTAACCTTTATTATAAGGTAGATGCATAATGCGTAGAAATAGAATGACGGTATTCTAGCCAATGCACGTAGCATTTGCTAGTAGTCCACTGACGGACAACTAATTTCGCTGGCCAGTCGTCCGGCGCCGGACGACTAGCCACTGCCATGGAGAAAACGGGTACAATATTCGCGATTATTTTTGCCAAAAGATTAGAATTTGTAAAAAATCTTGCTTGAACACTTGACATCAACTCTTTATTTTATATACAAAACTCATGATTAACATGAGCTAGACAGGCGCCTATCACTATATTTGTATACATTTAGAAATTAGAAACAAAAGACTATAAGCGTTAACAGATTTCTTTTCTATGTTGTGCCACTTGTACCTCCAACCAGCCAACTTTACATTTGATAGTTCTTTGCATGGTGCTATTTCCATTTCAGATTTCTAAGTGAGGACTGGAAAATGATTTGATGCCATTGACTAGATTGAACAAAGAAACATGGCCCTTGGAAAAGCTCAGTTTGGAGTGTCCACATTCTTTGCTGCTAGTCATTCAAATGATAAATGTGGTGCTAATGGGTTACCTTTGACACCAAACTCAATAAAAATTGTGGGCAGGTTTCAGCATTTGAAGACTTTGGATCATCAGCATATATGTAAATATTTGGACTGTGTGAGAGGCAGGCATGGTAAGCAGAACTTCTACTTCGAAGTAAATGAAGGGGGAAAAATACACTCAATGTAGGCTCAAGCCCATTTATGGTACTCTCTTGACAGAGCTAACTAAATTGAGTAACTGAGAACATCTGACCCTTCACTACTACATTTTGTCACCTTCCTGCATTTGAGGGTCATCTACCTTGAGCCGTCATACACCACTGCCACTGTTGAAGTAGATCAGGAAGTGTGCTTGAGTCCAAAACCCAAACATCTTCTGGCTTCATATTTTTTATTGGGCAATATGACTGTATTTTGTCCCTTGGGTGCAACAATGTTGTATCTCTCAATATACTATATAGGTCACAAACCACTAAATAAAATTGTTCTTTAGCTCAATGTAAAGTGACAATTGTCAGCCCCAGATAATATCATGTTCAAGTCTATGGCCAGTTCACAGACCTATATCATTGAAAAGCAGTATGTTGCAGCTACAAAATAAGACCAAAAAAACAGGGGTTCATGTTTAATTTTAGAAAGATTTTGTTCGTCAAAGGCGGTAGACAAATTTTTACAGACGTGCGGACCGATCCAATGTGGGTTTTACCCTACTCTACTTTTGCTTTGTCAAATATGCCAAAATCTCAAAATATTCAAGGTGAAACACATTCACTCATTCAACTACATGTATACAATACCCATATCACCATTTCCAGGCAAACAGAAGTTTCTGTAAGGACTATTTGAGTGTATCCGATTTTGGGTCGCGTATGCATTTAGTGGTTTATAACCTATAGTGAGAGACAACCTTGTTGCACCAAAGGACTGATTTGTTGAACAATAATTGCCTTTTGTTTTAAAAAGAGTATACAGTTTTTCTTTGATGACTTATGTTTTATATTAACATTCAAGGCTTTAATGATTTAAAAAAAGTCTTGGACTTGAGAATGTGTCTTATAGAGCACTGTTTCCATTTGGCAATGGCTCAATCATCTAATTTCAGTACTCCTGAATTGGGAAATAAAGCCCACTGGCACTTGACCAGACAAGCAATTTTATAATAGCCATGGCCTATAATCTATGCATGTATTTAATTATTTCTCATTACATTGTGATTTTTAAATAATCTTAAGACTGTCTATACATGTAGCAATATGACTGATAAAAGCAAATTTAGTATATTTGTTAATGTTATAGATAATCAAAATTTCAATTTCAGAGAGACTTATGATAGTACAGGAGTATTATACGAATAATCTCAGGATAGCCAGTAAAACAGGAAAATACCAGAAGTAAGCTTTCCATGTTGCTTGTTGATTCTTTTGTGACTTCCATTACTTTGAACAATAACAAAGAACAATTGGGAAATCTACCATTGTGTTAAATTAATTAACCTTCTTCTGAAATTTATGTTATTGATATGGCCTTACAGAAATATGTATACCATAGTTGCATAACTGGTCCTAGTTCATGTACATTTTGACAACATCTACAATCAAAGCACTGAAAGTACGGCTGTGTGGCGTACTGATGCCATTAAATCCAATATCGAATCCAGGTTGTATCATAATTTTATGTCACAGTTCTGATAAGCCCACCCTTACTCAAACATTTGTGCTGCTAAAGACACCAAGAGAACCAGCAGTTACCTGGAACTTACTTAAGTAACTGCTGAGCATCAATGAAGGGATATTTACAAATACCATTTTTAACGACTTGGAGAATTCGACCAGTGTCAAGATAACTGACTGTTTATTCTCCGTATGACCACGCATGTTAATTAAATGACACTCTATATTAACGTATGTAAAAGGGGTAAACATGGCGTCGCTCCCACATATCGATCGGCCGATTAATGCTTTAAAAACAAGTTTTACATTTTATAAAACCTTTAAGTATTAGCTTTTAAAACAAGCTTTAACGAACAAAATCGATCGAATATTAAATTAATAATTGATGATTTTCGACCGTTTATTTGGTATAAAACGGGATATTTTAAACTTACTTTTACGCGGAACGGATTTTTACTCGTCGCCGTGGATTAACTAATTAGGGTATCGTGTTGAATGTTGTCATAAAGAGAGACATATATCTCTGCTTCATTACAAGCTTTAAATATTCAAAATCGGATAATAGATACGAAAATTATGAGGTCTTATATAAAGCACGGTAGAAATTGACTAGTGCGTTTAACGCTTACCGCGATAACATCGTTAATCGGCCGATCGATATGTACGTAGAACTATTTCAGTTCCCCCCACCAGCTATATATAGCATCAATGTTTGTATACAACATAATTAGGTCATCGTCTGCAATGTGCAGCGGCGGAGTGATTTACATACGTTACAGTATACGATTGAAAACCGTGGGAACTATTAGATTCCCGCCACCAGTGAGAACATTCGTTGGTAGTAAAAAAATAGTCCGTTGCGGAATGATTTGCTATAAAAATCCTCTAAAAATAAAAGTCTGATAAAATTGTTGGTCTTAATATAAGTAAATGTTGGTAATGTAAACAAATCAGGTCCAATGATACGTGTAACCTGTGTTGCATGCTTGTAATATTGTTCAAATCATAGAACTATTTATTTGCCGAGGCCTAATGCGTTAAATTGGTCGTAAGCTGAAAAGTGGTAATATTATTGTGTGGCGTTTACGCCACACAAAAATTGACATTCTGACTCATCCATTACTTATTGTTTCCAACTTGAAACAAGCAATTATGATGGATAAATAGTCTAGTTGTAGAAATCTTGAAATATTATAAAATATACTGCTACAATGTATGTTTATAAATGTGCCATGTATACTTTCTAAATTTCTTCCTGTATTTTATTTGTTAGCTTTGTTCTGAAATATGATTTACAATATTTGTTTGGTACAATGCATGTTTTAACTTTTTATCGATCAAAACTTATAGTTCATTAAACCATATTAAATGAGATAAACGCTGATTTTTTCAAACTTTATAATTAGTATCGATTGCTTCTAATAATAGCAACAGAATATCAGAAAAGCAAAGGGGTCTTGTTTAAACATTTGCACAGAATAGTTCATTATTCATTTGTTCATTTATATATTAAATTTTGTTCAACGAGAGATTTGTTTTATTACAGTGAAGTGAAGCTGTCTCAATTAGCATTTGAAATTCTACAGGGATTACATTATTTAAACAAGAATGGTGTTACACATAGAAATATCTCGATGGATAATATTTTACTGGATACAGAGGTAATGGTTACAAGTTGTACTTTGACCCATGTGTGTAGTACGTACTAGAGTGCTGAGATATTGATGTGATCCTCATGCCTTCTATTAGCATACTTTAGCAGTCAATTTGCTTGTCTGTACTCAACTGCAGTTGTTTTATTTTCATTAGCAGAAATTAATACAAGTACTAGTATGCTGTGGGCTGGTAATACAGTCAGATCTTGATACAAGGACGCTGTTTGTTTCCAAGAAAAATGTTGTTGTAACGAATATGTCAGTATACTGAATGGATATAAAGAGCATTTTAATACTTTTGTCCCAAATGATGATGTCTGTATAATGAAATTGTTAGTATATTGGGTGTCGTTATATCGAGATTTGACTGTACAAGCACATAGTCATGCTAAAGAGTCAAAAATGCACAATTTGCTTGCGAAAATTGATATATTCATCAAAAGACCTTGCAATATAATCCTGCATAAGTGTTTTAATCCTTTAATGTAGTGTTACTAAGACAAAGTCATTCAACATGGTTCATGTACTTGCCTGACGCTCGGCATAGTTCCAGAGGTCTGTTGCCTAAGCAACATGCCACCAAGCTCTTGATAGGACTTACCTATGAAATGGTTTTACTACCAAAATAAAAAGCATGTCTGGATAATACAACCAGATTGTCCCTATATGACTGAAATACTCTTGACTAGGGGGGGGGGGCTTAAAACAACATTTAAAACTGTTTCATGATGACTGCAATGTCCATCTATTTGTATTAACCCATTACTCAATACACACCTGTGTTAAAGTCACATTATGCCTTAAACGGCTATTTTCAAAAAGCAATTACTTGGTAACCTATTTGAAGTGCCATGGATTTTGAGCACTTTAGTTGAGTCCCAAAGGTGGTAAACACAATAAGATGGAAGAAAACTATATGCAACCTCCCATTGGTTTGTTTACAAAATTATGAATTGTAAACAAAAAATGCACAATTTTTAATCTAAGGGAAGCAACTCTTGCAAAATTAGTATTTTGTCATCCATAGACTTTTCTTAAATGTGATTTTTGGCATACTATTTTGACAGATACATTTAATATTCTGTTGTCAATTATTATATCCTAATTCCTTGTTATTAGTCTATTTACTGGATGATAGGAAAAACAGGTCTTGTGAGAGATAATGTGACTTTAATCTATCTAAACCATTACTCAATACACACCTGTGTTAATCTATCATGATAAATCTGGATTGTGTACACCATCTTCATAATGGTAATTAGAAAATAGTTGCTGACTACCACAAGTTCTGAAGACTGTTTAGGAAATTATTTCAAGGATTGGAAAATCAAAGATCCACAACCTTATGTGACTTTCCCAACATGATTAGCACTGCTAAGGCCAAAAGAATTTAATATAATGGTTCTGGTAACATATTGATGAAATAGGGTGGGTAGTTCGAAAAAAAATAATATTTTACTTACATGTATTTTATGGTTGTGAAATTATTTCATTCATTTCAATTAACAGGTCTGGTAAATAGCGAGCGTTGTCAAACGTGAAAATCGCAGTTCCAAAGTCTGAAACTCTATATTTCAATATAAACAAAGAAGGAACGTTCAGGATTAAAAAACCTGAAATCAGGCACAGGACTGAAAAAAACCAGGTCTGATTAAGTATTGAAAAATCAATGATCCACAATCCAAAGTGACTTTCCAGCAAAATGCAATAAAATGTTTTTGGGTAGGGGCAAAAAATCGTGTAGTTTAACGATTATAGTCTGGTTTTTCTGAGTGGTCACAGGTCATTTGCTTGACTGCTAGTAATGATACCAGCGTATTTCACAAACCGGTACATGAACCCTTACAGTGAGTATTACAGAACATGATTTGCATTATAACCGTTATTACCGTTATAAATTTAACAACTAATTTATCTCATCAACTTGTCCAAAGAATATTCAATAACAGGTTGAAGAAATTGACTGATACCTGGACCCGATCTCCCGCGGCATCTCAAGTAGAAATCTCAACTCAAATTGAGTTTTTGCTAAAAATCAGAGTCAAACTTTTAGAAAGATCTGATTTTCCAGCTCTTGAAACTTTACTGTAATATCCCCAGGAAGATGTTTCTTTGTTGTGATGCCAATTCTGGGCCCAGTCTCTCATGGAAATTACTTCAAAGACACATTACAATATTTGAGATGAGATTTAGCTCAAGTTGAGATGCTTCGGGAGATCAGGGTCAGAACCTCAATTTTATTTTGTTTTGGCCTGGATCTAATATAGTTATGGAAGAAACATGTTGCTTTTATATCCAATGATATGTACAGTTTATATTTCTAGGGGAAGGCAAAGCTGTCAAACTTTGGTTTGTACTATATGACCAATGAAGGTGCTTATGTCGGCTTCCCTATAGGGTATGTTATGTACCTGGTATTCGTTCTCTTTGGGTTAAGGTTACCTTCATAAAATGAATGTAATAGACTTGTTTTCTGATACCTATATGTTTATGTTTTGTACATCAGTAGTTTAGCACTCCAGTATGTATAGGATATCGACCGAGTGGGAGGTCTATCTGGGTAGGACAGACCTGGTCACGGTTTTCACATGAACACCAAGAGCGCTTCGCGCTCGAGGTGTTTCGTGAATACCGTGACCAGGTCTGTCCTACACAGATAAACCGATGCACGAGGTTGTTATCCGACTTACATGCCATACGACCAATTGATATGTCGGTCATGTCACTGGCATTATACTTTTGTGAGGAGTGTCGTAAGGAACAAGTAAATATAACGTTTTTAATTAACTAAAATTAAAAGCTAAACCTAATTTTACGGCAATGGTTTAGCAACGCATGACGCTTGATGGCTTGCAGTATTTTGATTTGTAATCGTAATTTATCGCGCTCATGGAACACGTCTGTACGAGCGAAAAGTACTCAACAATACAGAAAAAAGTATAGCTTCTGCATTGTAAATTATAATTGCAATGGTAAATGTAAGGTTCAAATACACCAAAACACTCGACTGTTTTATATTTACCGAATGTACATTTACCCCTGTTCATTTTCTGTTGTTTTCATTTGGTGGGATAGAGTAAAATCTATTGTGGGATAGTGCATGATTTTCAAATGTTTTTTTCTTCAAATTGAAATGTATACATGTATACTGTCATGCACTGATTTGAAACAAATTAAATTATCAAATCATTACTTTTAAGTTGGTATTGATATGACACATGTAGTTTTAGTCAGTTTTTACTATGTTGTATCTTTTAATGCACTTGTTATCTTAGTACCAAACGTGCTTAATTGCTATTTAACGGCTTAATTTAACGTTGGCGAAATTCACCCGACGCATACAAGTAACGATTACACAGTGTTTATACAAACGATAAACTCTGTTACACACGAATAGGTCCGTATCCTTTAGAAAGATCGGTATTATCGAAAGAATTACGTGCGCGGGTCTGTTTTAGTCAGTTGCGCACATGGGCAGGTCTATTTTATTTCGAATACAGACCTGGTCAGGGTAAAACAGACCCGCGCACAAAATTCTTTTGTTAATACAGGTCTTTCTAAAGGATATGGACCTATTACAAACAAAGGAGTAGGTATGTAAGGTTAGATAATTTATCTATGGAGGTTGCTTGTTTGATCCCAGACTGCACTATAACATTTACAGTAGTCAACATTTGATTTGAATACTGTCAGTAGGGATATGAATAAAAAAAACTAAAAGTACATGTTTCATTGTTCTATACCGTATCTTGTTTATAAAGATAAAAAAAGTTATAAAAATATCAAACTATAAACAAAGATAGTATGATTTCATTGAAACCTTACTTTAGAAACCGTCTCAAAATGGAGACCACAATCTCAGGTTCATTTTCACTATTTCGCTCTTTATATAACCTCAATAAGTGTCCTACTGAGACATACTGCCCAACTCTGAAAATTTGTTTTGGGTGCCATTAGCACAAATCCCTACACCAAACCTACTATTGTTAAAATTCTGTTTATGAATTTCAAATGGCCATAACTTAGTCAATACTTTGAATTTTTTCATTAAATAACTTTCATCTTGTGAAGAAAAGTTGATTCGTTCTCTTGCAGCAACTCCAGATTTCCGGACTATTCCAGTTTTGATGGACCCCCTTATATTAAGATCAATTCAACAATGAGACCAGTTTTAAAGGGTCCCAAGGTTGATGTTTTTATTGAGGTTTTACTGTATAAACATTTATTTAATGTGATTGATGTTTTTCATGAACCAGTCAACTAGCCTACATGTGTCCAGAAGTGATCGGTTGTGGACCAGTCCAAGTTGATGATGAAACAGAAATGTCTGTGTTACCACCATCGGGTCCTAAAGTAGATGTTTGGTCGCTAGGGTGTATTCTGCTGGAATTATTGTCTGTAAGTATATAAATCGATTATTCAGGTCAGTCGCTTGTTTGCATAACATTGTGTACATGAACTTTTCAATTTCTCTTATTAATGTCTTATTTTAATAGACATTATTTGTCTTAGTATGTAGCTTAGTGAATATGATACTTGTTTCCACTGTCTTTTTTTCCAATTAAAATGTTTAAAGCAAGCGACAGACCTGAATAAACAGACTATACAGTATGTGTACCTGTATTTGATTACTTATTATTGCCATGCTCATGTCATCTGTAGTTCTGTTGGTTGGTATAGTGTTCCCATGATAATGAAACGGCGGGAAAAAATTCTATAAGCCACAGAGGTTGTTTTACCAATTGTGCATAAATTATCAGTCTTATTTGTGTCATACATTTGTATCATACCCTGATGATGGCTTCTTGTATATAGCCAAAACGTAGGTACAAATAAATGACATAAACACATCTGTTGTTAGTCGTTCATTCCACACACGCCTTTCTTGTTCAAAACAATAAAAATACTATGATATTATGATATGACATTGTTTATAAACAAGTGACACACCTAAATACACAAACTGCATAGACTAAATGGTTTCTAATAGTAACTCTAGAATGGTTCGATTGAGAATTTTCATGGATTGGGATGTCCCTGGTTTTAATTTTGGTCTAGGCGCTTCATTTCTGAAATTCTTATTGACATTTTTCATCCTACTACAAATGAACAGGATGGAAACCCAGAGGTAGTCTTGCATGTATCTGTGCTATTCACCAGGCTTTTTAAAGCATCAAGGAATCTATTTTGAAAGAGCTAGGGTATCGCATCCAGATTCCTTGTATCATACGACAATCTCTTTTCTCAATGTACCGATAAGAGGCCATTGGCAAGTAAACGGATGACCACGCTTTAAAATAATTATATTGGCTTAATGATTTTTATATATAATAAAAATTATTTGATACAGCCTGAAATAAAACATTGTGTGTTTCCCCTCCCACAACCCATCAAACAATATTATATTTTAGGTCTTATATTGAATACCTCTCTTACAGTTTACCGATCATTTTTGTAAAATTTCAGGGTAGAAAACTTTGGGAAAATGTTACTAATCAACAAATTGCTAGAAATGTTCTAGAATGTTTACAAACTGGTTGTGATGCCTTCGACAAAATAGTAGAAGAGTTAAAATGCAGTGAAAAATTAAAGGTATATTGTGTATATTGTTCATATATGAGATGTTTTTAAGGTAGTTTATATAAATGTGAAATAATTGTTTTATAACTTGATACTTATGAAAGTTTTATTATCCTAAATGTTTTTGTTAACTTCCTGAATAAATATCTACAGAGAGTAATGCTGAACATTGATTTCCTAGTTCGGTCGGTCAGTCGGTCAGTCGGTCAGTCGGTCAGTCGGTCAGTCAGTCAGTCAGTCAGTCAGTCAGTCAGTCAGTCAGTCAGTCAGTCAGTCAGTCAGTCAGTCAGTCAATCAGCAGTTGTGTCGGATACAATTAGTTTAGTTCGGTCAGAATTTGTTGGACATCACAAAATAACTCTACAGTCAATTCTCGTCATCTCGAACTCGCTAATATCGAATTTTCCGTTATGTCGAAGTTTTTTTCAAGTCCCAATTTTTCTCCTTCTTTGTCTATATGAGATCTCGAGACCTATCTCGAAGTTTTGGCTCGAATTCGACTCGAATTTTTCGTTATATCGAATTATTTTTTGGTCCCAATTAACTCATTTGCACTTTTAATCTATTGTTCATCTCGAAGTTGGGTCGAAGACTGATCATATTCGACTAGCGTCAAATGTTTTTCACACCTCGCCAGTCTGAAATCTTCAATTTACCTGTAATTTTCGCGTGTTCCATTGTTGAAGAAATATTTGTTCGCAACAATTTGCGCAAACATGTCATAAAGATTTGAGTTGCGTCCAAACGTCAATAAGCATGTCATCTCGAACTATTGTTTGTAAAAATAATAAATTAATAATTAAATTATCACTACTGTTTATCTTTATTCCTCATGTATTTAAGATGTACAACTTAATTAACATGTAAAATCGAAGGTGTTGGCATTTAAAGTTTTGTATTACTTACTCGATCGTTCACGTACATTAGCATGTGATACACTACACTTACTGATGAGTACATATTATCATATTTTAATGCAAACACCACAACGTACGCAAACAAAAATGATTAAAAAGCATTTTCTTAAGGAGGAATACATGTACATGAATATCACAACAAGTAATTCTCACGAATATGTTGTTCTTACGACCGTAACAATATGGCGGTGTTAAATGACAGAAACTAGAAAACTTGCAACTTCGATGCCGAAATTCTATCTCGAATTTTCATTATGTCGAAGTTATTTCCATGGTCCCGTGAAATTCGAGATAACGAGAGTTGACTGTATTTGCCAGGCTTCATTAAATAGATTGTTATGTATAACGGGTCCTTTAAACCAGTGTGATAATGTTGTTTTCAGAGCCTCAATCCATCGATGACTGATTTCCTCAGGAAATGTTTAACAGTGGATCCATCTCTCAGGTATGTATAGATATATCAGGTGTCCAAGAAATGTCAACTATTTAGTATAGCGTCTATGTTGCTGCTCCAAGCATTCATATGCATAGTTATTAATCACTCGTGCCTACGGCCATTGTGATTAATTCCTACGCATATAAACTCTAAACCGTGATCTATTCACCGGTATATCAAGCAAAAACTGTGATATATTTCCTAAATATTGTATCGTGATACGATTGTAACATATACTCTATACTGTGATACGTATCGTATCGCAAGGTGAGCTTATCGTTACACCCCTAATTGGTATATCTCCCTTGCTGGACCCTCAGCCTAGTTAGTTCCATGACTTGTTTGCCTGGTGTAAGGTTAATACTTGCTAGTCTTAATCATTACAGTGCCCACCAAAAATAAGTATTCAGTTGCAACATTAAACTGGGTTGTATTATTCAATATTATGTTTTATCAGACATTCATTCTTTTACTAGTTTCTGAAACTACAGTTACTAAATAAGTCAAAATAGAGATAAAGGTAAAGATGGAAGAAATTATGAATTAAAAAAACCAATGATCCAACAGGCTGAATGTTCCATCTTTTTATGACAAAGTTACCTTCCAAGCGGGACAAAGAAAAAAAATTGCACCTAGGGTACAAATTAATGCATGTGTTTTACAATCAGGGTTTCCACTGGGTCAAATTATATTTCCGCCATAATTATTTATAGCGCCATGATATAGGGGGGGGGGGTCGTGCAGAAGGGAATTATCAGTTGTTTATTGGTGTCGTCTGTATACTGGACTGTATACAGGACAGAACTAAAGTTATACACCAAAATAAAAATCTTAGCTTTGAGGTTTTTTTTTCGACACTTTGATTTTTTTCCCACTAAAAACAGAAATGGCGAATACCAGCAGAAACCCTGACGTTAATAAACAAAAATATTCCTTGTCTTCAAAAGTATTGTTGCTTCACTGTTCTGTAAATAGTGTGATTACAGATAAGTGAATTTGAAATGACCTCTGTATGCCTATATTTGTTTGGCAGTGTATATATGATTTGGTAAAGTTTATTCTGTGTATATTTCAGACCGGATCCTTCAGAGCTCGTGTTCCATGGCATATTTACTGCGCATAAGTTACAAATGGTAAGTTTTTCCTGCGTGAGAAAGTAAGGCCATATCAAATCCTTTCTTCGTTTAGCGTCTGCTCGCTGATAGGTTTGGGCGTCTTGAGAAGGAAATAAACTGCAATTTTTTTAGTTATTAATGTTTATTATTTTAGCATATTTTTCGCTCTAAGTCAATGAGATTTGTAAAGATTGTATGTAATATTAAATATTTACTCGTACTCAAAATTTAAGCTCAGTGTTAGTTTTTATTTCACACAAAAAAGTTTTCAGTTATTAGTCCTATAGGTTTGCCCTCCGTCCGTCCGTCCGTCCGTCCGTCCGTCCGTCCGTCCGTCAGTCAGTCAGTCAGTCAGTCAGTCAGTCAGTCAGTCAGTCAGTCAGTCAGTCAGTCAGTCAGTCAGTCCGTCCGTCCGTCCGTCCGTCAAAAAACCTGGATCCTGACATAACTCAAACAGTTTCCAAGCTAAGTTTATGAAACTTGGTATGTGGATAGGGGGCAATAAGGGGATTATGCACGTCTAAAAATATTTTGATTCTGACAAAAATTGTGGTTGCTATGGCAACAGAAGCATTGAAAATGGCTTAAAACCGGTAGGGGACTTCTGTATTGCTTGCAATTCTTAATTACTTGTTTTAGTAAGTTATTATGATTGACATCTATATTTGTCAGCCATATACAATAATGAGGATAGAAGTATGTATGTCTTGTTTTCTTCAAGGGCTTCGTTTTTTCTCTCTCAGGATAGCTAAATAGGTTTTCGAACTCAGGGTGGTCGCTAAACGAAAAAACGATTTGGTATGGCCTAATATGAGCTCTAACTTTTCTCTACAGTCCTTGTGCAAATTGTATGCACTCGTGTTTTGAATTACTAGACATCCAAACTCCAGGGGTGTCAACAAGACCAAATTAAAAATCAGGAAAATTATATGCGACAGAGGTGTCAATATTCCTGATTAATCCGGAATTCCGGATTTATCTTTCCTGAAAGAGGTATGATTTCTGACCAAAATAAAAGTGATTTGATGAAAATATCTCAATAAATGGCAAAGTTATGGTAAATTTAATCTGCTCCGAAGGATTTTTATCTCACCTGAGCACGAAGTGCTCAAGGTGAGCTTTTATGATCCCCCTTTTGTCCGTCGAGCGCCGTCCACCGTGCGCCGTCAACAATTGACTGTTTGGGATCAAAAACTAGGTCACCAGGTCACTGATTCTGCCTAAACTGCTAGTCATCAGGTGAGCGCTATAGGGCCAATGGCCCTCTTGTCTTTAATACAAACTGAGTTAACTATAGAAGCAATGTCATTGATGGCCTCTTGTTTGGCAAAATAGGTCCATCACATACGATTTTCCTGATTTTAATTTGGCCCTGTTGACACCCCTGAATTATAATTTTGCAGCAGACCATTTTTGCCAGACAAGAGGCCTGTACAATGACAAAGTTTCCATCATTAACTCAGTTTGTATTAAAGAAAATCCTTGAAAGAGTGGATTAAATTTACCATAACTTTGCCATTTATTGAGATATTTTGGTCAGAAGCCATTTCTCTATCAGGAATGATAAATCCGGAATTGTGGATAATTCAGGAAAATTGACACCCCTGAAACTCATGCCTACGTATTTTATTATGCAACAAAGCTCAGCTACATGTTATTATTTCTTAATCAAAATATATTACATTTTTACTATGATAATATTGTGTGCACAAACGAAAAACTAAACAATTAACATTTACTATATTTATTAAACTCAAGAAAATCGGCAAATTAAATGCCTTTTAGTCATTTGAATAAATCAGGAAAAATTTAGGCTAGTCAAGTGGTATTTTGTAATATCCATAAAATGGGGCTAAATATATATGCATGTGTTAAAAATGTCTGCAAGTTTGAGAAAGGTTATTAAAAACATACCTATGTACAAACTATAAAAGTAAACCCCAATTAAATTTTACAGTCATAGTTGTGTTAATCATGAAGTACATGTATATATTTCAATGCTCTTGCGTCTGATCATCATCAAACTTGATGACAATGTTTAAAGGCATTATTTAATTACCAAAAAATGTGAAAAAGGCTAAGTTGGATTGGGGATTTTTTCATTCCCCATGTCCCCATTTATTTAAAGTGCCAACGCTGGTTGTGTTAAAGATGGGTTTCATCAAATAGAAATACAGTGGAGTTCTACCAGGACCAACAAACCATGCTGGTTAAGACAGGTTGCTGGTAAAAACAGGTTCTGGATAAACCAGGTTATACAGTACATGTTTACAAAAGTAGGTGAACAAAACATAAATAAAAATTAATTAGGCAGCTGCTTTTAAATGACTCAGCCATTTTGTTTGGCACAGGAGGACAGGGAAAAAGTGCAGACCGACCGAACTGAGCAAAAACTTAAGTCAGATAGTTTCCGACACTATCCACACAAATCTTCAACTCAAGTTGTCCATTAAAAATTGTTCTATGAAATGTTGATAGTATATATAAAAAAAAGAATTCTCTAATGGTTTAATACAACAATGGCATATGATATTAAAAGTGTGTAGCTCAGGAAGGGAAGTACTTTGGAGAAATGTGAAAGCATGCCGTCATAAATTCTCTAAAGGTTTATCATATAATACAATACTTGATAGTTCTAACGATATAACAGACTTATACACTTTTCTGGGACATATATGTGACAATATTCTCAAGGCTTTCCTTATTCGTGTTTAATGCTGATCCACCATACAAGATTCAAATAGTTTTTCTCCAGTATGTATTCTCATGTGATTGTTAAATCTCCTCTTTTTTAGCTCACCTGTCACAAAGTGACAGAGTGAGCTTTTGTGATCACACTTCGTCCGTCGTCCGTCCGTCCGTCCGTCTGTCCGTCCGTCCGTCCGTCCGTCAACAATTGGGTTGTGTCCTCTCTAGAGGTCACAATTTTGGCCTAATCTTTATGAAACTTGGTCACAATGATCATCTCAACAAAATCTAGGTCAAGTTCGATATTGGGTCATCTGAGGTCAAAAACTAGCTCACTAGGTCAAATTATAGAAAAACCTTGTTTTAAACCTTTCAACATGTAGTCTTCATGGTCACTTAACTCTCTGCTGTAACTCTCTACACTCTATACATACAAGTAAACTTTCATCAACCAATGAAAATGTGTATCAGGGTTCACAGCAGTTTTGTAAAGGTCAAATATCAAAATATTCTAGAGGGTGTGAATTGTAATGGTTAAGTGGAAATCAAAGCGCTGTAGGGAGCATAGACATTTTCCTGAGGGTCGTGGGTTCAAACCCCACTGGAACCATAATTTTTATTTTTTTATTTTTATTTTTTTTGAGTGTTTAGGTATTGTTTTGTCTGTAAAGCATTTATTTGTACATTTTCCTGATGGTCGTGGGTTCAACCCCCACTGGACCCATAATTTTTTTTTTTTTTTTTTTTTTGAGTGTTTAGGTATTGTTTTGTCTTTATAGCATGTATTTGTACATTTTCCTGATGGTCGTGGGTTCAACCCCCACTGGAACCATAATTTTTATTTTTTTTGAGTGTTTAGGTATTGTTTTGTCTGTAAAGCATTTATTTGTACATTTTCCTGATGGTCGTGGGTTCAACCCCCACTGGAACCATATTTTTTTTTTTTTTTTTTTTAGTGTTTAGGTATTGTTTTGTCTTTATAGCATGTATTTGTACATTTTCCTGATGGTCGTGGGTTCAACCCCCACTGGAACCATAATTTTTATTTTTTTATTTTTATTTTTTTTGAGTGTTTAGGTATTGTTTTGTCTGTAAAGCATTTATTTGTACATTTTCCTGATGGTTGTGGGTTCAATCCCCACTGGAACCATAATTTTTTTTTTTTTTTTTTTTTTTTTTTGAGTGTTTAGGTATTGTTCTGTCTTTATAGCATGTATTTGTACATTTTCCTGATGGTCGTGGGTTCAACCCCCACTGGAACCATAATTTTTATTTTTTTATTTTTATTTTTTTTGAGTGTTTAGGTATTGTTTTGTCTTTATAGCATGTATTTGTACAGTTATATGGAGGAAAAATATTCCAAAATATTTTGTTTAAAATATAGGTCAAATCATAGAAAAACCTTGTGTAGTCAGTCACCAGAGGTTACAATTTCAACTTAATCTTTATGAAACTTTGTCACAATGATCCTGTCTACAAAATCTAGGCCAAGTTCGATTTTGGGTCATCTGGCGTCAAAAACAAGGTCACATTGTCAATTGACATTTTCCTGAGGGTCATGGGTTCAAACCCCACTTTAAGTGTTTAGGTATTGTTCTGTCTTTATAGCATGTTTTTGTACAGTTATATGGAGGAAATATTTTGTTTAAATTATAGGTCAGATCATAGAAAAACCCTGTGTAGTCGCCAGAGGTTACAATTTCGACTTAATCTTTATGAAATTTGATCCTAATAATCATCTCAACACAATCTAGGTTAAGTTTGATATTAATTAAGTCATCTGGGGTCAACACTAGGTCACATGGTCAAATCATACAAAAACTTGCAATAGAGGCTGAATTTCCTTAAATTTTATTCTGAAAATGTGTAGGATCACCATAGGGGTGTGCATGCACTAGTACGACAGGTGAGCGACCTAGGGCCCTTTGGGCCCTCTTGTTGTGTTTTCCAGTGCACAAATATCACATTTGAATGGTTTTTCTCCAGAATGTATTCTCATGTGAGCTTTTAAGCTACTATTTCGTGCAAACGCAGATCCACAAACATCACATTTTAATGGTTTTTCTCCAGTATGTTTTCTCATGTGAGCTTTTAAACTATTATTTTGTGCGAACACGGATCCACAAACATCACATTTGAATGGTTTTTCTCCAGTATGTTTTCTCATGTGAGCTTTTAAACTATTATTTTGTGCGAACACGGATCCACAAACATCACATTTGAATGGTTTTTCTCCAGTATGTTTTCTCATGTGAGCTTTTAAACTATTATTTTGTGCGAACACGGATCCACAAATATCACATTTGAATGGTTTTTCTCCAGTATGTTTTCTCATGTGAGCTTTTAAACTATTATTTTGTGCGAACACGGATCCACAAACATCACATTTGAATGGTTTTTCTCCAGTATGTTTTCTCATGTGAGCTTTTAAACTATTATTTTGTGCGAACACGGATCCACAAATATCACATTTGAATGGTTTTTCTCCAGAATGTATTCTCATGTGAGCTTTTAATCTACTATTTCGTGCGAACACGGATCCACAAACATCACATTTAAATGGTTTTTCTCCAGTATTTTTTCTCATGTGAGCTTTTAAACTATTATTTTGTGCGAACACGGATCCACAAACATCACATTTGAATGGTTTTTCTCCGGAATGTATTCTCATGGGAGCTTTTAAGCTACTATTTCGTGCGAACGCAGATCCACAAACATCACATTTAAATGTTTTTTCTCCAGTATGTTTTTTCATGTGAGCTTTTAAACTATTATTTCGTGCGAACGCAGATCCACAAACATCACATTTAAATAATTTTCCTCCAGTAACTATGTATTCTTATGAGATAGATCAAGTTATTTTTATCTGCAAATGTTGATCCATAAACATCTCATTCAAATGGTTTTTTCTCGAGTATGTATTTTCATGTGAGCTTTTAAGTTACTACTTTCTGTGAATGCAGATGCACAAACATCACATTCAAATGGTTTTTCTCCAGTATGTATTCTCATGTGAGCTTTTAAGTGACTACTTTCTGTGAATGCAGATCCACAAACATCACATTCAAATGGTTTTTCTCCAGTATGTATTCTTATGTGAGCTTTTAAGTTACTACTTTGTATGAATGCAGATCCACAAATATCACATTTGAATGGTTTTTCTCCAGTATGTTTTCTTATGTGATAGATCAAGTTACTTTTATCTACAAATGTTGATCCACAAACATCACATTCAAATGGTTTTTCTCCAGTATGTATTCTCATGTGAGTGTTTAATCTTTGCTTTGTTGTAAGATCCAATCCACAAATATCACATTTAAATGTTTTTGCTCCAGTATGTATTCTCATGTGAGTGTTTATTCTTTGCTTTGTTGTGAGTTCCAATCCACAAATATCACATTTAAATGTTTTTTCTCCAGTATGTATTCTCATGTGATAGGTCAGAAGACATTTATGTGAAAATGCAGATTCACAAACATCACATTTGAATGTTTTTTCTCCAGTATGTATTCTCATATGAGCTTTTAAGTGACTGCTTTGTATGAATGCAGATCCACAAATATCACATTTAAATGGTTTTTCTCCAGTATGTATTCTCATATGAACGTCTAACTTCTCTTTTGTATTGAGTTCCGATCCACAAATATCACATTCAAATGTTTTTTCTCCGGTATGTTTTCTCATGTGAGCTTTTAAGCAACTATTTCGTGTAAATGCAGATCCACAAACATCACATTTAAATGGTTTTTCTCCAGTATGTATTCTTATGTGAGCTTTTAAGTTACAACTTTGTGTGAATGCAGATCCACAAATATCACATTTGAATGTTTTTTCTCCAGTATGTATTTTTCTGTGAGCTTTTAAGCTACTACTTTGTGTGAATTCTGATTCACACACAACACATTTGAATGTTTTTTCTCCCGTATGTTTTCTCATGTGAACTTTAAGCTCAGAATTGGTCTTATATGCGGCTCCACAAATTCCACACACAAAACATTTCTCTCCGGAGTCATTCACCATATTATCCTTTACACGATCAATCAGTGCCTTTTCAGTTCCACAAAGCATTTTCTTTTTCTGTAACAAAAAATGAATAATACATACATGAGATGTTATGTTATTGTATGAGATACACACAATCAGGATATTGAGTTCTTTGTTGAAAAATGTTAACGCTAGTTATGATTCTTGCGCTCGAATATTGAAATTTTTTACGACTAACCTGCGTCGTGTCTATCAAGATGTCCAACATCGTTGTTTATTGTGACATCACGGAACGAATGTGACGTTGCACGCTAGTTAAGGAAAGAGTAACAATAGAGTCCCGAGTTATATCCCCTTTCTGAGCAGATTAAGTGACTGGATAAAAAGAATGATAGGTTAGTAACGAGGATGTAGTAAACGTTTATCTGGCTCGGCTGCAGAAATAATCAGTTTCGCCTACGGCTCACCTGGTAAATTCCTCCGCCTTGCCAGATAAACTTTTTCATCCAAGGCACTAACCTATTATTCTCTATTTAATTTCCCTTAGACTGGTCTTTGTTTCATAGATAAATTGCGACAGAGCAAATGTTGACAAATTTTGTCTTGTATTTGATGCCTTTAGTGGTTTCAGAGTCACATGGTATTGTTACACTGAATTATTTATTAGCAGAAAATTATTATTACAAGCATAAGTATAACAAATACATGCTGAATAGATTTTAAGTACATACACTAGACATACCTAGTATATACAATTTCCACAGTGCAGGTTAATTATATGTCCTCATGAAAAAGTTTGTGTGTTCTCAACAGGTCTACAGAACGAAATGCACTGTATACACTGTACTAAGTATGAAGCCAAGCACACTGGCTTATCAGTCAATATAGTAGAACATGTGGCTCAGTTGATGATACTCGTGTTCTAAAAATAGTAACAGTTAAATCGGTCTACTGAACCATAAGAGAGATCACTGTCTTCATCAATCATGTATCTACTGTCTACATGAATACCTAGTCTGGCTACCTGAATAGATAAAAAAAATATTTTCAATCAATTATCATAACTTCATATTCAATTTTACCTAGAGATTTTATTTTTGGCTTGATAACCTATTCTGGTAAACCCTGCCAGTCTCTTGTAACCTGATATCCTAGCATAACCATTACACCATTAGCTGCCTGACCACAAGTATTTAACATGTCAATAAATCTCTCCTAATGGCTTCAAATGACCAAATCTGTAAACGCATGTGAGGGTCGAAATACCAGTCAGGCAAAATTGAAACTCAGAAGTAGTACAGAAAATTATGTTAAAGTTTATCATAGTATCATTCATACATTATAGTAACATTCATACACACAGGAAGTTGGAACCTTTTTTGAATTGAAAGAAAACCTGAAAAATATAACGTATATAAAGTAATATACACAATATAAAAATTTCGGCCAATATACGATAATTGTTTGATCACCATGCATCGTTTAGTACAAAGGCAGGGTGTATGTTTTTTTTTTAAAAAGCACTAGTAATTTTCTTGTACAGTTAAATTATAACTATAATTCAAAAATGATTTATCGTGGGCGTTTGATCTTGCAAGGTTTTTACCATGTGAATGGGTTCATATTTCGAAGAATAATCTAGTCTAACTGATTAAAATGGATGTTTTCTCCGTCATTTATAAACCCTTTTGGGTAAAAATTATTTAACACATATTATATCATACACATATTCAATATCAAACTCTTATTTATATACTATACACATATTTTATATAATTCAACTGACAAATACTCAGAAAATATCGCTGTTTCTAAAAATCACTGCTTATACACAAAGTAAAGTTTCTTTTAACTCATAACATCAAGAAATTCCCTAACAAATCAGGGTTTTATAACATCTGGAGCTATCACAAGTACCTGTCAGGAACCATAAATATTCTAGACTGACCAACTCACAAACCAAGATCATTATCACTTGACCTTAGAAAAAGTTCAATAGGCACAATAAAGGCTACTGGCAAAACCGCTTTTGTACAGACCCTCTGTTTAAGGGTGCAAAGGGAATTAACTTCAGGAAAAAAGTGTAGACTGAAGAGTTGTCTCCTGTAAAAGAACATAGGGTCTGTATAGACAGACTAATGAATACCATATTAACCTGGTCCTCACCTTTATGGCAGCTTATATTAACCTGGTACTCACCTTTATTGTAGCATATATTAACCTGGTCCTCACCTTTATTGTAGCATATATTAACCTGGTCCTCACCTTTATGTAAAATATGTATTAACCTGGTACTCACCTTTATACAAGCATCTATTAACTTGGTCCTCACCTTTATGACAGCATAATTAACCTGTTCCTCACCTTTATTGTAGCATATATTAACCTGGTCCTCACCTTTATTGTAGCATATATTAACCTGGTCCTCACCTTTAATGTAGCATATATTAACCTGGTCTTCACCTTTATGCAATCATATATTAACCTGGTCCTCACCTTTATGACAGCATATATTAACCTGGTGTTCAACTTTATGCAAGCATATATTAACTTGGTCCTCACCTTTATGCAAGCATATATTAACCTGATCCTCACCTTTATTATGCAAGCATATAATAACCTGGTCCTCACCTTTATGCAAGCATATATTACATTTTAATACATCAACGACTGTTGCAAAATTGAATTATTGTTGATCCTGAAAAACCAGGATCATTTTGAGTTCATCTGATTTTTGAAAAGATGAGTTATTGTCATGACTTGATCGTCATCGGCATCACTGTCAGCGTTGCTTAGTTAAGTTTTGTGTTTGCTATTACTATTGCTTTGAAACTTTCAACACGTGTTCACCATCAATACTTGACCATGTCAAGCAAGACCCATAATTCTGATCGGCATTTTGCAAGAGTTCTTGCCCCTTTTGGATTAAATTTTATGTTGAGGTAAACTTTTCTCATACATTATGGGAGCTATTGCTTTGAAACTAAAATATCCAGCTTAATACTAACTTTATTCCGGAGTTTTAAAAGAAATTTATATGACTAAAAACTGATCCTTTGGGAACATAGTGCCTGAAGTGTGCAGCTGCTGTGTAAATGGAAGAATTTGTAACCCATGGTAACGTTATGTGCTCTAGCAGAAAAAATATATATTTCAGAAATGATTTCAAATATTTAATGGCAATAATACTTAAGTATAGTCGAGCACCTTTTACATGTCGCTAATTAATCCCCGTGTGTTTTCGCTATTATACTATAAGAATGTTTTGATTTGATAAAATAACAACTCTGATTGGACAACGAATAAGCACGGATATTCATAGATGACATGTTAAAATATTAGCCCCATCCAGATAACAAGAGGGCCCAAACGGCCCTAGGTCGCTCACCTGTTGTAGCAGTACATGCAAGATCTGTGATTTGACCTAGTGAACTAGTTCTTGGTCCCATATGACGCAATATCGCACTTGACCTAGATGTTGCTGAGATGATCACTCTGACCAAGTTTCATAAGGATTAGGCTAAAATTGTGACCTCTCGTGACTTTACAAGGTTTTTCTATGATTTGACCTTGTGACCTAGTTTTTAACCGTAGATGACCCAATATCGGACATGACCTAGATTTTGTTGTGATGATCATTGTGACCAAGTTTCATAAAGATTATGTCAAATTGTGACCTCTAGTGACTACACAAGGTTTTTCTATGATTTGACCTTGTGACCTAGTTTTTGACACCGGATGATGCAATATCTAACTTGACCTAGATTTTGTTGAGGTGATCATTGTGACCAAGTTTCATAAAGATTAGGTCAAAATTGTGACCTCAAGTGACTACACAAAGTTTTTCTATAATTTGACCTTGTGACCTAGTTTTTGACCCCGGATAACCCAATATCGAACTCGACCTAGATTTTGTTGAGATAATCATTGTGACCAAGTTTCATAAAGATGAGGTCAAAATTGTGACCTCTAATGACTACACAAGGTTTTCCCATGATTTGACCTTGTGACCTAGTTTTTGACCCCGGATAACCCAATATCAAACTTGACCTAGATTTTGTTAATATGATCATAATGATTTGGCCAAAATTGTGACCTCTAGTGTCTACACAAGCAAATTGTTGACGGACGGACGTCGGACGAAGAGTGATCACAAAAGCTCACTCTGTCACTTCGTGACAGGTGAGCTAAAAACTATATACAGTCAACTCTCGTTATCTCGAATTTCACGGGACCTTGGAAATTACTTCGACATAACGAAAATTCGAGATTGAATTTTCGGCAACGAAGTTGCAAGTTTTCCAGTTTCTGTCATTTTACGCCGCCATATTGTTACGGTCGTAAGAACGACATATTCGTGAGAATTGCTTGTGTGATATTTATGTACATGTATTCCTCCTCAAGAAAATGCATTTTATTTTAATTATTATTTTTACAAACAATTGTTCGAGATGACATGTTTATTGATGTTAGTACGTAACCCGAAGCTTTATGACATGTTTGCGCAAATTGTTGCAAACAAATATTTGTTCAACAATGGGTACGATCAGACTTCGACCCGACTTCGAGATGAACAATAGATTTAAAGTGCAAATTGGTTATTCGGGACCAAAAAATAATTCGACATAACGAAAAATTCGAGCCGAATTCGAGCCGAAACTTCGAGATGGGTCTCGAGATTTCATATAGACAAAGAAGGAGAAAAATCGGGACTTGAAAAAACCTTCGACATAAACGGAAAATTCGATATAAGCGAGTTCGAGATAACGAGAGTTGACTGTAAACGTAATTGGCATTTTTTGCCTAGTTGCTGTGACATTTCAAAGTATTGACGTTGTGTATGGCGGGTTAATGGCGTAATGTAACAACATTGTTATGATCATAATATAACTTCAGGCGATGCTATGGAGCAATCGTAGTATAGTGTTATACTGTGAGTAGCATAGTATAACACCAGGAGTGAGGTGGAGTCAACTGCACAATACAGCAGCGTAACTAGGCTGCTGTTTTTAGCTCACCTGTCACAAAGTGACAGAGTAAGCTTTTGTGATCACTCTTCGTCCGTTGTCCGTCCGTCGTCCGTCAACAATTGGCTTGTGTAGACACTAGAGGTCACAATTTTAGCCTAATCTTTATGAAACTTGGTCACAATTATTGTCAACAAAATCTAGGCCAAGTTCGATATTGGGTCATCTGTGGTCAAAAACTAGGTCACTAGGTCAAATAATAGAATAAAAGCTCTGCGAGTCGCATGTGTCGCCTGACGACATGCACATTTGTCATGGAAAACTATCCACTATTGGGCTACATATCGACTCACAAGAGTTCTCTAGTCATCTGAACTAAAAACGACAAAGTGATGCTCTGGACAAACAAATGTCACAGCAAGAAACATGCATACCTATCTTGGAGTCATTAATACTTATGGTGACAAAGTTATGCCACGGACAAGAAATGCTTATAAAATCAATCAAAGGGACAAAAATAAAAAATGGCACAAGGTAGAGTTACGATTCTTGTGTACTGCACTTGGATTTTTGGTAAGAAACATGCATACGAAATTTCAAGTCATTCAACCTATTGCTGACAAAGTTATGCTCCAGTCAAGAAATGCTCTAATAAAATCAATCAAAGGAAAATAATACAAAAACTATGACAGGTAGAGTTATGGTTCTTGTGCACTGCATTTCGGCTGATTGCAAGAAACATGCATACCAAATCTTGAGTCATTTGAACTTTAGGTGACAAAGTTATGCTCCGGACAAGAAATGCTCTAATAAAATCAATCAACGGAAAATAATTCAAAAACTATGACAGGTAGAGTTATGGTTCTTGCGCACTGCACTTTGGCTTATTGTAAAAAACATGCATACCAAATATTGAGTCATTTGAACTTAAGGTGACAAAGTTATGCTCCGGACAAGAAATGCTTTAATGAAATCAATCAAAGGAAAATAATTCAAAAACTATGACAGGTAGAGTTATGGTTCTTGCGCACTGCACTTCGGCTTATTGTAAGAAACATGCATACCAAATCTTGAGTCATTTGAACTTAAGGTCACAAAGTTATGCTCCGGACAAGCAATTTGTGACGCCGCAGCCGCCGCCGCCAAAGTAACACCTATATGTCGCCTTTTCAGGCGACACAAAAACCTTGTGTAGTCACCAGAGGTCACAATTTTGACTTCTTTATGAAACTAGGTCACAATGATCATCTCAACAAAATCTAGGTCAAGTTCGTTATTTCAGCAATTTTTCCTTAGACTGCTCAGAGAACACAATGTCCGCATCCAGAGGCTATTTAGCGTAACCCTCAGACATGTGCATAAACAAGTCTAAATACAGTGACTATTTAGCCTAACCCTCAGACATGTGGATAAACAAGTCTAAAATATAGTAATATATGACAAACTACTCCAGGATAGCTATCGATAAGCAGTGGACGGAGGCAGACAACAAGCAATGCCAGATATGAAGTTTAAAAGAGATTCATTTATTCAACACATAACAGTGAAATATAAATACATGTACAATAAAATATGATAGTTACATACAATAATATGAACAAATGCACTTATTATAATTTCGAAATACAATACTTGGATAGTTCTCATGATATAATGTGCTTATACACTTTTCTGGGACAACCCACGTATATGTGACAATATTCGCAAGGCTTTTCTTATTCATGTTTAATGCTGATCAACTATACCAGATTCAAATGGTTTGCACCAGTATGTATTCTCATGTGAACGAGTTACTCTTTCCTGTTTATGTAGACCCACATACTTAACATAAAATTTAAATGGCTTTTCACGGGTTTGTTTTCTCATGTAATTGGTCATAGTGCCCTTTTGTGTAAATGTAGATCCACAAACATCACATTTTTATGGTTTTTCACCAATATGTTTTCTAATGTGAGCTTTTAAGCTACTACTTCCTGTGAATGCAGATCCACAAACATCACATTTAAATGGTTTTTCTCCAGTATGTGTTCTTATGTGATAGATCAAATTACTTTTCTTTGCAAATGCAGATCCACAAATATCACATTCAAATGGTTTTTCACCAGTATGTATTCTTGTGTGAGTTTTTAAGCCACTTCTTTCTTTAAATGCAGATCCACAAACATCACATTTAAATGGTTTTTCTCCAGTATGTTTTCTAATGTGAACTTTTAAGGCACTACTTTGTATGAATGCAGATCCACAAACATCACATTTAAATGGTTTTTCTCCAGTATGTGTTCTTATGTGATAGTTCAAATTATTTTTATTTGCAAATGCAGATCCACAAATATCACATTCAAATGGTTTTTCACCAGTATGTATTCTTATGTGAGTGATCAATCTTTCCTTTGTTGTGATTTCCAATCCACAAATATCACATTTAAATGGTGTTTCTCCAGTATGTTTTCTCATATGAGCTTTAAAGTTACCTCTTTGTATGAATGCTGATCCACAAACATCACATTTGAATGGTTTTTCTCCAGTATGTGTTCTTATGTGAGCTTTTAAGTTACAACTTTGTATGAATGCAGATCCACAAACATCACATTTAAATGGTTTTTCTCCAGTATGTGTTCTTATATGAGCTTTTAAGCTATAACTTTCTTTGAATGCAGATCCGCAAACATCACATTTAAATGGTTTTTCTCCAGTATGTGTTCGTTTGTGAGCTTTTAAGTTACTACTTTCTGTGAATGCAGATCCACAAACATCACATTTAAATGGTTTTTCACCAGTATGTGTTCTTTTGTGAGCTTTTAAGCTACTACTTCCTGTGAATGCAGATCCACATATATCACATTTGAATGGTTTTTCTCCAGTATGTTTTCTTATGTGATAGGTCAAATTCCTTTTATTTGCAAATGAAGATCCACAAATATCACATTCAAATGGTTTTTCACCAGTATGTATTCTGATGTGAGTGATTAATCTTTCCTTTGTTGTGATTTCAAATCCACAAATATCACATTTAAATGGTTTTTCTCCAGTATGTTTTCTCATATGAGCTTTCAAGTGACTATTTTTTCTGAATGCAGATCCACAGACATCACATTTAAATGGTTTTTCTCCAGTATGTATTCTCATGTGATCTTTTAAGTTACTACTTTGTGCGAATGCAGATCCACAAATATCACATTTAAATGGTTTTTCTCCAGTATGTATTCTCATGTGATCTTTTAAGATACTAAGTTGTGCGAATGCAGATTCACAAACATTGCATTTAAACGGTTTTTCTCCAGTATGTATTTTTCTGTGAGTTATTAAGCTACCACTTTGTATGAATGCAGATCCGCAAACATCACATTTAAATGGTTTTTCTCCAGTATGTTTTCTTCTGTGATAATCCATCTGACTAGAATATTGGAATGTCGATCCACAAATGTCACATTTAAATGGTTTTTCTCCCGTATGTTTTCTCATGTGAACTTTAAGCTTAGAACTAGTCTTATATGAGGTTCCACAAATTCCACACACAAAACGTTTCTCTCCGGAGTTACTCACTATATCATCTTTTACATGATCAATCTGTGCCTTTTCCGTTCCACAAAGCATTTTCTTTTCCTAAAACAAAAAAATACATTATACATATACAGTTGAACCCCGCTAATCCGGACCCCTCCAATCCGGATTTCCCTCTAATCCGGGCGGATCTGTTGGTCCCGAATATTCTTATTCATGTTTTAATACGTTTTTACCCCTCGGATTCGGAACCCCTCCACTCCGGACACCGGACAAAATTACGAGGATTTATCATATATTTGCTCTAAAATTGACCCCTCGGATCCGGACAATCGATTTGAACATTGCCCAGGCCAATGTTTTGACAGGTGTCAATGTGATGTATATTCGCACCATCGTATATGCAATTAAAATAGTCCGATCATTTAACGGTTGTAACATCAACAATACGCAGTGTCGGTGTGTACGTGTTATCGACACGGGTGTGAAAATCACAATTTGGGACAATTAAATATTATCATTTTAAAAGCGCTAATTGACAGCGTTTATTGGCCTATTCAATTAATTAAAAGACTATTGCTGCGTTGTTTTGTCTACACGGAGGTCAGTTGAATCGAATACAGGTCCCCTTAATGTTTAATTTTGAGAAGGTCGTTATCGACAACAAAGGAAAACAACTCGGATGTTCTCAGTTTGGATAAATCTACGAGTAAATGCTATAAAAATCCATCAAAATGCATTTGACGGATAGTCATTCTTTTACAGAATTTCATATGATAATTATGTCTGAGCCTCCGTCAAAACGTCGTAAGGTTGAAATCGACCTTGAAGCTAAAGTAAAATTGATCAGAGAATATTTTTCTGTACCAAAACCAACAATGAAGGTGTGTAATCAATTGTTGCTGTTTTACATCTCATTTTTTTTGTGGTGTTTAGCAATGCCTTCAACTAAGATTAACATACAAGTATCTAAAAATAGAAACCCCTCTTATCCAGACACCTCTCTAATCTGGACTTTTTGTCTGGTCCGGACGAGTCCGGATTAGAGGGGTTCCACTGTATGAGTAGCAACAGCAGTCCAATTTTAAAATTGTATTTACATGGAAAAAAGTATGCAGACAGAAAGAGCTTGAAAAAACTAAAACAGAACACAGTTTATTTTTTGAAAATATCTTTATGAGAACAAAAGTTATTAAGTTTTGAAGTTCAGAATTTTGTAGTTGGGAGGCGTTAGCCTCTCAATATGATCATTGCCCATTTCTTAATGCAACCTGAACCGCCTAGGCTGCACAATGTGAATCCGCATTCAAGTAGTTCCAGAAACTGTCAACATTCCCAATACGGCTACATATGTTTCTCCAAATTTATAAACTGATTTAATTCAATCAGCAATATTTGTTTATTCTGTTCGTTAAATAGATATTTTTGCAGATAATCATTCCTCTGTGGTGATATCGAACTTGTTTCGTAGTATGAAATGACGTGTTCATCTAATGTGCCTGGCTGTATAGCTATTTTAAGCTCACCTGAGCATGAAGTGCTCAAGGTGAGCTATTGTGATCACCCTATGTCCGTCGTTCGAAGTCCACCGTCCACCGTCCGCCGGCAACAATTGGACTGTTAACACTCTAGAGGTCACAGTTCTCACTTATTATTTATGAAACTTGGTCACAATGTTTGTCTCTATGAAATCTAGGTCAAGTTTGTAACTGGGTTATGTGGGGTGAAAAACTAGGTCACACGGTCAAATAAAAGAAAAACCTTGTTAACACTCTAGAGGTCACATTTTTGACATAATCTTAATGAAACTTGGTCACAATGTGAATTTCAATGAAATCTAGGTCAAGTTGGCAACTGGGTTACCTTGGGTCAAAAACTAGGTCACAAGGTCACATTGAAGAAAAACATTGTTAAAACTCTAGAGGTCACATTTTTACCTCGGGGATCAAAAACTAGGTCACCGGATCACATCAAAGAAAAACTTGTTTATACTCTAGAGGTCACATTTTTACCTCATATTTATAAAACTTGGCCATGAAAGTAAAATCTACATCAAATATTAATGTCATATCATAACAAATACTGATTCTGCCTTTACTGCTAGTCATCAGGTAAGCACTTTAGGGCCACATGACCCTCTTGATAGAAACTAATTTAAACCGGCCTTAAGCAGCTGTATTTGATTTCACTGTTTGACTTATTGCGTAATTGAGCCAATAACATCATTTCGACTATGAATAACCTTCAAATAGTCGTTGGTTGTCATGACAGTTTATAAACTGTGTACAAATGTTGTATAATCGTTTCAGAATTTCCGAATCTTATCCATTCGCAAACGACGTATAATTTTGAAACATGTTTTATTCCATTATATGTCTCACAAACTGTATAAATACTGGCTTGTAATAATACCCTGTCATGCAAAATTAGCAAAAAATCTTGATTCCATCAAACAATACATTTGAAGCTCTGCGAATTGATTTATATGACGTTTGCAACTTCTAAAAAAAGGACCAATGAAATATACGATGTAACATAATATGACGCCATACTTTTCTTTGATTGGCTACAAGTACAGGAGTCTTCGCAAACGACGTATAAATCGCTGTATTTTCTGAATAGCAAATAAAAAATTGGCACCAAAATGAAGATATGTCCTTTGAGAAGACATATTATGGTTAAAATTATGTTAAATTTGTGGATTTTGAATATTGAAAGAAAACCTGTTATACATTTTTGAGGTCATTTATTTGAGGGGATTTAATTTCGTAATAAAGTTCATCAATTTTACAGTTATATGGAGGAAAATATTTTGTTTAAATTATAGGTCAGATCATAGAAAAACCCTGTGTAGTCACCAGAGGTCACAATTTCAACTTAATCTTTATAAAATTTAGTCCTAATGATCATCTCAACACAATCTAGTTAAAGTTTGATATTAATTAAGTCATCTGGGTTCAAAAGTTAGGTCACATGGTCAAATCATAAAAAATCTTTCAATAGAGAATTTCCATAAATTTTATTCAGAAAATGTATAGGGTCACCATAGGGGTGTGCATGCACGACAGGTGAGTTCAGAGGGGCCCAAGGACCCTCTTGTTCTCCAATTAGAATATTTTAAGCAATAAAAATATAAAGTTATGATATTGCATTGTTTGTATACAAGTGACAGACCTGAATAAACAGACTGTATTTTATTTCTTTACTAATTTCTATAAAAAAGATTATATTAAGTCAGACAGGGAAGGCAGCTCTCAACTTAACCAGCCGAGCACAGAAAACATTAAAAACACACAAAGCACAATGCCCAACTGAACCAACCGAGCACAGGAAACATAAAACACATGAAGACACAATGCCCAACCAAACAAGCGCAGATCCGCCCAAGTACAAGCTGTCGAAAAGTATAATAAATTATAACTAGCTGAATGACCCAGTTTCCACAGCAAAAGGACTATTAAAATGCCTAGTTTTAACTGTCAGAAAACTTAAAACGAAGAAGTGTCCAACACACTACCGATCAAGAAAATTAAACATCCCCTGTCCCACAGTTTAAAAGCTGAATAGAAAAGATTCAGCAAACAAAAGGCAGAATGCCTACGCTGAATGACCTAGTTACAACATATGTGCCAGTTACGGAAAAAAATAAAGCTTTCCACAAAATGTAGGATTCCTATGAGCAGCTGGACCGGTTTTTTCCTGCATCCTGTGAAACCTAGGAAAACAAGATGGCTTGGAACTGTAGTCTGTTTGTATGCAACAAAATACAAGATTTCACAGGGTGCTGAAAAAAAAAATGGTCCAGCTGCTGAAAGAGATCCTATATTTCATGGAAAGCATAAATAATATGTATATTATTTCCCTTAGACTGGTGTATGTTTCATAGAAATCGATGAAGTAATAAAATATGACTAATTTTTTTTTGAAACAGAGCAAATGTTGACAACATTTTGTCTTGGATTTGATGCCTTTAGTGATTTCAGAGTCACATGGTATTGTTACACTGAATTATTTATTAGCGGACAATTAATATTATAAGCATAAGTATAACAAATACATGCTGAATATATTTTAAGTACATATTAATAAAACTAGACATACCTAGTATATACAATTTCCTCAGTGCAGGTTAATTATTTGTCCTCATGAAAAAGTTTGTGTATTCTCTGCTGGTCTACAGAACGAAATGCACTGTTCAGTATACACTGTATAAAGCCGAGCTTATTACAAAAGTACATGGGCTTATCAGTACAACATGTGGCTCAGTTAATGATATTCATGTTCTAAAAATAGTTAATCAGTCTACTGAACAGAACATAAGAGAGAACACTCTGCTTTGTCTTTATCGATCAATTATGTATCTACTGTATACATGGATACCATGTGGTCAGATCAACAAGGCACCCAGCATGAAAACAATTTGATCAACTTGCTGATAAGCACTGCCAGATGTTCAAATGTGTTTGCAGAAGCATGCAAGTTAGAGAATATTGGTCCCCACCATTATGCAAGCATATATTAACCTGGTCCCCACCTTTAAGCAAGTATATATTAAACTGGTACTCACCTTTATGTAAGAATATAGTAACCTTGTCCTCACCTTAATGCAAGAATATAGTAACCTGGTCCTCACCTTTATGGTAGCATATATTAACCTGGTCCTCACCTTTATGGCAGCATATTTAAACCTGAACTTTATAGCAGCATATATTAACCTGGTCCTCACCTTTATGGCAGCATATATTAACCTGGTACTCACCTTTATTGTAGCATATATTAACTTGGTCCTCACCTTTATGGCAGCATATATCAACCTGGTCCTCACCTTTATGACAGAATATATCAACCTGGTCCTCACCTTTATGTAAGAATATATCAACCTGCTCCTCACCTTTATTACAGCATATATTAACATGGTCCTCACCTTTATGACATAATAATATTAACCTGGTCCTCACCTTTATGGCAGCATATATTAACATGGCCCTCACTTTTATGACATAATATATCAACTTGGTCCTCACCTTTAATTAAGCATATTTTAACCTGGTCCTCACCTTTATATAAGAATATATTAACATGGTCCTAACCTTTATGCAAGCATATATCAACCTGGTCCTTACCTTTATACAACAATTTCCCTTTGTGCAAATTTGATGGTCTGACACCCATTCTGAGAAAAATAGCTTGTACCCCATGGGATATTATATAGCTAAGTTTCCTAACCCACATTATCACGAATTTGTTGACATATGACTATACATACTACTTTATATAAAAATAATATGTTTTCAGGTATTGCCAAGAAATGGTTATCATTTGTTCACGTCTCAGTTGCGATGTAAGGATTTAGAATTGCCTGAGCTGAGTGAAAATGATGAGGGTAAGTCATTAAGTTATGGACTTCGACATCTATATCACATACAGATACAGTCAACTCTCGTTATCTCAAACTCGCTTATATCGAATTTTCCGTTATGTCGACATTTTTTTCAAGTCCCGATTTTTCTCATTCTTTGTCTATATGAAATCTCGAGACCTATCTCGAAGTTATGGCTCGAATTCGGCTCGAATTTTTCGTTATGTCCAATTATTTTTTGGTCCCAATTAACTAATTCGCACTTTAAATATATTGTTCATCTCGAAGTCGTGTCGAAGTCTGATCGTATTTGACTAGCGTCGAATGTTTTTCACACCTTGCCAGTCTGAAATCTCCGAATTACCTGTAATTTTCGCACCTTCCATTATTGAACAAATATTTGTTAGCAACAATTTGCGCAAACGTGTCATAAAGATTCGAGTTACGTCCAAACATCAATAAACATGTCATTTCAAACAATTGTTTGTAAAAATAATAATTAAAGAACGCAAGATGTTAAAACATGTCAAAATGAGTGAGTGCTTTAAACAACAACGTACACAAACGAAACTGAATAATATGCATTTTCTCGAAGAGGAATACATGTACATAAATATTAAAACAAGCAATTTTCACGAATATGTCGTTCTTACGGCCGTAACAATATGGCAGCGTAAAATGACAGAAACTAGAAAACTTGCAACTTTGATGCCGAAAATTCTATCTCGAATTTTCGTTATGTCGAAGTAATTTCCTCGGTCCCGTGAAATTCGAGATAACGAGAGTTGACTGTACATGTATTACACTCTAACCTATGTTAGTCATCCCTTCAAGCAGCAATCAGCCATCTAAAGCAGTCAATGTTTTAACTCCACACTTGCCTGTTTTAACACGGATCATGCAAAGATGTAAACCAACCATTCATCAATAGCTAGCTGGTGGGCTTATTTGCAAATGAAGACCCGTGACCTTTTGTATACAAACATGATCTCCTTGTATGGATGAACAAACAATAAAAACACTTAATTCACCAATAGCTAGCTGGTGGGCACATTTGCAAATGAAAATCCATGACTTCTGTATACAAACATAATCTCTCCTATCATAGATGAACAAACAATAAAAAGTTTTAAAAAAACATGTGATTCACCAATAGCTAGCTGGTGGGCACATTTGCATATGTTAACCCTTGTATACAAATGTTCATCCTATTATGGATGAACATAATAGGATGAACACAAATAAAGATCGGCCATTTACCAATAGCTAGCTGGTGGGCACATATGCAAATGAATACCCTTGTATACTAACATGATCAAACAGAACCAGTGTATAGCTGGAATCTGACCTCTGAGCCGTAACCTTAGGGTATTCGCTATATATAGTCTACTGCTAAAAGTACAGTTACTAGGTGGACAAGTGGTCTAGTGGCAAAGGCTACTGACTGCTGATCTGAAGTTTGTGGGTTCCATCCCTACTCCAGACGGTCAAAAACAGAAATGCTTTTCAGTGTTTCCCACCTAACATAACTAAAATTACTAACAGTCTTTGGATGAGACGTTAAGCGAGGTCCCGTGTATGATACTTTACATCGGCACGTAAACGAACCAGGGATGCTTCTGAAACTGGAGCATCTTCTGTATCATGCACTATCCCCCAAACACTAAAGTGACTAGCCTCTTCTGGGGGCCTCGCCCATATGGATTATCTGGTGGTGAGGATAAATAAAAGCAAATAAACCAAACCAGTACGTCACAGTTCAATACTTGTTTCAATCTATAGCAGTCCCCTGTCTATTTGCCGTGGGGAAATTTTCACTATCCTTGAGGAAAATTTACTAATCAGAGTGGGGAGGTTGGGAGGTGGGGGAGTGAGCATGGTAGAAGAAATGATTTTATATGTAACATGACTGTGAACATGTTGTCTTGCTATTCAGATTATGATTGTGACCATCTATCAGAGAGAGGTATGGATGAGGTCTACTATCTATGGAGATTGGCTGGAGGAGACTTGGACACTTCTCTTAAAAAAGTTGGCATGATCAAAGCCAAACCACCCATAACTATTTTACCCAGGTTAGAAAGTTTATATGATCAATGATGTCACTCAAAAATGTCAAAGCTGTTAAAACTTTTGCAGGATGAACTTTTTTCTTTGTGAATCAGTATTCTACATAACAGCAGTTTTAAAGGGGCATGCCCTGGAACTGAAGTGTCTCGAATGGCAATCAAATTGGTATCATTTTAATACCTAGGTCAAATAATGAAAACCCTGTAAAAAAAGTTACGAAATATCCTGCTAGTTTTTTTAAAAAAGATTTCAAGAATAACTAAATATTGTTGTCAAGAAAAGGCTGACAGCCATTTATTCAAATTGATATACAAAATATCGAAGCGCGCGTTATAGAGTACAATTTAAGTCAAATTCTCTTTGTCTTTTCGGTAATAGTTGGTTTTACAAGTGATAAACACAATTTCGTAGTATGCAAACCAAGACACTCCAGTTCCTGGGCATGCCCCTTTAACAGTAAAAGTTTTAATATATGTGGATGCTGTCTTTTATAGCTTTTTGGAAAAGGATTTATACTTTTGGTTTGAAAGCTTATTCAGTATCTTTCTTTTCATACTTGGTGTATGTATATGGATATCTTGTTTATATTTATATCCCCACTTGTATGTTTTCATAAGCGGAAAGTATCAAAAAAGACGTTTGAGGTGTAATAACATCATAAATTTAAAGGTCCAATATTGCATGATTTGCTCGCAGAAATTTATTTTGTATTCCACGCAAGAACCTTGTAATATATTCATGAATAAAGGTCAGGATCAGGTCAAATTCTCTGTGATATACAGGGCTTATGTCGCTGTTTTGCTGATGCTGCAGATGTTTCGGTAAAACAGCAATATTTTTCACATGTAGCAGGTCTAAACAACATTTTTTTGAAACAACAAACATTACTCCTTTCCACAAATGCAATATGCCGAAATCATAATCGGGCCCTACAATTCCGGAATAATCCGGAATTCCTGATTTGCTGCACTAGAAAGAATTAGCTTTTCTTCAGAAAATATAAGTTATTTGGTGAAATATTGAAGTATTGACTAAGTTATGATCTTTTGAAGTTCCATCAGCTGAATTTTAACTATAGGGCTATGTTTGAAACCTAGTTTAGGTGCATGGATATGCGCTAATGGCATCTGGAACAGACTTGTTACTCATTTTTAGCTCACCTGTCACAAAGTGACATAGTGAGCTTTTGTGATCACTCTTCGTCCGTCGTCCATCGTCCGTCCTTCCGTCGTCCGTCTGTCCGTCAACAATTGGCTTGTGTAGACACTAGAGGTCACAATTTTAGCCTAATCTTTATGAAACTTGGTCACAATGATCATCTTAACAAAATCTAGGCCGAGTTCGATATTGGGGCATCTGGGGTCAAAAACTAGGTCACTAGGTCGAATAATAGAAAAACCTTGTGTAGTCACTAGAGGTCACAATTTTGACTTAATCTTTATGAAACTTGGTCACAATGATCATCCTAACAAAATCTAGGTCAAGTTCGATATTGGGTCATCCGGGGTCAAAAACTAGGTCACAAGGTCAAATCATAGAAAAACCTTGTGTAGTCACTAGAGGTCACAATTTTGACTTAATTGTTATGAAACTTGGTCACAATGATCATCTCCACAAAATCTAGGTCAAGTTCGATATTTGGTCATCCAAGGTCAAAACTAGGTCACAAGGTCAAATCATAGAAAAACCTTGTGTAGACACTAGAGGTCGAAATTTTGACTTATTCTTTATGAAACTTGGTCACAATAATCATCCTAACAAAATCTAGGTCAAGTTCGATATTGGGTCATCCGAGGTCAAAAACTAGGTCACAAGGTCAAATCATAGAAAAACCTTGTGTTGTCACTAGAGGTCACAATTTTGGTCTAATCTTTATGAAACTCTGTCACAATGATCATCCCAATAAAATCTAGGTCAAGTTCGATAATGGGTCATCTGGGGTCAAAAACTAGGTCACAAGGTCAAATCATAGAAAAATCTTGTGTTGTCACTAGAGGTCACCATTTTGGTCTAATCTTAATGAAACTCTGTCACAATGATCATCCCAATAAAATCTAGGTCAAGTTCGATAATGGGTCATCTGGGGTCAAAAACTAGGTCACAAGGTCAAATCATAGAAAAACCTTTTGTAGTCACTAGAGGTCACAGTTGTAGCATAATCTTTACGAAACTTGGTCACAATGATCAACTCAACAAAATCTAGGTCAAGTCCGATATTGGGTCATCCGGGGTCAAAAACTAGGTCACAAAGTCAAATAATAGAAAAACCTTGTGTAGTCACTAGAGGTCACATATTTGGCCTGATCTTTACGAAACTTGGTCACAATGATGATCTCAACAAAATCTAGGTCAAGTTCGATATTGGTTTATCTGGGTCAAAAACTAGGTCATAAGGTCAAATCATAGAAAAACCTTGTGTAATCACTAGAGGTCACAATATTGGCCTAATTTGTATAAAACTTGGTCACAATGATCTTCTCAACAAAATCTAGGTCAAGTTCGACAGGTGAGCGACCTAGGGCCCTTTGGGCCCTCTTGTTAGGATTGGGCATTATGCCTCAGTAAAACCACTGCACAATAATTGTAATTTTGGTGTTTTGCCGACCGCAAACTGCTATTTTTAGGCTTTTTGGATTGGATGGTTGGTTCAGTACTTTGCATTTCGACATTTTTTCACTCACAGTTTGACCTTGGACAATGGTGAAGTTCTAGGTCAAGGTCGTGACCAGATGGAGTTATTAGATGATACTGTAGTGTTACTGTCCCAGGATCAGCTTAGACAGGTAAGGTCATCAAGGTCAAAGGTTACAGCTCATCTGTTTGACCCTGATTGCAGTGTGCAACATCATTTGTTGGCCATCTTGTTTAAAAAAATATTTATTGTGTCTTTATATATTTTATTTGTCGGCCATCTTGAATTTTCTCAAAAATATGACAGATAAGGGTTGGATATATTTTGTTAGCCTCATGATTTTTAAAAAAAAATTGTCTTAGAGAGAAGTATGACATCATTTGTTGGCCATCTTGAATTTTCTCATGAAATATTTCAGAGATAGATTGGCATAATTTCTTAACCATTTTGAATTTTCTCAAAATTATGTCCTGAATAGAGGAATTGTTATCATATAAGAGCTAGGTATTGCATTGATATTGTGCGAAATTATTGACCTGGGTACTGTCTTGCCAATATTGTGTAAATGTTGCATAAATCTATGTTTACATATTTCTCTTACTCAAATTCTTTTACGTAAAAATATTGAATATTGAACGTAGACCGGGCACAACATTACATATATATTGGGAACCAATATAAATAAATATACATAAACGTACGATAAGTTTTGATGACTAAAAATGTTTATGTTACTAATAATAGTCTATAAAAACATCACTCAAAATCAACAGTGCATGTCGATTACTCCTCACTACGTTCATAGTTGTTCTCTCTTTGCGTAGTATTACGCCAAAACTTACGACAGAAAATGAGAAAAGATATCCTAGTAAAATGCATTTGAGGTGCGCTAGCATAAATGCCATATATGCCATATGAATAATCTCAGACAATAGCTACTGTTAAGTTTTCTTGTTATGTCCAATGGTACCGTATATACTGTAAAATCACATATTTTCGTGGGTATTAAATTTCGTGGATTTAGATCAAAATACATTTTCGTGGATTACAAAAATGGAAGGGAAATTCTATGTTCCATTTTTGGAAGTTCAATTGATGTTGGGGATTATATTTTGTTGCCAAGTTCAACAACGAAATCAATGAAAATTGAACTTCCTCGAAAAAATAATTATTTTACCGTATTCCAATGCGTTTTTATATTATTCTCATTTCAGAGACTAGCAGATGTTGATGAGAAATCATACTATAAATTGCTAGAAGATGAGTAAGTTATAAAATTATATGTATGATTTCCTTTACTCTCTTAGCATAATTTTGCAGTTTGCTACTTGTCTATTTTTAACTTCAGCTTCCTGTACACATACCGTAAATAATCGGCCATAAGTCGCATGCAGCCATAAGTCGCAGGGTGACTTTTGACTAAAAAATCGAGGTTTTAGTCAAAACGATTTCATAAGTCGCCAGTAGACTTCAATTGCTTGAATATTATGTGCTATCAATGGATTATGGAGATTTATTAGTGAAAATAACAGTGAAAATAACAGTGAAAATAACAGTGAAAATAACAGTGAAATTATCATTTCGTTTTAGAAGCTGGTTCCAGTATCATGCACAAAAAGAAACGTAACGTCAATGGGGCCGGGCGTTAATATTTGAATATTAATATCTTTACAGTGTCCATTGTGCTTCAGCGTCACAATCAGGGGAATATTTTTGAAGGGTCCTTGAAATCTGATGTGTTACATTGTCATAGTTGAATGATTTCATGCTGATCTGGTTAAAAAATTTCCAATCATCTGTTATATGAAAAAGTTTTTTTACTTTGGCTGATTTCATGAAATTTGAAACAGAAGCCAACCAAATAGTTGACTAATTTTTAGAAATGTTTAACCAGTATGTTTCACTACATTGACTCCTAATCTCAGAAAAGTGAAAAACAAACAACCTGCTGTTTGAGTGACAAAAATCTTTTCCTTCATTACTGTATTCCTAGATACTTTCGCGGATACAATATTTCGCGTTTTTCATACCGTCGGCATATTCGCGACTACAAATTTTCACGGAATCATAACGCCCTCGAATTCCGCGAAACTAAAGTCGCTACGGCATAAATGTATGTTTGACACATCTTGCAATTTCAATAGGACTGTTTGTCATCACCATCCGTGTATACACAAATCAAATTCAATTGATTGTGACCTTAGCTGACCTGATAACAATTATGATGATCAATTAATCTCTTTATAACAAAGGATTTCACAAAGTGTTTTCACTAGGGGTTATCAACATAAACCGGTAAATAGTTACAATTATGACAGGAATACATTGACTTTAATCATGACAAAAACAAACATTCTACGTAAAAGTAAACTGATTCATTAACACCCCACCCATGTACCCCTGTGCTTGTTTACATTGAGCACATTACACGCTACGTCATAACAGTGTTTATGTCTACACAAGCTACAATATGCACGATTCTTAGAGGATCGATATTGATGTTTATATTGAGAAAACTAGCACAATTGTTCTTAGATTTTATAAAGATGGATTTATTGAGAGAAGTTCCCACGTCATGTATGCGCAAGTACAATTATCTTTCGTCGAATGTTTTGCGATTTTAGCATGTTTAGTATGAAGAAGCTAGAAACGTTCGCGGATTCGTTGGAGGGAACATTTCGCGGCTATTTAACTTCGCGAAATGATACCTCCCGCGAAAGTCGCTAACTTAAAAGCGCGAAACCATTTCTAGGAATACAGTAGTACTTCATTAAATTAACTAAATGGTGAAAGCTTGATAAAAGTCAAAACGGCTGTCTTGATTAGAATTATAATAATCTAAGCCTTCTTTGATTGTGTAGTTACATTTACGCTCGGTGTCTTAGTTGATAAATAAGTAAATGTTCATGCAATATATTACAGACCCACTAGTCCAGAGGGCCTACCTACATCCCCAAGTACAGTAGATCTCAACGATACCGCTAGTCTACCACTAGTCATTAAAGAAAAGGACGTAGAGTATCAGGTATCTTAACAATGAACATTTACACGGTGTTAAAAAAGTTTGTTCTCAAAATTTCAATTCATATAAAGTTTTATATGATCGAGCTATGTTCGCAGTAGACAATGTTAATTAATGTTAATTTCTTACTCTAATAGCTTCATTTAATGCCAGAGAGATTAGAACAATGGTAAAACCCTCTGTATTTCAACCTGGAAATAATACTGTCTTCTGAGGTTAGAAAAAAAGCATATTGAAACACAAAAATTGAGAACAAACTTTTTTAACACCCTGTATTACAAAATCTATTATCTTACACTTCGAAAATTTAGAGTTTGCTAATGTGTGACTTTTCTAACAGTGCCCTTTTTATGCCCTGTCTTTGATAAGGGGGTATTTTGCTTTTCACATGTCGGGTTTATGTGTCTGTTGGTCATTCAGTCAGCAGTTCAAACAGTTTCCATTCAATAACACAAGTACCTAGGACCCACATATTTTACATGCAGGTTGTAAGCAACATTTGTGATCCTTAGTGATTTTCGTATCTAGTTTGTTAGAAAACACTTTAAAGCGTTTCTGAAATGACTTAGTGCCCCGACTGAGAGAATTAAACCAGGGAGTACAAGAATCCATCATAAGCTTCTATGTAGGATAAGGATATCTCACCCGAGGGGTTGGATTTTAACCAGGGACAAGGCTTGCCGAGTTCCTGGTTAAAATTCCGACCTCGAGGGTGAGATATCATTATCCTACATTGACTGTCTCATGTATGACTGTCTCATGATGGATTATTTTTCTCTGACGTAATTTGAGAAAATGGGACTTTATAACATTATTTAGCTTTCATGACGTCAAAATGACGTCATCATAACGTGCTGTTTCCCGTATGTTCTCATTCAAAACAATCATTAATAATAACGTTGATAGAGCGTACGCTGTTGTGTTATGCTCAAGAATATTCTTTTTAAATGGTATAGAGCCTATTGGTGTTCTTGTTCATTAGCTTTATATCACCATTAACACGTAAATCCAGAAACTAAGATCTGAATAAAATCACACGGGGTTGTTGTTCATGTAAGATAGAAGTTTCTTACATGGGCTGAAAACCTATCTTACACCCGTTAAAGTGGGAGAAAACTCTATCCATAGTCAAGAGTGTTATCCACGGGATCACATGCCACCAATAACACAATGTTTTAATTTTTTATAATTTTACCATTCTTACAATCATGCTGAAAGAATAGAAAAATAATTAAAACTGTCGGTATTCAGAGGGTTCACTTTTAACCTCATCTCTCTGCATTCATGATGTGCCCTCCGTAGCTCAATGGTTTGTGCGCTTGCCGTCTAATCTGGTGACTGGGTTCAAATCCGGGTGGGGGAACACATAAATGCCGGCCATATTTCAGCATAAAGCTGACTGGCAAATAAAGGCTATGCTCGGCATTTTTTCTTTGATGCTATTCATTATTATGAATACTATCAGTGTGGCAAATTAGATTTCCCACCCAACTAGAAATGAACTGTTTGGAAACCTAGAGGTAGTCTTGCGTGTATCAGTGCTATAATATTACCAGGCATGTTTAAGAACCAAGGAGTCTATTCAGAAAGAGCTAGGGCAAAGCTCCTGGAAACCTTGCATCACAGAAAGCTGGAGGTCATTGGCGAACTAGGCGGGGATAAAAACTGAGTGGCCATGCACTAAGACTGCCTCAGTCAAACGCAAAATAAAGAATGGTACACTGTGTATATAGCTTATATGAAATTTAACATTTATTTTTTGTGACCATTTTAATATATGTATGATTGTTTGCAACAATTATTCGAGTTTACATTATTACATTTTCAGTTTCATAGAGTGATATTATACAAGAGATTGATACAGGGTTATCCATACAAGAAAGCTCACATATGGAAGGAAGCTCGAGTAGATATACCACCGTTGTTTAGAAACCTCGTATGGGCAGCTCTCCTGGAGGTGGAGGTAGATATGTTACATGTTATCTTAAATACGTAAAAGCACCCAAAATTAATACATTGATTTACACCATATTTTTGTCAATATTAAAGTGATTCAGTGCTAATTTGTTCGAAATAAATCCACGGCAAGCATTTAGTGTTTTTTTGTGATAAATAGTTAATTATACAATCGTAGTAGGCTATTATTGTGCAATTATGCTCAAATGTGATAGAATATAATTCTTTTAGTATACTCCTTTTTGGAGACACAAAATTCTTAATTTGGTCATTTTTTGTGTGCATGCTTTTTTGGGGTTGGGGCTTTATTATGTACTTGGTAATTTGTGGTCCCTAAATTTTAATAATAAATAAATAAAAAAAAATACCAAATTTACAAAGTGCTATTAAGGGGTGAAATTATCCAGATCATGATAGACAGCGACTATGCCTTGTATGTAGATTGTCTGCCTTTGGTGATATTGTACCTTGGTTTCCATAAGGATCGAATAAAATTATTCTATGAATTTAATCAGTCTATTCATTGCTTTTATTTCTGTTCTGCTGCTATTGATCTACATGCATATATTATATGTTTTTAGGGAGATATTCAGACTGTTTATGACAGTATAGATAAAGAAACTCCCATTGGAACCGATAGACAGGTAAGACAATTAGTCGTCTGCTATAATAAGATTCTTCCTTATATAATGACAATCAAAGGTCACTGAAATTATGGTAGAACATTTTTGGTCTTTTAGCATACCTCATCCTCATAGATAATGGTAGAATATTTTTGGTCATTTCGCATACCACATTCTAGAACAACAATAATTTGTCGTCTGCTATAATAAGATTTATCCTATTACAATCAAAGGTCACTGAAATTGTGGTAGAATATTTTTGGTCTTTTATAGTGTGGACATTTGGGTTGTCAAAATCGACCAAATCAAGCATCCGGATGTCCGAATCAGACATCCGGATAGATCCGAACATTCGGATCAATCGTAACATTGCTTTTTGATAATTACTTTTCCATCGTAACCAGTTTTCGCGACTTTAGTATATCCTCCGTAGAGCGACAAGCATCCAGCGGAGGTCGATTGTTTAAGAATGTCATTCATAGACTTTTGAGTGTACATAATCACGGTAATCTTAAATTGATGTCGTTTGTCGCATAAAATTAGATCTACTCGTAGCCGCGCGTTTTTTTCGATATAATACTTACGATTATTTAATTAAGATCGTTGATTAGATACAAAAATGCATACAATCAACGAGTCTAGTATTTATTGCTATTAAACACGACTCTCAAACAGAATCCACATGCCGTATTAAATTGAATTGTTTACCTTCAAAGTGTTAAAATCTATATTACGTCATATCGCTCACTACACAATTTGTACACATGATCGGTAATTGGTTTACCTCTTGCGTGTAACTTGGTCAGTGCATAAATTATGCTGAAATTGACAGTTTTAGATTACTCGATTAACCATTAACACGACCTTTACATTTTCTGATTGATAAGCGTGTTTATGTCATTTAAAACTATAAATAACGACTTTGAATTAAAAAATCGAATTTTATGCATCAAGTGCATGGTATGTACTCAGATACTGTGTCAAACTGATCCCATAGACAGTCGCTAATTTACTAGCGCCCGCGGCATCGGGTTTAGTTACGAAGGTGCGATATTTATTGTTAATGATCAAGTGATCTATTCAGCTTTGACTTTTAATGATTTAATCCCATTATACATACACTATATGTAAGTCGTATGCAGTGACACTTTGTACTAGTATATTGTAAGCGTAGTAACTGTATAATTTGTAAACGTGTCATCACTTTGACGACGTAGTCTATATTGCATCCCGTATGTTCGACACTTAGATAATATTTTATGATTATTGATTTCAGCAAAAAAAAATCATATTTTATACGAACGTCCGAATACGAAAATTGGATCCGAACTTCGGAACGGGATCCAAACGTTCGGATGTCCGGACTCCGACTGACAACTCTAGTGGACATACCACGTGTTATGTGACGTAATTTTTTGCCATGAGCGCAAGAAAAATATGTCAACACAAAAAGTAAAAAAAGCTTACATTTATCAGCTGAAAAGTTTAATTTCAAATCTCTACAATGACTTATCTTGCTCATCTATTATTTCAGATAGCTGTCGATATACCTCGTTGTCATCAGTATCATGAGCTGTTAGCATCGCCGACAGCTCATGCCAAGTTCAAGCGTGTACTTAAGGCATGGGTAGTTAGTCATCCAGAGTATGTCTATTGGCAGGGTTTAGACTCTTTATGTGCTCCCTTTTTGGCCCTTAATTTCAACAATGAAGGTAAGTTATTAAATTTATGGACATTCAGTAATATACACACATATTGTTCCATTGAAAATTTATTGAAAAGAACTTCCAGAATATTCCAGAAATATTAAATGTGTATAAGATCACCTCCAAATGAAGAGCGTAATTTTCAGCTTCCATTTTCACTTTTTACATCCTGACAATTTTCAAGGTTTACAGAGGTTATTTTGTTACTGAGATGTACTGTAAAGTGGAGTTTTTTGGCATCCTATTATATCGCATGGGCGAAAGTTTTCAGGCAAATGCCTGAAGTTCAGGTTTTTGAGAGTGCCAAAAAGCTTGTTTTTCTTTATATTCACTATATGAAATGTTATTTTTTGAGGATTTCAGGTTTTTCAGAATTTCAAACTTTCAACCATGATATCGTTACCTCAGAAGAATTGAGGTCATAAGTGCTACTTACTACCATATAAGACCCATACATGTTCAAAATCTGCATCACAAGGTGCATCTTAAGCCTAGGTCCCACTGAGAAATTCAACATTGGCGATGTTCTTCCGATTTCTTCCGATACCAACAGATCCATCACAATTTCTTCTGATATCACACAATGTCATATGACTTCCCCGAAGCTCCGCTAGACCACAAGGAATCTGTTCCTTATTCCGGATAGCTCATTAATTTAAATCGGGAGTACATCGCCAAGGCTAAAAGTGCTCAGTGGGACCTAGGCTTTATGAACCTATGAAAAATAGAAAAGGTCATGTTTAAAGAAAAAAGCTTTTTCATAAAGGAAAGAGTAGTTTTCTGATAGTTATACCCCCACACAACGAGTTGTAAGGGGGGTATACTGGATTCAGCTTGTCCGTCTGTCTGTCTTTCCGTAGATGCATTCTTGTGGACGCAACTCCTCCTACAGTTTTGGCAGGATTTTGCTTAAACTTTTACAGATGAACAACCTCAACATATAGATGTGCATGAAGAAAGGAATTTTCGCTTCGATGAATTTGGCAGAATTATGGCCCTTTGCCGGCGGGGGTATATTAGTCTGAATGGCGACAGCTCTTTTCTTGTTTTCTCAAACTGGTACCTCATTCTTGCAACCTTGTTTTTCTACGGCGACAATATTAACGTCTTGTTATATTTCAGCTCTGGCCTATGCCTGTATTAAAGCATTTATTCCAAAGTATCTCCACAAATTCTTCTTGAAAGACAACTCTCCAGTTATTCAAGGTAAATATATGTTCTTACCTAAATTGGGGAGTAAGTCACATGACCAGCCAGTGTAATAAAGTGACTCTTCTGTTAGAAGATAAAAAATATTTGTTTCTGGTAACATGACCTCAGTGTTGAAGGATACGTCTTCATGTTTTGAAAGTTTTGCAGATTTATGAATTTGCTAATAATAATGAACCATAGTGAGTAATAGCTGGCAAACAGTTTATTACATAGAGGATATTTGTTGATTTTGGTGTAAGATCGAATTTTATTTCACCGAGTGATCACTGAAAATCAATATTTTCACGAGTGGCATAGCCACGAGTGTAATTTTAATTTTCTGTGATCACGAGTGAAATAAAATTGATCACCAAAAATCAACAAATTTTCTGTTTATTATACCGGTATGCCTCAATTTCTCTTAAAATGTGCCGTAATTGGCTTAATTGGAAAAAATCACGTCGACATTGGAACGTCACGACGTGAGAATTATGACGTCATGATGACGTAACGCATATTTTAAAGCCCGGCACCGTTGACGTTACGTTTCTTTTTCTGCATGATACTGGAACCAGCTTCAAAACAGTGAAAATAACAAAGTGATAATTTCACTGTTATTTTCACTGTTATTTTCACTGTTATTTTCACTGAAAAAACTCCATAATCCATTGAAAGCAAATAATAAAGATATATACTTTTAAGAAAAACAGCATAAAATATTAAATGATTTCACAACATTCTGAAATGACATAAAGTATATATTTGTATTGTTTGTTTATTTGGCTTTAATGCCAGGACTAATTTGCCCTTCAGCCACGAACCAGCAACTTCTCAACATGTGGAGGAAATTCAACATTGTTGTCAACTTTAATGAATGGGTTTGACCTGCCCTGTCAGACCTCGAAATGTTCCCTGATCGCCAGGTTACAAATCCAGCACACTAGCCGGGTACTCACAGCTGCTCTTATAAGAGTGTAATATTATCGTTTTATGTTTGTATTTCAGAATACCTAGCTGTGTTTAGTCATCTTATTGCATTCCATGAACCAGAACTCAGTAACCACATGGAAGGTATTGGTTTTATCCCCGATGTAAGTATATGTTTGTTTATAGGTCAATAGGTCATGTGATATGTCATGAGAATGTTCATGTGATAGGACATGTGAATGTTCATGTGATATGTCATGTTAATGGCCATGTGATTTGTTATATGAGGGGTCATGTGAATTGTGTCATAGAGTCCAGACTGTGTAGGCTATGGGCTGTAACAATGTGCTTCAATCCTGTTTAACATAATCAACCTTAAATAAATAATATAGATTAAACTAGGTTAGAAGTTGATAAACCCTTTTGATTCATAGACTGTCCATGTATATTGTTTATATTTCAGTTGTATGCTATCCCTTGGTTTCTCACAATGTTTGCACGTAAGTATACTGGCAGTATATTCCTTCAGCTATCCATGTTATTGTGTGAATCTAAAAAATGGAACTATGAGCTTTTCTTTGCGTTATTTTAGTACATCTTTTGTATATGTAATTATAAACAAAATTTTTCAGTTATTTCCTCCTATAATTAATTGGCAGACATATTGCTTTTGGCGTCGTTGAAGTTGGATTGTGTCTGGTTGACGTTGAATGTTTTTACACATCGCCAATATGAAATCTTGAATTTACCTGTAATTTTCAAACTTTCCATAAATGATTGTTAATTCTTGACATTAAATTGTTCAAACATGTCATACAGCCTCGAGATACGACCAAACACCAATATTAACAAATCATCTCCATAAAATAGGGAAACCCCAGACACGATAAACCCCGTCTTTACCCATACCATGACTTCAACCCAAGCAAAAAAAAAGACTCTTAACTCACCTCAAATTTTCAGTTGTTCACATAGTGCATTTTGTGTGTTTACCATGTTGACACACTGGAGCGGCCATTTTGAAATCTTGTTTTATTTTTCAGACGTTTTCCCGCTAAACAAGATTGTACATTTATGGGACACATTGTTGCTAGGCAACTCATCCTTCCCGCTGTATATTGGTGTCGCTATTTTAAAACAGTTTCATGGACGTCTGCTGTCATTTGGATTTAATGAATGCATTTTATTATTCTCTGATATGCCAGGTGAGATTTACACTAATTCTAACACTAATTTACACTAAATCTGATACACTAAATGATTATTATACTATCTATAGCTAATTGATTGAGAAACCATTAATTTACTTATATCAACCAGTGGAATAACCTCATTCCTGATGATACCCATAGCTTTCAGGGTATGAGAAAGTGTTCCTTTTATAGTAAGTGCCAAGTTAGTCTGTTTCAAAAGCTCTTCAGAGCCTATGCTGCTTTGTACTGTTATTCGTCTTGCTGACTCAAAATAAAATTTATTGTATCAATCATCATATTGCCAAATCAGGGCTAAAACGTTTACTATGTATATTTTGTCTTTTGTATGATAGAGTAATCCATCCACACTTGCTAAAGTTGTCGCTCTACTAATAGGCTATAACAGTGGTTTCTTTTAATTAATTATACTGAAGACTTCGAAGGAGCTCATGAGATTGTGTTTGCACCTTGTATCTGTCGTCATCTGGTTCGTTTTGATGACACGAAAAATCAGGCAACTTTTTTATGCCAAAATATTGTCCAGACATTTTGAAATTGGTCAATAAAATATCTCAACAGCAAAACGTCTGTGAAATGTTCCAGGAATTCAGGGAACAATGAAATTTAAATACAGTTTTTAAGTCCCACTGGTCAACAGTATTTTCATCATATGGACACTACCCATTCACATGATCCTGACATCGGGCTGGGCAAACCAGCTATAACTGGAACTAACTTTGCTGAATATCAAGCCATGGAGATATATATTACTACTATTTTTATGACCTTTGTATATGGCGCCTTGGAAATGAACACAAGATCTCTCACACTCGGAGCAGACACTCTACCACTAGGCTATTGAGGTGGATGGCAGAAATAATAAAACTGTTTTTACTTTTTTTTAGTCATAGATCTACAACAGTGTGTGAAAGATGCCATCCAAATATTTTGTAACACTCCAAAAAGTGCCACATATCGTCAACATGCCAAACAAGCCCCGAAGAAGAATGAATCACGTCCGAATGTGTCATACTACTCCAGGGATTATCATGAGGAACCTTCAAATGAACTGGTGAGTCTAATTGGATTCTATACAAAATGCAAAATACCATACCATACCATCATTTTTAGAAAAATTCATTAAGCAATTGAACTCATAAATATTACTATTATCCAGAGAATTTGACTCTCGAACTTCTATTAGCATAATTTAACAGCTGATTTATAGTCTATAATTATAATCCCTGTTGTATGCTTTTATAATCAGAAATTATCACGAAGACGCTCGAGTTGAAATACAAACACCAGTCTATTGGACCGATATTGCATGATTTGCTCGCGGAAATTTATATATTCAACGCAAGAACCTTGTGATATATTCATGCATAAAGGTCAGGTTCATGTCAAATTCTCTGAGCTATACCACATATATGCATGCAATCACCAACACTAACTACTATGTATTGTTTGTGGTTTCTATATACATGCATTTTAATTTTTTGGGAGACGTTTAAGCCTCTCATTACTACCATTGCCCATTTCTTAATACAAAATTAACCGCCTTTAGGCTGCTATGTGAATCCGCATTCAAGTAGTTCCAGAAACTGTCAACATTCCCAAAACTGCTACATATGTTTCTCCAAATTTTTTAACTGATTTAAGCCAATCAGCAACATTTGTTTATTCTAAGAACAACAATTATTGTGAAACAGGTTCGTTAAATCAATATTTTTGCAAAAAAATCACTACACCAGCCGATACCGAACTTGTTCCATAATACGAAAATGACGTGTTCATCAAATGTCCCGGTTGTATAGCTATTTTTAGAAACTTCAGACTACGGTCAAGTGATGGTTTTATCAATGAATCGTATACGGTCTGCAAAGTACTGTTATGCAATCATATGATGTCGCTATACTAGCTTGCCGCTTTCTTTAGACTGTCTCACGCTGTGCTGGAAGTGATTACAACACGGTAGTGTAGAATCTGATAAATAGGCGCGTAGTATTATTTTAAAGCCACTTTTGATATACGCATTCAATACACATATTACATTTAAATTGATATGCACCTTTTAACAATTATTTAGATACCCAACATGCCTATATAGTCACATATGCCTATTTTGACATTCAAGACAAGATCGGCAGTAAGAAAACGAACATTAAACGTGTAAAGTCGGTTTAAGCTTTAGTAGCAGCAACCAGATCGCCTCCCACCAGCACTCTCAGTGCTTTGATTATATCTGTGATAGATGTATATGTTGTTATTGTTCATGTTAACTGAAAAATAAACGGGCTGGTGTAGTCAGTTCCAAAAAAAAGAATCTAAAGCTATGATAAATTAATTCCTAGACTACCATCCCGCCCGTACCCTTTTTTGTAGACAGGTTCTGTAAAACTTCAGCGGTCTTTGTTTGCACATGGTGTTTAACACTCAGATTTGACTAGTTTATACTAGCATGGCCATCGATGAATCAGTTAGACTTGGTCACAGATAACTTTATGTTTAAATTTAAAACAAAACAAAAATGAATTTAAAGAAAGTTTAATGATACAGTTTCCTTTGGACTTTGTATCTTTAAAATAGAATACTTTGTATCTTTAAAATAGAATAACTGAATTAAGCGGTTTTAGGATTAGTTTTCTTATATTTAATTGAAGTATTTGTTTCAGTCTATGGAACCACTTACGTTAGACGAGTTACGATCAGAGAAATGTCCCCGTATTTCTGCAGAGGATATGTTAGAACTAGGAGAGTTTAACGGTAATGCTAACACACGTAGTCCTACCAAGAAGAAAGGGAACGGTAAACCATTGTTGCTGGTGATAGATGTAAGAAGTCCTGATGAGTATCCTTTGTTGTTGCTGAAAACTTTGTCTCTCCCAAATCTACTGTAAAATCATTTAATTTCTATGGGACAAAATTTCGTGGTGTTGAAGAAAAAGAACATTTCATGGGAACGTAATTTCAAGGATTTCTTATTTCAGGAAAAAATGTCAATGTCAATTATTATTGGTAAAATTATTCATTGGGGATTTAATTTCATAGGTGAGGTCATCAACGAAATTAAATCCCCCACAAATATTAATGATTTGACAGTAGTAAGATATTTAAGATGAGTATCAATAGTAACATTGGATAAATAATCTAAAATGGAGAAATTAAAAAATACAAAATTAAAAATTGTAATCTAAGGCCAAAGGTAGTCCAATAATCCCAAACCAGTGCGAATCATGCAGGCAAATGATTAAAAAAAAAGATCTACTAAGTTAAAGTCCAATTTCAGACAATCATCCATTTGGCCAACTGTACAGTTAAGCCTTCTCCAGGTCCATTGAGTAAAACACCTTAACTCTGAGTCAGATTCAAACGAGGCATGATACCAGGAAGTGTGAACATTCCATTCCAGTCTGCATTCTCTCCCGAAGGAGACCTAGCTCCCTGTCCAGCTGTAACCACCTTAAAACAGAGTAAATCTCAGGTCAAGGTCGTTGCTGGTAGTCGAGGAAGGAATGCTTCAAATGTAAGTCTGTTGTTGCCATAATAGTTTTTTACCAAAAGAGTTCACCTGTACATTGTTTTATGAACTTTATCAAATGTTGTTTTTGTTTGCTTACTCTTGTAAACATGTACACTGCCCACCAAAAATAAGTATACAGATGTTATTTGCCCACTTACTTGCCTGTAATATTACTATTTGTAGAACAGTGAAGCAACAATATAATTGAAGAAAAGGAATATTTTTGTTTATTAAATGGAAAGGCCATACATTAATTGGTACCCTAGGTGCAAAATCTAAAGTTTCTTTGTCCCTCTTGAATAGTAACTTTGTTACAAAAAGATGGAAAATTAAGCCTTTTTGATCACATGGTTATTTTAGTTCCGAACATCTTCATCTTTATTTTTATCTCTATTTTGACTCATTTAGTAACTATAGTTTCAGAAACCAGTATAATAGTGACCGTCTGATAAACAGATATTGAATTATTTAACCAAGTTTAATTTTGCAACAATTATTGACTGTATACTTATTTTTGGTGGGCACTGTATATGTACAAATCATTCGCCATAGAGGCTCACAGGGAAGACTGGGCTTGCCCAACAGTGTTGTCTCTTTAAATAAAGTCGTTACAATTACTATTATTATCATTATTTAGTGCTACCTATGACAGCTAGTGCATTCAAGCAAGTTATGTGAACTAGAATTATCACAAATAACTGTTTTACCTTGTCAAAAATGTATGGGTTCTCTTAGTAAGCTCTCAATAGTATATTGAAAAGTCAGATCTTAGCTTAGATAATGTCAATAAAACGGGTCCCAGGTTCAATACTCTGGTTACCCATGCTATTGTCCTGCTGTATCATTGGCTAATATCATGTCTGTCCTCCACATGGGAAGACATTGCTTACAGAAACAGGAGATAGAGTGAGGAATGTTCAATAATTGGTCATTTGTATACCAGATTTATATAGCGCCTTTTTCATGTGAACACACGTTCAAAGGCACTTTACATTATAGTGTTGCAGCCACAAGGAAGCAGGTGCATCCTCTACCAGTTCAGATACAGCATGATCTGACCAGAGGGACAGACTGAGAGAAAGCCCCTGAAGGGAGAGAGATACATTAGATACTGGCATGTCCGGCGCTGCAGAGTGCGCAAAGCTCTTATTTCGAATAAACAGCCTGGTTCTTTAATGTACCTGGTGTATAGCACGGATACACAGCTTTCTGGCACCTTTACCCAGATACTTTGCAGACTACACGGTCAGATATGGCGGGAAATATTATAAATATTTCAGAAATGTAAAGTTCCGATGCCAGGGATTGAACCCACAACCTCTGGATTGACAGTCCAGTGCGTTACCACTGAGCTTAATCCGCTTATTGAGGTCAACTTGGCAAATGAGTATTAAATGAAATATTAAATGAGTATTGAATGAGTACTGAGTATTGAATGTTGAAAATGATGTTGAATAGAAGTGCTGTAACATAGAAAACAGTTGAACAGTTTATTTATTTTTATTTGTCTTTTATTTCAGTTTGCTAATGAGTTGGTACGACTGGGTTTCACACGTGTATGTATGCTACATAAAGGGATTGATGTATTACGGCATACAGGAATACTTAGTGTACCTCCACCAGACATATAGATGTTGTAATATCCAGAGATTTAACGGAGAATATATTGTCTCAAGATTTACATGTATTTATGAATGTATAAAGGGAACAGACCATTGTTTTTTTCTGTGAGAACATTTTAAGATACTGTAAAGTCACATATTTTTCGTGGATATTAAATGTACGTGGATTTTGACAAAAAATGCCTTTCGTGGGGTCATACATTTGTGTATTACAAAACATGAAAGGGTAAATTCATGTCTGAATTTGAGAGGACGATTAATCATGGGGATTAGATTTCGTGGTTGAGTTCAACATCGTAACCAACGAAAATTTAAGTCTCTCGAAAAATAATGATTTTACAGTATTATTTGTATAGTGTATTGTGCATATCAACAAAGTTGACCAGTAGGTGACATTTTAGTTCATTTCTTTGCTCTAGTTATTATTTTTCATAGTATATTGTTTGCTTGTATTTTGGCGTTTATATTACCGTATTTTTCCATTCATAGCACCCAGCTGTGTATTGGACTCAAGTTAAACAAGGGAAAAAAATAAAAGAAAAAAGTCTGTCAGTTGCAAAAAGATCATGTCAATATGATGAAAGAAAATGGTCTTTCCCAATTTGCCTATCAGAGATATGGAAAATGCCTTCAACTGTGTAAAGGATGAATCCAAATTTTTATCACGATTCTTTGTTAGTAATAGTGCAATATGTGAAACAATACAGTACTTTTTGCAGTATTCTTGAATTTCACTGATTTAAGTCATAAAATTGATCAAAATTTAAATTGTATTTGTTGATATCAAACATCCCTCAATGGAACTTCATATCACATTTGTTTTCTTTAGGTGATGATGGAAAATTTTGTCGTCAAAATTTTTATGATACTGCATGTATGTGTAAGAAATAGTTAGTACTGAAAAAATACTAGCAAATATTAAAATTATACTGTTAAAGTAGAACTTACTCTCAAACAGTTTTGCCCCAAAGACCCTTGAATCGTCAATCAGGTTCTTTGGTCCTGACAAAATGATGATGTATAGTCCAGTTAGGATATTGTGACAGTGAAGTTGCAGTTTATGTGTACGCAAAATATCACTACCATTGTCTAAACAGGTAGAGCGAAGATTAGTATGTTGGTTTAGCATTGAAATTATAGTTGTTTGTTCAGTATAAGCCTTAATGATTGGTTTTACACTGTTATAACTCGACCGCTGCGTCACTGGATTTTTATCCTGACTGGACTATACATACTAGTATCGAACAGGTACTGGTAGATGGCTCAAACTATATTCTCAGTCTGAAGGTAATTTGAGGTTTCAAAGTTGCCATGGATTAAAGGGTTATGCTTGACTAGTTTTATTGATAACTACCCTACAACCCTTATCATGGTATGTAACAAATATTTTGGATTACTGATAAGTCACTTTACTTTGTGATCAATATTTAACCTAGTTTTAAACTAGAACAATTTTTGTCATGGACCAATTTATATTACAGTTTATAGTAGTAGGACCAAGTAACAATTGAATAAATAGGTTATCATCCTGATGTTTTCTTAAATAAAGACAGATGGGGTTTATGGTTTGTATTTTGCTTAAATTTAAATCCCTGGTCACGAAGTTAGACATTAGGTGTGTCTGGAGGGAAAATACTGCAAACAATTGGGAAAAAAACATAGAGCTACAGGGCTTTTTTTGTTATATAAAAGGGGCCGTTATAAGGCGCCTTCCCCCTAAACATTCTTTAAAATCATGCAGTTTTTCACAAAATAAAGTTTAACTTGACAAAATTATTCCCCATTTGTTACCAAGATGCCAATTATTCCCTCACCCCCTTATTAAAGGTAAAGCCCCATCCCCAAGGTTCGGAAAAAGCCCTGACCTAAAATATGGTAACAAAGAAATCGGGGACCATAAGATTAATTTATCATTGCCTAAATTTTGTGTGTGTGTTCGACTGAGACAGTCGTTGTGCGTGGACAATTGGTTTTATCCCTGCCTAATTGGCCAATGACCTGTTGATGTGAGGGCATTCATTGCTGAATTTGAAATTATGTGTAATACCATTGAAATCATTATTTTAATATTTGAATGTACATGATTTATAATGTTAGTCATGGCGATGTGCAATATTAATAAAATTTATAATTCAGTAATTATGTGTTTGTTAACCCTTCTCTCCATTGATCCCTAACCCAGTTACTTACAGTATTCTGAGAAGAGAATACAGGAAAACTTTGATGCCGGGAATAGTGTTAGCTTGAACACCCTTAAGGCCTCAAACAGGTTGTTCAGTCCCATCCAGGAAAACGATGATGTACTAGTACACAGTATATAGATGCCTCAAACTGTTTTAGCTTGAAACCTCTAAACAGGCCCAGATCTCCCTAAGCATCTCAATCTGAACAAGATCTCATCTCAAGTATTGGCATGTGTCTTAATGTAAATTTCCAAGCGAGGTTGGACTCAAATTAGCATCACTAAACAGAAATATTATTCTGAGTTTATTTCAGTAAAATTTCAAGATTTTGTCTATTTCCGTCTCTAATTTTAGCAAAATCTCAATATGAGTTGAGATTTCTACTTGAGATGCTTCGGGAGATCGGGACCAGGACTGCTTCTGACAACATGGTGATTTACTAGTACACAGCCTAAAACTATTTACCCAGTCTGAAGGCAGTTAAAGGCATCGAAATCCTGCGAACCCCGTTTCCATACTGGTTTTGTGACAATAATGATTGATGATTTACACCTGTAATCCATTTGCATGGAAATCTGGTCAGTTCCTTGAAATACCAATGCATGGAAATACAGCAGTTTTATGAATCAACATCAAACTTGTGGTGCTGGTGGAAGAGCAAGTTAGTATTGGTTGATATTTAATATCGGGAACACAGGTTAGATCAACTGCATGTTTGCCATATATGGCTGACAAGTAAATGGCGTTAAACTGAACTGACAACTCGGCAAGAAGGCTAGTCGGCTGATAAAAGATAATGAAAAATCAGACCGGGAAGGCAGCACTCAACTGAAACAGCTGAGCACAGAAAACAGAAATAACACATGTACAGACACACGGCACAATGCCCAACACACAAACACACACACACACAAAAACTACATGTTTACCCCAGAAAGTCCAAGATTCAGCTGTCAAAAATCTGAAAGTACAAGTTCCAGCTGTCAAAAAGCTGAAAGTCAAAAAAGCCGAAAGTACAAGTTTCAGCTGTCAAAAAGCTGAAAGTACAAGTTTCAGCTGTCAAAAAGCTGAAAGTCAAAAAAGCCGAAAGTACAAGTTTCAGCTGTCAAAAAGCTAAAAGTACAAGTTTCAGCAGTCAAAAAGCCGAAAGTACAAGTTTCAGCTGTCAAAAACCCAAAAGTACAAGTTTCAGCTGTCAAAAAGCTGAAAGTTCGACATTGATCTATAATTTCATCACATTCTTTTACAAGTTGCATTATAATGATCTAGTAGAAAGCCTATCGAGAGCATACAAGAAGGCTAAGAAACCCATTTGATTGAGTTAGCATATCATCATGCAGTGTTTAAATTCATCAATGAAACTCAACAAGTACTCAGAAGATATAATCTTGAATTTGTTGAGTTTTACCAGTATGGCCAGGACAATGTGATATTGACACACATGAATCAGATTTGTCAACTGTGGTATAAATTGATTAGTCAGGTCGGTCACTTGTTTACACAACATTGTGTATACAAACATTGCAATTTCTCTTACTAATGTATTAATTAATTTACATTATTTGTAATAGTATATAGCTAAGTAAATAAGGTATTGGTTTTCACTGCCCTTTTCTCCAATTGAAATGTTTAAAACAATAGAAATATAATTTTATGATATTACAATATTTGTATACAAGTGACAGACCTGGTTAAACAGACTATAAAATAGGTTTAAACCATTCAATTGTTATTATTTATACTGCCCATATTGACATAGAAATCTAGAGCAGACGCATCCTAGAAAGTTTGTTTGGGGTAAATATGATGTACTGGTAATTAAGTACTGACAGTTTTTGTGTATCATTTAATGTTCTGAAATTTTAACTGATAACTTGTCAACTGAAGTTCATCAGGTCCAGTGTTTGATATCAATATAGTGATGAAGATATGCTGGTCATCGGGTGAGTCAGCTAATTGTCCACTACATTACCGTAATACCTCTCTTACATGTACTTGAGCAGACTCAGGTCACAGTACCGTAATATCACTATTTCGTGAGCAGCATTCAGTCAAGGTACCAGTACCGTAATATCACTATTTCGTGAGCAGCATTCAGTCAAGGTACCAGTACCGTAATATCACTATTTCGTGAGCAGCATTCAGTCAAGGTACCAGTACCGTAATATCACTATTTCGTGAGCAACATTCAGTCAAGGTACCAGTACCGTAATATCACTATTTCGTGAGCAACATTTAGTCAAGGTACCAGTACCGTAATATCACTATTTCGTGAGCAACATTCAGTCAAGGTACCAGTACCATAATATCACTATTTCGTGAGCAGCATTCAGTCAAGGTACCAGTACCGTAATATCACTATTTCGTGAGCAGCATTCAGTCAAGGTACCAGTACCATAATATCACTATTTCGTGAGCAGCATTCAGTCAAGGTACCAGTACCGTTATATCTCTCTTGCAAGAGCAGCATTAAGTGTAATGTTTGCTGCTTTGGTGTCTTAAATCACATTAAGTCGAGTCAACATACCATAAATACCTCTTGCTTGAGCAGAACCAAGTCAAGGTACCATAAAACATATTTTGCTTGAGCAACACAAATACAACATACTGTAAAACCTGTTATGCTGGAGCAAAATCAAGACCAAGTTACTGTAACACCTGCCTCCCATGAACAAACAGGTCAAATTGAAGAAATAGTATAAAGTACATCTTTGACATGAACCATTTGGTTAAGGAATGACATGGTTACTGTATACTTATTTTGCTTGACGTGCCTGGTTTACTCATAAGGCACCATGCATAGAATCCTTTCAGTTTAAATAACTTTCGGAACACCTTAAAGTAACCACGAAGGTTTATCAAATTAATTAATGTGCGTGAAGTAACTAAGGTCGTAAGGAAGAAAAAGTGCATCTGACGTGGGACTTGAACATACGACTAGTATTACTTCCTGAGCTAGCCTGGTACCTGTCGTGAGTCAGTCTCCACAGTCACTACACTTTTTACACATTTATTTCTTTGGTATGACCCTTTCCTCACCAGAAGTTTTGAACGGTTTACCACTGCCACCATTAAAGTACATTAACAAAGGAGAAACATGTGCACCCAGCATTGGACTTTAGCCCATGACCCCTGGTATTATACTAGTCTGTAGGCTTACTCCACCAACTAGCTAACAAGGCACTTGTGTTGTGAATCAGTCCCCAAAGTCAATACATCCTTTAATAAAGCTCTAATTATGACTACAATTTATTTGAAAAGTAATTATTTTCCACAAATCTCCAAAATGTAACAAATGTATAGGCCGCAAAGTATTGTCCCAAACAAATTAACGTCGTCTCCTATGCAAAACTCGACCGTAATCCGTACAATATTTTTACCGACTACCCGACGTGATTTATGTCCTAGTAAACCTTTATCACGGGGAGAGAGCGTGTGGGTATAAAACGTAAACATTGTGCGTATGTTGGTATGATTTCATTTTAGTATTGTTTCAGACCTAGAGAAGACATGTTGCCTATATGGAGAATAATTCCCAGGACGCAGACTTTGTTCTGCAAAAGTTTACAGACTGGAATTAATCCTGTCAAACCTGTTACGGAACTTCCGGTAGCAGTATTCGGACAGACCAGCAATTCGGCTATTAAAAAATCTCGAGAAATGAATGAAAATATCGTGTGTGTAGAGGGAGTTCAAGGCGAACTAAGGGATTTTTCTGTATCAGAGGCTCGCAGAGTAATGTCTCTAGCATCGGACTACCAATGTCAAGGCCCGAGTGTCCAAGGAACCCAGGCAATGCAAGAGAACTACGTAACCGGTTTGACCACTTCAAATTCAAATACTGAGCAGCTGTCAAGTCAGGACGTGCATTCTGTGGTTCTGGGCGGACTAGGAAGTCATGTCAGTCTCCACGGTTGCATGCAGACGACAGTCCCGCACCCTGGTGCTGGAATGCCGTCAGCAGGATATGGAAGCCACTTAAATATGCCAGGTGGCGGACATAAACTGTTGGACAAATATCTAGCAGGCAGCAGCATATCATGTCATCAGTCAAGACATTTTTCAACTGGTTTAATATCGCATGTCAGCCAACAAGCGGCTCAAGATTTGTCATTTGATGAAGAGTACCTGACTGATCCCTCCCCACAGGGAATACAGGGGGACAATTGTGTGAGCTTTAAGCTATGGATGGAGAATTGTCAGCGTTATAATCTGCCTAATTGCGACGAACAGTTGGAATCTTTAAAGAATGGTCGTAAAACTCTCGCAGAGGTCTTCCAAGAGCAACAAGAAATAATCAGACTTGTTGCTGAGCAGTATAGACAGAAAAACAAACAAATGAAAATGGCTAGTGAAACTAATGCACAGGGGCAGCAAGACTATTTTGGTTATAGTTATGAGTACTCCTTGGAGGAACCCTGTCCGCAGGGACTGCAAGGTGATGATTGCGCCAATTACAAAGCATGGGCTCATAATTGCCGTGCATTTGGATTCGGTGATTGTGAAGAAAAAATGAGAGACATTTCCTCGGGCAGACGTTCTCTCCGAGATGTTTTTGACCAACAGGACGAAATGATTCGCAAAATCGTGTCAAATTACCAACAGAAGAGGCAGTATTCCACAAGTAGTCGACCTGAGGTGGGTAGTACTGAAAATAATGACTCAGAAAATAATCCTAGTAATACCCCACATAGCTCTCCCCAAAGTGATGGTAAGGTTGAATTAAGTCAGAAAGATAAGCTTAAGCGAGCAATTAAAGAATATGGTGGCACAGTGATTACTTTTCATGTTGGCATTTCCCTGATATCTTTAGGAGGCTTCTATATGGCTGTTTCTAGGTAAGTGATTTCCTTGCTTTACATGGCTCCATAAATTTTAATGTATCCAGAGGTAGTCAGTGGAACTTGTGTGCGTAAAATGCAGTTTGCTTGTTCAGGTGTCATTCGACCATTTATTTCTTGTTAATCTAAACATTTAACTCAATCAAACAGGTTCAATTTGAGACATGTTTTTGCCTGTAGTAAATCCCTCCGTAGTCCGCAAAATTGCTGACTGCCAGGCCTTAAGGAGAGCTCTGTGCTTTATTTGATGAAGTACCTGTACATACTTCAATAGATATGGTAGATACGACAGAATTGTTGGTAATGTCAAGAATTACTTCACCAGTTCTGTAATCCCATGTCCGCTGCAGTTCATTTGTATACCAGTACACTGGATATTGCAAGTAAATTTGAGTACCGTCATTATTTTTTGCGACATAGAACTTGGAACGAGTGTAAGTTCAACTTCAGCCATGATATTTTCTAAACTAGTAGGGGTAGGAGTAGTGGCTGATCACTCATAAATGTTGATAATGAAACTGCAAATGTTTTTCGAATGATTGTATTACGTAACCAAGGTATACCGTAATTGTATTGAATTGAGCATTATTTTTATCCTAGGCCGAAATATGTTAAGTCCAAATTTCAGTTGAAATGATGAAATTACAAGAAAGATACTCCAGTAACAGTACAGAGTATTGATTTTTAGTGTACTGGATATTGATTTTTAGCTCACCTGTCACAAAGTGACTTTGTGACTTTAAGTGTACTGAGTATTGCCAAGTATCTTGTTTGTGTATGAAGCATTGAACAGCATTATTACTACATTACTCATTTACTTGCTATAACCAGGTGTGTGATGTACCACAGTGATGTCAAAGATAATTTTTAGGACATAAATGTAAATCTTGACTTGGCTATATTACAGCATTGGTTTCAGAGTTACTGCCCCTGATAGGATAGAAATTGGCTACTTTTGTCTGTATGATAGCAGTTTTATTTATGATCCAATTTCACTAAACTTACAAGTTCTATCACCATCAAATCTTGGTTCCTTTTTTGGACCTAGGTTATTTCATTTTTGGTTTCAGAGTTGTGGCGCCTAAGAGAACCAGAAATTACTTTTTTTGGTCTAGTCTACATGATAGGGGTTTTATTTATGATTTGGTTTTAAATTTTCACAGAACTTGTATCATTTATAAGAGCTTGGTTAATCCTTTCTTGAAATGGGCCCATCCCTTGTTTGGGATCTAGAGTATTATAAGGCCCATAAAAGGGCCAGTACTTATCGATTTTGATCTTGTCTGTATGATATGTGTATAACCATAAGACTTTCCATGGTTCATCTCTTGAACTGGCTATATCACATTACGACACTGGGTTCCATAGTTACGTATACCTGAAAGGGCAAGAAATTGGCTATTTTGGTCTGTACTAATGTCGGCAACAGTCATGAAATTCTAATATCCCAATATGGGATAGGTGAGTGGCCCTCTTGTTTAAAATTGTTGAATTTCATAACTGGAATCCTACTTAATGTGTAGATCTCACCTTTGTGTAAACGAGTCAACTTCCAGTTATTGCAATAAGTCATACACGATGAATTGTATAATCTCCTAATGAGTCATTATCTCACACAATGACCGAAAATCAAAAATGCCTTTGCTCGCAATAAATCATACAAATTGAATAGTATAGTCTCCCAAAAAGTTATACAGTGATTAGGTAAATAGGTTGTGAATGTGGGACAGTTGAGTGACACAGTGCCCCTTGTTAGTCCCCTACCGGTTTTTGACCGGAGGGGACTATAGGTTTGCCCTCCGTCCGTCCATCAGTCAGTCAGTCCGTCCGTCCGTCAAAAAATCTGGATCCTGACATTTGTGGTTGCTATGGCAACAGAAACATTGAAAAATGGCTTACAACCGGTAGGGGACTTCTGTATTGCTTGCAATTCTTAATTACTTGTTTAATTTAGGAAATCATACTTTGTTTATACTATAGATCCATTGAGATCTAGCTCTCCAATAATAAACTGTACATGATCAGTCCACGTGAAATGTTCATGATGCAATGTTCATTTACTTGATATACTCAAAGATCTAAACACATGATATACATTGTCATCTTTATCATGTCCTATTTTCAGTGTTTACTTAATCAAGAATGTTCTATTTAAAGCCAATATGTCCAGTGATTGAGTAGGTTTTTACATCCAAAAGGTCAAATCTATCACGTTAGTTAGTCCTACATATTTTATTGATGTAGTGGCACAGTAGGTCTATTGTATCATGAAACAATATGCTGGTAACACCACAGGTAACTGTATCGTTGATAGAGTAAAAAATATTTCTTTTATAAAAATTATGTTATCTATATTCATGAAGGTTTAATTAACGTGCATGCTACTGTATATTATAAAGGTATTATAAATTTTATAAAAAAATTTTGTTTGTTTACTCTTTATTAATGATACAGTTACCTGTGGGTATTACACTATAATTAAATAGAACTCTATTCAGAACAAATATATGAAGCTATTTTTAGGACAACGTATCAATTCAATCATTTATTTTCATCTCACACAAGGGTGATCTAATTCCGTGTTTTGATAAACGACCACATTTTGCACGTGCAAAGTGGGATACCACCCATCCACAACCCGACGGAAATTTTTCGTTCGTTTCCCTTAAGCAGCAAACTTCTTTTGAACTGCTTTCTGACTTTAGTTGACACAATTATTATAAAATACATCTAGCGTGATTAGAATATTAGCTACTTGCTGTCATCACGACATTCCAACTGATAGGAAATGTATAACGCATTGCCGTATCACGCACTTCATTGATGAAACTCCAATGTTTACATGATACGGTTGAGTGAGCGTAGAATTCACGGCGAACAGCCAATTAGGTTAAATTCGTAGGTCGTACCGCTTAGAAGGGTGTTGAGTTCATTTTATCGAGTTTATAAGTTTTTATCGCCTGTACTACTGAATTAAATCATATTGAATACTACTTTAAGATACTTTTTACAGTTTAGTTTCAAATTTGATTCAGTCTGTTTTAAATCATGGAGGGAATTGACATTTTTGGAGATGTGAATTGCGCAGAATGAAACTTACTGGGGGGGGGGGTCACTTTTTATATAGATTTTTTATACTTTATACAACTTATCTAAAGAACACTCATCCCTGCTGTAAATTGTCAAAATTTATATTTTAATGTTTCACCATGTGAACGTTAGTCTGACAGATGTGTATTGCAACTGTTATGACATGTGAAAAGAAAATTATTGTACAAAGTTTATTAATATGTGTATATATTTTTCTCTTTTTCAGCGGAATTGATGTGGTTGGTATTTTGATGAAGCTTGGTGTCGGCGAATCTATCCTACAATCCAAAATTGCCACTGGCTCGACGACATTTGTAGTCGCATATGCCGTGCACAAGGTTTTCGCTCCAGTTCGTATCGCCATCACGTTGAGTTGTGTTCCATTCATCGTAAGATATCTACGACGTATAGGCTTCCTGAAACCACCTAAGATAAAACAAGAATAACCATAGTAACATCAATTGGTTCTACATATACATTTTGTGATTCATTGTGATCAGTCACATAGTTAACTGTATCGTTGATAAAGAATAAAAAGATATAACATATACATATTTGACAAGAACATAAATAATTTTGTGTATTTTTTAAAAAAAAATTGCTTTATTATTTTTATTCTTTATCAATGATGCAGTGATTTGTTTCGATCAATCATAGATTGTATCATGATTTACACATGTCAATATAATTACATCGAAACAGACCAGGGGTAATTTGAAAGATTTTGGCAAAATTTGTCATTTTCTTTAAACAAACCCTGACAATTAAGTATCAATATTGAGCTGAAATACAAGTGTATTTCAGGCGCAGTTGTGTTCTTCAGTTTGTTTCAATGGTACATGTACAACCTTTGGTTTATTCGCGACTTCTAAAGAGAAAATGTTTTATATAACTGTTTATTAATTGCATTTATCAGGTGTTCCATTTGGGGTTTTGGCCATTGAAATTTCCAAAAAGCCACATTTAGACCCTCAAGCTTTTGGTTTGAAGGGTCATTTTCTCTTAAAATCATGGGTATTCTGCCTATAAAATGGTAAAATTTAGTCATAAGTATCAAAATGACCCTTCAGATTCAGGAGCTAGTGGAACCCCTGATTTATGATGTTGCCACCAGTAATTCTACTCAGACTAAGAATTGTGGTAATATTTATGACTTAAGAATGCTATTTTTGTCAGACATTTTTGAAAATGGTAATTTTTTACAGTGGTTTGTTTTCTAATTTACATTCTGTTGCATTTTACAAGAATTTGTTCAGAATAAGAGAAGAAATCCAACTTTAATATTTCTTTAAAATTGTCACTGTTTACTGTGAGTGTAATCGATCCATATTTATTTAGGCCTGAAAAATAATTTGTTTCTGGAAACATTTCCGGAAAATAGGGCACTAAAGGGAGGTAGTTGTAATAAGGTTAAGAAAACCCTCTTAAATAACAAAAAAAGTTATGCTCTTTGATTTAAGTTTAAGTACTTGGATAATATAGAACTATGTCTTAGATTTATATTTTCTCATGAATCATGTAAAATATCCCTTTGAGAAAATGAGGGGTTAGTGGTTGAAAACAGAAGCTACGTTTCTCTAAAAGCTAAAATTCACGATTTAGATATGTTTTATTAAAAAAGTAATATAATTCTAAAATGTGATACAATTTTGAAAAATTTACATCAAGAACTCATCAAATACTGGATTTATGAATTTCTTGTTAACGTAACGTCAAATAACGTTTGAATGACGGTTGCGACGTCACTCACAAAGTAGGGGGGAGTGGTTAGTTTTAAAAGTCTACAACGTTGTAATTTGATGTTATATTTTGTTCAAATTTTCAGAAACTGTACAAAAGAGTCTTGTCTTTCTAATGCTAAATTATCATGATTTTCATATTTTTGTCACTAAACCCGGTTTTCGTGGAGAAATTCATATTTTAACATATCAACTTTTTTATAATGGCTTAAAATGCATTGCAATTTATACCTACTGTGCCTTTTATTACATCAACATTCTGGTACATAGTCTGGTTATAGTAAGTGGACCATATCACCCTTTTGGTCAGGGAGTTTAGATACGTATCCTATATATATAAGAACAGGTCCTGTTTTGGTATAATGATATGCAATTTTTGAGTGTGGCAACATTAAACTGGTACTCAGGAATATTCTGTGATTTTCTGTCTTCCTACGAAGTTCGTTCTTTTTAAATCAAAACATTCTTACTGTACAATAACGAAAACATGCAAAATCTAATGAATGCCACGTAAGTGTTTCCACACTGTATGACGAAAAGCTGTGCTTAAAAATATTTATTATCATGACTGCTTAATGAGGTCATTTCATGTCCTTTGAAAGCCTTGGGGGAAAATGGGAACATTTATTTTGTGCTATAAATTTTATTTTTATTAGAATGTACATGTATATTAAAAATGAGACTAAGTCTATGATTCTTGTGCAGAAAACAATGTGGTGTCGAAAATGTTGTCGTAGTAAAGTTAAGAAATTTGTAAAAATGACTTTACACATGATTTAAATTTGTACCAAATTTAGAAATGTCATTTCTGTTATCAAGGTAATGATGGTGCGACTCTTTCAAATACATGTACTGACAAAATGTAAACATTGCAGACCCTATAATTATGTGTCTCATTCAGAAGATAGAAAATTGAGATAGATTTGTGAATTGTATCCTATTTAATGGACCTGATGTGGTGAAAATAAATACATAAACTGGGATATTGTGTTGTTTTTAACAGTGAATCCCTTTATGTTATACTGGTAATGATTTTCTATTTTTCTCTGAATATGGTTTCTTGGTGCTGACTGCCATATTTGTGCATACTGCCGCCAGAGATATAATCCCTGGAGTATTGATGTGTACATAACTTGCCAGATGTGACCATTTACTGCTTGGCACTGGTATTCACAAAGCCTCTTAGTGGAAAACTTTGACATAAGTAAAAGATTGTGCTGTGCATATTTCTTGCAAAATGAATAAAAAACAGTTTTCTTAGTGATTTTAGTAGTACTATGTCTGAAAACAATGTTAACAAAGAATCGGTCTAACCGAATTATGCTCTCCGAAGCAAGTGCTTGTCCAAATATGGGAAAAAACATATGACAGATATGGGTTAAAAAAGAAAATAATGTAGAGTTCTGGTTCTTTGACACTGCACTTCCCTTGATGGTCTCTATCATTAAGTAAAGTTTCAACCAAATGCTATCAATATTGCTCAAGTTATGGGCTGGATAAGCATTAATTTGTATGAAAAAGTGAGATAATGAAAAAAAGTAAGGAAGGTAGTGTTGGTTTTTTAGGGCTGCACTTCTCAATGAGATCTATTCACATACAAATTTTCAAATCAATATGTCACGGTCCTTGTGCACTGCACTTTACCTCAATGATATCTAATCACATATGAAGTTTCAAATTGAAATCTCCAATACTTATGAGTTGCAGCCCGGACAAGAATTAAGTATGAAAAATTATACAAAGTGGAATAACTCTCAAAAATATAGAATAAAGAGTTATAATTCTTGTGCACTGCACTTCCCCTCAATGAGATATATACTGTTCAAGTTATGAGCCTGGATGGACACGGAAGGACGAACAGACAAAGCGGCGTCTATATGCTTACCCTTTGGGGAGCATAAAAATAACCTTGTTTTTTGACGCACTTAAGGAAATTTTAAGCTTGTTAAAGTCTTCAACTATGACGTTTTGTGTATACTACACCTGCTGTGTTGTGTTTTCAAGAATCACATTTGTTACTAAGACAATTCTTTCACATTAATTTCAATAGCTGAATTATTGTGCAGCTCAGAAAAAATAAATCAAGGGATACAACTCTGACACTCTTAATAAGTCAAACTTAATAGTAGTTACTTCCCTTGTACGCTTGACACAAATTACTGGTGAAAGATTCAAACATTTATAATTTGTTGATGATACACAAGAAACATGTTCTATTACTTGACACTACTTCACTGTCACTATTTCATTGACACTATTTTATATTGACACTATTTCACTGACTCGACCTCAGGGATGGAACAGAATATCCATTTTACAGATTTGCTCGACTTGTTGATGCTTTCCAAGTTAACCATGTGATTCTATCCAAACATTTCCTGTAAGCATATAACCTTTTTGCCACTAAATATCACTTTTAGACTATTCAGATCAACAAAGTACAAGAAGTCTGAACGCTATAGCTGACTAGTGTACATCCAAATGTGATCAAATAATGCTGGTGGATTATTGATTACAACTAGTAGTCTCATTTTTCTAGCATTTAGTTCTTAAAGTTGCTATCGGGTCCAGCTTCTCTAATTCATTGTATCCAAAATAAATGCACACACTATAGTTCGATTTCGAGCATTGAGCCGTGACTGCACTTTTAAAGTTTTAACCACTAATCGATATAGGTTGGTATAGGTTTGACCAGTATGATAAGTAATACAATTAAGGCCAAATATTTCAAGTGTCTGCTTGGTTGTGACGGTAAAGCGCTTGATACATTGTAAAATAACTTTTGTCCGATCAGGGCGAGTTCGAATCCCACCAAAATAGTTTTTCTTTTTTATTAATTTTTTTTAATGCACACAACTTGAAAAATCCGTGTAATACTAGTATATGTGACAAACCATATTTGTTACATGTATATTGTAGAACGTTATGAAGGCTAATCAACCGAATATAGGATGTCAGTAAGCTCGAAATACACAAACGATCGGAATGAGAGAAAATGATAAATATATTGAATCGACACCTTTCAATGGATAAATTAAAAATATAAACAAATATTTAACTTACAATCTCTTCAAATAACACCAAACAAACGAATTTAAAAAATGTGCGAATCAGGGAATCGAACCACCGACTTCTGGGTTAGAAATTCTGAACGTTGCCGACTGCACTAAACTGTAATCTGATTATAAACATATATCTGTAAGAATCATATCGTTAAAAAATGCGCTCGAGCGTAATAAATGATAGTCTACCCCGCCAAAATGGACTAGTCGGATAGGTCATGGCTCAGAGTTCAAAATTGAACTATTTAAGAAAAGTATTTAATTTGACAATTGCCAGCCAATAGAATTCTAGTATCCTCCGTATAACTCTGCTTCCTACGAGTTTAAAACCAACGTCCCGGTTACGATTTCATATTGGCCGACAGTGTCAATCTTCTTACACTTAAGAACTGACGCTAGCGTTAAGAACTGGCCACATAACTCAAAAACTAAACACAAATATGAAGTTTTTATGCTTAAAAATTATAAATAATAGTATTTCGGGTTTATCATGTGAGTTTCATTACAATTGGAATGATAAAACAAATATATCATTTATAATTTTAAAGCATAAAAACTTCATATTAGTGTTGTATTATAACAATGCCATCACTTCTGGATGAAAGCATAGCGTCAACGGCCAAATAGTAATGCATTTTAATAAATGCAAATATAGTTTTTTGCCTACTTTATGGTGATTTTTAACACTAATGCACCTTTAAGTGCAATCAACAATATTCCTGTAATTTGGAGACTACCTTTACCTGGTAAGCCACATCCTCAACTTACTAGTCCTTCATCCTTTGTTCTTGGAGGGCCATGCATTTTTACTCTTAATCAATGATAGTTACCTGTGACTCGGGTATGCAGAAGTGTAAAATTGACCCTGTTACTTCCTGTTCCTGAGGTGGATGCTGTAACCACTAGAATGCAGGGAGTGAAACTCGGGGTGGCCACAGAAATAGAAACAGGACTGCATTCAATAAACACTTTTGACCAGGTGGAAGCCTTGTCCATAAAAAAGCCAATAATTCAGGGGCCTTAATTCTGTTAAATGTTGGATAGTGTTGCATGGCATTTACAATGTAAGGGGATTATTATATGCCAAGTTTGAAAGCAATTTCTTGACGGACTTGAACTTGACAAACAGACAGGCTAATCACTATATGCTTCCCGCATCAGAAGATACCGGGGCATTCTTTTTTAAATACTCTGATATTTACAGATTATTCAAAATTTCTTATTTTTTCCAGCAGGGAATTTTTTGTCACCTTTCTCCCTGTTTTCTCAAGTCTGTGGCCACCCTGAAAAACAAGACTACTGGACAATCAATTACAACGAAAACCAGATTTGTTTTGGCTACTGTATTTTAATATTATGACAGTAAACAATGATATTGCCATAGTGAACATTTTAACAAGTTAAGCGTTAAAACTAACATGAACGCTGTATCAGCAATATTCCATCATGAGCAAACTAAACTAAAACTCGAGACAGAATAGATAAAATCCATAGATTGTATAACACATATACATTATTATGTGCGTGTTGTTTTTGTATTATACACTGTTGTGTGCTAATTTGTATAATGTATACACTAACTGTTATCTTCGGCCAATGGTACTGCTACACTGTACCAATGCAGTCAAACCAGTGTTAAGCAACCACCTTAAGCATGCAACCATCTTTAGCAGTAGGCTAATAAATTCAATCCTGGGTACTGTTTTATCAAAGCACTAACGACAATCATAAACTTGCGTTCAAATTTAAATTCTTTGAACAACTGCAAATTTGGGTACGATAAGGTTTGTTAGGTTTCATTGACTGCCTCACTGTCAGTACCAGTATTGCAGATCTGTTTACAACACTTTGCAGTTCTAAAAGAATCATAAATAATTTAAGTTTAAACGTAAGCTTAATATTTCCGTAAGTACTTTGCTAAAGCAGTACCCTGGTGTGTTTACAAGCATAATTTTCTTCATTGCATATGCATAAATAAGCATTTCGCTGACAACAGACATTTAAACATTTTCACGTATATTTTAGTAAATTGTGTATTATTCTTCCTATCTTTATGAGAGGTGAGAAGCTTTAAATAAATGTTAATAACATAATATTGTATTTTTATTGTTTCAAACATTTTGATTTGAGAAAAATCAATACCTTATTCACTAAACAACATACTTAATACACTACACAAAATATCTATGTAAATAATACATTTATTAACAGAATATTGTGTAAACAGGTGACTGACATGATTAAACGAGTTATAAAATCTGAGGAAAGGTGTTGGTAAAACATTAGTAATTTTTTGTAAAACATTAGTAATTTTTTGTACGAAAGACAATCTTCATACCAAGCTAGTGAAATTCCCACCAGGGTGGTATTCACATAACATCTTATATGAAAACTTAAAATATTTTTTTCTAAAAGTTAAAAATTTGTGCCACACGTATTACCTGCAAATTGAAGATTAACCAGTGTCGTCTTAGTGATTATAGTAGCTATTTTACATAACATACCTTTCTCAGCACTTTGCTAGCCGTGCGCTACCGAGCGCTTTCTTGTGCAACGGACAGCTTCGGTATTGCTCGATAGTACTTTGCTATGCAACGGCCTGCAAGTGCTCATCGGTAGCGTATAAATTTTCAACTTTGTCAACTACATAGCATGTTTTTTAAGCAAGCCGTTTTCTAGCATAGCGCTATCAAGTGCTCAGTAGCGCTTTAGTTATGTACTGAGCTCTTGATGATATGGACTATTGCTCTACCATCAGTAGTGCAGTTATGTACTGAGCTCTTGGTGATATGGACTATTGCTCTACCATCAGTAGTGCAGATAGCCAGGTTATAATAACTGGTGTACTCAGAATATATGCCTTCAAAATGATTTATGATTAATTGAACACAATCATAACTTTGAGCAATTAAGCACATGGAAGTTAACTGACAAATTCAGCAACCTAGTCAACTTCTACTATTGCCAGTGATAGTTTTCCCTTGAAATCAAATTGTACAAAGGTAAACAAATAGAGACAAAATATTGAACATAAATAACATAACAGTGTTTGATAACATACATAGGACTACATAATACGCCCAGGATAATGTGATGTTTACTAACAAGAATCTGTTTGGTCAACTGTTGTAAAATTGGTTTTACAAATTCCTAAAGAAATAAGATATGGTCAGTTTTATACTAAAAAGCATCACTGATAAATCATGCACACCTGATGAATTCCATCTTTGTTAAAATATATATACACAAAATTTTCCTGCCTTTCTCATTATCGTGGTCACACTATTATAATCATATATATAAATTACAATATTGAGCAAACTTCTAGAAATACAAGAGGAGTCATGTTGACACCTCTACACAGCTCACCTGAGACATGCTCCCTCATGATCCTGAATTACAGCATGTCTTTGGTTTTAAGCAATCAACATTACTTGCAGGAATTCCGAAGAGACACTTAAACACATTTCTGGAAGTTTTTTCTATTGATTGCCATGACAACTAGCTCTAAATTCTACAAGAAATCACTTGATTTTGTGAATAGTTTGGCTGAAATCAGTCCAGTAGATAGGAAAAGATAATATGTCATATCATAATTAACTGTTGATGAATGAGCATATCGCAGACAGACGGACACCAGGCGATCACAATAGCTTTACCATCAGCATTTCATGCTCGGGCAAGCCAAAAAACAGCATAAAATAAATAACTAAATAAATATGAACAACGGTATTAAATACAGCCTTAAAACAAGAGCTGCGATGAATACATATGTAACAATATAGTAAAGCGAATGAAAGCAAAACTTATCCACCAGCAAATAAATAAAGAAGCGGTTAGCCAAACTTTGCCTTCACCTCTCAAGAAGCGGTTAGCCGAACTTTGCCTTCACCTCTCAAATTATCATTTCTAACCTAATAATAATAATGGCAATATGAATATGATTACATATACTTTTATTCATATTAACATAATTCTTGTTATAGGAGCTATATGTAAAACAAATTGGCCCCTGTTTCAACTTATCACATGGCAACCAAGTTGGTTGAATGTTTCTGATCATGTGACATGCCAAGTATAAAATCTCCCAATCAAAAACTTATAAAAGAGACAGTAAAAAACATCCAATCAAAAACATTGTTGCAAGAGAACAAAAATCTCCCAATCAAAAACACTGTTTTGAAAGAGAAGGTAAAAAACCTCAAATCAAAAACATTGTTGCAAGAGAAAATAAATCTCCCAATCAAAAACACAGTTAAGGAAGAGAAAGTAAAAACCTCCAATCAAAAACGTTTTTGCAAAAGAGAAAAATCTCCCTTAAAATACTACAATCATGAGAAAAACGCATGATTAAAAAACTTATATAATAATAATATCAATCATTTTTGGCTATTGCTAAGGTCCTCAGTTAATTGACCTTTTTGAACATCAAGGCAAGTGAATATTATCATATTTAATGCCACAACCAGACGGCATAAATGAGGTAACTTTCGGTTGTTCTCAACATCACAATAGTCGCTTGTGGACGAATATCAAAACAATTATCTCGGCTGAATTTTCTATGTTCACACAACCGTAGCAGCCTGCTAATGCTAGTTTCAAGCCCGTTACTATATAATAAAAGAGATCAGTACCTCTTAATACAGTAAAACATCTCAAAGAACAAAGATGGCCAACATTTCGAACAGGGTGTTTCACACTTTAGAATGAATATGTCTCAATAAATAGAGAACTATTTTTCACACTTTTTAAATGAACATGTCTTAGTAAATAGAGAACAATAAATTTCTCGGTAAAATGAGAACAAATTCCCCACTTTTTTAGAATGGATAGGTCTCAGTAAATAGAGAACAATATTTTCCACTTTTTTAGAATGGATATGTCTCAGTAAATAGAGAACAATTTTCCCACTTTCTAAGAATGGATATGTCTCAGTAAATAGAGAACAATATTTCCCACTTTTTTAGAATGGCTATGTCTCAGTAAATAGAGAACAATTTTCCCACTTTTTAGGAATGGATATGTCTCAGTAAATAGAGAACAATATTTCCCACTTTTTTAGAATGGACATGTCTCAGTAAATAGAGAACAATTTTCCCACTTTCTAAGAATAGATATGTCTCAGTAAATAGTGAACAAATTTTCCCACTGTCTACGAATGGATATGTCTCAGTAAATAGAGAACAATTTTCCCACTGTCTACGAATAGATATGTCTCAGTAAATAGAGAACAATTTTCCCACTGTCTACGAATAGATATGTCTCAGTAAATAGTGAACAAATTTTCCCACTGTCTACGAATGGATATGTCTCAGTAAATAGAGAACAAATTTTCCCACTGTCTACAAATGGATATGTCTCAGTAAATAGAGAACAATTTTCCCACTTTCTAAGAGTAGATATGTCTCAGTAAATAGAGAACAAATTTTCCGACTTACTAAGAATGGATATGTCTCAGTAAATAGAGAACAATATTTCCAACTTTTTTAGAATGAAAATGTCTCGGTAAATAGAGACCAATTTTTTAGAATGGACATGTCTCAATAAATAGAGATAAATACATCACACTTATAAATCTATAAATCCAGATGTCATTTTAGGATACCTAATACTTTAAACACAAGGTAGTACTATGAAACACCTGACTATTCCCCCTCCCCAAGGTGGAGTTGATAAAATCAATGGACAATTCAAATCACTAACATCATTGAAGGAAGAGTTTTTGACACAAAACATGTCTCCCACAAAGGGCCATAACTCAGACAAATATCATCTGATCTATAAATCCTAATAATACGCACAACAACATGTAGGCTTGCTATCAACAATTCATGTCAAGTTTCATTTAACTCCTACTGATAGTTAAGAAGAACAAGTGCAAACAAGCTTTGTAACATCCGTCCAGACAGGCGTCTAGCTTAATATCAATTTGTCTCCCTGACAATATGTGAGAGGCATAATGATGTAACAAGAGGGCCCAAAGGGCCCTAGGTCGCTCACCTGTCATAGTAGTGCATGCAAGCCCTGTGTCTTGACCTAGTGACCTCACACTCGACCTAGATTTTGTTGAGCTAATCATTGTGACCAATTTTCATAAAGATTAGGCTATAATGGTGACCTCCAGTGACTACACAAGGATTTCCTATGATTTGATCTAGTGACCTAGTTTTGACCCAGGATGACCCATATCAAACTTGACCTAGATTGCATTAAAATAATAATTGTGACAAAGTTTCAAATAGATTTGGCCAAAATTATGACCTTTAGTGACTGTACAAGGTTTTTCTATGATTTTACCTTGTGACCTAGTTTTTGATCCTGGATGACCCAATATAAATCTTGACCTAGATCTTGCTGAGATGATTAATGTGACCAAATTTTATAAAGGTTAGGTCAAAATCGTGACCTCCAGTGACTACACAAGGTTTTCCTATAATTTGACCTTGTGACCTAGTTATTCACCCCAGATTACCTAATATTGAATTTGACTTAGATTGTGTTGAGGTGATCATTGTGACCAAGTTTCATGAAGATTAAATAAAAACCATGACCTCTAGTGACTACACAACGCTTTTCTATGATTTGACCTTGTGACCTAGTTTTTTAACCAAATAACCCAATCGAACTTGACCTAGATTTTGTTGAGATGATCATTGTGACCAAGTTTCATAAAGATTAGGTCAAAATTATGACCTCTAGTGACTACACAATGTTTTCTTATGATTTGACCTTGTGACCTAGTTTTTGACCCAGGATGACCCAATATCCAACTTGACCTAGATTTTGTTGAGATGATCATTGTGACCATATTTCATAAAGATTAAGTCAAAATTATGACCTCTAGTGACTACACAAGGTTTTCTTATGATTTGACCTTGTGACCTAGTTTTTGACCCCAAATTGCCCAATATTGAACTTGACCTAGATTTTGTTGAGATGATCATTGTGACCATGACCAAGTTTCATAAAGATTAGGCGAAAATTGTGACCTCTAGTGTCTATACAAGCAAATCGTTGACGGACGACCGACGGACGAAGAAGGATCACAAAAGCTCACTCTGTCACTTTGTGAGAAACCAGATTCACATATAATAAACCCATACAAAAATTATGGGAATTCAAAATCGAAAAACAATAAATAAATATATATGTTTCTATACAATGAAGCAAATACAAGTTTAATATAGCAAAATGACAGCTTTATACATTGTATCAGCATGCTTTGAATTATTAATTGGTGAACATGTGACAATGACTACATGTAAATATGTCAATAAATTTGTTTTTCTTACACAGGGTGTTTAAAAAGTTTGTTCACAATGTTAAAATTGTTATATAAAATTTTATACACACTGGGTTCAGGTACACTTATTTGGTTTATTTCTTAACATCAGAAGGTTTAAAACAATAAAAGCCCTTGCAGATAATACCATGTAATTCTTATATTTTTCTCATGTAAGAAAAATAATATAATAAAAGTTAGAATTTTTAACACCCAGTATCCTGAAATAATTTTTTTTTCTAAATGATTAATTAGAATACGGTAACTAATAAAAATAATTAGTTAAATTTTAATTAATTATTCAAAATTAATTTAAATATACAGAAGACTTTAAATTCACAAAAGTTATTTATTACCAATCAATAAATGATGCGTGATGCCGAAAGCTCCGCCCAATCCAAATCGAACAAAATTGTCCCCTACAAGTGGCCCCAAGGCGAAGAGCCCGGATTCATGGACGGACTGGTAAGAATATGGATCAATGTCGATCGGATTGTGTTTGCTTTCAATCGGATATTTTTGCACGACTCCGATATTACGGCCTTCCTGAGAGAGATAACTCAGATCGGGCCGGGAACCAATCAGAATGGAAGCGTGTGAAATGTCTAGAGACGTGATTTCTGATGTTTTGGTCCTACGTGGTTGCAACAAGGCCTTTTTATCCTCCTTCAGTTCGATAACATCTTGCATAGGCAATGGTTTGTACAAAGGGGTTTGTTCTGTCCCTTTCATTAGGGAATGCACTTTGTGGTACTCAGGGTACATATTTTGAGGTAATTTTTTGAGGATCACACTCGAGTCATTTGCTCCGCGTCGAAATGCGTGTATTATAGGTATTTGATTTTCTAACGACATTAAGACAGCATCGGCGGCACTAAGTCCTGCCCCTACGACCAGCACAGGGTCAGAATTTGAGTCAAATTGCTCATTATTTATCACAGATTCGAATTCATGCAGAGAATGACTCACAAATGGTAAGTTTTCCCCCCCTAAACCAAGTTTATTAGGTATGTCAAATGTCCCCGTTGCTATGACAACAGTTGGAGCGGAAATACAAAATTCTTCCCGAATTTCTTCTGTCTCGTCACCAAGGCAACAGGTGACCATTCTGTAACCTCTGACCTCCCAGTAGAATGGATGCTTGGTCATTCCGGGACAGCACGGCTCCGTCTCGCCGCTTTCATTGTCAACAATGGTATTGCTTTTGTAAACTTTTCGAACTGATGTCACAGTATGGTTGTCATGGAAGTTTTGTTTTAAATTGTTTTCTTCAACAAATGACATGTAATAGTTGCATACATCATTGATGGTGGCACGATTGGTGCAAGGTTCCATTAGATCTTCATTCCTGAAAATAGTGAATACAATCTCGATCAAAACAAGAACGGTCACAGGATGTGATATATGCTCCCGACTGTTGATGTAATGGTGGTCCTTCAGTCCAGACTGACAAATTCCGATTCGGACTGACAGAAACAGAAAAGCCTGTATTTTTTAGACTTTTCTACTATTTATAGTCGACCCCAATTCGGACTGACAAGTTTAGAAACTTTTTGCCGAGCTTTCACTGTATGACCTTGACCTTCAGTAGCAGAATAAAGAATACAATAGAGATTACGATCTTTTGAAAACAAGAACGGTCACAAGATGCGATAAATGTCCCCAATCTGATGATGTAGGCAGAATTTCCACAATGTGGGATAATGACGTTTAGTAGCAGAATACAGAATACAAATAGTTAGTTCTTGTTTTAACTACAATCTGTTCAAAACAAGACCCTGTAAAACGATGTGATAAATGATCCTAACTGGTGATGTAGGCAATATATCCATCATGTGTGATCATGGCTTTCAGTAGCGAAATATTTCTGATATTACAAATTTAGTAAGGTTTGGACATGTGCATCGCCAGTTACTAAGGCAGGCTAACTCTCAACAGTAATGAAAAGCCAAGCATGTGAAAAATGAAAGATCTTTAAAGAAGAAATTATTTCCTTATTTATAAGTATATATATGTACATGCATAGAGAAATAAAGCAATATTTTTCCTAGTAGAATATCGTAACTGTAGCCAAGGTATAAACACAACTTTCTGATTTCATTAAAACAAATTGTTCAGAATAATATTGAATACCTTCTGTTTTTATGGACCCAATCTTGAAATGGCATACCAGGTAGTTCCATCCAACTACTGAGACTCAACGTCTGCATACTTCCTTCCATGTTCTATAATATAAATTGTGGTTCCAATATTTGTTAATATACATTACAGTACAACCTCTCCGGAGTGGACCTCTGTAGAGCCACAGCTCCTCTATAACAACAACTTCAAATTTTCCTTCAGCCCTGTTTATTATAAATGTAACATTTGCAGAGCAACAACCTCCTAACGACAACCAATATTTGCAGATCCCAGGGTGCTGCTCTACAGAGGTTGTACTTTACATGTGTGAGATAGTGGGTGTGGTATTATGTAAATCATGAAAACTGCAGCTTTACAGAAGAGTTGAGGGAATGGTGACCGTACCGTAACCACAAAAATAGAGGGAATTCCAGTTATAGGGTAACCGACGGTAACCTTTTACGACCATACATTGAACATCTACCATTCCCCTTGAACACAATTCTTGTTTCATTCAAAGGTCAAAATCTTGAGCAAGTACCAAGTTTTTAACAGCATTTTTAGGGCATTCAGTACGAAAACTTTCATTAGATCACAGTTCAAGTTGTATCAAATTTATTTTAAAGCAAAAATATGTAAGTATTATGAAATTGTGTAAACAAATTCTGAGCAATGAAAGCTTGAACTAACAACAGGCATAGGAAATACTGATAAGTGGTTTAAGTTAGTAATACGGGAATTTGGACAAATTTCACACGCCAAATGCTAAGTTTTCTGACCCGCGAAAAATATGCACTGAAACAGTTGTCATTCTACCCTGACTAATCAATCAGTACAATCAATTAAATCGTTCATCCATCCATGTGACAACAATTTGTCAGCTCAATTCCAGAATGTTCTAAATCTACAAAAGTTAATTTTGAGAAAATCAACTTTAAAAGATTTTTACCACACTATCATAGTAACTAGAGAATCAGATAGAACAAAATTGCACAGTAAATTAATTGTTTATCTTTAATGTCACAATGTTCTAAGTCTTTTCAATATATAGATATTGAAAAGCGCTTTCCAATGATACCAAAAACTCATTTTTTTCAAAAAAGGAGTTAGAACATTCTGGAATTGAGGTGATAAATTAACCGCTACAATCAATTATATCACCGACCTGCCATGATCCTCCAGGTTTCATTTTACCAAGTACAACGTGATCTTTCTTGTGTTGGGGTTCGTATCTCCAATCAAGCAGACTTGGATTATCTGCCCCTAGGTCAGCATCCGGATGGGACAGGGAGTCAAATAGAACAGCCACTGGGTTGGTAGATCGCCCTTCCAAACCCTCGCATAGATTTTCCAGATCCTAGAAAATATATACATGAATACATATACAATTTTTTTTTCAAATTATACAAAATTACAGTGCGACTTCTCCAGATCAGCCCTTCATAGAGCAACACCGTCTCTTAGCAACAAAAGCATTTTGTTCCCAAAGCAACTAGCCCTTCATATAGAGCAACAACCTCTTATAGCAAAAAAAGCATTTTCCCATAGTAACTTTTTCCTATAATTTTCAACCTCTTCAGAGCAACAACCTCTGTACAACAACCAAACTTTGTGTTTCCAAAAGGGTGTTGCTCTAGAGAGTTACACTGTATGTTGAAATTTCTACCAAGTAAACATACAGTACAATCTTTGTAGAGTAGCCACCCTATGAGAAAAGTAAATTTCGTTGTTGCGTCAAAGTAGTTGCTCTAGAAAGGCTTTAGAACAGATACTCCCAGGATACCATAGAGAAGATGCTCGCTCAAACTATAACTAAGCCTAAACATGCATCATGCATCTGACGTCTACTACCGTAGTACTGTCAGGTTTCATGCAACTACAACAGAGACATATTCATGCAACCACCCTGATTCCCCCCCACCAGTGACTAATTTTACGATAGCCTTTGTATCAATTTAGTATAATGACATTTTCCTCACGTTGAAATTTGCTTTGAAACATACAGCACAGATATATTGAGACCTGTAGTTTAACAATAGGACACAGGATCGAATATCCTAATATAACTGCTTTAAAGCCATGGTAAACACAGCCTACATACATTTAATCAAGTAAAATCAACACAGAAGATAAAGCAGCATCAGCGCTCAAGGCCAGTACCTAGCTAGGGTTATTTTCATGTATGGGCCCAGCAGTACTAGGGGGCCTCAGGGGGATTGCTCCCCCAGACATTTTTTTTAACTTTCGATATCCGGTGAGCCTTTTGGCATAATTATATTTGGTCACTTCAAAAGTAGCAAAACTTCTTCAAATTTTTATGGCCTATCTTTACAATGCTTGGCAAAATGATGTGTAGGCCCGGGCCTAATGGCCTAGAGGCAGTTACGCTACTGGGTACTGGTTAAATATAATATTATTGGCAGTTACAGAAATCTTAAAATTATGCTCAGTTTTAAATTCTTTATAATTCTTTAACAACAGCAAATTGTGACAGATATGGTATTAGGGGTTCAGTATTAGGGGTTCAGTAACTGAAACATTTATAGTATTCTCATCTGATTCCAAGGACAATTATTTCCAAGTGACTTCCGACATACATTCATACATAACTCAAAATTATAAATACAATCATACATGAAAAATTATTAATGTGTTCTCGAATACAATACATCTATGAATATGATAGTGTCCAGTTGTTATAACTTACATAGAGTTTTGTTGTTTCTACATTGTGTTTTTAAAGTTTTTAATTTAAATTTGTATTTCTCTTATATTCCTGTATACAGTTGTTTACGTCGTTTTCTGCGCTTCCGGGACAAACCTGACGTTACGTCATACGAGCGCTGGGCCGTGACGTTACGCTAATAGTATTGCAGCTCTATTTATCACACTTTAACTGCAAACAAATTATAAAGAATTTAAATGTTCCATAAGTGCTTTGATAAAACAGTACCCTGGGTACTGTTCTATCAAAGCACTTGCGGAAATCTTAAACTCACGTTCAAATTTAATTTCATTATAGTCATTGAACAGCTACAATTGTGATTAAGGGCAACGTTTAATATTATAAATTATTCAGTTAAGGAACTCCTGCAAACCATATATCTGTCCACAATGTGTACGGATTTTAAGGAATAATAAATTTGAACGTAATGATATTCCTAGATTCACTTAAGTCATTCTGTCCCGTAATACCTGCTCAAAGTACTAACCATTAGATATAATTATAACGACATTTGCCAAAAATACCATATCACATGTAATACTAATATCTATTCTAGGGTTAAAATATATATAAATAGTATAGTTTAAGGTATTTTTAACGTATGTCAGCAGTGCATTAATTTAAACCTTTTGTACTCGTTAGGTCTAATTACAAAATCTTTTGACACAAATAGATTATAACAAATTGGATCGGGAAGGCCACATTCAATAGAAACAGCAGAGAATGAAAGGCACAACAAGACTGCGTTCAATAAACGCTTATGCCCCCTGTGGAAGCCTTGTCCATAAATAAGTCTAAGTCCAAAATTAGGTCAAGGTGAAGGTCTAAATGAGGTTAGGTGATACAGGCGTGTGGAGAGTGTTCATGCAAGTATGAAAGCTTTGTAGCAAGCCATATTAATGCTAGAAGAAACAGTCAACTTGGGTTAACCAGGACAGACGGAAGAACGGACGGACGGCCGAACGGACGGACAGGTGAATCACTATATGCCTCCCCATCTATCGATAGGGGGGCATAAAAAAGAAAAGTGGACAAATGGCTACCGATAGCTCTACATGGAAGTGGCCTACTTGTACTTGACATTATATGGCTACCATTACATTTGTAGCTCTACATAGAAGTGGCCTACATGTACTTGACATTATCTGGCTACCGATGGCTCTACATAGAAGTGGCCTACATGTACTTGACATTATCTGGCTACCGATAGCTCTACATGGAAGTGGCTTACATGTACTTGACATTATCTGGCTACCGATAGCTCTACACGGAAGTGGCCTACTTGTACTTGACATTATCTGGCTACCGATAGCTCTACATGGAAGTGGCCTACATGTACTTGACATTATCTGGCTACCGATAGCTCTACATAGAAGTGTCCTACTTGTACTTGACATTATCTGGCTACCGGTAGCTCTACATGGAAGTGTCCTACTTGTACTTGACATTATCTGGCTACCGGTAGCTCTACATGGAAGTGGCCTACATGTACTTGACATTATCTGGCTACCGATAGCTCTACATGGAAGTGGCCTACATGTACTTGACATTATCTGGCTACCGATAGCTCTACATAGAAGTGTCCTACTTGTACTTGACATTATCTGGCTACCGATAGCTCTACACGGAAGTGGCCTACTCGTACTTGACAATATCTGGCTACCGATAGCTCTACATTGAAGTGGTCTACTTGTACTTGACATTATCTGGCTACCGATAGCTCTACATGGAAGTGGCCTACTCGTACTTGACATTATCTGGCTACCGATAGCTCTACATGGAAGTGGCCTACATGAACTTGACATTATCTGGCTACCGATAGCTCTACATAGAAGTGTCCTACTTGTACTTGACATTATCTGGCTACCGATAGCTCTACACGGAAGTGGCCTACTCGTACTTGACATTATCTGGCTACCGATAGCTCTACATAGAAGTGTCCTACTTGTACTTGACATTATCTGGCTACCGGTAGCTCTACATGAAAGTGTCCTACTTGTACTTGACATTATCTGGCTACCGATAGCTCTACATGAAAGTGGCCTACTCGAGTCGACATAATCATTCTTTTCTACCAGCGGATTCTTCTGAGACCAATATTGATCTTACTTCATTTAAGGATAAGGACAACCAATCAGATCACACCATATTAAACTCTTGGTCAGTAACGGGCGATATGATTAGCTATCCTTAATCTCCAATTAAATAAGATCCATATTGAATATCCCTTGATTATAAAACTCTCTTCATGCTTAACTCAATTTTGTGCTCACTCTTCAAATGTCACAAACAGTTGAAAATCGTGTGTTTTACTCAGAAGTTATTGTATTAGATGGATAGCCTTATTAAAGAAAGCAGAGTTATAGTTCCTGATAAAGTAAAGATGACATAATATTTAATTGTTGCACTCGAGACTGTAAAGAAGTGAATCAAGTTTCAAGCTCAAGTCAAATGTAGAGCATGAGTATAGAGCATGAGTATAGAGCATGAGTATAGAGCATGAGTGTAGAGCATGAGTATAGAGCATGAGTATAGAGCATGAGTATAGAGCATGAGGAAGTTTTATAATCATGGAACCAGAATCTAGGGACTAAACAGTGATTTACAAGAATGGGCATTATTACAAGGGTGTCAATAGAGCCAAATTACAAATCCTGAAAATCATACACAGCTGACTATTTTTGCCAAACAAGAGGCCTTCAACCACATTGTTTCTATATCTAACTAACTATTGAAGGAAATTCCGGATAAATCAGAAATAGTGACATCCCTGTATAAGTACCAGTCAAATTGAGTGGGGTGACAAGGGGTACGGGGAAAACAGTTGAAAACACCTGATCTTGCTACAACAAGATGACGTAACCTTCCACATGTATATTTAAGAAATAAAAATCTGTTCGCGTATTTTGTCGGTGAATAAAACATGGGCAGGAGTTCGGATGCGGAAAAATTAAATCAAGAGTGCGTAGCACGAGTGATTTAATTGTCCGCATCCGAACGAGTGCCCATTTTTTATTCACTGACAAAATAGGGGCCTTCGTAAACGACCTTCGTAATTTTCTGAAGGAAATAACACATTTTAAACATTGAAACAATTTTTAATAACACGAGTATAGTGTATCTATTTCATAAAATGAAAAATATAAATGAATTGATTATCAGAAGTTTTTATGAATCTTAATTTCGAGAGTATATTGGAGTTTCTAAAAATAGCGTCATAGCTGTAACACTGAATACTCGTGCAACTCGCGACCCGTTGAAGTTTTTACTATAAAGTTTACGTTCATTCATTCATAAATATGTCACGTGATACGGGGCGTAAATAGTAACAGCCAATTTGATACCATGTTTTATTGCGGTAATAATACATGCCCTGGTTTGCTCTATGTATATATGGATTAATCCGCGGATTGTGTTAGAATATCACATAATACATGTACTGATATCATTGTATCTAATTTCTGACACAAATACCAGCCATTAAGAGATAAAACAATGACAGTCTTTTTAACCTTTTATACAATCAGTAATAACTTATTCGATTGGTCACTGAAGATCATAATCTGGGCTGGTATTCACAAAGTATCTTAAGTGGTCACTAAAGATCATAATCTGGGCTGCTATTCACAAAGTATCTTATTAAAAGTGAAAACTTAAATATTGTCACTTCAGTTAAAATTTTGTGCAGCTCATATGTCCCGCAATTTGAAGAATAATCCATATGTTCTTAGTGATTATAGTAGCTGTTTACATAATGCTCCAAGACTATGTAAAATATTTATCATTTTGATTTTCTTGCTTAGCTGATACAAATAAGAAAAGTTTATGATTTTAAGAAATTTCTAAGTTTTCTGCTAAGATGTTTTGTGAATATCAGCCCAGGGTACTGTTTTATCAAAGCACTTACGGAAATCTTTAAGTTACGCTCAAATTTAAATTCCTTATAATTCATTTACAACTGCAAATTGGTGATGGATATGGTTTGTAGGAGTTCATTAACTGAATCATTATTAGTATTGCTGCTCCATTTACCACACTTCATAATTGTTAATAAATAATGAAGAATTTAGATTTAATCGTAAGTTTACGATTTCCGTAAGTGCTTTGATAAAACAGTACCCTGGTGTTTACACAAGTAACTATTTCAACACCAGTGATATATTTATAATAAAGTCAGTTAAAGATACTGATTACTTGTACTGAATTTATGATTGGACGTACATTGCTGGCATGAACGAGCTCCTTCACGGAAAGGGAATTTTGAAACAGCTGAAGGTGTCATCAGAGACCAGTTTGAACGTTGACTATTCTTCCTCAAGTTTTAAATGAAAAACAATTGAAAACATGTTGCATACCAGTAATTGACATTAAATTATGCCAATTTAACGACAGTAGACCCTCATCTTGACAGTGTGTTATCTTTACCACAGTCCCTCCTTCCTCCTATCTACGTTTTCCTTACTTCTCTTCCTTTATCTATCTCCCTCAATCTATCCTCTTTCTATTCTGACAGACATATACTTCGGATGTTACTATACTATGTATGTAATCATTTTCATATTTTGAAAAAGAGCGGGATTTATATAAGTTGCAAAACTTGTTTCCCAATCCTTTAACATTTGTAATCATTATACACATGTTGCCAAATATTTGTTGAATAAAATTAATACTGTTTTAACTAAATTGTACCAATTTTCAATCCTGTACTTTAAAGTATAAACATCAATAGTAAATGGTCTAAATGATTTCACCCGAAAGCCTTCAACAAGCACCCTGTGACAAACAAGTCATTAAGAATTGCAGGCAATACAGAAGTCCCCTACCAGTTTGAGGCCATTTTCAATGTTTCTGTTGCCATAGCAACCACATACCAAGTTTCATAAACCTAGCTTGGAAACTGTTTGAGTTATGTCAGGATCCAGATTGTTTGACGGACGGACTGACAGACGGACTGATGGACGGAGGGCAAACTTATAGTCCCCTCCGGTCAAAAACCGGTAGGGGACTAACAATAAGCAGAGAGCATTCTCTGCTATTCAAGGAGTAAGTACCTAACAATTCTCATTTACATGCTGGCGTTAACTGTTCATGTACTTTTTTTTTAACCGAGCATGATTTTGCAAGCTAAGCATATCGGGTATCCGCCCTTGAATACACTACACTGTCCTCGTTACATCATTTTCCCACCAAACTGTTTGCATAACTTCCCCCTTTATCACTCCATATCAAAGCCATAAATTATTTTATCAAAATGTAAACAATAAATTATCAGTACATCCAAATGTACTATGTTTTAAACTTGACCTCCATATAACACCCTAGGTAGGTCGCATGCACACTCATTTTAAGGTCAACACGTATCTGATGCTGATGGTTAAGTTCAGGCCAACTTAATGAATTGTTATATTCGTCCAAACTCTAAATACCCAATTCCAGAGAGTGAGGGGGGGGGGGTAATTTTCTGTGACAGCAAAACAAGAATAAATTCTTAATATTTAATATACAGTATAGTCCAGTTAGGATACTGTGACAGTGACGTTGCAGTTTATGTGTACGCAAAAAATCACAACCATTAGGCCTTTTCGACTGGGCTGTTTCGTGAAGCAAGTTTTAGCCTGGTTCCCGTCCCCACAATTACAGCACTACTACAGTAATACAACTGTAAAATTAGAACGGGAACCAGACTGTAACCTGCTCCACGAAACTCGACCGCTGCGTCACTGCATTTTTATCCTGACTGGACTATAAAATGAATATTTTCAACTGCAGTTCCTTTAAAATGCTTTCTCTGTCACGGCCATTTACATGGCTATGGATAAACACAATTTAATTGGTACTTATTGATCTTCAATCAGAGCAGTAAGTTTCTTTGTGTTCGCTGTCTCTTCTGTGTTAAACATTAAAATAATACACATGATGCTTCAACAGGAGAGCATGGAATATATAAGTTCCAGTTCAGTTGTGTTGATCAAATGTTTAATAATGTTTAATAAAATATGGTTTGTTTCCCCTTCACGACCCTGGTAGTTATGTACCGGTAGGTAAATTAAAAAAAACAAGACTGCGTTCACTAAACGCTTATGCCCCCTGTGGAAGCCTTGTCCATCAATAAGTCTAAGTCCAAAATTAGGTCAAGGTGAAGGTCAAAATGGGGTTAGGTGGTACAGGCGTGTGGAGAGTGTTCATACACAACATCCATGCAAGTATGAAAGCTTTGTAGCAAGCCATATTAATGCTAGAAGAAACGGTCAATTTGGGTTAACCACGACGGACGGACGAATGGACGGACGGACGGACAGGTGAATCACTATATGCCTCCCCATCTATCGATAGGGGGGCATAAAAACATTTTGATATTTTTTTCTTCAGGTAAAAGAACCACCAAATGCCTACGCGGGCCAAATGGTGATACACTTAAGTAGTCCTTAAAAAAACTTTGACTCGCCTGTAAATGGGGATATTTCTTGACAAGTACGTGTGCACTGGAGTGATGAAATTGAGTTTAAATGTATTGTAAATATGCATGTTAGGTAGTGAAACTGGAAAATCTGGAATATCTTGGTATTCTTACATTGATACCAAAGTGGAAGTAGAATAGGGTAAAACCCGGATTGAATCAGTCCGGACATGTGTAAAAATAGGTAGACCATGTTTGATGGACGAAATTTTTCTTAGAAGATAAATGACCCCCCTTTTTTATTGTATTATTTTGAAATTCAAAGGTACTTCTTTAAAATGATATATGTCTTCCTGCTGGCCATAGACTAAAAGATGTAAAAAATTTAGGCCTACTATTGTAACTTTACATTGAACTAAAGAGCAAATTTATTTGGTGGTTTCTAACCTTCTGAAGGTCAAAAAAATATTTTGGGTAGGGGACTTTCGCTAGGGTAGGTAGGGAAGGGGGAAACAAACAATATTTTATTTTTGACCTTATTATCTGAAAAAAACATTGACTTTACCTGATCAATAAGTGTTTGGTTTTCACCAATTTTCTTCAATTTATCCGCTAAAATTGGATTTGGATGAGGGCGTCCATTGTAGTATGGTCGATAGCCCGACAACATGTACGATAAACATATTCCTGACGGACCATTACCTGAAAATAGAAACAAGACCATTGTAGTGTGAAAAACATACTGGTATCTAATAATCAATGGTGATCAATATTATCTACAGGGCAACACTCGTAATATATACATGTATGTAAGCTTAGTTTTCTAGCTGCCGCTAGTTTTCAAAATAAATGGAGTGTAGCTAGATTTCAGTAGAAAACTTAATTAAACTCTGGCAGTTGGCTATTTGGTTATGATTGGTTATTATGACTAGTTACTAAGGCTCAAGAGTTATACTAGTCATAATCTTGAGTTCCCTAAAATGCCCCTTGTTGCACTGTTACAATTGGGCAGAAAAATAACACCGTAACAGCATAATCTCCCTCAATTAATCTAAACTGGCCCGAAAAAAAAATAAAATCTAAACTGGACCATATTGAAAATTTGTTTCTACCAAATATGTTATCCATGTAAAATAAAGTCGTTACTTACTTACTTACTTACTTACCAATCGCAAGCAGGAGCAAATTTGATTAATAACGATTAAGAGCTGTCACTGTTAAGGGACATAATATTATGTCCCCAAAATGAGACACGTAAGTACTTATGCCAATAAGTATAAAAGGGATTAGACATCATGTAAGTCTTTAACGAAAATATCCGATTTAACAATGGCCATAACTCCTTATAAAATCACGCTAAAAATGTCCGCTAAATATGCGGGGGCATAATTTAATGTAGTATTTTAAGGTATTCATGAAATGAGTGTCCTTCAAATAGACTGCAGGTACTTTATTTAAGGTCACAGGAGTTATTTCAATTTACTTGTATACTTAATACCTCAGCTCACATCAAAAGCTTTGCGGAGTCATGCTCACCCTAGCAACTAAAACCTATACACACTAATTTAATTTTCTATTCATCTTTTATGTCAATTTGGATAATGGCTATCACAGGTGTAAGAACGTCGCATGACCATGAAAGGCTTGAACGGGAGCTTATTTTAATGGTAATTTTTTGCTTTCCACGAGCACAAAGTATTTTGATATTAAACAGATTATAATGGAGTCGGCCATCCTAAATACTTTGTGTGTAGGGTACCAATCGCATTAAAAATAATTTCAATTTGTTCATGCAAATTTATCGAGAATAACGTGAAGTTGATTGGTCAATTTTTTGTAAAACATGTTTTCATTGGCTAATCACCTTTAACATCAAAATTTTTTTTATCAATTTCAGGCTTTTTAGGGAGACCTAATTTGCAGAACAAGATTTTCGCATTAATCAAAGTCATGAAGTTATCTGATGATAAAATGACACCACCATTTTATCCCTTTGTTGCAAAAAAGTTGTATATCCCTATAGTACTATACAGTGAGATACAACCTTGTTGCGCTGAAGGGACGAATATTTTGGCATTCTAAACTCAGGAATTTCGTACATAACATTGAACTATTATAAATATCAAAATTTTAAAATGTCGTCACCTCATCAAATAGAGGAATGTCATTTTGATCATGCCATAAAATTTCTTATGCAAAATCATACATGCCAGATCTCCTGCATCATGCGTGAGTCTCCTGCATTTGAGACTCTACTCCTGCATGATCAGAGGCCAATTTATCAAATCTCACGCATTTCATGGACAAACTGGAATCTGACATTTTTTGTTTACATTATGAAAATGATGACAAATGTTAGTTTAAATTGCTACATGAAGCATGCATAGTATTGTCATCAAATTAAGAAAAGTGAAAACAGCATATAAACTTCAATATTTTAAGTCTAAAATTTCAGCAGGGAAAATCTCCTGCATTTTAATGAAATCTCCTGCATTTCCATCACCAATCTCACACAAAGGGGTCTGCGAAACATGGCATGTATGCAAAATGCATTTCAATATGCAGATTGTAGTTATGCAAAGTTTTAGGATAGATTCGTTCCAAAGGATTATATTCTAAAACACACCTAACCCTTACCTCCATAGCAACACATTTTGACGCAATTATTCCTCTATATTTCAAGTGTCACATGCACTTGCCAGGCCTTTGCAAATAATCAGTATAGAAATGGTGTACTTAGTAAAATCAAGTCACTACTCAAAGTAGTCTTAAGGTAAATAAATTACTTAATTTAGGGTTCTACAAAAAAGGGCTTGTGTATAATTTCGAATTACTATTTCAGAAGTGTCTCAAACAAATTTCTATACAACGTCGCTAAAAATTAAATAGAGAAAGCTTATTACGATTAATTTTTCACAAATTTTTTTAGACTGCTTAAGGTAGCTAACATCACAGGACATTGACCTTTTCAAATGGATCGAAAGATTTCTAATAGGGCAGTGACCTCAAAATTTTCATCAGTTCAGTCTCATTCATAATTATACTATAATAACTCTGACAGTGGTAGACAATCTACAAAATATGCTGATCAGTGTTGATCGATAACTGACTGAGTTAGTATGCCCATAAAGATTGCCACCAAGTTTGAACACAATCCGGTGAAAACTATTCGAACAAGAGTTAGAACACTTCATGGACGCTGCCGCCACACACCAGCCGGCACACATGTGTCCTGCCATGGGTCTTCACACAACACATCTAGTATTAAAGTATTTATACAACCTACTTTTTACTAGCAGTCATAATTTCAACAGCATAACAAGGTCAATTTAATATTTATCAACAATTTAAATAATATGTCATAAAATAGGCTCTCAAATTTCATAATAAATCGAGAGCTATCAATTTAATAATGAGTGGGTGTAAAAAACTAGAACATGATAACCGTAGTACGATTAAACCGCAGTAATCGTACCAACAATAGATCAATTGAATTTTTAACCTAGTTTTTGTCATTAGTGAAGGAATAACGTTAAACTGTTATAATCTTGTTATAAAGTAAAAGATCATTAGGACAGTTTAGCACCCAAATGTCGTATTATTTAAGTGTTCTAGTTAAGGCCACTTGAAATTATTGACTTGATTATTGGTCATTTTTTTTTAAAATTGGGTTTTATTTTGACTGATTTTCTTTCTTTCATAGTTAAGAAAATTTTAAACCATGCTCCGATCACTCAAAGCATCTCAAGTAGAAATCTCAGCTCAAATTGAGATTTTGCTCAAATCAGAGTCTGAATTTTAGGTACATGAGAAGTGAGTATGTGATCTTGACATTTTACTGTAATAAACTGAGCATAATAAAGTGTTCGTTTTGTGATGTCAATTTTGAGTCCAACCTATCATGGAAATTACTTCAAAGATCATAAATGATAATATGTGCGATGATATTTAGCTAAAATTGAGATCCTGGTAGATCTGGGCCAAAAGTCTGCTAACCTAGAGAAGAGCTTGGTAGCCTCTTCAACGGAGAAAATCATGCCTTCTATATTTAATAGAAGGGGAGGAATCTCAATAATTTCAATAAAGGTACTTGTGTTATTTCTGCGTTCCGTGCTCGGCTGTCTCTGTTGAGTGCTGCCTTCCCTTCAGGACGGCCTTAAAGGGGGGGGGGGGCTGTCAGGGAGGATTTATTCATTCTGGCCTTTACAAATTATTAAGTTGGCATGGGTCTACTTTTTGTACAACAAATTGTTCTGATTATTGTCCTAACTAATCACGAATAAAAAAGTACTGGTTTCAAATGACTTCAAATGACTTTTTACCTTTGTAAAGAAGATATAATTATATATATAAGGACATTCCATTCTATATCATAATGCCCTTTATTACATTATAACTTACCCTACTTCTTGTCCAATCAAAAGCCAGAGATTTTCAAATTTTTGGACCACTTTTTCATATATTTTGCAATGGGCACATGAAGTAAATCCATTTATTTGGACAATTTTGCTTCGCTCCTTTGCACTAATTTGTTTATAATTTTAATATTTGATAATAATTATACCAGTATTAGTCATTAATATATCTTCATTTATAGTTAACCCTACTTCTTGTCCAATCAAAAGCCAGAGATTTTCAAATTTTTGGACCACTTTTTCATATATTTTGCAATAGGCACATGAAGTAAATCCATTTATTTGGACAATTTTGCTTCGCTCCCTTGCACTAATTTGTTTATAATATTTGATCTATAACCTACACTTCTCACGTGACTTTCAGCTTATTTTGTATACAAGTAATTGTGCATTTTTCTAGCCAATGCATATTATTATACAATCATATCTGAATGTGAAATTCAATCAGTCGGCTTTCAATTTGCATAATTAAGGTATTTGGTAACATAAAATCTATTTTTGTGAAGTCACTTTTTTTATTTACATACTTTCCAGTGTATATGACAATGTTTTTACGAAAGTTGTTCCTGTTGTAATCTAATATATTTGATTTGCTTTATTTTGGTATAACGCTGTTTCTTAACAATTTTTCAGTTACAACGACCGCTCAACTAACCAGTTTTCCTGGACAGTATCTTACCTGGTAATAACTAGAGCTGTTGCCATTCGGCAGACTAATATACCCCCGTCGGCAAAGGGTCATAATTCTGCCAAAATTCATCGCAGCGCAAATTCCTTTCTTCATGCACATCTATATGTTAAGGTTGTTCATCTGTGAAAGTTTGAGCGAAATCCTGCCAAAACTGAAGGAGGAGTTGCGTCCACAAGAATGCGTCTACGGACAGACAGACAGACAGACCGTCGGACAAGCTGAATCCAGTATACCCCCCCTTACAACTAGTTGTGGGGGGGTATAAAAACATACCATTTACAAGGAGCCAGCAACTTCTCCACATGTGGAGGAAACTCAACATTAATATGAAATTTTTATGGAAGGGTATAACCTGCAGCGATCAGGAATTGAACATGGATTGCCGTGCACTAAACCTATGGACTGTGCACTAACCACTGGACAGCATGGCAATATTTACTATGGTTACATACGAATATGTTAAAATTAAACTATTGAATAAATTGTATTGACTTCAATTTTCATTTCAAAAACAGAGTTTGTAGGTATAAAAGATTTAAAACAAAATATTTTTATAACAGTTTTAAAGTTTAAGTAACCTTGTCAATGAAGAAATTGCCCACACAGGCTCATACATTAAGATAAGTATATACACTGATATTTTGTCCATTATCAGGCACACCCATGTATATGAGGCATGGAAATGTTTTTGAAAAATCTCAGGAAAAAGCAGATACCCTTTAGTAAGAAGCACAGAAAACTAGAAATTCAAAACTTGCATGGATGTGTCAGCATTTAACATTTTTTGCAGAATTATGGAACAAGCCATGGCTCTTTTCCTTTATATAGCACCAGCCTTTTAACTGCCCATTCTCCAGGAAAAAATCTTTAAAATCCTGCAATTTATGCCAAACTTAAATAAAGTTTACATCTACAAACTCAGTTCTCGATGCTTGGTAACCAAAAGACCAATACTATCTCCCTAATTAAAGGTCTAAGGCCCCATCCAAAGGTTAGAAAAAAAGCCCTGCAAACAATAATTTATATCACAATTCTTATAGTTTTATTTAAAATGTATAGACTTACCAATAATTACCACATCCGTACACAACTTGTTTTTGCTACAGTATGCTGGCATAGTTTTTTTTTTGTTATTAAGTCTCAAGATAAAAACATGACAAAATTCTGGATCCTTTTGAATATAAGTCTTCTTCCACTTAAATAGCTCTGATAAACGAGCTCTGTTCCTTCTTTTCAAGGGAAGTAACTCTGCTCCTTGATCTATACAAGGGAAGTAACTCTATTAACATCAATCATTATGGTCAGCAAAGGGAGAGCACTCGTAAACAGGGTACTGTCAAGTGCCCCCAGTAAACACAATTCTTTTTCTCATGTTTTGGCACCGACTGTCAATCCTCATCATCCTGGAACGAAAAATAAAACAAAATTTATAATAATATTAACACTTTACTCCATGGAAGCGTACACAACAGCAGTCAGATGCATGCACGGAAACAGAAGATCAAAGGCACCCATTGGCAGCTCCAGGGACAACTTTATATATTTCATCAAATCAGACACAAAAAATTTAGAATTTATTACAATTTGATAGCGTGTCATCTGGAAGCCATCTATTACCACTCACTGTCAGTCGAACTAATAAAACAAATAATTAGTAACAACTATTCATAAAATGCACAATGACACATTAAATACCACGAAAAATTCTCAATAATGCTTTCAATTTTACTGACTAATTAACAATAATGCACTAAATGCACAATGACATACTAAATACCATAAACAATTCACAATAAAGCTTCCAATTTCACTTATAGAGTAGTCGAAGCACAACTGACGTAATCGAGTTTCAGTAAGAAGCAGTTACAGCAGTTTTGCAGCAATTTCTCAATTTGTTCCAAGACTTCAGGGCATTGTTACATTTGTAGATAAAACGGCTCAGTAATACTTAAAACAGGTTCTTGATAAGTTCCATAAAATATATTAATATCCATGAGCAGCTGAGATAGAGTATCGGAATTAATCAGAGCAAAAACCAAACATTGCTTCAAGCTAGTAATTGGCATATATTATCATACGGCGGACTATGTAACTGTACATGTAAGTAACCCAGATCTCTTCAAACAGAACTCTCGACACAAAACACTGAATTTTTTTGATGAACTCTTTTCCTTGAAAGACCCCTACCAGTAATTAATTTACTTCCAATCATGAAGCTATGAGGTTCTCAAAAAGTCCCTCCTTTTATAGTGGGTGTTTCTATAGGGGTTTGAATTATACCGTATAGAACACTGCACCTTCTATAGGAAAGCGTTTGTTAAGAGTTTCGGAGTAAGGCTACAACCTATGTACTAAGAGGTCAGATCGGTCATGCACTTGAAGACACACTTTATAAACGAGTCAAATTCCAGTTATCCCAATAAGTCATACATGTTGAATTGTATAGTCTCCCAATAAGTCATACAGTGACCGGAAGTTACAGCTTTTGCTCAAGATAAGTCAATCAAGTTGAATGTCAGTCCCCCAGTAAGTCATTCAGAGATTTGGTTTATACGCTGTGGAAGAGCCAAATGAAGCTTAGTAACAGCCAACTTGGTGGTTACATGAAACGTTCATTTAGTTTATAGACGGCCTACAGCCAACTTAGTGGTTGCATGAAACTATCATTTAGTTTATAGACGACCTACAGCCAACTTGGCGGTTACATGAAACTATCATTTAGTTTATAGACGGCCTACAGCCAACTTGGGGGTTACATGAAACTATCATTCAGTTTATAGAAGGCCTACAGCCAACTTGGTGGTTACATGACACTATCATTTAGTTATAGAAGGCCTATAGCCAACTTGGCGGTTACATGAAACGTTCATTTAGTTTATAGACGGCCTACAGCCAACTTGGCTGTTACATGACAGCCAACTTGGCGGTTACATGAAACTATCGTTTAGTTTTTAGACGGCCTACAGCCAACTTGGCGATTACATGAAACTATCGTTTACTTTTTAGACGGCCTACAGCCAACTTGGCGGTTACATGAAACTATCATTTAGTTTATAGACGGCCTACAGCCAACTTGGCGGTTACATGAAACTATCATTTAGTTTATAGACGGCCTACAGCCAACTTGGCGGTTACATGAAACGTTCATTTAGTTTATAGACGGCCTACAGCCAAATTAGTGGTTACATGAAACTATCATTTAGTTTATAGACGGCCTAACTTATAATAGTCTTTAATAGAAAGAGAATAGCTCTTAATCTGTAAATGGCATCAAATTAATTTAGAAACTGCCTCAGGAAATAATACTGGTAATTATGTAATGTTAATACCCATTTTATTTTCGCTTGAACATTTTTCAGTTCTCAGCAATTTACTGAAATGTGGAATTATGTAGAATACAGGCAACAGTAACATGGTTTCATATGTTTATTATCAATGAACATAGTATTTCAATTATATTTAATAATTGTATGCTCAATTCTACACTTGCAAATATTTTTGCAAGGAATTCAAATATTTTTGCAAGGAATTCAAAATGGAACCAGTTTATCACTTGTAGAATTTCCCAACTGTAAAACAGCTAAATCCAATGCAGACAGACAGACGAACACAATTTTACTACCGGAAACCTCTATATTTAAATACTGTAAATAAAATCTTTAAATGGTTTAATATAAGTTAGTGACATATGGAAATATTGGCAAATTATTAAATTGGATATTTTATCTAGCACTTAAGTAATTTTTGCCAACATAAAACTCTTCAAAGAATTTTTCAAAATCGTTAATTTTTCCCTGCACCAACATTAAACAAGACTGCGTTCAATAAACGCTTATGCCCCCTGTGGAAGCCTTGTCCATAAATAAGTCTAAGTCCAAAATTAGGTCAAGGTGAAGGTCAAAATGGGGTTAGGTGATACTGGCGTGTGGAGAGTGTTCATACACAACATCCATGCAAGTATGAAAGCTTTGTAGCAAGCCATATTAATGCTAGAAGAAATGGTCAATTTGGGTTAACCAGGACGGACGGACGAACGGCGGACAGGTGAATCACTATATGCCTCCCCATCTATCGATAGGGGGGCATAAAAATTTGTCGACCTACAGAAATTTCCACTTACCGGTATACTGTTAATTTAAGCCTCATAGAAATTTTAATCAAGATCAACAGATATTTTTGCAATCATTCATTTTTTGCCCAGACTGAATTTAATAATTCTTCAGTTTGAATCCATAGACTTAATTCATGAGTTATACATAATCATCAATAATTGAATACAATTAATAAATAATAAAGCCATTAATCTGGTGCTCAGAAGTTTTTCTAAATGTATATGTTACATCATAATAATAAGCCCTTTCTCCAATACAATGTTATTACATTTAAACATTATGAATTCTTGCAAAATGCTAAAATTATTAGTGATACATTACAGAACTAATCCATGGAATAAATTAACAACATAGTACTTATTTAGTGTTTATTTTGCACCTGCTAGAACTAAGGCCAGAGTTTTTAAAATTTTTAGTTACTCGGACATTCTTCAGAAAAAAATCTACAGGAGGGACAAAAATAAAAAAAACCAAAATATAGCTTGCACGAGCTGCTGGTGGTAGAATAGTCAATGACGGTCATATTGAAAGCATTCAACACTCAACAACAGTGTAAGTTTTCAAGAAAACAGCCAATTTAACTTAAGACTAGGACACTGTAGTGAAACACTAATATAATAAAACTTAATATTAACAAATTAATGAAATAATAATACAAGGCTGGTCCATTTATCATCAAAACATTATATGCAATTTAGTGTTTTTCCAGGTTGTCAATTTTTTTTTTTTGGAAAATGCCAAAAAATTGAACAGGAGGGTCTGAGTAACGAAAAATAAAAGAACTCTGGCCTTAGTAACTACACCATAATTCCAATTAAATTTCGCTGACAAAAAGGAATCCTTAACAGAAATTATATTGTGAATAAATGAAGATTGCAAATGCTGCCAACCTTAGACATGTAATAATAATAATAATAATAATAAAGACTTTATTTAAAGAGGCAACACAGTTGGGTTTGCCCAGTCTTCCCTGTGAGCCTCATTATGCATTAACATATATGTACAGATATAAAAGTTACATAAAAACAAAACAACATAAGTTTATATACACAGCTGAAAGAAAATAATCATACATGTAGTACTGAAAAGTCAGAACGTTTTGTGAGGAATTTGTTTCCCCAAAATTAATGCTCGTGAACATAAATTAATGCAGTAAAACGCAGAACATATTTCTGTTTGATGTTTAAAAATCGTGAATATTCAACTCTGCGAACGAACTCCCAATATCAAATTCGCGGAAATATTGACATCGCGAAAACATATGACTTTACAGTAAATATAATTGAGCAGAAAATATATACACATAATATACAGTTGATAGCACAAATTAATTAAAGATTCCTTGTTACTAAGGTATCTCTTCATTGAGAGAAGTTTTGTGACCCTACATGATTTATTCTGGTTTTTGGCTGATTGGAGAACAAAACACAGAAAATATGCATGTGCTTTGGTGACAATTATGGGCTTCAATTAACAGCACTTTCATTGATGTTAAATACCCCTCAGTAACAATTAAAGGGTGTTTCTGTTTGTCAGGCAAGAACGATTGAAAAATACTATGTAGTTACCGAGTTCTCAAATTAGTATCGTAGCCGAAAAATTAACGTTACCTGGTATATAAAAATGTTATCACAATATTTTATGTAAATAGTTCTTTTTTGCCTGGTACAAAGTATATAATACAAAATGGTCCTATGTAATCTGAGCATTTATTCCGACAACCCGTAATTTAAATTTGACCAGAATGGCCAATCTAAAACGAGGTCTGCGACAATTTTTTTTTAAAGCAGGCCTAAGTTTTTTACATGTACTTGACAATAACAAAGGCAGATTTAAAGGACTGTCATAACTACGCAGTTGTTGTTTTTTCTAATTAATACTGACGTATTCTCAATTGAATACATAATTGAATATTTGACGACTATCATCAAACATCAAAGAATTTGTTTTTGCCAGACAAATTAGATAATATATCGAGGAAGATAATGTATCAACATGATGAATCATTCCATAGATAATATACAACAACAGCACAGCTGCTGAACGATGATTCTTTGTGCATGAAGGACGATTCTTTGTGCATAAAGGACGATTCTTTGTGCATTAAGATCTAAACGTACTGTCACACTATAAAACATATAACAACAATGCATGCCAAATTTGCGTGATTTTAAGCAAACATGCTGGTGAATGTCAGAGGCAAGTTTGAAACATGGTACAAGCATTCTAGCTGTCGCTGCATAATGATCAGGGCTTCCATTTGACTCGAAAGTATTCAGGTATTAAGACCCTTGAAAATTTCCAAAAAGCCACATTTTGATCCTAAATATTTTGGTTTGAAGGGTCATTTTCTCTTAAAATCATGAGTATTTTGCCTATAATAATTATATGATAAAATTATGGTAAAAGGTACCCAAATTATGGTCAAAGTTATTAAAATGACCGGGCAGATTAAGTGCTAGTTGAACTCCTTGGCAAGTTTGAAACATGGTACAAGCACTCCAACTGTCACTGCAATACGATGACATAAGCTGCTGGACACCAATATACCTGATGCCAGGTGACTGTCGCAATCATAAGCACTAGCAGCATACTATGTATACGATGGGCATATTAGTTCCACCAAAGTCATATGTTGTTGTTAATGTTAAACAAGGTTTATTATTTGCTTTCAATGGATTATGGAGATTTTTCAGTGAAATAAACAGTGAAAATAACAGTGAAACTACCACTTTGTTATTTTCACTGTTTTAGAAGCTGGTTCCAGTATCATGCAGAAAAAGAAATGTAACGTCAATGGCGCCGGGCTTTAAAATATGCGTAACGTCATCATGACATCATAATTATCACGTCGTGACGTTTTAATTTCGACGTGATTTTTCCAATTAAGCCAATTACGGCACATATTTAAGAGGAATTGAGGCATATACATGTAATAAACAGAAAATTTGTTGATTTTTGGTGTAAGATCAATTTTATTTCACTCGTGATCACAGAAAATTACATTTTCCACTCGTGAAAATATTGATTTTCTGTGATCACTCGGTGAAATAAAATTCGATCTTACACCAAAATCAACAAATATCCTCTATTTATTCAATTATCTTATATTATAGTAACATGAACAACATTTATTTGTAACATTGCAAATTTATGTTAAATAAGCCAGTCTTTCATTGAAATATGACCCGGTGGTTCATAATAAGTTTTATCTTCATATAAATTTATAAGTTAATGGGTTTATTAATTATTTTTGGGTAAAAAATGATACTAAGATATCGTAAAACCTTCACAAAGTGATGTACTACTAACAAGGGCAAATCTTATTATGCCCTCCAAATATTTGGTGGGAGCAAAAAAAGCATGTTTATCTTTCAATACAATATTTCTTTCGACATTTACATAATGATCTATACAGCAATTTTAATATTTGCAAACCAGTTCATCAAGATTTCTTGTTAATATTATTTTTCACGAAATGTAGGTTTGTGAGTCAACAAGATGAGAGAGGAATACCACAAAACAAGCAAAGTTTTTGACAAAAACATATGTCATCCAAAAGGGGCCAAAAGGGGCCATAACTCCCGCAAAAATCATCTAACCAAAAGTTCCTGACAATATGCACAACTATATGCTTTGTATCAAGTATTCATGTGTAGTTTCATAGAAATTGGACCAGTGGATAAGGAGAACCAGTGCAGACTAACTTTGTGACAGAAAGAGATCAAGGCCGATATAGACACTATAATATTATGTGGGAGACATAATAATGCACTAGGCTTGATACCAACTACATAATTATATATATTTATGTGAAGTTTTGTAGAAATTCGAACATTGGCAACTGAGAGCAAATGCATGCAGACAAAGACTTTCATAAAGGGAGACATAATTAATCCCAGAGTAATTAACAAGTTTACAGTGAGCAATTAAAACGAAATTAGTAATTAAAAGATCCCTCATACCTTAAAACCCATAGTAAATATTTAAAATCCCCGGGTGGCCTACATCCCCGGGTGGCCTACATCCCCGGGTGGCCTACATCCCCGGGTGGCCTACAATAAATAAAGTAGATCAAGTAGATAACGAAACTACATACATAATGTATATAATTAGTACCCACTGCTTAAACATAAGAAATCTGATTTGCGTCCCATTTACATAATCATTATCACCATCTACAGGCACAGTATGCACAAGCACGCACAAGATAGCATAAAACTGGGGCATCTTAAGAGAGAAGAAGACCAAGGCTGCTTCAACTCTAATCACTTAAATCAAACCACTAGATAAGAAGCATCAATAAATTAAAACTCTTGCCAACTGATCATCTGATCCTGGTGATGCATAATACATGGTAGCAATACCGATACACTGCTTCTCAGCTGACTCTGACGGAACAAAAAACCGATGTTACATTCGGACAGAACTCAGAACTTAGGTGTCCTGAGTCGTTGGCTAATATGAAATTAATTTTTATTAAAATCAATTAAACAAAATATCAGCAATATTATTTAACATAATATAAAACGTTCCTATCAGTGTTGTATATATATGCCTTATGGACTGAAATAAATTTATAATCAACCATAATAAAATAAATAATCAGGTAAGTGTTGAACACTCGTATGCATACCATATAAATAATTAAAGCATACATATACGTACCAAATAATTTCCAATTAATCCAAATGATATGTTAATCAACTAACATGAAGAATTAATTTCAAAAACAAAACAGGTTCGAGTTTATTAAGTACTGCTTAGTTACAGAAGAGACCTATTTGCTTAGTAATCGACAAGACTAAACTGTTCATAGAAACCACGTGTGCTATGTGCTTTTATAGTAAATGTGCCGGCCTTTTAAATACTACTATATAGTAGTAGTGGGCTGTCCTGATTTGTGACTTCAATAAATGTAGATCTAGTACTATGATATACTGACGGCCTACGATAATATGGACAGTATTAACCACTTACTGTAGCGTTCAACGGATAATTATAAGATACTAATGAACATGCTTCAGCATCTTATTACAGTAACCAATATCAGCAATTGATTTCAAATCCCTTGTATAGTCCAGAGAATTTGACACGACTCTCGACCTTCTATTAGCATAATTTCACAGCCGATTTATTTTCTATATTTATAACCCCGGTTGTATGTTTTCATAAGCGGGAAGTATCACAAAGACTCTCGAGATGTAATACCAACACAAATCTAAAGGACCGATATTGCACGATTTGCTCGCGGACATTTATATATTAAACGCAACAACCTTGTAATATAAACATGCATAAAGGTTAGGATCATGTCTAATTCTCTGTGCTATATAATACTAACTGTGCCATTGAAGATTACCAGTACAATTTGTAAGGACTTGTAAGGGATCAAACCCGAGACACCTCATACTTGAAGATGTCGCTCAATCACTGGGCTACAGGTATCAAGGGGGACACAGGCTAACCACTGTTTATTATACAGTCAGATCTCGATACAACGACGCTGTTTGTTTCCAAGAAAAATGTCGTTGTAACGAATATGTCAGTATACTGAATTGATACAAGGAGCATTTTAATATTTTTGTCCCCAAATTTGATGTCCGTATAATGAATTTGTCAGTATATCGGGTGACATTATATCGAGATCTGACTGTATCACAAAATGAACTGTACATCTATATGTTAAATTATGTGATATTTATAGCAAGTTGACCTGGCTATGACCATTCTAGAATAACCTGATCAATGAAAAGTATTTCTATAGTCACTTATTTGTCCAAACGATCAATGAATAATATTAATTTTCTATAGTCGCTTAGTTGTCCATAAAGGTCGTTACCTGACAGTTGATTAAGACAATTGTTCCAACAGTCCAAATACAGTAACACTATTCTGAGAAGTTTTTTACCCAAAATAACTAATTTTTGACGTCTAACAAGTTAATTAATATCATTTACTCAGATAATGGAGAATGTTAATTAGCACACAACTCAGAAATTGTTGGTGACTTTTTTACACTTTGTTCAATAGAAAGCATTATAAAGTGGCCTTTACACAACCCACTCACCAATCTTACCAATAAGTGGACAAGTTGACAGCCTTAAGTTTGGACATGTCTGTAACTAATACGGGTTCTTTAAATATTGTATTTTGACACTGACTTCAAAAATCCATAAATATATAGTAATAAGAAAATGTCTGGTCAACACGCCCAGATATTGAAGATTTTAAAACCCAGATCAATTTTCTAGATTAATAATGAATTAGCCGAGTATATACATGTAAGGTACGGAATTATGACCCAGTAGCTCAAATGAAATTAATTGAATTTCTGTGTCAAGCGTAATGTCATAGATATTAGTCCAAAGGGTACTGTTTTATCAAAGCACTTACGGAAAAATTAAACTTAAGTTGAAATATTCATTCTTTTTAGCTCTTTAACGGCTACAAATTGTGATAAAAAAGTTTTTCAATATTAACTATTATTCAGCCGAGGAACTCCTACAAACCAAAGTTAATCCAAATGATTAGGTTTTAAAGAATAATAGAGAATTTAAATATGAACGTAATTTTACAATTCCTGATTCTGACCTTTATGATTGTATGAATTACTGGGTAATATACCGAATTAAAAGGTTTTTTAATGCAGAATAAATCAAAAATTATCTTCGTGAGTGAATCAAGCATTATTGATTCTTCAGATTTGCTTTGGTAGTGTGGAGCAGTAACCTAGAGGTAGAGTTATCATTCGCGCAAAGTGTCGACATGCGTCTCAATGATCGCGGTAAATCATGGTACAGTCGGATGTACGGACACATTTCTGAAGGTAGACTTTGACAATGAACTTTTATAGTCTGCCCAGGATAATGTGATATTTACAAACATGAATCGGTTTGGTCAACTGTGGCAAAATTGGTTTTACAAATCACTTAAATAAACAGATGAGGTCCGTATTGTACTCAAAACATCACGGATAATTGGTGCACATAATTGTAATCCACCTTTGTGGACCATACCAAATTTTCCCGCCTTTCACATTATCCTGGGTGCACTATAGTATACCCTGCGCATATTTGTGCTTATATAACAGGGTAGCAATACCACGTGGCTTTTGGCTACAGTTACAAGTAGAAATTTGTAAACATTGGAACACAAATATAGCCATAAGTATTTTGTTTCTTCATCGATTTCTATAAAATATACGCCACGCTAAGGAGAAAAGTATTTGCTTTCCGTGAAATATAATATCTTTTTCAGCAGTTTTACCGATTTTTCCATTACCCTGTGAAACCTACACGTTCCACGGTTTCGACAAAACGGCACATCCGCGGAAAAAGATTTTATATTTCATGGAAAGCAAATAATTGTTCCCTTAGCGTGGCGTATATTTCATAGAAATTGATGCAGAAATAAAATACTTATGGCTATTTTATTTTCCAATGTTTACAAATTTCTTCTTGTAACTGTAGTCAAAAGTCATGTGGTATTGCTACACTGTATAAACAGAAAGCTGAAGTAATATCATAGACAAGTAGTCAACTACCATGCTAATAGCTAAATAGTATAGTATGAAGAATTTGACCTGATCCTAAACTTTAAGCATGAATATATTCCAAGGTTCTTGCATTGAATATATAAATATCCGAGAGCACATTGTGCAATATTGTTCCTTTAGAACTGTGTTGGTATTACGCCACGAGCGTCTTCGTGATACATCCCGCTTATGAAAACATACAACCAGGATTTTAAATATTGACAATATATCAGCTGTTCAATTGTGCCAATAAAAGGTTGAGAGTTGTGTCAAATTCTCTGTACTATATTAAAGAGGATCGGGTCACTATCTCCAGACTTTATATACATTCACACTGCAATGAGCAACTGTGGACAACGGATGAACAAAGAGCGATATCACAAAAGCAACAACCTTGTCACTTGCTAAAAATAAGGCTCTTATAAATGATACTTATGGGTATTTTTTGCTATGCACTCCTAAAATAGGGTTTATTTGTGTGCAGTGCACTTAGAAAGTTCAACTGATTGAAAAGATCATTCATATCTATTTGAACACATACAAAAATAATATCCGATCAGAGAAATTGCAATGGGGCGTTTCTGAGGGTTTTTGTGCGAGTATAATCTGTGAAACGCATCATTTATGACACTTTTTAAATGATTATGCAGCTGGAAAAATTACTTAACTGTAAATAAAAATGCTATATATGAAATATCATACAATTTTACATTTTTGCAATGTTTTATGTCTGATATCAGGTCTGATATAATGATTGCACAATTTTATTTCCCACGACTATCCGTAAATGGACTGCAGTGACACCAAGGGAAAATATAACTTCACTATAGAGGGTGACACAGCTTAAAATCATCCAATTATATGTATTCAAATAATCGCCTACCAGTCACTGACAAGCACTTCTTATGAAATTTGATTAACAATAACAAGAACATGTCTGCAAAAACTAAAATGAAAGCAACACATGGATTTATTTTATTTAAATATATCGCTGAAACTTAAATTCAATCTATACCAAGGCAAAAAAATAAGTTTTTAAAATAGCTGTGAAACATATTATCACGTTCGCTGACAAGTAGAATGACTTGCAGTATTATTTTGGACACAGTGACAGTGCATGCTTGTGAATGTGATGGATGTTTAGGCCAACCAAACATTTGCTTTGTCATCTTGGCCCATAATTCTGCCTTTCTAATGCTATCTTGTCATACAGTTCTGCCTTGCTATCATATATCAGAAGTCTGCCTTGCCATCTAGTAACACAAATCTGCCTTGCTATCATGTCACACAGTTCTGCCTTGCCATCTTGTCACACAATTCTGTCTTGCTATCATGTCACACAATTATGCCTTGCTATCATGTCACACAATTATGCCTTGTTGTTTTGATACACAAATCTGCCTTGCTATCTTGTTACACAATTCTGTCTTGCTATCTTGTTACACAAATCTGTCTTGCTATCTTGTTACACAATTCTGTCTTGCTATCTTGTTACACAATTCTGTCTTGCTATCTTGTCACACAATTCTGTCTTGCTATCTTGTCACACAATTATGTCTTGCTATCATGAAACACAAATCTGCCGTGCTATCTTGTCAAGCAATTCTGTCCTGCTATGTTGTCACACAAGTCTGCCTTGCTATGTTCAGGGTTCTCGGTAGGATTTTAAAGTAGGAATCCCAGGACTCCTTCTTAGCAAAAAGTTGGAGTCCTGAGGACTCTATTCGAGTCGCGTAGCAACGAGTGGGGGAGGGTGATGGAGGGGGTGACCCCCTCCTGCAAGGGGGGTTTGGGGAAAATTTTGATTTCTGGACCCTTAAATCCTGCATTCTGGTGAACTATGGAGCTAATTGTTTCAGTTATTTTGTGACCTCAAAAGATTTTGTTTATGTCAGTGTGAATAAAAAAGTAGAGTTTTTGTGGTAGGTTACTGAATGATTCAATGCAATACATTCCGAAAATATAACAGAGATCAGGTGTACAGTACTGCTCAATAAAAATGATTATATTTCATAAGTACAGATAACATACTTGAATTATTGCTATATAGATAAAAGTAGCCAAGAAATTATGAATGTATGTATGAATCACGAGCTTATCCGAAAATATGTATATATCCGAAAAAGTGCAACTCGCATGTCACACAAGTCGTTCTTATCCCGACCATTTGCAGTAATTTATGCACCTAAACGCATTATATTGATTGCTAATGTTTGAAAGTCATTAAATTATTTAAAAACTCGAATAATACCAGCGCCATTTATTGCGTCCGAAAATTTGATCATGCAATGTTGTTGATCAATTACGCGGTTTTAATGTTCACGAGTGACCAAATCATTCTCTGGAAATTCAGACAATAAGTCTGCTGTTCGGTAACAATATCTCAAATTTAACACACGCGTATCGAACCCAATTTACGGACAAAATTCCCATGCCGCACGATCAAAGACGGGCAAGGCTTTGAAGTGAACCGCGCGTCGGTAACATCAAAAGTCCTTAGCATAGAGATTGACGCCGCACACGTGTTTGATGAAACTGACGACTTACATTTTGGCATAAGTTTGTTGGATTGTTGTGATATTTTAATCTGGGAATTATTGGCACGGAATATGAATTGCAAGGTATATATTCTTTGAAAACTCGATATTTGCGGATACTTTAGTTTTGAACACGAATTTTAATCAACGTGCGTGGTTTTGAGTCTTTTCAATGTTTTTAAATTTAATGTGCGTACACATGTACGATTACCCAAAGTACAACAAATATCACAGTTATGATCAAACTATAATAATCATCGGACGCGTCAATCAAATAAAATCGATAATTGACTCGATAGATCAATTAAAGCGTACGTGTTTACATAACATCTGTCTTTACTCAATATTATCGCGACGCGTCAATCAAAAGTGATTGATGGTGACTCGTGAATGCTGATTGGTTGATGAGGCAATTAACTCCACCTCTCGTCTGTCAATTACTCGAAACGAGTGATGCTTTATTGAATACGGTGTACGCGACGAATTTATGAATCAAGGTCAAACGCGGCCGATAGAAAAACCGCGCGTCCCGAAAACGCGCAGATCGGTAATTTTACGCGTCTCATTAAAAAAGTATGCGTCCAAATACGCTTAATTACGCGTTGCCGAGAACCCTGTATGTTGTCACACAATTATGCCTTACTATCTTGTCAAGCACAAATCTGCCTTGCTATCTTGTCAAGCACTAATCTGCCTTGCTATCTTGTCAAGCACAAATCTGTCTTGCCAAACACAAGTATGCATTACTGTCTTGTCAAACACAATTATGCCTTGCTATCTTGTCACACAAATCTGACTCGCTATCTTGTCACACAAATCTGCCATGCTATCTTGTCACACAAGTCTGCCCCTACTATCATGTCACACAAGTCTGCCTTGCTATCTTGTCACACAATGCTGCCATGCTACCTTGTCACACAATGCTGCCTTGCTATCTTGTCACACAATTCTGCCTTGCTATCTTGTCACACAATGCTGCCTTGCTATCTTGTCACACAATTCTGACTTGCTATCTTGTCACACAATGCTGCCATGCTATCTTGCCACACAATTTAGTCTTGCTATATTTTCACCAAATTCTGCCTTGTATTTCTGACAGAAGCTCTTCAGGTAATGTTTGAAACTATGTAACAGATTAATAATATTGATATTCTTGTTTAGCCACATATTAAATGAACATTGAATTCTAACCCTTTTTGGAGTTGAAAGTACATTAATAAGATAATTTCACTCATTGAAAAACTGGGATCATTTAAAGATCAGAAAAAAACTTGACGGGTATCATCCCGGTAGGCTAGTTTACATTTATTTCAAGCTTAATGAAATTCTACCAGCTAGTTACAGAGAAATGGCTGCGGACGGACAGACGGACGTATGCCCCTACGCACCCACTTGCAGTTGTGGGTGTGGAACAATAGGCTATATTTAGATTCTATTCATTCCGTTGCTTACGAGTGCAAAATGTTGCTTATGGGGTTTTACAAACAAAAGGATGAACAAAAGAAAACCCCACAACGTCAAGTCAGTGTAAACGTCCGTCCGGACAATGCCATTTCAATACCCCCTACAGATTTCATCGGCGGGGATAAAAATAATTTTATCAATGAAATAGAAGTTAATATTTACATGTTTTATACATACTACAGTCTGTAAGCTAAGCAAGAAACTCCTAAGTAATTTATTACCTGAGGTTTATTTTGCAGTAACTAAAACTTAATAACTACTGTACAACACATTTTGAGAGCATAAATGACCCATATATGAGTAAATGCAAATAAAAAGTAATGATATCAAAAATAAACAAGAGCGTTTGTAAAACACATAATTATGCCCCAATGGTCACAATAAGCCCAATAGTCAGAATTGGTTAAGGTCACAGTGACCTTGACCTTTAACCTACTGACCTCAAAATCATTATGGGTCATCCCCTGTTGATGACCGACCTCCATGTAAAGTTTGAAGATCCTAGGGCGAAGCGTTTTTGAGTTACTGAATGGAAACCATTTGGTCTACTGACCATCCGACATGTGCAAAGCAATATCACCCCCTCATCAAAGATGGGGAGCATAAGAAATGAAGCTTGCGATTTCTGTGGAGCATGAGCATGTACAACTTCTCCCCTAATTTATACCAGAAAAAAATATGAGCTAGTTATGTCTGCGCTTGACGGGAAATTTGAAATAAATTCATCAGTCACATTAATATTGCAAGTAAATCTATGCAAAATGGGTGTAATTTATATATTTTGAATTCTACAAGCTGCAAAATGAATGCTATTCTGTAAAGTGAATCTATTTTTTGCCTAGTATATTTACCGTTTTTCAAGCACAGCTAGGTGCATAAGACAGAACATTGGAGCAGGGGTCAAGAAGTAATGTGAAGTATGACAGCTTTAAGCTGCACAATTCTTTTGTATAAAATGCTAACCGTAAAACTATTATTTATAATCAATCTAGGAGTTGTGGTTAACAGATATATGGAAATAACATTAATATGTAGGGCAAACATTGTAACCGACTTACAATGCGGTTTTAGGCTTTTCAATAATAAATATTTTCTTTGGAAATTTCAACAAGAGGGCCCTAGGTCGCTCACCTGTCGTAGTAGTGCATGCAAGTCCTGTGATTTGACCTAGTGACCTCGCACTTGACCTAGATTTTGTTGAGATAATCATTGTGACCTAGTTTCATAAAGATTAGGCAAAAATGGTGACCTCTTGTGACAATACAAAGATTTCCTATGATTTGATCTAGTTTTTGACCCAAGATGACCCAATATCGAACTTGGCCTAGATTGCGCTAAAATAATCATTGTGTCAAAGTTACAAAAAGATTTGGCAAAAATTGTGACCTCTTGTGACTATACAAGGTTTTTCTATGATATGACCTTGTGACCTAGTTTTTTACCCCAGATGACCCAATATCAAACTTGACCTAGATTTTGTTGAGATGATCATTATGAACAAGTTTCATAAAGATTAGACCGAAATTGTGATCTCTAGTGACTACACGAGGTTATACTATGATTTGACCTTGTGACCTACAAATGTAGTTTTTGACCCCTGATGACCCAATATCGAACTTGACCTAGATTTTGTTGAGATGACCATTGTGACCAAGTTTCATAAAGATGAAGTCAAAATTATGACCTCTAGTGACTACACAAGGTTTTTCTATAATTTGACTTTATGACCTAGTTTTTGACCTCAGATGAACCAATATCGAACTTGACCCAGATTTTGTTGAGATGATCATTGTGACCAAGTTTCATAAAGATTAGGCCAAACTGTGACCTGTAGAGAGGACACAACCCAATTGTTGACGGACGGACGACGGACGAAGAGTGATCACAAAAGCTCACTCTATCACTTTGTGACAGGTGAGCTAAAAATAGAAAAAGGAACAATTAAATACCAGTATGTACAGTAAAACCTCACGTAAGTCAACCTCAATAGTTATAATAATTTTTATTGAGGAAACAGTCCGAAACTGCTGTGTTTTGCAGTATACATGCATTTCATTTACTACTCTAAAATATTAGACCTGTAAATGCAGTACATAGGGAGAAATATTCATGTGTATGATTTCTTTAACTACATTGTACAAAAATCTGGTAGTGCATTTGAATAGTTTTGTCAAAAAAACCTTTACATTTTTCCAATTAATAATTAATGACATTTCAATAGAACTTTTCGAGACAAATTATATGTGATGATATCTTAATCCTTAAGTATGTCGAGTATTAAAATACATGTAGGTATATTCTAAAATCTTATACTAAATCAAATATAAACTCTAGTTACACCACTTCTCATGAAAAGTTTTACAGTATATACGTTTTATTAACCTGATTCTTAGTGAAATTCAAAACATTTACATTTTCAATAGAAATCAACCACATTCTTCACCCCAACAAATACAAAACACTTAAATAATGTGTACAACACTCATTGCAATACTTACTTAATATACAGAACAGAACCAAAGCCAGGCAGTTACGAATCAAAGAATTTCTCAGGTACAAGACCATGGTACAAGCTAATAAATAGAACACAACTCTAACTATATCCAGAACACAGTCATGTTCTAAATTGTGAACCAACAGTTAGTTCCACATAAAACTGGAAATTCATTGGCGAATCAATAATGATACATGCTACATGCTACTGTAAAGCCTACAGTCTGATTGAGTATATAGATACTCCGCAATACAGTAGTCTAGGCATTATAACAGGCCTAGACACTAACTATTTCGGCCACTGGTCCGACAGGGCAAAAGCGCATAATTTGTAAATAGGATAGTTACTGGTCCTCCAGAATTTTCACTGGTCCTTCTGGATTTTCACTGGTCTCGGACCAGCAGACCAGTGTTAGTGTCGAGCCCTGTTATAATGATCCCCCTTCTTCTTTGCTGACATACAATTAATATTTCATAGAAAAAAACGTAGCCTTTCTCTAGTTCTGTAGCACTTAAAATCTTTCTTTGATGTATCTTGTACATTGTGTAGTATGGAGAGTTTGACATGATCCTTGACTTCTATTAGCATAATTTAACAGCTGATATCTTGTCTACATTTATACCACAGGTTATATGTTTTCATTAGCGGAAACAGGCCTCAACAAATATTTTTAAAAGCACTCGTCCTGCAATATAGACAAAGAAGAAAACCCCAAAATCTTACTTGTCCTGCTATATAAATAAAGAAGGAAGATATTTCGGAGGACGAGCGGACGAGTGGATTCATTGAGGCCTGCACATAGACATGTGTGGAGTAATACAAACACAGATCTTAAAGACATATATTGCACAGTAATAGCTCGCGGAAATTGATATATTCAGCGCAAAAACCTTCATATTATATTCTTGTATAAAAGTTTAGGATCAGGCCTTAGCTTTTATAAGTGGAGAGACTATTACGAATATGTATGAGGCATAGAGCAAACTCTAATCTAAATCACCGACATGGCATGACATTATCGCAGAAATAAATATATTCCACGCAAGAAACTCATAACATATTCTTGGATTAGGGTCGAGGACAAAGTTAATTTGTTTGCACTATAACGCACCAATAGCTGTTAGAAGAGCAACAACTTTGAGGGCAGGAGGTCAAGAGTCTGCGTCATACAGAAGACAAACTAAAAATGGTACCTTCAGTACTCCATTAAATGTCGAGAGTGCTCAATATAAGTTGTAGAACTTATTTAGTTTAACAATTGACAAAAAATAAATCAGTATTTATAAATCAAAGAATGTTTACAAAAATGTGTTGCTGCATGTACCGGTAGTTTGAAAAACTTGATTTTCAACTTTTTAAGTTGACTTTTTCATTACTGTTTTGTTACCCTATGAACCAGGTACATTTTGTATGTACAATGCTCTACATAAGTATTACCTACAAAATGGCTTTAACCCGATTTAAACTAGACAGAAATAAAGTACCGGTCTCTATTTATATGTGAATAAATCCAACTAAATTATTGAACGAAATACCAATACACACCTTAGCGAGCATAGAAAAGGATCATGGTCAAGTAACGACCACAAGTCCAAACAGTTCAATCAATCACGTGAGATTAACTCTTATATGTATTGACCTTGACCTCTAAGGTTCAATGCTATACTGTCGTTTCTCTATGAATTTAAACAACAATTTACCACAGTGTGACATTAACACCACATACACGTATATCATGACATTGTTTATTTCGTCTTCACGACTGGAACGATTGACCATGTTATTATCAATGATTGACCATGTTATTATTAATGATTGACCATGTTATTATCATTGATTGACCATGTTATTATCGGCTGGCCAGAAAACCTTGAACTTGATGAAATGTCAGCCATTCAATGAATCAGTAGGTTTAAGTAACTGAAGTTTATCTCTAAAAATATTATTATATAATATCTATTAAATTTTAAATGTATATAGAACAACATTAAGTTTAATAACTGTAACAAATCATGCGCAGATCTGGACATTTTTGTAAGAGCGATGTCCTACCAATTATTTTTTCTGAGGAAGGGAACCAACTATTTTGCTTAGGAGGGTCCAACTTCAATTTTTTTTTTTGAGAGTTGACCCAAAACAGACTCTTACATGTAGCCCTGTGAAACTCATGTACTAATGGCAAAATTCTAGGGGGATGTGGGTCAGGATCCACGATACAAATGACATATTTACGCAATCTCGGTTTTTATTTACTTAAATGTTCCCAATACTAGACGATACAATTTTTTGTAATGCCTATTAATACAAAATAATCAAATAGCAAAGATTACATAACTTCATTTGTGCAAGTCATGTTTGAGATACTTCATGCCACCAAACATTTCACGATAATGATAAACAATTTGAATTTTCTCATCAAACACAGTTGACTATTGCAAAAATTTCCAGAACGAAAATTCTTTAAATAACTTGGTATAGAAATTCAAATGTCTTAAATAGCAAGACCTACTGTTACTTACCTAACTTATGAGAAGGTGTGTGCAATGATATCATACAGGTAGATCTGTCCTTGATTACATCTTTTTGTAATTGCCATAAAACATGTAATATGTTCTCATGCCATAAATTGTTTGTATTGTATGTTGATTCCACAAAATGCACATTGACATGAAGAAAAAGAATGTCAATAAACTTAGGTATCAGGATCACAGCGTAAAAACCAAATCACTGTATGACTTATTGGGAGATAAAACACAATACAACTTGTAATTCAAACTAGAATTTATTAAGTTCGGCCTTATAGGAAAGTTTGTTGGTATTTAGGCAAGCACATAGCCATGACTTGTGACAGAATACACAGGTGACACCATGGTTTTAAAAAAAAGTTTACGACGCTTATTATCAGATAAAACATACATAAAATATTTTTTTTAGTATTTTTTATACATTGAAAGTATTTCTTTAAGTAACAATGACATGGCAAAATTTAACCACGTCCCATAATGCAAATCATGCTACATTGTACTCTTCAATTCGGAGTTTCAAAACATCCTCACACTAAATAAAGGCAATCATATAATATCCCACATATCCCTGATTCCCTTACAAGAGTTGTAATGACTAGACACAAATCAGACATATGACATACAGATATAGGCCTACTGTAAAATCCTTATTTTTCGAGAAAGTTGAAGTTTCTTCGACTTTGTTGTTAAACTAGACCACAAAATCTAATGCTCGTGATTTATCAAACTCCCAAATACACAACATGGTTTGATCCTTCAATGTTTTTTAATCCACGAATTTACGACCCCGCGAAAATGGATTTTTATCAAAATTTATCGAAATCTAATACCCGCGAAAAATATGTGATTTTACAGTAAAGGGAACTAGTACTGGTACAGAGAACAAGTAGAGGGGCTAGTGCTGGACTATTGTAAATCAGTTGAGGCAATCAGTCGGCTATAACCTGTACGCACAGAATGAAATGCAAAGAAAAGGTAACGAAATGAGAGACCTTATAATGACCAAGGCAGTATCACACTACAGCTCTGTCCAGTACATGTAACAGACTTAGCAAGTCATTGTCGATCCCACATTCATTATAGTCCAGGCATGCAGGTAATAACAGACTACTAAAGTAATACACAACACCTCAGTGACCAAAGTGTGGAGATTAAATATCATTAAATGATTCAGCATTTTTTTGGTAGCACAGCTACACACTATAAAGGTACAATGTAGTTTCACCATGACTTAACAATATTTTAAACATTATAACTATTTTAGCAATGTAATATATTTCCATAAATCATTCACATTTCATGAGTTAAGGCCATGAGAACTTATTACTTAAATTGCATCATAAATGCATGTGAATTTGGACTGTACTTTTTTGACAGCTGACACTAGGACTTTCAGCTTTTTGACAGCTCTGGCTTTTTGACATGCTCTGAAAATTGGACTTTTGAATTTTGCACAGCTTAAACTTGGACTTCATGCTTTTTGACAGCTGAAACTAGGACTTTCAGCTTTTTGACACCTGACACATGGGCTTTCGGCTTTTTGACAGAGCACTGAAAATTGGATTTTGGACAGCTAAAACTTTAACTTTTAGAGGTTCAGATTCATTGTCAGGTTCAGTTTTGTGTCGGGCATTATGTCCTGAGATTGTGGTCTGTGTTTTTTGTGTTTTCTTGTCAGTTTCATTGGAGTGCTGCCTCCCCTGTCCAATTTTTTTATTATCTTTTTGCCTGAATGTGTTTGAGGAACTGGCAGGGATTAGATGATATAAGGGACTTTTACCACTGAGGACAAATTTGACATGTCTGGTGATTTCGGATCCAAGGAACTTTATACAGATTGTTTTAGTGCTGATATACTGAATGTTCCTGACCACATACATGAATATTTTACAAGGTCTTGGCATTGATACTTCCCCTTATGAAAACATACAACTGCCAACTGTCAGATGAGAGTATTCATTAACATATCCTTTGGTGCCGCCTCTAAGTTGTTCATACAGATTTGTATCCAGTTTGCCGATTTTGCGGCGGAGATACAGGAGGAATTAGACAGACAAATCTTCCCGACAGGCAGGAATTATCGACCTTATCGACTCTTTCTTCCAGGAATTTCGACACCGCGAAAGATGACAGTGATACTCTTATTCGTGTTTTTATTAAAGTACCTGGATGAAAAATTATGCACCACAGTAGGGATTTAGAAAATAAGCATTGTCTCCAGGGTGGGGATTTAGACATAAAAAATTGAAAATGTCTAATTCCACCTGGGTCGCCCGCCGCTATCAGACGGGCAATATATTGACTGGTGCATATAATTACATACCGGCGAGTCAGTTCATATTGTTGGGAATGTATTGATTATTGTATCGCTTTAATCCAAAAATAGACGCTGTGTTACTGTGTAGATAAACGAATTTATGAGTAACAGTAAGGCCAAATTTGAGTCGATCATGCGCGTCAAAAATCCCAACTTTACCTTGATGTGTGAAGAAAATCCAGACATTTGCCGAAGGGACGCTTCGTTGCCAGAAATTAAGGCGGTATAGTACGGCTAAAAACACCAAACCGACAGCCAAGTCGACCTTACATAACTCAATTGAATGTAAAATTGGGGCCGTAAAATTGTGCCGTCGCATCCATGCAAAGCGTAGTGGCGTGTAGGTCAAGGACGTTTGAGGAGCTGGTATAAAACTCTGACGTGTCCCAGAATCCGGACAGTCGTCTACAATCTACATCCAAATTCTTAAAAATTTCTGCAACATCATAATGGAGAAAAGCTGACATAATATGTGATCAGGATTAAAGAGTTTCAAGTCTCAAAGAAGGGAAGGGGTGTATATAACTTTAAAGGAAGGGATGTCCCCTACCAAATTTAATCCTTATTAAATTGTTGTTGTTGACGGCTATAGAGCGCACCAGGGATGCTGAGATATATGGATCCATATCAAGACTATTGAATAATGTCTGACTTTTGATCCGAACATTGTGGGTTAAATTCATATCCCTGGGATGCTGAGATATATGGATCCATATCAAGACTATTGAATAATGTCTGACTTTTGATCCGAACATTGTGGGTTAAATTCATATCCCAACATGGCAAAGTTAAATCACTGTGACCCCTTCACAAAGTAGTGCTAAATAAGGCAGAAGAGGTATTTACTATACTCACATATATTTATGGAACAGCTCCTGGGCAGAAGTATAGTACGGTCTCAACCTTCTATTAGCATAATTTAACAGCTGATATATTGTCTATATTTATAATTCCTGTTGTATGTTTTCATTGTATGTTGTCAAGAAGTAGCTCGAACTGTAATACCAACTCAAATCTAAAGGACCGATATTGCACAATTTGCTTGCGGAAATTGATCGATATATTCCACGCAAGAACCTTGTAATATATTCATGCATAAAGGTCAAGATTAAGTCAAATTCTCCGTACTATACTACTTGAATGAGCACAGGGTATTGACGCACATTATTTTATGCGTGTGCGACTGCCTTATATCTCATATACGTATAAGGCAGTCGCACACCTTGACCTAGATTTCATAAAGGTCCAAATTGTGATTAAGTTTCATTAAGATTATGTCAAAAATGTGACCTCTAGAGTGTTAACAATGTTTTTCTTTGATTTGACCTAGTGACTTAGTTTTTGACCCCAGATGACCCAGTTACAAATTTGACCTAGAGTTCCTAGAGACAAACATTGTGACCAAGTTTCATAAATATTAAGTGAAAACTGTGACCTCTAGAGTGTTAACTGTCAAATTGTTGACGGTGGACGACGGACGGTGGATGGTGGATGGTGGACGACGGACATAGGGCGATCACAATAGCTCACCTTGAGCTAATATTAAAGAGCGTTATATCTTTTACCACAAGAACGCTAAGGATTATTAACGCCAAGTATTGGATTAAATTGTGCTTTATTTTTTCAATGTAAAGATTACATTACTAAAAAGGGGCATAACTCCTGTTAAAATACTGAACCAGTACTGTCCACTCATGTTGTAAGTTTCAATGTTAAAGCATGGATAACAAGTAATTAAGAATTGCAAGCAATACAGAAGTCCCCTACTGGTTTGAAGCCATTTTCAATGTTTCTGTTGCCATAGCAACCACAATTTTTGTCAGAATCAAAATATTTTTAGACATGCATAATCCCCATATTGCCCCCTATCCACATAAACCTAGCTTGGAAACTGTTTGAGTTATGTCAGGATCCAGATTTTTTGACGGACCGACCGACTGTTGCCTGCAACAAAAACCTTAACCAAGAGTATGACGCTGAAGCCACTGCCGAAGCCAACAGATGGACGAGTACAATAGCTCTCCATATTTTTGGAATAGTCAAACTTAAATCCTGTACCTTAACTAGCATTACGCTGATGCCAACGCTCAGGTGACTGCAATAGCTCCCCTTATTCTATGAATAGTAGAGCTTACAAAAATAGCCATCAGTTTTTTATTTCTTCATCGATTTCTATGAAATATATGCCACGCTAAGGGAAAAATTATTTGCTTTCCATGAAATACAAGATCTTTATCGTCTTGGACCTGTAGCCACAAGTTATTGCTACACTGCTATTGTCAGCAAAAAAAATGAATTGAAAATATGAGGTACAGTAGTTACTGAGTTTAGCAGGTGCAAGATAGACACTCTAGCTACTATATAGTAGACATTTTGTTTTTTCCAGGTATATTTTGCTGTTGCTAAAATAGGGGTCAGTTATAGGGCCCATGATAGAGTAAAGGGATTGATGTACGTGTTTACTATAAAAGGATTCAGAAACGCCATCTTCTGTGTGTCAGACCAACCTGCTATACTACTCAAAATTTGATAAGGGTCAACAATTTTTGCTTGTGAATATTTTGCAAATTGAAACAGATGGACATATGAATTTTCAGAAAACATGATTATATATCCGTCATATTGTTAACTTACAACAATTGCTTCAAAATTCGATGTCTAAGTGCTGGTCATTCTGGTTCACAAGAGTATTATTCACCTGTAGTCTGGGAACTTGACTAACCACCGATGTATGAGGATGAGTGCTGGTAAGCTCAACCTCACTAAAATGTTAGTGCCGAATCCAAATCTCAGTGATAACAGAATGTGGTCTTTGTTATTGCCATTTTGGGTTTTACACAATATGAGAATAGAAAGGATTTCCATGAGATTCCCAAGTTATCCTCGTTATTTTGGTCCCCGTCAACAGGGCTTATCAGCTATCTGGAACAAGACGACATTATGACAATGGATACGGAATGCATCACATGAACTGTATGCTTTTTAGCAGCAGATTGGATGACATTTTAATATTTGTCTAACGTTTTCTTAATTGGTTTGGTTCAGGTAACATCAGACAAACATGAATATTGATTCCTTAACCCATATCAAAGTTTGAGTAGTATACATTCTTAGTGGGGTTAAACTACGCATTTACTGTGTCAACAATGTCTGTTTGTTTATTCAGGGTCAACACAGTTTTTCAACAATTTTTCGGTTATATACAGGGGCCAACTTCTCCACAAGTGGAGGACGATCAGCATTATTGTAGTGTATGACCTACCACAACCTGGAATCGAAACTAGATCGTCCGGTTACAAATCGAGCACACTTTCCACTGCTGCGGTAATGTAAACAATGAAAATATAAACTGAATGACATACTTTATGGTTTATTTCAATACAACAAATCTCAGTATGAAAATGCATGCACCAATATATACAATACAATAATTTTGTATAGATTCTCAATCTAAACATTACACCCTCTTCATCACAGACATCTCTCCAGCAACAACCTCTCTTTAACAACAGTAGCACCTTCATGTTTAAGGTGTTCAGGTTTAACAAAATTTCACAACAATTTTTCCATTATAAACAGCAGGCGATTCACCTAACTAGTTTTCTGGGGCTGTATTCAAACCAGTTCTAACTTACTGGTACCCTTCCACAAGGAACCATCAACTTCTCCACATGTGGAGGAAGATTATAAGAATCCATCATGAGCTTCTATGTAGGATAAGGATATCTCACCTGAGGGGTCGGATTTAACCAGGGACAAGGCTTGCCGAGTTCCTGGTTAAAATTCCGACCCCGAGGGTGAGATATCCTTATCCTACATCAAATGTCTCATAATGGATCATTTTTCTCCGACGAAACTTGAGAAAATGGGAATTTCTAACAATATTAAGCTTTCATGGCGTCAACATGACGTCATCATAACGTGACCTTTGCCATACGTTCTTATTCAAAACAATCATTAATAATAACATAAATAAAGCGTACACTGTTAAGTTACGCTAAGAAAAAATGCTTTCTTAATGATATAAATCCTATTGATGTTCGTCTTGTAAGCTTGATATTTGTAAATCCCGAAAACTAAAATAGTCCGCTCTATGTCGCGTGTACGCCCATGTTAGATAGATTTATTTTCCATTAGCAACGGGCCTATCTTTCATTAGCAACGGCGGAGAAAAAATTGGTTTCGTGGAAGGATATGACCTGCAGAGATCAGGAATCAATCCTGAATCGTGGCGAAAGTAAGTGCTGTTCAAAGAGTGTGGCAAAATACTGGTAAGTAAGAAGTTTTAGGGCACTTATGAAGAGTTATAATTGCTAATGAAAGGGCCAATCTAGAGAGTTCCACAGGACAGAAGGTGATTTCACACGCACACACTAACATAGTTATAATAAGTTGATCTATATAAAGTTTGTTGGTAGCTATTATGCCGGGTGTTTAACATAGAAATATGAAGAGATTTCTATGGATGATCTATCATATGATGTCCTTGTCGTCACCGCTATCTTCGGGTGATCAATATTCCAAAACTTGCATCATGTATCCGATTCAGGAACCTTTGTGTTAATTCTCATCCCATGCATTTGTTGTATTTCTTCTTTTAATGCCTGCAACAAAACAAACAAAAAACCCAATTTATCACCATCAACTTAGTCAAGTCTTATTATGAAAGCCAGTATATGTAAATATATAGCTGTGCCTCATATTTCCGTGGTACCCCTATTTCCGAGGTATGGGATATAAACAGTTGTGTTGACCACCCACACAAAATACACATGTTTATAAGTGCACTATCGCTTTTCTTTCATAATTTCAGCAAAAAATTCCAAAAAAAGTGAATAAACATAAAAATTGGCTTTAATCAAATTTTCCACCAAAAAATAGTACATTTTTTTAAAGCAGGTTACTTGCTAAACCTCCAGTAACAACTTGATACACTACAGCTTATGTTACATAGCCTTCTATCGTTGGTAACACCTGCCTAAACATTTTTGACTGGATTTCTAACAAGTGAATGTCTTGTAGGTGGTGCAAAGAACTGTTTACATCGGATACCATGGAAATATGGGTATCCGTTCAATAAGTACAGATAGGAGTAGGGTTTTTCTTAACTTAAAATTCTTCATATTTTAGCCCAATATAAACATTGAATTAGAATAAACGAATAAACCAAAGATGTTTTTTATCATTTAGTGACAGGCTGTAACCAGTATGGACATTTTAAACATTTTATCTAAGTTAATAGTTAAGTACCGTGGAAATACGAGGCACCAGTATACTAAATAATAATCACCAGCGTTTTCTTTAAAATATATGAATTTTTTCCCAAACTATCAAAAGAAAGCAAAGGACCTGGTTCACTAATGGCTTAATTTGGCCCTGTGATTTTTCAAACAATAAAAATGCATGTTGCTATAAATATTTCCTATAATCAAACAACTTAACATTTCCTGTGTAAAAAATGAGCAAACATATCCAAATTTCCCTCATAATTTGTTGACAAAACTGTAAAGAATATTATCAATATGTCATATTTAGTCCAAAATGTCATTTTAGGTCATTTTCACGACTATTAATGACGAAAGTCCTTCCAAAAAACCATGATGGCAGTCTTGCGACACTTTTATATTTTTACATAACCAGTGTTCTGCAAGTTTGTATAAATTAACAAAATATCAAAGTATGTATTGTCCACTTTATAGTAAAAATACAAAAATATTTCGCCATTGTGCCTTTTTGTTAAACTTTGTTCATTTTGTATGTGCCATTCTGCAACTTCGTTGTCCAGCACTAGGCTGCTTCGTATCTTTCAAAATTGCATGTACACTATATATGTGTTGTAGATTGTTGTTGTGGTGTGTAATGTACAGTTGTTATTTTCTCGTCACCTGGCTCTCGTTCCGTTTTAGTTTGACTGACTGAGGCGGCAGACTTTCGGGACGGGATGCCGTGTTTTCAGTTGGGCAATGTGCTTTGTGTGTTTTTAATGTTTTCTGTGCTCGCCTGGTTAAGTTGAGTGCTGCCTTCCCTGTCTGACTTAATATAATCTTTTTAAAAAATGACATATTTGCTAAACATGAAATATTTTAAGTCGTTTTGTCAACATCTTACGACAGAAATTTGAAAATGTATGCATATTTATTTAGAGGACAGTGAGTGTTAGGTCATTAGAAACATAGGACAGAATTATTGGAACATGCATTTTTATTTTCGATAAAACTCAGGGCCAAATTAAGCCATAAATGAACCTTGTCCTTTGGTCTTTAATTTTGTTTTCTTTTTATATATGATGGTCGAAGAAGTTATCAGATGATTTTGCTCATGTTAATTCTACAAGGACTATCTTTTTTTTAATTGCAAGGAAAATTTATACCAAGGGAGATAACTGCATTGTAAATAGTAAATAAATAGCTACTGAATAATCCTTCTTTTTGAAGCGCACTGAACTAATGGGACTAAATACAAAACAACTTCTCAAGAGAGGCACCCATTGGATAACAACAAAAATATACCGTACAGAGATTGTTGCTCTAGAGAGGTCAAATGTTTAATAAATGGTCACTTCTGCAACAAAATGATTATGTTGCTTGAGAGAGGTTGTTGCTCTATGTAGGACCACTCTGGAGAGGTTACATTATACCAATAACTGATTTTAACTACTGGTAAGTATTTGTGACAACAAATACTGACCAGTACATGTATGCAACATAAATCAGCTTTACTTCACTCTTAAAGTGAACAGAAGTCCACTGCAAGATTAAATGTAAATCATTTTTTAAAAAAATGCAGTTAAACACTGTTTCGCACTAAAATCTTGTTTAACAAAATATAATTACCGGTTCATTGTATATTAATGTACATTAAACCCTGAGCCTCGATAGTAAGACCACCACTGGGACTCAAGAAAAATGGTCTTCAGAATTATAATGTTGGTCTTAATATTGAGTTTTAATTAAGACTGTTTTCAGACTAGGTCAAGTTATTGAACATTCCACGACCCAAAATCTAAGACCTACGCTAAAGACGATTCCACAAATATGCAGCCACCCTGTGGGACAGTCTGGCAGTAGAAATAAAAAACATTGACTCTCTGCTGGTTTTCAAAAAGACATTAAAAACTCGCTTGTTTAAAATAGCATATCAGTGATTTTCCATTAGATTTTAAGATGCATATTTTTCAAGGAATTAACATTCGCATGCACAGCGCTTTAGAGACTTGTTTTATAAGGCACTGTATACAGTTATAGTATATCAATTAATTATTGTTTTGTCTGTTTGTGTTTGACTGAAACAGTCATAACCGAGTGCGTGGTTATTTGATTTTTTCCCTGCCAGATAGACCAATGACCTCAGACTTCGAAGGATAAGCAAGGCAGTGAAAATCATCTTGAAACTTGTGTTCTTGTTTTCACATTCAGGTGGTCTTACAATTGAGGTGGTACTTAAATGAGGTTTCACTGTCACAGTACTGTACCTGATTAACTAACATGTGTTGTTTTACTGTACGCAAACCTCGAAATTCCTCCGCTTCAATCAACACTTCATACATGGCACCGCAGCCCCCTGAAAAATAGATGGACACATTCCTAAGTCAATGGTATGAAAAATATAAATATGGCCTATTTAATATATTTTGGAAATTTTTCACAGTTTGTACAATACAAGAAAGCAAATTGACATTGCAAGACCATCGTCGAAACCCATGTTATCATATTCTATTTTAACTTCATTTGATCTGTTGTGTAGCAGACCTGCGGAAAATGTGGGGTCCAACGATAGTGCAAGACAAGTGAAATATTTCAACCAATTTCAAGTTCAGTGAATTTTCCACTAAGGCCAGAGTTTTTAATTTTTTGTTACTCGGACATTTTTGAAAAAAAAGTCCATAGGAGGGAAAAAAATAAAAACTCCCAAAATGTAGTTGATGGTGGATTGTAGTCCATGACGGTCCATTATTTAAAGCAACAATGTTAGTTCTAACAGTAAATTTATCTTATAACAAATACAGTGCATATGTATCTGTATCATTGATAAAGAATTTTAAAAAATCTACAGAAATTTAACTACATGTACATGTACATTTTATTTAAAAATAAATTTCAGTTAGATATTTTTCAATGATACCTGTGGCACAGTGATAAATGAGAGCACTATACCTACTTATCATTAGTAAAATATTGAAATACATAATGAAACAAGGTGTATAGTAACATTTCCATCAAAATATTTGATATAAAAAATGTTTACAATTTTAGATTTCCAATTTTTTTTTTTGAAAATGCCAAAAAATAGGGCAAGTAACGAAAAATCAAAGAACTCTGGCCTAAGTTTAAGTATTCTGTGGCTATAGTTCAATTTGAAGATTTCTTTGAATCCACTATTGTCATTCAAGAAATATTCCTTTCTATGTACGTTTGTACTTGGTAAGGAATATGGGTTCAAAGGCAGTTACTTCCCTTAGTAATAGCAATCCTTGATTATGGCCAGGTGAAATCATTTATCGACAATGTTAGAGTCATTTAATCAATTTAATCATTTTATCACTACTAAATGGTCACAATTTAAAACAACTCATCAACCTGAGATATCTGCGACTTGTATGTCAGTATGTCCTGGAAATTTAGTCTGTAATACTTCCATGATCTTCTTTTCTCCCTCAGATAAATCTACTGTTTGGTTTCCACTGTAATAGCAATACTGCGTCCTCCATGCTAATGTCTGTGAAATAACAAAACTGACGATTCAGGGCAAGAATTAGTAACATGTACAGTAAAGTCACCTAACTTAAAACAGCCCCCTGTCTTAAGCAACTAAATATTGACGCCTTTGACTTTTTACTTATTGAGCCTAGGTCATCCGGGTGGGGCTTTCAGCTTATTTATTGCTGAAATTAGGTCATTCAGCTGATACCACGACATTCAGCATTTATTTTATTGTTATTTAACTTTTTAGGACTTAAGACAGCTAAAACTGTATTTCAGCAGTTTTACTGTTTTAACTAGGTCATTCAGCGTGGGCATTGGGCCTTTTGATTGCTGAAACTATTTCATTCAGCTTTTTGACATCTATGGTGGATCATTTTCTTGTTCGGCAATTTGTTGGACATTGTGCCTTGTATGTTTTTTTTATGTTTTCTGTGCTCAACTCGTTAAGTTAGGTGCTGCCTTCCATGTCCAACTTAATATTAACTTTTTGGTTAATTGTATACTTTTAGGATTTCGGACAGCTAAAAGTAGGCATTATAGCCGTTTTACTGTTGGAACTGGGTCATTCTGATTCAGCTATCTTGGGTGGATCTTTACTAGTTTAGTTGGATATTGTGCCTTGTTTGTGTTTTATGTTTTCTGTGCTTGGTTGGTTCAGATGGGCATTGTGTCTTGTATGTTTTTTATGTTTTCTGTGCTCGGCTGGTTAAGTTGAGTGCTGCATTCCCTGTCTGACTTAATTAATATTATCTTTTGATACAATTTCTATTCAAACAAGTACATAGCTTTAAAACACAATTATGTCAATATAGTATGACAGTCCAATGTAGTTAAGCCTTTCTTTCTGGAACACAATTTCAAAGTAGTTTATGGAAAATTAAGCTAAAAATCAAACCGCAAATTGCGCAACACTTCCTCCTTTATTTAACCTTCAGCAAAATTTAAAACATCATAAAATGTGCTAGGTATATAACTTGCATCACTACAAGGATTCATCATACAGATTTATACAAATGATTCTGACTTATCACATTTATTTTGTCATATAACGCAGACAAATCTAAGGTAGAGATTGAATGTAAATTATGTAAGAACACAGTTCCATGATTCAATATGGCAAGTTTTGGGAACTTAATTTATTTTGTATAATTTGAAACATGTCATAAAACATTTGACATATATGGCCAAAATCAAGCATAATGCAAGTAAATGTTCCAGATGTGTGCAGAAACCGATCGTATAGTTACCCTGCGACAGTTGATAAACAGTTGCCTCAACATGATAGTTTGTGAACCCAGTAGCTTCACCTTGATCGGGGAGAAGTTGGTGTCATAAAATATGTTTTATGACCATTAGGTTCTATAAACAAAATTATTCAGTATCTCATGTAAATATTAGCATAAAATGTATGAAATAAATTTAAAGAAGGTAATTCATTATCCTTTTTAGATTTCTAACATCAATTAATAAATTTGCACATAAAGTGAAATAACTGATCCCTTTGTTCATCCGGGCATTTTCAAGATGGCAGCGCCCAGTCGGTTTGTTCCTCGGTTATTTCAACTAAGTTTTCGAAGAAATCCCGTGGTAAGAAACTATGTCACCTTATACAAATTTAAATTCAAGTTTCTTTGTGCTCATTGAAATGAACTGTGTCGCTGAATGAATCAACCATGTGTTCTTTTTGCAGTAAACCGGTTCTGTTTTGTTAATGATCAAGCAATATCATACAAAAATACTGAGTTCAATATCTAGGACGTTTTCTCCAAAACTTACTAAAATTGATTATACTTTTTGAATAGGAGAATTTTTAAATACCAACTTGCCAACTATAAGTCAACAATGCTGTAGTGGACTAGCATTGTCTATTACCAGTATTAAATGTCACTGATTTGCAGACGACAGAATTTGTGCTGGCAGTGTCTGCCGGCCTGAACTACTAGCCAACTCCCGCATTTGTTAGTCGTTCAGCAACTGTTTTCAATATGCCAAAATACCGTGTTAATTTATTAAATGATAGAGTAGTTTTGTTAGTTTTCAATGAAATAAATGATTATTAAGTTTAACCCAATATCAACAATTTTTATCATAGAATTAATTATTAGTTATTTAATCAAATTAATGGTAAAGGCTAAAGTCTGTATTTCGAGTATAATATATAGCTACAAAACTATTCTATCATTTCGTAAATAAACGCCGTACTTCGGCATGTTGAAAAAAGTGCTAGCATGCCCACTGGAATTTTAAAAAGTGGGTACATGGGTATATGTACCCACTAGTTTTGGAGAAAGTGGGTACCGGCCTAAAAGAGTGGGTACAGTACATGCAGTCTGTGATTTTCAGCTATTTGCAAAGGGAGGTAAATCGTATCTGATACAGGAACGTATTTTCGGTCCGGATACAGGCTTTTAAACATCCTTTGATATAATGGCTGCCAACTGCACAAACTTTCCAAAATGTTTTTTTCCTAAATTAATGATAACACACGCAATATTTTTCAGTTTAATGTCACACTCGTAGTAACATGCTATTATGATCAAATTGTTCACTTGATTGATTAGTATCTACAAATAGTGCCTCGGCACTTTGAAATGTGACGTAATACGAATGAGTCTAGAACGTCTGGATGTTTGACGCAGGTCATTAAACGATTTTCAATTAAAAATCAAGCGTTTACAGGTTTTAGGTTGCCGACTGCTAAACGTTTTGCAGAGATCCTATATTAGTAGGCCGCAACAAAATGCGTACCCGCACCAAGTACATTGAAAAATTGCGTGGACATCATGTTTTCTGCGTGAAAAATGCAGGATTCTGTGTGACTGGGCGTGCTGTTGTGCAAGCGCTTTCTTTGTCTTCCATTGCCAATGCAGAGCCACATGAAGGCTTCATACTCGCATCTATAATACGTAAAAAAATTGTATGTTCCATAAGTGCTGAAAAAACACCAAGTGAATAAAAAATTGTCATTTATGTTAAAGTCATTAGAAATAATTTTAGTTTTAAAAATTTCCTTTGAACCAATTTAGACATTTTATTACAGACAATCAGTTGTCGTTATGCAAGCTCCAGAGACCAAGCCAAATATTTTCCTGCCATGCAGACGGCCATGTTACCTGAGGGGTCATTCAAGGGGAAGACGGCATTTATTACTGGTGGTGGTACAGGACTAGGAAAAGGAATGGCAACGACCCTGTCTAAACTTGGTGCACAGGTTGTCATTACAAGCAGGTATGTGAGCATAAAGTTACAAGGCCCTGATTTTTGACCCCATTCCCGGCTCCTCAATTAGTATACCTTTCCTCCTGTTTAGTGCATGGTTATAATATTAAAGGCAGCTGTTATCTAATCTCCGAAAATTCCACTTTTCCTCAAAATGTTGCAAATTCCCCTACCTGAGGGACCCCTTCTCCTTAAGTGCAGCTAGGGCTCTGAGTAACTTAATATGAGAATTAGCATGTGGACATTTCAGTTTTTCCCATTGTTCTGCTACCAACCATATCTGCTATATTGAGTGTTTGTACATCATAATATAATTTGATGAAAACATGCTAAGAAACATTTTTTGTAGGCCTTATTAATGTGAATATTTTGTCCTTCAGAAAAATTGATGTTTTAAAAGGAACTGCTGAAGAAATTGAAAAAGAGACAGGGAATAAGGTTTGTTAATAAAATAATAATTTATGATAGTTATTATCATTGTATTGATATGCTGTCGAAACTTGTAATTTCAACTATTTCAGCTGTAAAAATATGCAGTCCCATCTAGATAAAAAATACTGGCAATTTTACCTACCTTATGTGTATACATGTACAGTATCACATGTATTATAACTCAACATTACTCTTCCCACTGAAATTTTGAATTCTATGATAAAAACACGTCCAACTTTTTGTCTGTATTCTTTAATAAGACAGGAACTAAGTGCGGATTTTCCTACCCCCGCATTAATACACTTATTCTTTAAATGGAAATGGTTTTGATTGACTCTAGATATATACATAGAACCATCAATATATTTACCATTAACTGCGTTTAAATTCTATATTCGGGTATTTTCTTATTTCAGAAGAAATATTTTCATTGTTATACTAGTAAGTATTAAAGACGGTTTGCATGAATATTTCAGGTTCTTGCTGTAGCAGCAGATGTGAGAGACCCAGCTGCTATATCTGCTGCCGTAGATGAATGTGTCAGTGCTTATGGACTTCCAAATGTTATTATCAATAATGCTGCTGGTAACTTCATATCTCCCACAGAACGACTTTCACCTAACGCATGGAAAACAGTGATGGATATCGTGTTAAATGGAACTGCATATGTTTCGTTAGATATCGGAAAACGTCTTATAGAAGCTCAACAAGGTATAATATCCAAACTTTCTAGTCAGCCTTATCTTCAGATGTGAAGTTTAGAGGTGGTAGAGCATCGGTTTCAAGTGTGAGAGGTCTCGGTTTGATCCCATGCCACAACATACTAAAGTAGTCAACAATGGTACTGGTATATCTATCATGTTTGACACTTGGAATAGTTAGTTTCAGGTTACTACTACATACTGTAGGTCTCAGGGTGTCAGAATAATGACTAGGTAGTCAGCATAAATTATAATTGAAAGACTGTTGACCAGTAAGACTTAAAACAATATTTTAAAGTTTATAGAATACCTTCGAATATCAGACCTGTTTGATTTATAACATAAATCCTTACATAATTAAGCTCCTAAACTGATTTTCCATTCAAAATTCAAGAATGTCAAATTTCATAAAAATCAATTTCAGCAATATGTTTGAATGAACTCCCTGTCAATTTACTACCAGTGTGTTGTTGCCCAAATTTTAACTGTACCAATTTGACAACTGCTCAACTCTAACCATGTACTATTCTTTGATTAATCAATTCAGGTGCTGTGTTTCTAGCTATTACAACCATCTATGCTAACAGTGGATCCGGGTTTGTTACTCCAAGTGCTGCCGCAAAATCTGGCGTGGAAGCTCTTGCAAAGTAAGATTCTATTATTCAAGTCTTTCAAAATGGCGAAGATGCATAAGGTTATCCTTGTCCCTCTTTGAGAAAGTTTTTTTTTAGTGTAGATTTGCCCTTTGTGCGTTCTTCAGTCTGTCCGTGCTTACATTAAGGGTAGACATGGCTAAAAACTTGGACAAACCAGTTCAAAATATCTTTAGTCCCACAACTGCTTTTAATTCTATATGGTAGCAATATGAAACATTTTGTTAGAAATCCATCCGTCCTAAAATTGCTATGCAAGTGCTTAAGCTACAGTCATCAAATTTTATCAAAATATTGGTCAGCATGTGCAGAGCTCTCCACAAGCCCCAGCGGTTAGCAATTTTACTGACTACTGGTGAATTTACATCTGGCTCCTTTTCTCTGACTGAACCAGTTTGAACAAGTTCAATGTTTAAGATGATGAGAAATTATTGGTTGAATAACACATAAACAAACCAACTGCATTTACACGCCTAAATACAATTGACTACTTCGTCACAATCATTGGCTACATTAAAATTTATGGAGAGCCCTGGACATGTAGTTGCATACTGAAGAATTGTGATTCAGAGTTATCTGATATAAGCAGAGTTACAACCCTTGAAATGATTTAAATATGTTTTACAAGTGTCGCACAAACATTATATATTGTTGTTTGTAGGTCGTTAGCCAGTGAATGGGGTAGATATGGAATTAGATATAACTGTATACAGCCAGGTCCAATAAAAACCAAGGTATGGTTATTCCCACATTGCTGGTAATGTATTCTGCTTTGTATTGTGGCAACCTTACTATTTGTTTGCATTTAACTTAGACAGTTGTAAGTGTGTTCTTCCCTGCTAGATTGGCCGATGATTTCTGAATTTGAGGAAATAGGCAGTTGTTTGATACAAGGAATCCAAGTGTGATACCTGAACTATCTCCGAAAAGACACCTTGATTCTTTAATGTGTACAGTGTAATACTGTATAGTACTGATACACGCTTGACCACCTCTGGGTTACTAACAAATTCATGTCTAGTTGAGTAGGTGACACTGGAAAGTGTCCAGAAATGACCCAGTGCCCCGTCCAAGATTGAACCAAGAACCTGTCAAAAGCATTATACACTCTTCCACCTTGCCACCCATAGCAGTTTTAGATATGTATAATTGACTGTGTTTGTTAAGAATGCTGGAAAAATCTTGTGGACTCATACTGCATGCAGTGTGATTATCTATGGGGTTTGGAAAGTTTGGCTCTCATGAGCCTGATAAAACTTCCAAGGATCTTGATGCGAGTAGAGCACTATTGCAATGACTCTAGGCACACTCATGTATTACCCTATGTCAAAAGTACTAAACAAGTGGTGTAACTCTTGCATGATTTTAGGAGTTATGGCCCTTCCAAGGTTCTGCACATGTCTAATCATAATGTTATATTTCAGGGAGCTTTTAGTCGGTTAGATCCTACTGGTGAGTGGTCAGAGAAGTTAATGGATGTATTACCTACTGGTAGATTCGGAGAAGTACAAGAGTTAGCTAACTTGGTTTCCTATATGGTCAGTGACTATAGCAACTGGATGACAGGGGAGGTAAGTCAGATTGGTAGAATGTTTACAAGAGTTAGCTACCTTGGTTTCCCATATGATCAGTGACTGTAGCAACTGGATGACAGGGGAGGTAAGTCAGACTTGTAGATTGGGAGACTGTTTACATGGGAGTTAGCTAAATTGGTTCCTATATTGTCTATTACTATAGCAACTGGATGACAGGTGAGGTAAGTCATGCTGGTAGATTCGGAGAAGTACAATAGTAGCTAACTTGGTTTCCTATATGGTCAGTGACTAAAGCAACTGTATGACAGGGGAACTAAGTCAGGCTGGTAGATTAGTAGACTATTTACATGAGTTAGCTAACTTGGTTTCCTATATGGTCAGTGACTATAGCAACTGGATGACAGGGGAGGTAAGTCAGGCTGGTAGATTGGTAGATTCGGAGAAGTACAAGAGTTAGCTAACTTAGTTTCCTATATGATCAGTGACTATAGCAACTGGATGATAGGGGAGGTAAGTCTTGCTGGTAGATTGGGAGACTGGGAGAAGTACAAGAGTTAGTTAACTTGGTTTCCTATATGATCAGTGACTATAGCAAATGGATAACAGGGGAGGTAAGTCAGACTTGTAGATTGGGAGAAATACAAGAGTTAGCTAACTTGGTTTCCTATATGATCAGTGACTATAGCAACTGGGTGACAGGGGAGGTAAGTCAGGCTGGTAAATTTGTAGACTGTTTAACACATGAGAGTTAGTTAACTTGGTCGTAGATTTCTTGTTTAATCAAAACTTCTATGTGCTTGTTTGTTCTCCTTAGCCACTGGCCCGATTTCATTGAAACTTCACAATAGTTGGTATCTAGCATAGTTGTGCATGTTGTCAGAAGTGTAAGGTCGAATTTGTGTGGAACATAGGTTTTGTATCAAAACACTTCCTAGTTATGTGTCCCACATACAGCAGGGAATACCTATAGATTTTGTGCTGGATTAGGTTGGATGTCACAGTTTGTCTGCACTTATTCTCCTTAACCAGTTCAATTAAACTTCACTTGAATGATGAGGGCACTTTGTGGGAGACGTACGTTTTTGTGTCAAAAAATCTTCTAGTATTGAATTATATATTATTTGTGTGTTTGTTTCACAGATTGTTAAACTTGATGGAGGTGAATACTACGGTAGAGCAGGGTCGTTCAATGAGTTACGAGCAGTAACAAACGATCAGTGGGATATGTTGGCACAGATGATCAAAAGTACCAAGGGATCGTGATTATTATGAATAGTTTAAATCTGTGATACACTTGATAAATAATGAATACTGGTTTAAATTCTAGTTAAATAGTTAGATGTTATGTTATTAAAGTTTGATTGGTATAGCTTGCAGATGATAATTCTAGCCTTGCAGATAAATAAAAAAAGAAAGTATAAACACTACATGGTCGACTGGCTGCTTGTTACAAGCATAGATTGAAAAAGTAAATTTCAAATAAGCACAAAATCATAGAAAAATCCACATCGGAAATGCATTTGATTTTTAATTTGTCAATTTTGTTTTATAAACAAGGCTAGTGTTGTCATCGGCAGAATATACTGTTTGTGGAAATATGTTGTGCCATGACATCATAACATGACATCACAAGATGACATCATAACATTAAGCAATTGTTATAATATAATGGAGTTATACTTTCACATTGCATAATACAGTCATGTCTCAATACAGTGACACAGTTTGTTCCCCAAGCAAAATGTACTGGTATTTGTAAAGAATATGTCAGAAAACTGAATTGATACATGCATGTATATCCTAGTAAAACATTTGTTCTCATGAAAATGATATCAGTCTATGAATATGTTAATATATCATGTGTTGTTGTCTTGAGATCCAACTGTATATAAGTTCGTTTCTTCTTCTTTGTAAATTTGTACCATAATTACAAAATGGTTGGAAAATATAATTTCTTGAACATTTATGGCCTACCTCTCTAGTTCATTACATTTGTTACTGCACATTACAAAAATTACATAATGGGTATTCCTTGTCATGTCTTCATCAAAATGTAGTCAAACTATGGGTATTCCATGTCATGTGTCTGCCAAATAATACGTCAAAATGTGCATCTAAGAATCATTGAATGTCTTGATCAATATGTGTTGTACATACATAAGCGTGGTTCTCCTATACTGGAGGGAAAGGATCAAAATTTGTTGTACATACATAATTGTGGTTCTCCTTTACTGGAGAGAAAGGAAGTGCAAGATACAGCATATATATCCTGCCGTTGCTGTATGTGATCAGTGGTCAAAATTATTTATTTATACCGGTCATTTCTCTTTGCAGTTGTGATATAATACTTATATGTCTGTCACCTTTATATATCTAAATTAAATAAAATTGTATATTATATAAAAAAGTTTGTTTTTCAAGTGCATTGTATATATTTAATCATGATCGGAGTTGAAATACTGGTTGTCTAATCAAGCTGCTTCCAAAAATTATTAATGTTATGGAGTGTTTTCCGACACCTGCGCAATGACACGCTACCAACCAGCAGTGCTCGCAGATAGCATATCTGTGCTCAGCGCTTTGCTAGGCGAGCGCTTTCTTGTGCAATGGACCGTTTTGCTGTTCAACGGTCTGTAATCCGAGCGCTTGTCTGTAGCCATTAAATGTTTTGCTAGGTGATGTTCTCTTATAAGGCTTCCATCGGGGCACGAGCGTTTACTGAACACAGTCTTGTTTATTTGTTGTTTCTGAACAATTTTTCAGTTATATACCCTGACCGATTCAACTAACCAGTTTTCTTGGACTATTTTAACCAGTATTAACTAGCCGTTCCAGAAGGAATTGGCAACTTTTCCACATGTGGAGGAAATTCAACACAATTGTCAAATATTTCTCATCTGAGAATTAAACCCAGATTGCAGTTTACAAATCCAGCACACTGACCACTGGACCACGTCCACAGCTACTAAGTGTTTAAATATTCAATGTGTGGGTGTGGGCTTGCATGCACACAAACAAAACAAGTCAATATAACACAGAAAACATTTCAACAATTTTTATTGCCCTTCATGCCTATATACAGAACTCGATGTACACAGTACATGGTATATGAACATATAATATTGTACACAGTACATGTAGATACTGGATCATTTAAACACACTGCAATCAAAGGGATTCAACACGCTAAAAATATCTATACTATGAATATCAAAGACAGGGATCTGAGTTTATGACTGGCCCTCATATACCCAACTCAACATTATGTCCAATATTTTAAACAAGCATGTATGTCCCCAAACCTGTTTTTACGCATTTTGCGAACATTCTATGCGTGACACTGGCGCCATTATGTACGGATTTTGGTAAAAGTTGTGTTTTTTAAGCATGATATTATATTGTTGTGACTAGTGCAGTGCAAATTAAATGATTGCATTTGGCTTGTTAAAATATTGGACATAATGTTGAGTTGGGTATATGAGGGCCAGTCATAAAACCAGATCCTCCCTGTCTTTGATATTCATAGTATAGATGTTATAGATGTTTTTACCGTGTTGAATCCCTTTGACGGCAATGAAACATGAATACGTGGAAATTCCACAAAAACCAGGCGCATAACTCTGCTGACACTTAGTTCCGTCAAAAACAAAATGGCTGTTAACTGTCATGAGGCCAATTTTTTTGTTGGTAGGTTTATTGAAATTTTTTGAAAAAAAAATTGCTTTCTTGAGAAATTTGAACAAATCACAAGAGGCCCTTGTAGGGCTCTAAGGGCTCTAGGTTGCTAACACAACACAGGCGAGTGATCTAGGGCCCTTTCAGCCCTCTTTGTTATTATTACATTCATGGCTCCTGTTAGCAAAATTTTCAAAAAATTCTTGTAAATCTAAATATAAAAAGTTTTGGTCTGACTAGTATTGAAATACTTAACCCATCACTCCATTAAAGGATGTCATCACAATAGTGAAGTAGTAAAGTATTGAATAGAATGTTTCGGAGGTAGGTACAACACAAAACATGTTGACGCTCATTCACCCCCAAATTCGCCCATCTAATCACTCATGTTTCCTCACCGGAAAGTTCGATTAATGATTATATATCCACACAACAGTTGAACAAAATTAATGCGATCTCATATTACATGGTTAAAAAATGAAAATATTTTGACTAAAATCTGACTTAAAGTAAGTTATCAAAATTCAATGCAACAATAACATAGACCAGTGTAACAAAATTACAAATATTTAAAAAATCATTTTGATTTAGTCGCTAAATTATGCAGACAAATCCTTAACTCCTATGCAGTAATCTCCCCTTAAAGATCTCTGCCATAACGGGAAAAGAAGACATTTTGATTTGACATTTTTCGTACTATGGTACCGGTGGTTGTATTATATATGAATTTATAAAAGGGTTAAAAAAAGGTAAACACTTTTTTTCAAAGACCTTTTTTTCGAAAAGTAAAAACGGTCTTTTTGATTCCGATGTATTATCACATGACTTTAGAGAAAGCTGTCGTAAACGTAACAATTGAGTGGTTGGATCTAAACGTCTAATCAAATGCTCCGGAAGTTCAGTAAATAGTGTATTAACTCGACACTCAAATAAATTTCTTCATGATTAATAATAATAAATTATCAAAGAGATATAAAACGCTTAAAGACATTTTTTCAGTTTTGAACAAAATGTGGTAAATCTACATGAGAAATAAATGTATCTGCAAATGTTCAGTGTTAACAAGTTAACAAATATTGTTAACATCTACAATGTAATATATTCACATGCAAATCATTTCAAATTAATTCAGAAAATAGGGGGAGGGGTCTCATGCAGGAGGATGGGGGTGTTACATGCAGGGGGTGGGGGTAAGGGTATACAGGGCAAATATAGCAACCAAACGAAATCTATTATCAAGCAATTACCATCCATGATCAAACTTGTCGTAGTGGTCACCTCCCCTTACAGGACAGTCTACTGTTTCTACAAGGGGAGATAACTGGTGTGAGGAGTTTGATCTATGATATCAACCACTATAAGTGATTGAGGGATTACCAATAAATATGTGATCACAAAATATACAAACAAATTTTCACAACAATATGAATGGACCTGATTAAAGTGGATATCATGGTAGCGTAGATAAAATGAAACATCACAATTCCTTTAAGTCCAGATCAATTTGAACCAATCCATGCGTTCTGCACACTAAGACAAATCAGGGCAAAAAAATATATAAAATGAAAAACACAAAACCAAAAAATATAATCAAAACAAAAAATAAAAATGAAAAAAAAATGGCTAACGTAAATCCTCTACAATGTACAGTATGGAGCAAAAATGTTGTAACGTAAGGTTTGAATAGCACTGTTACAACATTAATGCACCAAAACTTTCAAATTAATAATTACTTTAACTCTTCCCTGGACCTTGGAAGACTGACAAACTTATCAACTATAAAACAAAACAAAAATCTCCAAATTATTCTTAAACAAAGCAAAATGGGTAAACTATGGTTTTATTCTATTCGGGCATTAATAGACAAAGGAACTTATTTCCATTCAGGAAATTCTAGGCAAAGAAAAATTTAAATTCCATTCTGGAAAGGAAATAATAGTAAAACGAGCATAAAAAAATCAATTTTTAAAATATATTAGGAAAAAATTCAATTTTGGAACATATTAGGAAATATACCATACAATTCCATTCCGGAAAAAACTACGATGAAGAAATCTATAAAATACATTCGGAATATCTCTGATAACTGGGTTATAATATATATACATAAAAAATTACATAGGTTGCATTTAATATCTGTTACATTTGGTGTTTTAATATTTTGCGGCAATGGAAAAATTATGTTTCTCTTTAACACATAAACTAATAAATAGCACAAAATTCATAGTACAATGATCTTACAAGGCCAAAATAAATTGATTACTAGATTATCGTTCAATTTTTTGTAAAGGCAAGGGAGGGGGAAATATTTACTTTTTTATGTTCAAAAACAAAGTTTATATATCTGAGTGTCTCGTTTTCATGTTTTGGAATTTTTTAACATTTTTTTGAAGAATATAGAAAAGGTGATAATTGATTAATTTATTTATTTTAGCCTAATCAGGTTATTATAAAACATTTTCAAAGCACAACCTAGCAAATGTGATCCTTTCATTATCAATAAGTGTAGACGATATATGTCCTAAAGAATTTGACACGATCCTCGACCTTCTATTAGCATAATTTAACAGTTGACTTCTTGTCTATAATTATAACTCATGTTGTACATTTTTATAAGCGGTGAGTATCATGAAGACTCGCTAGGTGAAATACAAACACACATCTAATATACCGATATTGTACGATATTGTGCTTGCAGAAATTTATATATTTAACGCAAGACCCATGTAATATATTCATGCATAAAGGTCAGAATCAAGTCAAATTCTCCGTACTTTACAACCAACAACACCTCTTAAGAGCACCAACCTCTAAATACATAAACAAAAAATAAACAAACTACAAGTATGTTACCCTCCAAAAGGGTGTTGCTCTGTTGATAAAAGATTACTTAGTTCGGCATAAATAACATAACTGTTATAAAATGTACTTGGGACAAATTTAACATGAAAACAAATGAATTATTAAATACATTATACAGCTTTTATTTAAAAGCCCACCTTGCAATAAGCTTGCACTGATAAGCTAACAAAAAATAAAATGAAAATTGCGTACAAATCTACTGGTTTCTTAACCAGATTAAGTAATACTGAAGGTAAACAAGTCTATCTTTTATAGGGGGACTTCTGGCAAAATAAGTTGAAAAAAATCAGTATGTACTCTTTATTGACCCATGTAGCTTTATAAATACAGAAATATAAGATCCATGTTCCAAATTCTTCCAAGCATAGCCCACACTTTTTATAAACTCAGAAGTGTTACCAAAAATTTGAATGCATTTTTTACACAGCTTGAGAAACATTCCAAGTCTCAGATGGGCAAATCAGCAATGTTCTGCTGAGTTACTTTCACGATTTTTTCATCAGACTTCTCCAAGTTTTTTACCTGGGTCCAATACACTGGTGCGAGCAATACATGGGCAAATACGGTTTTTCCAACCAATAGGGACTTGGATCTTGATTCCAATTTCGAATAATGATCACACCAAAAACTTGAGGACTGTCATTGCAAAATAATACTGTAAAATCATGGTACAAAAAATCTAAAATAAAAAAGCAAAATGTTGATAGGCTGAACATGTACATTCCGTATCTTGCTTTGACTTCAAGATCTGAAATGGTAGTTGTATGATAGAAGCTCAGCTGTTGATGAAGAGGTTCACTTGTATATCACCTTGCGTCAAATCTGCATCGAATTTAGCACAAATTGTGTCCACTCTAAAAAAAGGTATGCCTACGTGACTTCAATTATTTTATGTATAACAAATTTGAGGCTAAACCTCTTTGTACTGTACAGCAATAAAACAATATGGTTAACAAGTAGATGCAATGTTACTTATGAGGTTTCCATGGTAAATGAACAATTCCTCAATATATAGTATAAAACAAAACATATATAAGAACAAAATAGTGTCACCAAAACCCTGTAAGAATGGGGGACTTTATAACATTTCAATATATACTGTAAAGTCAGGATTTCTCGTGGCGGATGAATTTTTGTTGATTTTGTTGTTTCGGATCTGATCATCGAATCGAATCCCCGTGACCTATCGACCTACTAAATTCAGAACAAGGTTTTAGTCTTCTTCGTTTTACAATCCACGAATTTACGACCTCACAAAATCACATTTTTCCACAAAATTTTAAAACCCACAGAAATCACTGATTTCACAGTACGTAGCAAACATACAATAATTTAATAATTATATACATGTAAGTTTATCATGCAAATGTAAATACAATATTCTTCATGTATTAGGCTTAGCCTCGTATTCTTCAAATATGCAAATGAATCCAAATCATTCTTAAAAAGATGAAAAATCATCGAACCTGTAGATTAACATTTTCTAGGGTATCCCTCGAGTTTGTCCAACAAATTTTTCAAACTTCAACAAAAACTGCCAAAATAATCCACCATATTGTATTTTTCAGAAAATGCCCATAGTGTAGAATACCAATATATTATATTGTAACTTTGGTAAATATATGTAGCATGGCAAATTTAAAGTGCATAAGCTACCTCTACATAAATATCATCAATATAATTTAATATACGAGGGGTGATCCAGAATTAGGTGGACTTTTGCTCTAATTCAAAAATCTGTGTTGATCCGCGAAAGCATTTATGTGTTGCTATGGTAGCGTATAACTGATGATGCAAATAATTGTTTTTAGATATGTGTTGTGATTCTTGTCAATAATAGATAAAAGCCGCGTTTGTGTAAATTTCATACCGATCTGACCTTAAATAAACTTTTTAGAGCAAAATTCCACGTAATTCTGGATCACCCCTCGTAATTAAGAAATCTGCAGCATAGTGTAAATAAATCTTTCACAGTAAGTATAAATATAATATACAGGAAACATCAATAATTGTATTTTTTATACACGTTAAATCTATTTTTATTAATCTGAATACATTGAAATACAGTTTTCAAGGGTCCCAAATGGGGGCTTATCATAGAAAGATGACAATATAGCACTAAACAAAACCAGGATCTGAGTTAACAAATCGTTTGACAGGGAAAATACTGAAAAGATGCTTGAGGCTCATTTTCAACTCATAAAAGTAAGCATATTTTGACGCTCATTTTCAACGCCTAAAAAGTAAGCATATTTTGACGCTCATTTTCAACACCTAAATGTAAGCTTATTTTGACGCTCATTTTCAACGCCTAAAAATGACAAAAATAGAAACCAGTAAACACATGTTATATACACAATGTATGAGTGAATATCATTACTTAATGCACAGGTATCAACTCAATATGGGATTTCTATAAAAAAAACAGGTAGATATAACACTGGCACAATAACATACCGGTAACAAGCTGAAGTACTAACAACTTATTATAGCTGGAACAAATGAACTTGGTCCTCAACATTCATGCATGAATACAATACAGATTTCTATTATGGAATATATCAATTTCTGCAAGAAAGTTGTGCCTTATTTTTTTACTGGAGATTTATAGTTCACAGTACGTAGTGTTTATAGAACACTTTGTGCATATTAGTAATATTTCCCCGCTTATGAAAACAAAGGCCAAAATAAAATTAAAGACAAGAAATCAACTGTTAAATTATGCTTATAGAAGGTTGAGGACCATGTTAATTTATTTAACTATATGTTATAGTAAGTCATAATTATATGTGTATATGTGAAGTTGTACTGTAACATATATTTTGAAACAAAGTGCAAGGGTTTTTTGCCATAAATAGCATTCCTTCTGAAATTTGCATTGTATTGGTGCAAAAAGTTCATTCTGTTTCTTCTGAATGGAGATACTGATAGTGAACACAATAATAAATGATAATAACGATCGATATAACAAAGAAAGATAACTCCAAACTTAACAAGGAGATTCGCCATATTCGTTATAATGTAGTACTTTATATACATGCTGATTTCAAACAATTGCCAAGAAAATTATTTGGTGGAAATTGATTTCACAGAAGGGGGATGTCATGATTTTACAGTGCATCAGCCCCTTCAAATCCTTCTGAGGGAACCTCCCTAAGATTTTTTAAAACTTACTCAACCAATTCATTTTTTAAATGGCCTAAAAACGTGAAAATTTGACTTAATTCCTGACTTTGTGTACAAACAAAACTAAGGCCGACTTTAATAAAATCTTTGTTTTGAGTTACTACCAGTATACCTACTCATAATATATAACTCCAGCAATCCCGCCAATTTATGGCCAATCAGGAATAAAGTTTTTGACTCGTATTTTTTTTTATAAAAATCCCTACATGCCTCTGAATTTCTAGATCGGGTAACAAAGATATTTTCTAAGGTCAGCCTTACTTGCACCTATTATCTGACACACCGGGAAGGGAAACAATTAAGGCAAACAGTATTTTATTTAACAGTAAATCTATCATAATTGTTAATATTATATCTTAACACAACACCAACAATCATACAGTCAAAAAGATCAATTAGGTCAAACATTTTTTTAGGTTTACACATTTTTTTGAAAATTTTATTGTCTGGATGAGGCCGGGAATGGACAAATAGAACAAGATGGCCGCACTCAACTTGTTTTCCAAATTCAAAGCAATAATCTAAAGCCAGGTTGAAAAACTAGCAAACAAAATCATCAAATGGTGAGTTACATAAGGCCTTTTCTGTCTGGTTCTCATCCCCAATATTACAGACGTAGTACTATAGCTGTGATGTAAGATTGGGACGGGAACCAGACTATAACCGGTTTCATGAAACAGTCCAGTCGAAAAGGACAATTATAGCTTTTCTGTCTGGTTCTCGTTCCCAATATTACAGAAGTAGTACTATAGCTGTGATGTAAGATTGGGACGGGAACCAGACTATAACCGGTTTCATGAAACAGTCCAGTCAAAAAGGTCAATTATAGCTTTTTTTGTCCCGTATGTAATTTCTCTGCACCAAACATGTATACTCTAATACTCATACCACTTCACCCATATCTCACAAGACCATGTACCATTTTATGGCATAAGTAACAATACAATATGTAATCAATCATACTTAAATTACATGTACAATGTGTTTAACCAATAGGTTAGATATCTATAAAAAAATTCAACAAGTATATAACCGATAGGTTAGACACCCCTAAAACATGCTAGCATATATTTTAAACAATTACAGTAACAACTATTAAACCTATATAACACACAAAGAGGTGTATTTATCAGGTCAGACATCTATAAATATGTCCATACAGCATTATAAACTCACATAACCAATAGGTCACACACCTATAAAATATTTCCACACATCATTAACTCATATAACCAATAGGTCACACACCTATAAATTATGACCACACACCATTATTAACTCATATAACCAATACCGGTAGGTAACACACATATAAATTATGTCCATACACCATTATAAACTCGTATAACCAATAGGTCACACACCTATAAAAAATGTTCATGAAGCATTATAAATAAACAGCCCATTAGAATATCGACCAGAATAGCATAATCGTTGCAACATAACGGTTTGCAGTTGTGTAGGCAGAAGCAACAACAGGAAAATCTGAGCATTTTACAAATTTGAAGTTCATTCAATAAAAAGGGAATTCATATACATTTATACTCTATAATACATATAATTATTATGTTTGAACATTCGAGCTAACCCTTTTCTCAAATGAACCCTTAAACTCCAATGCTTGCATCCAAATAGAGGTATAGCACATAAAATACACTAATATAAGTGTCACAAACACCATTAATATTGTTTTATTCTTGCACATTCTGACTTGCGCTATTTTTTTCTTCGTAAAGGTCAAGGTCACTGCCACGGCAACGAGTATCAGCAGTAAGGTCACTAAGGTCAACTGTCCACCAGCTTGTAACACAGCCTGAAAATAAACAATGCATTCAGTTTACAACAACAGATCGAAAACGAGTATTGAGCCGTGGCTGTAATTTTAGCTACAGACATTACCCAAAGGTTACGGCTCCGAGGTCAGATTCTATCTATAGCATGATACACATGAGTTCATATAAACAAAACCTTGTGCAAAACCTGTAACCTCTATGATAAGAGTCTGCTTATTTCTTTAGTGGGAGGAGTTTGCTGATTTCTAAGTTGGGAGGAGTTTAGGGAGGAGTTTGCTTATTTCTGTGGTGGGAGGAGTTTTCTTATTTCTGTGGAGGCAGGAGTTTGCTTATTTCTGTGGTGGGAGGAGTTTGCTTATTTCTGTGGTGGGAGGAGTTTGCTTATTTCTGTGGAGGCAGGAGTTTGCTTATTTCTGTGGTGGGAGGAGTTTGCTTATTTCTGTGGTGGGAGGAGTTTGCTTATTTCTGTGGTGGGAGGAGTTTGCTTATTTCTGTGGTGGGAGGAGTTTGCTTATTTCTGTGGTGGGAGGAGTTTGCTTATTTCTGTGGTGGGAGGAGTTTGCTTATTACTGTGGTGGGAGGAGTTTGCTTATTTCTGTGGTGGGAGGAGTTTGCTTATTTCTGTGGTGGGAGGAGTTTACTTATATTTGAAGTGGGTGGAGCTTTCTTTTTTTGTTTTGGTGGGAGAAGTTTGCTTATTTCTATTTTGAGAGAAGTCTGACCATTTCTTTATCTCATATGCTTAATAAAAAATAAGGATCTGCTTTGCTTGTTGAAGACTTTGAAGTTAAAAGAAGGGGTAGGGTAGCTTATTGGGAAGTATATAATTCCACAATAATAACAATATGTTTAATTACTGTAGCTAATGGCAAACAAAGCCTGCTCAGCTTGCTCAGTAGGTAGATTGCTGGGCTATCAGCAAGATTCTGCTTTTTGCCAATAGCTACAGACATGTCCTCCAAATGGTTAGAAATTGTCAGTTGTTGGTAGAAGGGTCGAATTGGAACTGATAGACACTTAAATCTAGTACAATTGGAACTGATAGACACTTAAATTTAGGACAACTGCTTAGGTGAACTGGCTGTTGCACATGACCGAAAAATTGTATCAAAACAGCATAAAAACTTACGAAAACAACAAATTGTGGGAAACTAGAAGCTGCGTTAGAGACAAATTTGTCTTTGAAACTTAAACATCATGCAGAAAACGAATGCAGTCCTCCTGATTAAGTTTTATTTTTGTTGTGGACAGACTAAATGTATATATTGCATATATGTATATAATGCTTGCATCAGTTTGTTATGCAATGAAGTGCGGAGATTTTGACGCAATCCTTGACCTTCTATTAGCATAATTTAACAGCTGATATATTGTCTATATTTATAACCCTGATGGTATGTTTTTATAAGCAGAGTATTTCAAAGACGCTCAAGGTGTAAAACAAATACAAATCTAAAGGACAAATATGGCAAGATTTGCTCGAGGAAATTGATTTATTCGACACAAGAACCTTGTAGTATATTCATGCATAAAGGTAAGGATCAAGTCAATATCTCCATACTATACCTATAGTTATAAGTAAACTTCTAAATATAACATTTGTACAAAACCTTAGATAAAAGACCACCTTTAAAATATGTCGATTATGAGTGAAAAGAATACACAGGGGTGTCAACAGGGCCAAATTAAAAATCAGGAAAATTGTATGCGGCTGACCACTTCTGCCAAACAAGAGGCCTTCGATGACATTGTTTCCATAATAAACTCAGTTTGTATTAAATAAAAATCTTCAGCAGATTCAATTCACCATAACTTTGCCATTTCTTGAGAATTTTTTTATCAAAAACTTTTATTTTTGTCAGAAGCCTTAAAAAATGCTCTTTTAGAAATGACAAATCTGGAATTCCAGACAAAACAGGAAAATTGACACCTCTGAATACAAGTCTGGCACCTATGACCAGACATTATTATTTGATAATCCCGGAACAAGGACCCGAATTATACAGGTGGTCTTAGTACCAAGGTTTTACTGTCATCACATACATGAACAAAACAACTTGTAAATAAACACATACATTGCTTGTACTATTCCCTAACATTTCATCTAGTCAGCTAATAAAACATTTGGCTAGATATCCTGTTTCCAGGGACCTTGATCAAAGCACTTGCTGAGACCATACATAGTGTTTATAGAATCTGCCTTGGAACGGGAATGTGTAAGCTCAATCAACCAGCAATAACTTGCTGTCCCTCTCGTGCAGGTTTCCGAGAACCCAATGTCAGCCTGGCAGAGATAAGTTTATTGACCTATGGTGCGGTCTTGCAGAAGCATAAGACAACTTTTCCATATTATCGTAGCAATTGTCAAGGAAGAATATTTAACTGTCGAATCTAGGACTCAGATGTAGAGCCTTTTTCACAAATACTTCAGGACCAAAATTCAGACTTAAGAGTTAAAACTTGCAAAAAATAAATGTACCAGCATATCTTTCCTGTATTTACCTTAAAGCCTGTGATGGGAGGTAGGTAATGTTATGGAATAGTACAAAAACTAACAGAACTTAAGTAATTTCCTATTTCAAGAAATGAAAACTAAAATAGACATACCAGAAAAATAACACAAAATAACTAATTCCCGATCAACTGTAGCATCTCAAGTATAAATCTCATCTCAAATTGACATTTTGCTCAAATCAGAGTCAGAATTTGAGATAAATGGAAGTAAGAGCTCTTTAAGGTTTACTGTAGTACACTTATAAGAATAAGGTATTCTGTATTGTCATGCGAACTTTGAGTCTATTCTCCTATGCAAATTATCTAAAAGACACATGGCAATATTTGAGATGAGATAAACATCAGATTGAGATGTTTCCAGAGTTCGGTGCCAGGTATAAAATCATAAAACAAGAACATTAATATCCGTTAAAGCCTCAACGTATTGAATAGCGGTTTTCATCTTGTTTATAACCACATGGACACCAAAAAATAGCAAAATCTTAAAAAGCTGTTACCGTTATACCACATTTTAATGATCTTAGTTTAAATAGAATTAGTTTGAAATTGCAAACAAGCAATGAGAAGGGACACTGAGCAAAGCAAGGTTGTCTACTAACCTGGGTATGTAGACAAAAGTTTTGAATTAGACAGTTTGATTAAAGTTTCAGACAGTCATGCCATAAGTATACATGTGCAGTACAACCTCTCCAGAGCGTCCCTCTGTAGAGCAACAACCTCTCTACAGCAACACCTTCAATTTTCACTGAGCCAATGTTAGCTTTTAATTGAACCTCTGTAGAGCAACAACCTCTGAACAACGGCCAATATTTGCAGCTCCCAAAGGGTGTTGCTCTACAGAGATTGCACTGTATATACACTAGGTCTTTCAGATTTAGACAGCTAGGGCTTGGGCTTTTGGTAGTTTAGTTCATTTTCTCGTTTATTTATGTGTTGGGCATTGCGCCATGTAATTAAGGTATGTGAAGTTTTCTGTGCTCAGCAGTTTAAGTTGGGGCCACCTTCCATGTCCTATTATCAATTATCTTCTTTTCACATGCTGAAAAACATTCCAGTGAAGTTTCATGTCAATGGTGGGGAGCGGTGGCCTAGAGGTAGGGCAGGCTACCAGATCGAGAGGTCCCAGGTTCAACCCCCGTCTGGACCACTGCTTAATTTCTCAGAGCAAGAATAACCCACAATGTGAGGGCTGTGTCTGAACATGTTCTACACATCCACCAGGAGAGAAATAGTCTCCCCAGAGAGACTCGAACGCAGATTTCCATAGGTAGCCTAATGACCAGGGGAAGTTAAATGTCAAAGGGTGGCTGAATGGCTGTACTGTGGAAAGCTGGAAAGGTGTAACAAAAATTGGTTACCGCCCACAAGTCGAATTCAACAATCTTGTAATGCACCCCCCCCCCCCCCTTGTGAGAAAACCTGATTAATAACCTTAAATACTGCATGTAACATGCTTAAACAACATGGAAATTATCAAACATTAATTATCACAATAACTACAGTTCTATTATAATGAGAACCAATATACATGTACATGCTGTTAGTTTTACAATTCATGCATTAAGCAAAGTTTTAGCATAATAATAAAGGTAACTGCTTATGATTATGATTTTTAAGAAGTTAGAATGACGAAATAAAGCATATAAATAAAAGTACAGATAAACCGGGATTTAGTTAAGAGTTACTTTTATATATTTTTTGCATGCTGGTATAGTTTTGTGCTAATAAAGGCATGAAATAAAATAATATATATCTGGACGAATATTTGAGTGCATTGTCATACAAAGGTAATATATTCTTCAGAAAAAAGTAGTTATTTTATCACATAACCTGCGGTCCAGGAGTGCCGTAAAGCTGTGCCGTAAATATCGTTCGGCATTCCCAGACTGTGCAATAAATATGTAAATTAGCTTGACGTGACATTAGCCAATCCATGCATTGATCCGTCAATGATGTCAGGATAATATCAACGTCGCCATGACGTCGCGCTCAATGTACCGCTGAATTTTGGCTGAAACATATGCAGCGTGCATCATCATTTTGAAGAATAATGAGCATTTTCTAAGGTTATGTGATAAATAGAATCTTACATTCGTGCTCATTACATATGAGTTTTATTAAACTTGTCGACAAAAACAATATGACACTCGGCAAAGCCTTGTGTCATATCATTTTGTCCACTCGTTTAATAAAACTCGTATGTAATGAGCACTCATGCAAGATCCTCTATTTATCACATACTTTCAGTGACTGCAATCTACTAGGCATAAAATTAATTAACTGTGATCAGGACAAGAGCTCATAAAATCCTTTATTTTTCTAATTATTTAACTAATACGCACACACAAAAGCAAACTTCACTAGTGACTTATATTATAATCATGCATAAAATTAGGTGTAAAAAGGAGATAACTTAAACTGAAACTTGAGGTTTTGTTACCATGGTAACTGTCTCTAACATTTTTTACACCAATCTATTAACTGGGTAGTATGGGACAGTCCTGGGAAACTGTGGAGAAGACAGACTCCATAGGAGATCCTTTAATGTGGCTATCCCACAAGCCAGAAAGGGGCGTAGTAACAGTAGTTTATCATCAATATATTTTTAGCATGATCACTATTCAAATGGAAGACAATTTAAATTTTATGTTTTTTATATTTTGAAATAAAAATTAATACGTTTAAACAAGATAAATGGAAGACAATAATGGTTAACTATGGTGTTAGTTGGAGGAATAATACAGAAATAATAAAATAATGTGCATGCAATCTGCTAATAAAATAATATGTGCTAAAAAACTCAAACCATTGTGTGTGATTAACTAAGATGTTAGTCATACAATGTTAGTCGTTCAAACCGCTAGGCAATACCTGAGAACAGTCGGATATATGCCCTCCTTTTTGTTCAAATTCCACCTTAATATTTTCTACCTCAACACGACTTTTCTCGTTATACTGTGCACACTGTGACATTGTGCAATTTGATGATGTTTCATTCATACTCTGCCGTCTCTTGCCACGACGTAGACAGTAATCAGGGCCGCTTATCTGACCAACACCTAATCCTCGACTGCAAGAAAAAAAATTTGGTTATATTTAAGATTTCTTCAATATAATTCTACAACATTTAAATAGTACAGAAAATCATCCTCAAGATGTACACGATGGTCAAGACAAACAAGACTGTGTTCAATAAACGCTTATGCCCCCTGTGGAAGCCTTGTCCATAAATAAGTCTAAGTCTAAAATTAGGTCAAGGTGAAGGTCAAAATGGGGTTAGGTGATACAGGCGTATGGAGAGTGTTCATATACAACATCCATGCAAGTATGAAAGCTTTGTAGCAAGCCATAATGATGCTAGAAGAAACGGTCAATTTGGGTTAACCAGGACGGACGAACGGACGGACGAACGGACAGGTGAATCACTATATGCCTCCCCATCTATCGATAGGGGGGCATAAAAACAATACTGTAAACTCATTATTTTTCTATGGAGTTGAATTTTCATCGATTTCGTTGATAAACTTGACCACGAAATGTAATCCCCACAATTAACCAACCTCCCAATTACAGAACATGACGTTTCCCTTTCACGTTTTGTATATCATGAATTTATGACCCTACTTTTTTATCAAAATCCACGAAATTTAATACACAGGAAAATATGTGATTTTTACAGTAGTGCAAAATTTTTCATCAGACCCCTTATGCCCCTTTAGAACCTGGTGAGCCTTTTCCAGTACTTATAACAGCTTTGTTAACCTCCCATCATACCTTTTACCAAGATCATCACTTATTATTTTCCAATAAATGATTTACAAGGGAGACTATCCAATTAAATAAATGGACTGATCAAGACGCCTTGTCAAGGGAGATAATTCTTGTAACAAAAAGTTGCAAACATTATAGGTTGAATATCATCAGAATAGAGTAGTATAGCATACGGAGTAAAGCTACAAATGAGATGTGTTCACATTTTAGCACACTTCCTATTAGAATATGGTATGGTCTATGGAGTAAAGCTTGTGTACATATTATAGTAGCCCATTTATCAGGTGTATAGTCTGTTTATTCAGGTCTGTCACTTGTATACAAACATTGCAATATCATAACTTTGTATTTTTATTTTTTTAAACCTTTTATTTGCAGAAAAGGGCAATGCAAAGCAATACCTTATTCACTAAGCTACATACTAATATACATACTATCTATTAAAATAAGATATTAATAAGATAAATTGTAATGTTTATGTACACAATGTGCGACTGACCTGATTAATCGATTTGTAGTAAAGGATTAATTTGTTCCTACAAAGTGGTAATACAAGCATAAATCACCTCACCTTAACATTCTACATCTGTGTTCCTGTAGCCTGGCAGCGGCAGAATCTAAATCACGTACATCCTTATTACTCCATAAACGTTCAGCTGTCGCCGACGCCCGAGGCCTGAAAACATGACATCAAAACTACAAACTGTGTTGATAACAAACTTCAAATAGAAACTTTCATATAAATGACATAATTCCATACCTAAATTATGTTGTTATTTTTTTTTGGTATTTACTGTAAATGTCCTTATATTGGCATAAGGATTTATATCACAAATTCTCTATTTTATAATGATACATTCGTGAGTTTCATAAATATGCAACACAGACACGCCTCCTCACCAAACCCTCAACGCCCACCATATAAACTTACCATAAAGTGGTCATAATATTCTCATTATCAATATACTCAGCCCATAGACACGCCTCCCCACCTAACCCACCACGCCCACCATATAAACTTACCATAAAGTGGTCATAATATTCTCATTATCAATATACTCTGCCCATAGACACGCCTCCCCACCTAACCCACCACGCCCACCATATAAACTTACCATAAAGTGGTCATAAGATTCTCATTATCAATATACTCTGCCCATAGACACGCCTCCCCACCTAACCCACCACGCCCACCATATAAACTTACCATAAAGTGGTCATAAGATTCTCATTATCAATATACTCTGCCCATAGACACGCCTCCCCACCAAGTACTTTACTCTCGTCAATGCTGAACCCTGAAATTGTTAAAATTTAAATATTATAAAATATAAATTTTAGGAGCCATACTAATCATCTTGGAGTGTAAATTCATTGCAAACACCATAATACTATACTCATAGGCTGTGTCTTTTTTACAACTTTCCAGAATAATGGTCGAATCTATTTGATCAACACATGCCAGTTAATCAGTTAATTATTACACAACTGGGCTGGTATTCACAAAGCATCTTAAGTGAAAACTTAAATATTTTGACTTAAGTCAATAATTTGTGCAGCTCACATTTCCCGCAATTTGAAAAATAATCCTTGTTTTCTTAGTGATTATAGTAGCTGTGTACCTAATACTTCAAAACTATGTAAAATATTAAGCATGTTGATTTTCTTGCTTAGATGATACACTGTAGAAAAAATTAAGATTTTAAGAAATTTCTAAGTTTTCTGCTAAGATGCTTTGTGAATACCAGCCCTGGTCTTTTTAATAAGATATAAGAATGACTAAAAGCTGTTGTGTTAAAACATGTGGCTCCCTATTGCAGGAACCTTGACCTTTGACCGATTGGAGTCATCTAAAAGGCCATTATCAGCATTCCTACCAAGTTTGAGTCATTTTTGTGCAAAGTAAACACTGTCCTTTTCTTCAAGAAATAGGCAAATTCAAAGTATTAAATTTTATTAAAATTTTATTCATTGATAAGTGTTGTTCCCCAAGTTAGTAAAATTTCCTGGGAATAAGCAGTAAAATATAATTATAGAGTATATAAATAACACATAGCTTCGAGGGTGATAATAAAAATGTCAGCCTGAGGAAAGTACTGTTACCCAAGGCCGAAGTGATTATCTACTGTAAACCAAGCAGAGCTCACATGTGGAAGAATTTGATATTGGTTTTAGAAAGAAAATGTCACGTGACAAAAAAGTACTGTCAAAAAAGTACTATCACCCTGCTGACAGTAAAAAAATGTTCAATCACGTGGTATATTGATCCGCTTGATCGTAATAGTAAGAATACTACCTGTTTGTCTATGGGAAATTAACATTACGAAAAAAGTGAGGGGTAATACTATAATTTATACTATAAATTAATTACTATAATTTCAGCATGCTCTAATGTTGAACATTATTATGCTTCTTTACCCAAAGTAGGGGAAAGTAGTTATGAAGATCGGGAAAGCAGCTGATGTCCTTTGCCTTGTTTGAAAAAGGATGCATGACTTGTATGAGTATATTTCAAAATACAGCAAGATGCACCTTTCACCTAAATTGAAATAATGAATTGTCACCCAAATGTTATTTACAGGGATTGACAGTGTTGTCACCAAATATAAAGCATAGGAGGTTCACTTCACATTCCCACTGCTCAGTGCAAAACTATGGTACATACCTATATAAATTGATGTAGTTACCATAGTTTTGCACCGAGCCCTCGATTCACACACATGAGCTTAGGGGCAAACATTTTAAAGCGCAAGACACAGAATTATTTTTAGCAGATATTTACTATAAAATCAACCTCTGAAGAGCAATAACCTCTATACAGCGGTCAATATTTGCAGCTCCCAAATGAAGTAGCTCTACAGAGAATGTACTGAATGTATTATTTAGTTTTATTTAACCAATCCAAAACAAGCTACTGAGACTTTGCAACATACATTGTATACCTGGCTTATAGCAAACACGAGTCTGTAGTTATGTACCAACTCATAAAATAGTCATTGAAAATAAGCCACTCCCCACCACACAATGCCCCATAAAAACGGCCGATTTCCTTAGTAACAGTGAATGGACAATTGGTTTAGAAAATGTATGATACTTTTCTATACTAATTTAAGGTTGATAAAGAAACAAATATAGGTGGGCGGGGTACTAATATTCCAATACAAAGGTTTATTATAGTTATTAAAATTAAAGTATAAAATATCTTACAAAAATGCCTGGAAAGTGAATTATTACATGAATGATATTTCTGCTGTCTGGTACACAACTACGAGGGGCACTAAGTCCCATTCCAACAACAGTCAGCGACATGTACGTATAACCGAACCTCAGACATACATATTTCTTACACATTTTTATTCATCCTTACCTGATGGATTCACTAACAGTAAACAAGAAATATGTGCAATATTATATACATGTATTCAAAATAAGTTAACATAACACATTAAGTAAAATGAGGGCAACAAATCAATTAAGAATAATTTTGTAACTTAATAATAATTTTACCAGTTTATATACATGTAATTAGTCAACAAAGAGAGAATTTGAACAGTTACCCTAAATACTAACTGGGTTAAATGCATGCAGGACAAAGTAAGGGGTGTCTAAAACAGGTCTTGAAGGTCACATTTACGAACTTCAAGGTCATGTAACTTGTTTCTGTTGGGTGTTGTTTTGTGGATTGTCTTTGTGATGTGTAGTCGTCCTTGTGCTTCGTTTATTTATTCGTGGCTATTTTCTCCGGTAGGATTTGCCTGCTGGCTTTGTACTCCAGTAGGATTTGCCTGCTGGCTATTTTCTCCGGTAGGATTTGCCTGCTGGCTTTTTACTCCGGTAGGATTTGCCTGCTGGCTTTTTACTCCGGTAGGATTTGCTTGCTGGCTTTGTACTCCAGTAGGATTTGCCTGCTGGCTATTTTCTCCGGTAGGATTTGCCTGCTGGCTTTGTACTCCGGTAGGATTTGCCTGCTGGCTATTTTCTCCGGTAGGATTTGCCTGCTGGCTTTTTACTCCGGTAGGATTTGCTTGCTGGCTATTTTCTCCGGTAGGATTTGCCTGCTGGCTATTTTCTCCGGTAGGATTTGCCTGCTGGCTTTTTACTCCGGTAGGATTTGCCTGCTGGCTTTTTACTCCGGTAGGATTTGCTTGCTGGCTTTTTACTCCGGTAGGATTTGCTTGCTGGCTTTTTACTCCGGTAGGATTTGCTTGCTGGCTATTTTCTCCAGTAGGATTTGCTTGCTGGCTATTTTCTCTGGTAGGATTTGCTTGCTGGCTATTTACTCCGGTAGGATTTGCCTGCTGTATCTTTACTCCGGTAGGATTTGCCTGCTATCAGGAGTATGGTGTAGAGATATGGTTGCTGTGAAGTTTCATTTTTCATTGGCCATGTGATGTCTGTCACTTGTAGATAGGTGTTTGTATTGTGTTTGTGGGCTGCACGCTCTTTGTCTTTTTTATGCATGCTTTTATACCTTATTTGCTTTCCTCACAGAATTAAGTGGTTTAATGTAACCTGCATTGAGGCTGTTCCAACAGGAATACAAAAGGTACAGCTAACAGGTCACAAGTTTGAAGGTTATTCTATAGGGGGTTGTAGGTGGGTGGGTGGTAGTAATTCAAATTACTTTGAGTATCCTTACTGACAATACCAAGATTATCCCAGGTAAACATTACGACCAACATGAAACTTTTGTTTTAATCATAAAATCCCACATTTACATGCAATCATCATATACCAAGTTTTCTTTAACACCATAAAGTTAAACATACCATAGCCATCTTCATCTTTATATACAGAAAATAATAAACATTATTTATATCATCATCATATTTATAGTACCATATTATTCAAAGGTAACTGATACCAAGCCTTAAGGTCATTTATGCTTGATTTTGTGTCCAAATACAGTATTTTTCACCAGTACAGTAACAACAGTCCTCACTTATCAGGCCTGGTAATTAGCAATCATTTTCAAGCCTGAAAATCCAGATTTCAAAGCCTGAAATTCCACTTTTCAATATAAAAAAGAAGGAAAATTCAGGATTCAAAAACCTGAAATCAGACACAAGCCTAAAACACCAGGCCTGCTTATAGACCACCTCAACCCATAGGCACACAGCTAGCTAGAGGCACGCCAAGGCACTTGCCTCTGTGAAAGTTTAGATTTGATGAAAATAAGCATGTTTTGGACAGAAAAACACCCCAAAATTGTACTCTAGAAAATATTTGCCATGGTGCTTTTTTCTTTGAAAACAGCCCTGAAGACTGACTCGAAAATGAGATCAGTCACAATGGTCAATCCTAAGGGTGGTCTTAATATCGAGTGTTTACTGTATTTCAGTGATGTATGATCGTGCGTTGACAAAATGTTACCATGGTAACCAACCAGTACTCTCAGTTCATCAGAAAGCAGCCAACAACACCTTCACACGTACCAGGTGTGAATGACAACACCTTTATATACATTATATTGTCTTCAGTCAACTTACCAGATGAGAAATGTATCATATTTAATACCAATTAAAAAAAAAAATCAGTGCAACATTCCTTAAAGGAACAATACCATTTGTGACAATGTGCAAGCAGGCTAAGGTGCGGTTGCAGTGAGTAAACTAAGTACATATGTAAGCGGTTGCCATGGCGACTGGATACAGCAATCAGTGCATACTGGAGCAACATTAAGGAACATTTGGTTGCCATGGAAACAGTATATTAAGGAACAATTAATTATCCTGAATATTGCATAATCAGCAACATTTAGTAGTTCATTGTTATTGTGACAAGTATATTCAAGAAAATTGCTATTGTGACAATACCATTCTACATCAGCTTGTTGCCCTAGCTGAAAAGTGTGTAGTTGCTATGGAGACAGGATTATTGAGGGAACAGTTGGGTTGCTTTAAAAATTGCACATTCAGGGACATGTGGTTGCTATGGAGACAGGAGTATTCAGAAACAGATGTTTGTCCTGGAAAGCGTACTTACTAAGTAGTTGCTATGGAGACAGGAATATTGAGTAATAATTTAATTAACTTAAAATATTACATATTCAGGGACATGTGGTTGCTATGGAGACAAGAATATTCAAGAACAGAATTTTGCCCTTGAAAGTGTACTTGCTATGTATATTCAGGGACATGTGGTTGCTATGGAGACAGGAAGATTGAGGGAAATAGGGATTACGCAGGAGATAGCATATTTAGGGACATATGGTTTCTATGGAGGACTAGGTGTGTTCTTTTACCAAACGAGCTGTCCACAGGATCACACAGATAGTATTTTATCCAATGAACACCATACTCAATGTTGTTAATGTACCAGCATGAGGAAAAAATAACTTGGTGACCCTGATCGATCGCTTTATATGTTTCCTCAGCCCCACCCAGCCACACTTGTATAATTGAACCTGGGGGCAACTGAAATCATCCATTTTGTATTCAAGTTACAATGCAAGATTTAAACCAATAAACAGACCATACCTAAAAATATTGTTTTCTTTCCCACAATTTTAAGGGAGGGTCAACTATTCACGCTTTAGAACAGACATATCTTGGTTAGTATGGTCCGAGAACAGAAAGCAAGCAATATTTTAAGGATAGTCTGATAGAAAAGCTCACAATATAAGTACATTCTAAACTGTTCGATTCTTCGTTTAACCTCAGATTCTAGCTTAATAAAATCTCAAATTTGAATACATTTTTTATAATAATTCAGGGTCTGTATTGGGCATAAATATAAATTTTGTACGTTTGAGTTTGGGAGTTTTTTTCAACATTGGTCCCTATGGATTTATTACAGAGAGGAATTTGTAGTTATATAAAACTCTGTTATAATTTAATTGTGATACATTTAAAAAATTAATTGTCATAGACAGATTGGTATACAAATTAAATGCTGGTAATAGATGAAATTGAGCCAAATTATTGGTAATAGATGAAATTTTGGAAAAAAATAATTTAGAAAAAATTAAATTTAGAAAAAATTGGAACTAAGCAATCTGATGTCACTACATAGAATTATACAGTTTCTACAACATATATACATGTACATATACTGGACTCATTCTGTACTACCACTGTAACATTGAACAGATGTGAATTTTGAACATATAAATCACAATCACAGTAACTATGTATAGATTGTTCCAGGGATCTCATTTAAGTCGTTGATTTATGACAAAACCTCCCACAATTGTTACTATCCGGATGAGCCAAGTACATGTAACATACAGGGGTGTCAACAGAGCCAAATTAAAAATCCTGAAAATCATATGCGGCTGACCATTTTTGACAAACTAGAGGCCGTCAACCATATATAACTCAGTTTTTCAAACTTTTTATTGAAGAAAATCCTTCAGAGCAGATATAATTTACCATAACTTTGTCATTTCTTGAAATATTTTCATCAAATAACTTTTATTTTGGTCAGAAAGCATAGCTCTTCAATGATAGACAAATCCGGAATTCCGGATAAATCCGGAAAATTGACACCCCTGAACATAGTTATAGGTTAATTCTGCTCAAACAGACCTCAGTTAAGTGACTTAGTGGATAACTCAATAATCATTAAAAAAAACTTTAAACTTTAAAATCTAATTTTTGAATAATCCATCCTAGACTAAGAACCATTGCCCTTGGAAACCCCAACACCCGATCTTTATACAGGGGTTCTACCAGAGGCATAATGCCCAATCCTGAAAATAAGACCAAGTCTGTTTCAGTTGGTATTAGCACACATCCCTACACTAAAACCCAGTTAAAAACATTTTCTATAGATGGAATTTAGTATATGAATTTTCAAATGACAATAACTTAAGTCACTTTTTTGTATTTTTTTATCAAATTACTTTTATTTTTTGCAGAAAAGTTTTTCTTGTGTTGCAAATCAAGCAAATTATTCCGGAACTGTAGGACCTCTGTTTGTTCTGTTACCACTGAATTCTTATGGACTACGCTCTTAGCTGACTCAACTGTATTAACCCTTTACTCAATAGACTCCCCTTATTAACAGCATTCTGATCAGAGATTAGTTGTACTGTGTACACCATCTCCAAACTGCTAATTTGAAAACATAGTTTTAAATGTATCTGAAAACTTTTACTTTTTTCTATACAGTATTACAATATATCCACTAAATGACAAATCTGAAGGTCAGTTTGGACAAACAACAACAACAACAACTACAACAACAACAAATTGACATATACCATAAGTCGTATCGGCCGGATCACATTGGTAATATTTCGACCATTTGGTACCGTATTCAATGAGATCTAGGTACCAGCATGTAGAGAATATCACGTTCATTCCTAGCGAGATTGCTCGTTCAACTTCCTCCATACCACCTTGCCATACTTGTATAATCGTATCATTGGGAAGCTGAAAACGTACCATGGTTACGGTGAAAAACAATGGATAGGCAATGGTGAAAAATGATGGATAGGCAATGGTGAAAAATGATGGATAGGCAATGATGAAAAACGATGGGTAGGCTATGATGAAAACGATGGGTATACAGGCAATGGGGTGAACAATGATGGATAGGAAATGGTGAAAAATGATAGATATAAGGTTATGGTGAAACATAATGAATAGGAATTTTTTATCAACACAAAATTCCATGAAAACTGAACCAGCAAGAGAAATTTGGTGATGAGTTCCTTCCCTTAAAAAACCTACCCAATTCTTAGAATTTAACGAAGATGTTGAAAGATTTTTGACATATTTTTTTTAAGATTTTTTTCCAATCTGAGGCACTCTACGCTATATCCACAAAACAACACAAAAGTGTGTTCCCAAACCAAATATTTTGTAGTACCAGGGCACATGTATTGATAAGTGAAATCAAATGAAGGGGGATTTTTTTTTCAAAGTAAGGGCTGGGTAATGAATATATTAACAGTCCATACATGTTGCAGCAATAAATATTCTATTATGTGTAAGTTTAGCAGAAACATTTCAGCAGGAATACTGATAAAAGGATCAGGTAATGATATTCTGAAGCATCTAAAGTAGAAATCTAAGCTCGAATTGAGATTTTACTCAAATCAGAGTCTCAATTGGAGATACATCTGAAGTTTGAGCTCCAGAAATTTTACTGTAATAATTCATTCAGAATTATGTTTCTGTTTTTGTGCTATCTATTTTGAGTCAAGCCTCCCATCTAAAGTGACAATATTTGAAATGACATTTAACTTTGGTTGAGATGCTTCCAGAGATAAGGGTCTGAGTTCTGGTATGAATATAAAAATCTTGTCTTTTTCTTGTGTACTCAATTTTTATTGGTCAAAATTATGTAAAACAATTTTTCATTGGCTTAACCAGCTTCAAGTCTGTTTATTATCTCAAGAAAAATATAAACAGACTTTACCTATAAAATCCTTCAGTCTTTATTTAAAATAAACCACTATTGGAATTATCAATATAAACAGATGGATACAAAAATATGTAGATATGTCTATATTAAACAGGAATTTGTCATTTAAACAGACAAAGTTTAACACAAAATACGTCGGCTTTGAACAGGAATTAGTCATTGAAACAGACGAACACAAAATACGTCAGCTTTGAACAGGAATTAGTCATTGAAACAGACGAACACAAAATACGTCTGCTTTGAACAGGAATTAGTCATTGAAACAGACGAACACAAAATACGTCTGCTTTGAACAAGAATTAGTCATTGAAACAGACGAACACAAAATACGTCGGCTTTGAACAGGAATTAGTCATTGAAACAGACGAACACAAAATACGTCGGCTTTGAACAGGAATTAGTCATTGAAACAGACGAACACAAAATATGTCGGCTTTGAACAGGAATTAGTCATTGAAACAGACGAACACAAAATACGTCGGCTTTGAACAGGAATTAGTCATTGAAACAGACGAACACAAAATACGTCTGCTTTGAACAGGAATTAGTCATTGAAACAGACGAACACAAAATACGTCGGCTTTGAACAGGAATTAGTCATTGAAACAGACAAACACAAAATACGTCGGCTTTGAACAGGAATTAGTCATTGAAACAGACGAACACAAAATACGTCGGCTTTGAACAGGAATTAGTCATTTAAACAGACAAAGTTTAACACAAAATACGTCGGCTTTGAACAGGAATTAGTCATTGAAACAGACGAACACAAAATACGTCGGCTTTGAACAGGAATTAGTCATTGAAACAGACGAACACAAAATACGTCGGCTTTGAACAGGAATTAGTCATTGAAACAGACGAACACAAAATACGTCGGCTTTGAACAGGAATAAGTCATTGAAACAGACGAACACAAAATACGTCGGCTTTGAACAGGAATTAGTCATTGAAACAGACAAACACAAAATACGTCTGCTTAAACAGGAATTAGTAATATAAATGGATCTTCATAAAACTACGTCTGCTTCTCTGCTAGTTATTACTCATATCATTAATCATTGACATAATTCTCATGTACTGAATGACAGATAACGAAATAAAGATATTTCCCTGACGTAATTGTCATAATTGTCGTCTGCTGATGGTAATGTTATAAATGGCCACATTACATTTATATACCAACATCACGGAAGTACCATTCTATAGGTCAGCAGACCAGGTTATATCAGCAAACATTTTTATAGCAACTAAAAAAGAAATACCAGACTTTCAGATAGCAACTAAAAATACCAGCAAACTAAACGCCAGACATTTTTATGACCTCTAAGACCTTTTATGTCATATAATGACGTTGATAGAAGCCAGGAGAATTGTATGAAGTAAAGCACTCGAGGAATAGCATTTTACGACAATTCCAATAACTGTGTATTAGACAACAGTCTATTTAACTGCCAAAATGATTATAGCCAAGTTATATGAAACACATTTATTCTGCTCGACAGATTTGGACCGACAATTCACAATACCAGACTATCATAATCTAGCCATAAGTTCTTTTCCAAGTCAGACAGACACAGAATGAGGCCTAGATATATCGGTTGAAACACAAAATAAGGCGTTTGTACAGCAAAAACTGACAATTTGATTATCAACACAGTTGTTGGATGGGCAGACGAAATTTAAAGGGACATGATCTGGGTTTTTTGGAAAATGTGTGATGTTCTTGTAGTCTTCATATAGTTCACACTGTTAATTTTTGTACATTTGTCCAAAAACCACAAATTCTAGAGTCCACGTTAGTACATTGTTTTCAATTCTGATCAAAACATGGCATATTCGTGCCAACATAGAAACTAGCATAGAAAATGTCTGTATGAAGTTCCAGATAATTTTAAGTAATAATGCAGAGTATCAGAGTACAACTTCGGCAAACAGGAATATATAGATAAGATGTGGGGTGATTTAACTTTAATTACACGTGGAGATGATAGGATCAATATCATTCTGTAATACAAATGTACTGATTGGATAATTGTTATCGAGTAACCATGGTAACCTACCTGTACATTATTATTCATTATCTCTTGCCAGAATACCATTCTTACACCCGTTGATCTTTTGGTACCCAAACTTTTAATATCTTTAATCAATCTGAAATACAAGAGAATACAATACGACATGGATTAACAGTAAAGCTGATACTTGTAGTTTACGTTTGGTCTAACAACTGACAATCAGACAGACCAATGTGCAATGCGATCTATTCCCCTTCATTAAAACAGGGGCATAATAAATTCCTATAATATACTCCCCCTTGCCTTCCTGTTTCCTTTTTTCCAGCCAACCTGACCTATTTCTTTTTCTTATCTTTAAACAAACTGATTTGACAGGTATCATAACTTTCATGAATAAAGTAAAAGTAGAATGGGTTTTTATCACAAAACCTATGTCTCCCACAAACTCATTAAATTCATCAAGGGCCATAACTCTGGCAACAATGATCCGACCTAAAATTCCTGACAATATGCACAAATACCCTAGACATGGTAGCAAGTATTCATGTGAAGGAAAACTAGCGTGGACAAACTTACTGACATACCGTACATCCTGACTTTCAACCAGTACAATAACAATATGTATGTCTCCTCCACTATATGTGGGCGAGACAGAATCAGAACAAAATCCTACGCAGAAACACTTTTCAGGAAAGATGAAAATAAATTTAGGATGAAAACTCAGTAATTAAATCAGCCTACCAGTAATGTAAAATACTATGCGCTAAATTTAAACCGATTGGAAACCAACCGTCCTCAAACATCAGTGGGTAGTCAAGTTCCCAGACCCTATTTCGGATGTGAAGAATACTCTGGTGAACAAGAATGAAACCTACCAACCTATTACAATTTTTCATACTGAAGTTTAATTACATTTGTACACCAAACATAGTGCTGGTAAAATTCAATGTATACAGTATTGCGTATCAATAATCAGTATACCTCAGCCCAACTTGCTATTATTTCAAAAATGCCCCCAAGCAGTGGCTGACATTTGTGATATTCAGTCCATGATTACCCTTGCAGCGATACAAGTTTCCCTAAATATTTAAACAGTACATGCAGCCAAACAAACTTTCCTTTCTCCTATTTCATGTAACATTTCCAATCATTTCTATACACGAGACAAGAAGGCAAAGATGGCCCTTAATTGCTCACCTGAGTATCACAACTCTATATAATACGTAAGCCTAGTTTGATTTAAGGTTGCTATATTGTTTTTACAATTTGAGCACTGGTGTAGCAGTCAGTCCCCCCCCCCTCTATTTTTCCCCAGGGGAAAAAATTGACTAGTAGGACTGTTAACCGATACTAATTATTATAATCTATCTGTGGTTAATGACCCAAAACCAGAAGGTTTTTTGACGCAAAAACAAATGTCTCCCACAAAGGGCCATAACTCTGGCAAAAATTAATTACATCATTCAAGCTTAAATACCACACAATATTCACAACTAGGCTTGGTACCAAGTACTCATGTGAAGTTTTATTGAAATGGGTAAAGAGAATAAGCACAGACCAAATTTAAGTTACAACCATCCATTATGACAGATTGAAATAAAATATATTTGTATGCACTGAAGCAAACAGAGCAGAACCATTTATGTAATTCTGAAAGAGGATCACCCACTTAGTGCTCAGGGTACTGTTTTATCAAAGCACTTACAGAAATCGTAAACTTACGATCAAATTTAAATTCTTTTTTTGTCTAAAATTATGAAGTGTGGTAAATGGAGCTGCAATACAAACAAGTAATTAAGAATTGCAAGCAATACAGAAGTCCCCTACCAGTTTTAAGCCATTTTCAATGTTTCTGTTGCCATAGCAACCACAATTTTTGTCAGAATCAAAATATGTTTAGATGTGCATAATCCCCTCATTGCCCCCTATCCACATACCAAGTTTCATAAACCTAGCTTGGAAACTGTTTGAGTTATGACTGACGGACTGACTGACGGACTGACGGACGGAGGGCAAACCTATAGTCCCCTCCGGTCAAAAACCAGTAGGGGACTAATAATGATTCAGTTAATGAACTCCTACAAATCATATCCATCACTAAATTGCAGTTGTTTAAGAATTATAAAGAATTTAAATTTGAGCGTAACTGTAAGATTTTTGTAAGTGCTTTGATAAAACAGCACCCAGGTGAGCTAAAAAAAGCACAGCTTTACAGCAGCTTGTTATTGTGAGGCAGGGCTCGACATTAACACTGGTCTGCTGGTCCGAGACCAGTGAAAACCCAGAAGGACCAGTGAAAATACTGGAGGACCAGTAATTGTCCTATTTACAAATTGGGCGCTTTTGCCCTGTCGGACCAGTGGCCAAAATAGTTAGTGTCTAGGCCTGTGAGGTCATTGTAAAGTTAAAAACTTTCGCTTTTGTATCGCTTTTCTTATGCAACAGACCCCAGACTTTGTACATTGTAATACTTACCTAGTGACATAGTACTCGAGCACTTTGCGTATATCGTAACTATAGTAATATGGATCTGTATTCCGTACCTCATTCTCTGGTTTACCTTCAAGTTTGGCAAGAAACTTTGTAACTTCCATATTAGATTGCCTGAAATATACACATATAACCAAATTTTACCGGACGTGTCAAGTTTCAAAGTTTATTGCATTTCAGGAAACAGGCATATGATTCATCCAAGAGCAAAGAGGCTGACATATCCTACTCCTACTCTATCTCTTTACAGTGGCAAAACCATAACTTTGGAGTAGGTCAGACAGAATCTGGACTATTTCGTTTCAAAGATTTTAAGACATAATGGAGGAAATCAGTCAAAAGGAGGACGAATCACCCCCCCCCCCCCCCCCCCCCCTGAAACATTGTACATCATTTTAGTGGTTGTTGTTATTCATATTACAAATCGTCCCTTTTGCGCAACAAGGTCATATCTTACTATATGCTATATGAAGAGTAGAGAGATAATTGTTGCGCCAAAGGAACAAAATTATGAAAATGGTTGGAACAACAAATTGGTATGGATGGATCAACCAAGCAGACGACAATGATGACAAATCTTCATTAACCAATCACAAACAAGCAGACGACAATGATGACAAATCTTGAGATGTTTTTGTCGACCTGAAATATCTTAATTCCCCGTCTACGTCTAGGATTTAACATTTATCGGGATGGCTTGAACTAGGGAAACCATTTTATGTCAATACAATTCATTCTTGATTTCACATTTTTCTGGATGGCTTGAACTAGACAAACCATTTTATGTCCATACAATTCAATGTCAAAGTTTTGCAATTTTACAACAACAAAAACACCAAAAATATCACATCGACTAGCAATGAATAATGCAAAATTTTCTGCGAGGAAAACCCACACAGCAACATAGTGGAAACTGAAATTGTTCATAGTGTGTTTCTTTCGTTTCGGTGATTCGGTAAAATTTATTGGATTAGCTTGGTGCAATTTGAGAGTACTACCGTAATTGCACCAACAAAAACACCCGCTATCAATACATTTATCATGAGTTGGCATGACAACAGCAGGTCCAGACAATGTCTGTTTACCATTTTTCATGTGGAATTCTTTTTATGCACTTTATCAAACAAATAAAATACAATACCAATTTAGATGTTATTTACGGGTTTTTGAAGTTTTTTAGTCCCTGTGAGAAGGCATGTTACTTAGGTGGCATGCCGTATTTATTATTTCTCGTATCCAATGGCTTGATTACTGTTAAAAAAACGCCCATAATGCATTTCTCTTAATTCGATAGAACTTAAATCGAAACTAATGATTTTTTACACAAAATTCACAAATCTATTTTTAGATCTTAAACTGAAAGTTAGGAATTTCCTTGAAATCATGATACTGCAGGATCTAAGTGGTTAAATAAGTGACATGGTATTATTGACGAAACTAGCAAATTTACAAACTTTCCTAACATTTGATCTAGTGTAAAATTTGGAAGAACTCTTAATAAGAAATAGCAAATGCCTAGTAATATATTTCCACATGCCAAATTCAGAAATCGCCAACTTTTGGACGTGCGGAAATATCAATTACAACAGTATCTTAAGAACATTTAATCTGACTTTATTTAGTATATCAAAATAGTAGTAACTGTTGTACCATTGTATTTTAATTTTATAATTTGTGGTTTGAACATCCCACAGGCGGAATTTCAGTCATATGGAGTTGACCCAGTATTACCTTAAACTTCGGTTTTACAAATTTTTGTTGAACATTGAATTTTGTGGATTTCATAAAATGCCCTTAAACTTCATCAAAGAATTGTGCATTACTACTTGCTAATCAAAGTGAGTTTTTGTGATTCGTCCATAAATAAGTCTTTTTATTATATTCATATTATTCCAAAGCTCAGAGTGCCAAGTGATGCAGCTGTACCAGTACCATTATTTCATGATTTTGGTGTAGCGTGACATTATATGCCCGCCCCATTCCCAATACAGTTGCAGTGATCTCTGAACAACCAGAGCCTTTAATGTTTCAATGTATAATCACTTAAAGGTGTACTACTGTGGCATTATGTCCAATACCCATGACAGAGTCGAAACTTTCAATATTATTGTCATATTACTTTTATTTTCTGGAGTAAAGATAACTCTTTCAAGAATTTAGGGGTATCAAATTAAAAATCAGGAAAATCTTATGTGGCTGACTATTTTAACCAAACAAGGCCTCCCCAGCTTGTATTACAGAAAATTCTTCTGAGCAGATTAAATTTACCAGAACTTTGCCATTTATTGAGGTATTCAAATCAAATAACTTTTATTTTTGTCAGAAGCCATTGCTCTTTTAGGATAGATAAATCAGGAATTCAGGATTAATCAGGAAGATTGACATCCCTGGGAATTCTGAATTATTCTGGACTACTGCACTTACCAACAAGTCATAGGGACCTCGTCCCCTCCAAGATGTATGTACTGATCCTTAAATTGATGAAGAACATCCTTGAAAAAATTCTTCAAAAATCTGAATGTCTCATTCTTGCTTGGATCCATCGGGCCCAAATACCCGTCCACTGGTCTGTCGCCTTGGTAGCACTGGGTCAAGATATCTGGTCGACTCAAACCCCATGAATATGTATGACCTATAAAACAAACGCACAAAAAGGTAATGAACATTGAAAGCCTCTAAAACTTATCTAACAAGAGCTGTCCACGAACAGCGCCCTCCACTATTCACAGTGCCATGCTTGTAAAGTATCATCATTATACATTCAAAACAAAATGCTTCATTGCAGCATTACCCTCCGCTGTGTAGAGGTTGGGGCTTCTGGGTCCAAAAAGGCAGATAATTTGGAAAAAATGCAGGTTACCTACTCCTGCGTAGGTCTTGGGGTCATGATGTTTACCAAGTAAGCAAAATATCAAAGGAATATGACAATGCACTTTGAAGATATTAAAAATATTAGAGGTTAAAAACCTGTACCTAAAAATGTATCCAGCAGAACTTCTATGCCACAAACTGCCTTAGGACCGGGAAAATAGTTTGAGCCATCTACTTGTTTTGGGGTTATCTACTATATACTAGTACATTATCATCTTGACGGGACAGAAGAACTCTGCTAAACTAAATAGTGTGTAACACTTTCATACATGCCAGATCTCCTGCATCATGCGTGAGTCTCCTGCATTTGAGACTCTACTCCTGCATGATCGGAGGCCAATTTATCAAATCTCACGCATTTCATGGACAAAGTGGAACCTGACTTTTTTGTTTACACTATGAAAATGATGACAAATATTAGTTTAAATTGCTACATGAAGCATGCATGGTATTGTCATAAAAGTAAGATAAGTGAAAACAGCATATAAACTTCAATACTTTAAGTCTAAACTTTCAGCTAGGAAAATCTCCTGCATTTTAATGAAATCTCCTGCATTTCCATCACCAATCTCATGCAAAGAGGTCTGCGAAACATGGCATGTATGTACTTTCTTGGTTTACAGTATAACTCAGTAACATTGAGTCATCTAAAATATTAACTACATTGGTCAGAATATGTAAAGAGTAATGTGGGAAATCACCATCAATTAATGAAGTATGTGCCTAGTACATAGGAAGCTAAGTGTAAACTGACTAAACATAATTACAACCTTGCACTTATATATCATACCTGATACTTACAAAAAATAGCTATACAAATCAATTACTGATATGGCATAATGGCAATCTGTCTTGTGTTAGGCCAGAACAATTTAACTAGTTCTAGTTACATGGTAAAATTAGGTTCGGTCGGTAGGAAAAACATTTATGTTTTAAAATTATTTCATTTCTCCGACCCAAGAAGGCCATCGCGGCCAACTGTGGAAGAGTTATCAATGGCGATACATGAGAATAATTTATCCTTAAAAATCGATATTGGAACACCCTTAATGCACTAGTTTTCGTACTGTTCCGGAAATCGCCGATTCCGCGAACAATATTTCTATTTTTGCTATAAAATGTTTAGGGTCGTGCTAAAAAGTTACGGTCAGTCAGGTTACTAAAACCACATAATTAATTTGTTTTGGCCTTAGTGGAAAATGCCCCTGGAGGTGTCGAGATGTCGGCACCATACCTAGTAGGTGTAGTCAGACCTGACACTCGCAGACATGAGTAGTCAGACCAGAAACTTGCAGACATGTGCAATTACTATTTCCATCCATCCAGAGGCATAGAGCAATCAGTAACAATATTAATACAGTAAGAGAGTTTGAGAGACAGCATAGTTTAACATAATTTCCAAGCTGACGCATTCAACATTTCCACGCTGACGCATTCATCATTTCCACGCTGATGCATTCAACAGTTATGTATTTGTGAATACTAGATGTCCATGCAGAATGTGTTCTGATGCACATGCGATGGTTATATATATATTATTATTGATGATAAACATATTTTGACATTTTCCTAGCAACAGACCAAGAGAAAAATGGACAGAAATGTGCAAAGCAATTTACACCTGGGTACTGTTTTATCAAAGCACTTATGGATATTGTAAACTTATGATCAAAATTAAGTCCTTTATAATTTGTTTACAATTAATAAGTGTGGTAAATGGAACTGCAATTATACTTATAATGATTCAGTTACTAATGCCGAGCATAGCCTTTATTTGCCAGTCAGCTTTCAGCTGAAATATGGCAGGCATATATGTGAGCCTCCACCCGGATTTGAACCCGGGTCGCCAGATTAGAGGACAAGCGTGCTAACCATTGAGCTACGGAGGCACTGAACGCACCAGTTTGCAGTTGTTAAAGAATTATAAAGAATTTAAATCTGAGCATAACTTTATAATATTTTCGTAAGTGCTTTGATAAAACAGTACCCTGACCTCATCAAAGAAGGGGAGGGGGGGAATAATAAATAGCCAGCACTCGTTTGCACACTTCTATATAATTTTTTAAAATTTTCGGAAGTGCTTTGATATAACAGTAACCTGACCTCATCAAAGAAGGGGAGGGGGGAATAATAAATAGCCAGCACTCGTTCGCACACTTCAGACTTCAAGACCACAGATCCTGCTACAACCCATTCATAATGCACCCATCATGTTAACAATCACAATCAACTCAAACAGAATGCGAGAACAACCGAATAACCAAGTTTTGAATCAAACAATTCCATGTAATGTGCATGAAAATACTGTAAAGTCAGTATTATACATGGGGGTAAATTTTTGTTGATTTTGCGGTTGAACTCAACCACAAAATCTAATCTCCACAAATAATCAACCCCCAAAGTATCGAAGGGCTTGAATCTTCATTTTTGCAATCACAGGAATTTTCGATCCCAAGAAATTGCAATTTAAGAAAAATCCTTGAAAATCGATGATTTTACGGCACAGGAACTGAGGACGATAATTGTGTTATTGCATGCCAAAGCATTGCATGATTGTGCAATATGACTCCCAAGTAAAAAATCAAAGCACTGAGAATGTTTAAGCTCCACAGGGAAATTACACAGATTGTGTTCAATATGGGAACAATCAACACTGTTTAGAATGATGAGGTTAACAAATGTTGTAAATTTAATTCCATTAGGTTGTAAGGGCTTTGATCTAACCATGTTTGATATTCCTAGTTAGAGATTTTATGTTGCCATTTATGATGTAGTTCAGTACTGAATAGCAGGCAGTTAACGCAACCCTTGTTACAGGTTTAACAACTTTTTTTTAAATCTGTACAAATTCTATTAAACTGTCTCTCATATTTACATTTTCAGCTCTTCTTCATAGACAATGAAATTAACCCTTTAATGTTCTAGTAATGTAGCATGGTGTCGTATACTATTTATTTTTAGAGGTTTATTGTGAAACAAGTTTTCCAACTTATATTAACCTGAATCCATCTCAACATCTCATTGCACCACAAGTGTATGAGAGAAGCAGAATTTTTTTCGCTTCTTTGGGAAAGGGTCCAGGTCCGTTCAGATTGGGAATTTTCGCATCGTGACAACTTGAAATTGGGAATTTCCATGAAGCAGAAAGGCGAAATAAAACAGAAAAAGAGATTACATGCGAATGATTATTGGTTTCTTTGAACTTTATGCTGGACCTCTTGTCAAAAATGTTCATAACTTTATCATTTTATGTCCGATTTTGAAAATTATTTTTTTAAATTGTAAATTGGGAATTTCTCCATTCAAATTTGGGAAAATTATAGCCAGTATTTGCAACTGGGAAAGGGTCCGTTTTCCGGACCCTAATAAAGAAGGATAAAAATCACTGGAGAAGAGAAGCCAATCTTACCCTTTCATGCCAGTGTTTAGAAGGGAATTGCTGGTACCATGTGCATTTTATCTTTAGTATGATCTAGCCCAGTGTAGCAGTCCTTTTTTCCCCAGGCCAGTTTTCCCCGGGGAAAGATCGGGTCCGGGCCTTTTTTCCCCCCTCTGGTCCATTCCCCCCCTTAATAAACGCTATTCTTGATCAATAGAACTAGAGGCCTCCTGCTCTGGAAGCGGATGTTCTATCTGGTGGCTACCCTATCGAGGAGGCGGTGTACTAGTTATCTGTTAAACTTACCTGGGGTATCAAACTCGGGTTCTACACGTATCCCACGGAGACGAGCAAACTCTATAATATCTGCTATATCTTCAGGCATGTATACAAACGTAGGATGATAGGCTCCCTGAAATATCACAAACAAATCAGTATATATATATATGAAATCTAAACTTGATTTGTGTATTGCCACGATGCTTCTTCATTGTGTGGTGCCAGGAAACGCCATCACTCTTATGTGATAAGCATATAATTTTTGGAAATTGGGGTGTTACAACATATACTGGGCATCACTGAACAGTTCCCACTGATATATACCTCTGTAATTTGTATAAAATATGAACTATCGGTACAAAAGTTTTTTTATAGTGTGTGCATTTGAATATTGTTAAATAGGATAGCTGTGACTACACAGTAAGCTAGGTCAAAACATAGTTGTGTTCAGGTTTTAACACATCGTAACTTGAATTTTAAATTATAAGAGTCAATAGGGTGGTAACTTTTCATTGACACAGAGTATATCAGATACAAAACACGTTATTTAAGAATTTTATGTACTTATTCTTGTTGATAAATGTACCACATTATGACCTTTTTACTTTCACTTTCGCTTATTTTGGTTTGAGTTCAATATGTGCATCTATGGAAGAGATAAAGAACAGTAACTGTATGATGACGGCAGGATGAAAGGACAGTATGACAGAGCGGGGTTTTTCATGACTGTGGCTTAATAGGACTGCCTCACATATTGGTGTATTGCAAAAATAAAACAAGACTGCGTTCAATAAACGCTTATGCCCCCTGTGGAAGCCTTGTCCATAAATAAGTCTAAGTCCAAAATTAGGTCAAGGTGAAGGTCAAAATGGGGTCAGGTGATACAGGTGTGTGGAGAGTGTTCATATACAACATCCATGCAAGTTTGGAAGATTTGTAGCAAGCCATAATGATGCTAGAAGAAATGGTCAATTTGGGTTAACCAGGACGGACTAACGGACGAACAGACGAACGGACAGGTGAATCACTATATGCCTCCCGATCTATCGATACGGGGGCATAATAAAATTGTCAAAAATCCGCGTAATTTTGGTATAGTTACTTGTATATCCCATAAACAACCACACTGACATCAAAAATAACTTTAGAAACTTCGGCATTAAGTAGTTATTTAGTATTTTTGCATAAAAAATTCTAAAGGGTATTAATATACCCTATAGAATTAACACTATTATAACTTAAATTACCTGAAATTTGTTTGCATGGGATGAAACGAATCGATAAATAAACCAAATACCTCACTGATGTTTACGCTGTAGTTTGTTGATGTTACAGTTCGATCACGCATGAATTACATAATTCACAAAGCATATTGGAAGGAAACTTAGCGGGTTTTTTTCAAGAAAAAAATACTCAGTATGCGATATCGAGAATGGTTAAAATTGCTTATTTGCACCAAATCTTTCATAAAGCAACCGTCAGTTGCTTTCTATTACATCAATGCTTGGTTAGGTTGGAAAATCATGACATACAAAAATTATAGCCCAATCTGTGAGGTAGCACCTTTAAAAACAACAACAACAGAAATTCAAACTAATGATATACCCTTTGAAATGGTGTAAAAGCAATTAACAGGGTTTGAAACATAAATTAAGCCATCAAAGAGGAAAAATTATCCCCTACGTCAGGTGTAATTTGCAATATTTTCAATTTTTGCAATTATTTGCGAATTGAGTACCCGGCGAATTCATAAATTCTTGTAAGTATACTTTCTTAACATGAAAACCTATCATTGAATCTTCAACCGCAAATTAATAAATCCGTAAAATAAATCTTGTTAATAAAATTCACGAATTATTGATTACACAAATATTAAGTGATTTATAGTAAGCAAGTCCCTTTAAAGAAAATTCAAAAACAGTAGAAAGTAATCGAAATGTCGTTAAAAGTAAGCATTTTCCAAGCATTAAGTGCATTCAGCTATCAGTTTGGATCTTTTTTAAGATGATATTAATAACACTTTGTCTCTAGACTGAAGAAAAGAATTCCACGATTTGTCTTGATGTGTCTCGCAATATTAAAGTAATCATTCACTCTATGAAACAGTCAGTTCAATGAAGGACTAAACAACTGGGAGTTAGTTCTTAGCTATCCTATCTAAAGATCAATCAAAATAAACTTAAGTAGTCCAGAGTGATTTAGATTTATTCTCTGTGACTCTGTACCAATTGAACTCATCAAATTTTGTCAGGAAATCAATCAAACTGTCTTTTATTAAAGCGGCTTCCTCATAAAATTTAGAAAATCACAAAATCTTTCCAACTAGCTTTTCATCAAACTATATTTGATTAGAGAGGCCTGGTCACATAATTTTAAAAAATCAGAAAATATATCAAACTATTTTGTATCAAAGAGGCCGGGTCATATAAATTTAGAAAATCAGAAAATGTTTCAAACTATATTGCATTAAAGAGGCTTCGTCATATAATTTAGAGTATAAGAAAATATTTCAAACTATTTTTATTAAAGAGGCTTAGTCATATAATTTAGAACATCAGAACATATTAAAACTTTATTTTATTAAAGAAGCATGGTCACATAATTTTAGAATTAAGATCCGAACTATACTCCTTTAAACATACAGTCAGGCATTATGTTTTTAAAAGTTTTTTATATTTCAAATGAACATCTGGAAAATGTTTCTCTCAAAGGTAAGACTTTGTAATACCTTCAAATAAAGCATTCTGGTTATAAAATACAGAATAAAAGTTGTTTTTACGTGTTAATAACAGAAATCATTTGTCAGTTGAAAAAGGGCCACAACTCTCTCAATGCATCAGGGAATTAAAACCAAACTTAAATCTGTAGTTTATTGCTGCCTCAATTCGCCAGTATAGTAGTTTCTTTTTCAAATAAAGTAATTCTATTGCCATAACGTCATCCGACCAATGAAATAGCTTGTATACATACCTTTGTACTCAGATCAGGATAAGCGTTGCTGTAGAAAGGAAACGACTGGTCATCAACTATATGCCAATGTAAAACATTCATCTTGTTCTGCGCCATGCCTTCCTGTAAAAAGAGGAAGATACAACTGTAACTTGACCTATAATCATAAGTAATGATGTAATGACTTTCTATAATACCTGGTTTTCATAAATACTTTATTAAATTTTGAAACTATCGGCCATTTTTTATAAGCAAATCTGAATTTATTAAAGATATTAACTACCATAGCAGTGATAAATGCCGTACAAACCCTTCCAATTTTGCTAGATTTTAGGAATACAGACATCCCTATTCTCTGGTGGCATGCTCTCTCTGATTTTAAAAATATATTTTCTATCATAATTATATTATGTATTCTCTGGAGAGTTTTCAGACTAAAAGTGTCCAGTTGATAATTGACACTCCCAACAAACTCCAAAACCCACAACCCTTTGATTTTATTGCATTTTTGGCATTTCTATTTTTCGACTTTCTCTATTAAAGTGTAGGCTGTGGCCTACACAATGTGGCCTACACAGCCTATAAGCAACTACAATGTCCAGACAAGTGCTTTCACAAATATAACAGAAACCGAGAACCAACATATAGCCTGTTTCCTGCACCACAAAACATTATACATACATAAAGCCTGGAACCGAAGCCAATACAAATACAGATACCAAATAAGTTGAAGCCACACCATTATGGCGACTGACAGAACTATTATATAACTGGGAAGTCTAAATAGAATAATGACTGTTTTTATGCTTATGTAATTCTCTATTCATTACGCTTAACAGATCTAGACTGTCTCCGAAGCCGATAAACCAATATAGCCAAGTTAATACAATAACAGACGTATGATAGTCAAGACTCAATAGTCGAATGATAAGTGGTTTTGTGAGGGTGAAATCTAAACACTTCCAAATTTCGAATAATAAAATACAGAAGCCAATGAGACGAGATAGTAGTCTGTTTATTGCTTCATTTGGACTTTGAAACACTGAAAATGTCGTCCCTGGAGGAAGAACCTTATCTGCAGCATTATGAAGGCTTAGAACTGTCTGTTAATGTGAATATGTATATAAGGGTATATATAACGTACTTAGACTAATTGTGCTACAAAGGATTGCGCAATAACGTTCATGCAATTTCCAAATATACACAATACCCGAAAATGCATTTCCCTTTCACCTTTACAGAGCTTTCAATATACTCAATTAAATGAACAGTTTAATTCAACAATAATTATTCATTTATCTATTTTATTTCTGGTAAAGATGAAATCTCAAAAGGGCAACACACAAGACCAACAAAAGCAAACTTAATTTGCACCTAAAATTCTTGCCTGGTATAGGAAAAAATTTAAGACAAAATTGATGGCAGTCCCAGAGGGGTCAGTGCAAAACTCTATAGTACTGCAAGATCATCAACAATTTTTTTAATTTCACCAATGGACCCTTTATGTGGTTGCATAATATAATTACACACACAAATTATCCCACATGTTATGTGCCACCCAAGACAATGCAGTCTATCAATTAACCGTGTAACTAAACAGTCAGTATCATATTAAGGGTTGGATACCGGTACTCGGTACTGGAACCGTACTGAAACTCATTTTAAAATATACCGGTATATACCGTTTCAGAAAATACCGGTACCGTTATCGGTACTATTATACTAATATCAAACTTACTAATTTCCCATAACCTACACTACAGCTCCACTTCATGTTTGGAAATAATTCATAGTTTGTTAGTTTTGGTTACAAGATCTATTATTCTGGTATTCCCCGATGACATCATCATTGACTCTTTAATCATACGGACAACTGAACGGGAATTGCATTCGGTAACTTCAGCGCACTATGGTCAGAAAAAAAATTCATACCTCATACAGGGTGACAATATATGTCCGGATAACAAAATGTAATAGTTTCAAAATAGTTAATGATATTAGTCTTACCAATACATATTCAGTCAAAGCACATGTGTAAATTTTGTTTTACGTATTTAGTTCAAGAATTTATCACTTAAATTGTCTGTAGTAGGTGTTTAACATGACACCCCTTATTTCTGAAAACATGCTGAGAGCGACGTCGAAATTTCCCAAATCACGTCATTGCACACTGCATGATCAACTCTTCGCATTTCCCGGCAAATGGATGATTTCAAAAAGTATGTCGATATTTTGTGGGTCGTAAGTATATAGCCGCCCTAACATATCCCCAAACAATAACCCAGTGTGACTATGTCTGGTTAATGGGGGTGGGAGGGGCTACGGATGAATAGTTTTCAGGGAAATGAGTTGATCTTCAAATGTTTGCTTTAAATTACAAAAATGTGTCGAGAAATATTGTGATGGAGGAGCCTCATTCTTTTAAACACAACACTTGTCAATGAATTCCCTCCTTTTGATTTATATAATATAAAAGTTACATCTCATATATAACAATGTGAACAAATATGCATGGTTTTCTTCTACATATAATTTGGCGCATTTGTTCCATGTTCAAATCTGTCCGTAGAATTTGGGTCTACCTTGGTTGCTATGTCGAAAGTTTAAATACTCCCTTAGGATTCAAACTTGTAACAGTCATCTTCTGATTTGCCTAGCAGAAGGTACGTGGATGGTATCTGGGTACATTTGTATAACCTTCTTCTCATCAATGCGGGACATTTTCCAATTAATAGTAGAGTTTGATCATTTATGACGTGACAGTCATTCGGGAATTCTATGGAATGTACCACGTTACTAATGACTTCATGAATGTAACCATGACATTGTAAGAAGCTATTAACTAACGGTGTACACATTTTTGATTTTCAATATTTTAAATACGACCAAAATTGGCTCTCTATGACGAACATGGACAAAGTTATTAAATTTTGTTATCCGGACATATATTAATTGTCACCCTGTACATGTCGGTATCGGTATCATTAAAATACCGTATCGTTTCGTCTGTACCGGTACGGTATCGTATTGTTTCATTCTTAACGGTATCCAACCCTAATTTCATATTCAAATGTCAATAGACTATCTTCCACATTTTCAAGTACTCAAAGGTGAAAAACCCACTAAAGTGACAATAAATTCCAATTTAGGTTGAAGACAAATACATTAGATTGCATATAATTGAGTTGAATTACAGCAAAAAATTTATGATAGTGTTATTAACCCTGTACTCAAAAGCAATTATGCAAAGCAGTTCCGTAACAAGATATTTTGATACAGTACCATGAGGTAACTATTAATTTTGATGCAAAAGCATTGAAAAGCATTTTTCATTGCATTTGTTTTTGATTACCTTATTTCAATGCAAATATGTTTTGGGTATCAACAGCCAGTTTATCTGTGAATAACAACTGGTATGGAGATAATGAACACATTTGATTTGTCTTTAAGGTAATTCACAACTCTTAAATATTTCTGTACAAGAGGTATCAAACACCTGATTTTTATGAAGAACACACTCATGATAATAAATGTGCAAACCCATAACAGTTTTGCTCGGCTAGTTTTTAAGATATTTTTAGATTTTGGAGAAGCCCCCTAAAAACTGATATTTGCATTTTACCGAAAAAATTTGACACTTAATTACATGAAACTCGGCATGCACGAAATTTCGTATATGCGGAATCACACGACGTTTGTTTTAGAATATGCATGTTATGTGTATTTTTGAATGATATTTTAAAATATGTGATTTTTCATTTTTAAATGATACGCAAAAAATAGTTGAACAACATACTGTTTTCGTACATGCAACCAGTAGAGTAACTATTATAAAAGTTTTATCCAAAATTTCATGGCAGTTGCTCGGCTAGATTTTTTTAATTGACACTTAAGGGATTTCAGAAATGTCGAAAACCAGGAGAGTTTACAAAATACATCAACGTTTTATATACGTTGTATCAAGTTTTCGTGATAATTTGTTTTTGAAAAAAGTGTATATTTAAAGATGAGCCCAGTTTTAGCTATAATTATGCTCTTTCACATTAGCTAGTCTATATTCCTACGAAATAATTGCAAAAGAACCTTCCTCTCAAGTGGTCGGGATGCCTGCATAACAAATATAAAATCTTGTAAAGGCGCATTATAATACGTTCCACATACGTAGTAGCTAGAATTCGCGAGTGTTGGTGTTTCAAACATTTAGAATAAATGACACATACAAGTTTAGCTATAGTTTTTTTCTGCAAGTTTATTATAGTATAATATAGCAATTACTATACAGTAAATTCGCGATTTTAAGACATGAGAATATGCTGACACATCAATTTTAAGTTTTTCGTACTATTTCATGGTAGTCAGACGCTTTCAATACGTCTTATTTACACCGATTTCAAACTTCCGCTCAACTGAAGAGTGTGCAATCACCTTAATTAGAATAATTATAACTGTAGGTAAAAGGAGGAGTCAAAGAAGTAAAGGGTCAATACAGGCTTGAATGGAACCTGAGCTGTTCCAATTGTTTAATCTGCTATTTTGTCTGCAACATGGTGTTAATTTTTTGTTTGTTTCCCCGATGTATGAAACCATCATTATGAACCATAGCGGATAGCTGACACACTCATAGCGTAAGAGATCCCAAGATCGGAACAAGGTTTACAAAGAAGGCCCACACTTACTCAGCTGATTTCAGTGAGAATATTTGAAACCTTACGTAGGTGCACAACTTGACATGTGCATGTTGATAATCATTCCGGCAAATTTTCAAGACCATACGGGGGTTCCATTTGACCTAAGTTAGGGGTTTTGAGCCTTGAAATTTCCAAAAGCCACATTTTGACCCTTAACAATTTAGTTCAAGGGTGAAATTTTCTTTAAATGGTAGAACTCAGTCAAAAATATCAAAATTACCTTTGACATTCATAGGCTAGTGGAACCCCTGGCCATATAGCTAGAATTCTTCAGACATAATAATAATATTAACATCAGGGGTGGTAATTCAATATTGATCTAACTTGACTTAAGGATAAGGACAACCAAGCAGATCACACCATACTAATCTCTTAGCCAGTAACAGGCAATATGATTGGCCATCCTTATTCTCCGATTTACAAGATCAATATTGAATACCACCCCTGGCAGTACACCATACTGCCACAGTGGAATTCACCAATATGCTGCAATTATATTTTTTGTTGCGAAAACGTGGGTAACAAAGTCTGTGAACTTGTTAAACTATAAAACTCAAACCATGTGGATGCACATGATTAAATTATACAGACATCATGCACCCAGGCGTACCAGACAAAGCTCTAACAATGGAAACCATGATTTAAGGGTGATAAGAAATGAATGTACTGATGACATCATCTCAATACAGGTTAGCTGCCATCGATTATTACGTGAATGTAGTAATTAATGCACAACTTAAGACAAGGCTTTTTAATATTCATCGTGTGTATACAGTAAAACGTCTCGAAAAGGTACTTCCAAGCAGCAACCTCTGAGGAGCAGCAACTTTCAAGAAGCAGCAGCAATAAACCTCTGAGAAGAGCAACCTCTGAGAAGCGGCACCTTTTGAGAACCAGCAACCTCCGAAAATCCACGATGCCACCTTTCAGAGAAAAAATTGAAAGAATACTCAAGCATTTAACTTAATAATGGCCTACAAAATAGCTGGTTATTTGAAAATAATTTTAAATTAGTGATTATTAACTTTCTCTAAAAACTTTGTAATCAAAGCAGTATTTAACAGTTTTGTGGGTGTATCACATGCAATGAACACAATTATATATAATAATGCAAATAGCCATTTGTTTTCTACAACAGACAACGAAGCTTAAAATGTGCTAATAATCATATAGATTTCCACAAAGAAATGTATGGGAAGCCAATTGGGTACAAGTTGCGCAGTAAACTGGCGTGACTAACCCTTAACTAAACATTTTTACGTAAATATGTTTATATTAAATTAATTATTCTTTCTTCGCAAATAATTTGTAATCATAATTGAATGAATTTAACTGCAGACTAACACAAAAACAACAATATATATTTTACAAAGCATCGTAAGCTGTTTTCGTGCCGTGAATATTTCATGGAAATGTTTCATCGAGTATTGGATTCAAATATTTAAGAGCAGATTACCAAACCATAAACAAAATATAAAGTGCTATATTTCAGACTGTTACAAAGGAGTAATGCAAGTCGTAAAGCAAAAGAAAACATTGGAAAAGCTTGTAAACAGATCAAATATTCATTATCTTGCAACATTTCTGCAAATTAGGAACGCCCACTATGGCAGACTCTTGTCCTGTTTTAAAGCCATTGTGAGCAACCTAGTATTTGTTTACCGTAAAATTTCAATTATAATAGCACACACATATATCAATACATGATGCTAACCAAAAATTGTATGCAGGCGTACCGATAATCATTTTCCATGTCTCGGGTACTTTCTTCAAATTTTCGTTGCCTCAGACTAGTTTTCTTAAAATCTTCTCCCCATTTTTAACTCACAGTGTGCATTATACAATTGTGCCATTACAGTAAATAAAGGTGAATTATTGAGGCACAAAAGGTTCAGAGAGATAACTGACAGGACAATACTGTATGTACTGTCTAGAATCATTTTTTATTTAATGATACAATTGAAACAATAATTGTAAAGAAAATACATCAGCCCATATAGATGTGTTATAGTAGGGAGAATTTGACTTGACACTCGACCTTCCATAGCATATTAATGCATAATTCAATAGCTAATAATTATAGTGTCTATATTTATAACCCCGTTGGTACGTTTTCATAAGCCGAAAGTATCACAAAGACACTCAAGGTGTAATATCACCACAAATCTGAGGGACCGATATTGCACGATTTGCTCGTGGAAATGCAAATTATCAATGCAAGATTTTTTAGAACCTTGTAATAATTATATTCATTCCCAAAGGTCAAGATCAAGTCAATTTCTCTGTGCTTTACAAGCTGACTTAAATGTGTTTGTAAATGACTTTTGACTACTTTTTAAATTATTCACAGTTTCCATAGTGTCATTGTGACTTAATATTCTCCAACCTCTTGTCAAATAAATATCCCCTCCAATTATCACATACCATATATTATGCCAACACAAAACTCAATGTTTTAAAACAATTTAATGAAATTAGAAATCTTCAATACATAATTCATGCATTTTCGTTTTAGTGTGATCTAATGAAGTTAGGATTCTTTGTTACATAATTCATGATTTTAACCAATAAATGTTTCTCAACATGTCGTAAAGCATTTGAACGATGACGGTTTGAACAATATTCCTCAAATCCTGAAGGAATATTTAAGTAAGTTAGTATTTATTACGCATAATAATCGTAAAATTCTATGTTACTTTCGTTTATTGTATCTAGCTACTTTCCCATAAAATTTAGTTAGAAGTTGCCGCATACATAATTGACATTATACAAGTTGTCAATCAATTACCTTAAATTCATTTTAACGGCAAATTATAATCACATGGTCCTATGGATTTAAGTTTGAAGCCTTCGCCAAATTGAAATCCTACTTTGATAAACAATACAAGGCGGAGTGATCTTTGCCCTGGCGTAATGTCAATAGCGAAAAAAGGTTGTAATGACACCACTATGTTGGCTGGATTAGCACTAACCATGTTCAACAAAGCTAAACAACCTTCAGTGGTTAAACGATGGTCCAAAGAGGGCCAAAAAATTCAGGTGCATATCTTTAAATGCTGAATTTTCATGACCATAACTTGTCTAGTTTCGGAGATTATAACAAGCAACCACTGGAGAATGTTGACACCCACATACTCGCCCATTATTCAAGGCCCATTGCCCATTATTCAAGGCCAATTGCCCAATTAAATTCACACATCACCACCATGTTTTCCGTCTCTTGAATACAGGCATTACAAATTTTTTATGAGAGTAGCAATTCGAGTTCCTTAAAGCATTAAAATCTGTCTGAATGCCAAGGGACAAGTATCTCGTTTAGCCACTTTGTTGAGGACCATTTAACCAGTCCTCTTAAGCTAAGGCCATTACTAAGATTATTGTTTGATAAAGACCAACGAAAGAATATTGCATTAAATTCAGCAGAAGTTCCATGACTTATAATAACTTAACGATTTGAACACAAAATAATGCCCCCCCCCCCCCCCCCCCGAACAATCTGAAAAAATCCTGGCACAAATAACTACCCTGTTCTAACTACCGATCTAAATTTAGCTGCATAGGATAATCCCAACAACATACACTTGTTTGTTTACTTGTTTTATCTTTATTTGCTATCAACTTTGACAATCATCAGTGCTTGGTCATTTGGTTCTTTTAGCCTGGGAGCCCAACGGCCTCTACCCTTTGAGGGAAGAGTAATTTGTGTAATACATAGAATCTGGCTGACATAATACCAAAGTGTTTTCCAAATAAGCGTCTTGGTTGTTCTTTAACATGCCCGGCATATTAGCACCTATGCACATGAGACTATATCTGGGTTTCTTACCATTTAATCTCTAGTTGGATCGTAAATACTGAAAAGTGCATCTGGAATTTCGACTTTTTTTAAAGATGGCCTAACACTAAGTCCTTACATTGAATCTCATGCAACCAATTGACAATTACAGAATCATTGGTCAGAAAGTACATAACATTTACACGGCTGATGACATTACATACAGCAGACGACAGATTGCATACAATATTTCCCAGGAGGCATTGCGATCATCTATCAATAAAAAAGTCGTCTATTCAATCTAACCGGTACGGTAACCATCAATGTTGCAAGTCACCCACGAAAGTCACAAAAATTTCTCCATCCAACTGACAACCATTGTCAGGTCATCCTTAAAACATACTTATTTAGGCCTACAATATAATATTGTTTGTTTCCCCTCCTATGAATGATGTCATTTAGGGTAAGGTAGGTAGATAGGAACATTATTTTTGATATGTACGAGAGTTGTTCCACGTTCATGCACTACTCGTATTTTGTACAGAAGTAATTGAACGACTTTTACTTATTTTGTCCCCAATTTTTTTTCTGACTTCCCATAGAATATTTTTGGGTAGAGGCAATTCCGACATAGGTAGCGAGAGGCTGGAAACATAGAATATTTTATTTTAGGCCAAATTCATGTCATGTGTGCTGCAGCTATGTGATGGGATATCACACATTGGTAAATTGACTGTTTTTGAAAGATTATTTAAAGATAAAACAAAGATGTTTTAAAATAACTGGAAGTGTTTTTGACACAAACGTATGTCTCGCTCTCTCAAAGGGCCATAACTCTGGGAATAGTCTTCAGACCTAATATTCCAGACAATATGCACAAATAGGCTACTAGGTACCAACTATTCATGTTAAGTTTCATTGAAATGGGTAGGACTGTACCAAACATTCATTTGTTATAGGTTTGCCTTAACTACAGTACTTAAATTACCCACTTGTCCAAAAGGCCATATTAAAGAGATATAAGATAACCATCTAGATCCTATTGTGAATCTTATTGTGAACAATTGAGGGTGGTAGTGTAAAGTTACTGGGGTCAAGTGGTCAAAGTCATCGTAAAAGATGAACTGATAAAATATTTATGTGGAAAAAGTAACAACTGATGTCCAGTGTCCACTACTGTTTAATGAAGCTAGAGTTTTATTATGTATAAAATTGTCTCTGTGTTTTGATACAGTGACAGATTACGTATAAAATTGTCTCTGTGTTTTGATACAGTGACAGAGCCCTCAAGGTCATGTTTACTTTCATGATACAAAAATGTTTTGCAATTTTTTTTATATATTTTTAGTGATATTGAATGTTTGAAAAAATTTTATGTGTGCTTGCATTGATAATGGTGTAAAGTTCAGTTAGGTCCAACTATGATCGCTCCGAAAGATTTTGTTAACAGGCTGGCTTAACTAATCAACGGACTGACCGTAAGAAGTTTGAGTATCAAAGGCTAAAATGGTTCTTGAGATATTGATCGGAAACCACTTGGTATTGAGATGATCATCGGAAATCAGTTGGTACACGGATGGACGTTCTCACTGAGTTGACTTTGTAGGGTTTTCTTTTGTTCATTCTTTTGTTTGTATAACCCCATAAGCAACATTTTGCACCCCATAAGCAACGGAATGAATAGAATCTAAATATAGCCTATTGTTCCACACCCTACAACGTCAAGTGGGTGCGTATGGACAGACGTTCTCACTGAGTTGACGTTGTGGGGTTTTCTTTTGTTCATTCTTTTGTTTGTATAACCCCATAAGCAACATTTTGCACCCCGTAAGTAACAGAATGAATAGAATCTAAATATAGCATATTGTTCCACACCCCGCAACGACAAGTGGGTGCGGACAAGTGGGTGCTTATGGACGGACTGATGACCAACTGAGAGACATGTGCAATTAATAATAGTAATATATAATGGTAATATGCACCCCCACATCTTCAATGGGGGGGGGTCGTAATTAGCCACTATGGAGTAAAGACTTGACTGTAAAGTATCTACAAGACAAATTTGTGATGCAATGCATCAAAGTAGCCGCAATTTTGTGGTTTACATGGCATGAATACTGTTATATCAAGCAACGGTGTTATAAATTATTCTAAACGACTGAAATCTCTAACGTTTCATTCAGATAGAATGAAATTGAGCAGGAAATATTCCAATATACACAGGTATTTGACATTATAAACTGGGAGTCACTGAAAAGTTACCACTTATATATATCTCTGTATTTTGTATACAATATGACCTATCGGTACAAAAGTTTTCTAGTGTGTGCATCTGAATATTGTTAAAGTTGTGACTTCTCAGTAAGGTCAAAACATAGTTGTGTTCGGCTTTTAACACAGTGTAACGTGAATTTTAAATATAAGAGTCAATTGATAGGATGGTACCTAACTTTTCATTGAGTATAAGTAACGGTATTGTATAACAGATCTAGATCTTTTAATTTCTACTTATTGTTTAACAGCAATTTCGTTTACAAATGCATTTCTATATGGATGAGCAAAACGTTCTTATATATACATGCTGCACGATATGAAGTAAAAACACGTAAATACATGTAGCATGCAACCCTCGCATATATACAATTACAAGCACATTATAAGTCACTGAAACATTATTATGTGACCATTCTAAATAGCTTACTGGTATTGGAAACTAGTCATCATTCCTTTGACCAATTGGATGTGCAGTGTTGCAATGTCACCAGATTATTAACATAATTCAAAATAAATTTGAAGTACTTGATAGTTCCACATATTTATTGGATTAAAGTAAATGTAGAATACAATGAATCGGTAAAACCGAATTATGCTTCCCGAAGCAAGTGTTTGTCCCAAAATTGGAAATAACTTATTACAGATACAGGTAAAAAAAGAAAATAATGTAGAATTTTGGTTCTTTGATACCGCACTTCCTCTACCATTATGTTGAGTTTCAATCAAATGCCATCAATACTGTTCAAGTGAAGGCCTGCCAAGCATTAATTTGTATGAAAAAGGGAGATAATTAAAAAACAATAAAGGTGCACTTCTCCTGAATGAGATTAATTCACCTATAAAGTTTCAAATCAATACCTCCCATAATGAAGGAGTTATGACCTGGACAAGAAGTAAGTATAAAAGTACAAAAGGCCATAACTCCAAAAATTTACAATAAAGAGTTATGTTTCTTGTGCACCGCACTTCCTCTCAATGAGATCTATTCACATATGAAGTTTCAAATTGATATCTCTAATACTGTATGAGTTCTGGCCCAGAGAAGAATTAAGTATAAAAAATTACAAAGGGAAATAACTCAAAAATATATATTGTAGGGTTATGGTTCTTTCACACTGCACTTCCTATCAATGAGGTCTATTCACCTATGAAGTTTCAAATTGATATCTCTAATACTAATTAAGTTATGGCCCGGACAAGAATGAAGTATGAAAAAAAATAGAAAGGGGAGTAACTCAAAAAGTGTGCAATCAAGAGTTATGGTTCTTGTGCACTGCACTTCCCCTCAATGAGGTCTAGTCACCGATAAAGTTTCAAATTGATATCTCTAATACTGTTTAAGTTATGGCCCGGACAAGAATGAAGTATGAAAAATTACAAAGGGGAATAACTAAAAACATATGCAATCAAGAGTTATGGTTCTTGTGCACTGCACTGCACTTCCCCTCAATGAGGTCTATTCACCTAAGAAGTTTCAAATTAATATCTCTAATACTCTTCAAGTTATGGCCCGGACAACAGACATGGAGTCGATTACTTTGAAAAGTAATCGATTATTAATCGATTATTTAGACATTTTTGGATAATCGAATAATCGATTAACTGACAAATTGTTGTTAATCGATTAAATTATTAATCGTTAATTGAAGTAATCGGATGATTAACGATTACTTTTCAAAAACACAGAACAAAACAAAGTTAAATGACATGTTTATTAAACCGTTACAATTTGTCTATCTAATACTAAACAGATATATCAATTAGACACACAAGATATATTCATCTAGTGGGTGCATTGTTCAAGAGACAAATGGTTCTCTAACATTAATAAAGTTCAAATATGCTTATTACATTTAATCATCATCAGGCGTTCAAAAGTTTTGTCACTAAGCCTGCAGCTTTCTGGCATAAAAATCTTTCCTGTAATGCTGAACAACCACTCAGCAGGAGCAGAGGTGGCAGGTACCACAAGATATTTTCTTGCCAGGCTTGCGAGGGTTGGAAATATTTCACTATTATCCTTCCAGTAGTGTAGGGGGTCAATGTCAATACATTCTGACATCAAATATACAGAGATTTCCTGCTTTACAGGATCGTTATTTCCAAACATATTTATGGACATGCAGGATAAACTATAAATTAAATATAAACTGCATGTTCAGATCTTGTCAGTTGTGTTTCTTAAACAATAGTGTGACACTTAACCCATATCACTTATTTTAACTAACACTACAAATCTTTGCCCCAGGCAAAATACATGCACCTTTGAGTATGAAATGGGGTAAATTTAAATAGGTGAGAATTGTCAAACAATAGCATTAGGTGTAGGCCCTAATCTTCTAACACACTGTCATGTTATAAACATGATGTGATATCTGTTATAATTATACAAACATTTTATTGCACAAAATGCCTTTTTACAGCTTAGTACCTGCTTACATTTATTTTACATGTTATGTTTATATAGACTTAATTAATATTAAATAACTAATGAATTATTGACTGATAATTCACTAAAAAATTATATTTAATTCTATTTAGTTTTGGTAGTTACAAGCATTGTGTTTTTGTTACTGAAAACATATTTTCTGCTGAACATTCTCATATAAATACAAAGTAATCATAAAGTAATCGTAAAGTAATCATGATTACAGCCTTTTTTCATCAATAATCCATTAAATTATTAATCATTAATCAGAAAAATCCATGATTACTGATTAATGATGATTACTTGAAAAAAGTAATCGATTATTAATCATCATGATTACTTTAATCGATTACTCCATGTCTGCCGGACAAAAGTGTGACAGATGGACAGACGGGCGGACAAAGCGGCGACTATATGCTCACCCTTCGGGGAGCATAAAAAATACACAATTAGGCCCTCCTGCATTTTAAATGCGGACTTGGGATTCGATGACGGTGCAGTTACATTGTACCTAGGGTTTTTCTACTTCACTCTCAGTCTCTGGGAGCTGAAAATATTGGCTGTCATTTTGAGGTATTTCAGCTCTACAGGGGTTAAATTTATAGCTATGCTCATTCAGGTTATTGTAAAAAGGTAAACAACAAATTAGGTCCTTTGGCAATCACTTATTAAATATGTTAAAAGCTAAACATGCATTTTTAAATTATTTAGCTCTCAATAAAGCAATTAAAAATTTTAAAAGGTACAACTTTAGGTCTATTTTCATTTTAATATTTTTTTCGAACTGACAAATATTCATTCATACTGACAAATATTCATTCGGACTGACAACATTTTGACCGTCGTGTGGATAAGGAAAATTATTTGCTGAACTGTCGTGCGGATAAGGAAAATAATCGGCACAACCGACGTGCGGATAAAAAAATTAATCAGTATAATCATCGTGCAAATAAGGAAAATAATTTACGAGACTGTGGTGGGGATAAGGAAAACAATTCAGTTATTGGCACAACTGTCTTGCGCATCAGGAAAATAATTGGCATGACCATCATGCGCATAAGGAAAATAATTGGTATGACTGTCGTGCGGCAGATAATGAAAATAATTGGCACGAGCATCATGCGCATAAGGAAAATAATTGGTACGACTGTCGTTCGGATTACCAAAGTAATCGGGACGACTGTCAGACGCATAAGGAAAATAATAATTGGCATGACTGTCAATCATGTGGGTAAGAAAAAAAATTGGCCCGACCATCATGCAGATAAGGAAGATAATCGACAACATACTGTTAAAAAGGATTTCACAAGCATATGATTAACGATGCTCATCCAAGACTGCCCAGCTCGACTGAATCAATCTAATGTCATAAGTCTGTGATATTTATTCATTTTGGTTAGTGAACTTTTATAAGATTTCAGATTTTATCATTTATTTAACAGTTTTCAATAGTGTTAAATTCGTACAGTTACAGTGTAGCACACGATGCCTCGTACTGATGTAAACAATTGGCGTGCAAAACGAAATAGCAATGCACAATAGATGCATAACATTGTTCAAAAGTTGTTTACATTTTTTAACATTTTGGGTCGAATCGGTACGAGTACGACAGTGACTTACTTCAAGGTCTGTATCGGATGTTGATGAAATTGCATAACTACGTTCGTTATGAGTATTAAAGAAGATTTTCCTTGTTCAACAAGTACTAGCGTCTTGTATTCACTTATTCCCGGCTATTTTTAATAAGTAAAGTTTTATCAAAACAATATATCTACTTCCGCCGTCATGTTTAAAACGCGGCCAAACTGCGGGCACGTGCGGCCAAATCAAGCAACTTTGAAATCATCAAGATATTGTTCATAATATATGAAAACTACTTATATAATCACAATAAACAGCACAATATCACAATAATTGCTAAAATACTGATATGTTACCGTTAAACTTTTGGAAGCAAGTACCCGGGCCAACCCATTCTGTAGTCTGGTTCCCTGTCGTTCTATATTTGTTTAGTAGTGATAGGGGAGGTAATCCAGACTACCCATTCTGTGACCGCAGATTCGGTAGTTTTACCGCGTTTTAAACAAGTCTATTTATAGTACAGAATTTATGAATAGACTAATACCGGCGACTCAACATTTTTTTTATCAAATTAATGTTTAAATTTCAGCAATTTCTTTTCTTTTCATTATCTATAATTGATAAAAAAAGAAAATTTATATGAAACTCCATATTATTGTTTTCATGCGAAAACATCAGCATCATTGGTAAACGAATACAACTATCGATAAAATTAGCGATCAGTTCAGTAGTAGAAAAAAATAGACACCTCAGCTAGTCTACGCAAAAAGGGATCAGCAATTAAATTATTAATACGGAAACATTTTTTATTTTAATTACGAACATTATCCATCCAAAAAATGTCATTTATGGTGGGATCAATGAGAATTTAAATGTGTTTGTACAGGTATCAATTAATAGCTTCAATATCCACGCAAACAAATTTATTCATTTTAATAACTATCAGTAACTTGTCCTTTCTCGTCCAGGGGAGAAATTTGGTTGGTATTCCATAAGATAGCCACCTCCTGGGCGGCTATCAATAATTATTTGACTGTTAATACATGCTGTTGTATTTAAGGTTTTGACTATGGTGTTTTTACTTACCAAAGCATCATAAATGGTTTCTTTAAAGATAAAATGTCGAGATGAATCAAGCAGCAATCCACGATGTGAGAATCTTGGATAATCATTGATCACTGTATCCCTTATATATAACTGAAAATAGAACAAACAAATAAACTGATTTACTATTGGTCAATTTAAAAAGAAGTAACCAATTAGCATCCAGATTACAAATGTTGTTTGGTTATAGGCATTTTATTGGGCCTTCATTTAGAGAGCTTGTTGGTTTGCACACAGCTGCCAATCTAATGACTTAGTACAATAGATAAATAAACAATTTCTATTGGTCTGTTTTAAACAAAGAAGCCAATCAGCATGAAGATTACAAATGTCTTTAATATTCCATTTCTATAAATGGAAAATGATTAACCGCAACACAGATGCTATTTTGAGAAGTTCACTTTGAACTAAAATACCATGAAACAAGATTTTGATCAATTTTGAGCAAATTAAAGACAATTCAGAGCGACAGGTTCCTGTCACAAAGTAACCACGTCAAATATTCTGTGGGATGGTGCCAGGCTTTATCATTCAATAACACAATAAAGACATCCCGGGACATCTTGATTGAGAAATTATTGGCTGGTCGGAAATTTCCTCCTCATCCTTAAAATTCAATCTTTATTACATCAATAGTGGTATCCAAAATTGTTGCAAACCAATTAAAAATTGCCTTTACTATGCACTGACAACACTGGATACCAGTAAATTATTGATTCGCAGGGAAAAATAAAGTGCTTTATGAAATGCTTTGCATCTATCTAAAAGGCAAAGTTATTGACGGTAGACATGTTTATGAGTGTTATAACTGTATATTCCTATCATGCAAGCGCCATATTGTCATTCCGTGCTCAGTGTGGGAATTTAGTATTCCGCTTACCATCCCTCGTCTCACAGACATGACAGACACGCAGTAAATGTTTCAAATAACTTCATTACTAAAACTGGATACATTTAACACGCAGGCAGTGAATGCCCAAAATATTTTTGCGTACAAACTTTAAGAAATCATCTGCAAAGAAGATTTAAGCAGAATCAACTAGAACCAGAAAATTGCCATTGTTATGTTTCAAGGATACTTAAGTTAGACAAAAAAAACTTTTCAAGGATACTTTAAGTTAGATTAAGAAGACTTTTCAAGGATACTTAAGTTAGATTAAGAATTAAAAATTAAACTTGACGGCAAATCGATCGCACAATGCAATATAAGTCCAACTCAGACTGATACAGGCAAACAAAAATGTTTGCCTGTCTCGGGTATAAATACCGGACAGACCAAGCAAGGTTAGTCTTTGTTACTGAAGTGTGCAATATAGCACGAAACTAGTTTAACGACTAAGCGCTGTGCCGTAAGGATGAGAAAATTGTGCCGTAACTGCTAAAATAGGGGAAATATTATGTCGAGAGAAAAGTTATCTTTAATTCATGAAAGTGACAAAATACGCATTGTCTCAAGTCTTAAAGATATACTTTGCCATACACAGTAACACACCATAGACATTAGTCAAGAAAGGCTTTAAATGGTTCAGGCAACAAATCCCCCCCAAAATATTTATTCACCACTGTGCCGAGGTGTGACTGTGTAGGTGTGTATCTATATATATTTATAATGTTAAGACCAAACCAATCTTGTTAAACAAGCATTAGTAAGATTTCAGCATCAGACGCCGTGACAACAGTAACCCTTCAGACAAACCACATGTGACGGTAGAGTAACAGAATATATTTATATCTATTTACAATGTCTGAAAACATTTTCCCCGACTTCCAGGAGAAATATGGAAGCAAGTGTATTGAAGAATTCTCAAAAATGTTGTCATTTTAAACACAAACCTCATCTTATACTTGTTAAGCAAGTTAAAGCAACTGTCAGGTTTGTACTGTATGTCGGGTAATATTTGCGTTGTTATATTTTTTCTATTAGTTATAAATTGAGTTTATTACGAATTCATATTAATCGGTGAAAGTATTTTTCATAACAATTCTTACATGAAGACCTATGCAGGAACTTCAAACGTGAATTCATAATATCACAAAATTAAAATCATGAACATATAATTTAATAAAGCGACTTACAGTACTCACAATTAAAGCATTTTAATCGAAACTATTCTCATGTGTATCAGGTAAACAAGGCATAAAGATGCATCGAAATAATGTTTTTAATAATTTTCAAGCATTATTTAAAGAGCTACCAAAAAATCACTATGATAATTCTTCAATTTATGGGAAATATGTGAATATTTTAACTGAATTCAAATAATTTTCAACATGAATCATTATAAATCAGTTTGCACCATTTTTGCACATGTCCATTACACCGTAACACCACTTGCATAAAATCACTAATTCAGAATTGTTATAATATTCTGCACCCTATTTATCAGCTGAGAATAATATGGTGCCTATGCTTCTACTGCTCAGTCTCGTGAGACCAATCTCATGCGCTCCATTTGACTGACGTGTATATTAAAGTTGTCATCACAAAAGAGTATTATTAAGCACTGAGATGATCAACAGCGGACCAATAGCGTTTTGGGAATTTATATGTATGCGTGGCTCGTTATCTTCGAATAATAATTCTTGCTGAAATCATTTAGTTATGCCATAAATAATAATACACGTTTACTGAAACTGCCATAGAACTTTAGCTAATATACATACGAAACGCATGCAATGTTATTATCCATATGCAAACACAGACATTAGAAAAATAGCATTACCAGAGCTACAGATAAGGTTTTAGTCCATTGGGTATTTTACCCCCGAGTTTCAATTTTGATTGGGTTTTGACAAATTTTAATTGGGTATTTAATAAAACTCAAAGAGTAAATAAGCTTTTATGTACTATTTTTCACTATAACATCCTTTTCTGTATGGGTATTTCAAATTGTCTTTGCTTTTTCTTACTCCCTCCTCTCAAAATCTATTGGGTTTTTAAGAAAACTAATTGGGTACCCCAATACGCAGCTTATCTGTAGCTCTGCATTACTATTTGTAAATTATAATGACAATAGTTTTTTTGCGATGTGAACACAGTTTTTAGAAAAGTAATTACTCACATAGAAATACTATTTCTAAATAAATCTTCAGGTCAAGGGAGTTTAAATGCTCTTGTCTTATAACCTAACTATATGATGTCAGAGAAGCATCACTTTGGAAACCCTTTTCCAAAATAAATATAAATAATGTTAGGTCCCTTAAAACACCAGTATATACAACATTTCCTATCAAAATCAGTTTAGTCTAAGAGCTTACATAAATATTAATGGAAATAAACACAAGAACACTACTTTGCCACCTTACACTGTCACTGTTTCCACAGCAGACGACAATTTAATGGGTATAACTTAACTAAATGTTTCCACTTTTAGATGTGTGTAACCTACCTATCCAAGACGCAATGAAAAACAAGTTACTTATTTTGTTCTGTTTTTTTTTGGATAACATAAGTATATAGCCTACATTTTAGACATCATGCAATTATGCCACTTTAAATAGACTTCTACAAGTCCAGGAATAGACAAGTTTAATTTATAACTTGTTTTAGATAAAACAGTTTTTGCATTAAACAAAATAGGCTTATTCTTAAAGGGACTGCCTCACGTTTTGGTGTATTGCAAAAATAAAATTAAATTGTCAAATATTCATGTAATTTTGGTACAGTTTCCTGTATATGCCATAAACAACCACATCGACATAAAAATAACTTGGGAAACATCGGCATTTTGTAGTAATTTAGCATTTTTACTCCCAAAATTCTATAGGGTATTAATACCCTATAGAATTAGCACTACTATCACTTTAATTGCCTGAAATTTGTTTCCATTCGATGGAAAACGAATTGCGAAACAAACCGAATACCTCACATATGTTTCGGCTTTAGTTTGTTGAAGTTACAGTTTTATCATGTGTGAGTTACATAATTCACAGAACATTTTGGAAGGAAACTGCGATATTTTCAAACAGAAAAATACTGAGTGCCATATATCAAGAGTGATTTAAATTGCTTATATGCCATTAATCTTTCATAAAGCAACCATCAGTGACTTTCTATTATATAAATACTTGGTTAGGTAGGAAAATTACATAATACAAAAATTTAAGCACGATCTGTGAGGCAGCACCTTTAAAAGCACTTAAGGGAGTTTTAAATAATTTGGAAATCTCCAAGCAAGTAAGGAAACATTTACACTTGGTTTATATACTTAATTATATAAACGTTTTCTTCCAAAATTAATCTGCTGCACAAGCATTTTGCAGATATATACAATGACAATAAAATATGGAAAGTCTCTAGAGGGCTGCATGCTTAGCGACTGAGGAATTTTATCTATCAGAGTTGTCAATTCATGTAAACTTTTATTCAACCAGTTTTGGAAACTTATTTAGCGAGCTTCTGACAAGCTTAACAAAATTTTCTGACAAGCTTAATAAAATTTTCTGACAAGCTTAATAAATTTTCTGACAAGCTTAATAAAATTTTCTTAACAAGATTAATAAACATTGAGGAATTGAATGCATTATTATACCATTTAGCTTTTAATAAATAAATTGAATTTACCAGTAAATATAAAGAACTTAAATGGTTTACATAAATCATAAAATGACATGTTTGTAGTTTAAACAAGACTGCGTTCAATAAACGCTTATGCCCCCTGTGGAAGCCTTGTCCATAAATAAGTCTAAGTCCAAAATTAAGTCAAGGTGAAGGTCAAAATGGGGTCAGGTGATACAGGTGTGTGGAGAGTGTTCATATACAACATCCATGCAAGTTTGGAAGCTTTGTAGCAAGCCATAATGATGCTAGAAGAAACGGTCAATTTGGGTTAACCAGGACGGACGAACGGACGGACGGACGAACGGACAGACGAACGGACGGACGGACAGGTGAATCACTATATGCCTCCCGATCTATCGATACGGGGGCATAAAAAGAGGGCTATACAAAAAAATTTATACTATTTTAATTATTTGTTATCACAATTTAGTTAAAAGACTTAAAATGTTTTACATCAAATGCTGAGAGTAATAACACTTAACTTTATAGTCAACCCTCTATTATTTATAGTAACACAAACTTTTGGTCAACCCTCAAGCACATGTATCATATCTCCATCAAATTTCTTAAACCTTGAAATAAAATAAAATAAAACTTCATTATAAGTTTTCACAGAATTTAAGTAAACAACCAATTAAACCTACTTAAGCTAATTGATAAAGCCCAGTCTACTATATTAACTAACAAACTTCGTCAACTTTGTAATTGAAATGTTTCATTTGTTACGAGAAACACATTAGTAATCAGCAAAAATTCATAATTCAAACTAGACACATGCACAATAATGTACCACTTAAAAATTCAGTGTAAGACTGACATAGTTGCATACTGTAAAACAATTGTTTTATTAAAGGAGTTTGAAATTTAGTTGATTTCATTGTTGAACATGACCACACAATCTTATCCCCATATTAAATTAATCAACCTCCCAAATACAGAGCATGGGTTAACCCTTCAATGTTTTGTAATCCACAAATTTACAACCCAATGAAAAGGCAATTTATAGAAACCCACAAACTTAAATACCCATGAAAATAAGTGAATTTACAATAATGCTATTTTACTATTACTGGCATACAATACATCAATGCCCCGGCCAGACATCCCCTTTAATATACAAATATCAATGTCCAGGCCAGACATCCCCTTTAATATACAAATATCAATGTCCAGGCCAGACATCCCCTTTAATATACAAATATCAATGTCCAGGCCAGACATCCCCTTTAATATACAAATATCAATGTCCAGGCCAGACATCCCCTTTAATATACAAATATCAATGTCCAGGCCAGACATCCCCTTTAATATACATGTAGTAACTCCACCATTTACAGGCTTAGTTTAATTTATCACCAGCCAAAACTGTAAATTTCAGTTTTAAGGAAACTCGATACATTAGCGTCATAAATTCCTGTTCTAAAATACACTGTTACCATTTGACAGGAGTGATTTATGGTACAATACATCAGGTATTATTTGCTATGTTTTTATTTTCCTTATTTTTTTCGCTAATATTTCAAAAGAGTTGCCTGGGAAATCATTAATCCACATAAACATACTTCAATTACATGAAGACCTATGCTGGAAGAACCTTTGACCGCAAATTTATAAACCCTCGAAATAAGTCACTTACCGAAATTCGTGAAACAGAGATCATGTGAACATAAAGTGATTTACAGTAGTTGATGTTTTCTACTTACGGGTATAAAATAAGAGAGAATATATTGAAGGTCTTGTATTCTTATAAGACGTGTTAGAAATTCTAAATTTTATTATTAACATAACATTGGAATTATTTATTAAAACAAGTAATTAATAATTGCAGAATCAAAATATTTTTAGACGTGCATAATCCCCTTATTGCCCCCTATCCACATATCAAGTTTCATAAACCTAGCTTGGAAACTGTTTGAGTTATGGCAGGATCCATATTTAGGCATATTTTCACTCTTTCTGTCGTCATAGCAACCACAATTTTTGGTCAGAATCAAAATATCTTTAGACGTGCATAATGCCTTTATTGCCCCCTATCCACATACCAAGTTTCATACACCTAGCTTGGAAACTGTTTGAGTAATGTCAGGATCGAGATTTTTGACAGACTGACTTACGGACTGACGGAGGGCAAACCTATAGTCCCCTCCGGTCAAATACCAGTAGGGGACTAATAAGACTGACATTAACATCAGGGGTGTCAACAGGGCCAAATTAAAAATCAGGAAAATCATATGCGGCCGAACATTTTTGCCAAACAAGAGGCATGCAAAAACATACTTTCCAGACCTAACTCAGTTTGTATTAAAGAAAACCCTTCAGAGCAGTTTAAATTTACCATAACTTTGCGATATTTTCGTCAAATAACTTTTATTTTGGTCAGAGCCCATTACTCTTTCAGGAATGATAAATCCTGATAAATCCGGAAAATTGACATCCCTGTAACATGCACATTTCCAAGTTGTTTCATTCTGTTATTGACAACAACATTTTCTGGTGACAAAATGATAATTCAGATGGTTGAATTTAATATCAATTTAACGCCATCTGTCAAAGTAATCATAGAACAATTTATAACATAGCATTTTTCTTTCTAGCATTTGCTTTAGAAAGTGATTATAAACAAGAACCAATAGTTATTAATTTATTCCTAATGTCAGTGTTTTTCACACAAGGGTAAGAAATTAATTTGTATTTATCATCAATATTTTTCAATTTAAATTGGTTGTTTACAGTTCTGTTAAGCATTGTTGTAATCATCAGTTACTATTTACTTGTGCCTCATTAATAATCTTTGCATACTTTCAGTATGGTTTTATATGACCACATTAAACTGATACTCCAAGCTTATGCTCATTCAAGGCTGGTGGGTCTTAGTTTAATATGGTTTGCTAATATACTGGGGGGTCCTACTGAGGCATAATGCCCAAACCTGAAAATGAGACGCAAGTATGTTTCAAGTGCCATAAGCACACAGTCCTACACCAAAACTGTTGCAAACAATATTCTATTGCTTAAATTCAGCTTATGAAAATTCAAATGACCATAACTTCGTCAATACTTGGATGTTTTAATCAAATAACTTTTATTTTCTGCAGAAAAGTTCATTCTTTCTATTACATTTAATCTTGAATTCCGGATAATTCTGGTTCACTGTAGGACCCCTCAATATGTTTTACTAATACACTGATAGTACATTTACGAAGGGTATGCACAAAATGTTCCAAGTAAACAATTTTGTACAGGTCTAGGTAAGTAATTTTGTTTATTATATTATATGAGGTTATTGTACATTGTATTAATGTATTAATGGTTTTATTTCTGTAAATTGAATAGTAGGTAGTTTTAAACTCTGTTAGTGTAGTCTTTGAAAAGCCATTGAGCTTGTTTGTAAATATGAAATGAGTTATACAAAATAAAATATACCAAAACCTCAAAAAAAAAAAAAAAAAAAAAAAAAAGTAATTTTGTACAATATAATTATTATACTTACCAGTTGATTTGATCCTTTGAATACGATCTGACTAAGGGTTTCCAGTCCCCGTAAAGCACCCCAAACTTCATTCGCCCAAATATGGATACCAGTACGCTTCACAAACAAATCATCTGGAAAAAAAATCATGAAAGAAATTGGATAAGATCAAACTTGTCAGCTGGTAACGTGATGGTGCTGATATGAAAAGGACTAATACACCTTAGCCCATATTCTCAAAAATTTTTGCCAAAGAAAAACTAAATTTGTTGAATAATTTTCTAAGATATCCTAACTTTTTATTTCAAACATTTTATGACAAACAAGAGCTGTCCACGAACAGCGCGCTCCAATATTCTCAGTGCCATGCTAGGATAGTATAATCATTATTAGGGGTGTAACGATACGCTCACCTTGCGATACGATACGTATCACAGTACGGAGTATATGATACAATACGTATCGCGATACAAATAATTTTACATGAAGACAGGATAATGAGCATCTTTTCTGTTTAAACTTTATAACATCACAGGATTTATAAGACCTCTTCTCCAAGGAAAATGTGTTTTTCCTAAACAAAAGCAGTTCCCCATATTACATTTATCAATCAGTTCTTTTTCCTAATTAAGGTCTTAAATGAAAATGAAGGTAAAAAGACTTCTCATGAATGCCAACAAAAGCCCCATTTTAGCCATCAACTTTCACCTTTAGTTTCACTTAGTCATTTATTATGCTTCCTTTAAAATTATTTTTAAAACATAAATAACGTATTTGTTGTATGAGCTATCAAAGAGTCAACGTTTTTTGTCCGTCGTATTTCGTATTTTCAGTCCGGATACGTACGGTCCCGAACAGACTTTAGTCATTCCACATTAAAAAACTAGACTGCGTTCAATAAACACTTATGCCCCCTGTGGAAGCCTTGTCCATAAATAAGTCTAAGTCCAAAATTAGGTCAAGGTGAAGGTCAAAATGGGGTTAGGTGATACTGGCGTGTGGAGAGTGTTCATACACAACATCCATGCAAGTATGAAAGCTTTGTAGCAAGCCATATTAATGCTAGAAGAAACGGTCAATTTGGGTTAACCAGGACGGACGGACGAACGGACGGACGAACGGACGGACAGGTGCATCACTATATGCCTCCCCATCTATCGATAGGGGGCATAAAAATGGCCGTATCGTAGCCGCACCGTTCCGGACCATCGTAGTACTTGTGAACCGTACCGAGACCAAACAAATTCGGTTTACCATCCAACGGTATATCGTTACACCCTTAATCATTATGTATTCAAAACAAAATGCTTCATAGCAGCAACATTACCCTCTGTTGTGTAGAGGTTGGGGCTTCTAAGGGAGATAATTTGGACAAAATGCAGGACAGTTACCTACTCATGTGTAGGTCCTCTGGGTCATGAAGGTGAACAAATAAGCATTTCTAAATCTAAAAGGAGGCATAATTTCAACAAAATGCTAAATGGTTATCAACTCCTGTGAAGAGGTTGGGTCATGATGGTGAACAAGTATGCAAAGTATCAAAGCAATATATCAATGCACTTTGAAGATATTAGAGGTTAAAAACCTGTACCTAAACTTTAACATTTGCACTATTTGCACTTAGTAGAAAAGGGGGCATAATTTCAACAAAATGCTTGATAGAGTTACCTACTCCTGCATATGGGTTGGTGTCATGATGGCGAACAAGTATGCAAAGTATGAAAGCAATATCTCAAAGGACTTTAAAAATATAAGAGGTTAAAAAACCTGTTCTTAAACTTTAACATAAGCATTACGCCAACGCGACGCCCGGGTGACTGCATTAGCTCCCCTTATTCTACGAATAGTGGAGCTCAAAAGCGGAAATTAGCCTAAAGGGGGAAGAATCACACCCAAAGTTAGTAATTAAAATCACACAAGTGTGCACTTTGTAATCACCAAAAATGTGTACATGTAGTACCAGTTTTAAAGGTATTCATATTAATCTCTCTGAATTCTATTTTTTTTTACTGTCTTGGATCGATAATGCTCTGACACGGAATAATGCAACCAGTCTGTTAACAGTAGACAAGTAATCACCAAATATATGCTGTGCCTGTTTTAAAGATATTCATATTCATCACTGTGAAGTCTACCATTTTTACTGCCTTGATCGATAATGCTCTGACCTAGAATACAACGACACAGTAAGCAGTAGACTATGACCTCATAAAACTCAAACTTTCACTTTTAATGTTTTTTTCAAAATTACACATTTCACTTTATTTTCCAGGACAAAGTAAACAATTTTGTCATAAACTTAGTCTAATGACATCATAAATCTAGAAGCTGTGTAATTTTGCAAAAACCAGTAACTTTATCAAACCCAGAATTTTCATTTTTACTGTGCACCCCACTAATGTTTTATCAATACAAAATGACACTGAGTAACTGACATATAATCTTTAAATAGTAATTTCATCTCAAAATTTTACCAAAATTACATGATCATAATTCACTTAAATTAAATTATCAATATAATGTTATAGTTATAAATAAATTCCAAAAAACAGGGACCCATATTTTTAAGAAGTTATGAATAATTTCTCATGCCTCCTTTTGGGAAGGGCTGCACTGTATCTATTATATGAAGTGCACTTTACTATTCTTTAATACTTAGTTTTTTGGGAGGTTTACATGAGTCTCATTAATAGTATTTTAGTTACATGGTAATCACCCTGTCATATTATATATCCAGACATGAGGCCAATCAGCCCAGAAACATATTGGTCTTTAAAATGATTCAGTACCGTATAGACTCGCCCATAAGTCGGGTAAAATCAAGTTAAACAAATTCTTATAAGTCAACCATACTTTGTCCAATGTTAAAAATCTTCAATAAGAAGTACAACTTATGACTTATTATGTTGATATCAAAGCATGGGTCATGGTGAATAAGTGACTTTTTGAAATTTTCTGAACACCTTTTACCTGACTTATGAGCGGAGACATACGGTAATCCAAATACATGGAAAATATAAAATATACTTACAAGTTTCATCTGATTTAGCTGTCGGATACTTAGAGCATGGTTTGCGTATTTTAATCAACACTCTAGATACCAGTGAAGCTTCCAGAAACAATGGTGTATCATACTTAGTTGACGGTTCTTCGAACATGGTACTTTGTGCATGTTGAAAATTATCATACATATCTTCTACTGGATCCTCTAGTATGTAAGGTCTATACCTATCCACTGCTTTTTCAATAATATCACATTTAATTTTGGATAAATCAAACCTAAAATTAGTTTTATCAATTCTATAAACTTTGTCTTTTTTGGAAACATAATACTGTGGCATTGGCCAGGGTTCTCCAGTGGTTGCATGAGGTGCTCGCCGAATTTTCTGCTCCGGCATCACATATTGTTCAAAGTTAACGGCAAAATCGGTCCAATCCCAAACCACTTTTAAACTTCCCGGCTTTTCTTCCACAGGTGGATCATGCTGAATGTTGGCCTTACCATCATTTCCTTGGTTATCCACAACCGGCACCACTCTTTGTGGAATTTCATTAGTATCAATAGCAGCCGCGTTTATCACACCGGTGTCTTTTCCTGCACCATTGTTAGGCACTGCACTATTACCATTATCACTGTACACATCATTATCATTACGATTATTGTTGAAATTTTCTATAACATTGTTATTTTTAGTATCCTCTATTACTCCTACGTTTGGAATAGCATTTCTTTTCTGATCAAACATATCGCCAGTTATAACTTTAGTTTGTTCGACTCTAGGTTTCTCGTTCACATTGAGATCAAGTGCACCATCATCACTTACTACTTTTGTCACTTTACTTTTTCTACTTTTCTCTTGTGCTACATCAGTATCAAATGCATTAGAATTTATAGATTTATCTAAATTCTCTTTAATGTTATTTTCAGCCACATTGACATGGTTTATCACTTGTTTGACTACCTTGTCTTTGCTAACTTTTACAACAACATCTTTGTTGTCAGCGGCCATATTGACCACTGAATTTAATTGATTATTGTTATTTAAATCAGCTTGCTTTGCATAGTTATCATTGTTTATATTATTGATATTGGCACTACGATCTTTGTCAGGAAGAATATGTAGATTCTGTTGAAGGTTTTGAAGCTGCTCGTGTGTATAGATCTTGTTACCTACCCTCTCAAACTTCTGACCATCAGCCTGCAATAAAAATATGACAGCTATTGAAGTTATGACAGCTATTGAAGTAATGACAGCTATTGTAGTTATGGCAGCCAATGAAGTTATGACAGCTATTGAAGTTATGGCAGCTATTGAATGACAGCTATTGACGTTATGACAGCTATTGAAGTTATGACAGCTATTGAAGTTATGGCATCCAATGAAGTAATGATGTATGGTTTAAAATCATGACAGCTATTGAAGTTATGGCATCCAATAAAGTTATGACGTATGGTTTAAAATCATGACAGCTATTGAAGTTATGACAGCTATTGAAGTTATGACAGCTATTGAAGTTATAACAGCCAATAAAGTTATGACGTATGGTATAGAAGCATTGCAGCTATTGAAGTTATGACATATGGTATATGACGTATAGTGTTTTGACATTTATGATAGAACTTAGCAACATGGGAAATGTTACGATGACTGTAAAAACCTATCTGACAAATTTTGTGAGCTGATCGGACAAACATGAGTACGGAAAAAGCCACAAAATGATCCATAGACAGACATTAAACTGGGGAACATTTCCGTATGATGAGTTCACTGTACTTTGTTATATGGTAATTAGAGACTAAGCTGAGAACGTATAATGTTTGACCATTCTTTACAAACTATATGTTCAATGCATGGTGTTAGATCATTCTTTACAAACTATCTAGACCATTCTTTACAAACTACTTGTTCAATACATGGTGTTCGACCATTCTTTACAAACTATCTGTTCAATGCATGCTTTTATATTTTTTACAAACTATCTAGACCATTCTTTACAAACAACTTGTTCAATACATGGTGTTATACCATTCTTTACAAACTATCTGTTCAATGCATTGATATTAATTTCTTTGAAAAGGATATGCTCAAAGGAAACCATTTGAACAGCTTGGAAATGACAACCTAAGGACAGTTCATATGAAGCCAGGTTGAATTGCGTCATTCAAAAAAAACGTTTGATGGACACTAAGACAGCCAACTATCCTAACAGCTTACCGCCGATCTCGTATAAGAAATAAATCTGCACTTTTCTAATTTACATCCCTGGTGTCTGGTAATTAACATGCTGGGAATCTACCAAAGACTTATTGCATGTACGGTATATACACAGGATTGCCGATGGTAATTGAGATGCTCAAAAAATACCAAAGGTTAAAATAAGTATCATTGCCTAGAAAACCAAACAATTAACCCTAATTTAAGGGGTTTAAATGGTATCATTCTCTCAGGCTGTAATCAAATGAACAGAGAGAAACTTCCCACAGCCCATCACATGTGAATAGATTTCCAGAGGACCCACCAAGAAAATTACACAAAGACCATTTTCCATTATAATAATAGCCCAGAAACATTCTGCACAAATTAACACAAAGGAAGTAAATTTTAAGTCACAATTTTAAGATGATTGGGAAAAACATTGCAGACTGTTGATTCAAAAATGAATGTTGAACAAGACTGTTTTAGTTAAGTAAAACTTGTTAGGTGAATCAGCTGCCATGTATAACTGAAAAATTGTTGAGAAAACACACAAAACAAACCCCCATCATTCCTGATGGTATCCATGACCAAGAGGGTATGAGAGGGAAGCCAAATTACCGAGAGAGAGAAGCCAATTTACCTTATGTTGAGCTTCCAGCAAGTGCATCCACGGTATCAATCCTGATACACCACTTCCCAGTACCGTCAGAGATTTGTTCTGTTTTTTATGGCTCTGACGGAACTGAAAGCCAAAGTAACACTCAGAAGGAACTCAAGAGCGTTACATCGGTTTTCAGTTCCGTCAGAGCCAAATGAAAACAGAACGATTCTCTGACGGAACTAAAAAGCCGAGTATCAGGATTCATACCGTGGTATCGCTAGAATAAATTATAGTTTGTCTTTGATATGACACAGCCTGGGATAGAACCCCAGACCACCCAGACTCAAAGTAGAAGTTCTGCCACTAGGATAGACTATAACCAATAGTTAATTTACCTGAAGAGGGAGTAGTGGCCCATCCTGTAGGCGGTTACCATCAAGGTTATTGGTATTGACAGGTAAAGGATTGAACTTTAAACCACCTGAAACTAAAGCTGGATCCTGCTGTTGTTGTTGTTGTTGTTGCTGAGGCAATGGCAGAACTGAAAGAAATAACGAAATAAATAAATCAAGGGCCAACACTTGACTTTATGACATACCCTATTCCTTAAATGCTGGGATCGGTGGCACAATAACAAGACACAATAGCCCTTTAACTGTTCAAACTTCACAATTCAAACACTATGTATTTGAGAAAAAGCCACTTTATACAAATAGTGTGAAAATAATAGGTTACCAATCATATTTGTTCATTGTTAGAAGTTCCCAATGTGGTATTTACATAGTCAAATTGAACAGTTCAATTACGGTTAGCTAAAGATACAATATTTACTTGAATCATTTACAGTCCTGTTTTTTCAAATCAAATTATTTTAGACTGGTGCCCAACCACACAACAAAACACGACAAGTCTTCGACAGAAAGCAATCTTTGTAATCTATATCTAGACCAAATATTTAAACAGAAAGAAAAATATTGGAAGCAATATTTGTATTTCTGCTAGCGGGCAATTTAATAACTATAAACATTAAATATTCAGGCAGCAATCTACATTGTAGAAACCATCATTCATCAAATTTGTGCGCCAGCTATCAAAATTCATACAGGGCTCTCATATGACCATTTTTGGGGCCGAATATCGGCCCCATTCCCCCCCTAAATGAATATACATTTTCCCCCTATTTTCTGAAAAAAATCCCCTCCTTTTTAAAAATCAATGAAGAGCCTTTGTAAATGCTGTTCAGCCATTGCTGTAAGTTGTTATAGCATGATATTGGCTATGTTCAGTTAATATGTATTCCTTTTATAATTTATTGATATTTATAAAAGACAAAATTCCCCTTTTTCTTCGAAACAACGCAAAATTCCCCTACCTGAGGGCCCCTGGCCCCAGTCCTAAAAGTGTTGTGAGAGCCCTGTCATAAGATATTGCTTTTGCTTAAAATGATGTAAACAGTTGAGGTCTAGTTTTAATAAGAAGGACTTAGAAGGTTGTATAAATTTTGGAAATGGCAAATCAATGAAACAGAGTCAACCCATTACTACAATTATAATAACAAATACTTTTACATTTTAAATCTACACCATAAATTCATGTCCATACCTCATGCCAATCACCAATTTTTTATTTATTAAATATTCAATAATGAATGAGGAGGGGAGATAATTCAATTACAGATATTGACTTATTATGACACCCTATCAAGGGAGGTCACTCTTGATATCATTTTCATAATTTGTCCCAAAAAGCTTCACATGAGATGCGTGTTCACAATCTAACTCAACTCTTATCAGAATAGCATACAGTGTATGGAATAAATGAATGAGATAGGTACCCTTTTCAATAAATTTGAAGAACAATTGCAGAGGCTGCTTTGTGATTAGTCAATTTAAATCATTGCTTTGAATTAACCAATCAGACGCCTGCATTTCCAGACCACAATCAGACTGCTGCTTTGCCATTGGTCAATTTAAATCAGTGCTTTGAACTAACCAATCAGACGCCTGCATTTCCAGACTACAATCAGATTACTGCTTTGCCTTTGGCCTTTTTAAATCAGTGCTTGGTCATTGGTAAGTCTAAATTTATTGTGATTAGAATGAACCAACCACATCAGAAAACTGGTTTGTCATTGGTCGATTTATATGCTTCGAACTAACCAATCAGATGCCTGTATTTCTAGACTGGTTGGATGATTCTGAATGATGACATCACAATTAAATAATGCATGGTTTAATATACTCACAATCTTGGTTATTCTGATTTGGAGCACGGGCCCATGTTGAAGCCACAATGCAAGATGTCCACAGAGCCAAGAAGAACATCCGCAAGCTTGGGGTTGTGCTTGACAAGTCAGCCATGCTCAACAACCTGTAATATATTATATAACAATCTATTAACCATTGACGCAATAAATAAACAGTAAACCTTCAGTTAAACACTACCGAAATAATAAGATCACTTCAAAATGGGAAATTTTCAAAAAACTTTTTCACTGAGGGCACTCCTCAATGGACAAGGTCATTATACATTGGCCAATCACTTATCGTGCAACTGTCTCAGTGAAACACGAACGAGGGAACGAACAAACGAACGAACGATCAAACGAACGAACGAACGAAAGAACGAAAGAACGAACGAACCAACGAACAAACAAACAAACAAACAAACAAACAAAAAGTTACAGTGTGGGCGTTCTTTGCAAACTCAATATTAAGACCAACCAATAAGGAAGACACGTTTTCAAGCACCTCAAGGGACATATGTACAATAGTCAGCCAATTGTGTTGCCATGCTAATGGAGACAATTCACTACATAAGTGGTTCTGATGTATATACACTCACCAATCAATAGAAGCATCATCACGTGACTAAAGAGCTTGCAACATGTGTGTGGGATTCATAAACAATTTTCCCCAATTTGTCACCAATTTTGTTAGTACTGTGTAATCACCCATTTTTGTGAGTAGTAAATTTTGTGGAATTTTTTAAGGTTAATTAATTTATTGATTTTGTGGTCAAGTTTCAATGTATTTTTTTGAGGCCAGGAATCCAGGATAAATGTAGTAGAACTTTGTCGCTGCAAACAGTTTTGCCTCAAACAACCTAGAAACTGGGAACAACTTCTTCTGTCTCGGCAAAATGGCGAAATATGATGCACTCTGAGTCACTCCGAGTCTCGGTATACAGCAGAGCCTCATTCAACTATTTTCCTTGTCCAAAGGCAGTTTGAAGCATCAAAGTTATACTATATGTAATATGTATAAAAGCTATAAATATACTGACTTATTATAAGCAGACATACATTGTCAAAGTAAAACCAATATGTCTATGAGAATGTAAGTTGTAACAATTTGTAACACCATTATACAATGGATGACAGTCGACTGCGACGCTGGAGGCAGCTACCAGACTGTTACCAAATGATAGCATTATGACTAAATTATCCTGTGACAAATCAGTGTAATATGTAATATTTGTGTAATGACTAAATGACTTAAGGCATAACATTATTATTCAAACCTTTAATCAATAATTAATGTAAAATAATATATTTTTGTTGACATTAAATTTCATGATTTTTTAAAAAAAATGTAAATTTGTGGGGTTGTAAATTTGTGGATTACAAAAGAAGAGAAAACCATTGTTCCTTACTTGGAAGGTTGATTATTTGTGATCCCTCATGAAAAATAACCATTTTACAGTAATTTGCAAGTCAGTATTCAAGGGCCTAAGTTATTTCCAGCAAAAAACTTGGTATCATATGTCTTATGCCAATGTAAGAGTGGGGAATCACATTAGCAACCGCTTAATTGACTGTCATGGCACAAATCAGCACAATGGTCTGTACTTTTATTCTTTTTTTTACTGGAAGCCCGACAATGCATATACGCCACTCTATGTTAAATCCACACATTTAAGGCTTCAGGTACTTTGAATGAAGGCTATTAAGCTAGATACTGGATAATATATTGTTTAAATAAGCCACGTACAATATGTCAAAACTTAATGTATTTATATTTAAAAGATTCCTTTTCACGCCCCTGTTGACCTTTCATAATGATATAAAACAAATATTTAATAAATATCCCTAACAGGCCCTGGCCTAACAATCATGATTTAAAGCTGTCTGAAAAATAAATTCAAAAATTTCAGCCGTCACAAAATTGTGAAATTTCAGCTGTCAGTAAAATTAGCGATTTTCATTCATAAATTATTAATAGTATTATATACCTAATACATGATTTTACTAACCAGTAATATTAATGCAGCATTTAAATAAAATTTAACAAGAAACAGTGTAGCAATACCATGTGACTTTTGACTACAGTTACAAGAAGAAATTTGAAAACATTGGAAAATAAAATAGTCATAAATATTTTATTTCTTGATCGATTTCTATGATATATACACCACGCTAAGGAGACAATTATTTGCTTTCCATGCAATATATAATCTTTTTCAGCGGCTGTGCCGTTTAGGTTTCACAGGGTAATGGAAAAATCGGTAATACTCCTGAAAAAGATCTTTTATTTCACGGAAAGCAAATGCTTTTCCCCTTAGCGTGGCGTATATTTTATAGAAATCGATGAAGAAATAAAATACTTATGGCTATATTTGTGTTCCAATGTTTACAAATTTCTACTTGTAACTGTAGTCAAAAACCACGTGGTAATATATTGCTACACTGAAGAAAGCTAAATCTCATAAATACCCAAGTTCCTTGTTGTTAGTCTGAGGAGACTGTTTAAAGGTAAAATGGAAACACTGTATACAGAGCTATAGCTGTCCTGAGACACAGCTGTAAGTGACAATATGACAGTTGACAATTAAGTACTTATAATATGCATTGTAATGGAAAATTATAGTAGATTGTCCAATGAATTCACTTGAAAATTTTTGACAAATAACAGGGCAGAGCGATGTCTGCACCAGACTGTGATGAATATACTACGGACACCTCAAATCTAAAGAAATTCCAATTGCCGACCTAATCCAAAAGATCACTGCACAAAATTAATCAGTCCTGTGGTCACATGTAGACTACAAGACTGTTAGATATCTGTAAGTGCTTCGAAAAACTGTATCCAGCACCACTGCATATAATCCATAACACTGTATGACTTATTGGGATACTATACAATTCAACTTGTATGACTTATTGTGATTGAAACATCCGGTTATTTCCTATCATCACTGTACAGCTTATTAGGATACTATACAATTCAACTTGTATGACTTATTGTGATTGAAACATCCAGTGATTTCCTACCACAGTACGACTTATTGCAAGACTATACAATTCAACGTGTACTCCTTATTGTGATAACCAGAAGTTGACTCATTTGTACACGGTGTGAACACTTAAGCTTGAGGTACCTTATAAACAATTACACAGGAAATCATAAAACTAAGCACAATGGTGGATCAATATCTAATAGTGCTTCAGAATGTATTCAATATTTCGATTATCTGTAGCACTTGAATATGAATGTGTCAGCTATTATATAGTTGGAAATAACTCGACAACAGCACATGTTCCGTATTTTTATATTATAATTTACGTTTCGGCTTGCGCCTTCATCAGAATATAATATACATTTTGTTTTTTTTCAGCTATTATATAACATACGATAAACAATGGTTAATGTCAGAAAATGTTAAAACACTGCTAGTGTCTCCTTTACCCCAGCTGCTAACAAAGTTATTAAACAAAACAACAAATTTCATAAATGTGTAACAAGGTTTAAGAACCGGCATTTAGTTTTCAAACTTCAATGCTATATTTTATAAAATCATATAGATTAATTTCTATTTTAATAAATAAATTAATAATCTTGACTTTAATTAATAACTTCACCAAAATGCACTTTATAGCCTCAAGCTAAAAGTCAGACTCTTATTAGATAAGATCTGTGGTTTTAAATAATTATGATCCATAATTTACACATGGCAACATAATGTCTACTGATAAGAATCTAAGAGCAGACCAAGTATTGTTTCTAGAAACTGCCAATGGTAAAATATATTGTTTATAGTCTTTAGAATTGTCACTTAGTGATCTTTATCAAAACTTAATATGTTAATATTTTATATTATAAATGGAGACTTTTGATTGGCTAAGAACACTTGACCAATCAGGTATGTTGAAATAATTTTCTGTATGTTTTAAATTATCATTATTACATTAGTCTTAAATTATGAATTGAACGGTTAACATCTACTCTTAAATTAATTGGTGTTAGCTTAAAGTCATCTGGTTACTAATACTTAATTTATCTGGTTTTTAAAGTAATAGAAGTTGTTATCATTGGAACTGTTGAATACATGTAAAGAAATAAATGAAGAAAACTTAAATGGGACTTGTCGTTGTAACATTATAACATGGTTATAATATTGTTGAAAGAATCAACATTGGAGATACTGATATTATCATATGCAATATAGATTGCAACATTGGAGAACTACTCGATACACATTGGAGATGCGAATACAACATAGTACATCAACCATTACTGATGTACTATAACAAACATCACAACTTTAGCTTTAAGTTAACATTTGAGAACACTGCACGACTGGAGGTTTGGAATACAACAACAACACGAGGTTACGGGTGGTGATCGACTAAGACACACTAAGCGAGTTTCCCCACAAATAGCGCGACAGTCGACGCCTCCGCCCAACCTCCGGTCACAGCTGTTTATGGCGGAGAATCCAACGGTATACAAGATCCATAAAAATGAGGGGTGCTGAACGAATATAATAGAAGAAATTCAACTTTGGAACGTTTGGGACAATTTAGATGAGTGGTGCATACGATAACATGTACCTGTGGAATGAGGGAAAACCTTTCGAGAGAAGTTCATATTACAACCAAATCCTGTAGAACCGAGGAAGCCAAGAACTGCCAATAGAGTGCTATAGAATGAACTGTTGCTATTCAAGTTATCCACACACAGTTGGTAAGTGGAAATCATTATTTTGTGCTAATATCTTTATTGTTGCAAGGTTCAGCAGTTGCTATTTACAACCGTTGTTTTCTGTTATACATTATAATTTCTGTTATACATTTGTTATTTACTTGTTATCACTATAGATTTTAATATAGTCCAATATAGGTGAATTTTGTTTCATCCAATTATATATTATTTACAGATACCAAAACTTTTCATTAAATTTTTGCACATAAATTTTGATTGTGTCAAAATTTTGATTGAATTTCAGATATTAAGTATATATCTTGAAGGCAAGAGTAAAATTTTGTCAGGTTCTGATAAATTTCATGGAAAATTGAAGTTTTTGCTTACAATAGTACAAAGTAATTATTATTAGATTATTGATAACAGTAATTTTTCAAGAAGTTATACATACTTCTTTGCAAGTAATTAGTTTAATACTTAGCGATAACAGTTTGACAAATTAAATTATTAAGTGTTTTAGAGAAAAACAGCTTAAAATGGCTCCATGTAAGACGAATTGGCAGTGTTCTTAACAAGTAATTGTTCTACTGTACGCATTAAAAATTGAACTACCCTCTGTTTCCATGAATGTCTCCTTTAGACTTATATCATATGATAGCAAGTTAGTGCTCCTAGACTATTTGATTCAGGAGCTACAACTCTTATGTTAGTGAAAACATTATAGTTTACAAGGTATTCAAGTCCTCCAGAAATCAATGAAACTTTAGAAGCAGTGTAATACACTGAAACTGTTTTAAGAACGATTGAAATTTTTAGACTCATTTAAGACTCAAAAAGGTCCTTACGTCTGCCCCTATCCTGTCCTTCCAAAATTTTACCATCTTCCCATATTGGTGACTGTAGGCTTTAGGCCGTCCCAATTTGATTATAGTGGTATAAGGAATATATGGTAGCTTATGGTGGCAGAGAGTAAAATGGCCAAGTAACCAGATGACTAAATATGGTAGGGTTGGCACCGGTTGAAGCTGTCAATGGTATCGGCCATACCTTGCTAACTCTCCATTCACAGTGTATACTGATCACCTATCAGTCAAGTGGATAAAGCAAATTAAGAAATTTGGTGGACGCCATGGTAGATGGGCACTGCATCTGCATCCTACAAATTCCAGATTGTCCACAATTCTTTATCTGCTTAATGGAAATACTGATGGTCTTTCAGGGTATACATACCCTGAGAATGGTAAACTATGGGAATTAATTCTGTTGACATTGATGATAATTGTTACCAACATGATAAGCCAGAGCGCTTGGTTGTGTTACCCTCATTAATGGTCATGATCAGAACCCATTACCACCATCAGTTGATCCAGCCACATTACACACTGAAGCAACACCAAAACATCAAACACAGCACAGAACATAAGTTGCTATTTGAACATCAGAATCACAGAACATAAGTTGCTATTTGAACATCAGAATCACAGAACATAAGTTGCTATTTGAACATCAGAATCACAGAACATAAGTTGCTATTTTGAACATCAGAATCACAGAACATACCTTGGCACAAAGACATCAATATAGATACAATTTATTGATGCAGAGATGACATGACATTCACTTGGGTTTGTTAAATACGCATTGGTCAACGGCCTTTACTCGAACTCTATAAAGTGTGTCAAACAATTCTTGTTTAGAATTTGTGCCAAAATTTGTCAAAGTGGTTCAATATTTGTTCATAACCCTAGAATTCAGATTTAAATTGTTGTATAGAGTATATTAGATTATTGTTTTCGCTTGGTCATGTTGCCAAAATTTGAGGTACTGATAATGTACAAGAATTTTTTATCAAACATATTTAAACGGATGAAACAATCAATTTACATATGGTCACTTTTATTAAAAGTACACTTTCAAAGATATTAGTAAATATGAGATAGCAACTGTGGTTTTGCAGAAGTAAAGATGTTTCATAGAGTTTTGATTTTCACAATACCATTATATATTGTATTTGCTGAGTAATTGACTAAATGTGATTTCAAGGTACTTATTTAGATAGATGAACAGATTCTATAGACACTGGACCTACAAAGAAGTAATATATGTGTTGTGCTGTGCTGTGAACAATGTGATATGAAATGATATGATATTTGATAACATATGGAAATGTTATTACGAACAGGTGATGAAGAACTAGAGAGAATGAAACGAATGATGAGACGAAATCATTCAGAGACATCAGTTGAAATGTTTCATATAATAAGGTTGCAAAAGTAGTTGCATGTTATAGCATAAAAAGAAATTAGATATTATATATGTGGTAGTTGGAATAAAATAATAATACGGCTGATCCCATAATGTCACATAATACTAGATTGATCAGTTGTCAACAAAGTTGCAAAACGGGTACAATCATCATGGATGAATTGTAGGAAAAATATATAGGTAATTATACAGCTGATCCCAAAAGGTCGCATAAAACTAGATTGATCAGTTGTCCGAAAAGTTGCAAAAATGAGTATAATCATGTTGAATGATTGGTGAGATAAAACAAAATATGGTAATGATACTGCTGGCCCCCAAGGTTGCATAATACTAGATTTGGTCAGTTAGTCCGAAAAGTTGCACAAAGTGTGTATACAAAGATTATATGTATATTGAACAAAAATAAGTAATGATACTGGTGATCCCAAAGGTTGCATAATACTCGATTTGATCATGCAGTTAGTCAGAGACGTTGCAAAAGAAAAGTTGCCAAAGGCAACAGTAATAGAAATTATGAAATTAATAGATATTGCACAGTTTAGCCCGAGTTGTTGCAAGAAGCAAAGATATTAGAAGTGCGCAAGACTTATAATATGTTTATTGTTATTAAATATGTCTATACCTTTTTGTTTATTTAAGAATGCAATCAGATAGATTGTTAATGCCAGGCATAGGCATGACTGTATGTACATTGGTAATTAATGTATGTTAAATACAGGTGAATTTTAATAAAGTACATTATCTGATCATTGGATTTTCACATTTTAGTCATTCAGCTAGTATGCAGTTTTTCATAAACATAAGTCATAATTGTTCGACTATTTATTTACTGCTTTTACATTTTTCTTAATGTATAATTATTGCAGGTGAATTTCAATTTAGATAGTACAATTTTTATTTTCACATAAAGCCATATGCTTCAGGGCAAATTCTTCAAACATAAATTAAGGCTTATAAGTAATGGATCCAGAAATTTTAATGATTATTGTATGTGAAATATGCCTTGATAATACTGTTGGTATTATTGCAAGTGAAATGTGGTTGACTTATCATAATCATGCATATAATTTTTTTAAGAAGTTATTTTGGTATCATTTCAAGTGGTTTGTTTAGTTGGCTCGCGACTAGTGGCAAATAGTTGTGAACTGGCTATTCAGATTCAATTGAATTTTCAAATGAATTGTTTAATGGGCTTTTGACCAGTTGCTAATGGTTATGAGTTGATTACTCAGTTCTTTGATAAAGAAAAGTTAAATAGATTTTACATTGCCACTTTGAATATATTGGTAGCATTACAGACTGAAAAAATCCTGAATGTTAGGACATGGTTACAATGAACTGTTGCAATTTGGAAAACTTTTAAAACTTTCCGGTTTCAGCCTTGCTGGGACACTATGTTTTTAACTCTAACATTTATGGAATTAGCACAATATATTCGATGTGCGTGGCTGAGAATGTATTAAATAAGTAAATTTCGACCAAAATGGGTCATTAGTTTTAGAAATATGCATTTGAGAGGTCAACACCATGCAAAAGATAATATTTTAATAATTGAATTGAAATATTAAGTTACATTATGTCTAATTGATATGTTTATTTCAGGTATTGTTGTTATTATTATTATTGTTATAATTGTGTATGCAGTTCTGTCTTACTAGAATTATGTATAAGAGATGATAGGTATTTTTACAGATGATATGTTAATTTCATTTTGATAAATTGTTGTTACTATCAGATTGAGGACAATCTTTTTAGAAGGAAGGGTGACATGTAACAAGGTTTAAGAACCGGCATTTAGTTTTCAAACTTCAATGCTATATTTTATAAAATCATATAGATTAATTTCTATTTTAATAAATAAATTAATAATCTTGACTTTAATTAATAACTTCACCAAAATGCACTTTATAGCCTCAAGCTAAAAGTCAGACTCTTATTAGATAAGATCTGTGGTTTTAAATAATTATGATCCATAATTTACACATGGCAACATAATGTCTACTGATAAGAATCTAAGAGCAGACCAAGTATTGTTTCTAGAAACTGCCAATGGTAAAATATATTGTTTATAGTCTTTAGAATTGTCACTTAGTGATCTTTATCAAAACTTAATATGTTAATATTTTATATTATAAATGGAGACTTTTGATTGGCTAAGAACACTTGACCAATCAGGTATGTTGAAATAATTTTCTGTATGTTTTAAATTATCATTATTACATTAGTCTTAAATTATGAATTGAACGGTTAACATCTACTCTTAAATTAATTGGTGTTAGCTTAAAGTCATCTGGTTACTAATACTTAATTTATCTGGTTTTTAAAGTAATAGAAGTTGTTATCATTGGAACTGTTGAATACATGTAAAGAAATAAATGAAGAAAACTTAAATGGGACTTGTCGTTGTAACATTATAACATGGTTATAATATTGTTGAAAGAATCAACATTGGAGATACTGATATTATCATATGCAATATAGATTGCAACATTGGAGAACTACTCGATACACATTGGAGATGCGAATACAACATAGTACATCAACCATTACTGATGTACTATAACAAACATCACAACTTTAGCTTTAAGTTAACATTTGAGAACACTGCACGACTGGAGGTTTGGAATACAACAACAACACGAGGTTACGGGTGGTGATCGACTAAGACACACTAAGCGAGTTTCCCCACAAATAGCGCGACAGTCGACGCCTCCGCCCAACCTCCGGTCACAAATGTAATACTGATAATAAACAAGGAACTGATTCCAAAAGTACAAATTAATGCTAATTCAGGCCTCAACAAATATTTTTAAAAGCACTCGTCCTGCAATATAGACAAAGAAGAAAATCCCAAAATCTTACTTGTCCTGCTATATAAATAAAGAAGGAAGATATTGTGCAGGACGAGTAGATTCATTGAGGCCTGTAATTAGCTATAATAAGCTAAATGAACACCTGGGTACTGTTTTATCAAAGCATACATGTGTGGAAATCATAAACTTACAATCAAATTCAAAGTCTTTATATCATATTTGGTTTACAATTACGAAGTGTGGTAAATGGAGCTTCAATGCTAATAATAATTCAGTTAATGAACTCCTACAAACCATATCTGTCACCAATTTGAAGTAGTAAAAGAATTATAAAGAATTTAAATTTGAGCGTAACTTTATGATTTAAGTAAGTGCTTTGATAAAACAGTACCCAGATGTCCCCACTTGTCATTTAACTATGTCAAAGTCCTTAACTGGGTGAATCTGAATCAAAATCCTGAATTCTAGCAGTTTTACCAGGACTGAGGTTGATCTCCGGCTACAGGCCTAGAATATAGGCAGAATAATTATGATATTCATTTCAATGTAAAACTAACTTTGACAATTTAATATATATATTTTTGATAAAACAACCTTGAGTCTTACAATCTATCTGTACAATCTATCCGGTGTTTGTTAGATTTAAGTACAAACATATACATCGCAATACATGTACACCCGATATTACTATTATATTGCCGAGCAACGATGGAATGATACTTGATATATTAACATGTAAGTTAAGAGCTAACCACAAAGCTTTCACAAACATTACTTAACAGTTAGGGTGATAATAAAGATATAGCATCATAACAATCTATGTAATATGACAATATATTACATGGTCTATCATCACAATAGATATTACCTGAAAACCCTTAAGATAGGATAGCACTTTATAAAGCGCTTTCCATGAGAGTTAATCCATGAGCCCGTTGCCTAACTAAGGCGCTACTAAGCACTTTTGGGTAGTGTTTTTCTATATCTATGCAACGACACACTAACAGCTTGCCGAGTGCTGGATGATAGCATACCGTTTCTCAGCACTAGCTAAAGACGAGCGCTTCTGAGAGCTTTCTTACACATCAGACTGCTTCAGTTGCGCTTTGCTGAGCAACGGTCTGCTATCCACAGGCACTCGCCAGTAGCATACAAATTTTTTGCTACGTAGGCTTTTTAGAAGCGAGCTGTTTCCTAGCATAGCACTATCGAGCGCTCGGTAGCGCTTTAGTTAGACAACAGATTCCATGCCTTCTATTGTGATTTAATTGAAAGGGAGGAAACTGAATAAAGGTGCTGTCGGCAGCTTTTTGCTAAGGCAACAGTCATCCATGATCAATGCTATATTACACAAGATTTACGTATTGCACTACTATACAATTTGATAACAATGTTATACCAATATCATTATTTCCACTATTTACTTCACAGCTAAAGGATTGAATTTTGTTTGAATAAGTATTTAAATCTTAGCAGATAAACCCATACCAATTTTCATGGTCAATTTTAATGCATTTTAGAATACATGTAATGAACTTCAAGTAAAACCAGAGCTATCACAGGCAATATGATGAATTCTCCTGCAGCAACACCTTGACACAGGAATATTGTTGGGGAAAAAACAACAACATTGCCATAATCATTGTCCATTCCAAATACTCAGGTCCTATGATTTCCTGCAGTGGAGATCAGGGCAATTATAAGTACATGATATTAAGCAAACATGACCCCTCCTTATAAGTCCTTGGAGATACAGTTAGATCCCTCTCTAAATTTAAGTTATACTATATAATCTAGTAAATATTAAAATATCATGCAACAGCCTTATCAGTAGAATTTTACAATATGTTCATATAGGGTTACTTACATTATGTCTATATTTTGATTACAGATTAGGATCTGAGATTGGATCTCTAGATCTTCTTGTAAGGTCATTTATATACACAGAACTTGGCCTGATCCTCAACCTTCTATTAGCTTAATCTAACAGCTGATATATTGTCCATATTTATAACCCTCAGTCAGGTTGTATGTTTTCATAAGCGGTGCAGTATCAAAAAGACACTGGAGGTGTAATACAAACACAAATCTAAAGGACAAGTATTGTGTGATTTGACTGCGGAAATTTATATATTCAACACAAGAACCTTGTATTGTATTCATGCATAAAGGTCAGGATCACACCAATTTCTCCATACTCTAATACACTTCATCAATACACAATACAGTCAGATCTTGATACAATGACACGGTTTGTTTCCAAGAAAAATGTCATGGTAACGAATATGTCAGTATACTGAATTGATACATAGAGCATTTTAATACTTTTGTTCCCAAAATATGATGTCAGTATAATGAATTTTCTATATATCGGATGTCGTTATATCAAGACCTGGCTGTATATAAGAACAACACGAATTTGCAATATTCAGTTAATCAGGTTGATGAAGTTTGTGATGTATCTGTCTTCAATCATGACAATGTTTGACAGTGTTTATTTAATATCATGATTTACCGTCCTGTTTACATACACTAAACATAATTGTTTAAATAATACCTAATCAACGTAATTAACATTCCAATTATATACACATGCTTCAGTTAGCGAAACAGCAACGTAAAGCGTAAAAATCTTAGTGTAAATATAGAATTTAGATAATTGTAAAATGTTCGTGCACAATAAACAAGGGTGATAATGAAACTCAAAATCTTACTTAATTCTATTTGTTTATTTTGTTATGCCCTTATTAATTGGATAGTAATTGATAGACTGACTTGTTCTGATTAAACTGGAATTATTATTATTCTGTGACCTTTGTATGTAAAATGTGGGTTACATTATTCCAATCAAATTTATCAAACCAAAGCAATCTAACAACTACGTTTATTATGTTTCAGTCTCTGACTCTGAGGTACTTTAAACTAATATATAATTTTCAGTAGTTTTACTTATTTTTACGATTAAGTTACCATACAATTATTAAAGCCTAAGTTAAAATGTATAGCACAGATAGTTTGACATGATCCTGACCTTTACGCACGAATAAATCACAATGTTCTTGCGTTGAATATATAAATTTCCGCAAGCAAATCGTGCAATATCGGTCCTTTAGATTTGTGTTTGTATCCCCGCTAATGAAAACATACAATCGGAGTAATAAATATCATTAGACAATAATTCAGCTGTGAAATTATGCTAATAGAAGGTCAAGGGTTGTGTCAAATTCTCTAGACTATAACTGCTTCTAAAAGATTTGAGTCACAACAATCCGGAGTGCCAAACTCTCAATTTTAACATTTTTAATAACTTTAAAGGGACTGCCTCACGTTTTGGTGTATTGCAAAAATAAAATTAAATTGTCAAATATTCATGTTATTTTGGTATAGTTTCCTGTATATGCCATAAACAATCACATTGACATAAAAAATAACTTGGGAAACATCGGCATTTTGTAGTAATTTAGCATTTTTACACCCAAAATTCTATAGGGTATTAATACCCTATAGAATTAGCACTACTATCCCTTAAATTGCCTGAAAGTTGTTTTCATTCGATGAAAACTAATTGCGAAACGAACCGAATACCTCACAGATGTTTCGGCTTTAGTTTGTTGAAGATACAGTTTGATCATGTGTGAATTACATAATTCACAGAACCTTTTGGAAGGAAACTCTGCGATATTTTCGAACAGAAAAATACTGAGTGCCAAATATCAAGAGTGATTTAAACTGATTATATGCCCTAAATCTTTCATAAAGCAACCACCAGTGACTTTCTATTATATAAATACTTGTTTCGGTAGGAAAATTACGTCATACAAAAATTTTAGCCCGATCTGTGAGGCAGCACCTTTAAACCCTCGAGTATTGGGAAATTAAACGCATTCAATAACATAACAATTAAAATACAGTCATCATAAATAATTAAAGCAGATATCAAGTTTAATTTTAATTTCTTTGAATTCCAACGTCACACTTCAGATGTAATACAATACAGGAAAAGTCCAAGCTCAATATCATCAATATTTCCCACAAAAGCTTATAACTAAATATTTGTAACTCAAATAAAACAAAATTGATATCATTGTATTACCTTAATTAAAGCATTCAGAATGCAAATCCATATATTGCACAAGGAACAAGTATAAATATCCAAATACCAATAACTTCGCCAAGTTGCGAAGCTTAATCTAAAACTTCAAAAGAACGTACAATAATGAAAAGACACAATCACAAAATACACTGTAGCAATATTTTACTACTTCATAGCCCGCCACACACTGATTGAAATCCTATGCACAGCCATATATATATCCGAAACAGAATCTAAACTGATTTTTCACTTTTAACTTTCTGTCTAACGTATCACCAAATAAATGAAATATCTTGATAGTTTTCAAACCAACGATCCACATCTAATGATATTAACACAGTCTAGTAGCCCCCTGACAGTTATAGTATTTCATACACATATATGGTATTTACTATCTACAGTAGTTGTAATAGTTTATCGGACTGGACACCGTAGTATATGAATTGAGCCATATCCCACACCATTCCTAGTTTAGTCAATGACTACAGTAAACACACACTAGGTCTTTTCGACTGGGCTGTTTCGTGAAGAAAGTTTTAGCCTGGTTCCCGTCCCCACAATTACAGCACTACTACAGTAATACAACTGTAAAATTAGAATGGGGACCAGACTGTAACCTGCTCCACGAAACAGCCCAGTCGAAAAGGCCTACTGTTTAACTTATATTTAGGCCTTTTCGACTGGACTGTTTCGTTGAGCACGTCATATTCTGGTTCCCAACCCAAGCTCACAGTACTACATTAGTACTACTACAGTAATATTGGGAACGGGAACCATATTTTAACCTGCTCAACAGCCCAGTCAAAAAAGCCCAATGATTAATCAAAAACAAACCAAAAAATTATTGAACCGATACGATGGTGACCCTGAACCCCTACAGTATGTCCTAAACCCCAAAAGTCACGTCCCTTAACTAATTTTGTGAGTATACAAAACTATGAAGAAGACGAAACATAGCAATTCAAGTGGACACTGTACGGCAGGAGCTCATTGTACAATTTAGCCAAGTGATGAGCCTAGTAAGGTCAAGCGTAAAAGTTGTCGTGATATTTAAGCATAATATATACCAAACAAAATTCCGATGGGTATACAATAATTATAGTGACAGATCGCTACATATAATACAAACCCTTGTTTACAAACAAAGATTGACAATTTCATGCATTTACGAAGCCACTATGGATAGAATCTGACCTCTGTGCCGTAACCTTAGGTTATTATAAAGTAATATAAATATAAAGTCTATTGCTCGATCTATATATTGTCGATCTTGTAATTATGACCTTTTTAAGACATAGGGTATAAACATACATGTATAGTCCAGTCAGGATAAAAATACTGAACAAACAACTATAATTTCAATGCTAAACTATAATACTTATAAACATCACTCTACCTGTTTAGACAATGGTTGTGATTTTTTGCGTACACATAAACTGCAACGTCACTGTCACAATATCCTAACTGGACTATTAATATAATAATTGAAATAAGTCATATCTCACCCATAAAATATGATAGAGTTTATACATTACAAATATTTATATACAGAAGACAGTGTAAGTCTGCGACCTATAGATATTTTGAACAACAAACTGGTTCCTCTCATACCAGCCACAGTCAAGGGGCCAAACGCGTGCCTAATCTAAAATCTTTACTACCCCCCCCCCCGCCCCCCAGGGAAGTTACACATCGAAAATACTTCAACCTTAGAAATTAATGGACATGTAAAAAACACTTAATACACAAATTTATCTGTACAGCCAGGCCTGATTAATTGTGCTAGATAAAAAGCTTCTGTAGTATCAAACCATAATATCACATAATGAAGATTTTATTACAAGTTGTACTAATCAACAATGTTTTAAATATCAGTAACCTCCGATACCTCATGTAGAAACCTTGATAAACTTGCGTCTATTTTTCACTGTAAAACATTAAGACAAATTGCACAAGATAAAGGATACCGTTTTTGACAAATATATGTCAAGATCTGAGTGATTAGATCGCTAGCAAAATGTGAACAACACCATAATTGGAGCTGTACCAGTGTATAGCAATACCATGTGACATTGACAGTATACTTAAGGCTACAAATCCAAGACGAAATTTAATTCGCTTCGAAAAACAAAAAAGCTGTTAGTATTTTATTTTTCAATTCTATGAAACATGTGCCAGTCTATTAAGGGAAAAAATTTAAGTTTTCCACGAAATGAAGCATCCCTTTCAGCAGCAGGGTCATTTTCTCCAGTTTTCCTGTAGCCTTAAGTCATGTCAAAGTCACATGGTATTGCTAGACTTTGTACACCAGGGTATGTTGAAGAACCCAAGAAGTCTATTTTGCTGTATGGTATCACACCCAGATTTCTAGTACTACACAAATGTCCTCTTCCCTCGAAGTTGAAGGTCATGCATTGCCATGGTAAATCTGGCAGAGCCAAAAATGAATGACCACACACTTGTAATGACTATTTCAGCCGAGCCCATACATCAGGGGTCCTACTGAGGCACCATGCTCAATCCTGAAAATGGGTGGCAAATGTGTTTCGGGTGCGATTAGCACAAACCCCTATGCCAAAAACTCAGTTCAAACATAGTTCTATTGTTAAAATTCAGCTTATGAAATTTCATAACTTTGTCAATTCTTGGAATTTTTTCATCAAATATCTTTTGTTTTCTACACACAAGTTCCTTCTTTCTGATGCTGCAAATCCGGATTTCCGGACTGTTCCGGAATAGTAGGACACCTGATACATGCAAACATAATTTCAGTTACCCAAATCGGATATAGAACTCTGATCAGCCCAACTTGACAATAGACCTTAAGTTTCTTCGATTTAAATCCAAAATTTTGGGGTACTTAACTTGTCAGGATGAACATCAAACTGACGAAGGGCTTCACTATTTTGAACATGAACATTACAGCTTTCCTAACAATCTCCTCACTTCGATAATTCAGACCACAAACATAGACAGCAAAATTGGTATTTTCCTGAGAACTTCCGATGAGACATTGGAGTAATGCTGATTCCGGATATTTACTGGTTAATACAAGAGTAAGGTGACTTCCTGCGACACCAATCAACTCACTGGCAGCAAACATGACAGAAAATATTTGTTTCGAAACTTTTTAGCAAATTCATTTCAATCATTTACAGACAAAGACGTCGCCCCAGCATGTGTCAGCGCTTTCGAGTACACAGTGAACATTTATGGAGGCTGGGACTTTTGAGACGAAATTTCCGCAATGAAAATTAAAATGATAAATCAATTAACGAGAAACATAACATCAATCCAAGGCAACGATTAGCTACCAGCCTGCACATCAAGGCGCTGCTCAGACAGATTTAAAACAATTAGAAAGCCTTATCTGGAAAGTGAAAACACCTTTAAAGTTTAAAGTCTTATCTAATTGGGCTTTAAGTCACAGTAACGAGTGATTTCCAGCCATTGTAGTGGCGGAGGGCTCTTCTATTCTAACATTATTTTGGACTTACTAGTTTAGTAGATAGTTAGTTTACACATACTTTAATGTTGCCAAATAATAAATCAAATGGCAAATTGGGCTCAGAAAGTTCTAGTCCCAACTTCTATAAGTCAACTGGACTATAGTTGTTTCCTCACAAATAGGTTCTTCGATCTACCTCGATAGCCTTGAGATGAATCTTAGATCTGCTTCAAGTGCAAGAGACCTCGGGTTCGATCCCAGACTGCGATATATACCAAAGTTGTACTGGTATAGACTGTGACATATTACAATGGAACTATAACTTTGCTCAGGGTCAAGTAAGGAAAATATAACATTAAAACTTTGGTATACCGGTATATCATATACCATAATTGTAATGGTATATCGAATCCTTACTTGACCCAGAGCATAGTTATAGTTCCTTTGTAACTGCTGTGTCCTTAAAGTCTTCATACAACTGAAATACCAGTGGGACTTAAAACAATATTTCAGATCAGAGGTTCTACTGAGGCATTATATAAATGCCAAATCCTGAAAGTTTGACGCAAGTCTGTTTCGAGTGCCATTAGCACCCATCCCTAAACCAAAAAATTGTTCTATTGTCAAACTTCAGTATATCAAATTTCAAATGATCATAACTCAGTCGATATTTGGTATTTTTTCTTCAAATAACTTTTATTTTCTGCAGTAAATTCCTTTTTTTTAGTACAGCAAATCAGGATTTCCTGATTGTTCCGGAATAGAAGGATGCCTGATTCTTTCAACATATCAGTTGAGATTAGACCCTGCAGTGGTGAAAGTGAGCCACCACACCAGAAAATAATGTTATTCAAAATAATAAAGCATTAAAAGAGTGGGCTATCCAGGGGAGACAACTGACAGATAAACTTCTATAAAACAAACATAAAAGTCAAAAGGGAGGTTACTTTGGTAACACTTAAATTTCACACTGTAACTGGAAGTATACAAAGAGAGACAATTGGCAGATAACAAAATGAAAGATAATGCTGTATGTACAGTAGATATTTTGTATTTGAAAATATAATTATGTTTTCATTGCTACCGTAAGCTAACTAACCTTACCACCTAGTTTGCTCAGGAAGGGATCTGACTAGCTATTTCGTTCCGTGGGTGGGGTCCAAAACAGCTTTTTACTTAAGAGGGTTGGTTGCCTTGATCCAACTCTAAGCACTAACAAACTCATTTTTTATATAGGATATCCACATTTTTGTCCAAAACCCCAGTCTCTGACCCCCATCACCATGAATTCTCACATGTATAATTTTATGAAAAAACAAGACTGCGTTCAATAAACGCTTATGCCCCCTGTGGAAGCCTTGTCCATAAATAAGTCTAAGTCCAAAATTAGGTCAAGGTGAAGGTCAAAATGGGGTCAGGTGATACAGGCGCGTGGAGAGTGTTCATATACAACATCCATGCAAGTATGAAAGCTTTGTAGCAAGCCATATTAATGCTAGAAGAAACGGTCAATTTGGGTTAACCAGGACGGACGAACGGACGGACGGATGGACGGACGGACAAACGAACGGACAGGTGAATCACTATATGCCTCCCGATCTATCGATACGGGGGCATAAAAATTTTAAACAGCATCTTTTCAACTTTATTTTCATCATTATTAATCCATCTAACTTGCCAAAATTAAAATACTACAATAATTAATACATAAAACATAACAGCAGGGGTATCATATGAAGGGATAATATTATCACACAAATATCACCATGTTTTGACCTGGGATCACTCAAATATCTAAGAGAAACATATAAGACTAATTTACGATCATTCTACATCAATGACCCAGACACATTAAATATATTGTGGTATTAAGGGCTTATATCACACACAGTGGAGAAAATAGTTTAGAGAAACAAATCTACTTGTTAGAAATGTTCATCAGACCAGCAAAGTTAGATGGAATTAATTACTGTAGTCCAGTCAGGATAAAAATCCAGTGACCCAGCGGTCGAGCCCACTATAATGGTGTAAAACCAATTTTAAAGGCTTATACAGTACAAACAACTATAATTTCAATGCTAAGCTAACATACTAAACTTCGCTCTACCTGTTTAGACAATGGTTGTGATTTTTTCCGTACACATAGACTGCAACATCACTGTCACAATATCCTAACTGGACTATACAATATGATTGTGGTCATGCAACCACCATTTTATTACTAATAATATTAGAGACTAAGTTTTATCTAAAGTCGTTGTTATCCTGGGCGACATAAAATTTAGCTGCCTTATGCCGCCTTCAGAGCACTATTTAATGGTCACATACCTTAAGGCCAGAGTTTTTTAATTTTTTGTTACTCAGACATTTTTCGGAAAAAAGTCCACAGGAGGGAAAAAAATAAAAATAAAAACTCCCAAAATATAGCTACCACAAGCTGTTGGTGTAGAATAGTCAATGACGGTCCGATCTAAAGCAATCAACACTCAACAACAGTGTTAGTTTTCACGAAAACAGCCAATTTATCTTAAGACTAGTACACTGCAGTGAAATACTATTATAATAAAACTTATTATTAACGAAATAATGAAGTAATAACTCAAGGCTGGTTCATTTATCATCAAAACATTATATGCAATTTTGTTTTTTTTCCCAGTTTTTTCAATTTTTTTTTTTTAAATGCCAAAATATTGGGCAGGAGGGTCCGAGTAACGAAAAATAAAAGAACTCTGGCCTAACTTGTAGTTATGACGGTGCTTGATATCACACCTCGTGCTTCACTTTGGTCAGAACACTTGAAATGGAAGGTTGAAATTTTACTTAATTTATTTGATGGGTTTATCATTTACGTTGATTGCGGTCAACTTGAACCACCATTTTATTATTATAATTATTAATTTGTTTTAATTACTTAAAAACGGCTATGTGCTCAGCAAAAGTTGATTGTTCCCCGCATCTTCAACAAAAGTGCAAATTCTTCCGAGCATTGATATTGTAAATTCAGCCCCCATTCTAAATCATGCATCAAGGTCCTTCATATTTTAGTTTCAAATTAACACAGAAGAACACCCAGATGTGTTTTGTAATAATTTATTTAATGTATCACACTTGAAATATATCAAGACAGGAAAATTTCATAAACATCTAGGACATTAACTCTCAGCTGTATTTAAACGATCATAGAGATACAAACAGTAAAACCAACACCACTACCGACAGCAACACTAATAGCAAACAATGCTGACAGCAACACTAATAGCAAACAATGCTGACAGCAACACTAATACGGACAACATCAACAATACGGACAACAACAGTACCAATAGCAACAACAACAATACCGACAGCAACAAAATGCCAACAACAACAATACTGACAGCAACAACATGCCACCAACAACAATACCGACAGCAACAAAATGCCAACAACAACAATACTGACAGCAACAACATGCCAACAACAACAACAATACAGACAGCAACAACAAAACCGACAGCAACAACAAAATACCGACAGCAACAACATGCCAACAGCAACAACAATACTGACAGCAACACCAATACTGACAGCAACAAAAATACTGACAGCAACATCAATACTGACAGCAACACCAACATACTGAAAGCAACAAAAACATACTGACAGCAACAACAATACTGACAGCAACACCAATATTGACAGCAACAACAATACTGACAGCATTTGTTACACCAATACTGACAGCAACTACAAAACTGACAGCAACACCAACATACTGAAAGCAACAACAACATACCGACAGCAACAACAATACTGACAGCAACACCAATACTGACAGCAACTACAAAACTGACAGCAACAACAACAATACTGACAGCAACAACATGCCAACAGCAACACCAATACTGACAGCAACACCAATACTGACAGCAACTACAATACTGACAGCAACACCAACATACTGAAAGCAACAACAACATACCGACAGCAACAACATACCGACAGCAACAACAATACTGACAGCAACACCAATACTGACAGCAACACCAATACTGACAGCAACACCAACATACTGAAAGCAACAAAAACATACCGACAGCAACAACAATACTGACAGCAACACCAATATTGACAGCAACACCAATACTGACAGCAACTACAATACTGACAGCAACACCAACATACTGAAAGCAACAACAACATACCGACAGCAACAACATACCGACAGCAACAACAATACTGACAGCAACACCAATACTGACAGCAACAACAATACTGACAGCAACACACATATTGACAGCAACACCAATACCGACAGCAACAACAATACTGACAGCAACACCAATACCAACTACAAAACTGACAGCAACAACAATACCGACAACAACAACATACTGACAGCAACAACAACACCACCAACAGCAATAAACAACAATATACCGACAGCAACAACAAACTATCAGCAACAACATACAAACCGACAGCAACAACATACAAACCGACAACAACAACAAACTGACAGCAACAACATACAGACAGCAACAACAACATACTGACAGCAACAACAAACTGACAGCAACACCAATACCAACAGCAACAACAACACCACCAACAGCAATGAACAACAATATACTAACAGCACTGAAAAATAACAATATACTGACAGCAACAACAATGACAGCAGTAAACAATAAAAATACCAACTTTTTCAGAAACAACAATACTGACAACAGCAACATTACTGCCATCAAAAACGACATTACCAACACCAGCAATATCATAGTCTCTTATAATCTGTAATTGTTATGTCATTTACATTTACAACAAACAAGCTCAACGTGGTTAATCCACCACATCCTGTTAATTTGCATACAAAGTTCTACGCTAACATCATCAAAGCTCATAATTACCCAATGGACATAGAAATGGTAAATTTGTTAGGATCAATACCGAGGTCTGTACGGTGAAGCAAAGTCAAATTGTGACCTCATCAGCACTCCATGACACTGTCTTAAAAAACATCAACTTTTTTTAAATTTGCAAATATTTTTTTATCTTAAAATGTAAATATAAATATATCCATAGCCCGGATCCGTTGAATAGCAACCAAAGGCAAGTACCAGCAGGGTAGGTACGAAAAATTGATAGGCTAAAAAATAAATTGGAAAAACAGATATTTAACTGCTTCTTTTAACTGTTCAATTGTATTGCGCAACACACTTATGCAGGTCCCGTACCACATAAAAATACATCTTTATTGCTGACAAACAATCATAGTGAGTAGAAGTTAATTTTATTTTCATCCCTGTCTTGAAAATAATGTTCGCAAGCATGAAACAATTAAAATCATTGTCTGTGTAAACATTTGCTTATATCACATTGGTGATAGCCAAACTGCAATATCTGAACATCAACAAAGAAGCAATTAAGTTTTGTTTTGCAGTCATCTTTTCAAAATGATTTTTAACAGTGATATCGAACAGGCTTTCACATTCTTTAAAGTTGACAACAGCTATTCTAAAGTAAATATTTACAATAAAATCATGTTTATGGATGCGTCTAGTGTGCTTTGCTATTAATTGTTCGCTTATCACTTTTAGCAAGATCTACCAATGGCTAGCTTAGGCGAAAAGGGAGCCTACCCAGCCAGTACATTATGTCTCCATGGACAAGCCCTATGAAGTGCCTCCCAGAGCAGACGCAAGCCAACTTAGTACCTTACTACCTCAGGCTAAACTAATAGGGACTTGGAGGTGTTCTGCTCCAGACATGCAGCATGCCAGATCCACCGGTGTGTGCGAGTACCCTGATGCACATTAACAGACACCAAAATTATGGTCTGAAACTGATAATTCATTTTTAGCAATGGTGACCTTGATCTTAAACCAGCCGCACTTTCAATCCTGAGGAGTGTATTCACACAAGTTATCTATATAGCAAGTTTTACCACAATATCTCATTCCAAACTAAAATTATTGTCTGGAAACAGATTTTCTATTTTTAGAAACAGTGACATTTACCTTGACCCCACCAGCCCCACTTTCAAACTTGAGCGACATATTTACTCAAGCTACCTATACAGCAAGTTTCATCACAATATCTCATTCTTAACTAAAGTTAGTCTGGAAACCAACAGACCGACTGATGGACTGACTAACCAACAGACAGATCAACAAGCTCTGACGGGGGGTAAAAAATAGGCAGATTAAAAAAATTAAGGTATCCATGAACTGTTTTTTGGCGTTTTAAAAACATTCCTAAAATATCAATAATTTAAACTAAGTAATCATTGCGTACCCAAATCAGCCACTATGTACTTCATGAAATTTGACCTTAAGTTAAGCTTACTAGAAAGAACGAGTTTAGCTTACTAGAAAGAACGAGTTAAGCTTACTAGAAAGAACGAGTTTAGCTTACTAGAAAGAATGAGTTAAGCTTACTAGAAAGAAAGAGTTTAGCTTACTAGAAAGAATGAGTTAAGCTTACTAGAAAGAACGAGTTAAGCTTACTAGAAAGAACGAGTTTAGCTTACTAGAAAGAAAGAGTTTAGCTTACTAGAAAGAATGAGTTAAGCTTACTAGAAAGAACGAGTTAAGCTTACTAGAAAGAACGAGTTTAGCTTACTAGAAAGAAACAGTTTAGCCTACTAGAAAGAACGAGTTAAGCTTACTCGAAAGAACGAGTTTAGCTTACTAGAAAGAACGAATTTAGCTTACTAGAAAGAACGAATTTAGCTTACTCGAAAGAACGAGTTTAGCTTACTAGAAAGAACGAGTTTAGCTTACTAGAAAGAACGAGTTAAGCTTACTAGAAAGAACGAGTTTAGCTTACTAGAAAGAAACAGTTTAGCCTACTAGAAAGAACGAGTTTAGCCTACTAGAAAGAACGAGTTTAGACTACTAGAAAGAATGAGTTTAGCTTACTAGAAAGAACGAGTTTAGCTTACTCGAAAGAACGAGTTTAGCTTACTAGAAAGAACGAATTTAGCTTACTAGAAAGAACGAGTTTAGCTTACTAGAAAGAACGAGTTTAGCTTACTCGAAAGAACTAGTTTAGCTTACCAGAAAGAACGAGTTTAGCTTACTAGAAAGAACGAGTTTAGCTTACTAGAAAGAACGAGTTAAGCTTACTAGAAAGAAAGAGTTTAGCTTACTAGAAAGAATGAGTTAAGCTTACTCGAAAGAACTAGTTTAGCTTACTAGAAAGAACGAATTTAGCTTACTCGAAAGAACGAGTTAAGCTTACTAGAAAGAACGAGTTTAGCTTACTAGAAAAAACGAGTTTAGCTAAGTAGAAAGAACCTAGAAAGAAAGAGTTGAGCTTACTAGAAAGAACGAGTTTAGCTTACTAAGTGATTAAAACAAGACTGCGTTCAATAAATGCTTATGCCCCCTGTGGAAGCCTTGTCCATAAATAAGTCCAAGTCCAAAATTCGGTCAAAGTGAAGGTCAAAATGGGGTTAGGTGATACAGGCGTGTGGAGAGTGTTAAATATACACAACATCCATGCAAGTATGAAAGTTTTGTAGCAAGCTATATTAATGCTAGAAGAAACGGTCAATTTGGGTTAACCAAGAATTTGACCCTTCATAAGTCTAAGTCCAAAATTAGGTCAAGGTGAAGGTCAAAATGGGGTCAGGTTATACAGGCATGTGGAGAGTGTTCATATACAACATCCATGCAAGTATGGAAGCTTTGTAGCAAGCCATAATGATGCTAGAAGAAACGGTCAATTTGGGTTAACGGGACGGACGGACGAACGGACAGGTGAATCACTATATGCCTCCCAATCTATCGATACGGGGGCATAAAAAACTCTCTGTAACAATCTCAGAAATAGAATTTCGGGGAATCAAACTTTAATGCTAGCATGGACTTGGCTTATTTCCTTGGGGACATATTAGTCCATGGGCCAGTGGGGTAAACCCTCCCCCCCCCTAGGGAATTTCGGACACTATATTTTTCTGAAAGCGTATGACCAGTAGAGTATTTTTCCGAAGTCTGCACTTTGGCCGTTGGGGCGTTAAGATTTTTTGGGGTAAAACGTTAAAAATATGAACGAAAGTGTGAATTTCTGGAATTGGTTAATTACTATCACATTTAGTAAGTTATTTTGTAATTAAACACTTTCATGGGTTGATATTAACTCATAGTTTAAGTCTGCAAAATTCTAGTCCCGTGTAATTATGCAAAATGGGATATTTTTGGGGTAAAACATTAAAAAATACATAAAAAAGTGCAAATTTTGAGAATCGGTACACTTTAATGGCAGAATACAATGTCATTGATCTTTTTTTTTGGTAATTATGTAAGGCTTTGACCTACCAATACTTTTCCCAAAGTCTGCACTTCAGACATTGGGGCGTTAAGATTTTTTGGGGTAAAACGTTAAAAATATGAACGAAAGTGTTAATTTCTGGAATTGGTTTATTACTATCACATTTAGTAAGTTATTTTGTAATTTAACACTTTCATGGGTTGATATTAATTCATAGTTTAAGTCTGCAAAATTTTAGTCCCGTGTTATTATGCAAATGGGATATTTTTGGGGTAAAACATTAAAAAATACATGAAAAAGTGCAAATTTTGAGAATCGGTACACTTTAATGGCAGAATACAGTGTCATTGATCTTTTTTTTGGGTAATTATGAAAGGCTTTGACCTACCAATACTTTTCCCAAAGTCTGCACTTCAGACATTGGGGCGTTCAGCAGGAAAAGCAAAAATAAGAGTATCTCCCCTGCTTTTAAATGGTGTACAAATTGTAATGATGTATTCACTTAACTGATAATGCTATAACACATTGTGCCTTACTGTATTTTAATTGCAATTGTGAATACCAATAAAGGGATATTCCCAAAATGTATTTTAACATTTAAATACACAAAAGGTGGGTCTATTATGGAAAATGGCCATCAAAATGGCCATCAAAATGGCCGCCAAAATGACTAAAGTATTGAAAACAGCCGTTCTACTTATTTACAAGTACTCACAATATGATTTTGAAATATATTTCCATTTTTCACTTTGTTTGCAATGTATGTTATAGTTGGCATCAGTAACATTTGTATGGATTGTGTTAAATTATACTTACATGTATTTTACAAGAGTGGGTGGGGTAAATATACATTCATTTTTTTTCAAATGTTATTGTACAGCTATTCCTTGTGACCCAATGGCTGTGCATCATGGTTGTGTCAGGAATGGCTGTTCTGGGTGGTTGTGAGTATCCAAGAGGACCAGGAATCTCTCGACCTTGTAGTTGCCAGTACACATAGTGCAATAAATGAGATACCACATGATAGTGCACATCCTATAAGACCATGGATGTGTGTATCCAGTAGTACTGTCTGCTCATGGTGTGTGTCAGTACCCTAAAGCACCATAAATACCTGTACCTAGTGGTATTGGGTACCCTCTAATTGATGCACCTAGTGGTTATGAGTACCAAATACAACCAAGTATGCATGAACACGGTGGTTGTGGGTACCCATTAGGACTAGGATGGATGTACCTAATCGTTATGAGTACCTAATACGACTAGGAGTTTATGTGCAAGGTGGTCGTGAATACATACATGGACTAGGACTCATTTACCCAGTGTTTATGATTGCCTAACAAGACCAGGAATGTTCTACTTAGGCACTAAGTCGTCAATAGGACGAGGAATGGGTGCTCCTAATGGTTGTCTGTACCCAACAAGACCAGTAATGTATGTACATAGCAGGATCCGGAATAGTGGCTATGCATACCAAATGATACCATGAATGTATGTACATGTACTAGTAAATGATGGTAGTGGGTACCCAATAGGACCTATAATGGTTGTGTATCGTAGCTGCAAGTACTTTATCACACTTCTTATGCATGTACATGGTGGTTATGGGTACCCACTTAGTCTGGGAATGTATGTTTCCAGTGGTTATGAGTACCTAATAAAGTCAGGACTGTCTGTACATCGTGGTAATCATGACCCAATCAGACAAAAAATGACCACTCCTTGTGGTTGTTAGTACATAATCCGTCTGCAATCGTCTGTACATTGTGGTTTAGAGTATCCAATAGGACAAGGAATGCATGGGACATGATAGTTGTGGGTACCCACTAGGACTTGAAATGTATGTACCTAGTCGATATGAGTATCTAATTAGACCATGCTTCATGTACATGGGGTTAGTGATTACCCAATTTGATGAAAACAATGGTCACAGCTGAGGGTTAGGCATGCTCACTGCTGAATTTTAAAGACCAGGAATGTCTCTACATGGTGTCAATAGGACAAGGAATGGGTGATCCCAATAGTTGTCTGTACTCAATAAGACCAATAATGTATGTAACTAGTGATTGAGAGATGTCTTAACATGATGATGTTCAGTATCTATCCTAAACAGGAATGTCTGTTAATCATGGTTATTGGCACCCTATACGACCAGGAATGTATGTATATGCATGGTAGTCAGTACCCACAGGGACCAATAATGGCTGAGTATAGTGGCTGTGAGGACTCGATTATTCCACTTATGCATGAACATAGTGGTTTTGAGTACCGACTAGGACTATGAATGTATGCATCTAGTGGTTATGTATCCCTGGTAGGGCCAGGACTGCCTGTAGATGGTGGTAGCAGTGACCAAATAGAACAACATATGACTGCACCTAGTAGTTGTTAGTGCCCAACCCAGTCACAAATGTCTGTACATTGTGGTTTTGTGTATTCAATAGGACCAGGCATGCATGTACATGGTAGTTGGGGTACCCACTATGACTAGGAATGTATGTATGAGTATCAAATAAGAACATCACAGTCTGTACACGGGGTAGTGATTACCCAATATGACAACAAATGGTCGCACCTAGTAGTTGGTAGTTCCCAATCGGACAACTGATTTTGTACATGATGGTTTCGAGTAGTACATATGTTATGAGTGGTCAATAAGGCCAAGCATATAGCCACATGGCGCGCCTGAGTTGTCAATTGATGATCGGCCGTATCCATCGAGAATGTCTGAACCTAATGGTTATGAGTATTCTTTACGACCAGCAATATATGTACATGGTGGAAATGAGTACCCAATTGCATCTATAATGCCTGTACATGGTGGTTTAGAGTACCAAATAGGACCAGGAATGTCTGTATATGGATATGTAAGTCACCACTATGACTGGGCATGTATGTACTTCAATAAGCAGTTACGAGTTACGGAGTACCCAATTAGAACATGGTAAGTGTGACTACCCATTGAGACGAGGAATGAATGTACCTACCAGTGGTTATGGGTATCCAGCCTGACCAGCAATATCTGTATAAGTATGGTGGTTTTGAATATCAAATAGAACTAGGAATGGTATTGGCTATGCTATCAAATTAGACTAGGACTGTCTGTGCATGGTGGTAGTTAAGACCCGATAGGACAACTGATGTCTGTATAGGGTTGTTTAGTGCTAAATAGAACCAACATTGCATGTAATGGTTATTCGTATGTACCAATTAGGACTAGGTATGGATGTACTTAGTGGATTAATAATAATTTACCCAACAGTACCAGAACTGCCTATATATGGTTAGAATGTAATTTTGAATACCCATTAGGACTAGGAATGTCCGTACCCGATGGTCGTAAGTTACAACTAGGACACCAATTCCCAAAAATCCCACTTTCCATTTATTATTTTTGTAATTTTCCCCCAAAGTATCTCATCTGGCAATATATATTTGAAATCTTAAACTGCATGTTACTACAAATTTATCACATTACTATTATTTAGTTACAAAAAAATTATCATAGGAATGGTTTTATTGTAATCTACAGATTCCTAATATTCACACTTTTCGGTTTATTTTTTTTGATGTTTTACCCCAAAAATATCACACTTTGCGTAATAACATCGCTTTAATTTTTTGCAGTATGAAACTGCACTATAATATCTTTCAATTAGAGTATTTTTTATAAAAAATATAAATAAATGCCAATGCAGTCCACAGATTCCAAAAATTCGCACTTTTCTCTTATAATTTTTAGCATTTTACCCCAAAAAAAGCCATTTTGCACAATAGCAGCACTCTGATTTTTTTAGTCTAGATAGGACAGGTTAATATCTACCTGTTACAGAGATTTATTTTAAAATAACATTATAAATTAGATTGTAGTTAACCGATTCCAAAAATTTGTACTTTTCGTTTATATTTTTTGACGTTTTCCCCCAAAAAATCTTAACGCCCCAATGGCCAAAGTGCAGACTTCAGGAAAATACTCCAGGGACCATATGCTTTCAGAAAAATATAGTGACTAAAATTCCCTAGGGGGGGGGAGGGTCTTCTATTGGTGGCTCATGGACTATATATACAAGTCTTCTAATGTTAACTGATTACATCGGAACACTCAATCTCCTGGACATTATACTGGTCAAATATATCATTATACAAAGCACAAAGCATCGTATTGAATTCCCTTACCAATCTAATATAAATGTTTTCCGTACTATCTGTAATGGAGTAAAAACATTTATTCAAATTATTACCACCATACAGAAATACTGAATTCTATTGGACATTCGTACATAATATTGGTTCTGCAGATGAAAAACCATTTTCTAAAGACTGAATTAAAGCACTAATAAAAGGTCAAACCCCAAAGTATTATCCAACCTCAAAGATATTCAACTAATCAGAAATTGTGATAACATCAAGAACCCAAATGCCACTTTAAACAATGAGTTTATAAATTAATTAAACAACATCAAAGGACAAGACCAGTTTCAAGCCAGATTAAAAGGACTGTAAATTACCGACAATTTAGCAATGTTGCTGATAATAGACAAATCAATACACCCAGGCTCCATATATATCTGATTGTTATATTGATACAGCAAATTGCTGCTATCAAATTAAAATAATAAAGTACATATTACCTAGATCAGGGCAAATAAAAACGATAATATCAAAAAGTTAAATATTAAACATGATGCAGAGACACTAAAAATAGTTAAAACAAGTCATTAAGAATTGCAAGCAATACAGAAGTCCCCTACCGGTTCGAATCCATTTTCAATGTTTCTGTTGCCATAGCAACCACAATTTTTGTCGGAATCAAAATATTTTAGACATGCATAATCCCCTTATTGCCCCCTATTTTTTTTGTTCATTCTTTTGTTTGTAAAACCCCATAAGCAACATTTTGCACCCGTAGGCAACGGACTGAATAGAATCTAAATACATCCTATTGTTCCACACCCCACAACTACAAGTGGGTGAGTACGGACGGACTGACGGACGGAGGGTAAACCTATAGTCCCCTCCGGTCAAAAACTAATAATTTGAGAACAGTCACAACTGGGTTAGGTATTCATTTTAATTGTAAGAGTCCAAAGTGATTTTAAATCCCTCTTCAGCGTCATTTCTTAACTATTTTATAACACTCAACAACAGTGTAAGTTTTCAAGAAAACAGCCAATTTATCTTAAGACTAGGACACTGTAGTGAAACACTAATATAATATAACTTATTATTAACAAATTAATGAAATAATAATACAAGGCTGGTCCATTTATCATCAAAACATTATATGCAATTTTGTTTTTTTTCCAGTTTTTCAATTTTGTTTTTTTGAAAATGCCAAAAAATTGGCAAGGAGGGTCCGAGTAACGAAAAATAAAAGAACTCTGGCCTAAGGGTTTGTATATTGACCTGCTGTGAACCCTGATCCCCAGGCAACTTCACAGGGACCCCTGCACTAACTGGCCTCGATCTCCAGAAGCATCTCCAAGTAGAAATCTCAACTCAAATTGGGATTTTACCCAAATCACAAAGTCTCAATTTAAGATATATATGTATTTAATAGGATCTCTTGACATTTTACTGTAATAAACTCAGAATTATGTTTCTGTTGTATGGATGCCAATTTTGAGTCCAGTCTCCTATCAACACATCAACATCAACCACATGACAATATTCGAGATATGATGTCACATGGGTGAAAGTTTGAAATTATGAAAAACCTGAAATCCTCAAAAATTTACAATTTATATAGGGAAAATAAAGAAAAACAGGCCTTCTGGCACTCTCAAAAACCTGAAGTTCAGGCATGTGCCTGAAAACTTTCGCCCATGGTGATGAGATTAAGCTCAGATTGAGATGATTCTGGAGATCGAGGCCGTATTGCTTTCTAAAACCACTCAGCTAAGTCACTGCATGCTGTCTTAAAGTTTCTTCAGATATCAGTTATAATAATTTAAAAACCTAAAATTGTTCACATACATAATCAGAAAATACATATACTCACATATAATCTTAGTAAATTCTATTATATAAATATGTGTACCACTGAACCTAAATATGCACAGAGAACAGTTTACACAGAAAATGACATAATGATAAACACACCAATTATCAGAAATAAGCGTATATACATGACAACTGAGTCCATGTATTATATATATGTCCTTGTAAGTCCCTCCTTACTATATCCTGAAGCACCGCACTTCAAGCCCCGAGTTTTACTGATAACCAACAGTTATCTTACTCCAATCCTGATCTACATTTAACTACAATTTAACCCAATTATAGAGAGCATGTCAGGACCTATTATCAGCTTCTACATTACTCAAAATTCTGAATTACTGCAAAATTAAACATATTTGCAGCAGATTAATTTTCCTTAAAATTTTACTGATGCACTAGATCGCGAAATTAAATCCCCTCGAATAAATGATATAAAAAAATGTACCAAGAGATTTTTCTTTCGATTTTTTAAATCCTCAAATTCAAGTAACCACCAAATTACAGTTTTACCAAAATCGCCGAAATCTTAAACCCGCGAAAATTAATGATTTTACAGAAGGTGCATTTAAACAGTGACCCTCTCACTTTTAAATTAAACGCCATTAGTTGAATTATTAAACAACGCCTTTGCAAGTGAATTAAGCGTCATTAGCTGACATAATAGCAGAACACCAAATATGGGCATATCTAATGGTATTTATCAATGAAACCGAAATCGGAGAAATGTTTTACGAGGAAAAAACTGCAGATAAACTACTTGTAGTTAATAACATAGGCAGTACCAAACAACCAGGCAGTACTAAACAACCAGGCAGTACCAAACAACCAGGCAGTACCAAACAACCAGGCAGAGAAAACATACATCCAAAACAGAACATTTTATGAGATGACAACATTCAATATTTACCACAACAAGGCAATCGAAGATTAACTTTTCCCACACAAAACAGAAATAGATTTTCACCACAGATAAGGAATTTATCAATTGACCAAATCTTCCTGTTTCAAAGGCATAAAGTGGATGTTGCCGTATTTTTTACAAAATATCAAAATTGTGATTAAGATAAGATAAAAACTTAAAGCAATTACTAAAAGCATTTTGAATAAATAACCCTTACAATTACTAACATAATTTGGAACAAATGACCCTTACAATTTGCAATTACTGAAATATTTGGGACAAATGATCCTTACAATTTCAGCTACTGTGAGGTTCTGTTCTTCTGCATTTTTTCATAAGAATATGAACTTGTAAATTACTGTATAGTTGAAATCCCTTTTTTAATACAAGACCTGAACGAGTACATCCCCTTTAAAGTTACAAAGACAATTTCAATACATGAAAAGATATGGGTAAAAAAAAGGATGCAGGTACATTCCCTTTGAAGTATAAAAGACGATTTCAACTCCCTTCAGATGGCAAACTTTTCCTGTAAGTAGGTAACCAAAGCTTTGTAGTTAAACCTAATTAGGAATATTTCTGCAGGCAACCAAATGAATTCACACCCTATATCTGTGAAGCAACTGCATCCAACAAACAGCCTCCCAATACAAAACCATCACACAGCCTCCAGATTCATAAAACTTGCAAATAATAAACAACAAAAGCTAACTAGACTTTAAATATTGATATTACATTGCCTGCAGATGTTTCCGAACAATCCCGGATCTCTCAGCTTAAATTTATTAACAAACTTGGAAGCAGACAATACTTTTATAAATAATGAATATTTTTGTTCAAGTTGACACTGTCTATTTTAAGTCACCCAGCTGTGGTGTCAATATTTATAATAATAATAAATATCAATCCAATTAGCAATATTCAATTATATGTAACATTTATGTTAATAAATATTATATATGGTATATCAATATTATATATGGTACAGTCAACTCTCGTTATCTCGAACTCGCTTATATCGAATTTTCCGTTATGTCGAAGTTTTTTTCAAGTCCCGATTTTTCTCCTTCTTTATCTATATGAAATCTCGAGACCCATCTCGAAGTTTCGGCTCGAATTCGGCTCGAATTTTTCGTTATGTCGAATTATTTTTTGGTCCCGATTAACCAATTTGCACTTTAAATCTATTGTTCATCTCGAAGTCGGGTCGAAGTCTGATCGTATTCGACTAGCGTCGAATGTTTTTCACACTTCGCCAGTCTGAAATCTTCGATTTACCTGTAATTTTCACGCCTTCCATTGTTGAACGAATATTTGTTTGCAACAATTTGCGCAAACATGTCATAAAGCTTCGGGTTACGTACTAACATCAATAAACATGTCATCTCGAACAATTGTTTGTACAAATAATAATTAAAATAAAATGCATTTTCTCGAGGAGGAATACATGTACATAAATATCACAACAAGCAATTCTCACGAATATGTCGTTCTTACGACCGTAACAATATGGCGGCGTAAAATGACAGAAACTGGAAAACTTGCAACTTTTCGATGCCGAAAATTCTATCTCGAATTTTCGTTATGTCGAAGTAATTTCCACGGTCCTGTGAAATTCGAGATAACGAGAGTTGACTGTATATCAAACAGCCATTTCTGCTTCAAGAAGTCATATTTCATGTATCCGTTTATTAGCACCATATGAAAACAGTAAAATGTCTGCCGGAACTGAGAACAATTGTCTGCCGGAACTGAGAACAATTGTCTGCCAGAACTGAAAACAATTGTCAGCCGGAACTGAGAACAATTGTCTGCCAGAACTGAGAACAATTGTCTGCCGGAACTGATAACAATTGTCAGCCGGAACTGAGAACAATTGTCTGACGGAACTGAGAACAATTGTCTGACGGAACTGAGAAGCAGTGTACATTGTATCAGCATTACTGTGACATTTATTCCATCCTTACAATTTATATACTCACAGGAAATCCTAAACAAATATGATGTGAACACACTTTGAGGCAGCCAGTTTGAGACTCTGCAAGTCCAACTTTCCAGTAATTATAAAATCACAAATTGTTTTCCGCTGCTGTATTCAAACTGGTTATTTGATCAGAGACATCCTTTTTCAAAATAAAATCTGAATAAAACTTCCAATGAATCCCGTAAAAAAATAGGTTAAAAAAAGGCAAAAACAAACCAGAAGTCCCGAATATAAATTGAGTGGTGTCGTCATAAAATTTTGACAATTCATCAAATAATTCCCAATTGAATAGTCACATCACAGTTCATGAATCAGCAAAACAAACTTAGCTCTAAAAAATGTATCCCCGAGTCACATGACCAATAACAAGGTTTGTGCTCAAAGATACCATAATTTTACATTGAAGACTTCTTTCTCTATTGGTTGTCAACACAACAGGAGCACACCAGACTTCTAATATAAAATATGTACATAAGAACACCAAAATGAACTTATATGACTCCAATGTCCATTGTTTGCTCATAAATATTAATTGATCATTGAAACCCTGACCGACACTGACCTGTGCCTAAGTAAATGAAATAAGTGACCATTGCAACGATCCTTGACCATTGCTTTAGTGCTTTAGATTACACTGAGAGATCAATCTAACCAAATTACACTTATATTGCACTTGAGGTGACCATGTATTGGACAGCGCCCCTGGGTCAGGAAATGTTCACACATTGCAGGTGGTAACATCCCATTTTCATTAAAACGTGTTACCGTAGACGTGACAAGCAATATCCACGTCACCCCAGGGACAATATTATCACAGAGATGACCCAGCGTAATGTGGTCAAGACACTGTTGGGAAACCCATGACAATCAGCAATTTTCAGTAAATGAGATGAAATTCCCCTGAGTTAGTTAGTATAAATAATTATAGTAAGTTATTGAAACGACATACATGTAATATCCCCTTATACAGCCTTGACCTTCAACTTGTCCCCTGGCTATGGCCTGTACCTACAAAATGTCCACTTGCTACAGCCTTGACCTTCAACATGTCTCCTTACCACAGCCTTGACCTTGTCTAATAGCCTGCATGACCTTCAAACCTTTTTTTTTTCTTAAAAAAATGCCGAGCATAGCCTTTATTTGCAGTCAGCTTTCTGCTGAAATATGGCAGGCATATATGTGTGACTCCACCCGGTTTTGAACCCGGGTCGCCAGATTAGACGGCAAGCGCGCTAACCATTGAGCTACGGAGGCCTTCAACATGTCCCCTTGCCTGCATGGCCTTGACCCTCAACATGATCCATAGGCTGCTACAGCCTTGACCTTCAACATGTTCCATAGGCTGCATGGCCTTGACTCTCAACATGTTCACTTACTATGGTCCATCTTGATACAGTATGAAAGCGTTTTTTAAGTGAGCTCTTAGTATACTCAGTGACCTTGACCTTTTACTTAAATAAGTAAGACTGAGCTAAAACAATATGGTCTGCAGATGGGTGATTTCAACCAATGTAGTGCCCCCAGATAAGGAGTAAAAGGACTTTCTGTTTCAGAGTTATGTATTTAATAAAAATTTATTTCATCCAGCTACCAGGGTACTGTTTTATCAAAGCACTTACGAAAATTTTAAAGTTTCGCTCAAATTTAAATTCTTTATAATTCTTTAACAACGGCAAATTGGGGATGGATACTGTTTGTAGGAGTTTATTAACTGAATCAGTATTAGTATTGCAGCTCCGTTTACCACACTTCATAATTGTGAACAAATTATAAAGAATTTAAATTTGATCGTAAGTTTACTATTTGCGTAAGTCCTTTGATAAAACAGTACCCAGATGCTTTAACCAAACAAGATTGTCATTAATACCCACTGTGAAACTAATGCAGCCAGCGTATGAATACACAGTAAATATCCAGTATCATACATACTTCAATGTCAAAACATTTAAAGCAATTAAATCCTGAACAGACAGGCTTGAAATGTGACACAGACAGTACTTAACCTTTGTACAGCAACATCCTTCGGGAGCTGCAAATATTGGTCATTGTTTGGTGACTGTTAGTCTATAAACGTTGAATTTATCAGCTTAGGGAAATTTTGAAGGTGTTGTTATATAGGGGTTAAATTGCTCTGTCAGATGATCTCTCTGTATATGTTGCACGTTAATATGATCAAACCTGTGATTGTGGTCAATTAATGGAATCAACTGGGTACTGTTTTATCAAAGCATTTACGCTAGCGTAACTCTAAGTTTTCTGTAAATATTGCGTACGTCGATAATATTTGCGCAAATGCGTTTTACTAAGATATTTTTTCTCATGTTTTGTCGTAAGTATTGGCGTAATTCTACGCAAGGTCGGAGTAAGCGTAAATAGCAAATATGAACGTAGTGAGGAGTTTTTGCCACGCACTGTTGATTTTCGACCGTCAATTGTTGTTATAGACCGTGATTAGTAATATAAACCTGTTTAACCATCAAAACTTATCGAACTTTTATGTATATTTATTCACTCTGGTTCCCGTTATATTGGTAATATTGCGGCCCCTTCTACGTTTAATATTCAATATTTTTACGTAAATCTATGCAACAACTTGCGATCGTTTAGTAAAACACACTTAAGGATTTGCGTAAGTGACAAATATATGCGTAAACTTACGCGACATTTACGCAATGTTACAGGGGTTCTACTGAGGCAAAATGCCCAATCCTAAAAATAAGACACTTGTTGGTTCAGCTGACATAAGCACACATCCCTACACCAATACTCTGCTTCAAACATTGTTCTATTGTCAAAATTCAGTACATGAAATTTCAAATGACCATAACTCAGTCAATACTTGGTATTTTTTCATCAAATAACTTTTATTTTCTGCAGAAACGTTCATTCTTTCTAAGGCAGTAAATCCGGATTTCCGGATTAATCCGAAACCGTAGAACAGTACCCTGATGTCTGAGTGACAAAGAGCCCGGACACCTGATGATAAAATTACACTTGTTTTCATTTTTTGTAGACCAAATTTATAAGAATTAAAACAATTGTTCAATTTTTTCGGAAACAAGAAATTTGCAAGATTTTAAGATCCTTTGGGGCTCTGAGCACCAAAGGTCACTCACCTAGCTGTCAAAGTACTGGCAGTCACAAGCATATAAGCATGTGCAAAAATATTTTGGAATATACAGCATAAAAACATATTTCAAAAATAACTTGTTAACTCTGAGTTTCACAGATTGGGTTGAAACTTTCTGTATTTCAAAAGCTTTCTCTATATGCTCTGAGTGCAGTAAAATATCTTCATGATTCCTGATTTGACATAAACAAACAAACAAGAAAAAAACAAACATTAGACTTTCCATTTATCATAATATTAATGTGTTTATTTTAGCTGAACAAGTGCAAAACAAATACTTCGAGGATCTGTCAGGAGTGCTCGTTACATACAAGTTTTATCAAACAAGCTGACAAAATAATAATGACATGAAGCTTTGTCAACTTGTCATGTGTCATATTGTTTTTGTCAACAATTTTAATAAAATTTGCATGTAATAAACATGAATTTATAATTCTATTCATCACATAACCTTAATTAGAAAACCGTATTTTTCTTTGAAAATGGTGATGTACGTATTATTGAGAAAATGAATATGATGTCATGAAGATGTTTACAGTAGTCTGTCATCATGGCATCATGTGCCAATCAAACCATGGATTGGCTGATGTCACGTCACTGCTAATTGAAACATTCATTGCACTCTGCGGCCATGGTAAACGATTTTTCAGCACAGGTTTACGGCACAGCCGGACTGTAGGCTATGTGATAAAATATTGAAAACAACCCCAAAGATATGGCTTAAATCACACATAATAATTTTAAGTGGATTATCAACAAAGTTAAATGAAAGTACAAACTGTCATCCATGACTGTGCGGTCATGGGATGAATTAATTGCTCAGTATCTTGTGGTCAAAGGTTTGAATCCAGTTTTGGTTCAGTTCACTTAAATCCAACCCAAAGTACTTAAGTACTGTAGAACTACCCTTAAAAGGATCTTAACTATTATTTTACATTGTTGTTAAGTCTTTTATAAATGACAGTATTTTAGTCATGTGGCGACTATAAATAGTAATTAAGTGAATTATCCCACCACTGCATGATGGACCAACATGACAATCACGATAATGCTTCAGGAGAAATGGGAAGCATAAACAAATGACAAACAATGTTGATTCTTCTCCACAAGTGGAGAAGGTGCAGGTTCCTTGTGGAAGGGTAAATTAGTACTGGTTAGGATACAGTCTAGGAAAACTGGCAAGGTGAATCGGCCACAGCGTAGGTAACTGAAAAATTGTTGAGAAAAGGAATTAAACATACGACTATACCTGCCTGTCTGTGACTGATGAACAAACCCTTGTTAAAAATTATAGCATCAAAAATATGATCAACAAAATGAAGGAAGATTTGTAAAATGACAATATTTATATCCAATTAATCCGGGTGTATGTTATCTCTTATCAACTCTGTGCATACATACAGCAAATATATGCACATGTTTATTTTAAATCTATGAGCATGCTGATAGGAAACTTTTTAATATTATACAACTTCTGATATAATTCTATGTACATGTATGCTTGTTTTAAGGCCAGAATTAATAAATCATTTGATTACCTGAAACCAGTGCCTATTTTATGCCACCCTGATGACCTAGTTACAAACTTGACCTTGATTCTACAAGGACACACATTGTTTCATAAAGACACATGACGACAACAGACACAATCGCAAATAGGTCACAAGTTGTACACATCATGCTGAGGTAAGCTACAACTCCAGGGGTGTTATTCAATATTGATCTTACTTGACTTAAGAATAAGGACAACCAATCAGATCACACCATATTAAACTCTTGTTCAGTAACAGGCGATATGATTGCCTAACCTTATTCTTAAATTAAATAAGATCAATATTGAATACCAGCCCAGGGGTGGTATTCAATATTGATCTTAGTTGACTTAAGGATAAGGACAACCAATCAGATCACGCCACATTGAACTCTTGGTCAGTAACAGGCGATATGATTGGCTATCCTTATTCTTCAATTAAATAAGATCAATATTGAATACCAGCCCAGGACTCGTTTTTGTGAGGGGTAACAACATCGGCAATGTTTTATTTATCAATCTTTGTTTGTACACAAGGCTGGTATTATCACCAGGGATATCTGTCAATATAACAGCAGGGAACCCTAACAAACAAAACAAAACGAACGTGTTAATGATGTTAAAGACATCACTCCTGAATTGTAAAATCCGACCAAACAACCACGCTAACAGCATCACACTGCGAGCAGTTTAGTATTTCCTGGATAACGTCATACAATATCCGAGACCTGGCGTGAATCTTAAAGCAGTTAGTTGTAATAAAGATGACACATACATCCAAAAGTAACACAAGCATCGAATAATATAACAATAATATACAACAGATCTATAATCACTCTCAATGTCTAGAAACACCAATATTTCTCGGACACCACAAACAAGTCCGAAAATGATATTTTATTAGACCGTTTCAATCTTATGACATTGGTTGCGAAAATAATTTGTAAACATGAAGACACCCAGTGTTCCTACATAAAAGTGTTACCAAATATTTAACTGTCAGACACAATTTCTCTGTAGACGTCAAGCTAAATGCTCAAGCTAAATGCTCTACTTTCATTACTCGGAAAGTCACAAAAGTCTGGCTCTATAGTCCAGTCAGGATAAAAATCCAGTGACGCAGCGGTGGAGTCCACAATAACGGTGTAAAACCAGTTATAAAGGCCTATACTGTACAAACAACTATAAAGTCAATGCTTAACTAAGATATTAAACTTCGCTCTACCTGTTCCAACAATGGTTATAATTTTTTGCGTACACATAAACTGCAACGTCACTGTCACAATATCCTAACTGGACTATACATTCATGGACAATGTCTCATATAAAATAAACATGTATTTTATTATAAACATGGATGAATGACAATTACAGAAAATGAAAAATATGGTTATTCCATGAACACCCGAGGCTTTTAAACAAGGGTATAACGCTACTGAAACTTCATCAGGGCTTCAAACAGGGGCTTTATCGCTGCTTAAACTTCATTAAGTATTCAAACACGGGCTATAACTCTGATGAAACTTCATCAGGTATTCAAACAGGGGCTATAACTCTGCTGATACTTCATCAGGTAATCAAACACGGGCTATAACTCTGATGAAACTTCATCAGGTATTCAAACAGGGGCTATAACTCTGTTGAAACTTCATCAGGTAATCAAACAGGGGCTATAACTCTGTTGAAACTTAATCAGGTATTCAAACAGGGGCTACAACTCTGTTGAAACTTCATCAGGTAATCAAACAGGGGCTATAACTCTGTTGAAACTTAATCAGGTATTCAAACAGGGGCTATAACTCTGTTGATACTTAATCAGGTATTCAAACAGGGGCTATAACTCTGTTGATACTTCATCAGGTAATCAAACAGGGGCTATAACTCTGCTGATACTTAATCAGGTATTCAAACAGGGGCTACAACTCTGTTGAAACTTGACTTGCCGACAAAAACTAAGGTAGCTGTCTTCACATACTAATAAAGATTTATAAATGTTTCATGATCATAATGCAGATAATATCCCCTAATTTATCATTAATAACAGGTCCCCTAATTTACCCTTATTAATGCAAAAAGATACATCAGTTTTTCTATAAACACCTCTTTTCATTTATTTGAAGATTCACAGCAAAGCATCAGCAGTCAGATAACAAGCTTCAAGTACCCTATCACATGTTTGGTAGCATTATCTGGACCTCATAAATATTTCTTGCCGTCATTTTATATAATTTTTTATTGTAACAAGTCAAAACATTGGTACGATTAAATAACGAAAACGCACAAAGATAACTGAATTCCAGTTTAAGTTCCAGTTGAACCAATTCTCGTTCACCAGAGTATTCTTCGTCTGAAACAGTATTCTCGGAACTTGACTTACCACTGATGTATGAGGATGGTTCAAACATAATTTCACACAATAATATAACAGTTGAAAAAATAGCGCATTGAAGTTGACACAATTACCTACTCCTAAAACTTCCTCAACATAAAAATGCTGACACGTTAAATACCAGCATTGTGTACAGGAAGTTACATAACGTAACCACTATCACACAGCCTATCAGTGAAGACAATAAGGACAAGATGAGACATACTGTAAAATTAGTCCATGAGCCACCAATAGAAGACCCTCCCCCCCCCTAGGGAATTTTGGTCACTATATTTTTCTGAAAGCATATGGTCCCTGGAGTATTTTCCTGAAGTCTGCACTTTGGCCATTGGGGCGTTAAGATTTTTTGGGGTAAAACGTCAAAAAATATAAACGAAAAGTACAAATTTTTGGAATCGGTTAACTACAATCTTATTTATAATGTTATTTTAAAATAAATCTCTGTAACAGGTAGATATTAACCTGTCCTATCTAGACTAAAAAAAATCAGAGTGCTGCTATTGTGCAAAATGGCTTTTTTTGGGGTAAAACGCTAAAAATTATAAGAGAAAAGTGCGAATTTTTGGAATCTGTGGACTGCATTGGCATTTATTTATATTTTTTATAAAAAATACTCTAATTGAAAGATATTATAGTGCAGTTTCATACTGCAAAAAATTAAAGCAATGTTATTACGCAAAGTGTGATATTTTTGGGGTAAAACATCAAAAAAAATAAACCGAAAAGTGTGAATATTAGGAATCTGCAGATTACAATAAAACCATTCCTATGATAATTTTTTTGTAACTAAATAATACTAATGTGATAAATTTGTAGTAACATGCAGTTTAAGATTTCAAATATATATTGCCAGATGAGATACTTTGGGGGAAAATTACAAAAATAATAAATGGAAAGTGTGATTTTTGGGAATTGGTGTCCTAGTTGTAACTTACGACCATCGGGTACGGACATTCCTAGTCCTAATGGGTATTCAAAATTACATTCTAACCATATATAGGCAGTTCTGGTACTGTTGGGTAAATTATTATTAATCCACTAAGTACATCCATACCTAGTCCTAATTGGTACATACGAATAACCATTACATGCAATGTTGGTTCTATTTAGCACTAAACAACCCTATACAGACATCAGTTGTCCTATCGGGTATTAACTACCACCATGCACAGACAGTCCTAGTCTAATTTGATAGCATAGCCAATACCATTCCTAGTTCTATTTGATATTCAAAACCACCATACTTATACAGATATTGCTGGTCAGGCTGGGTACCCATAACCACTGGTAGGTACATTCATTCCTCGTCTTAAAGGGTAGTCACACTTACCATGTTCTAATTGGGTACTCGTAACTGCTTATTGAAGTACATACATGCCCAGTCATAGTGGTGACTTACATATCCATATACAGACATTCCTGTTCCTATTTGGTACTCTAAACCACCATGTACAGGCATTATAGGTGCAATTGGGTACTCATTTCCACCATGTACATATATTGCTGGTCGTAAAGAATACTCATAACCATTAGGTTCAGACATTCTCGTTGGATACGGCCGATCATCAATTGACAACTCAGGCGCGCCATGTGGCTACATGCTTGGCCTTATTGACCACTCATAAAATATGTACTACTCGAAACCTTCATGTACAAAATCAGTTGTCCGATTGGGAACTACCAACTACTAGGTGCGACCATTTGTTGTCATATTGGGTAATCACTACCCCGTGTACAGACTGTGATGTTCTTATTTGATACTCATACATACATTCCTAGTCATAGTGGGTACCCCAACTACCATGTACATGCATGCCTGGTCCTATTGAATACACAAAACCACAATGTACAGACATTTGTGACTGGGTTGGGCACTAACAACCACTAGGTGCAGTCATATGTTGTTCTATTTGGTCACTGCTACCACCATCTACAGGCAGTCCTGGCCCTATCAGGGATACATAACCACTAGATGCATACATTCATAGTCCTAGTCGGTACTCAAAACCACTATGTTCATGCATAAGTGGTATAATCGAGTCCTCACAGCCACTATACTCAGCCATTATTGGTCCCTGTGGGTACTGACTACCATGCATATACATACATTCCTGGTCGTATAGGGTGCCAATAACCATGATTAACAGACATTCCTGTTTAGGATAGATACTGAACATCATCATGTTAAGACATCTCTCAATCACTAGTTACATACATTATTGGTCTTATTGAGTACAGACAACTATTGGGATCACCCATTCCTTGTCCTATTGACACCATGTAGAGACATTCCTGGTCTTTAAAATTCAGCAGTGAGCATGCCTAACCCTCAGCTGTGACCATTTTTTTCATCAAATTTCAAGTCCTAGTGGGTACCCACAACTATCATGTCCCATGCATTCCTTGTCCTATTGGATACTCCAAACCACAATGTACAGACGATTGCAGACGGATTATGTACTAACAACCACAAGGAGTTGTCATTTTTTGTCTGATTGGGTCATGATTACCACGATGTACAGACAGTCCTGACTTTATTAGGTACTCATAACCACTGGATACATACATTCCTAGACTAAGTGGGTACCCATAACCACCATGTACATGCATAAGAAGTGTGATAAAGTTCTTGCAGCTACAATACACAACCATTATAGGTCCTATTGGGTACCCACTACCATCATTTACTAGTACATGTACATACATTCATGGTATCATTTGGTATGCATAGCCACTATTCCAGATCCTGCTATGTACATACATTACTGGTCTTGTTGGGTACAGGCAACCATTAGGAGCACCCATTCCTCGTCCTATTGACGACTTAGTGCCTAAGTAGAACATTCCTGGTCTTGTTAGGCAATCATAAACACTGGGTAAATGAGTCCTAGTCCATGTATGTATTCACGACCACCTTGCACATAAACTCCTAGTCGTATTAGGTACTCATAACCATTAGGTACATCCATCCTAGTCCTAATGGGTACCCACAACCACCGTGTTCATGCATACTTGGTTGTATTTGGTACTCATAACCACTAGGTGCATCAATTAGAGGGTACCCAATACCACTAGGTACAGGTATTTATGGTGCTTTAGGGTACTGACACACACCATGAGCAGACAGTACTACTGGATACACACATCCATGGTCTTATAGGATGTGCACTATCATGTGGTATCTCATTTATTGCACTATGTGTACTGGCAACTACAAGGTTGAGAGATTCCTGGTCCTCTTGGATACTCACAACCACCCAGAACAGCCATTCCTGACACAACCATGGTGCACAGCCATTGTGTCACAAGGAATAGCTGTACAATAACATTTGAAAAAAAATGAATGTATATTTACCCCACCCACTCTTGTAAAATACATGTAAGTATAATTTAACACAATTCATACAAATGTTACTGATGCCAACTATAACATACATTGCAAACAAAGTGAAAAATGGAAATAGATTTCAAAATTATATTGTGAGTACTTGTAAATAAGTAGAACGGCTGTTTTCAATACTTTAGTCATTTTGGCGGCCATTTTGATGGCCATTTTGATGGACATTTTCCATAATAGACCCACCTTTTGTGCATTTAAATGTTAAAATACATTTTGGGAATATGCCTTTATTGGTATTCACAATTGCAATTAAAATACAGTAAGGCACAATGTGTTATAGCATTATCAGTTAAGTGAATACATCGTTACAATTTGTACACCATTTAAAAGCAGGGGAGATAATCTTATTTTTGCTTTTCCTGCTGAACGCCCCAATGTCTGAAGTGCAGACTTTGGGAAAAGTATTGGTAGGTCAAAGCCTTTCATAATTACCAAAAAAAAAGATCAATGACACTGTATTCCGCCATTTAAGGGTACCGATTCTCAAAATTTGCACTTTTTCATGTATTTTTTAATGTTTTACCCCAAAAATATCCCATTTGCATAATAACACGGGACTAAAATTTTGCAGACTTAAACTATGAATTAATATCAACCCATGAAAGTGTTCAATTACAAAATAACTTACTAAATGTGATAGTAATAAACCAATTCCAGAAATTATCACTTTCGTTCATATTTTTAACGTTTTACCCCAAAAAATCTTAACGCCCCAATGTCTGAAGTGCAGACTTTGGGAAAAGTATTGGTAGGTCAAAGCCTTACATAATTACCAAAAAAAAAGATCAATGACATTGTATTCTGCCATTAAAGTGTACCGATTCTCAAAATTTGCACTTTTTTATGTATTTTTTAATGTTTTACCCCAAAAATATCCCATTTTGCATAATTACACGGGACTAGAATTTTGCAGACTTAAACTATGAGTTAATATCAACCCATGAAAGTGTTTAATTACAAAATAACTTACTAAATGTGATAGTAATTAACCAATTCCAGAAATTCACACTTTCGTTCATATTTTTAACGTTTTACCCCAAAAAATCTTAACGCCCCAACGGCCAAAGTGCAGACTTTGGAAAAATACTCTACTGGTCATACGCTTTCAGAAAAATATAGTGTCCGAAATTCCCTAGGGGGGGGGAGGGTTTACCCCACTGGCCCATGGACTAAATAGGATAAATTTTGTGGCTTTGGTGAAAAAGAACAATTCATGGGGATGTAACTACAAAGATTTCAGATTTCATGAAAATTGGCAAGGTCAAAATTCGCACAAATTATCAGATTAATAATTGTTTTATTACTTCTGATATATGCAAGTACATGGGTGAAAGTTGATAAATATGAAAATACTGAAAAATACGCTGGGGGCCAGGGGGCCGCAGGACCCCCGGTGGGTCCAGGGCAAAGCCTTGGCCAGGGGTCCAGGGTTCCGGAGGCCCCCGGAAGCTCATTGAAAACAGCATTTTAAAGTACTTCTGAGAGCAAATTCTGGCACTTCTAACTTGCTGTTATAAAAAAATAAAAGGCCTCCAAAAAAGCTTGTTTACATGGTGATTTTGTTTTCACTTTCAACCTAAAACCTTTGAATTACTATTTGACTTCTAGTGAGTAGATAATAGTGAACAAGTGTCTGTGCAAATTATACAAAAGTAATAGTCAAGTTAAGGTTGTACCTTGTCAAGAAGTGCAGATAATTTGGACAAAAATGCTTGATAGTTGCCTATTCTTGTCAAATAATACAATTTGTGTATGATCTTTGTTCTTGTGTAGAGGTTGGGGTCACATTAATAGTGAACAGTATCATCCAGTAAAGTATATGTGATTTTGGTTGCCAATAAACAGCTTAACCCCAGCATCATGAGGTTGCCAAAAACCGACCTACTGCCATGTAAAATGTCTGATAATGCACTAAAAAACAAGTTTTTGTTGTAGATTAATTAAGTAAGTACTGTATCACTAAGGGCTATATTTGGTTTAAATTGTTCTTTGTAAATATATATTTTGTAAGCAAGACAATGACTCTGCTTCAGGTAAATCACAATTTTCATTAAAACTTAAAAGTAAACATGAGATGTTTGTAAAACATGCATGCCCCATGACAGCCAAATAGTCAAAATAGTAAAGGTCAGAGACCTTGACCTTTAACCTACTGACCTCAAAATCAATAGGCAGCATCTACTATTGATGACCAACCTCTATCTAAAGTTTGAAGATCCTAGGGCAAAGCGTCCTTGGGTTATTGAACCGAAACCATTTGAATAGTCAGAAATGGTAAAGATCACAGTGACCTTGACCTTTGACCTACTGACATCAAAATCAATAGGGTTCGTCTACTGTTGATAACCAACCCCCATGTAAAGTTTGAAGATCCTAGGGCAAAGCGTTCTTCAGTTATTAAATATACCGCCGGTAAGAAAGAAAATAAAGTTTTTGTTTAATTTCTGAATTGTGCTGTGTCCCGCCGTCTTTAACCTCTTTAACTCTTCCCTGTAAATACTTGTGCGGCGCTCACACGATCTTGTAAATATAAAGTACAAGATTGTCCCAGATTGGGACCTCTGAACTGGAAGAAGAAGGTCCCTGTTCAGCAAGTAGGCCTTCTGAATCATGTTGACAAAATACAATTTTTCTCAAGATTCTAGGGATCTAAAGAGGATATTGTTTGGCATAATATTCCTCATATTGACATTAAATGAATTGGTTTCTTTGAATCATCATGACATGGAAGTATAAAATATCAAAATGTCTGTGAGTGTACCTCTATAGATTCAGAGTACTGACTGACTATTTATTATCATGCTTGTAACTGCTACAAATAACAGTGTGTGTTCACCAACACCACACACACACACATACAATGCTGTGTAAACTAAAAGTCCCATTTATATTGTCAAGAGGCTTTTATGGAACTTATTTGCAGCAACAAAATATTACAATTTCCCGAGTTTTTGACGGAAAGAACGGCGCTGGACTTTACCTAATTTCTTTTTAATTCAACCATTCAAAGCTTTGTCACGCTCGTATCCGATTCGCCAATGTATTTCAATCGTTTCCCGATCGCCAATTGTGCCTGACATACTTTTCTCACGAGCTTAATTGCGTTTGAAAAATATGAAATTCCACTTTCGATTTGATGACAAATGTCGTACAAACAGGTACTGAATACCCGAATAGCGGAAAGATCGAGTGATTGGTTCAAAGAATTAACAGGATACATGTAGAGGTAACTTCATTGGCCAATCAGAACGGTCGTTTCATTTGTGCACTGGAAAACCAATACGGTCTAAAACAATTATGAATACCGCGGTCGGGCTAGCAAAAGTCGGCATACCCCCCCCTCAAATTTTTACGACGGATTTACGCGATTTGGAAAAACGGTCTTGGGACATGTCTAAAATACGGAAATCCGTCATAAAACGGAAAACTTTCACCCATGCAAGTAAACTTCCCCAAAACAAGTCTTAAACCAAACAGAACTGTCAGCAAGTATGGTAGCCACTCTCAACTTGACATATTTATTGGTAAAATTATTCATTGGAGATCTAATTTCGTGGTTGAGGTCATCCACGAAATTAAATTTTCGATGAATGTTAATGATTTTACAGTATACAGTATAGTCTAGTTATTATTACCTTAAAATTTGTATTGAAATGTTTGAAATGAGCAAGACAAAGCACCACTATAATCTTTAAAAGGCATTTATTTCCTGTTTTTTGCACCTGCAAGCAACTTACTAACAACAGGAAAATAACCATGGTCAATGTCCCCATCAGACCGACAAAGTCAATGTCCCCTTCAGACCGACAAAGTCAATGTCCCCGTCAGACCGACAAAGTCAATGTCCCTGTCAGACCGAGAGTCAATGTCCCCATTGGACTGACAAAGTCAATATCCCCTGTCAGACCAACAAAGTCAATGTCCCCATCAGACCGACAGTCAATGTCCCCGTTGGACTGACAAAGTCAATGTCCCCTTTCAGATCAACAAAGTCAATGTTCCTGTGGCACTGACATTGGCTGGTCATCGGTGCATTACTGGACAAAATCAAGGTAAAGCTTAGTCACAAATAGATTTGTTGGTGACCATCCGATGTTCTCCAATCTTGCACCCATTGTCCAGGATTCAATAGCAATCATTGGCAAGCAACTGGCGTGTACACAATGCCTAAACATTGGATACACATTGCATACATGGACAACTTCAAGTGTCCAGGGTACTGTTTTATCAAAGCACTTACGGAATTCGTAAAGTTACGATCAAATTTAAATTCTCTATAATTTGTTTACAATAATAAAGTTTGGTAAATGGGACTGCAATACTAATGATGATTCAGTTAATTAACTCCTACAAACCACATCCATCACCAAATTGCAGATGTTAACGCATTATAAAGAATTTAAATTTGAACGTAACTTTAAGATGTTCGTACGTGCTTTGATAAAACAGTACCCAGGTCAATAGTGATCCAGATATTAGGCATGTCGAATTGACAATGTAGATACTAGATAGTGCATATAAACACTATGACTGTAACACTGCCACAAACACAAATTATCCAAATACAAAGGGCAACAACTCTGATAGTTGCACAAAGACTCTCGTAGAAACAATGGAACATTTATAGTGCGCCCAGGATAATGTGATATTTACAAACATGAATTGGTTAGGTCAACTGTAGCACTAAAGTAAACAGATAAGGTCAGTATTGTACTCAAAACATCACTGATATATCTTGCACATGTCTGATTAATCCATCTTTGTGGAATATACCAAATGTTCCTGCCTTTCTCATTATCCTGGGCGCGCTATAGAGGGCTCCCGCAATTGGCAACCAGTTTTGTGTTTGAGCTTCTGATTGAAACAATGAAACAACTTACCAAGATGGAGAAGGGTGCAGATTTGAACAGCTGTTTTAGTGGAGTAGATGCAGTCAGTTGTTATTGACAGGCATGATACTGTAGTTAGTGGAAGACTTTCACCGATGATTTCTACCAACATCTATCCATATATCCGATCTGTAAATACACAATACATACACCTTTAAAGTCACCTTAAGCCAATGCAGTGACAACACCTTATCGTTTGTCAGGGGTTTTGGCTGAGTTTGTTGGTCGGAGGTTGTTTGTCAGAGGCTGTTTGTCAGGGGTTGTTTGTCAGAAGTTGTTTGTCAGAGGTTGTTTGTTGGAGGTTGTTTGTCAGGGGTTGTTTGTCAGAGGTTGTTTGTTGGAGGTTGTTTGTTGGAGGTTGTTTGTCGAAGGTTGTTTGTCGGAGGTTGTTTGACAAAGGTTGTATGTCGGAGGTTATTTTTTGGAGGTTGTTTGTCGGAGGTTGTTTGTCAGGGGTTGTTTGTCAGAGGTTGTTTGACAGAGGTTGTCTGTCAGAGGTTGTTTGACAGAGGTTGTTTGTTGGAGGTTGTTTGTTGGAGGTTGTTTGTCGAAGGTTGTTTGTCGGAGGTTGTTTGTCGGAGGTTGATTGACGAAGGTTGTATGTCGGAGGTTATTTTTTGGAGGTTGTTTGTCGGAGGTTGTTTGTCGGAGGTTGTTTGACGAAGGTTGTATGTCAGAGGTTATTTTTTGGAGGTTGTTTGTCAGAGGTTATTTCTAGGAGGGTGTTTGATCAAGGTTATTTATTAGTGGGTGTAACAAGTTTGTCCGAGTAAATTCTTTGAATCCATACAACCAAGTGGGTTTCTTCAAAAAATCATATAAAAAAAAAAATTATATATCAATTATTTCATTGTTCAACAGAAATCTTGATTTACATTTGGAATATCAAGTATTTATATAATTGATAAACTGCACATTCACGAAGCAGTTCAAAAACTGGTCATTCCACGCTCATGAGCAGTACTCGGGAAAAATAGTATAATTCAAGATTTTTTCACAGGGGTCCATATTTGCTTACCTACTAAAATGTCATTTTTGAAACAGAAAGAGACAGGTGTGGCGAGGCAATCAAGCAATTATTTTCTGTGGCCTCAACTGTAGACATAAGGTTAAACCACCCAGATATTTGAACAAATTCATAATCAATTTCAGCTCAAAACATTTACATAGCTCAGCAGTAGGTGAGTCCTTCAAGTGTTCAATAGTTTAATTTATAACTGGGAACATGATAAGTTGACAAGCGATCACCTTTGTCACAATATCCAATTATCACAATATCAAGATAAAACGATTTAATGCAATGTAAGCACAAGGCTTTTTTTCGCTGAATTGTGAAGAGGCCCAAGCCCTTTTGTTTTGTGAAAATTTAGCGCGAAAATTCTCAAAATTGTGAAAAAGTAGGCGCGGAAACTTTTCAAATTGTGAAAAACTTAACGCGATAAATCATCAAATTTTGATACAAAATTTTTATGGGGCTTGACTGAGACAATCGTAGTATGTGGCCATTCAGTTTTATCTCTGCCTAATTGGCCAATGACCTCTGGCTTCGAGGGAATAGTGTCAACATTAATACAGGACGAATGAATGGCAGCCGTGTAGACAATGTGGCATGAAGCAAAAAAAATCACTGAGATGTAATATTTGGCAAAGAACGCAAGAAGAAATATGTCAACGCAATGTTCAAAACAACTGTTAAGTATTCTATTCTTTGAACGATTTAACGAGTCCTCCTCGACACTCAAGCCACGAATGAATACTATCCATGCCAATTAATATATTTGTGCAAAAGGTTACAATTTTTGCCTGAAACCTACACAACTGCCTGGATAGCACTTTGTGCTTAGGTGAGAGCATGCGTCAGTACCAGCCAAAACTTACACTTGTATAATGTCCTATGGGAATCTGAGTTCTGAGTCCTACTATGTATACCTAGTTGAGACAGATTGGCCCCTAATTCACTAATTCAAGTATAAAGTCAAAAGAGTGTAAAATAATACTGCTAATGTACCAACCTTTGTTTTTTACAATAGAAGGCAACCAAAATATTTTCCAATGCAATAAATATACCAATTAACACGAAAACAATCCCTTTTTTAAATTCTACCAGATTAACATGTCCTAATTCATAATTCAGACATTTATAGACAAAACAAATGGCACAGGATATTTGTAGAGATAAGTTTTATCTTAGGTTGATATGGTGGAAATAGGGTCATCTATGAACATGCCAAACACAAGAGGTATTTTGTGGGCTATCAACAATGTATAGTACGGAGAATTTGACACGACCCTCAACCTTATGTTAGCATAATTTAACAGCTGATATCTTATAGCCCCGGCTGTATATTTTCATAAACAGGGAGTATTACTCAAGGTGTGATACAAACACAACTGTAAAGGACACATATGCACGATTTGCTCGTGGAAATTTATATATTCAATGAAAGAACCTTGTAATATATTCATGCATACAGTATAGTATCACATCAAATACTGACTTGTCCTTATGAATGCAAAACAGTAGATGTCAGTTTATTATTTATAGGGCAATTAAAGGGACATTGTAGGGGCAAAAGGGGTCAATATAGGAACACAATATATCAAGGAAACCCCTAAAAGGACAACGTATTGCAGTTTCAATCATACTGATGGTATTCCAGTGAAATACCATTGAAACTACCTTAGGTGTACCAGTGATAATAGCACTGGTTTTCCACTGGCAATAGCACTGGTTTTCCACTGGCAATAGCACTGGTTTTCCACTGGCAATAGCACTGGTTTTCCACTGGCAATACCACTGGTTTTCCACTGGCAATACCACTGGTTTTCCACTGGCAATACCACTGGTTTTCCACTGGCAATACCACTGGTTTTCCACTGGCAATACCACTGGTTTTCCACTGGCAATACCACTGGTTTTCCACTGGCAATACCACTGGTAAACTTTCACCTCCGTAGCTCAATGGTTAGCGCGCTTGCCATCTAATCTGGCGACCCTGGTTCAAAACCGGATGGACGCACACATATATGCCTGTCATATTTCAGCGGAAAGCTGACTGGCAAATAAAGGCTATGCTCTGGATTGGTTTGGACTGTTTGGCTTTATTGTCATACGGGATAGCTTTGATAGATTTGAACAAACTCAAGCATTGAGGCATTTTGTAGAAAAGGGGACATAGGCTGGAATAAAAATCTAACAATTTGTTTATTTTGGCCTTCATGACCTAAATGAAATGAATATAGTACTCAAGTGACACTGTATTTATAAACATATCTAACCTCATACATTATGGTGATGCAATTTGCCTACAATATTAATTGCCCTATTCTTCTAACAGCGATGTAATTAACCGCAATTATTCGTACTTGAAAGAATGTCACTTTAGAGTATCACTTGCGGTATAATTAGATATATTATCATTAACAAAGTTTGTGAAATCGTGAAATTTCGCATGTTTCATATTAAAGGAGAAATGTTTCAAATAGCTGAAAATAATAAAAGTCACATTAAAATATATTTTGAACTTGTTTTCGGTGATTTGAGAATACTCAAATGTATTTCAAGCTGACAACATACATTCTTTTGCAAAGTTAATTATTGCCATGAAATAAACTTCGCCATTTATACAGCAAAGTCCTGGGTTATGTTTTATCAAAGCACTTACGGAAATCGTAAACTTACGATCAAATTTAAATTCTTTATCATTTGTTTACAATTATAAAGTGTGGTAAATAGAGCTGCATTACTAACAATGATTCAGTTAATGAACTTCTACGAACCATATCCGTCACCAATTTGCAGTTCTTAAAGAATTATAAATATTTTAAATTTGAACGTAACTTTAAGTTTTCCATAATCACTTTGATAAAACAGTACCCTGGAGTAATAATCTGCAAACATTGAAAATGCAAACTGCAAAATCACTTAATTTGGTGGGCATTCGATTTAGTGGATTTTGATAAAATGCTATTTTTGTGGGGGGGGTGCAAATTTGTGGATTACAAAATATGGAAGCGGTATAGGTCAACTATTGGAGGGGATTAGATGTTGACAGTAAGTTCAACTATGAAATCAATGAAAATTTAACCCCAATTAAATACAATAATTTTACTTTATTCCTCGTTTATACACCAGTCCTAACATACAATTTAAAGAGAAAGTTGCTGGAACAAGCTTAGGGGGAACATTTTGGCAGAACATACTTTATACTTAACAATTCACATCATCAAATCAAAATGTATAATTGTACAGTGAATGTACAGTACTGTAATTTCTCAGAAAAAAATCCTGAACTTTATCTTCAACCATGCAATAATAACCCTGCAAATATTGACACAAGTGGAGTACAAGTGGGGTTATCATGATTTATAGGGCATCCGGCAATATGCTCGATAGATTTTTATTTAATCTGCGAGTTTAATAATAATTAAATACAACAATGCCCAGATCCAGAATTTTTTCTCAGGCCGATCTAAAAATAATTTTTTCTCTGGACAGGGTTGGACTAGTTATTTTGCTCAATGGAGTTCAACATGCAAGCTAGGTCCTCATATGAATATCAGTTATTAATACTGACACACTAACTATAACTTTGTTACTGTTTGGCAAATTTAATGAATCAATCAATCTTTGCTAAGATACTTCATAAATTTACTAAAATCGAACAATTTTTGCTAAGATTTTTCATACAGTTACTAAAATCAAAAATCTTTGCTTAGATACTTCATAAATGTACTAAAATCAAATAAGTTTTGCTAAGACCTGCCGTCCACTAGACCCCGATGATATGCGGAAGGGTAGCCGATTACAGTTTGCTTGTTTCGGGAACCTTTCGGGATCATTTATCAATAAAAATGGGCGGATCTTAGCCATTGACATCGTTCGGGATGTATTCGGGGATCGTTATACGAAATGTTGCAGTATGAACGCCGAAACCTTTCCGAAGTAGCCGAATGTAACGCGAATGAATGCCTACAGTTCAGGATATGGTCCCGAATGTTTCCCGATCGTGCGGAAAGGTTGCGGATGCATTGCAGAATATGCGGAAGTGTTTACAAATCGATGCCGATAGAATGCTGAAAGGTTGCCGATGTATATAAACGATGCCGAACTACTATCTTGTTATCTGATGAATACGATTGATGGTAGATGCCATTAATCTCGCTAGTTTCAGCTATAAAAATTAAATGACATATTTTCAGCTACATAAATGTTGAATGACTTAGTTTCAGGTATAAACAAAACTGACATATTAAGCTCATGAAAAAATCTTACTACAGTAGATATACCAGGAGTCTCTTTCCGGTGTTTTCCTTTAATAACTGAAGACCATGGGACACTGGTTATGTCATAGTTTTCTATAGGGGCTGACACAACCATATTTGGTAGCCTGTTCTTGGTTTGTAGGACCATGATGAAAACGATATATCCAAGATAAAAACTATCGGCAAGCTAACCTCATCGCTTCCGCAGTCGCTCTTGTATAGTTCGGGAAATACTGCTTCGACTCGGCATCCCTTCCGTTCACAATCTGCGCCTTCGGCAACTATTCGGCGTGTGTGTTAACATGATCGGCGTCTCTTCCGTGTGTATAACTCATCCCTTCGTCATATTCGGGGAGCTTTCGGCATTGCTTCAGCTTCCTTCGGGAATTGCTCGGGATGGATAAAATGATTACGAAGCCTCGCAGAAGGCTTCCCGAAGGTGCCGAGTGGATGACGATGGATTCCCGAACACCCCGAACTGTTGCCGATGGGTTTCCGATTACACCGAAGCACTCCCGAAGCTTTCCCGAACAAGACCTTCTGCGTCCAAATTTTAAAATTTGGATGCCGAAGATATTTCGGTCCCGAAGTGTCCAGAAGGCTTCCCGAAGCGTACAGGAACGACACGGAAGGGTTCCAGAACGTCCCGAAGACATGCCGAACCATCCCGATTAGGCAAATTTAGCCTTCGGGAACCCTTCGGGGTCCTAGTGGACGGCAGGTCTAAGATTCTTCACACAGTTACTAAAATCGAACAATTTTTGCTAAGATTCTTCACACAGTTACTAAAATCGAACAATCTTTGCTAAGATACTTCATAAAGTTACTAAAATCGAACTAGTGACTTATATTATGTAGTTAGTCAGATAAGTGTATGTACATTGGGTATTATAAACAATGTTGTTATTTTCACTATTATTCAAAAGTTCATCATGACAATCCACAGAAATGAACTGCCATAGCATGAAAACAGACATACGAGTATCCTGCAACCTATATATCCACTGTTAATTCATAAACTGCCGAAATAAGGAAACTGGCAAAATAAAAGTCAAACAAATACTAAATGATTTTAACATTGTCAGGGATAGCAAATGACACATCCAAATGCACTCCCCGAGGTGGTATTTAAGAAATAACGAATATGTGACCATATTTTATTGCGTAATAAAATATAGGCACGAGTGTTGATGCGTAGTAATTAAATCACGAGTGCGTAGCACGAGTGATTTAATGATCGCATCAAAACGAGTGCCTATATTTTATTACGCAATAAAATATGGCCACATATTCGTTATTTCGATTCTAACATCGCATAAATTTCGTATTTTACAGCAACAAAATGCGACCTAATTTTTTACCTCTGCACCGTTAAATCTTACGCGCTGTTCAAATTAACGCCCCATATTTGACTCTCGATTTTAATACGTTGTTGTTCAATATTTTCCATGCCGTTACATAATCGACATCTAAACAAATACACATCAAGTGAGATGAGAGAAGAAATACTTGTTCAAGTATCATTTACAGTAAATTCAGGCGATTGTGTGTTTTGTTCTTTGGTTGTCAATGACTCTATAAACTGCTCTACTTCCTGTTCGAACTAAAAGGACATGTATATCGATTTTAAAGCTATAAATAGCGGATTGGTGTTGATCTGACATCCACGCATGTGTCTGATAAATAAAACAGGCACAAGGAATACTTCTAAACATATATTATGAGAAACCAAGGCGTGATGTGCGAAATATTTGCATTCAAACATAATGCGCTATTTTCCATTCGACAAGTGACGTTGAAAAGCGGCGCTCATGTAAAAAGCTTTCCCGTAAAAACTCCACTGTTTAAAAAATATCGATTATTATTTAAACATGTAATTTTTGTTGGATCTATTTGCATCATTTTGTTTCTAGTATTTGTTTACATTGAATTGTAGTATTTATAACCCAACTATAGCCATGAAATTTATGTACAATTCCCGTTCTGTCAATAGTACTTGTGAACGATGGGTAAATGGGAACAGCCATATTTTATCGCGGTAATAAAATATGGTAAGCTCAACATACGCAAAGAAGGCAAATCTCACATGCTATGTTAGAATGAGTATTCACAAAGCATCTGAAGGGAAAACAAGATTATCAATTGTTTACCTTGTTTGCAAGCATTATACAAAGAGCTACAATAATCACAAAGAAAAGAAAACATGCGTTATTCTTAGTTTCTTGGGAAGTAACAGTGCAGCTCGATTTTTTAACTTAAGTCAAAATATTTAAGTTTTCCCATAAAATGCATTGAGACTACCACTCCTGATACGGGTATTGTATTTTCAGGTATCTATGGATTAATGGGTTAATTAAGTCAATCCAGGCTCATTATGTTTGTCCTGATAAGATCTAAATATACTGTAAACCAATTTACTTTCACGAATACTGACTTTCATGTTTTGCTGATCGTCGGCATATTCGCGACTACAAATTTTCACATTTTTAAGTTTCTCATCATGTCCATATTAATGTTTTTAGCACTTTTGCTGCGACTTAATTCATGAAATTCTACAACTCCCAAACTCTGCGGAACTAAATTGCGCGAAATAATTTCTATGTTTACAGTACACTATAATCTCTTCAACATTTACATACAGGTTCATATGTTCAACTTGACGTGACTACAATGTCAACACACGTCTCGACCCAACATCAAAAAACTTCAAAGGCCAAACAGACAGATTGGCAACAGGGTTGTAAATTTGGATACACTGGTACAGGCATGAAAGAGGATGCCACCATATTTTTACAATCATCAAAATTTAATCTTAATGTAATGATAATCTGTTAATTCAGGTCTGTCACATGTATACAAACATTGCAATATCATTTAGCATTGTATTTTTATTGTTTTAAACATTTTTATTGGAGAAAAAGGCAGCGAAAACCGATACCCTATTGACTAAGTCGCTGCTAATACACATTATATCTACTGAAATAATATATTAATAAGAGAAATTGCAATGTTTATGTACACAATGTTATGTAAAGAAGTGACTGACCTGATTAATCGATTTATACTTAGTTTGTATATTCTCACTGGATGTGTCTGATGAACACATATATACCTGCTGGCAAGAAAGTAACTGCAAGGGGCGTAACTCTTCAAAGAATCATTTGAACAAGACAAAGTTCAAACTTTGCTTGCCTTTTCCCATGATGTACGTATATATGCAAAATGTCATACCGCATGCATTTTAATAGCATACAATTTGGTAAATTTCCAAAGGTTCACAAAGAACACAACAGGAAGAAATCAAACAATTTATTTCCTATGACAAATTTTAAATATTCATAACTTCAAAATGTAATAGTCCCACAGAAGGTTACTTGAAAACTAGAAAATTATATTGTTTGAAAATGTCATAGGCAGCATAATTCCGACAAATCTTTTTTTCGAGGGAGTTGAAATTTCGTTGATTTCCGGTGTTAAACCCGACCACGAAATATAATCCCATGATTAATTGACCTTACAAATACATAACATGGGTTTACCCTTCCATGTTTTGTAATCCAAAAATTTATGAACCCAAAAAAATGCATTTTAATCAAAATCCATGAAAATTAGTACACACGAAAATATGTAATTTTACAGTATACACAATAACTTGGCAACTGTTTCAAACAGAACAAAACAAAAATAGAATGTATTGAGGAAGTTTAAAGATTCAACATGATTATACAAACAACCAAAACAACATGTCCTCAAGGACTGCATTTGCCAAATGACAACTACTTCTGCCAAGAAAAACAATTAGACATTCATTAGGCCACCCTTAAAAGTTGTTAGTTGGCAACAAACTTTTGGAAAGCCATAAAAGACCAAATGAATAAATTCCTAGAATTCAACTCCTAGCACCTATTTTTAAAATACGCTATAGATAGAGAAGAGTTAATGTTTGATTTTTGGGAGGTGTAGCATCTCAGAGGTAGCATAGCCTATTTCTTATTATCAGCTTAACGGCTTTAGGCAAAACAATGAGTATCCGCATTCAAGTAGTTCCAGAAACTGTCAACATTTCCAATACTGTTACATAATATTATGTTTCTCTAAATATTTCAACTTGTTTACATGAATCAGCAAAATTTGTTTATTGTTTATCTTAATATCAACAATTATTGTCATACTGTTCGTTAAAAGGATATGTTAACAGATAATCACTCCGCTGGAGCTATATCGCACTCGTTTCATATTATCAAAACGCACAGTTCAATGAATAACTGTTATCGACATCTATCAAACGTTCTTCGAATGTCCCGGATGTAGCTATTTTTAGGACATTTTAGTAAATTAGTAGTTCTCCATGAAGAGAAGTAGCTCGAAAGTATTTACATGTAATATAAACCTATTGCATCAACTACCTCCTTGAAGTCACTGAAATTCATATAAAAACACTGTGTTAATTTTGACTAAGCGTAATTTAGGCTGATTAATTTCTTTTTAGAAAATAACAGTCAATAACGAGACCATGTTGTTCAGAGTCACGTGATCAACTTGGGTTTTATCAAAGAATGGTTACTATCCTTGTCTGCAAGGACTGTAACGTAATCATAAAGTTTGGCAATGATCAAGATATATACTAGATTTCTCTAGACATGTCTCGATTATTCGGAATCCACTGTCGAGGTCATGGTTTACAAGCGTACTGTAGAATCTGGTAAATAGGCGCGTATAATTATTTTAGTGCCACTTTTGATATACGCATTTAATATATATTATATAATATTTAAGTATGCCAAATAAGATGCACTTTTTAAAAATTATTTAAATTAGCCACATGCGTATTAAGTCACATAAGCCTATTTTGACATTTGTCAATACCAGCAGTAAGAAAACGAACACAAAACGTGTAAAGTCGGTTTGAGCTTTAAAAGCAGCCACCTCATCACCTCCGAGTAATACTCTCAGTGCTTTGATTTACAATAGATTCATCCAAAAGCAATAATTATACAATATTTAATCAACAAGTAATTAAGAATTGCAAGCAATACAGAAGTCCCCTACCGGTTTTAAGCCATTTTCAATGTTTCTGTTGCCACAGCAACCACAATTTTTGTCAGAATCAAAATATTTTTGGACGTGCATAATCCCCTTATTGACCCCTATCCACATATCAAGTTTCATAAACCTAGCTTGGAAACTGTTTGAGTTATGTCAGGATCCAGATTTTTTGACGGACTGACTGACTGACTGACTGACTGACTGACTGACTGACTGACTGACTGACTGACTGACTGACTGACTGACTGACTGACTGACTGACTGACTGACTGACGGACTGACGGACTGACGGACTGACGGACGGAGGGAAAACCTATAGTCCCCTCCGGTCAAAAACCGGTAGGGGACTTATAACTACAAATATAAGAATATCCTAGCAGTTTTATATAATATGCAGACATTGTTGCACTGGCAATCACGCCTACACGCCGTCATCCATTAATCCCGCCTACAACTCCAATAATTGTGACATCCCATGAAGTGAAGTTGATCATCAGTTCATGTTGTCATTACATCACTGACAAACAAAGCCATCAAATGCAAGTTGTTTATATAGAAACATTTATATCATTATGTAAATTCTCAGTTGTTCTTTTATCCTAATGCATATATGTCATAGTAAATCACACTTGGATGACAAAACAATACAGTGGATTAAGACATACCTTTATTTCCTTCAGCATTGGAGAGCATTGTTTCAGACATACCTTTTTTCCTTCAGTATAAGAGAGCATTGTTTCAGCCATACTTTTATTTCCTTCAGTATAAGAGAGCATTGTTTCAGCCATATCTTTATTTTCCCAGTATTGAAGAGGACTGTTTCTAGCCATACCTTTGTATCCTTAGTATTGGAGAGCATTGTTTCAGACATACCTTAATTTCCTCCAGTATTGGAGAGCATTGTTTCAGCCATACTTTTATTTCCTTTAGTATTGGAGAGCACTGTTTCAGCCATACCTTTATTCCCCCCAATATTGAAAAGCACTGTTTCAGCCATACCTTTATTTCCCCCAATATTGAAGAGCACTGTTTCAGCCATACCTTTATTTCCCCCAATATTGAAGAGCACTGTTTCAGCCATACCTTTATTTCCCCCAGTATTGAAGAGCACTGTTTCAGCCATACCTTTATTTCCCCCAATATTGAAAAGTACTGTTTCAGCCAGTATTGGAGAGCAATGTTTCAGCCATACCTTTATTTCCTTCAGTATTGAAGAGCACTGTTTCAGCAATAGCTTTATTACCTTTAGTATTGAAGAGCAAATATTTCAACCATACCTTTATTTCCCCCAGTATTAGAGAGCAAAGTTTTCAGTCACGCCTATATTTTTTCCAGTATACAAGTGCACCTCTTTTAAATTCAAATTATGTCCAATTAATCAAGTTCAACTTAAATACACCCAGTAAACACTACAGTAGATACATTGTAAGGAATAAACATCAGATATACCTTTGTGACTTCCAGCAGACGGAGAGAATTGCTTCCAATCAATATCTCTATCAACAAGGGAAATACAGTAATTATCAAATATAATACTAGTTATCAAACACATGTGCTTCCAGTACAATTTTTCACATCTTTTACTAAAGGTACATACCATTGAATTTTCTACTTTCCCCTCGATAGATAAGCCCTTTATGACATTAATTCACCTCAACATTCACTGTCAATAGCCTGATGGTATTGTCACAGCTTAATTACTTTCTGTCAATTTAGGATTTGAAACGACTTGTCCGAATCCACAAAACTGAACACCAACAACAACAACAACAGATCCACTAATGGTGACAAACCTCTATGTTTGAACAACAACAACAACAGATCCACTAATGGTGACAAACCTCTATGTTTGCCAGGGAGAATGCCATTTCATAATTTAATAGATTGTGTAGTTTTGTCTTGGGTCCGCATACTAAATGGCATACATTTAGGGCATGCCCCTTTAGCCCAGTGGTTTCAATCATATCAATAAATTGAAGTTGAAGTGCGGACCATAAATCATATCATCATAAAACTGAATGGAAACCATCCTGGGTCATATTAAATTAAATGGAAATGTTTAAAAGTCTCCATTCATTAGTCCCAAAGTGGAGATAAAACAGTTTTATAGTTTAACATACAGAATAATTTAATACAAGTTAAAATTAAACAGCTCTAATATTTCAACGGTATATTTAATGAATTAGATGCAAGGCTTTAATGAACCTAAAATTTCATTAGTGGATAAAATTAATGAATATAACAATCACAAATTAATTAAAATGTTCATGGAACAAATTTGAAACACAATGCAATCCACATAGTAGCATTATCACTTCATTAAGTGCAGAATTAAGCTCTGTGGCAAATAAATATTTAGTCTACTGGCTTTGCTGCATGTCTCATCAGATGAACTATTTGATACTTTGAACTGGATGACTTTTCCTGACAGAGTAAAATATAAAAAAGCCATCATTATTTATAAATCATTAAACAACATGAGCCCCCCATACATTCAGGACAAATTCCAAAAACTTCATGAAGTACAAATTCGCCATCTCAGATGGTGACAACAGAATCTCTATGTTAAAAAACCAAGGCTAGAATTCTGTAAAAAAACTGTCGACTACTCTGGGCCAATGATTTGGAATTTGTTACCATTAGATGTTCGAAATGCACAGACCTTGAATGGCTTCAAATATAAGTATATGTCTTATTGGAAAACATTGCTGAATTGATGTGTATTGCTTTACAAAAGAATATCTGTAATTGTGAACCTTGTTCTTGATAGCTTTGCACATTGTATATAAATAATATTTTGCTATCATGTATTGTGTTGCTATGTACATATATCTGTAAATGTTGATTATTTTCAAGAGGCTCACAGGGAAGATTGGGCAATTGCCTAACTGTGTTGCCTCTATAAATAAAGTCTTTATTATTATTATTATTAATTATTATTATTATTATTATGTCAATAATTCAGCATTTCAATAAGGGTTCAACATACTTTTCAAGTTCGTACAAATACAATTTTAGGGGTCCATATACCAAAATCAGGGTTTCAAACTCTACTTATTAGTTAGTAAACTAGATATATCTATTAACATCATGGACAAAAAGTACTTAAAGAGACAATAAATGCTTGACCCATCAGCTGCATTATTGATTTATAATTATCTATATACTTAATAGACTAACCCAGAACAATGACCGGCAATATACAATTTATTGAACAAGAAAGCTATAAATTAATAATTAATCCATTGAACAATACTTAAAAATATCTATCAGTAGCTTAAAGTTTAGTAATCATTCTAAAATGCTGAACAAGCAATAAAAATAATCAATGGAAAGCAAGAGGGAATTGCAGATAAGCAAAACAGTTAATTAGACAATTTCCAGCTATAATCAATCTGCTGAACCCTGTGGTAGGTTATCAACCTTCAATGGCATTTACAATATTAAATTAGTTAAGTGTTCCTAACCATTCATATATTCAAGATTTTTTTATTTAAAAACTTTTCATCTACAAGAGCAGATTCATATTTATAACTAACCATGACCTTTAACCTTAACATGCACATTGTCAATCATCCTGACCTTGACCTTTGCCAACTCCTAAAAGAATCACTGTGACCTTGACGATTGCCAACTCCTAAAACAATCACTGTGACCTTGACCTTAGCAGACTTCTAAAACAATCACTGTGACCTTGACCTTAGCACACTCCTAAAACAATCACTGTGACCTTGACCTTAGCAGACTCCATACAATCACTGAAACCTTGACCTTTGCTGACTTTAACTAGAAATTTGTGCCCTTGGGCAAATTATGTCGAGCCTCGGGCACGTTGAAAAAAGGCTACAACTTGAATATTAGCCTTTCATTTGACCTTTGACCTCCAACTGTGACCTTAACCTTTGAGATAGGAACCTGGGGTATGGGCATGACACTCTGCCTCATGGAGTAACATTTATGCCAAATATAAGCAACATTGGTCAAAGCATGACAAAGTTATGGTCCGGACAAGCTTCAATTTGACCTTTGACCTCCCACTGTGACCTTGACCTTTGAGAAAGGAACCTGGGGGTTGGGCATGACACTCCTCCTCATGGAGGTGAACATTCATGCCACATATACGCAACATTGGTCAAAGCATGACAAAGTTATGGTCCAGAGAAGCTTCAATTTGACCTTTGACCTCCAACTGTGACCTTGACCTTTGAGATAGGAACCTGGGGGTTGGGCATGACACTCCTCCTCATGGAGGTGAACATTCAAGCCAAATATAAGCAACATTGGTCAAAGCATGGTCCGCACAAAATCGGACAGACGGACGGACGGACGCACATACACCAAAAGTGGCGACTAAGTCTCGCTCACCGCAAGCGGGCTCAACAAAAATGATCGCTGTGGCCTTCACCTTTGCTGACTCCTAAAACAATCGCTATGACCTTGAACAATGACATTCACTACTGCCAAGATCATTTTCTGACTTGAAACCAATATACCTTATCTTCATTAAACCAAGCCTTAAGCGCACCTTAACAAGGTCATCAGTAGAACTTATAGGGATGTGCATTATATTGCTTATCAACTTTTCATGAATTATATGAAATACAGTCTGTGGCAATAAGCACAAACACAAATTCAGCACGGACACACAAACACACAGACACAGAAAAAGGTGGGAACAAAATATCGCAGACAAAGCACTATGGCTATTCTTAGATTCATTGGGAAGCAAATACAAATTTTTATCAAAAAGTCAGAATAAATTAGCAGGTACATGCAAACACTGACTTGATTAGCAAGACTAATAAAACAGGCATTAATACTGAGCACATACTGAACTAATAGTAAACATACATGAAATACAATATAATTAATCCCAACCATCAAAAGAAGTTAATGTTCATTCTCCATGCATCTACAGTAATATCACAAGCTAGGATATCAGAGCAACAGATAAGGTTTTAGGCCATTGGGTATTTTACCCCCAAGTTCCAATTTTATTTGGGTTTTAACAAATTTTAATTGGATATTTAATAACCCACAGCATCAGATTCTATTATATGCCAAGAATAACAGAGAGACAGAGAAGGTTTTAATTTTATGAAGGGTCAAATGGATGCCCCTTGTATCTGCAATGTGAACTTAGTAAATGTGCTTGAAAATTATTGCTGATGCATTATATTGTGTCCCTATGGAGTAATAGGTCAACAAATTTAGGAACCATTTGTGATACTGCCAGGAATTGAATTATGAGATAAAATATCACAAAAAAAAAACTACCAATAAAATACAAAATTAACATGATACAACAAAGAAATATACTCACATAATAATTAAAGGAAATTTCAAATCTTGGTCACTTCAATATCAACACAAAGCAACCAATTGGTTAAATTGGTTAAAACTATGAGTCCATATATGAATATACAACAGTATATATTGCTAATACATCCAACAACGATATAATCAAAAGCTGACACAGATTCTAGAACTCCACATTACTACTAGAACTTCACGTTACTAGAACTTCACATAACTAGAACTTCGCGTAGAACTTCACATTACTAGAACTTCACGTTGTTACTAGAACTTCGCGTTACCGAACTTCGCGTTACTAGAACTTCACATTACTAGAACTCCACGTTACAAGAACTTCACCTTACTAGAACTGCAAGTTACTAGAACTTAATTCACATACTAAAACTTCACACACCAATGATAAGCAAATTCAAATCCAATATAGCACTCATGCATAGGAAATAAAACCGACATAAATTCCCGAAGCAACCAACTAAAACTGGTTTATAATAGTGAATTAATTGTGCGTTTATTAATTATTCAGCGCATTAATTAATTAAACCCCCAATCCTAATTCCTACTTCAAGCACTAACTAATGTACTGTATAAAAAGAATATACCTGTTGAGATAGGAACAACACAGAATGTCAGGTATAGTGCTCCCAACATGACAGACAGGAAGGTCACAATAGCCAAAACAGTATTGTACCGTAAACAGGCTAATAAACGCACCAATCAATAATTTTTTCAAATATTTGGAACATTTTGCAGCAAAGTTATGGTACCGTATGTCAAAATTCTTTATTAGACAATTTGTTTGTGGATAAGCTTAGACCATTCTGTGAGGCATTGGCTACCAGTACAGTGGACAGCTCTTCATACTAATTCAAGGAATTAATTGTAGACAATCAGATACTGATCAACAAGACACTGAACATCTGACATATACCTGATTATGTAGTATATTATTTATGGATACAATTTCATGTAAAGATAATTCACCAGGGTAGGAGTCTATGACACGTACTCCATAGAGTTCACCAATGTCAATGACATGCTAGCCTAGCACTTCACTGAGTATTTTAGGTCTTGACATTTCAAGGTGTTTTTTTTTTCAAATGGGGATGAGGGGGGTTCCAGAGGGTTCCCACACATTCAAATGGTTGATTCTTTGATGACATATATTCTAAAATTTGAAATAAACTGATTTAATGGTTCAAGAGATTTATCCTGCAGATTCACAGATACCTGTCATACATTCAATAGCTCAATGGTTAGCGCGCTTGTCATCTAATCCGACGACCCGGGTTCAAATACAAGAGGAGGCGCTCATATGCCTTCCATATTTCAGCAGGCAGCTGACTGGCAAATAAAGACTATGCTCAGCATTTTTTGAAAACTAATAAAAAAATGTGGATCCATGGCCTAAAATAATAAGATTTCTTTATAAAATTGTGATCATTTGTAATTTCTTAAAGTCACCAATTAAAGTATACAGCGATGCTTTCCTTGTATTAGACAAAGTGCTTTCAGTAAAACAAACTTTTCCCCACACATACAATGTACTTAGAGAAAATATCCAACAAATGCTTTATGGCAACACTTCTCAATATTTATAAGGAAGTTCTTGTCAAAAAGGAAAATTTATCTTGTATTAACGGCTATAAATATGACATCCATCGAAGGATATTGACAAGATTTCGCAATGTTAATACCAATCCCGGAGGCGAGTAATAAACAAAAACGCAATATTAACTTCAATCAAAGAGCTTGCCAAGCAATCTGGACATAGGCAATCATTACAGGACCCTCTTCATAATCTGTCATACATCAATAACAGAGAAAGCTTCAATAGGCACGCTTTTTCTGCTGTAAAAATGGCCAAATGCTATGAGGAAAACCTGGCAAAATACAAGACATCTAAGATCCTATATTAGTACCGTACAGGGTAAAATACAACTTTTCCGGCAAAAAATGTCTCCTAGCCACATGGGAACAAAGGAAAAAGAAACACAGAAATTCTAAGAAACCCTCAGAATTAAAAAATTGGGACCTCATCAGTCCGGTAACACAGACTTTTTTCAGAACCTTATGCAGGTATAGCACAACTTAACTTGCTTATTAACTGCCCACATAGACAGGACATGTTCATAAAATAAACTGCATTAATGTCAAATTAAGTGCAAAAATTGAATAATTTCTTTCCTTGAAGAATTCATGCTCAATAAATAATACTTTAAGGCGTATAATATTTACATAATTTTGTTTGGGCGTTGCCGTGTTGGGGCCGTGTAACTGACAGTCAATATCGAAATGTCTCTCTTCTTCCTAGGTCGTAGGAAAATTGAGCGAGCAAAGCGAGCATGTTTCGAAGTCATTTTGTGAACATAGGGAGCACAAAAAATGGAAATTTATACTTTTTCCATAGAAAAAAAGACAAATTTCCAATGCTTGGGCAATTTTAGCGGCATACGCCATATCCCCCCCCCCCCCCCCCCCCCGCCTTAAATCTGCCAAATGATTTTGAGCCTTATGACAATAAAATCAGAAATCAAATTGCAGATAGAAACCTAATGTAACGTATGGAATTACTTTGGCTGCCTCAATTAGACAATGAATCCGAATATAGCAGGAAAGCTAGAATTAAGTAGGATAGAGAAATTAATTACCTTGAAGCATACAGCTGGAAAACTGACCAAATGCAATTTCCATCTGCCACACAGGAATGGTGTATTTTTGGTATATTATTAGGAGAACGCTATATAATAATTGCAAGATCAGCAGAATACAGTCAGGCAAAGGAAATTTAGCTCTTGCGTTATAAATCAATTTATCATATGTTTGACGTCGCGGTAGAGTAATAAAGCCATTATTTATTTTTGATAATACACTAGTGTAATAAAGCATTGACGTGACGTCACTCAAAGTATGGGCGGCGTTGTCAAATTTGCGCGTTTATTATAGTGAAAATAAGTAGCTATTTTTATATTCCGGCCGGAAAGGGCTAACATGTGATAAAAAGAACATTACATTTGTGACTTTCCACATTGAATTTATTAAACTCGTTTATTAAAATCGATAAAATGCTCGGCAAAGCCTCGCATTTTATTATTTTATTCAACTCGTTTAATAAATTTGATATGAAAAGACACTCATGTAATATCCTCTATATAAGGAACTTACAATTAATGTTTATAATAGTGCAGGGGGACGGAGGGGGGGGGGGGGGGAGTTAAAGATTTAGCCCCCTTGATTTGGATTATAGTATTTCTGTCATTTACCCGAGACTTCAGTGCCTAACCACAGACTGAATCAAAACCATTTTGTTTCAAAGATTTTAAGACAAACAGGAGGAAATCAGCCTGAAGAAGGAAGAATCACAGGCCTGTTAAGGGCCAAGCTGAATCAGTAATCAGTATGATTTTTACCCGTATGGTATAATACATTGTTACAGCTTGGGTTCAACCCGGCAACCACCCCTTCCTGAGGTAACAATAGAACACCACTATACCACCGATACCCAGGATACCCATACTCCAACATGCAAACTTTTCATGCATTAATTTCAACCTTCTCAATTCCCCTTGTGATTTCAAATCAATTTTCACAATTCAGATAGTAGCAGGGATCTACCAATTTTGCACAACTGCTTTTACGCAGTTGATTAAACAAATGTCACATTTTGCATTAAAATGTTATAATTCAAGCTTAAAGTCAACAAGTTTGGCCCAATTGTAATAAATCTATGTAAAACAATGAGAAAATGTCGCTACAAACAATATCCGACAGCTGTATGTAATTAGCGACAAAAATAACACAACGCACCTGTTGTCACACTGCACATGCACGAAAACAAAACTAAACATACAGTATACTAGTATAACATGACAGCTAGGGTGACATTTCAGGTAATCAATGCAAGATATTTTTTCATCAGTTGTTATTCAGTATTTGTCACCTTAGATAGCTCATATAATATTACCTTGTATTCAATTACACTGCCCACCAAAAATAAGTATACAGATGTTATTTTCCCACTTTAAAATACTTGCCTGTAATGATACTATTTGCAGAACAGTGAAGCAACAATATATTTGAAGAAAATAAATGTTTTTGTTTATTAAATGGAAAGACCATACATTAATTGGTACCCTAGGTGCAAAATATAAAGTTTCTTTGTCCCTCTTGAATGGTAACTTTGTCACAAAAAGATGGAAAATTCAGCCTTTTTGATCACAAGATTATTTTAGTTCCGAACATCTTCATCTTTATTTCTATCTCTATTTTGACTCATTTAGTAACTTTAGTTTCAGAAACTAGTATAATTGTGACAGTCTGATAAACATGTATTGATTATTTAACCAAGTTTAATGTTGCAACAATTATTTACTGTATACTTATTTTTGGTGGGCACTGTATATCTCATTAATATTGGTCCAGTCAGATCTCGATATAACGACACCCGATATACAGAAAATTCATTATACTGACATCATATTTAGGGGACAAAAGTATTAAAACAATCTCTGTATCAATTCAGTATACTGTAATACTCGTTATAAAGACATTTTTCTTGGAAACATATCGAGACCTGACTGTATTGTATTTATTATCCTATAATTGAACAAAACTACAAAATAAGTTCTCATATCTTTTCGATACAAAGATAAATGCTGTGGTGTAATCACTGCCTCTAACTTTCACAAGGCAGTTGATCATTGTCATACTTTTTTGTCATGGCTGTGGTCTAGTGCACTGGACTAGTAACTTGGAAATCTGGGTTCGATTCCTGGTCGCAGCAGATAATGGTCCTTCCATGAAAATTTGACAAAAATGTTGAATGGAAAAGTTGCTGGTTCCTTCCCCGTGGAGGGGTAAATTAGCACTTGATGAGATACAGTCCAGGGTACTGATCTATCAAAGCACTTACAGAAACCGTAAACTTACATCCAAATTTGAATTCTTAATAATTCTTTAACAACTACAATTTGCAATATAAACAATGTTTCAATTAATGAACTATGAACTCTTACAAAATCATACCAGTCCCAAATTTGTAGTTGTTAAAGCAATATAAGGAATTTGAATTTGAGCGTAAGTAAAGTTTTCCGTAAGTGCTTTGATAAAACAGTACCTAGGAAAACTGGTTAATCTGCAGCTGATAAATTATTAGGGGTGACTATTGAGTCAAATTTTGACTATTGCAATACTATTGCTATCGCTGAAAGTACTATTGCGATACTATTGTATTGCTGGAAACTATTGCGATACTATTGCAATAGTTATTGCCAAGATTTGAAAACCAGAGATTAACTTGGAAATGCAATTTGCACTGTGTAAGATATCACTTTGGTGTACAACATACAAATCTACTATTTGTGGAAATAATTTAAAATGAATTGGACAGAAATAGATTAATAAAATTAAGGCGATATAGTCCATTGTGCCAATTTGTAGCTGTTTGATGCATGTGTTTATTTACAATTAGTTTTTTTAACGAAAACGGAAGTTGTTTTAAATTAATAATAAACTTTACTTATAAATAGGAAACTATCGTAACTATTGATTGTTGAGCTAACTATCGGCGATAGTTATTGGATCGAGACTTTTACTATCGATTCATTCTATCGGGACACTCGAAATCGCAATGTATCGATATTTCGATGCATCGGCCCACCCCTATAAATTATCACTGAAAAATTGTTGACAAATGGCGTTAAAACTGAATAAACAAACTCAATTATGCCATATAAAACCACAGGAACTTGCATTTATAATTTGAAAACAAGAGGGCCCAGAAGGCCCTGGATCGCTCACCTGAGTAATATTCGAGTGATGTTAAGTCGAGAAATGAACTTTTTCTACATAGAAGTTCATTTTTTTTAGTGCAGCTAATCCTGATTCTCGGATTATTCCGGAATAGTAGGATATGCCTCTATGATAATTATGTTTAAGGTTAATGACCTTATCTGTTTATTTAATGACCTCAAAAAACATTATAGGGGTCATCTATTGATGATAACCAACCTCAAAGCAAAGTTTGATGATCTTAGGCCAAACTGTTCTCGAGTTATTGATCTGAAACCATTTAGTGTACCAGACAGCTGACATGTAGAAAGCAATTTACCCCAAATATCTCAGGCTGACCTTAAAAAATTCTTTGTTTGGAGTTACACAGAAATGTTTAGGCGGGTAGGTAAGTAGGGAATGTTTTTAATTATTTTTTACGAACACTTAATAATCTCATTAAAGTAAAAAATGTCTCCTGAAGGCCAAATATGTTGCTGGGATTTTCGTGAGTAGATAGAGTAACTCCAACCAAAGAATTTATTAAGGTTAGCCTTAGATTGAGGGATATATTTGGTGGAAGAATATAAAACACAACTAACTTGTATGCAAATATATACACTTTATGGGCATGATATTTTGTGAAATAATGGATTGAAATAATCAAATTGATTATAATTATAAGACAACGGTTGCTTAACAAACATGGTACAAGCTTGATACTGTAAAACATACAATTTTCTTAATTGACTACAATTGTATAATTTTCATTAATGATTTGTTAGATGATCTAAATATAAAGCAATTTGCTTAATATTTTATCAAATAAATCAACTTCTTCCATGTATAGCTACATTTTATTTTGGGCCTGATTACTGTAAAAGCATTTATTTTCGCGAGGCTAAATGTTTGCGAATTTCTAATTTGGAAGTAGTTCGCGAGGGTTAATTTTTGCGAATTCAAAATTTCAGAAAAATAAATTTCTACTTTCTCGGCAATATCACTGGTGTATTATTTAGTTGCCACGGCGTTATAATCACTCTGATAATTACGACTACTGTTTGTATAATATAATGGTCAGCTATACAAGCGTATTAATTCTTATCTGGCCGATTGGCTTAACTTGTTTGCATTTACTAGTTTTCAATTAAGCCAAACCAGACAGTCTCATTGTGTAATGAGAAAACTGTGAACGTGTTTTGTATTCAGTCTATTGTTTCCGAGCTTATCGGAACAAGCAATAGCCGTGTGTGTGTTAAACATTGTACCTGTATACCGCGTTTTATACTGGTACACAATCATTGAACTATTCAATTTAACTACTAAATGAATTAGAATTTTGACAGAAATATTATACGTTCACATTTTCTGTTGCATATTTAAAGTGTTGTAAATATTAATCAAACAAAGTTAGTTTATCAGGCAAAAGTCAGCGTAGTCGTCAGTATTTTATCAATTCCGAGTAGATTGTAATGGTGCCGCTTAGCCGTAATCAATATTGAAGTTCAACATATTTGAAGCTATCATGAAGGTAATAATTTCACGAGCATCAATTTTCGCGAATTTATCGAACTCGCGAATATAGCGAAAATTAAACCCTCGCGAAATATTCTGCTTTTACAGTATCTAGTCTTGTAATACCTGGCAGGCTCATGTAACCTGATATGCTAGCATAACTGTAAGGTGACATAACTGACCATTAACTAGCTGAACACACAATAAACTTCTCCTACTGACTGAACAAATGACCAGATGGTCTACACATGTTTGAATTCAGATACCAGAGTCAGGGTTTAGTATATCTCATTGAAAAGTCATTAATGTCAGCAAGAAAGAAATATCCAACATTATTTCTTATCTAAAGGTGAGGTCAGTGGGAGTCTGCATTGTGGTATAAGAGAAGATTTTCAAAGTTTTCTACAATAACATAGTGACTGGGGTAGGGGGCTATTTTAACCCCATGGGGGTAAAATTTGTACAATCTTGTTAGAGGACCCCAATAATTATGATGTTACATGCAAAATATCAAAGTTGTAGGTCTTGTGGTTTCAGAGGAAAAGATTTTCAAAGATTTTTCTCTATAACTCTATTGCAAAACAAGTGACCCCCGGGACGGGTGCAGTTTTGACCCCAGGGGCAAAATTTTAACAATCTTTGTAGAGGATCTCATGATGAAGCTTCATGCAAAATATCAAAGCTGTAGGCCCTGTGGTTTCAGAGAAGAAGATTTTTTAAGTTTTCACTTTTAAAATCTATTTTTAGCTCCTGTGACCTAATTAATAAATTAACCAGAACCATTTGAACAACTTTGAAAGAGGACCACCCAAGGATCATTCCTGTGAAATTTGGTTAAATTCCATCAATTGGTTTAGGAGAAGAAGTCATTTAAAGGAATTGTTGACGGACGACGGACAACGACGGACGACGCCGGACAGCCACCTATCCTAAAAGCTCACCAGTGAGCACTTCGTGCTCAGGTGAGCTAAAAAATGAAAAAAAAATTTATTTTTTCACTAGGCCTACTGTACTATTAAAATATAGTACTATTTTATTTTTTTCATTTTTTTTTCAAATTATAAATGCAAGTTCCTGTGATAAAACACACAGAGAGTCTAGAACAGTGGCAATTCTTGGAATAATGCTCATATAAAGGCGAACCTCTCGAGACCAGAACAGTGGCAGTTCTTGGAATAATGGTCATTTAAAGTTGAACGTTGCCCGAGTTCCCAGGCAATTAAAATTTTTCTATACACTGTGACTGACAGTAGACATCTGTTAGTAAATGGCATCAAACAAGTTATGCTCTAAGCCTGCTTGGCCTCTGGACATTTGGTACTGAGACATTTGATATATCTCTTTGACCCTTGAAATTTCCAAAGCGCCATATTTTGACCCTGGAGATTTTGGTTTGAAGGGTCATTTTCTCTAAAAATCATGGGTATTTTGTTAATAAATTGGTAAAATTTATTCAAAACTATCAAAATGACCCTTCAGATTTCAGAAGCTAGTGGAACCCCTGTATCTCATAAAATCTGACTAAATCACCTAATCTACAATCATACGCTAATATTCAAGTTATGGACCTTGCATGAACACTGAAATCTGATTTTATTTATTATTTGTTTAATTCAGTTTTAACACTGTTTGTCAATAACTTCTCAGATATATTCAGTGACCCATAACCAGTTCTTGGGACCAGCAACTTCTCCACATGTGGAGGAAAATGGACATAGTCAAATTTTCACAGAAGAGCACCTGGGTTATGGCTCATCGCCAGGTTACAAATCCTGCGCACTAACCACTGTGGACCACGGCCGTGGCTTATCAGAAGTGAAGTTTAAAACACCAAAGAACAGGCCTGAGGGACAGCTCTATGTGACACAATAATGAAGTCAGAGGGATTCCAAAATAACAGGAACTACCATAATAGTAAATGGAATCTATCATAAGCTTTACTTGCAAAGGGACATAATGTGCTGTTATTGTCATTAACATTTCTGATTGATCGATCCTGAAGATCATGGCCTCATACAATAAATGACACATGTCAGATTTTTCTAAGTCACATTTAATTACAATCATGAAAACATTACTTTTCTTACAGTAAATGTTTCAAGGATAACGGATCGGTTAGTTTCAAATGCCTACCAGCTATAATAATGTTAAATGTCAATACCTTGTCAACATTTGAAGGGCAATCATTTTAAATTAAACCAATTTAGTGAGATGCAGGGTGCACAAAGCATATTAAATACAATCAGTTTTTCTTACTGACATGCACACAGGACATAAAAGATCTATTTCCAGCGTATCTGCACAGTGTATCTAAAAACTTCAATCCACAAAAGTTTTCTAATGTCAATTGTTGGCATAGCCCTCTAAGCTGGATATTATTGACCAAATTAGGCAGGGACAAAACCTGATGACCATGCAAACACTTATGACTGTCACAGTCAAACCATCAAAGAACAAACAGGGGGCGTCCTACTGAAGCACAATGCCCAATCCTGAAAATGAGTCGCAAATGAGTTTCGGAAGCCATATAGCACACACTCCTACTTCAAAACTCTGTTCAAACATTGTTTAATTGTTAAAATTCAGCTTATGAAATTTCAAATGACCATAACTTTGTCAATTCTTGGATTTTTTTCATCAAATAACTTCTATTTTCTACAAAAAGTTCCTTCTTTCTATTACTGTAAATCCGGATTTCCGGATTATACCAGAATTGTTTGACCCATGAAACAATAAGCCATCAGCCTGATCACTGCTGTCTGGCTCCTAAGCTGGTAAAGGACTTTAAGAATCACTCCCAGAAAATCTCAGTTTGAATCCCAGGTTGGGAGGGTCGTTTTCTCCCCGTATGATGCCTTTCACAAAGGAAAGAAGTCTTCCACAATGAAAGAAGTCTTTCACAAAGAAAGAAGTATAACTAAACAATCGTTACAGTCCAGTTAAGATATGGTGACAGTGACGTAGTCATTTATGTGTACACAAAAGATCTCGACCACTGTCCAAACAGGTAGTGATGTTAGTTAAGCATTGAAATTATAGCTGTATGTATAAGCCTTTATAATAGGATTTGCACAGTAAAAGTGGACTCAACCGCTGCGTCACTGTATTCTTATCCTGACTGGACTATAGATGCTAGGAGGAAAACAGCAAGTTGAATACAAGTGGATTATTGACGCCAGACAATCGGTCAAATGTTATGACTAAGATGTGGTTCAAAACTAAGGAGCACAAACAAACAAGCCAATTGGCAGAGCACATTCAACCTCTTGTTTCAAATGTCCATAGAGCCAAAAAAAATTGTTTGCATGCACCACAGTACAAAATTACAACAAACAAGTGAAGTGCAATTCCAAAACCCCTTTATAATTTACCAACAATGACCATGATCCACGCAAAATTAAAACCCTAAGTGCACTAATAATAAGCTCTACCCTCGTGGCGATGGATAACATAAGGAATGAGGTGTCGAGAGTGATTAATATAAGTTGGAAAAACTTGTTTCACAATCGACCTTAAATAAATTAGTATAATAAGTTTCACATACATGCTGATTAATTTTGCTGCTAAGTTTTAATGATATTTGTTCAAATTGACTTACACAAACTCTTTCACATCGATTAACCCAGTGATTTTTCTTGAAGAAAATTAAGCAGCCTGTGCCTTTAAAATTGGGAAATTTTAGCACGACAAAAATCGAAATTGGGAATAAATAAAAAAGTTTGTTTGGGTTAAAAGTGGTCATATTTTGTATTTTCTACTGATAATACACTAGTAATACGTGGCAATGACCTTTGCAAGTTAGAAAATATATTGTTTTGACTTTAAAACAGCTACATGTATACTGATGTTGCTTTGAAACCTGTGAGCACAGAAGGGGGAAAATATGCATACTTTTTGGGAAAAAAATAAGATTTTTTGGGGAAAATGGAGGTTATTTTGCTAGGGGAAGGGGCCTGTATTCGGCCCTAAAAATAGCCAAAAAAAATCACTGTAACCGCCTGTGGAAATTCCTAATATAACAACCAAGCTAAAAGTCACTGATATCTATAAACGTTCTTAACTATAAATAACATACTCCTACATATGTACATATTAATTTGTGATAATAAATAAACAATTAATGATGAAGCACTACCATATTAGATACCAAGCTGACCTTCTTACATATATAATTCTATTTACTGACTGTCAACAATGCAATTATGCTGTCATCTAATACATCATGCTACATCATTTAATATGCCAAGGTCACCAAGGTATAATAAACGTCTCTATATAAACATAACAGATTTGCTTCCTGGATGCCTAAGCTAGCTTCCAATGACGAAATTAAAGTGGTGCCAGAATTTTTAGATACATTCAGAAAATAATGTGTATAATATAAAATCTGAAGGACTTTTCATGGGTTCAATTTAACTCATGAGTAGGGGTTTTGACCCTTGAAATTTCAAAAAAGCCACATTTTCTCAAGATTTTGGTTTGAAAGGTATTTTCTCTTATAATTATGGGTATTTTGTCTATAAAATGGTAAAATTTAGTCTAAAGTATCAAAATGACCCTTTAAAAGCTAGTTGAACCCCTGAATTTTATTAAGGTGATGAAGAGGGACAGGGGCATCAGAAAATGGCTGCTATAGGATAACATACAACTAGTGTGACAATGTCACAATATAATCACAGAGGAATAAAGTGGTCTGTTCAACAAAGTAACAATTTAGCCGAGCGATGCGGCCTGGATGTCAAGACATTGCACATTTTAAACACTCTCTTAAAAGGAGTTTCCAGACTTTGAACACTTTGATTCTACTAGTGATAATCCCACAAGATTCCACATGGCAATATTGATTAAACAATAAAATACTGCAATAACTTTTAAAAGGTTTTAAATATTTTTCTTATCTAAGCATCAGAGTCCAGTAATGTCAAATATACAGCTTTAAGAAGACTGTGGTGAGTCAGTCTACTGTTTCTGGATAAATCCAGGGATTATATTGGGGAAATGACTGGAAACTAGATCAGCCATAACATCTTATAAACAAAATACAGCTCTAGGTGAAGGCATTGAACTATAGTTACTTGATGTAATGGTTTGTGAATAGGTCTTGGTAAAGGCGTTTGATCTACATGATGAAATAATTGGATAATCAATGCCTCAGTAAAGATATTGCCCTACATAATGTAATGATTTGTTAATCAAGGCCTTGGTTAAGACATTGCTCTAAATGATGTAATGATTTGTTAATCAAGGCTTTGACAGAGGCATTGCCCTACATAATGTAATGCTTTGTTAATCAAGGCCTTGGTAAAGGCATTGCCCTACATGATGAAATAATTTGTTAATCAAGGCCTTGGTAAAGACATTGCCCTACATGATGAAATAATTTTTTAATCAAGGCCTCGGTAAAGACATTGCCCTACATGATGTAATGATTTGTTAATAAGGCCTTGACAGAGGCATTGCCCTACATGATGAAATAATTTGTTAATCAAGGCCTCGATACAGACATTGCCCTACATGATGTAATGATTTGTTAATAAAGGCCTTGACAGAGGCATTGCCCTACATGATGAAAGAATTTGTTAATCAAGGCCTTGGTAAAGACATTGCCCTACATGATGTAAAGATTAGTTAATCAAGGCCTTAGTAAAGGCATTGACCTAAAAATAACATAATGAAATACTTGGTTAATCAATGCCTTGGTAAAGGCATTGCCCTACATGATGTAATAATTTGTTAATCAAGGCCTTGGTAAGGCATTGCCCTACATGATGTAATGATTTATTAATTAAGGACTTTGGTTAAGGCATTGCCCTACATGATGAAATAATTTGTTAATCAAGGCCTTGGTCAAGACATTATCCTACATGATGTTATGATTTGTTAACCAAGGCCTTGGTAAAGACATTGCCCTACATGATGTAATGATTTATTAATTAAGGCCTTGGTAAAGGCATTGCCCTACATGATGTAATGGTTTGTTAATCAAGGCCTTGGCAAAGGCATTGCCCTACATGATGTAATGATTTGTTAACCAAGGCCTTGGTAAAGACATTGCCCTACATGATGTAATGATTTATTAATTAAGGCCTTGGTAAAGGCATTGCCCTACATGATGTAATGATTTGTTAATCAAGGCCTTGACAAAGGCATTGCCCTACATGATGTAATGATTTGTTAACCAAGGCCTTGGTAAAGACATTGCTCTACATGATGTAATGATTTGTTAATCAATGCCTTGGTAAAGACATTGCCCTACATGATGTAATGATTTGTTAATTACAGGTTTGTGACTCTTATTACAATGAAGTGTATGTATATGGCAGAAAGAGGGGGTTGTAATATTCTCAAGAATACAAGCGTCATATATTACTATTATTTCTTGTAACAGACAAACAAACAAATGATATTAAAATTCCAGGGGGGATTATGTACTAATTTCATGTTTAGATCAAACATAAAAATTCCACTTGACTTCAATTACTGTCTATTACCAGTGGTTTACTATCACCCCGCTGTGAGTGGGTGATGTTTATTGGGTGGATAATGTCATCAGTATTATTGTGAAGATCTCTGTTTGACATGCATTCCATACAGCACTAAGTAAAATCATACCATACTGAACAGTAAGATAGGCATACGTGGCCGCTGGTTTACACAAAGCGAAAACGTCAATAGTTTGACTTAAAAAAATTGAGCTGCACATATTTTCCAAGAAGACAAAATCTCATGTTTTCTTCGTGATTATTGTAGCTCTTACATGATGCATTAATACAATATTATTTCAACATGCAATATGTAAGACCAGCTTAAATCTGCACAGTTGATAATTGTTCCTGTTATCTCCCACGTACAAATGAATTCCGTTAATATCAATATTTGTGAGGATTTACTGTGAAAGTATTTTATACCAGAAAGACTTTTTTGTACAAATGTCACTCTGAGGACTTTTATTCTCATATAAGCAGCGGGCCGTTACAAGATGGGGGAGGGGTGGTGGGGGGAATACTAGATAATAAAGTCTTCCATGCAGATTTCCGAAAATTGACAAATACCTCTACAAAACCAGTTCCCCATGTTACCCAAAATAGAAAATGTTACCACACATATATTGCCCCATCCTCAAAGTTGAAAAATATCACTGTTAAATAAATAGAATCGGACCTCTAAGCCGTAACCTTTGGGTATACACTACATGAATATAAAATCTATTGCTTAAAGTTCAGTCCCGGGGAAAATACTCGTTTTCGATCTATAGTTTTTGTTAACTTTCATGCCATTATTTTGGAACTATATACAGCCACCAGTATAGCTTTACCTCAGTCCATTAATCATACATAATTTTTTACTACCAATAAGAAGTTCCAAGACTATAATTTTGAAGTACATTATGTCATAATTATGGGCTTTCTCTAAAGACTCTAGCTGAAAGTATTGACTGAGCGCAAGAATAAAGTAAGGAACGTTTATAGAGCAGACTTCATATCCTTTATATACAAATCTGGCTACCACAGTATGTGATTAATTACAGTGTATTTTCCTTTCTATAACAAGTACCAGTAATATGTACCTATTCCAAATTTTGCCAGTTTTATATTTCAAAATCAGGAGGTCATTACCTACATGTATAAGTGATAATACTGGGGCCCAACCCATAACCAAATAATTAACAGGGTATAAGCCAGGTTACAAGCGAGTGCATGGTCTATCTACCAGGGGTCATACTGAGGCATAATGCCCAATCCTGAAAACTAGCCCCTAGACTGTTTCGAGTGCCATTAGCACAAATCCCAACACATTAACTAGGTTTCAAACATTGTTTTATTGTTAAAATTCAGACTATTGAACTTCAAATGACCATAACTTTGTCAATTCTTTGATTTTTTCACCAAATAACTTTTATTTTGTACAGAAATGATAATACTTTCAAATACAGCAAATCCGGATTTCCGAATTATTCCGGAATTGTAGGACCCCTGATCTACAGTCTACTGCGCTAACTGTCAAATGTTAATTTAAAAGCAATATTAAACTTGGAACATACAGGGCGGTCAACAAAGTCAAATTAAAAATCCTGAAAATCATATGCGGTCGGCCATTTTTGCCAAACAAGAGGCCTACCACATTGTTTCCATAATTAACGCAGTTTTTATTGACTAACACTCTTCATAGCACATTAAATTGACCATAACTTTGCCATTTGTTGAGGTATTTTCATCAAATAACTTCCGGAATTCCGGATGAATCAGGAATATTGACACCCCTGAACATAAAGTGAATAGATTTCATCACTTCCCAAACTTATGAACAAGTACCAGCAGAATCTGTCTAAACAGCCATATTAGACCCCCAGGTGGGGGTAGAGAGTTCGAGGGCACCTCTGAATCTGTTCAAACAGACACATTATAGGGGGCCAGGGCAGGCCAAGGGTCAGCTTAAGGACTCTATAGGAGAGATCATGTTTGTATACAAAGGGATTAGTACCACCAGCTAGCTATTGGTGAATGGCAGGTTTTTATTGTTCATTCATCCAATAGATTGCCGGTGGGCATTTTGCATATGAATACGGTAATCTCTCCTATTAAGGGTTAACTCTATAAATGCAAGTTGAACGTTAAACATACCTTAGTTCTATATCTGTATCACAGTTGTCATGCCAACCAAAATATCAAATCTGTATAAGATTCAGACTCAATCTGAAATAGATAATAACAAACAGTTAATTTTCCAGTTATAAAGACAGACAGTCAATTCACCTAACCAGTTTTCCAGGACTATTTCCCAACTAGTACAAAAAAAATGTACTTAAGTTTCATCTTCTCTTCCACAAGCAGACCTAGACACTAATTATTTTGGCCACTGGACCGACAGGGCAAAAACGCCCAAATTGTAAATAGGACAGTTACTGGTCCTCAAGAATTTGCACTGGTCCTTCTGGATTTTCGCTGGTCTCGGACCAGCGGACCAGTGTTAGTGTCGAGCCCTGACAAGGAGCCAGCAACTTCTTCAAATGTCAAATTTTCAATGAAGAGTATGACCTGCCATAAGTAGGAATCAAACCTGGAACCAGCACACAAATCACTGGAACACGGTCGCGGCAGCTCGCTAAGTACTTGTAACATAATAAGCATATAAAATTTCAGGGTTCCACTAACGTCTGAATCTGAAGGGTCATTTTGATACTTTTGACTAAATTGTACTGTTTTATAGGCAAAATACCCATGATGTTAACCAAAATCTTGAGGGACAAAATTTGGCTTTTTGGAAATTTCAAGGTCAAAACCGTTTAAACCCCTACTGCCGAGTCAAGTGGAACCCCTGAAATTATTTCAGTCATAATCAAACATCTTGAAAATATTTGACTATAAAAAACGTACAAAATGTAATAATCCATGAGAAATATTTACAAAATGATTAAATTACATCCCTCTTTCACATGATAAATTCCCTGAAAAACATGACAAATTATTTATATTGAAACATTGATATACCGCAGCCTATAGCCAAGCATAGAATTTCCCTGGAAAATAATCTGCCTTGCTTTTATTTACAACCAAAGCATTTTCCAGGAAACCTTAAAAGCAACAAAAAAGACAATACACTACTATAAGCTGCAAGTTGCCTGCAACACTAAATGTGTAAAGAAACAGTTTTTAGTATGATTTATTAGTTTATTCACAATTCAATCAACTAAATTACACAGATGATAATTTCTGGTTACATGGAAATAAGATAGAATTATCAGCTTTAAATAAGAAGTGGTAAATCAGTGAAACCATTATTCTACTAAAGTATATACACATGGGTGAAAGTTGAGAAATATGAAAATACTGAAAATTAAGCTGGGGGCCAGGGGGCCGCAGGACCCCCGGTGGGTCCAGGGCAAAGCCTTGGCCAGGGGTCCAGGGTGCCGGAGGCCCCCGGAAGCTCCTTGAAAACAGCATTTTAAAGTACTCCTGAAAGCAAATTCTGGCACTTCTGACTTGCTGTTATGAAAAATAAAAGGCCCCCAAAAAAGCATGTCCACTTGGTGATTTTGTTTTCACTTTCAAGTAAATATCTTTGAATTATTATTGGACTTCTACTGAGTAGAGGTTGGAGTTCTTATAGTGAACAAGTGTCTGTACAAAAGTAATAGTCAATAGATTTCAGGTTGTACCTTGTCGAGAAGTGCAGATAATTTGGACAAAAAATGCTTGATAGCTGCCTATTCTTGTGTAGAGGTTAGGGTCCCAATGGTGAACAAGTTCCACCTAGTCAAGTATGAAAGCAGGGGTAGGGGTCTAGAGGGGCAACCCCCACAGAAGCTTCTGAGAATAGTGATTTTGAATGCCAATAAACAGCTTAACTCCAGCATCACGAGGTTGCCAAAAACCGACCTACTGTCATGTAAAATGTCTGTATGTGTGAACATTTTCATCTGATGTATGGACTATGTATGGATATAAATATCTACACAAAAAACTCTCAACACATTCCTTTAGTAGATTGAATTGTAATATATTGTTTACTGTAAATAAGTTTCATGTTTAGTCAATATAAAAAAGACTTTATAGAATAGAATAATGAGGAATAAGTAGATTCACAAGAATATGAGCAATCATCATTTGCGTTACAGAATATGACAATGAATAACAACTTTTTGTTGTAGATTAATTAAGTAAGTACTGTATTACTAAGGGCTATATTTGGTTAAAATTGTGCTTATATATTTTTGCAAGCAAGACAATGACTCTGCTTCAGGTAAATCACAATTTTCAATTAAAACTTAAAAGTAAACACGAGATGTTTGTAAAACATGTATGCCCCATGGCAGCCCAATAGTCAGAAATAATAAAGGTCAGTGACATTGACCTTTGACCTCAAAATCAATAGGGGTCATCTACTGTTGATGACTAACCTACATTTGAAGTTTTAAGATCCTAGGGCAAAACGTCCTTGGGTTATTGAACGGAAACCATTTCAATATTCTGAAATGGTAAAGGTCACAGTGACCCTACTGACATCAAGTTCAATAGGGTCTGTCTACTGTTGATAACCAACCTTAGTGTAAAGTTTGAAGATCCTAGGGCAAAGCGTTCTTCCGCTATTAAATATAGCCCCCTCATGGCCTCATCAAAGATGGGGGGAGGGGCATAATAATATTAGATCTACGATAGGAGAAACAGTGTATGTTGTCACTCATTTCGTCAGTTTACTTCCAAACATTCAGGATATATCAGGCCCACTTAAGGATTACACATACACACTGGGACACTTGTGAAATAATAATTGTTTATACTAATCAGTATTCAAAACAACTTAATTAGTAAGAAAGAAAATCATGTTTTTATTTAATTTCTGAATTGTGCAGTGTCCCAGCGTCTTTAACCTTTTTAACTCTTCACTGTAAATAATTGGGCGTGGCTCACACGATCTTGTAAATATAAAGTACAATATTGCCCCAGAGTTGGACCTGTACTTAACTGGAAGAAGAAGAAGGTCCCTGTTCAGCAAGAAGGCCTTCAGAATCATGTTGACAAAATACAAATTTTCTCAATAGCCCAGGGATCTAAAGATGATATTTTTGGAATATAATTCCCCATATTGACATGAAATGAATTTGGTTTCTTTGAATCATCATGACATGGAAGCATAGAATGTTAAAATGTCTGCATCTCTATAGATCCAGTACTGACCATTTATTATCATGCTTGTAACTGCTACAATTAACACTGTGTGTTCACCAACACCACACACACACAGATACAATGCTGTGTAAACTAAAAGTCCCATTTATATTGTCAAGAGGCTTTTATTGAACTTATTTGCAGCAACAAAATATTACAATTTCCAGAATTTTTGACGGAAAGAACGGCGCTGGACTGTACCTAATTTCTTATTAATTCAACCATTCAAAGCTTTGTCACGCTCGTATCCGATTCGCCAATGTATTTCAACCGCTTCCCGATCGCCAATTGTTCCTGACATACTTCTCTCACGCGCTTAATTGCGTTTGAAAAATACGAAATTCCACTTTCGATTTGATGACAAATGTCTTATACTGAATACCCGAATAGCGGAAAGATCGAGTGCCGTGATTGGTTCAATGAATTACAAGGACTTATCGGCCAATCAGAACGGTCGTTTCATTTGTGCACTAGAAAACCAATACGGTCTAAAACAATTACGAATATCGCGGTCGCGCTAGCAAAAGTCGGCATACCCCCCCCCTCAAATTTTTACGACGGATTTACGCGATTTGGAAAAACGGTCTTGGGACATGTCTAAAATACGGAAATCCGTCATAAAACGGAAAACTTTCACCCATGTATACATGTAGAATCTAATAAGGCAAAAGTATTTTTATTTTTTGGTTAACAGGAAAATTTAAGACCAAAGTATTTTTATTTTTTGGTTAACAGGAAAATTTAAGACCAAAGTTTTTTTATTTTTTGGTTAACGGGAAATTAAAAAAAAACAAGACTGCGTTCAATAAACGCTTATGCCCCCTGTGGAAGCCTTGTCCATAAATAAGTCTAAGTCCAAAATTAGGTCAAGGTGAAGGTCAAAATGGGGTTAGGTGATACTGGCGTGTGGAGAGTGTTCATACACAACATCCATGCAAGTATGAAAGCTTTGTAGCAAGCCATATTAATGCTAGAAGAAACGGTCAATTTGGGTTAACCAGGACGGACGGACGAACGAACGGACGGACAGGTGAATCACTATATGCCTCCCCATCTATCGATAGGGGGGCATAAAAAAGTTTTGGGAGGAGAATATGGAGATTTAAACAGAGGACCGAAAGGGTCCTAGCCTCCTAGGTCCCTCACCTGCCATTGCCTGAGTGACTTAGGACCCTTAGAACCCTCTTGATATATTGTCATTCCCTCCTATTGCTAACAAATAAGAACGGACGGACAGGTGAATCACTATATGCCTCCCCATCTATCGATAGGGGGGCATAAAAAAGTTTTGGGAGGAGAATATGGAGATTTAAACAGAGGACCGAAAGGGTCCTAGCCTCCTAGGTCCCTCACCTGCCATTGCCTGAGTGACTTAGGACCCTTAGAACCCTCTTGATATATTGTCATTCCCTCCTATTGCTAACAAATAAGAAAGAGAAAGCTATTAGTATAATAAACTAGAAGGGTATTTAATCAAGAACGTTTGTCTCCCACATTAGGGGACGTAACACCGGCAAAAATAATCTGACCCTAAAAATTCCTAACAATATGCACAACCAAGGAGGCTTGGCACCAAGTAGTCATGTGATGTTTCATTGAAATCCGACCAGTCCAGTGATCAGGAGAACAAACACAGATTTATAAACTTTGTGACATACATCCAGCACAAAATTACTGGCCATAGGTCTCCCATATGTCTGCCAAGAAGGAGGCATAACAGAAGTAAAGTTCTATACTTTGTCTTATAATTGAGCTGGTCTTTCGAAGTAATTCACAGGCCTCAACAAATATTTTTAAAACCACTCGTCCTGCAATATAGACAAAGAAGAAAACCCAAAAATCTTACTTGTCCTGCTATATAAATAAAGAAGGAAGATATTGTGCAGGACGAGCGGACGAGTGGATTCATTGAGGCCTGATTCACCAAAGGGTACTACTACTACATGTAATTGGAAATTTGAGGCACACTTGTGAAGTACAGGTATATGATGCTGAAGGGGTAGGAAGTTATTACGGTTCATAATATTGTTTATATTGGTTAGAAAATATAGCACAGGTAAACAAAATCATGCCACCTGTTAGAGTCAAAGAGTTGTATTAACACCTGAGAGTCCAGGGTACTGTTTTATCAAAGCACTTACGGAAATCTTAAAGTTACGCTCAAATTTGAATTCTTTATAATTATTTAACAACTGCAAATTGGTGATGGATATGGTTAGTAGGAGTTCATTAACTGAATCATTATTAGTATTTCAGCTCCATTTACCACACTTTATAATTATAAACAAATTATAAAGAATTTAAATTTGATCGTAAGTTTACGTTTTCTGTAAGTCCTTTGATAAAACAGTACCCAGGTCCATGTAGTGGCCTTATGTATGCACTAAACACTGATCGAGTGCCAGAGTGTGGTGGTCAATATGTGTACCAACTATCATTTTTCAACATTTTTCATTGATATACCATAATAACCTAACCAGTTTACCTGGAGTAAATTATCAAAAATATACTATATAATTAATTTCTACACGTGTTTTTGTTGACATTTATCTTTGAATAAATTATCAACAAATACTAATTTGCTCTTAGGCAATCAATAAATGAGTTAACTGAAGGTTACGGGCTGTTTCCTGAAGCAGATTATACCGGTAGTCAGGGTCCGGTTCCAGGCTTACAACAATACTACTGTAATATAGGGGACAAGAAACTAACTTTAACCTCCTCCAGGGAAATCAGCTTAATAACTGATGTCTTAACTTACTGTTCATGTCAAAATTTAAGACCATTCGATAATAAACTATACCTCAAGATTATTCACTTTTTGGTAAAAGGTTTGTGGACGAAATTTACACCACTCAGTGTAAAACATAACAAATCTCCCCGTAATACATACAGCTCCGATTTCGAAAACCTATAAAAGATTTACGAATAGAACTTCAATAAAACCTAGAATTACAGAAAACAAACGAAACATTTGCAAGTATGGCTGTTCTCCTATGTCAAGTTAAAGTAGAATCGAATTTCATATCTGAGTTAAAATGAGACATTTATACTGTAAATGATAAATAATTTGACAGGGGCGACTTACAATGAAAGTTATAAACTATAACACAACATTGCAGAAACATTGGGATGTTTGTCAGAACACTTGGCATTATAGACCGCTAAACCTACATACACATGGTACAATGTACTAAAAACTGGGGAAGTATCTGATCATACATACTGTGCATGCATGTAGACAATTAATTCAAAGAAATACAAAAACAGCTGCAGCACCTAGCCATGGCATCCTTGCAAGAGACCAGGGCTCTCATTTGACCATTTTTGGGGCCGAATATCGGCCCCATTCCCCCCCTAAATGAATATACATTTTCCCCCTATTTTCTGAAAAAAATCCCCTCAAAAAAAAAAATATCTGTTGTTATAGCTTGAAATTGGCTTTTTGTTCATTTAATAATTATGTATTACATTTATAATAGTATTGATATTTATAAAAGACAAAATTTCCCCTTTTTCTTCAAAACGACGCAAAATTCCCCTACCTGAGGGCCCCTGGCCCCAGTCCCAAAAGTGTAGCGAGAGCCCTGGAGACAGACACAGAACATACCATCTATATCTCCAAATAAACGGTAAAGAGATGTTTGTAAAACATGTATGCCCCCATGGCAGCCCTATAGTCAGAAATGGTAAAGGTCACAAAGACCTTGACCTTTGACCTACTGACCCAAAATCTATAAAGGTCATCTACTGTTGATGCCAACCCCCATGTTAAGTTTGAGGATGGGACAAAGTGGTCTTGAGTTATTGAACTGAAACCATTTAAATGGTCTACCTAAAGACCAACTGACCTACCAACAGACTATAACGGACATGTGCAAAGAAATATACCCCCTCATCAAAGATGGGGGGCATAAACAGAGGTCAGCCTAGAAACCTCATATTTTCTAGACATCAAATCTAGGAAGGGAAATGGGTCAAATTAGGAAAACGCATCATATACCTACTACCATTGGGAATTCAAGTCTTTGAGTATGTTAATACCAGTAACTGCCAAAAGTCAGGTTTCTATGTACAGCACCATTTTGAAGTCCTCAAGAGATTTGATTTGAGAATTGTTCAGATAGAATTGGTCAGAACGTCAGAGGGAAAAGTCAGTGTTTCATTTGGGTGAGAGTCCCGAGTTCCCGACATATAAAAATTGGTTGGGACCTATCGATTGTTTAAGGTTAAGTGGGAATTACGGAAGGACAGTTGTTCAGTTAGAATTGGTCAGAATGTCAGTGGTAAAAGTCAGTGTTTCATTTTGGTGCAAGTACCGACTCATAAAAATAAGTAGTGACACATTGATTATTTAAGTTTATTGGGACTTAGGACTTAACGTTTTCAAAAACCAAAATGAAGCAATAATAGTTCTGGGCTTTGAAAATCAATTATTTTAAAAATAAACGAATTTATGGCCTGAAATTATCATATCTAACCAGTCTCTTTACTGAACAAATGAACTGAACAAATATTTATGATATGATGTGAAAACGTTGAAAGGATAGCCTAATTCTTTTCAACTGCACCATTAAGAAATTTTCTAAAACCAAAAGAGATCAATATTTAGTTTAAACACACTGTTAAATATCATCCGTGGTACAACTGCAACATTGACACATTCTAACAACGTCCCATATCCTTGATGTAAAAACACAATCTGAGTATTGATTCTGCAACAAATTTTCTCAAAACAGAAACACGACTCTAAATTTAGCTGTTTTTCGCTAACCCCATCATCAACCCTCAGAGTAATTACCAAGAAGACGGGAATTAACAGTGTTTTAATTGATTTGCTATCAGTTTAAAAGATAATTGGATCAAGGGACTCTGGGAAATCTTGGGACAAATTTCAAAGTAGAAAAAAATCTTTCCACCAGTCTGTGGTGACCTTTGAGCGAACCAGTCCGCCGAATTAGAAAAAAACATTCTTTTTACACTGTTTACAGTAGAACCCGAATAATTCCAGAAAAGTTAATGATATGATCGCTAGCTAAAACAGTTTTAGAGATATATCACGTATGCAGGACGACCTACCCAACCAACATGCAGACAAAGGCATTGTAATCTGAAATATTCTAATAAAAAACCTTAAATTTGTTAAAAAATTGTATGATTTTTTTTAGTAAATGTGGTTATCTTTTATATTAACACTAGTCTGAGTCTCTGACCATGACAACTCTCTAAGAAAATAGCTTAAATGTTGGAACCAGTAAACAAAATAATTGATTGGATTGGATCCATTTCTGAGTAAATATAATTGAGTAGACCTCCCCTGAGAAAAACTTCTGGATCTGTGCTTGGTATAAATTCATGTTACTCAATATGTGATGATTTCGCTATACATATGAGCCAGTCTCCAGGAAAACCTGCTATTTTGACAAAATATTGTTCCTGTTTCTTGGTATGGTCCCCAACTGGACGTCGAGGCACATTGGAGTTGTCTTTCTTTGTATAGGAATGGCAATCCAATTGAATACATATTAATAATGTCAAATCAACATTTGCACTAATTTTCATCCATATGAATATGTATTAATAAAGTCAAATCAAAATTTGCACTAACGTTCAACCATATACAATTTAATTTGTTAATTTATAACAAACGAGCATATGTCTAAATCAAAGTTAATTTATGTTTATGTATAACGTAACATAACATATAGTTTATAACAGTTCCGGCTTAATTTCATATAGCCTTCATCACGTTATGGTTAAAAATTGGATTTTGAGATTTTTTATTATTTAAGAGTAATCTTAATGAAGCAAAATGCATAAGAAATTTTGTTAGTATCGTAATTTTTAAGGAAGTTACAGCTGTTTTGTTGAGGCCCTATTCAGACCCTTTTTGCGTGATGTCGCAAACGTTATTCAAACGTTATTTGATGTCGTTGTAACAAGTACTTTATAAATACTGCATTTGATCAATTCCTGACATAAACTGGTCAAACTAGTATCAAGTTTTAGAATGATGTTTCAAGTCTTAAAATATACATAAACAAGACTGCGTTCAATAAACACTTATGCCCCCTGTGGAAGCCTTGTCCATAAATAAGTCTTAAGTCCAAAATTAGGTCAAGGTGAAGGTCAAAATGGGGTTAGGTGATACTGGCGTGTGGAGAGTGTTCATACACAACATCCATGCAAGTATGAAAGTTTTGTAGCAAGCCGTATTAATGCTAGAAGAAACGGTCAATTTGGGTTAACCAGGACGGACGGACGGACAGGTGAATCACTATATGCCTCCCCATCTATCGATAGGGGGGCATAAAAATGTAATGTTCACATTTAGAGAAAGGCTACTACTGTTTCAAACAACTTACTCCTCGTTTTTCTCACTCAGAGTACTTTTCTGACATTGGTCACCATTATAGCAACGAAGTAAATGATTTCGACATAATTCATAAGAAATTTTAAAGCTAAGATATAGTAATATATGGATAAATGACTTAAAATTGAATCTATAGATATGTCATTCTTTCTTATTTGCAAGCTTTTATAAAACCACTGTTACATGCAGTAATTACATAATGTCAATATAGCAGGTTTTCCTGGAGACTGGCTCATATACATGTTCTTGTAATTATCATGTACTCACTCACAGTGCCCAGTGAAAACAAAATTTTAGACAATAGATTAAATATAAAGTCTTTAAAAGAGTCTTTAACGTAAATTAAATCAAAATGAGAATCTGAATGCACACATCTTGTTTCAAGTGCTTCCATGGTTACTTAGCAACTCAGATTCAGTAATAATGTCATTAAATTTAAACATCAAAAAAAATTCTGAGAGGCCATTACATCATAACAGAGATGTAGCCATGAGCTTATCAGGCACTAGACTGGGAATTTCTAGACATATGAAAATTATATAAAACATTAGTCTGATAGGTAACAAGCATCAGTTAGTAGTTAACTCTTGAATACTCCACTTCGAAAATGCTGTAACTAAGACTTCAATGATAAAATTGTTATGACAGTTTTGCGTTATAACAGAAACACATTAAAATTCTGTTGGTTTTTTAGGTGAAGTTGCGGCAGAGTAGAAATAAAATTTGCGCTAAGTTGAAATAAAGGGTTTCCGCATTGAAAGAATGCACAGAAAACAAAAACTTCCTCCACAAACTGAAGAGTAGCAAGTATTTCACCGAGTCTGCAGGTGTAATACTGTATTATCTCACTCCGAGTGGATGCAATGATGTAAATAATTACAATACCATTGTACAAAACACTTGATAGCATTTTCAGATACCCGGGATAAGATTACAATTTTTTCTTCAGATAAGTTCTTTGTTTGGTGGAGAAAAGTACAATGTACCCGACCTACTAATGTAAATTATAGGTGTTTTGGCTATAAAGTGACAAAATCCCAAAAATAACTTGAGATTCGAGTTTCAACACCCAGTGAAATTCCTATATTGGTGTATTAGACCATAAGTAGCTTTTGAATCTGAAGGGTAATTTTGATACTTTTGATAAAATGTTACCGTATTATAGGCAAAATACCCATGATTTAAAGAGAAAATGACGCTTCAAACCAAAATCTGGAGGTTCAATATGTGACTTTTTGGAATTTTCAAGGGTCAAAACCCCTACTCCAAAGTCAAATGGAAACCCTGCAAGTTGCAAGGAAACATCCATCAATGTTAAAACTCCGATATTGTTTTGTACTATTTTTTAAAATATATACTTAGTATAAGGCTAGTACTGACATCCTAAAGCAAAAACGGCAGATCTTCCACATCATGCGCGAGTCTCACACATTTTGCACTCTATTCATGCATGCAAATTGATCAAATTTCACACATTTCTTGTACATACTGGAGCCTGACATTTGTTGTCTACATTATGAAAATTATACAAATATTAGTTTAATTTGCTTCATGAAGCATGCATGGTATTGTCATACATAAACTTCATAAATGCTAGTCAAAAGTTTGAGCAAGAAAAATCTCCCTCATTTTATTGAAATTATCACCAATCTCACGCAAAGGGTTCTAACAAAACATGACATGTACGTAAAAGGGTAAAAATAACTATACTGCCACCTGCTGCTGTGGTTTGTGTTAGGAAATTCTTTTGATGCTACCCAGAATTCACGGCTAGCAGATTTTTCGCAACAACGAAGGAACACTGAACAGTCTATAATTACACACTTAATAATATTATCCTTCAGCGTTTTTCGATTACCTGATCTGACAGCTCATATCACAGTCCCTAACACTCAACAATTCCCCCAATTTCCCATCCAATCAAACATCACCCGAGTTTATATACGTCTCATCAAAGATGTACACTCTCGTAGAAGCTGAAGTCACTACTCACTAATCAATAGTTTCAATTCAATGTCACATTGAATTATTGGACCAGTGGTAAGTCAATTTCCCGGAGTTTTACATACCACAATATAACCTGAAGTAATCAGGATTTGAATTTCCCAGAACCAAATCAACGCCATTAATTAGCAAGCAAGTGCAGTAGAAGTTCAAAGCAAATTAATTCTAAATGAGATTACTCTGCACAAGTTTACAACAAATCTTGACTTAAACTGCTGTGCGAGATCCAAGTATGAAACTGAAAGTCACATGATCAGGTCTCCACATAATCTCAAGTTAAAAAGTAATACCTTAGACTGAATGTATCTCAATTGAGATCTATCATCTACAAATGATCCAAAGTAAGACAAAAGCAAAAATCTCAAGTACATGTATAATCAAACAAGAATCTCAAGAATGATTGAAATATTATCTCAAATAAGACCCAAGCAAGAATCCCAGTATGATCTCAAGTACGACTCAAGCAAGAAAGTCAAATTTATGAGATCTCATTAATGAATATGATCTTAATTAACCTCATGAATTCCAAGTGAGATCATCTCACTCTGATCCCAGTATGTCAGATCTATCGTAATGCCAAATTATAAATCTCCACAAGCAATTTAAACGCTTAAAACACATGCATTAATGTGATGTTAAACAAAAAAGTTCTTGAAAATAAAACTACTGAAAACTTTTTCTTGTAATATTTTGTACATGGACTTAGGAGTCCCAAGTTAGGACTACATGTAGTCAGTAAACTTCTAGGCACAAGTATATTTTCCAATCCCAGTAGTTTGAATGGCTCAGTGTTTTCAGTAGCTTCTGAATTGGAAGGGTCATTTTGATAATTTTTCTAAATTTTAACAATTCATATTACCAAAATATACCAATGATTTTAAGAGAAAATGACCCTTCAAACCAAAATCTTGAGGGCAGGGCTTTTTTTCACTATACACGAGGGGCCTATATTAGGCCCCTTCACAATTTGCTATAGGCCCCTTTCACAAACCTAAAAGGCCCCTTAATTCACAATTAGAATTTGCGTCATGGTTTTTGTAAAATCAACTTCACAAAGCACCAAACAAACAAATCACAGATAACAGTCATATATTCCTGTACAGGATTTGATATAAAGTATTATATCATAGATACATGCATGTTTGGGAAAAGTTGACAAAAATTGAACTAACATCTGAAAAATTTTGTATCATAATTTGATGATTTATCGCGTTAAGTTTTTCACAATTTGCAAAGTTTCCGCGCCTACTTTTTCACAATTTAAAGAATTTTTGCGCTAAATTTTCACAAAACAAAAGGGCTTGGGCCTCTTCACAATTCAGCGAAAAAAAGCCCTGGAGGGTCAAAATGCTTTTTTAAAAATATCAAGGGTCAAAACCCCTACTTCGGAGTCATGGCTTATATGTTTTGGATCTTGGCTTATATGTTTTGGATCTGAATTTCTCTGACTGTAACTTTGAAGTAAAATAAATGGTATCTATATTTTATTATTTGCTGTCAATGGATTTTTCAGTGAAAACAACAGTGAAATTACCACTTTGTTATTTTCACTGTTTTAGGAGTTGGTTTCAGTATCATGCAGAAAAAGAAACGTAACGTCAACGGCGCCGGGCTTTAAAATATGCGTGTCGTCATGATGACGTCATAATTCTCACGTTGTGACGTTCCAATTTCGACGTGATTTTTTTCCAATTAAGCCAATTACGGCACATTTTAAGAGAAATTGAGGCATGCCCCATATGATAAACAGAAAATTTGTTTATTTTTGGTGTAAGATCAATTTTATTTCACTTGTGATCACAGAAAATTAAATTTTCACTTGTGGCTACGCCACTCGTGAAAAGACTGATTTTCTGTGATCACTCGGTGAAACAAAATTCGATCTTACACCAAAATCAACAAATATCCTCTATATAATCTCTAGCCTAGTCTACCAGTTTTGAATACTTATTTGTTATCTAAAGCCTTTCATTATCTGAATCATAATCATATTATCCTCATTTTAGGCATAAAATTACACATTCCTACACCATAACTAGGTATCAAACATTGTTTTATAATTAAATTCAGATTATGGAACTTCAAATGACCATAACTTTGTCAATTCTTAGAATTTTTTCATCAAATAACTTTTATTTTGTGCAGAAAAAGATAATTCTTCCTAATGCAGCAAATCCGGATTACAAGGAAATAATAACCCAAGTAAAAGAACAAACAGAATTGATGATTGGGAGAAAAAGTAATAACAGTTTCATTATGTTTTTAATTATTAGAACAAAAAAACAACTTTTTCTAAATGCATATTTCTTCTTCGACGGCTGCAAGTTTATTGTATATTGACAGATCACCGGAGCTCACAAAAAGATTATATGTCATTCGCGTGTTTAGAAGTGGCTAGAGGTCTGCCTAGAGGTCCAGTTATTAATTTTGTACGTATTAACCATATATTTTATTGTGTCGAGACTTTCAGTGTGTTTAACAATAGTTAATTGATTAGTAATCAAGTTGATTAGAAGTGTGCCGCACTTATATGTACATTTAGATCTTTGACTTAATTAAGTTATCATGCTGCCTGTAATTGCTGTATTTGTTATTGTTTGTTCAATGGTAATTACTCTAATATTTGTTTTCTCACACATCAGTTTTGACACTAATAACAAACACATGTATCCCTTTTAACTAGAGACGGGACCGAATACCAAAATCAGTATTCGAATATTCGAAGTTCATATTCGAATATTTGATTACCTGTGTCAGTCTATTGATAATTCGTTCACTTTCTTATACCCCCGTAACCGGACCTCTAGCCACTTCCTAGCACAAAACAACACACGATTGAGCAAAAGGTTTGAGAATTGGTACTGTTTGAGATCAGGTACTTATATGATAATGCAACCGTATCTTTAGCTAAACCTTGGGGAATTCATTTTAAAAGATACAGCTCTGACCTTTAGAATCTGAGGCTAAAGATACAGGACCATATCTCTAGCCACTTCCATTCCTGATACTTTCTGTCCGAAAATATCATGTTGTTCCCTATTTCCGGGCATCTAAGCACAAAAATGATTTTAAAAGTGTTTTAAAAAACTTTTTGAATTAACCACTTAAGCAAAGCATGCAATCAACAAAAACACAAAAAAATTAACTCCTATGGTCTATTTTTAGCATCATATCACGTGACCTCAATAATCTGAATTCAATAGCACTTTCTTGTATTACTGTTTTTTTCATGTTGTGCCTCAACTGGTACTCTTACAAACTTTATATGAGGCCCAATTTGTAGTATCGTCCTTCAGCAACACGTGTAAATTCTCATTTGTGGTTGAAAACCAGTCAAAAAAAGTTTGAGCAAGAATTATATGGGTTGTTTCCCTTATTTGAAATGTTCGCCATTTTTTGTTTTTCGAATATTTTCGTTACCGGGTATTTGCCCAAATCTGACGATTTTTTGTGGAAATCAACTAATATCTGTTAAAACTATCAAAATGATAACTCAGAAACGAAGTTTTGATGCTTTCAGGAAATACGAGAAAGCATGACAATACGAGAATCAGGGGTCATACTAAAAGCAGTCGAAAGCCGTTGAAGTTGAAAAAAAAGTTCTGTCCTTTAAATTGGCTATCACTATAAAGTCATAATTTTCGTATTTTTTTAGGTATTTCGGTTTTAATTATTGACAAAATATACACATAAATGACCCCAAACCTAACGTATACATGCCTAAAAACCTTTTTTTTAACTTCGACAGCCTTTGACTACATTAGACAGCATTCTACTGCTTTTAGTAGCACCGCGAGAATAAGGGATATATGCTACAAAATGTCAATCTAAAATCAGAGTTAATTCACACATACTGGCTGGCGACCACCAAATCCGGACAGACTCAAAAACGCTTTATTGCCGCCATTAATTTGGATCATCTGTTGTCAATCTATTAGACACTTGGTTTTTGTCAACACTACGAAGTAGCAACGATTAAAGTTAAATATTTTACAAGAAATGTCGCATTTATTGTCGTTTGTACTCGCGAAGCTTGTTTACATTACGGGGGAAGTCGAAAATAGCATAACTGCGCATGCACTATACTTCTGCGCAGCCCCGAAATGTAAACTACGGTCCTTCTGCTAAATAATTTTATATGAGGTAAGCCGATGAGTTGTTTTGTAAACAGTTCAACCAGGAAATTATGGCTTTAATAAATAGGTGCAGAGCTACAAAACATCGTACAATGCCATTTTGTATCAAAATGCCCGCTATGAAGACTGAAGTTTAAAAATTTTACCGCTAAGTTATTCACGGGAGATAACACCTACAAATTTTGCACAAACCGTTCATCGGCGCTTTCCTTTGATTCATTACACAGTTTAATTTGATATTTATCCTGTTGTTCCCTATTTTCGGGCATCTAAGCACAAAAATGATTTTAAAAGCATTTTAAAAAACTTTTTGAATTTTTTAATTAGTGGAAAATATGACTAAACCACTTAAGCAAAACATGCAATCAACAAAAACACAAAAAAATAACTTGTATGGTCTATTTTTAGCATCACATCACGTGACCTCCATAATCAGAGTTCAAGTGAACTTTCTCATATAGTCGTCATTTTCGTATTGTGCCTCGACTGGTACTCTTACAAACTTTATATTGGGCCCAATTTGTAATATTGTCCTTCAACCACACGTGTAAATTCTCATTTGTGGTTGAAAACCATTCAAAAAAAGTTTGAGCAAGAATAATATGGGTTGTTTCCCTTTTTTGAAATGTTCGCCATTTTTTAGTTTTTTTCGAAAAAATTCGTTTTTTTGCTCAAATCTGATTTATTTTTTTCGGAAATCAACTAAAATATGTTAAAACTATCAAAATAATTCAAAATCATAACTCAGAAACGAAGTGTTGATGCTTGCCGAAAATACGAGAAAGCACGACGATACGAGAATCAGGGATAACGCCTTTTTCGTAATAAAAAACGCAACAACACGGTGTCCGGATTTGTGGTCCTGTTGGACTTAAAATAAGGTGATGTGGTGACCCCTACAACGGCCCTCAAAAATGCACTTGAGCTATTTTTAGAAGTAAACAAATTAGCTCTTCAGTTCAGTGACGAACCTAGCTTTGTTCAGGTGAAATTTCAATGAGTGATCGTGAAAAATATGCCAAAAGTGTCCGGATGTAGGACGCATGCCAGTATCCAAATTCAGTTCATGTACATTGGCAAATAAAGAATAGTCAGTGTAGAAATTAAAAGTAGCAACACAATACAAATCGTTGAAATAAATAGATAAATTTAGGTACGAACTAATTTGGTGACGAAAGACACAGAAATAATGTGACCCAAAAATTACCTATTTAAGACGAACAAATGAGATTATAAATGACTGAACAAAATAATAATATGTTGATTATCGGCAATTACTTACCAATGCACATTAAAATCTGCAAGTTGTTCACAAATATTGCAAATGTTTCAAGAAAATACCGATTCGCTCAACCAACCTTTTGTAAACCGGAAGTAAACAAAGTTGACTAAATAAAATGCGACACGGACGGAATGGTATGCGATCCCAAAGAACTCCTTCTGCAAGTGTCCAGTGAACAGTGCTCATATTGTACTTCACAAATTCTGTTTGACTTAGATATTATTGAAAAATAGTCCTGTCAGGTTAAAAATCCAGTGACGTAGAGGTCGAGTTCACTATAACGGTTTAAAACCAATTATAGAGGCTTATATTGTACAAACAACTACACTAAGCTGACATACTATATTCGCTCTACCTGTTTAGACAGTGGCTATTATTCATTGCGTACACATAAACTGCATCGTCACTGTCACAATATCCTAACTGGACTGTAACCTAGTTGGTTTCTGGTGTTTCTTAAAGTGGCTAAAAGAACCAATAACGCCAAAAATAGTTTTTGTTCGTCCCCTATAATGGTTCTACAAGATAATACAATATGCATATTGGTATAATTATGAACATGGAATATAGGTTAACTAAAACAGTAGCTGAATGAGGACTTGTTCTTTTTGTGCCTTTCATGCTGACTAGTTCCTCCCAAAGACCTAAATATATATATATTTAGGTCTTTGTTTCTCCCATGTCCGATTTGTTCTTATTTTTTATTGACAACCATTTTAAAATCATGTATGAAACTTCAGGGCTATACAATAAACAGCGTAGTTAAACTCGCTTCAACTTATATCGGACCACATTGACACAGGAAAATTAAACTTTATAGGTGTTGAGTTTCATCTTTTCTTGTTCATTTTTGTACTTTTCATTGTGGCGTATGCATACTTTTGTGGTAAGTAATCTTTCTTTTTTGTGTGTTTCTTTTTGTGCATTTTGTACTCTGTTGTTTCTGTCGAGTGCTGCCTTCTCTGTCTGGTTTGTTATCATCATCATTGACATTCTTATTTAACATTTTAAACAGATGAGATGTTGATGAAACTACATGTAAAAGGCTTGACCATAGACTTCACCAATCTAGGACAATAAATGACTTAATAAAAGTACGTTTAGACATAGAGTGTTTAATACGTAGAATAGTGATGCAAGTATGTGATAAAATAAATTTTCATAAGCGAAAACATTCACAAACGGGCAAATTGTTTAGTAGATCTACAATGTAGATGTTGTGGAAATTTATCGACAATAAACCTCAATTATCTCACTTCATACATGTATCACAAAAATTCCTTCGTCCAAGATCAATAAGGTTGTGGAAGAGCATGATATTACCACTTTTAGTCTTGAGCCTCCTTACATACTTTTAACAGTGGGTCTAAATCGTACTGTTTCTACTTTCTTCGTCTACTGTTTTTAACTATACATTTCTGATAATATAATCTTATTAACTTAGCACATAATATTTTATACTAACACACGGTCACACGACAGCACCAGCAAGTAGTAATCAGTGATCAATTGTTAGACAGTGATTAGTGCAATCTGACTAAAGTACAATGATCTTCATACGGTAAGCAAAGCGGTTTAAGGAGCTAGTTTCAATCAGAATGAACATAGTGTTGATGAAGAAAATTATTTTACTAACTAGCATTCATGTTTTACATTTCTTGTGGTAAAACAAAATGTTTATTCGTTAGTATGTGTATTAAATGGTTACAGATTTGGAGTCGCCACATTTTCTATTCGATGACAACGTATGATTGGAATGACAATCAACTAACCTCAATCTTCACTACAGTACTAAAGCTTCGTACAAGCACAGTTTTCCACAGATTTACGGGACAAGCAGCTCGCCAGCCATTGACATTTTCAGGCCGTACTTATAATCCCAATAACAAATCGGACGGGAAAGGCAGTACTCAACAGAAACAGTAGAGTATGGCAGGCACATGGACACATTCTAGACATCAACACCTTATTTATAAAAAAATGTAAAAAGAGGTTTTCCAATTAAAAAATTATGTGGCCTGACTTCTGTGTGTGTGTTTAGCATGATTTTCATTCACCGTGAAGAGGGAACGATTCTGGCCTATAGTGTTTGCATTATACATACATTGTACTTTATATGGGAAAATGGGCATCAGCATGGTTAAACAATATAAATCAAATATATATCACTAGATAAGAAAATTATGAACGAAGACAAATACAATGTCCGAGAGTTACATGGGACTATACAGGGTCACAGATGCTGACCCGGCGCACACGACGACGTCAATGACGTTTGTGCTTCTCATAGGGCTATGAAATACGTGGTTTGTAATTAAAGTGACAATGGTGATGAATACATTCTTGTACAGCACCGAGCCATACACGTAGATGCATTTTCCCGGATCTTACATCGAACATCTGGGAGATTTTTTAATAATGCGTTGGTAACTGTGTCACAAACGTTCTTGTGCTTTTTTTACTTCCTATCTTTAAAATTTGAACAACCATCCATAAACCGTTTGTATCATTCTAAAACTACAGAAACTACTTGCAGATTTTCTTCCAATTGTGGTTAGATATTTTCATACGATGCACAAGCCCTGTTTATTTTTGGACGTCTCTGATACTTCACATTCTTAAAGCATTTGAGCATTCTTCATTCGACTACCTCATACAGTTGGACTAACAATCGACAGTGTGGGTGATATTTTGGAAAAGCTGGAACATGTACCTCAGCCAACTTGTGAATTAACTTATCTTGCGTAGTGGTGGAAGTTGTAATACTAGTATCTTACAAAACAGACAAAGGAAGAAGACTGATCTGTTCGTTATGGACCCCGGTGTCGTTATATTCCTTATAATTTCTCAAAGATGTGGAGCAAAAGCCTCATTTTAGGCCGCTTTTCTGGTAATAAATACTTTACCGATCTTTCAAAAAATGTATTGAGTTGCCCCATGCATATATTTGACATTCCGGATATGCCAGCTGCATGTGAAGATGTCCATAGTGGATAACTAATGATCTCTTTAAAGAGCTTCAATTTACGGATTATTATAACTTAAGACTGAAAAAAAGTGTTTGATTCCAACTTAGTGTAAATGACATAGTAATGTAAATTTTACAGCATAAAATCAATGATGTACATGTATATACACATCCACGATAGAAAATACACTGGTTAATGGTTGTCTCAAACGTTTGATTTCTCTCTTAACTAATGTCGAAGAATAAAAGTGTTGTCAAGTTATAAAAAATATGTCGTAAATAAGATAATCTTTATTTAAAGCTCGATATGGTTTAACACATATAACATAAGCGTGTAAGCTTGTAGTGTAGGGTTAACGCATGCTTTTTCGGGCTATAACATCTGCAGAGTCCCGAGGGACGGTTGGTGCCCAAGCCCGTCAGGGCGAGGGCACCAACGCTCCCGAGGGACTCTGCATATGTTATAACGCGAAAAAGCATGCGTAAACGCTATCATAGCATACAAAACATCAATTAATGCGTTTGTATTTCAAAATAAAGAAAATTTGGGCGGGAGATTTTGTGGCGACGTCGCGAGAACAAACGCAACGCCATACCAGTTATTGTTATGCGCGTCGACTTCCGGGATCGACACATACCAAGAAAACATGGATACTGCGGGTTTGTTTAAATTAATAGTTTAAATATTATAGAAAACTAATTAGTAGTCAGAAATGAAATGGAAATTACTATCCATATGACGCTGTGTAATGTTTATAGTCGCCGGCGCGGCCCCGAAATGAGCATACATAAACATTGGCTATCAATTAACATACAAACACACAACCTATGATAGTAAATACACTTAACAAATCTTTCACCGTATTACTTTCATATTTGTTAATATTTCTAGTTAATAGTTCTGCATGAATTGATGTGTTAATATTATTGAATAACACAAGATTAGATTAATAAAGTTTTCTTCTTCAAAATTAAAACATCAACAGTCAGTGTAAAATGTACGAGAAATTGACGCGTTACCGTAGGTAAACTTATTTTTATGTATGGTCGATCGGAATTTTAGACATATCATTAAATTAAAAACACGCGTAATAATGCGATTATTCACTCAACAACATGGTGGTTGTTAACTTTTAAAATGCTTAGTAGGACTTTTTGAATTTTATGTTCAAGGGAGGTAAGAAATTGTCTTTGTGAGGCAAAAAGTCGATAATTATAAACCTAAATTTGGCTTTATTCTTATCATAGTTTTTTTCTCTGTCTCCATGATGAGAACATACACTTGAACACGAACTTCATCAGCAAAGAGGGCACATAGCTGAATTTACAACCTAGCAAACGCCCGGTGAGCACAGGACAAAAATGTGCGACAGTAGGTTTTGCTGATGCAATCATTTGTTTATTCTGTTTGTGAAATTGTTATCAGATTGTAATAAAGTCAATAGAAGTGTAATTCCACATATCAAAGCTACATATGTTGAAATTTTCAGCAATATGAAACACGTATTGACCGAGCCATAGGTAAATATTTGTATCTAGTAAATATATACATGCGCAGTTATAAGATTCATTAAGTGTATAGTAAATTTCCACGTCTTATCTTAGATACAATATAAATATTTTAGTTAAATAGTGTGATGACCATCCGAAGTTTAATCAAGTGGTTGAGTTAAGAGTGCTACCATATTTGATCATTTAGCCAGATATATCATATGTATGACGCTTAATCAATTTACTTCTGGTCCCAATTCCCTGAAAAAACTTAAGTTATTGCTCAGCTGAGACTGTTATTTTGAATTTATTATATGACTACAGATGTAGATTTCTACCTTGAACTGTGTATTTATTGCTAAATAATTATGTAGAAGGTGATTTTTGTATGAAATGCTCATGGATTCAAGAGTAAGAATAATAAAGAGTGTCATACTAGAGCTACACGTAATCCTGATTAATGTTACTTACATATACCTCAGTTATATCAAAGACCTATACATGTAAATGTATATTTAGGTCTTTGGTTATATGTAATAAGGTATTATTTCAAACATATTTCTTAATAATGTACTTCTAAAATAATGAAATGTATGATTTGAAGCACCTAAGTTATTTTTAGGTCTTTGGAAGCACTCAGTGAGAGATAAGACTAAATATGGCAGATGCCATTATTAACTTTGCTGCGACAATTAAATTCGAGAATAATAGAGTTTTATGGTTAACGTACGTAATCTTAAAATGAAGAAATTGTGTACAAAAATTTAAAAGCTTTTAGAACTTTAGTGAAAGTTGCGTTTCATGAAATTGCTTTTAATATATCCGTTTCGTTAATTGTGTCAGTTCGTATTGATAACCGGAAATACTCGATGAAAACAAAACCATTCCGAACAAAAGGAGAAAATAAAATAAAAATATAAGGAAACTGTTGTGCATTTACAACCCCAAACCACTGAAAGTCAAAGAACAGAAATATGTCTTGAGTTTATTTATACAATATTCGATTTATTTAGGCACAAATGAATCTACAAGTGGCGTCCTGATCCATAAAACGGGGCGATTTCAGCGCACTCTGGCACAGCCATGGCAACTTTCATCAGGAAGTGGATGCTTGTTTTCATTTTGACAGGTCATTTTTTGTCTGTTTACTTCAATGACATTTGTGCCTGTATTTTCTTTTTGTACATATATTTGTTGTGATATGATTTATGTTTCAGATGAACAAAAAAGCTTTGTTTTGGAGGAAAATAAATTAATGAAAAAGGAATGTTTTTTTTAAATTAGGCTGATTTGTATTTTAGGTTAGAAGTTAGAACTACAATTTTTGTTAAAATCTCTTGTCTTGGCGCCTCATTCCTTATGTATCAAATAAGTGAAGTCAAGGGTCCATTGCCTAGTTAAATGAAAGTGCCACGTAACTGACTCATGACAAAAACACAGTCAACACTGACAACAGACGTCCTCAACTAGGCTCAAGTACACCGATTCTTGGTACCATTTGCCAGTGTCAATGCCTACGAATACTCATTCGTCCCTTCTGCCAATTTCTGGTATCCCTGTCTGAAACAACCTACCAGACGTTATCATCACCGCCCCATCATTGGAAGTGTTCAAAGCTAGGATGGGTGCGCCAATTGTTGATGCCTTAACTCTGGAGCAGCATCAGTGTTCCCGCACATATTTATTCTTGGGATTAACTTTCCCCCTGGACTTGAAAGTTGGGGGTATGAACAGTTTTTAACATAAATTACTTATTCACAGAATCACTGTTTGGCTGCCATGTGGACATAATGTATTACAATTTTATGTCTTTTGCTCTTTACAGATCTTGCCAGTATGTTCGGTGCTACACCATTGACACATGGTAAGTAAGTTACTACTTATTAGTATTACTGAGGTTCAGGCCCTTTCCCAGGGGCAGAAGGCGCTGGGGTACCACATCGCCTTAAACCCAGATTTGACTTTCCCCCAGCACCTTAAATCATAGTATGGTATCTTTAAATCACTATGGGTGCTAATAATTTGGGTCAGTTTTGAGTTCTTGGAGGGATTATGGCCTTTATTATTTAAAAAGTGCTTAAACCAGCCTTTGAAATATGGAAAACCATGCAGTTTTCTCTTCTAAAACATTCAGCCATTCTTGACGGTTTCCTTTGGCACAAATCCCAGCATTGTCCCAGTGCCTTAAAAAATTTCTGGGGAAGGGTCAGAGGTTATATACTTATATGAACACATAACTTTTTAGCTTGACTGTTCGAAGAACTAGTTAAGCTACTACAGGTATACATGTACTTCTGTATATATATAGTTTTTCTGATTACCTGGAGGCTGGAATAGTCTAACCAAAACATTGCGATTTTTCCAGGTTATCAGAAACTGACACATTTTTCCTCTACAGAAGGTACATATGAAATTGAAAGAAGAAAAAGAAGTTTTAGATCCTTGACCTTTGTTTATCAAAATTAAACAGCTGATATGTTGTCTATATTTATTACCCTGGTTGTATGTTTTCGTAAGCGGGGAGTATCACGGAGATGCTTGAGGTGTAACTCAAACACAAATCTACAGGATTGATATTGCATGATTTGCTTGGGGAAATTTATATATTCAACACATAAATACATGCATAAAGGTCAGGATTCTCCGTACTTTGTATGTAGAGAGAGAGAGAGAGAGAGATCTTTTTAGATCATTGATGACTTTGGTTTCATTATTAATCTTGTGGGTTTTTTCAGATAATTGTAGTGATGGACAATTGCAAGTGATTAAAACCACTGGACTCGGAACTATTTATAGTAACAGTGCCAAACTAAACACTGCTGATGCATGCAAAATGTGGAGAATCGAGGTGTCAGACGGTGGCTCTATCAATATTAAGTAAGCTTTATTTTAATAATTAAGGGGACCATGGGGTTCCTGGTTAGAATTGGACCTCTTACTGTCTTTCTTGCATGTTCGCAAAAGGCGACTAAATGGGGAAGCATGCTGAATGAGTCTGGTTCTTTTGAAATGGAAGCATTCTTTGTGCTACCCCTGTGAAGTTCTTGACTCTTGTTGGAATTAGATCTTGTCTGACTCTCTTGGTATGTTCATAAATGTGTGTTAAATATAAAGGAGTATGTTGAATGGGTCTTTTTCCTTTTCTTATTCTTATATAAATATCTTCAGCTCATTGTAATATAAGTACATATTAAGTAAATAGGTACAGTTAAACCTCGGTAATACGAGCAGCGATTATTCGAGCAACCGGCCTAATTCGAGCAAATTTCAAAGTCCAGACGAATTTGCTCTATATTGTACATTAATTTATCCCTCTAATTCGAGTAATGTTATTACGAGCATCCGGTCTAATTCGAGCGCAGGTGTCGGTCCATTCAACAATTTTCAACGATAATTAGTTACTCTATCTCGAGGCAACCATCCGAGCGAAATTTCACACCTCCTAAAAATTGTCAGATTTAATGTTGCTGTGGTTCGTGATTTTCACACATCGTGATTATCACATTTTATGACAATAGCGTAACCCCCAACACTGAAATCGGTTGTTTGTCTACAATAAAGGTGTCAGGGGGCAAGATTGAATAATACTAATCAATTACGAGGCTTTAATTATGAGAAATTTAATGACGAGTCATCATTTGTTATAGTGAAAGTAATTTTCACGCCGCATGTAACTCTTATGATTCACCGATCTAAATGTTAACCTTATCCAAGTCAGAGAAACAATCACAAAACAATGAATATTTGATCACTTAATGGTCGTAAATCAACTCAAATAGAGCATTATACATGATTTCACCTACAAAGGTAACATTCAACAAATGTCTGCACGACTCAAAACGCGTGTAGACTTGATAAACAATGACGATATTCGTAGTCGCAACCAAATACGCGCACCAAACACTTACGTGGTAAAACACAGTTACACTTAGTCTTAACAACAATTCATCATACAATTCTGATAATTCGAGCAACTGGCTTAACTCGAGCATTTGGCTTGTCCCGATAGGCCCTCGAAATAACGAGGTTTTACTGTATTTTAAAAAAAAGAGGTCCTTATTGGGCTTTGTTCTTTTCAGATTCATGAAATAAAAAGCTCTTGAACTCAGATCAGTATCCTGCATGTTGTTTATTTTCAGGATAAGTGTGGCAAACTTTAACAAGACGTTCTGTGATGCTGGTTCATCACTAGAATTAGGTCCTGCACCGTTCTTTGATCTCTGTCAGATGTCATCGTACAACTTGCCTATCATGTATCATTCATTGCGACCCTACGTCTGGATCAAGTACACGTCTGGCTCCTTACCATGGACATCAGTCACTGAGGATCAGTTCAAACTGGACTACATTTGGAGTGAGTGAACTACATACATTGATTAATTTAACCTGCCTGGGGCATTGGAAATTTCAGAAAGGAATTTCAGTGTTTCTCACCGAACTTAAGATGAACTGGTTGGAAACCCAGGGGTAGTCTCATGTGTATCAATGCTTTCACTGCTTTTTACTGGCTTGTTAAAGAACAGGATTCCTTGTTTTATACAAACTTTCTGTCTCATCCCTCGAAGCCTGAGATCATTGGCCAATCAGGCAGGGATAAACCCGAATTGCCATGCACTACGACTGTCTCAGTTGAACGCAGAAAAAAGAGCTAACCTGCCTGACCACCTATTACCAACAGCAGTCTTTGCAATAAAGTTTTAAGACTAGAATTCTAACGTTATCATGGCAAACTGATACATTTTGAACTAATCTGACTTTATTAATTTCATCATATGAATTCAAGTTAACTAGCCCCATGCTTACAGCATGAAGGTTAGTGTGAAGTCAAGACTGCTACAGTATTTAGTATTCTGATGTCGTACAATTTGATTGAAATTAGTGTATTTTGAGATTAATTCAATGTTTAAGTCATTTATTGCCGTTGACACATTCACTGTCGTTGTAAAAGACATAGTCCTGTCACTGTCATTTTCCGTACTAAGTCTAAAAATAGAATGACAGATATCAAAGTACCAAAAATCGAGAAGGTTAAAATTGATTGTGAGTTGCATGAACTTTTAATATTATTGTTTAGGTTTCCCACTCTTACTGACAGTATTTCATATGAAGTCTACCTATAAAGCAATTCTAGGAGCGACTCTGTGTTCCCTGTGTTAAAATGTACATCATTTGTTTATTAGTCCCCTACCGGTTTTTGACCGGAGGGGACTATAGGTTTGCCGTCCGCCAGTCAGTCATCAGTCCGTCCGTCCGTCAAAAAATCTGGATCCTGACATAACTCAAACAGTTTCCAAGCTAGGTTTATGAAACTTGGTATATGGATAGGGGGCAATAAGGGGATAATGCACGTCCAAAAATATTTAGATTCCGACCAAAATTGTGGTTGCTGTAGCAACAGAAACATTGAAAATTGGCTTAAAACCGGTAGGGGACTTCTGTATTGCTTGCAATTCTCAATTACTTGTTTCTCTAGGTGAAAGTGCACAGTGTAATTTTAAGTGTCAAGATAAGACGTGTATACCAGAGGATTGGGTGTGTAACGGTGTGAATGAGTGTAAGTCAGGGGAAGATGAAAGTGTAGGATTGTGTCAAATATACAAAACAGGTAGGAATAATTCGCTTAGAATTTTTCTGTTTAAACAATGTTGGTATGCTTTTCATTCCTATGCGGATTCAAAATTTGATAATGACAGTTTACTGTTTATGTAACTTAAGATAGACTATTTAAACGTTGTTGGTTTGGTTTTCATTAAAATGCAGTTACCACATGTAATGGTAGAACCTTATTTTGATAGATACCATGTCATAATTTTCTTCTTGTAATAGAATGAAAACAGACGCTCAAGACCCTTCCCTAGAATTTATTTGCTAGAAACCATGTATTAATTTCCTAAACATTATACTTGTAATAGAATGCAAACAGATGCTCAAGACCCTTCCCTACATGTTGAAATTTATTAAAGCACTGGGGCAATGCTGTAATTTGTGCCTAATGAGATGGACACGATTGGCTAAAATGTTTTAGAAGAGAAAACTGGATGGCTATCCATAATTTAAAGGCAGATTTAAGCACTATTTCATAAAACAAGTCATGATCTCTCAAATAACACAATACTGACCTCAATTTTATTTTGAACCTGTTGACTAGTAATTATCATGATTGGGTAATTATTACGGAAACAAACAATGGCGGCCGAAAATACGTTTTCTACTGTTTTTACTCATATTTTTGCTCGATTTCCTTAAAAAAATGTTCCCCTTGAAACTTCTCTCATTTTTTACCTGCGTCCAATACATGGCCGCGACTTTTACATGGGATTTTACGGTACATAAAGACTCCTTACTATGATTAAAGGTGCTGGGGTAAAGCCAAATCTGTCTGTAAGACACTGAGGTACCACAACACCTTCGGGCCCCCAAGACCATTTCTTACAAGACAATGATTGTTATCATTATTTTACAGTTACTGAGGAACAAGATCAGCCTCCACATGCTGTCGTGAGCTCCGACGTTATCTTACATTTACCACAAAATTCTGTAACACTCTCTGGTAATGCAAGTTACGATGACCATGGAATTGTCTCATACCTTTGGCTGAATAAAAATGTTAGGGGAATGACTTTTGATGCTGAGGTTTGTATGAATTTTCTTTTATATTTATACCCCCGCACAAGGAGTTGTAAGGGGAGTATACTGGATTCAGCTTGTCCGTCTGTCTGTCCGTAGACACATTCTCGTGGATGCAACTCCTCCTACAGTTTTGCAGGATTTCGCCCAAACTTTCACAGATGAACAACCTCAACATATAGATGTGCATGAAGAAAGGAATTATGGCCCTTTGTCGGCGGGGGCTAATTAGTCTGCCGAATGGCAACAGCTCTAGTTCAAATTAATGTAGCCAAGGCAACTGTAGCCAGTTCCCGCTAAGTCAGTGGTCAATGATTAATCAGGCAGGGGATATATCAAATGACCATGCACATATCACTGGCTAAGAATTAGAAGTTTGTAAGTACTACTTACAACCTTATAAGACTCATGCATATTTGAACTCTGCATCTCAAGGCGCTTTTTATGAGCCTATTTTTAAGAAAATCGGAAGTGGTCATTTTGACCAAAATGAAGTTTAAAAACGTATTTTTTCAATTAGTAAAGAGTAGTTTTCAGACAGTTTTTTCAAAATATTAATTTTGTACTTACGGCCGCCTTCTTATTCTAAGCCAGCGACATGACTGTCTCAGTTGACTGCAAACAAACAACGACAAAGTAGCCTAGGTGGTTTGTTCAGTGAATAGAGCTTCACTTGTCACACTGTCCCTTTGGTGCAACAAGGTTGAATCTCAAAATATAGTATATACTAAGATACAACCTTGCTGTGTCATGACTGTTCCTGGTTCAAATACTGGATGTGGCAGATAGAGTTCGGTGGTTTGTTTGGTAGATATATTACCTTGCAATCCGGGATCAATTCCCTGTTATAGCATGTCATATGCTTCAATGACAATTTGAAAACAATGTCGAATTTCCTCCACATGTTGAGAAGTGACTGGTTCCTTTATGTAGAGTTAGTTAGCACTGGTTTGGATACAGTACGGGAAAACTGGTTAGGTGAACATATACAACTTCAAAATTAAGCCCAACTAACAATTGTTTGCTAATATTTTCCTGCAGATCTACTTGAATTTCAATATTGTTAGATTTTATGATAATGTTTCTCTTGCAGGGCTTACGTACAGCGTTTCTTCATTTGAGCAACCTAGTGGCTGGTGCATATGCATTCACGCTGTATGTTACTGATGCTAAGGGTCAGAGGTCAGCTGGAGTTGTTCATGTTTACGTAAAACCAGGTATTGATCTCTATTTATGTTTATTGTTCTGTGTTAAAAGTCCAACAATTTAAAGTGATATAATGACTATCCTGTCACATTATCTTAAAAAAAGGGCCAACTATTTATGAAATCACCCTTATACACCGAGCATAATACTTGGGAGCTATACTTGTTAACAATGTGGGTATATTGCTGTCTAAGATCAAACAGGGGTATTACAATTCCTGAATAATCCAGAAATCCATATTGGCCTCGCTTAAAAGAATTTCTTTTCTGTCGCAAGTAATGTATTTGATAAAATTTGAATTTCATATGCTGAATTTTAACAATAGAACAATGTTTGCAACAGTTTGGGTAACTTTTCCTTAAAATGTAGGCATTCTGGTTAAAAATTCTAAATTTTCGCACACAATTCTCGAAAGTTCCCATGGCATTCAGTCCCTTGTAGAACCCCTTGCTGCCTTTTTCATTGGCTCCTAGACCCGCCAGGAGTCGGAGTAGTCCCCAGGCTCACACCAGAAGTCGGAGTAGTCCCCAGGCTCACACCAGGAGTCGGAGTAGTCCCCAGACTCACACCAGGAGTCGGAGTAGTCCCCAGGCTCACACCAGGAGTCGGAGTAGTCCCCAGGCTCACACCATGAGTCGGAGTAGTCCCCAGACTCACACCAGGAGGCGGAGTAGTCCCCAGGCTCACACCAGGAGTCGGAGTAGTCCCCAGACTCACACCAGGAGTCGGAGTAGTCCCCAGACTCACACCAGGAGTCGGAGTAGTCCCCAGGCTCACACCAGGAGTCGGAGTAGTCCCCAGACTCACACCATGAGTCGGAGTAGTCCCCAGGCTCACACCAGGAGTCGGAGTAGTCCCCAGGCTCACACCAGGAGTCGGAGTAGTCCCCAGACTCACACCAGGAGTCGGAGTAGTCCCCAGGCTCACACCAGGAGTCGGAGTAGTCCCCAGACTCACACCAGGAGTCGGAGTAGTCCCCAGACTCACACCAGGACTCGGAGTAGTCCCCAGGCTCACACCAGGACTCGGAGTAGTCCCCAGGCTCACACCAGGAGTCGGAGTAGTCCTCAGACTCACACCAGGAGTCGGAGTAGTCCCCAGGCTCACACCAGGAGTAGGAGTAGTCCCCAGACTCACACCAGGAGTCGGAGTAGTCCCCAGGCTCACACCAGGAGTCAGAGTAGTCCCCAGGCTCACACCAGGAGTCGGAGTAGTCCCCAGGCTCACACCAGGAGTCGGAGTAGTCATCAGGCTCACACCAGGAGTCGGAGTAGTCATCAGGCTTACGCCAGGAGTCGGAGTAGTCCCCAGGCTCACATCAGGAGTCGGAGTAGTCCCCAGGCTCACACCAGGAGTCGGAGTAGTCCCCAGGCTCACACCAGGAGTCGGAGTAGTCCCCAGACTCACACCAGGAGTCGGAGTAGTCCCCAGACTCACACCAGGAGTCGGAGTAGTCCCCAGGCTCACACCAGGAGTTGGAGTAGTCCCCAGGCTCATACCAGGAGTCGGAGAAGTCCCCAGGCTCACACTAGATGGTCCTACTGACTTTTGAGCAATTGAAAAATAACTTTCATCATACAGTGCAACAATATTCTTAGTATACTTTGTTTTATTCTGGATAGTTAATGAGATTTATTCAACAATTACCATTATAAGTTTTCATACCCTCTTTAAAAGCGATTAGATCCTGTTTAACAAAGTATGTTCCTGGGAAGGTCTATGGTCAATGGGATCTCCTGCATTACAAGAGTTACTGGTCCTCCATGAAAAGCACTGGCCTCTGACCAGCGGACCAGTGTTAGTTTCGAGCCCTGTCACTGCTGTTTTTTTCAGGATTTTTACATTTCCAACTCTTAGCCATGCTGATCCCTGTATTATGTTGTGTTCTCCTTTGTATTACAGAAGCGTACGATGTGCAGCCAAACCCAATAAAATCAACCAGAACAACAACAACTAAGACAGTAAAAACAACATCGAGATTGTCATGTTTTTCATGTTTTCAACCTTTGTTTAACAAGTATGACTGTATCCCGGACAAACAACTTTGTGATGGAATCGCTCAGTGTCAATTTGGTGAAGATGAACTCGCTGTTAATTGTCGTAAGTTCACCACAGTGTATATATAAAATGCCATAGTCCTTTTGTAGTCCTTTTCCAATGGTTAGGTAAAGAGGCAAACATTTTACTTTTCCTAGATTTTTTGAAACTGAGTTTATTTCATTCTATGACCCATGAGATCCAGTCAATTTATGAACCAAACATTTTCATGTCATTATTTTGACACCCATGTTGGATTTGAAAATGGCTGCCACCAAATTCAGAAACACAACCATCCATGCATTCCCTAATCTGTAATTGCTTATATATTGTTAGAAACTGTCTTAAACTGAATTTTTAGCTGAACTGCTAGAAAAATAAGCCATTGTACGTTTCTGTTTCAATTTGCCAGGCATTTTGATATCTACATTAAATTGTTTCATTACTATTGTAAAATCATTATTTCTCAAGGGAGTTGAATTTTCGTTGTTAAACTCGGCCTAAAAATATAATGCCCACGATTTATCAAACTCTCAAATACGTTACACGGTTTTACACTTCCATGCTTTGTAGTACACAAATTTACAACCCCACGAAAATGGATTTTTATCAAAATCCACGAAATTTGATATCCACGAAAATTTGAGATTTTACAGTACAGGTCAGTCTTACACGAAGTTTTCAGTGTTAAAAACTTTCTGTTCTAGGTATAAAACATCGTGGTATGTCGACTACGCCCAGTCCTACCAATACCTGTGCTTACAATGCCATGTATTGCTACGTTATCACACATAGACGATATATGTGTTTACATAATATGTATACATGTGATGGTACTATGGATTGTTCTAACGGCGAGGATGAAGATTCAACCATGTGTGGTGAGTTAAACTGGGGGTTCCCCTTATGTACATGTAACAGGGGTCTTAATAAAGTGTCTTTTTCTAGAAAAAAATCTTTAAAACTTGCAGTTTTACAACAAAATAGAGACTAACTACCATTTCAGTTCCCCAGAATTATACCCCCCAAAAAAGAAGTTGGGGGGTGGTATTTTGGAGTGAGCTTGTCGGTTGGTTCGTTTATGGTTTTCATATGATAACTTTATTTAGGATTGAGATATTGTGATGAAACTTGCTGTATAGGTAGCTTATGTGAATACACTGCTCAAGTTCAAAGAGGAACTAGTGGGGTCAAGGTCTCTGTTACGACAAATGGAAAATCAGTATCAGAACTTAGCTAAGAATGAGATATTGTGATGAAACTTGCTGTATAGGTTTTTTATGTGAACAGGCTGCTCACATTCATAAGTAGGGTCTAGGTTACAGTTACTAAAATAAAAAACTTGGCGTCTGTGACAAGGCGGTGCTGTGAGGGTATTATTCATCATCATTTGACAATTCTCGTTATTATGGAAACCAGTATTTTTTTCCCAAAGACATTCCCAAGTTAAATTTTTGTTGCCTCACAAAAACGACTCTTAGCCAGTATAGATTCAAAACTTTGTTAAAAGGTAAGCATAGATTCTCAAATTACGTAGAACGAATGTTCACCACATTGGAACAATGTGAAGAATACAAGAACAGTAATTATATGTTTCCTTGTTATTAGAGTTATTGCCCTTTGATATTAGGCAACCCCTCACACCAAGCACTTATTCTCAACATTGACACACTATGAAGAACAAAATAAGTTGTAATATCATAACTTTATTTAATGCTAACTGATGAGATATGGAGTTCTATCAGTGAATAAAACCTATATCAGTCACTGGTTATCACCTACAATGTGACTGATACAAGCTCCGCCCCCTCACAGGGACTACTTTAATTTACCAAAATCTCAACACTAAAATGTCTGTAACTTTTTTATTACTGAACGGAAACATGCCATGTGGGGGTTTTTATTCTTAGTTAGACCATTTCCTACAAGTTGGTGTATGATTTAATGCAAAATTCTCAAAAAAGTCGTTTTCACCTATTCACCATAATCCAAGATGGCTGATTTTGAAGTGAAAAATATGAATGGAATAACATATTCATACGTAGCCTAACCACAGTGGTGATTTGGCATAAATAGTACCAGTTTTGACACCATAAAAGCATTAAATAAATAGAATATTTGTTTGTTTTGATTGAATATGGTTAATATCTCATCTTGTAGTGATAAAATTTTAATATTTTCACCTTTGCTATTATAAGAGTTGTTGCCCTTTGCTTGGTTTCATCTTATTATGCACCATCAATGATGAGGAGTATATTGCTTTGCACATGTTGGTCGGTCTGTCTGTCTGTCTGTCTGTCGGTAGATCAAATGGTTTCCGTTCAATAACTCAAGAACGCTTTGACCTAGGATCTTCAAACTTTACATGGAGGTTTGTCATCAACAGTAGATGATCCTATCAATTTTGGGGTCAGTAGGTCAAAGGTCAAGGTCATTCTGACTGTCACCATTTCTGACTATTCAAATGGTTTCCGTTCAATAACACAAGAATACTTTGCCTTAGGATCTTCAAACTTTACATGGAGGTTGGTCTTCAACAGTAGATGACCCCTTATGATTTTGGGGTCAGCAGGTCAAAGGTCAAGGTCACTGTGACCTTCACCATTTCTGACTTTTTGGCTGCCATGAGGGCATACATGTTTTACAAACATCTCTTGTTGTTGATGTAAGGTTTTAGACATATATTTCCTATTGTAGGTGACAGAATATGTAACAAACGTTTAGAGGATCCAGTTGGATCGTTCACATCCCCTAGGTACCCGAAATATTATAAATCAGATGAACATTGTTCCTGGGTCATCCATCAACGGGTAAGTTGGATATCTCTGCTTATACAGTGTAGCCACATCACATGCTCTGTTGCATCATACTTTGATAATTTGAGAAGCATTTGTAGTACAGTAGTTGTGCTAGTGACATGCTTTATGCATGGGTGAAAGTTTTCCGTTTTATGACGGAATTCCTAATTTTAGACATGTCCCAAGGCCATTTTTCCAAATTGCGTAAATCCGTCGTAAAAATTTGAGGGGGGGGGTATGCCGACTTTTGCTAGCGCGACCGCGGTATTCGTAATTGTTTTAGTCCGTATTGGTTTTCCAGTGCACAAATAAAACGACCGTTCTGATTGGCCGATGAAGTTACCTCTACATGTATCCTGTTAATTCAGAGATCCAATCACGGCACTCGATCTTTCCGCGATTCGGGTATTCAGTACCAGTTTGTACAACATTTGTCATCAAATCGAAAGTGGAATTTCATATTTTTCAAACGCAATTTAGCGCGTGAGAGAAGTATGTCAGGAACAATTGGCGATCGGGAAACGGTTGAAATACATTGGCGAATCGGATACGAGCGTGACAAAGCTTTGAATGGTTGAATTAAAAAGAAATTAGGTACAGTCCAGCGCCGTTCTTTCCGTCAAAAACTCGGGAAATTGTAATATTTTGTTGCTGCAAATAAGTTCCATAAAAGCCTCTTGACAATATAAATTGGACTTTTAGTTTACACAGCATTGTATGTGTGTGTGTGTGTGTGGTGTTGGTGAACACACAGTGTTATTTGTAGCAGTTAATAAATGGTCAGTCAGTACTGGATCTATAGAGGCACTCACAGACATTTTGACATTTTATACTTCCATGTCATGATGATTCAAAGAAACCAATTCATTTCATGTCATTATGGGGAATAACATGCCAAAACATGCTAAATCTTTAGATCCCTGGACTCTTTTGGAAAATTTGTATTTTGTCAACATGATTCAGAAGGCCTTCTTCCTGAACAGGGACCTTCTTCTTCCATTTAAGTACAGGTCCCACTGTGAGGCAATGTTGTACTTTATATTTACAAGATCTTGTGAGCCCACACAAGTATTTACAGTGAAGAGTTAAAAAGGTTGAAGACGGCGGGACACAGCAAATTCAGAAATTAAACAAAAACATGATTTTCTTTCTTACCAAGTTGTATTGAATAAGGATAAACAATTACTAATTTCACAAGTGTCCTAGTGTGATATGTAATCCTTAAATGGGCCTGATATTTCCTGAATGTTTTGTAAGTTAGCTGACGAAAAGAGTGACTACATACACTGTTTCTCCTATAGTAGATCTAATATTATTATGCCCCCCCCATCTTTAATGAGGCCATGAGGGGTATATTTAATAGCTAAAGAACGCTTTGCCCTAGGATCTTCAAACTTTATATGGAGGTTGGTCATCAACAGTAGATGGACCCTATTGATTTTGATGTAAGTAGGTCACAGGTCAAGGTCACTGTGACCTTTACCATTTCTGACTATTCAAATGGTTTCCGTTCAATAACCCAAGGACGCATTGCCTTATGCTCTTAAAACTTTACATGGAGGTTGGTCATCAACAGTAGATGACCCCTATTGATTTTGAGGTCAGTAGGTCAAATGTCAAGGTCACTGACCTTTACTATTTCTGACTATTGGGCTGCCATTGGGCATACATGTTTTACAAACATCTCTTGTTTACTTTTAAGTTTTAATTGAAAATTATGATTTACCTGAAGCAGACTCATTGTCTTGCTTGCAAAAATATATTTACAAAGCACAATTTTAACCAAATATAGCCCTTAGTGATACAGTACCTACTTAATAAATCTACAACAAAAACTTATTATTTTTGCTAATTATCAGATTCTATTACACAAATGATGATTGGTCAGATTCTTGTGAATCCACTTATTCACAGTTCTTCTATTCTATAAAGTCTTTTTTATATTGGCTGAACATGAAACTTATTTACAGTAGACAAAATATTACAATTCAATCTACTAAGGAATGTGTTTAGAGTTCTTTGTGTAGATATTTATATCCATTCATAGACTATTAGTCCATACATCAGATGAAAATGTTCACACATACAGACATTTTACATGACAGTAGGTCCGTTTTTGACAACCTCATGATGCTGGAGTTAAGCTGTTTATTGGCAATCAAAATCACTAATTCTCGGAAGACCCCTACCCCTGCTTTTATACTTTAATACTTTACTGGATGATACTTGTTCACCATTGGGACCCCAAACTCTACACAAGAATAGGCAACTATCAAGCATTTTTGTCCAAATTATCTGCACTTCTCGACGAGGTACAACCTTAAATCCATTGACTTTTACTTTTGTATAATTTGCACAGAAACTTGTTCACTATTAGAACCCCAACCTCTACTCAGTAGAAGTCCAATGATAATTCAAACATATTTAGTTAAAAGTGAAAAGAAAATCACCATGTGAACAAGCTTTTTTGGAGGCCTTTTAATTTTTATAACAGCAAGTCAGAAGTGCCAGAATTTGCTTTCAGAAGTACTTTAAAATGCTCTTTTCGAGAGGCTTCCAGGGGCCCTGGCCAAGGCTTTGCCCTGGACCCACCGGGGGTCCTGACGCCCCCTGGCCCCCAGCTTATTTTTCAGTATTTTCATTTTTATTAACTTTCACCCGTGTTTATGCGTTAGAAATTATTGTCATTTTAGTATCCAAAAAGTAAAGTCATTGTAATTAAGAATACTGTGGCAACAATGAACTGACTCGCAAAATTCTTCATGTGTTATCGTTATTGTACCGTTAGAATGTTTTTATTTCTTAAAATAACAAACTTAATAGGACAACGGAAAAGCTCTGAATATTCTGGACTTCCTGCTGAATGTCACACAATAAATTTATTATACAACTTGGGTTTTTATTGCAGGGAACCAGTACTAAGTCTATTATACAACTTGGGTTTTATTGCAGGGAACCAGTACTAAATCTATTATACAACTTGTGTTTTTATCGCTGGGAACCAGTACTAAGTCTATTATACAACTTGTGTTTTTATTGCAGGGAACCAGTACTAAGTCTATTATTCACTTGTGTTTTTATTGCAGGGAACCAGTACTAAGTATATTATTCAACTTGTGTTTTTATTGCAGGAAACCAGTACTAAATCTATTATACAACTTGTGTTTTTATCACTGGGAACCAATACTAAGTCTATTATACAACTTGTGTTTTTATCACTGGGAACCAGTACTAAGTCTATTATTCACTTGTGTTTTTATTGCAGGGAACCAGTACTAAGTCTATTATTCAACTTGTGTTTTTATTGCAGGGAACCAGTACTAAGTCTATTATATAACTTGTGTTTTTATTGTAGGGAACCAGTACTAAGTCTATTATTCAACTTGTGTTTTTATTGCAGGGAACCAGTACTAAGTCTATTATTCAACTTGTGTTTTTATTGTAGGGAACCAGTACTAAATCTATTATACAACTTGTGTTTTTATTGCTGGGAACCAGTACTAAGTCTATTAGACAACTTGTGTTTTTATTGCAGGGAACCAATACTAAGTCTATTATACAACTTGTGTTTTATTGCAGGGAACCAGTACTAAGTCTATTATACAACTTTGGTTTTATTGCAGGGAACCAGTACTAAGTCTATTATACAACTTGTGTTTTTATTGTAGGGAACCAGTACTAAGTCTATTATTCAACTTGTGTTTTTATTGCAGGGAACCAGTACTAAGTCTATTATTCAACTTGTGTTTTTATTGTAGGGAACCAGTACTAAGTCTATTATACAACTTGTGTTTTATTGCAGGGAACCAGTACTAAGTCTATTATACAACTTGTGTTTTATTGCAGGGAACCAGTACTAAGTCTATTATACAACTTGTGTTTTTATTGCAGGGAACCAATACTAAGTCTATTATACAACTTGTGTTCTATTGCAGGGAACCAGTACTAAGTCTATTATACAACTAAGAGTGGTTTCGTTCAGTATGGAAGAAGGTGTGGGAACCGATTATGTAAATATATATGATGGTCCCGACGATACCTACAAGCTGATTGGTTCATATTACGGATCCAATCAGCCGCCACTGATCATTGAGAGCTCTTCTAATTGGATGAATATTGTGTTTAAGTCAGATTATGTCGACGAGTACCAAGGATTCAATTTTACATATCAAATTAAAGGTATGTGCAGAGCTTAATGTTGGTTCTGAATTGTTCATGTGATATGTACATTTTAACCTCTTCTTATAATGGTATTTGATGGTTTGTTGGTTAAAAAAAAGATAATAGCATAGTGGACATGAAAAGCAGCACTCAAATTGAACAGCTGAGCACAGAAAACATAAAACATGACATAATACGATTACATGAAAACATAGAGGGCACAGAAACATAAAAAACTAGCAACTACAAAAGCATGACATCCCACACCTAAAGTCTGCCGCTTCAGTCAGCCAACTAAACTGGCGTCAGAGCCAGGTGACAAGAACACAACTTCTGTGTCAATTTATAGAATTGTCATAACTAATTAATTCATTAAATTTTTTTCAGCAGAATTCCAAAAAGTTCCAAGGGAATGATTCATAGTTTTGATTTTTTTCTTGGTATTTAAAAAAAAGAAACAATAAAATCAAATGCAAAAACTGACTTTATGGCTATTCCAGCAGTCGCCCATAAACTCTTTGCTGTTGGTTGTTTATTTGCGGAATTTTATTACTGATCAATTTTTAGCTCACCTGTCACAAAGTGACAGAGTGAGCTTTTGTGATCACTCTTCGTCCGTCGTCCGTCGTCCGTCCGTCGTCCGTCCGTCCGTCCGTCAACAATTGGCTTGTGTAGACACTAGAGGTCACAATTTTAGCCTAATCCTTATGAAACTTGGTCACAATGATCATCTCAACAAAATCTAGGCCAAGTTCGATATTGGGTCATCTGGGGTCAAAAACTAGGTCACTAGGTCAAATTATAGAAAAACCTTGTGTAGTCACTAGAGGTCAAAATTTTGAATTAATCTTTATGAAACTTGGTCACAATGATCATCTCAACAAAATCTAGGTCAAGTTCGATATTGGGTCATCCGGGGTCAAAAACTAGGTCACAAGGTCAAATCGTAGAAAAACTTTGTGTAGTCACTTGAGGTCAAAATTTTGAATTAATCTTTATGAAACTTGGTCACAATGATCATCTCAACAAAATCTAGGTCAAGTTTGATATTGGGTCATCCGGGGTCAAAAACTAGGTCACAAGGTCAAATCATAGAAAAACCTTGTGTAGGCACTAGAGGTCACAATTTTGGCCTAATCTTTATGAAACTTAATCACAATGATAATCTTAACAAAATCTAGGTCAAGTTTGATATTGGGTCATCCGGGGTCAAAAACTAGGTCACAAGGTCAAATCATAGAAAAACCTTGTGTAGTCACTAGAGGTCACAGTTTTAGCATAATCTTTATGAAACTTGGTCACAATGATCAACACAACAAAATGTAGGTCAAGTTCGATATTGGGTCATCTGGGGTCAAAAACTAGGTCACAAGGTCAAATCATAGAAAAACCTTGCGTAGTCACTAGAGGTCACAGTTTTGACCTGATCGTTACGAAACTTGTTAACAATGATCATAACAACAAAATCTAGGTCAAGTGCGATATTGGGTCATCTTGAGTCAAAAACTAGGTCACATTGTCAAATCATAGAAAAACCTTGCATAGTCACTAGAGGTCACAATTTTGGTCTAATCTTTATGAAACTCGGTCACAATGATCATCTCAACAAAATCTAGATCAAGTTTGATATTGGGTGATCCGGGGTAAAAAACTAGGTCACAAGGTCAAATAATAGAAAAACCTTGTGTAGTCACTAGAGGTCACAGTTTTGGCTTGATCTTTAAGAAACTTAGTCACAATGATCATCTCAACAAAATCTAGGTCAAATTCGATATTGGGTCATCTGGGGTAAAAAAGTAGGTCATTAGGTCAATCATATAAAAACCTTGTGTAGTCACTAGAGGTCACAATATTGGCCTAATCTGTATAAAACTTGGTCACAATGACCATCTCAACAAAATCTAGGTCAAGTTCGACAGGTGAGCGACCTAGGGCCCTTTGGGCCCTCTTGTTTTTAATGTTTTGTATCCAGCAGTCTCATGTTGGTTGTTATTTAATTGGATGTTAATTATGTCTCCCATGTATTGGGGATGGAGACATGTTGATTTTGTGCTCTGGATAGATGTCACAAATGTTGTCTGCGCTTGTTCTACTTAACCATTGGCCAGAAGTCAATAAAACTTCACATCAACATTAGCTACCAAGCTTAATTGTGCATATTTTCAGGAATTTTGGGCAGATAATTTTTGCCAGAGTTATGGTTCTTTGTGGGAGACATGCATTTTTGTGTGAAAAACCGTTCTAATTGGAATAAAACCTTGCCTTGCAGGTGTATGTTTGCCTACACAAAGACAATGTGACGGGGAGAAGGATTGTTATGATTTTACACATGAAAGGTGTAACGGTGTGTGGGATTGTCCCCTGAAAGGATCCGATGAAATTGGATGTGGTAATATTTTATTCTAATTTCTTAATTACAGTAACTGGTACAGGGGAATCATAACTAAGTTAAAGAATGTTATGGTTCAACACTTTTGTCATTTTGATTTTAATGATGTTGTTTGTTTGCATTATACAAAGACAATCATAAGTGCAGGTTCATTCATTTTTCCCTGCCAGATTGGCCATTGACCTCTAACTTGAGGGATGTTGTTTTAATGATATTTACAATAAACCATAACTGGAAAATGTGTTAGTGCAAGGCCTAACGGACAATATGTTTTTAACAGTAAAATGTTTATAATATTGGCAAGGTGGGGGAAGGTGTGGTTGCTGGGCGGGCACTCAAGGCAGTTATCTATGTTATTGGTATTATTTCATTAGATGTTTTTTGCTGTAACAGTGTTTCGGCAAATTCAGTTCATTCATAGGCTTGTACCCTGCTTCAAGGAACTCACATAACCATGCTATACTTATTTCAGGACATTGCAGTAAGGGAGATTATTCATGTGGTGCACAGACCAATCAATGTAACTATGCCTCAGAGAGATGTAATGGTTTAGCTGATTGCTAGATGTTATATATATTTCAGGACATTGTAGTAAGGGAGATTATTCATGTGGTGCACAGACCAATCAATGTTACCATGCCTCAGAGAGATGTAATGGTTTAGCTAGATGTTCGAATGCAGTTGATGAAACCAACTGCTGTAAGTAGTGTAGAATTTGAGATAAGAATTCTAGCGTACACACCCACTGTGTTATCAATTATTATATCCGACCCCTAAAATTAAGGGAATGGGGGTATATAGGAGTCACTGTGTCAGTTAATCTGCTTCAGTTCTCAGCATCCATTGCATGGAATTTTATGAAACTTTACAGGACATTTCATCACAATGTTTAGATACACATCACTTTCACAATCCTGTATTACTCAGTGGGATGAGTCATGGGGTATGTTCGTAAGGTCTGTTCCGCACATGTGCGGGATGTTCTACTCCGAACAACTTACGAACAAAACGGAACTGTCCTGCACAGTGTGGCGAGTGTTCTACTCCAAACACCTTACGAACAAAACGGAACAGAAAGTAAAATGTTAAAGATGATTAAAATTGTAGTTGCAGCCGTAATATTGGAGGAAGAAATATGCATGGATATATTTAAGTGCGACTGTTTGCCCGCAATTGGAAAATAAATTTATTATATTCTATTTTATTACACAAGCGGCCATTGTTCTTGCTGTAATCACGTGACTGTTCTGGCTGCACCACCTCTGTGGCGGGTACAGAAAGAATATGTTCCAAACAGTGTTCCGGTTTGTTCATAAGTGTGTTCCACTGTCTGGGATGTGCGGAACAGCGTTTCGAACGCGCCCATGGTCCTTCCATTTTAAATTCTTTCTGTTCAGGGGCATTCGTGTATGCACAAGTTCTTAGCAACCAATGTCACAGAACTTAACAAAACACTTTATCACCATGAGTATATGCGCATATCGTTTCGGTGTTCCCGTCAAATAATTTTTCCCTGAGTTACGTCTGTTTCATACCAATTTTTTCATTGGCCTGTGCCATCCCTCTATTATCTTTTCCAGGGTCAAGCACCCTTGTGTGAAACTGATAGCCTTCAGTGATATTGTTTTCTCCAGTTATGCTTACTTAATACATGAATATTTTTGCATATTGACATAATGATTTTAAATGATATTTTCATAATGATATTCACATGATATTTACATAATAATATTTACTTGATATTTTCATAATGATATTCACTTGATATTTTCATAATGAAATTTACTTGGTATTTTCATAATGATATTTACTTGATATTTTCATAATGATATTTACTTGATATTTTCATAATGATATTCACTTGATATTTTCATAATCTTGATATTTTCATAATGATATTCACTTGATATTTTCATAATGATATTCACTTGATATTTTCATAATGATATTAAGTCGATATTTTCATAATGATATTTACTTGATATTTTCATAATGATATTTACTTGATATTTTCATAATGATATTCACTTGATATTTTCATAATGATATTCACTTGATATTTTCATAATGATATTAAGTCGATATTTTCATAATGATATTTACTTGATATTTTCTTAATGATATTTACATGATGATGTTTATGTGATATTTACATGATGATGTTTATGTGATATTTACATGATGATGTTTATGTGATATTTACATGATGATGTTTATGTGATATTAACATGATGATGTTTATGTGATATTTACATGATAATGTTTATGTGATATTTACATGATATTTTACAGCTGCTGAACAATGTGGTACACATAATGGAACATTTCTGTGTAACAACCAAAGATGTATATATGAATCATGGACGTGTGATCAACGTGATGACTGCGGGGATAATAGTGATGAAGAATTCTGTTCAGGTTTGTCATTTTCTCGTTCAGTTATGTGTTGGGCATTGTGCTGTGTAATTGTGGTATTTGATGTTTTTATGTTTTCTGTGCTCGACTGTTTATTATAGTGCAGCCTTCGGAAGTTCCTTGTCCGATTTTCTGTTATCTTTTTGTTTTGTTATTTTGGGTTGAAAGCAGGGGTTCCATTTGACCTTTGAAATGACCCTTTGACCCCTGAAAATTGTAAAAAGTCACATTTTGACCCTCAGGATTTTGATGGAAGGTTGATATGCTCCCTATCTTTTCATCTTTGATAAGGGGGTATATTGCTTTGCACATGTCAGTCTGTCTGTCAGTAGACCAAATGGTTTCTGTTCAATAACTCAAGAACGCTTTGCCCTAGGATCTTCGAACTTCACATGGATTGGAGGTTGGTCATCAACAGTAGATGACCCCTATTGATTTTGATGTCAATTGGCCAAAGGTCAAGGTCACTGTGACCTTACCATTTCTGACTATTGGGCTGCCATGGGGGCATACATGTTTGACAAACATCTCTTGTATTTTCTTTAAATTATAGCAATTTTGCTTTAAAATGATAACTGTATGACAAAATAACAAAATGGTGAAAATCATCCCCTGTGAAAATCCCACTCACTTGTAGTCATACGGAGACTATCTTGTCACATTATGCATTGGGCCTACCTGGAGGCAGTACCCTTACATTTTTAGAGAACTGAACTATACTGGCACTTGTTTTGTGTGTTACAGGTAATTGCCTTGGTTCACACCAATGTGATGTACTTACAAAAATAGGATGAGTTGTCTTAGGAGATTTCTATAACGAGTCTTGAAAACACTTATTTACCGAGCCTTTGGGAAATTCTTTTTGTCACATTACGTTACTTGGTCAAAACAATGTTAGAAATAATGAATTTAAGTCTGTGACATTACTTTTAATGCAGAAAAGCTAGTGACGTTACGGATTTGTTATCACACACGTTGGAGAACATTGTTCTGCCATATGTTCTCACATGGAAGATGATGGTATTTATTGGATAACAGTTTCTCTTTCACTGCTTTAAATAAGCTTTGTTTGCAATGTTACTACATTTGTATTACTGTATTATGAGTTTCTGCTATATATTATTGTCTGTATATATTTCAGGTACGACTAAGAGAGTGATTATTGCAGCAATATGTGGATCCATGATCTGTGCTCTGTTACTGGTCATCTTACTTGGTTGTTCCTGCAAGCTGTACTCTGTGAGAAATCTTGATCATCATCATAGACATAGCCGGCACGAATCTCCAATGAGCCGAATGTATGCCGAGTTTTTGAGAAGACGTGCACCACCACCGTACCATGAAGCCATGCTTACGTCCAGAAACTTCGAAGAGGTGCAACAGGAGTATTTAGAGAGAATGAGAAATTCCCGCCAAAATCGTCGAAATCGTCGTCGATCAAGAAATCAACAAAGTCAAGCTTCTATTGACAACGCTGATGCTGATCAGACTCAGTCAGGTGCTGATGTGGAGAATACCGGAGCTGCTGATGAAAGCACGAACGGAATGCAGTTAAGTACCATTAATGAGGAAAATGAAAATCGTAATGGAATGAACACTGAAAATGATTCTTCCACTGCTGAACTGTTACCTTCGGCGAGTGATACTGATTCTTCCGAAATGGATGATCATGAAAGTGAGACTGACCTTGCTGAGCATGGTCAAGGTCGCAGTACTGCTAATGATGACGACGACGAGGATGATGATGAAAATATTTTATCGTCTCCGGGGCTTTCAGCTCAGTGGACAAGGACCATCGACAGTGAAGACTCTTCAGACGATGCTTGTATCCTTGCCGACGGCTCGCCGGCACAAATTGAACTTGAATCTCGAGGTGAAGGTCATTGTGATAATGGTAGTATAGACACTGAAGTGAGTGCTTCCAGTATGGAACCACATGAAATTCCCACCAATAGTAATATGTTTAAAGATAGTGATAGTGAGAGTTCTGGGAATGAAGAAATTGAAAACTCACGTAATTCCACACCAAAACCAGACAGTTGCCATGGAAACACTGTGATATCAGAAACAGGAATTGGTTGCATACGAGCAAGTAATTCCAATGGTTCATTAGACTCCCTAGAATCTGATAGTTGAGAGCATATATAGAAAGAGGTGCCTTTAGCTAGTTTAACATGATTCATGGCTAACGTATTCCATGGTTTACATATTCTATGGTTTACATGATCTGTGGTTTATATAATCTAAAGTTTACAGAATCCCTGGTTTACAGGTTCCATTGTGTATTCAAACAGTGATTTAAATGATCCATGGTTTACATGAACAATGATTTAAATGAGCCATGGTTTATATGATCCATATTTTACATAATTCATGGTTAGTTTCATCCATGGTTTACACAATTCATGGTTTACATGATCAATGGTTTAAATGATCCATATTTTACATGATTCATGGTTTAAATGATCTATGGTTTACAGGAACCATGGTTTACATACAGGAACCATAGTTCACAGGATCCATGGTTAACATAATCCATAGTATACAGAAACCATGGTTAACATGATATGTGTTATTTCTCAACACTTTGACATTCCTCTCCTAAACAAACCTTTCCAAATCCTGTTTTAATTCCTTGACATCCTTTTGACATACTGAAACAGGGGTTCCATTGGACTCAGATAAGAAATTTGAGTGAAGTTACCAGAGGTTCAATTTGAGTAAAAATACCAAAAAGCTATAGTTGGACCCTCTTGATTCTAGTTAAAAGAACACATTTTATCTTAATTATAGATATTTGAACTATAAAATATTAAAATTGAGTTGAAAATTGACAAATGGTAAGAGTCTCATTTGAATCTGGCTGGAGGGTTGTGATTTCTTTAATTGATTTTACTAATAATTTACAGGTATATTTGCCATTTATGGCCAAAGACAATGTTCTTTGCTGTTTATGCCTATAAACTTTGAATTTCAACTTGTTAAATACAGTTAAAACATTGTAAGCCTCAATTTGACCATCTTGAAAATCGCTTGCATTATTGATTTGTAGGTATTTTAGCCATATGTAATACAAACACGTCAAAATTTGAAAAATGATAAAAAATGAGTATTGAGATTGAGTGTACTGTGGAACCCTTGTGATGTATGATCATGTATCAACATTTTGACTTACTATGTGCACCTCATACCATTACCCTCTAAACATTGCATTAACCCTTTACTCCATAGTTGTCTTAAAATCTTTGAAACAAAAAGGTCAGATTCAATCTGACCTACTTAAAAAACGATGTTTTGGCAAGGGTGATGAACTTGTCAGATGTACATAATCTGATACGATGTGTTAATGTAGAGGTCTATTGAGTAAAGGGTTAATTAGTTGTTCTGTGTGTTTATAGTTAGACTGATACTAGCCGACAGACACATACTGTCTGGTTAGTACCTACCATGTATGTCTAGTGTTCAAGTTGTTTGCATTGAGGTACTGTGGTGATATACCGTGGATTTTACATCAGTTATATGCATGTAAAGATCCTGACTCATTGTTCTGTTATGATCATGCTCAAATATTGTTCTTTGATTGTGAATTGGAATCATGTTATAAAATAACATAATCATGATGTTATAAAATATTTCCCTAAAATTTGTTCAAATGGTGGGCAAAAAAAATCATATTTCTAATTGATGCCATTGTTACTATACATTTCATTTTGTAATTGATATAGTTACCTCCCCTTAGACTCATATATAACAAATGTGAACGTTTTGCAGATAATAATTATACATTTGGGATTATAATATTTCTGTTATAAATTGCCAAAATTGGATATTTTGACTGATTTTGAAGATAATATTCTTCGAAGGAATCAGCCAGTTTGTCCTGTAAGGTGGTTTGATCAAGGCACTTCAATTTAAAATGGCAGTAATTTTGATATAGATTACTTCTATTTATTTGTTTAAACTTTTTTATAGTAAAAGGAAGTATACATATTACATATTATGGCAAATTAATACTTGAATGTATGTGCAAACTGCTCAAAAACTATATAATAGTCTAGCTTTGTTGGTTTTCCGTCGGGAAATATATCTAAACTCGAATTAAAGTGGAATTTATTTCGAGTATGTAATAGTCAGTTGGCCTTTTCGACTGGGCTGTTTTGTAGATACAATACAATACTGTAATATTGGTGACAGGAGCCAGACTATAGCCTGATCCACAAAATGGCCCAGATGAAAAGGTCTAATAACTTGCTTATTCTACTCTGCTTTATTATCAATGTTTAGTGCTGCAATATTATTATACCCCCGCACAACGAGTTGTAAGGGGGGTAAACTGGATTCAGCTTGTCCGTTCGTCCGTCTGTCTGTCCGTAGATGCATTCTTGTGGACGCAACTCCTACATTTTTGGCAGGCTATCGCTCAAACTTTCACAGATGAACAACCTCAACATATAGATGTGCATGAAGAAAGGATTTTGCGCTACAATGAATTTTGGCAGAATTATGGCCCTTTGCCGGCGGGGTATATTAGTCTGATTATTAGTATTATAACTCTGAACTTAAAAATTAGTTTTGTTCGTCCACCAAGATTGCCATTGGTTGTTTGAGTGGAATTCCTGCCGTTGTTTGAAACCTTGCTTTTTTTTTGGAGTTCCCCAATTCATTGCTTGTTATGTAGCATATCATTACTAAGCTTACATGGCATATTTACTCTTATAAGTTCATGTGTAAATACCGGTGTGCAGTTTTTTTCAAGTTGAGAAATTTTAAAATTAATTTATAAAATTAATTTAATTTCATTGGTTTTAATTATGTCACTTTTACATCCACCGAATATAAAAATTGCCAAAAGAATTAATTTATGCTGATGCAGCATATTTTATTTGTATCATAGATTTTATGTATTTTGTTTTATAATTCGTTCCTTACTCAGTGTTTGATAATATCTCGCCTATTGTTTTGCCATCTTTATTAGCTCACCTGTCACAAAGTGACAGAGTGAGCTTTTGTGATCACTCTTCGTCCGTCTGTCCATCCACAATATGCTTGCGTAGACACTAGAGGTCACAGTTATTGCCTAATAATTATGAAACTTGGTCACAATGATCATCTCAACAAAATCTAGGTCAAGTTCGATATTGGGTCATCCAGGGTCAAAAGGTCAAAAACTAGGTCACTTGGTCAAATCATAAGAAAACCTTGTGTAGTCACTATAGGTCACAATTTTGACCTAATCTTTATGAAATATGATCATAATGATCATCTTAACAAGATCTAGGTCAAGTTTGATATTGGGTTTTCTGGGATAAAAAACTAGGTCACTAGGTCAAATCATAGAAAAATCTTGTGTACTCACTAGAGGTCACAATTTTGACCTAATCTTTATGAAACTTGGTCTCACTGATCAACTCAACAAATTGTAAGTGAAGTTCGATATTGGGTCATCGGGGTTCAAAAACAAGGTCATTAGGTCAAATCATAGTCAAAACTTGGCTTAAACTTAATATAGGTCATGTCATGTAAATTACAAGGCCACTTGTTAAGACAATATGGAAACCTTGTACACGCAATAGAGGCTGCATTTACTTAATTACCATTAAGGGGCCTGAATAAACTACTACGTCAGGTGAGCGACCTAGGGCCCTTTGGGCCCTCTTGTTATTGCTACTCAGTACTATTAATGTTTTACCATGTGCTTTTAGTTTCGTTTTTGTTGTTATTTTTGAAATTCAAATTATTTTATCAAATGTCCCTGTTTTTTATGTGGTGGGTGGGGTATGTGTGTGTTTTGATTATTACTCTACTCAAGCTCAATTTCATCTTAATTTATATGAAATTATGTAAAATGGCAGAGATCATGATAAAAATCATGCTGGCAACTTACAGGAAATTTTTATTTGGTCTTATAAAAAGTTCAGACCCATTAAAATTATAAATGTATACTGGAGCAAGGCTGTAATTATGGTTAATTTAAATGTCTATTTTATTGGCATTCTTTGTATTTACATGACTATACTAAGACGTATCACAATCATAAAGGTTGCTGTTTAAATGAAATAATGTTGGCTTGGAATCAGAGCACTCTGAAAATGTCCAAATTTTAATTACATTTTGTTCAGGTCGAAAATTAGGCAAGAAACTATTTGGTAGAAATAGATTTACCCCACCGTGTTAAAGGGGCATATCCTGGAACTGAAGTGTCTCGAATAGCAATCCAATTGGTATCTTTTTAATACCTAAGTCAGTTAATGAAAACCCTGTAAAAAAGTTACCAAATAGCCCGCTAGTTTTTAAAAAAAATATATTTCAAGAATAACTAAATATCGTTGTCGTCAATTAAAAGGCTGACAGCCTTTTATTCAAATCAATCTACAAAATATCGAAGTGCACGTTATAGAGTAAATTTTTAGTCAAATTCTTCTTTGACTTTTCGGTAATAGTTGGTTTTACAAGTGATAAACGCAATTTTGTTGTATGCAAACCAAGACACTCCAGTTTCTGGGCATGCCCCTTTAAGTTCCTTACCGTGTTTCTTTGCCCACAGTCTGATTACTGATTAATGATCTTAGACCTTCACAGTTGTCATAGACAGATACGTTGAGCCTTATTCTAAATGATATGGTTTTTTTTTCTGAAAATTTAGTTTATTTTTTTTGAAAATCATCTACATAAATCAACCGTTTTTAGTTTTAAGTTCCTTCAGCCATTTTACAGGATTATGTCTCCTACCACACACAGCGGAGGAGATAAATTTATTTTGTTCTGGATGTCTGTCTGAATGGATGTTACAGAGTTTGTCTGCACTAGTTCTTCTTATTACTTAATCATGGATCGTATTTCAATGAAACTTTACATGAGTACTTGGTACCAAGCCCAGTTATGCATATAGGAGAGATCATGTTTGTATACACAGGCATTCAAACCACCAGCTAGCTATTGGTAAATGGCAGGTTTTTATTGTTCATTTATCCAATAGATTGCCGATGGGCATTTTACATATGAATACGGTGATCTTATCTGTCCTATTGCCATGAATTTTAGGTTGGATGCATATTGCAAGATTTGCATCCCTTTGCAGGAAACATTATGTTTTTAGTGTGACAAAAACTCTTTTTATTTATAATCACCGATACATTAAGATCTGCATTTCGTTCAATGTTTTGTTGAATTCAATCTGATTATGTAACTTGACTACTTACACTAAGTTTGATCTCTTTTATCAGAAACTTTAAATCTTGAGTGTGTTCTCTAAACAGACAAAAATAAGTATTTAAATTGTTATATATTATTGATAACATTGCTCTCAAGCACGCATCTCGTTTCACATACGACATAAATTTTCTGTAGTAAAATGTGTACCCTCTTTCCCAATCCTATCTCTCGCGAAATAAAATACATATTAAAGACTTGAGAAATGTTTCTCAGTTTGTGAAGCTGTCTTTCTTGGGTTTTGCTTTTTTGGGTCTCTGTTACAGCAGAGTTATGGCCCTTAGTTTGAAAATCTGGTTTTCATGGGATTCCATATGCAATGTTAATTTTAAGTTTGTTTATGTTTTCATCCAATTAGCTTGATCCAGTTGCTACCTGAGTAATATGGTAGAGGCTTAATTATAATATATTATTTGCTAAAAGCTTGAAATGTTTTTATGTTATTTTATTTTCTATGCTGTGCATTAGACACTGGATTTTATGTTTTTAAATTTCTTTTGTTGATGTTTTATATTTGTGAACAGTATAAAATTATTGTTGAAATGTTTACTTTGTGCTAATAGTATACATTTATCATGTTTTTGTTTATACACCTGAATAAAAAAATATTTTATCACCTGTTTGTTCAAGTTTTTTTCTGAGAAAATTAAAGAAGTGTCCAGCTGTTTTGGTTTATTAGACATCAATCTCATTACAATTGGATCTTAATAATGGTTTCATTACTTTATATTGTAAGAGATCTGGCTACACTGAGTACACTCAGGTCATGCTCAAATGACTTCTATCGTGTACAGTGGCATCATATAGTTCATAAATACTAGTACACCTTTAGGTTTGTGGAAGAAACGCTTTAATTGGATGAAAGAAGGTTCACTTTGACATTGTACAGAGTACTATCAAATCCTAGGCATAAGGTAGTTAAGTGTATTAAGACCTTATTGGGATATGATGATTTTAATGTGATTTATGAGACATCTATACTGTCCAAACATATACACTTCCTGATTTCTCTCCTTCAATGCCAAACACTAGCTAGGTAGGTACACAGTATTTGTACAAATTATTCGACTAGCTGACCAATCACTGATTGGCTACCGGTATATCAGAACCGACCCCTACACTGTTTCCTAAGAAAAACATATTTTGACATTGAATGTAAACTTGAAGTCTTCCAGAATTAATCCTTAAGTAGGCCCACGACGCATCCTGTAGGCACTTTAGCCCAACATCATGTCCAATGTAGACTGTGTAACAAACATGGACTCCCTCAATATCAGAGACAATTCAAACAAAACGCTAGCGATTGGTTGGACACGTCTATCGCATGCTCCCAATGCATTGCCCGTGGTAACCCTTCGTTGGACACATCACTAAGAAACAGATGCTGACACAAAAGAGACTAGGAGGCTAACCATTCACAAGGACCTGAAGAGAGTGGAGGTTTAACAATGGAGGCAGCACCTCAAGTTGCTGCAGACCGACCTACATGGAGGTGCTTTACAGACGCCTCAAGCAACAGATGGCTCAATGAGGATTGAGTGCTTATTGGTCAACTTTAAGACTGTGACTGTTGGAATAAACCAACTATTTGTCTGGTTGGTAACCCAGGAACACTGGTTGGTAACAAAGAACACAAGTTGGTAACACAGGAACACTGGCTGGTAACAAAGAACACGGGTTGGTAACCTAGGAACTCTGGTTGGTAACAAAGAATAGGGGTTGATAACCAAGGAACACTGGCTTGTAACAAAAAACACGGGTAGGTAACCCAGGAACACTGGTTGGTAACAAAGAACACGAGTTGTTAACCCAGGAACTCTGGCTGGTAACTAAGAACTTGGGTTGGTAACCCAGGAACACTGGCTTGTAACAAAGAACACGGATTGGTAACCAAGGAACACTGGCTGGTAACAAAGAACATAGGTTTGTAACCAAGGAACACTGGCTGGTAACAAAAAACACGGGTAGGTAACCCAGGAACACTGGTTGGTAACAAAGAACACGAGTTGTTAACCCAGGAACTCTGGCTGGTAACTAAGAACACGGGTTGGTAACCCAGGAACACTGGCTTGTAACAAAGAACACGGATTGGTAACCAAGGAACACTGGCTGGTAACAAAGAACATAGGTTTGTAACCCAGGAACACTGGTTGGTAACAAAGAACACAGGTTGGTAACCAAGGAACACTGGTTGGTAACAAAGAACACAGGTTGGTAACCAAGGAACACTGGTTGGTAACAAAGAACACAGATTGGTAACCAAGGAACACTGGCTGGTAACAAAGAACACGGGTTGGTAACCCAGGAACACTGGCTGGTAACGAAGAACACTGATTGGTAACCCAGGAACACTGGTTGGTAACAAAGAACATGGGTTGGTAACCAAAGAACACTGGTTGGTAACAAAGAACACGGATTGGTTACCCAGGAACTCTGGTAGGTAACAAAGAAGACGGGTGGGTAACCCAGGAACACTGGTTGGTAGCAAAGAACACGGATTGGTAACCCAGGAACACTGGTTGGTAACAAAGAACATGGGTTGGTAACCAAAGAACACTGGTTGGTAACAAAGAACACGGATTGGTTACCCAGGAACTCTGGTAGGTAACAAAGAAGACGGGTGGGTAACCCAGGAACACTGGTTGGTAGCAAAGAACACGGATTGGTAACCCAGGAACACTGGCTGGTAACAAAGACCATGGGTTGGTAACCAAAGAACACTGGTTGGTAACAAAGAACACGGATTGGTTACTCAGGAACTCTGGTAGGTAACAAAGAAGACAGGTGTGTAACCCAGGAACACTGGCTGGTAGCAAAGAACACGGATTGGTAACCCAGGAACACTGGCTGGTTACAAAGAACACAGGTTGGTAACTGTTTTATGTTTCTATTTGGGTTCTTAGAACTACAAGACAGTTGTGCTCTAACTATGTTTATTCAGTGATTTCTTAACAGAGAGTGAGTTGGATTCAAGCGGCATGCAACATATATATATATAACAAGGGAAGTAACTTAGATTATCATAGTGAATGGTAATACTAGAGTTGTCCATATTATAACAGTAACCAATGAGACTAAATCAATTATTAATCTTGCTAGGGTGAAATCCCGAAACCATTTTAATGTCACGTATTTTAAATGAATAAAACAGTGTCCAACTCATTGAAGATCAATATATGATATAATCTGGCTAAATACATTTTGTGTAATAATTAACGTACATGTATCTTAATAATGTGCTATAACTCTAAAATAATTATTCAATAACGGTGAATAAAAATATCTCTCACCTGCTAGATAATCCCTGGGTCTAATGATAATTCCTTCCCCTATCAAATAATTATCAAGCAATATCACATTGACACAATATACTGATGATAATGACGCCGCATTCCATTTTTATTGATTACTGTATAACCAGTTTTATTCGTTCGGTTGAAAAATATTATTCACGGGACATTCATTTAAATGGTATTGATGAAAGAATCACGAATAATTGATTATAAACCTCCGATACATATAATAATAAGTATTTGTCTTTCCAACGTTTGTTTTTAAGTCCACAAATTTACGATCCCACGAAATTTCAATTTCATTAAAATTTACGAAATTTAATCTCTCACTCGAAAGTGAATGACAGTTTACGGATGTTTTAAGGAAGACCACATTTCAGCGAAACTCTACAGTTCTTGCAAGACGTTCTGATAATTGATAGATTCTCTACCAACCTAAATGTGAGGAACAAAGTTATGCATATAAACATGTGTCGTGTTTAGAAAGAACTTCAAAGTCTGGATTAAATTACATGTATTTTTAAATATATGAAGCTACTCTTCGTGGAGATGCAGTTTAAAATTTGAAATAATATTATATGTTTATCACATCCTACTGTTCATTGACGGTTATTGCGAGGAAATGAACAGCGAATTTCTAGTAATAGTTTTTACGAAAAAAATATTTTAAAAAAATCTGACATTTGCATACCAGTGACAGAGTCAACACTGAGATTTTTCAGTAAGTAGAAATGTTTTCGGAGGTAGATCTAGTACTAACACTAGCAATTGTCGTGATCTACATCTCGGCGTTTCACCAGGTTGCTGCAGTGGATGAATTTCGAACTTGTAAGTTGTCATGACAATATTATTATTGCATGCATGCGTAATTGTTTTAATTAAGAATTAATTATTATGTACATGTGCTTTATCGGTAATTCATGAATGCAATTCTTGGTTTCCTCTATGTTTATACAGGTGGAACCACTGATTGTATTAGAACTTAGAATGTATGTTTTGGTATATACTTTATCATGTGAATTGTACACTTTATACCTATTTATGTATTGCCCTTAGAGGACACGGCACAGAAATGTCGAACTTGGTATGGACTGAGTGATAACAACAGCTAATGTGAATTGAAAATGGGCATTTATTTTAATGCCATAAAGTAAAAAGACACAACATGAATAAAATATCAAAGTTGTGTTTTATGGAATTATCATGAATGACCATATATGGGCATGAAAAACGACATATTTATGAGCCAGTCTCCAGGAAAACCTGCTATTTTGACAAAAATATTGACTTTAAGATTTTCCATAGTATTACAGGATAATGTGAACTAAGCAAATTGCAAAAGAAATTATGTTAATATCTTGAGTTTTAAGGAAGTTACAGCTGTTTTTGTAGAGTCCCTTTTCGGAGCTTTTTGTGTGACGTCACAAACGTCATTCAAACGTTATTCAACGTTACTGAAATAAGTATTTTATTATTACACCATTTGATCAATTCTTGACATTAACTGTTCCAAATAGTACCAAATTCTATAATTATATTTCACTTTTCAAAATATTTATCGAAAACGAAATTGTTTGCATTCAGAGAAAGGCTACTTCTGTTTTAAACAACTAAATCCTCGTTTTTCTCAATCGGAGTACTTTTCTGAAATTGGTCACCATAGCAACGAAGTATGTGTTTTCGACATAATTCATAGGAAAATTTAAAGCTAAGGTATAGTACTATATGGGTCAATTAATTAAAACAGAATCAATAGATATGTATTTTTTCTTTATTTTAGAGCTTTATCAAAGTCTTGTTACATATAGTAATTACATAATGTCATTATAGCAGGTTTTCCTGGAGACTGGCTCATATCTAAATGACCATTGCCATGTACATGTACTATGTGAAAGTAATACTGTAACAATCATCAATAATGAATGAATTTGTATATGTTTAGATCTCATCGGAGACCTGATAGCAAATGACTTCAACAAAGACTGTGACCACAGGATATCTATGTATGAAGATTGGGTGTTTGGTGGACAGCTGTCATACGTAGCTGATGACGTAGACACACACTGTGACGTATATACACTACAAGTGGTGGCAGATTATCCCGATTCTGTCGGTGACCTTAGGTTGATGTTCCGAGTGGACAGAAATGATACTTACAGCACTTTGATTTCGGAACCAGCGTCTTCTTTCCACTTGCATTTCTCTGACCTGGGGCGTCTGAACAAAAGTAAGTTTAACTTCGAAGCGTAACTTGTAATTTGTTTATAATGACACGTGTTAAACAGATTGAATGTATTTGTATACTTCATTCTTCAAACACTTAATGAAAAATATTGATCTACCTAAAATATATATGTGAGAAGTTGTAACACAAGTCAGTTAGTTACGAAAGAACTTGTAGAAGCTAGCGCTAGTTGATAATTGTTCTACAGGAAAAACCTTGCGAGATGTCCTCCGTATATGAATAAGATTGCAACAACAGCAAGTTGCACACGCAGCATGTATACTAGTACAGTCGAGATAATTATACGGAGATATTTGTGTCATGTAGGAAACAACAAGACATTGTTTGTAGGGTGGCAGAATTGACCAGTCGCCAGTGTATTGAGATTGAGGGTTTTATCGAAGGTTAGCGAGCGAATTCGTTGGATTATGCCAATAGTTGCCATATCTCCAAAGTTTTTACAACCAAAATCAAACCCTTTTATTGCTCAACTGCGTTCTATAACATATTTAAATGTCTGGGGTGGTATTCACAAAGCATCTTAAAAATGAGCTGCACATAATTGCCGAAGAATAGAAGAAACTCCCAAGTTTTATTTATGTTTATTGTAGCTCTTTACACACTGCTTCTAAACTATGTAAACAACTAATAATATATATTTACATGTTTAGCTGATAGGGGCCAACACTATTTTAAGATTTTAAGAACATTCTAAGTTTTCCCTTAAGATGTTTTGTGGAAACCGCCCAAGGCCAATTGGTATATATATTATGAATTATAATTAATATATCTACACTTCTGTTTCAGGCGTAGAATTAAGCAACAATAGTTCTGATGTGGACGACACCTACGTCACAGCAGACAATATTCTAATAGTCACCTTTTCAACCCATACTACAGTGGATTGGAACCTTACATTTACATCCTTTCACACAGGTACAGGGGTGCATGTTTCGTTCACTGTTACTTTGTAATAGTCGTTTATGCAATTCGGGACATGTTGGTAACTTCCGTGAATGTTTTGTTCAGCTAGGCTGAACTTATCGATGAATTCCGAATGCCATTAGTATCCGGTATTTTCATGGTTCGTGCACAACATGTCGCTGGCTTAGAATTAGAAGACTCATGTATATTTAAAATCTGAACCACAAGGCGCCTCATATGAGCCTACTTTCATGAAAGTGCTCATGTTGACCAAACTGAAGTTTAAAAAGTTGTTTTCCATGCATAAGTAAAGAGTAACGTCACTAGTAGTTTTTCTGACAGTTTTTTCTTATACTTGTACTGGCGACCTTCTAATTCTAAGCCAGCGATGTGTGTCGCCAAGTTTTTCTCTTAAACTGTGACACCTTTACTACCAATTTGCAATTTGGTAAAGCCGTACACTGTTTCTTACGAAAAATAATGTTTAAAAGATAAATAGTTTGCCCTGTTATTCGAAACCACTTAAACAATATCTTGAACAATATAATACAATATAGCTCAGTTCGTGTTTAATGTATATCTAAAAGATAATACGGATAACCGGACAGGGAAGGCAGCACTTAACCCAATTAAACAGCCGAGCACAGAAAATATAAAAAAACATCACATACCACCATTACACGGCAGAATGCCAAAAAGATGACTGTAACAAAAAGGCACATACAATTCTCAAACCGTGGTTTTATTCCAAGACGTTCCACAAGTATTCCCTAATATAGTCCTTCTTGTAAATCGTATTTAATCTATAAAAACATAAACAGACGTAACCTGTTCATTTACGAGTATAACTAAACAAAGTACACGAATTTCTTGGACAACCCTCATACAAAACTATACTTACATGTATATATTTACAGGTTTGTGCCATAGTTATGAATATATGTGCGCCAACAAACGATGTATATTTCATTCACTGATATGTAATGGCCACAATCCATGCGCAGATAACTCTGATTGTAACATTACACCCGTTGCTATAGCTACGCTAGTTTTAGGTAAGGTGTGTTTGTTTACTTGGTGTTTTAAGATATTTCCAAACAGATGTGCACTCATATACAGCAACCAGCCTAATTGAACAGTTTTTCCCGCGCCATCGCATTTGAAGTAGGAACGCGCATTAATTCAATCACTCAGCTATCGCAACAACTTCGATTTTTCGTTACTCGGACCCTCCTGCCCATGTTTTGTCATTTAAAAAAAACTAAAAAAAAACTGGAAAAAACACAACAAATTTCATATAATGTTTTGATGATAAATGTACCAGCCTTGATTTATTATTTTGTTTATGATAAGTTGTATTATATTAGTGTTTCACTGCAGTTTACTAGTCTTAAGATAAATTGGCTGTTTTCTTGAAATCTTACACTGTAGTTGAGTGTTGATTGCTTTAAATCGGACCGTCATTGACTATTCTACCACCAACAGCTCGTGTAAGCTATATTTTGGGAGTTTTTATTCTCCTACTGCCGACATTTCGCACAATAAAGTTTGAGTAACAAAAAAAAATAAAAAAAACGCTTGCTAAATGTGATTACATCATACATGTTCTACACCAGTAATCAGTTCCTATGGGCAGCAATACTCGCTTTTCTAAAATACCTGTAAACATGACAGCAGAACTATTTTCACGTAAGAACATAACATTGCCAAGCTTGGAATCGAACACAAACACTCCCGGTTGATAGTCTAGCACTCTACCTACCAACTGTGCGATGCCAAATTGTGTTTGTGCTGTATAATTTTTCTCGTTGTAAAACTTAACTGTCAATTTTTTGCAGCAATTAATTACAGTTGAATTGTTCTAGAGCCCGTACCTCTTGTTGTCATTGCTCATTACCTATGTTTATATTGTAGGTGGATTTTGTACACTTGGGGTCCTACTTCTGGTACTGTACGTTTGTGCAAGAAGTGGAAACATGTCGAACTGGAGCTCTAGGGATAAACAACCGCGAACATTTTCACCGGTACGGGTATGAAAAATTCAAACAAAGGCGCGGCTCCGCAAACCGGTGCAATATATTCGTCCAACCATATATTCGACCACCCAAATGAAATTGGCATATTATATAGTCAAAGTATACATGAGAGCAAGGTTATTTGTGTCATTAGCAATGTCTTATCACAAGGCACATACTGACCGAGTATGAAGTGCTTTGAAGTTACGCTTTCGAGTTCATCATGTTTGACATTTAATCAAGGTCAACAGAAGGTCAATATCATAGTCTCGTATGCCATTTTGAGATGTCTTGCCACAAGGAACATTGTTTGGGAGTATGAAGCGCTTTGACGTGTCGCTTTCGTCGAGTCCACAATAAACATGTTTGACATGATTATAGTCAAGGTCAACAGTAAGTCAGGTCATGGTCTGGTATGCCATTTTGAGATGTCTTGCCACAAGGAACTTTGTTTGGGAGTATGAAGCGCTTTGACGTGTCGCTTTGAGTCCATCATAAACATGTTTGACATGATTATAGTCAAGGTCAACAGAAGGTCAGGTCATGGTCTCGTATGTCATTTTGAGATGTCTTGCCACAAGGAACTTTGTTTGGGAGTATAAAGCGCTTTGGCGTGTCGCTTTCGTCGAGTTCATAATAAACATGTTTGACATGATTATAGTCAAGGTCAACAGCAAGTCAGGTCATGGTCTCGTATGCCATTTTGAGATGTTTTGCCAGAAGAAACTTTGTTTGGGAGTATGAAGCGCTTTGACGTGTCGTCGTGTCGCTTTCGAGTCCATCTTAAACAAGTTTGACATGATTATAGTCAAGGTCAACAGTAAGTCAGGTCATGGTCTCGTATGTCATTTTGAGATGTCTTGCCACAAGGAACTTTGTTTGGGAGTATGAAGCGCTTTGACGTGTCGCTTTCGAGTCCATCTTAAACATGTTTGACATGCTTATAGTCAAGGTCAACAGAAGGTCAGGTCATGGTCTGGTATGCCATTTTGAGATGTCTTGCCACAAGGAACTTTGTTTTGGAGTATGAAGCGCTTTGACGTGTCGCTTTCAAGTCCATCATTTATAAACATGTTTGACATGATTATAGTCAAGGTCAACAGAAGGTCAGGTCATGGTCTCGTATGCCATTTGTCTGTTCCATTTTGCGCCTTTCATTCTCAGCTGTTTCGTTGAGTGCTGCTGCATTTCATGTCAATTTTTTCATTATTTTTTTTGGAAGGTTTTGTCACAAGGAACATGGTGTGTTACACTGTAGTATGAAGAAATTTTGTCTATAAATGAAGAAACATGGGTCATTTTAAGTTTTTGTTCATTTTTGCTAGACAAAGGTCAATGTCACCCCGAAGTAGATAATTAATGTTGCTCGAAACAATGATTGTGTGCGAGTGTGGATAAGTTCTGCCAAAACAATAAATAGAAAGTTATTGCTACGGATGGACATCTAGCGACATCACATGAAATGTACTGCCAGCTGAATAGTTTGAATGCAAGTAGGCTATCTAAAAGACCAAACTTCCACTACGGTTACTTCCCTTGGCAATAAAGCTGCAATATACAATAATTTATTTGAATTGCACTCAAAACCAGTCCCATTTAGCTGCGGAGGTTTCCAAAATATAGTTTTATTCCGTTTGACATCGTATGTGTATATCTTTTATTCAAGAATCGTTTAGGTACGGATAATATTATGAATGCTGTATTTTAGTGTTTCATTTTCGGTAGTTGGGAGATGGTCACGAGCTATCACTCTTTCTGTGGTCTTCATACACTTCTGTTAAAAGACAATCAAACTAAATGCAAGTAACCGAGATAACAGTGAAATGGTGTTTATTGTTAACTTATACATAAAAACATAAAAAGTATATGCTATATTAAACAAATATGTTTCAAGCAACTTGATATTTTATAATATAAAATGTTTCACTTCAGGCCAAAGCATTACAGAGCGTGCAAGCATTTACACCAGCCACCATCACATTTACACCTTTACACCGGAAATGGAGCATCCAGTGAAGACGTGATTCTTGAAATGCATAGGATAGTGAGCGAGTTAGTTTATCCAAACACCGACTTAATAAAAACTATTGACATAACCATTGCATTGTTGTAAAGGATGTAAATGCAAAATGATAATATTAAGTCAGACAGGGAAGGCAGCACTCAGCTTAACCAGCCGAGCACAGAAAACATAAAAAACCACAAGGCACAATGCCCACCTGAACCAGCCGAGCACAGAAAACATAAAAACATACAAGGCACAATGCCCAACTAAATAAGCTATGATCCTCCCATGTCCAAACTGTCGAAATTCTCAATGAACCAATTTCAGCAATCAAAAAGCTGAATGCCCAAGCTGAATGACCTAGTTCCAACAGTTAAATGGTTGAAATACCTAGTTTTAGCTGTCAGAAGTACTAAAAAGTCACACTGTACAACTAGTACTCTCAATGATTTGTGTTCTGATATGATCGGTCCCTGTCAGCCAGACGTCGATGTCAATAGCTATATTCAGCAAATAAATACGCTTAAATACCTTTTAAAATAATAGTACTGTTAAATGGTAGAATATTAACTACAATTGTTATGAAATATACATATATCTGCTTTAGTCTTGCTGATTAATAAAACAAACCACAATGCTTCCACAGCAAACATATTTCCAAATGGCCTGAAATGCCAACCCTTACGATATACGGCCAACTACAATGTACTTGTAAGCGACGTGTGTTCTTTGATACCATATCTCATTCTGGCAGGGTTTTTGCTCAATCAGTGGTGTATTTCTTGATAATAAATCTCTAGGACCAAGACGTTTTTGTCTGATACAAGCGTAGTACACACAGTATTTAATCACATTATACAAGTTCCCAACTTCGGATGAACTGACCTCCACAACTACTGATGTACACACGGTTTTTGTGCCACAGTAAACAATGAGGTTGCTTCAGTCCATCACTCCTCTCTAAAAGTCGCTCGACGCTTTTAACCTTAAGCAGAATCTGACAGAGCACATTAGAACCCCTTCCACAAACAAAGACACAACCCTTATTGTCTATAGCAATTCCTCTTGGACCTTTCATGTTATGTCCGTAAAAGCTCTCGTCTATTTGTCCATCCATGGTCAATCGAGTCACCGTATCTCTTTCCTTGTCGGACACATAGATCCACGGGTTTGGATCAACGGTTACCGAGATATATCCAGGCCATTTGAACAACTCAGTCTCTGGGTTGCTGCTTACGAAACATTTCAGAACAGAACCCTTTAGGTCCAGTATCTCCACTTTTCCAGGCGTCACATACGATACAAACAGTTTACCAAGCTTGCAATCAATGCCTCGACATTCACCATTTGTTAGACAGTCACGACCCAATGTTATAGAAGAGTCCTTGATTTTAAGAAACTGAATTCGTTTCTTCATTGGAAATGTCACGGCAAGTTCTCCAGGCTTTGTCACCGTTATATCCCATGGTTCACTGTTGACGGGAAATTTTCCATCTTGTTGAAAGGTCTTCACATTTAAAAGTTTCAAGCATCGGTTCTCATAATCAGTGGCAACCAATGTTTCATCAGAAACGAACACCATGCCTGCCAAAAGTGGTATCAACTTCTCGTTCTCAGCTTTAGCATTAATATCAACTTCAGATAATTTCAGAACTGTCTTTTTCTTTTCCACGTGGCAATTTAAATCTCCAAAATGTTTGATATCCTTAAACATGTTAACGATCTCGGTGGAAGGTTCAAACACGTACTCTTCAATATGATTGTCTGCACATACCTTTCTTACTGTCGTTTCTAAATCTCTAACATCATGCCTAACTTTATTCATATCCTCGACTTGTCCGCATGGTTTTCCATCTTTCAAACTCTTACCAATGTCTTCGCCAAGCTTTTTAATCTTGTCATTCAAAGCTTGGCATTCCGATGACAGTATTGCCATTTTCTGTAGATCGTCCGTGCGAGTATGTTCTATTTTTCTGTCTACAGTTTGTTCCAGTTTATTAAAGAACACATTCATCTCGACTCTTAGTTTACGAATCTTTTCACGCGCCGCTTTTCTAACATTGTCAACAATATCTCTGTTAATATTGACCGTCCTAACATTTTCATCAATATCTTGTTTCATGAATTTCAACATTTTATCCAGTATTTTCAGTTCTCTGGTCTCCTCTGTTTCATTTTCTTCCGTTTCCTTAATACTCGGCTTGCTAGTCCCCATTGTCTTTGTTTTCTTAACATCTGTCTCCACTTCCTTTAAAGCGACAGTTTGTATTTCAGGTCTTTCAGGTCTTTCATTTTCTTCAGTTGCCTGGTCAATCGGCTCGCTTGTCGACGTTGTCTTTGGTTTCTTCCCTTTTTTCTCCCCTCCCTTTATATCGACAGGTTTCGTCTTAGACATTGTTTCATTTAGTTGTCTCATATCACCATAGTATTAATTATTTAGCAAATCTCGGCATTTAAATTCCCGTTTTGCAACATTTTTTTAAAAACACTTGTTTCATCTCAAAGTTGTGCCACACAAACATTTTTACATAATTGGTACGTTTTTATTCCCTCCCAAAATTGATATAATCAAACGTAATGTGTTATGACTGATTGTCTTCATAGATCATTTACAATAAAGCGACATAACCACAGAATTATCGTGAACTACTGAAACGATTTATATGATTTATTAAAGTTTCTGCGATTATCATTGTAAATATTTGTTTGATCAGACTCAACCTTTTTGCTAATACATGAAAGCTGTTTTAGGCATGTGCTTGCTCTTGTTTCACAATAAAATATGCTTAAACTGAACAATGGCATCATTTTTTTATTGCAACGGAATATAAATTTTTGAATTTTATTCGGGTTTATACGGGTATTTTTTTCAAACGATTTACATGTTCACCTAGCTGGGTGTCTTGTGAATAATTCACAATACTAGATCGTTAAACGTAAGCATCCGACAACTTCACCAATACTAGGTTACAAGTAACTACCCTATAGTCCTATTCCCGGAATATCCAATCAGATGTTGGAGTGAAAGCCTTGCAAATGGGCTTGAACAAACTGGGTGTAAACTTAAAAAGACACAAGAAGAAACCGACGGAAAACAATAACGTGTGTGATGTTTGGAACGCGAGGGAACTATCTTGCATATACGGAATCCTGTTAGTGCCATTTTAAATATCGCGTATCGCCCTCAAAGGGCGACACACGAGTATTGCGCGAGGCACGAAACGAGACACGAGAATTAGACGCGATATTTAAAACGAGACTTCATATGCTGGGTAAGTTCTGTTTGAACCTTACAGCTTTCAACAAACTGGCTGGTCTGACCTGCATCATTTTAAATGACGTTTGGAATTAAAAAAAAAACATCAATGACACAACCGCTTTAGAATGACAAAGAACAACTCGTGTACACATGTGTGAATTAAATTCTATAAATCATATCATTTTTTACTATCAGTTGGGCCGTCTTCAAGTATTGCTCTAACAATAACATATTCATTAGATGATTACAAATTGAATAGAGGATTATTCAACAACTAAACATATTGGTCATCAACAATTTAATCCGCATACCCAAGTAACAATAGGTTTAATGATTTTATTGTCATACACATTTGTTATCTAAAGAACAAAACTTAAGGTTGATCGACTGTCAATTCAGCGTACGCGACTGTCGCATAGAAGGTAAGTAGTTAAGACACGTGTATGACTCGCATACAGTTTGGTACTGTTGTATCAAAGCACTTACGGAAATTTTAAACTTACGTCCAAACGTTTTCTCCAAATTGTCACCACTTTTCTTAAGAGGTAAGAAATGACAGTTGGTGTCAGTATCATGCATTTTTTCTAGCCAAGATACTGTTTATGAATTAACAAATGGTCTAGGATTCATTTACCTAACGCGTTAACTACGTAATTATCTAGACATACCCAGAAATGTAAGCAAATTTGTTGGCTTATTGGCGAAATCGTAATTAAGTTGTTATCTGGTGGCAGAAATATGCCACCATAGATCAGAATGGTTCGATACCGCCACCCCTGTATGGTTTTGTCTGTGCATGTACAGTATTTTATTATATGACAGTGAAGAATTCCACAAATTGTGCTAGCCAGACCTGTCTGCACCGTTATATATTTAAATAATGATAAATAAACCAAATAGTAATAATTTTATTCATTATCTTCATTTTAAGTAACGTAATTAATTCATATACACCATACTTTCAAAGTGACTGCTATGAAACTTCGATATAATGCATACTAATTTTACCACAGTGTATAAACGAGCCAACTTCCTGTTATCGCAATAAGGAGTACACGTTGAATTGTAGTATTGCAATAAGTCGTACAGTGATTTGGTTTATACGCGGTGATTACTAATTTTCTCCCAGAACCAATTGAGTAACATATACGGTGTTTATCACATAACCTGCGGTACAGGAGTGCCGTAAATATCGTTTGGCACTCCCAGACTGTGCAATAAATATTTAAATTAGCTTGACGTGACGTTAGCCAATCCATGCATTGATCCGTCAATGGCGTCAGGATAATATCAACGTCGCCATGACGTCGCGCTCATTGTACCGCTGAATTGTGGCTGAAACAATCATATGCAGCGTACATCATGCTTTTGAACAATAATGAGCGTGTTCTAAGGTTATGCGATAAATAGAATCTAACATTCGTGCTCATTACATACGAGTTTTATTAAACTCGTCGACAAAAACAATATGACACTCGGCAAAGCCTCGTGTCATACCATTTTGTCCACTCGTTTAATAAAACTCGTATGTAATGAGCACTCATGCAAGATCCTCTATAAAACATACTTGGTTTGGTTCCCGATCTTTACACTGTTCATAGTTCGTTGACCGGGAACCAGCCTATATAAATACGATCACTTGCTTAAGGTTTCGACAAAATGAAATTCAATGGAATGACAATATCCATATACAGGGTGAGTCATAATATCTGTCCCAGCTTCCAACTTTTATAACTTTTCGTTCCTGTACGTGTACGTACATTTACCCTACCTCTGACAAATTAGTAGCTAAATCAACGAAGGTGATTGGTCCATTGCGATCACGTGGTGACACGATGTGATCCCATACCAGGTCACTAAATTCAATACCTAGTCACTAAATTCAATACCCGGTGCCCACGTGACCAGGCCTATTTCAATACCTAGTCACTAAATTCAATACCCGGTGCCCACGTGACCAGGCCTATTTCAATACCTAGTCACTAGCGCTAAGGGAAGAAACTCTAGCTGTACTGTTTACATCAGTCAAGGTCGCTCGAACAAAAACATCGTGTGCTCAACTAGATATACGAGTTAAATTAAGATGAAAATCAGACGCCTAGTGATCAATGGGTATCATTTTCACAGGCTTTGACACTGGATGGATTCGGTATTGATCGTCCACCGAGTTGAGCAGTCATGTCGACGTGGATCGTAAATTTAAAAACTCGTCGCGAAATCATGTTGCACTTTTGGATTATATGCAAGCACAATTGTATGATGTTTGTTGCTGTCTTGTGATTATGAATTAGGCCAGCATCTAACTGCATACCGTGTCGCTTTGCAATACCTTCGATTTTCCGAGCGGAAAGACCGCAGAGTTTACTGGAGGAAATATTCAAGACGAATGTCATGAACTTGATGAAGTCAGAGATGGTTAAAATTATGTCTAAACAAAATGAAAGCCTTTAATGAAATGCTTTTGTAGGTATGTCGCCGATTTTATTTATTTTGAAGTATATTTAGACAACAAAACACGGTGTAGATTGTCAATGAATATTTTATGTACACAGTGTTTACATTGTTGTCTCCCTTGACTAATGTACGTTCTGTACGAGTTTGCTCCCTTTTGGTCTGGGGCGGCTCTCGGTCTGGGATAGGGTGTAGTTGCAATAACATCTTAATAATTAGTCAACCCTTGAGAGTCATGCCATTTTCAACTGGTCTAATTTTGAGTTGGTCTTTATATTGAGGTTTAAAAAAGACCAATGTACGTATTTCAGCGCTCTTTCTATAGAGGTGGTCTTCACTATGATTTAGTGTGGTTATCCATTATAAAGGGTCATCGGTAGGGTAAATTCGTTGCATGGTCATCTAGTGACCTGGTACGGGATGATACATGGTCAGTAAAATTCGTACCATGACTCGGCTTCGCCTCGCCAGGTACGAATTTTACTGACCATGTATCATCCCGTACCAGGTCACTAGATGACCATGTAACTAATAGTACATTCAGGGACTTAATGAACGCACAAATGACTCAGGGGACTATATGAGGTAATTCTGTTTTTTCTTCTTGTTTCCATGTATTTTAGCTTTAATTCTTAAACTAAATTCACATGTAACTCTGATTTGAAGGCTTTTAAAAGCAAGTTGATAAAGTAGCATTTTCTCAGAGAATCGCAGTTTTTTTATGGAATATTCCAACATAAATCATTAATGCGGGCATATTTTATTTGTCGTAAGTACAAAGGTAATTAAGTTATTGTTTACACTGTAGACAAGATGTAAATATAATATCCAGTCATGTAGGATGCAAATAGCCTTAAACTAGTGTATCAGTTTCCGGGAAGTTACACATTGAGCAATTTCTTCCCAGAAGTCTTGGTTGAAAAGGTAAAGTTTTGAAACAGATTACCAAACAACACTACTTCAGGGTGTTAACAATCAAAGGACAGCCACACCAAGCTAATTGTTCTGTGTGAATCTCGAAGAAAGCAATAGACTGACCAAAATGCTCGGTTTAACATGCAACCCTATGGTGGAAAAGTAACATTCATCGTTTATCTATGTAGGCCTACTCAGTGTAGGAATATACATGTACATGTATTACATTTCTTAAATAACAGGAATGATATTGACATCATGACGTCAAAGGCGCGTGATTTCAACGAATTTAAGGCAGAATAGTATGGACAACTATGTTTTGAAAGCCATTATCCAATGCAAAAAAACAGTAACCTGGTCATAATAAACAGTCTAGTAGATAAAAGACACACATAAACGTGTCAAATGGTTTCAGCAAATTGTATCATTCGAAGAAGGCAAGCTTTTAAGTCACATTAAATAAGCATTGACGACCTCATCAGACAAAATTAACGTCATTTTGATTGAATTTATGACATGATATACATGTATAATTAATTTCGTTTTAAGATTAAAATATATATTTAAGTATATAAAATCTTATATCATATAAAAGTTAACAACACATGTGTTTTGGATGTGTAAACTATTTGTGGTTATACATGTACTCAGAAATTAGTTGAACGTTTTCAATGTTTCGACTTTATTAAACCTTCATCCGGAATTCAATTAAGAAAAAAAACGTCATAAGTAATAACCTCATAAAAGATCTCAGACCAAGTGTGTTAGACATTATGAATCACCCTGTACATGTACGCATTTTGTAAATATAATAAGATATAGAAAAATGATGATTATTATATGAGGTAGAAAGTAAAGAAGTACAGAGACAAACAGTATATATTTTTGTATAACATTTAAATCAACACACATACATCTTTTTCCAAAATATAGACAGAAAGCAACGAATAAGGCATTTCGTGGGCCCTATGGCTTTAATACCATGAAACTAGTGCATGCATATGAATATGTTGGATCTTCGGAATCTTCTGTAGCACATGCTTTATAAAACTCTACATTAGACATAAACTCGCCATACGATGGAGGAGGGTGTTCAATACTGTTTTCTAACATAGAACAAGTCCTTGGTGCCACACTCGACGGTGTATTTGCTTCAACTTGGTAAGTCGGTTCAACAATAGCATCTGTTATAAGGAATGAACCATGTGACGACACAGGAGGCGTATTCTCATTGGACAACGAAAGGTCACGTGACAATGGTTGTGCATATGGCGTAATATCATTGGACAACGAAAGGTCACGCGACAATGGTTGTGCATATGGCGAAATATCATTGGACAACGGAAGATCACGTGACCATGGCTGTGGATATGGCGTGGTATCATTGGACGGCGGAAGGTCATGTGACAATGGCTGTGCATATGGCGTGGTATCATTGGACAACGAAAGGTCATGTGACAATGGCTGTACATATGGCGTGATAGCATTGGATGGCGGAAGGTCACGCGACAATGGCTGTGCTGGTGGTATGATATCATCGTACAATGGTGGTGGTACAGACAGTATTTGCGTTTCCTGGGACATGTTTCTGGCCGGGTTGCTATGTAGATTACGTTCCGACAGCGGTTGACGTATCTGTCCTTCTTGTGTATAAAACGGTCCTAATTCTATGCTCTACAATGTCAATAAAATGATTGCATTCTATATAACATACACACGATATTTAGTGTATATCTACTGTTCATAAGTACTTAATAAGATTCATCTGATAGCGTTGTAACATTCGTGAGTGGTTAAGTACTATTGGTGTGTATAACTGACTAACAATACTAAAAATATAAACACAAATTAAATCAGTGTAAATAGAAAACATATTACAGTATACAACATAGAGCAAATTCGCCGTGACTGTGAAATTTGCTCGACATAGGCCGGTTGCTCGTGTCATCGCTGCTCGTCTTATCGAGGTATTACTGTATATACAAACAGTAAGAAACTAAGAGTCAGTAGGACCGGGCAACATGTTGCTATTTATGTTTCTTGTGAAATAAAATATATTTCTTAAAAATAAGTATACATACGTCATCATCAGCGGACAAGGTGGAAGTTACATCTGTATTAGAATTCCTGACGCCATTGGAATGCGCTTCAATTCCAGTTTCAGAATGCCGTTGTTCCTGAAATGATAAGGAACTACTTTTATTTCAGGGATTTGTATTACTGCGCTTCAATGGACTACTGATATTATCTCCATATGTTGTTCAAATGTATCTGGTCGTATCAAAACAATAAGATCAGAAGAAAATATTCTTAATATGTCTAAAAGAAAACTGGGTTAGTGCGTTTTTTGTGTACAAAATATAAAAAGAAATATCAACCAATTGATATTTCTAGTAATGGTTAGAACGACCACCTCGCAATAACTTATTTGCTTGGTGCTTGTAATAAAGGGTTGTTCTAAGACTGAACGTTCGATAAAATACCAGGATAATGTGACTTTGTAGTTGACACCGTCACGTGGCAGTATCCTCAACACAAATCAAAATAAAATGTGTCAATAAAGATATTTTATCAACATGACAAGAACTACTAACAGATTCTTCTTTGCGCCTCTTTATTCGTACATAACACCAACACAGCATCGTGATCACAAATATGACCGCAGCGAAAATTACCACAGCGAGCCATCTACGAATTTTCTTTTTTGGTGGTTCCTCGCTTACCGGGCAGTCAGAATCGTCTCCACAGGGACCATAACCGCGACACACCAGCTCATTCGGAATACATCTGTTATGTTCCTCACATTTGTGTTGGTGATGGTTACAAGGCCCTATAGATGAAGAACAACGACTTTGATCAAATCACCTTTTATAAAGAAAATTCTTATTTAAGAAATAATAAACACATATGAACCTGTGTTTTTATCGTAAAATAAAGCAGGGCATATTTGAGAGCGGAATAATTAAGTCACCAGTGCCTATGTGACTGAATATCCGAACAAGTGACCATACTTTATTATACAAGATAAAACGCAGATACATGTTTATTACTTCGATTCAAACTTAGCCAATATCCCGCATCATGCGCATTTGACAACACTTCAACACTCGGTAGCCATTGAACTACGTTCTTCCTCGCAACGTTTTAACGTTAGTTGGCTTAGCTGCTTATCGGAAACAAAGTCAATCTGGACGTCAATTTGACATTTATCGAAAAAAACTACTTTTTGCAAAAATCTAAATTCCTGGGTTGCATTGAGAGTAACATGGTCATGTTATATATTGAATAAAACTCCCAAGTGTTAAACAGCGTATAAACCTAATCACTGTATGGCTTATTGGTAGACATATAACATATAATTCAACTTGAGTATGCCTTATTGCGAGTAAAAGCATCTGTGATTTCCGGTAACTGTATGACTTATTGGGAGATTATACGATTTAACATGTATGACTTATTGTGATAGCCGGAAGTTGACTTCATGTACACTGGGTTAGGGACTATGTATGTTGTCTAAGCACTTACTCCGGTCAAATAAGGATACTGCTACGACAAATGCAACAGTCTGCTGATAGTTAATAGTCGGGTTTTCATCGAATTCTATTCGCAAATGTTCTCCGCACTTCACCGGAATTGAATCCTGTGAATAATATCCCCGACAGCATTGACGAATAACACCTACCAGAAGAAAAAAGTGCGACACACTAAGTACTATAAAATCATATATTTTCGCGGGTATTAAATTTCGCGGATTTTGGTAAGATGCCATTTTAACCGGGTTATTTGGTGGTTTCTTAAATTTGTGGAAAAATCTCTTGTTTTGAGGCCCGTGTGTTTTGGAGCCGGTGTGGCTCAGGAATGGGGTGGGGCAACATATAGTTTGGCCCCATCAATAAATTAGATCACATTCATATGTTTCGGCCTAAACATAGGGATATAGCACGTATTCAATATACTGATAAAACAAATGAAACTTGAATACCAGCATCTGAATTCGGCTGCCGACTTGCATAGCATATGAACTAAATGTTCAAAGATGTATGTATAGTGCCTTGGCATGGAATTATCGGAATGGAACAGACACATAGTGAATTGCCTATAGCTGGCCTATACGATCCGCCAATTTGAAAATAAATAACGCGATCGGTGAACTTATACGAGACTTGACGAGAATTTGAGAATAACGCTATTTTTGGTCAAAATTCGGCCATTTTTAGACTCGCGTGTCCATTTGGTGTATGATATTTGGTCTTGGCTACCAATATACATACATCTTTGCCCATTTAAAGAATATGTAGCCCAGTTTTGGACACAGGCATCCTTAAGTTCCTGAAAAGTCCGGACAACTTTTACCTTACAGAGTATAATTATAAACGAAATGTATTTCAACTGGATGTAGCGAGCTAAATATTTAGAATGCATCACCTGTTTGGGAACCATATTTATTCAAACTGGTCAGAGTGACGCACGAATCATCAACTATCCGGATTTCTGCAATACAAACAATAGATACGAATTAATCCGCAAAATTCGTTCAAGAAATTTAATTTAGGTACGCAAATAATTATTTAAAACAATTATATGAAAAATAGGTTTTACCGCACGCGTACACATTTCATTCTTCACTTCAATCGTTGCATTCAGATCACCGCGGTCTTTGTGCATTTGTACTAAAAGAGTATATGTGATTTATCCAACACCTTTATTTCACCCTGATTGGCTAGCCTGATTGGTCTACGGAAAAACGTAGAAAGTCGAGATTTCGCGGTTGCAATCGTTGTAAACGACTCTCTCCTTCTTCAACCTGTAACATGACATTAATATCTGTCAGAGAGATTTAGTAAATGGAATTCCTAACTGGACAATTGCACGTCTTCTTACCTCTTAATTGAACATTCATACAGGTCCAAGTCTGGTTCGTCCACAAACCGGGTTTGATGGTTAGTGTACAGTCTGGTGTACCCCTACCACCACTAAGGTTGACTTCGGCAACGTATATATTCTCCGTTGCCATGTTAATAGTATGACCGCAAATTTGGTCCATTTCATCTAGAGGTAAAATAATGTTAAAGTACACTTTCATGTATCGTCCTTTAAGAAAGAAATACATTTTAAACAAATAAAATACGAAAAAAAATAACAATAGTCTCGTTGGAACTTTTCTTCAGTACAATACAGTATACACCATGTGTTACTGAATACGAGCGTGAATATTTTCGCCAGCATTAAAACTTTTAATAGGCACCCCGTGTACCCCGACAATACGTCCTAGCCTGAATACTGCTGTGTTTCAACATTCAAGAGGTTAGGTATGTTGTGCCTGTTTCATTTATTTCGTGTCTACACCAGCAAAACGAAGAACAAATACGTGCGCGGTGGTTCTTTCTCGACACGGAGATGTGTTTCTTTTCGATCACAAACGTCCCATTATATTTTAAACTTGATAAATGTGTCAAAATGTCAGAAGTTTGGTCTTTAAAAAATAATTAAAAATACTTATAGACCGCGGAGAAAGTTCAAATTTCGTGAATATGTAGTGAAATAATATTAGCACATTTATTCGCATCGATGTTTGCACTGGTATCATTATATTTCTTGAAAATGACAGGTTTTCCGCGCTTGGTGGCATAAAATGGATAATGTACGAGTTATACGGTGAAATTGTCTAGATACAGCCCGAGTTGTTGACGGATACTGTCCTTGTTGCTCATAGTTTTAATGTTTTAGGACTGAAAACAATATTTTCACGACACAATTTTCATACAACAACTCTTGTCTGTCTATATTAAACATGTATTCAGCTTTAATTGCACTGATCTGCACCACACCACACATATACCGAGATATCTTCGCATGGACGTACATCTAATGCTTTCGTTTTTTGCTTTTTATTTCAAAGAAGCGCTATTTGTGCGTTTTCCGTTTATGTAATGAGTGTTTTTATCCATTGACCATTTATTTAAAGCAAATCGGCATATAAACATACCTTTAACCATTCACATAAATCAAAAAAGAATATGGCTTAGGTAATAATGAGCTTAATAATTTGTTTTCGTGACGAGTTGAAGAAATGTTGATCCCACAGACAACGAATGATTGATTCTTTTTATCACATCGTCATTTGTTCTCACATGGAAGATCACGGTATTTATGTGATAATCATACGTATAGCAAAATTGTGAATAAGAATATTACGATCTTGTCTATATCTATATAAAAGAAATCTTAAAACGAAGAAGTGCCCAACACACTACCGACCAAGAAAATTAAACGCCCCTTGTCTCATTGTTTAAAAACTGAATAGAAAAGATTCAGCAAACAAAAGGCAAAAAGCCTACGCTGAATGCCCTAGTTACAACAGTAAAACTGCTGAACTACATAGCTTTAGCAGCCTTTAGTCTCAAAAGTTAAGTAACAGTATCAAAACGTTGAAAGGCCCGATTACAACAACAAAAAATCTTAAAACCTTCAAACGAGTGACCCAGTTCCAATAAGTAAAATGACGTAATTGAACAAATCGAGATATGACGTAATGAACAAGTCATTAAGAATTGCAAGCAATACAGAAGTCCCCTACCGGTTTAAAGCTATTTTCAATGTGTCTGTTGCCATATCAACCACAATTAAAAATACAACATTATATCAATAAAAAATTAATGTGAAAAATGTATGTTTAAACTAGAAAATATATCATTATGTTAAGGATCATATCATAATACAATCAGTTTTTTCAAGTATAAATCGGTTACATTGTCTTAACATTCACAAAACAGTTAACAATCTATTAGAAGCTTTTTACATGAACCTGTTTAAAAATATTTTCATGGATTGTCTATTTTTAAATACAAAATAAAAGACAAATACTATGCACAGATATGTACCTTTGTGCATCAAGCCTGTATCATCAGTCACCAATGTAGAAACCTATAGATGTGTATTCTTTTATGTGGTGGGTGTAATAACATATTGGCACACTTGATGTTTACACAATAAATTTTCACATGCTAATAAATGCTCAGCACTGTATGAATGGACAGTTAGATAATCCCTAAGGATCATTAGACCAAGCTTTTTTTGAACATTATACTTATATTTTCTAAAATGCAAAACATCTTCTGTTCTTGAATTGTGCCAGAATAGAGTTTGATAATCATTGTCACCCTGGTGATCGTTTTGTTTTTGTCGGAGTATAAGTCAGATATAGTACTAGTTATTTGTCAAAAGTGTCTTCGCCTCGGACAATTATGTTCTTTGTCCTCACAAAACTGTACAATAACCCTTGTTAGACTATAGATCTCAGTAGCTAGCCAATCAGCATGTAGAAAAAGTGTTGAATAAATCCCGTATACAACACTTTGCTGTGGTATATATAACAATAGATTGCTATATACTATAGTAGGCCAAGCAAAATAATTGAGCATAGCTATAATAATGTATACATGCATTTAGCACAGAAAATGTGGATGCCAAACATTTTTGATACCAAGTTTGTTTAGTCTATATTATAACAATACTATATTTTAAACAAGTAACTAATTGGACTTATAACAATACATGTACATGTATATCAAACCTTTCTACATTTGTTCATAATTACTGTCATAATCTGAGACAACAATTTTGATAGATAATTAACCAATTAAGGTATTGCCAACATCTCTGCTGAGTGCTGACAACATTATCAGTAGAGAGTGAATGCCGTGGTAGCTTCTATGACTACAGTACGACCTCTCTAGGGGACATATGTAGTGCAACAACCTCTGTATAACACAACCTTCAAAGTTACCTGAAGTTATTATATGTACATGTATATAATTTTGTAAATTCTGTAGGGCAACAACTTCTAAACACTGACCAATATTTGCAGCCCACAAAGGGCCTCTCACTACAGAGGTTGTTCTGTACTATTGTGTCTTCAATAATTACGTGCAGATTACCCCTCTCTTCTAAGACATCATTTCCACAGAGTAGAACTTAAAACCAACTAAACGATTAAAACAAATTGTAGGGGTTTCAATGGTGTCTGCAGGTGATTAAGGTAAATGACTTTCATACTAACACAACCCATAATTTACAAATTAAGACCTCACCTCCAAGACCACCTCAAAATAAAGACCACTACTTTCTGTCCACTGACTTGCACATTATTCAACCTCAAATTCACAGTGAAATTGCACCTATATGAAGACCACCTCTTTAACAAGATTGGCTCAGAATTACCAATTTTTATTTCCGTTTCCATCTGTTTGCTCTTTGATAGATTATGATGTGATCACTCAACAATATTGAGATAAGTATTTTACAGTCCCAAGAAGGAATTTCATTATTGTGGTTTTACTGTAAATAGCTTAATTTTGCCACTTAGATCTTTATATGCACCATGCAACACTTAACATATTACACCAACACTTAAATGGTTTATCATACCCTATGTACTGGGTACTGGTCGATTTATAGGCTCGTAGGTGTTGATGTGGGATTTTAATCCTCGTTTCACTCGGATTTAAATCCCATATAGTGAAACGAGGATTAAAATCCCATATACAACACCTACTCATGTTCTATCCTATACTAAGAAGACACTTTTGACGAATAACTATTACTGTATTTATTACATAATTAACTACTATAAAACACGCTGAAGTTGTCGCGTGAGAGTCATTCGACTGTGAGATCAGTGCGACCGGAAGTATAGCTGACACATTTTATGCGGTACACAAGTGCTAATCATCAGCCGTGATAATTGTCTGCCGAGGCGTATAAAAAAAGTCCTGGCGAGTTTAAATTCGGAGCTCGCGGTCATGTTTTTGGGTTTGTTTATAAAAGAAACGAACACTTTCCAAATATACTTGATGATTCGCAGTTTTAAATGTCCTCTACTATGTATTATCGTAGATTTATCGACGCATATACAGATCGCTTCGCTTCCGTACGTGGGATGCGCCGTACGTTGGTACACGCATGTTAATTAATAGCGTGGTTGGTACTAACATGCGGTCAAGTTTAATTGTTTATTTTCATTATATATAGGCCTATATATACCTATATATTGATTTATACATTAGAAAATACGTTCACATAAATTAATGTAATAGTTACGTATTTTACACTATCAACGTACGTTCGATAGAGATCTGTAAACGTTATCTATATATAGTCTTTGTTAAAAGAACATGTCAGCTTTTGCAAAGATCTAAAATTGTTCGTCGAGGTATTTGGATTTTGTTTCTTTCAATGTTTATGGGAGAATTGAATATTTGAAATGACCCTCTGACCCCTGAAAAAGTCCATTTACCCTTGGGTTTGGAAATCAGCTTTAGATGGAGCCGCTGCATAATTATGTACATGTTGTTTTCATTATATTTTGAGCATTTGATTTTGTTGATGTTGCCAACCCACACAGTGCCAAGAATTAATACCTGTGCTGAGATTCCATCTATCATGATCATGTTGATAGGACTCTAGGCTACCCTGAGGTCCCAGGTTCAAATCTCCGCTTGACACTGGAAATCACAGAACTGATTTTCTGAGTTTCTCACCAAATAACAGAAGCATTCTTGTGTGTATCGGTGCTTTAATTACTTGGGGCATGTAAAAGAAAGATGGGAGTCTATTTGGAAAGAGCTAGGGTAGCGCACCCGGTTTCCTAGTGTAACAAACTGACTCTTCCCTCGAACTCGGAGGTCGTTGTCTGATCTAGCAGGGAAAAATCAATGACAATGCACTTACGACCGTCTCAGTCAATCACAAACGACAACATGGACCTGTCAGACTAAATTCTATAACTATATCTGGTGTCACAAATCCCATCCGATTGCAATCCAATGATCGAATGCGTATCTGCTTGAAGGAATCTTATGGTCATTGGGGGTATTGTAGAGCATCGAGCAGAGACAGGAGTAATTTTAAGAGTCTTTTGATAATATTCATTGCTACTAATTGGCCCGTCCGCATGATATGACATAAAGCCGCAAAAGACAGGGAAGTCGCCCAGCGTCAGGGTGATTTGTGACCCAGTTATTTATAAGAGATAACAAATCTGTGGATAAATAAGGAAAATATATATTATAAAATAAACATTTAATTCAGATAATAAATAAAAATTTAATAAAATTAGTACAATTTCAAACTTAGCGATAACACTTGAGTTATTTGAGTTACATAATCAAACAAATTCAACAACTATCAGAACTATCCCCCACAGATCATTAAATGTTATAAATTCTCTAAATACATGTACTCCATGACTAGGCCATTTACATTCAAATCAAACCAATGGATATAAGGAGAAAAGCGTGGAAAAACTTTGTGACACCCTGATATCTAGCAAATAATCAACCCCTCGTCTACTGGGTTGAGTAGGCCCCTACCTTCTGGGTTGAGTAGGCCTCCACCTACTGGGTTGAGTAGGCCCCACACCTTCTGGGTTTAGTAAGCCCCACCTTCTGGGTTTAGTAGGCCCCCACCTACTTGATTTAGTAGGCCCCCACCTACGGGGTTGAGTAGAGCCCCAACCTACTGGGTTGAGTAGAGCACCCGCCTACTGGGTTTAGTAGGCCCCTGCCTACTGGCTTTAGTAGGCCCCCACCTACTAGTTTAAGTAGAGCCCCCCGCCTACTGGGTTTAGTAGGCCCCCGCCTACTAGGTTAAGTAGAGCCCCACCTACTTGGTTGAGTAGAGCCCCGCCTACTGGGTTTAGTAGGCCCCCACCTACTAGTTTAAGAAGAGCCCCCTGCCTATTGGGTTTAGTAGGCCCCCGTCTACTAGGTTAAGTAGAGCCCCAACCTACCGGGTTGAGTAGAGCCCCCGCCTACTGGGTTAGTAGAGTCCCAACATACAGGATTAAGTAGAGCCCCGCCTACTGGGTTTATTAGAGCCCCACCTACTGTGTTTAGTAGGCCCGCCTATTTGGTTGAGTAGAGCCCCCCGCCTACTGGGTTAGAGTCCCAACATAAATACAAATACAATATTTATTTTAAGTCGGATACATTTACAAATTTGTATTAAGTAGAGCCCCCCGCCTTCTGGGTTAGAAGAGTCCCAACATACTGGATTATGTAGAGCTCCCGCCTACTGGGTTTAGTAGAGCCCCACCTACTGTGTTTAGTAGGCCCGCCTATTTGGTTAAGTAGAGCCCCCCGCCTACTGGGTTAGTAGAGTCCCAACAAAAATACAAATACAATATTTATTTTAAGTCGGATACATGTTCAATACTGGATTAAGTAGAGCCCCCCCCCCCGCCTACTTGGTTAGTAGAGTCCCAACATACTGGATTAAGTAGAGCCCCCACCTACTGGGTTTAGTAGAGCCCCACCTACTGTGTTTAGTTGGCCCGCCTATTTATTTAAATAGAGCCCCCCGCCTACTGGGTTAGTAAAGTCCCAACATCAATACAATATTTATTAGTTTCAGGACAGCCTTCAATGCTGTTAACTTTAGGTGCATTTCATATAGTGCTGTCCAGACATACCCGATAGGGGTTGAACACTTGTTAAAATTCCTAGCATTCGATTTCACACTTTGTCTTATTGATTTACCTGCTGGATTTATTCTGTCCAATCAGCAATTATATGTCTCTCAGGGTAAAGGATAAACTTGAGTCCAAACGTGCTAACCCTATTCAGTTGGATTACAGCACATGTAATAGGATTGATTTCTTTAACTATGCTCATTTTTAAAATGTCCAAATTTTGAATATTTAAAATTAAACGTCCCAAGTTCACAGCGTATAAACCAAATCACTGTACGACTTATTGGGATACTGTAATACAATTCAACCTGTATTACTTCTTGTGAGTAAAAACACATATGATTTCCGATAACTGTATGACTTATTGCAAGACTATACAATTCAACATGTGTGCCTTATTGCCATTACCGAAAGTTGACTCGATTTTGCACTGTGGAGTTTCTACTTTTTAGCTGCACTGCCCAAGATTTGGCATTTCATTTGTTGATAACATTTCTGTCTTTGTCGGGATAATTTTGATATTATCGTTCAAATGTATACGAAATCCGAAGATAATGATGCAAATAGTCAACAGGATTCCTGCTCCATACACTGACGTACAGCTGCCTGTCAAGTTCGATTCATCGACTTCTGTCCAACTTTAAACGGAGTGACCCTATATGAATTGTTCTTCATTACGAATACCAGTTTCGTGGAATTGATCTCCAACAGCTGTCTTGCTGTTCTATCAAACAATCTACAAATAGAAAAAAACATTTATTATCTTATTGTATCAATAACCAAAACATACCATCACAGGATTGACTTTCAATAATGTTGAACACATAATATTATATTTTTGAGGTTTTAAATTGATTGATTGATTGATTGATTGATTGATTGATTGGGTTGGGTTGAATAGGGTCAGGTCGAGTCGAGTTGATTGACGGATCGATTGATTGATTGAAACCAGGTCGGCTAATTAGGAATTAATATTTGATTCTTGAATTGTGGATGTGTAGTAATGTTTAAATGATCATAAAAACAAATGTCTAGCAAATATATAATCTGTAATATTTACAACACATCAATAGGTATTAAATTATTCAAGCCAAATAACTTTTATTCAAGCCAAATACCTTTTATTCAAGCCAAATACCTTTTATTCACTCATTTCATGTTTACATAGAAAATGGAGGTGACAAAATGTAACTGTTTTACTTCACTTCACAAGTGCAATGATTAATAACTGACTACCTGATATGTGAAATTAAGTGTCACCTCTGTGCAAGTCCATTAATTAAAAAACAATCATGGGATAAAAATATTTTGAAGTCATCTATTACTTCCATTTCAGCTGTATATTATGCTTAAGCTGAATAAACCATTTATTCTGTTCTGTTCATCAAAATTAAGGGTCACTTAATGTCTACATATTTTTCACACTGTATATAATTATGACACTTATAGTTAGGTAATGTACAGGTAGGTTGATTTGACATGTCACCATTGCCTGATGTCAAAAATTATCCAGCCTAATAAAAGGTAATGTTTGATCATTTATAACATGTATTGATTACAGAACAGACTATATATTTTATTGATTACAACAAAGGTTATATATAAAAAAATGTATAGGATATTATTTAATTACAAGTAACTGGTTTTATTATACCCCCATTTATAATTAACTTCCTGTCATAAAGGGACTATTTAATTCTCAAACAGGGTATCTGGGTGATGTAAGATAACTGATTAACAGACCCTGGGTGATGTAAGATAACTGATTAACAGACTATTGCACACTATACTGTGCAATATTAATCAATAGTGTGCAATACTGTATCTTGACATCTTGAAAAATAGGGAGCACATACTGACATCATGCTGAGGGAATACCTGTAGAGTCCAAAATAATGTGTCCCTATTTTCTCAGTATGCCCCTATTTAACAAGGTATTCATGCAAACCAATCCATATGTGGACATGTGGCTCTATAGGTCATAAATGGGGTTCTTTTATTAGGCAACATAATTGATAAAGAACAACTTCTTTATTACCGAACACAATTATTGAGTTTTTCTAAAATAATGGCTTGAAAGATGATGCCCCCAGGAGCTTTTAATGAACCCAAAATACAAACATTGTATCATATGTTTGATAAATAACAAAACATATATATTATAGAACATGATAATTGAGTTTTTCTAAAATAATTTGGAAAACAAACCAATATTTAAACTGTGAGAAATGGAAGAACTGAATTTCAGAGGTCATGTGACTTGATAGATGATGCCCCAGGGATCTTTTCATGTATCAAAATGCATACATTGTATCATATAGCTGATAAAAACACAACTTATATATTATAGAACATATATATTGAGTAATTCTAAAATATTTTGGAAAAAATAACAATATTCAAACTGTGAGAAATGTAAGAAGTGAATTCAGAGGTCATGTGACTTGATAGATGATGCCCCCAGGAGCTTTTCATGAATCAAAATGCATACATTATTTCATATATTTGATAAAGAACACAACTTATATATTATAGAACATGATTATTGAGTTTTTTCTAAAACAATTTTGAAAATATAATAATATTCAAACTGTGAGAAATGTAAGAACTGAATTTCACAGGTCATGTGACTTGATAGATGATGCCCCCAGGAGCTTTTAATGAACCCAAATACATACATTGTATCATATGTTTGATAAAGAAGACAACTTTTATATTATAGAACATGATTTTTGAATTTTTCTGAAATAATTTGGAAAATAAGACAATATTCAGACTGTGAGAAATGGAAGAACTGAATTTCAGAGGTCATGTGACTTGATAGATGATCCCCCCCCCGGGAAATTTTCATAAATCAAAATGCATACATTATTTCATATATTTGATTAAGAACACAACTTTTGTATTATAGGACATGATTATTAAATTTTAGTTTTTCTAAAATAATTTGGAAAATATAACAATATTTAAACAGTGAGAAATGTAAGAACTGAACTTCACAGGTTATGTGACTTGATAAATGATGCCTCCCCGGAAGCTTTTCATGAATCAAAATGAAAACATTATATCATATATTTGATAAAGAACACAACTTATATATTATAGAACTTGATTATTGAGTTTTTTCTTAAATAATTTTGAAACTATAATAATATTCAAACTGTGAGAAATGTAAGAACTGAATTACAGAGGTCATGTGACTTGATAGATGATGCCCCGAGGAGCTTTAATGAACCCAAATACATACATTGTTTCTTATAGTTGATAAAGAACACAACTTTTATATTATAGCATGTGATTATTGAGTTTTCCTGAAATAATTTGGAAAATAAGACAATATCTAAACTGTGAGAAATGTAAGAACTGAATTTCAGAGGTCATGTGACTTGATAGATGATTCCCCGGGAAATTTTCATAAATCAAAATGCATACATTATTTCATATATTTGATTAAGAACACAACTTTTGTATTATAGGACATGATTATTAAATTTTAGTTTTTCTAAAACAATTTGGAAAATATAACAATATTTAAACTGTGAGAAATGTACGAACTGAACTTCACAGGTTATGTGACTTGATAAATGATGCCCCATCGGAAGCTTTTCATGAATCAAAATGAAAACATTATATCATATATTTGATAAAGAACACAACTTATATATTATAGAACTTGATTATTGAGTTTTTCTTAAATAATTTTGAAAATATAATAATATTCAAACTGTGAGAAATGTAAGAACTGAATTACAGAGGTCATGTGACTTGATAGATGATGCCCCCAGGAGCTTTAATGAACCCAAATACATACATTGTTTCATATAGTTGATAAAGAACACAACTTATATATTATAGCATGTGATTATTGAGTTTTCCTGAAATAATTTGGAAAATAAGACAATATCTAAACTGTGAGAAATGTGGGAACTGAATTTCAGAGGTCATGCGACTTGATAGATGATGCCCCGGGAGCTTTTAAGGAACCCAAATACATACATTGTATCATATGTTTGATAAAGAGGACAACTTATATATCATAGAACATGATTATTGCGTTTTTTTTAAATAATTTTGAAAATTAGACAATATTCAAACTGTGAGAAATGTAAGAACTGAATTTCAGAGGTCATGCGACTTGATAGATGATGCCCCCGGGAGCTTTAAAGAACCCAAATACATACATTGTATCATATGTTTGATAAAGAGAACAACTTACCGGTATATATTATTGAACATGATTGATTATTGAGTTTTGCTAAAATAATTTGGAAAATATAAAAATATTTAAACTGTGAGAAATGTAAGAACTGAATTTTAGAGGTTGTGTCATTTGATAGACAATGCCAGAGGAGCTTTCAGTGAATTAGAATACATAAATTAGGCAATATATTTGATGAAGAACACAACTAATATATTAAAGAACATGATTATTGAGTTTTTCTGAAATAATTGGAAAAATAAGACAACATTTAAACTGTGGGAAAAGTCAGAACTGACTTTCAGAGGTTGTGTCACTTGATAGACAATGCCCCTAGGAGCTTTTAATGAATTAGAATACATAAAGTAGCCTGTAGGCAATGTTTAAAAGGATATCAACCCATATATACATACAATATGACATAATGATAGAGTTTTTCTAAAATAATTTGTAAAATATGACAATATTTAAACGGTGAGCAATGTAAGATCGTAAATTCAGAGGTCATGTCACTCAATAGATGATACCCGCAGGAGCTTTAAATGAATCAGAACCAGTTTATGAGTAGTTTTGACGCAACAAATGTTCCATCTCTACTGTCATCTATACATTGAGATTGTTCATTTGTGAAAGTTTGAAGAAATTCCATCCAGCAGTTTGTGAGGAGTTCAAACAAAATTTTCATTATTGGGTATATAGTAAAAGTAACAAAGGGCCTTAATAATGGCAAAACAATAATGTAAGGTATTTACTTAAACCTAGATAATTCTGTTTCGTTTATTTGCTTTTATTTATCCTCGCCACCGGATAATCCATATGGGCAAGGCCCCCAGAAGAGGCTAGTCACTTTAGTGTTTGGGGGATAGTGCATGAATTGATATAGAAGATGCTCCAGTTCCAGGAGCATCCCTGTTCTTTTACGTGCCGATGTAAAGCATCATACACGGGACCTCACTTAACGTCTCGTCCGAAAGACTGTTAGTAAGTTTAGTTATGTTAGGTGGGAAACACTGAAAAGCATTTCTGTTTTTGACCGTCTGGAGTAGGGATCAAACCCACAACCTTCAGATCAGCAGTCAGTAGCCCTTACCACTAGACCACTTGTCCACCTTTAATTTTGTAAATAGGTGGCAACTATATATATAAGTGCAGTGACCAAGAACCATAACTCTATGTGACTATTTTGTCACCCTGTTTTCAAATTATCTCCCTTTGTTTAATTTAATTAAGTATTCAATTGATTGACTTGAAACTTTAAATATAAGTAGAATAGCATATAGGAGAAGTGTTGTGACTTAAAGAAACCTAACTCAAACTGGTACAATTCTTGAATTATTTCCCTTTAACCAAAGAAGTAATGATATTTCCCTTTTCCTTCTTAGTCCTGTTTCTATGAAACATCAGTTAGTAACAAACATGTACTGTGGGGATGGCAATGTTAACATTGCTCTTATTTTCTTGATAATAAATTTAATTTTAGGAAAATAGTTGGACACAACAGTGACATTATTCAGGTCAGAATTACCTTGCAGTTCCAGTAAGTATTAATACCAGATCTTCAAAACAAAGGTGACAGTCAATGAGCCGATCTTGGAAAGTACTTGACTGCCAAAACCTGAAATAAAGTCAGATCAATTAATTATCATTGAAATGATTACTTCTAGTAAGATAAAACAATAATAATTAATGAAGTATTATACACCTATTGTCAAAAGATATATAGATGCATGTAAAAACTACCACTTTTATTATTAATTAAATAGTACAGCTCTGTCTGATTCGGTATGGATGATTCTGATATGTATCCGATGACAAGTAGTGCGAATCAGGGATGGGTACAATTACAATTTAATTAATTATAATTAATTACACTTTTTTCAACTAATTAAAAATAATGATTAATTAAGCCAAAATTCAATTACTTCGAATATATCAATTTGCACATATAGATGAATCATAACAGGCACATCAGTCATAGTTCACTCATTTAGCTGTTCTCATTAGTATATATTGAGCGTAGATTCAGGTCTTGAACCTAGTAGCTTCAGTTTTATTTTAGACTATACAAATTTTGGCACTTTGTAAACTTCCATTTAACCATTTTCTCATGTATCGATATTTCAAAATGTGCATAGGCGGATCCAAGGGGGGCGGACCCGGCGTACGCCCCCCCAAAATAAAGTCAATTCATTTGTTGTATCACACTAAATCACATATTTAAAGTCATTTTTGTTCTGCTTTCTGCGCGCACAGCGCGCAATTAACATTTTCCACTAACCACAGACACTTCGATAGACTCTCTGCAGCCCGGTTTTTCAGGTCGAACTTTGCGATTCTGATGTATCGCTCTTTTTGCACATTGATTCTCTTTTCGCTGCATTTTATGACAACAAAGATGGATGCGTATTAAATGGAGCTACCGGGGTGATTCGCCCCCCTGGACCCCCTAGCAGGGCTTTGCCCTGCACCCACCAGGGGACCTTGCGGCCCCCTGCTCATTTTTCATTTCACGACCCCCTAACACTAAATCCTGGATCCGCCCCTGATGTGAATTGATAATCGATCGACCAAAAATATTGTCGATACATCAATATCGCTTCTATAGATGACAGCTCTATTTAATAACAATGAAGGTTTGTCAAGTTTATAATATGTACTACTGAGTCTACATCAATATGTTATTGTGAAAAACTCATAAATGGTAAGCCATCATGAAGTAATTAAAATCAATGGGTACAAGTGTGCCACACTCAACCTAAACATTCTTAGTTTTCAAGTCTAGAAATTAACAGACAAAGAAAACACAGCACCTACAACGAAAATATTCTTGTGAGCCATGCCAACAGTATGTAAATATGGTGCATTCTGAAGTTTACATTTACACAAAAGCTTCGCCCCTGGCTAGTAGATCATCTTTTAGCCATGCCTTTGCGTACAGGGCTTTAACACTACAACAATTAAATTTCCTTACAAATGTGCTTTTCAATAATTTTCTCACGGGGGTTGGTGGGGGATAGACCTATCCAGATAATTTCATTTGTCATAGAAGTAAAATTTTCTCCGTCTAGTTTCACTAACTAACCAGGCCTAGACACTAACTTTTTTGGCCACTGGTCCGACAGGGCAAAAGCGCCAAATTTGTAAATAGGACAGTTACTGGTCCTCGAGAATTTTCACTGGTCCTTCTGGATTTTCACTGGTCTCGGACCAGCGGACCAGTGTTAGTGTCGAGCCCTGCTAACATGCACCTCTTTTCGAGTTTATTGGCAGGTGTGCTGTTTAGGGCAGACTTAAATTCAATTAAGAGACAGCAAGGGATGTAAAACAAGGAATCCGGGTGCGTTATTCCAGCTCCTTCCAAATAATGAAGACTCCTTGGTTCTTAAACATACCCAGCGAAAAACACCGATACGCATGAGACTACCTTTGAGTCCATGCAGACAGATAAGCTGTCTCCAATTGGCTGCTTTTGAATTCTGATGGTCCAGCCACAGCTAGTAAGGTACTGTTAGCGTCGAAATGGTTTGACTACTGGGCCATGCGATTCGGCCAACTGATTCAAAACGCTGACAAATAGCAGGGTTCCGACAAATATTCTGACACAAAATTCCCTGATCAAACATCAGTTTTCCCCGTCCCTGCCCTGGGTCAGGACAACAACACCCCACCCACCGTTGGCGTATAGTCGAGCATGCATGATAAAACTCATCTATGAATTAGATATAGTTCTTTGAACAGTGACACAGTGTACTTAATGTAACACTCTGCTTATATACGCTTAGAAATCATGGCAAGCACTTTTCGGAACTGCGTACAAACGGCTGACAGTCTACTTTCACTTTCGATGTGTTTTGTTTACAGAAGTGATGATTTATATTTTATTGTTATGTTAGTCTATGTTCTCCGATGTAGGAATTCAGGATCCGAAATGTAACAACGTCGAAGAAATATTGCATCTACAGACTACACGCAATATTGTTTATTAAATTACAATATAAACAAGCGTTTTACCTTGCAACCTGTCTTCATCGATGAATCTGCACATCCGCCCGCATGACACCGTCGTAAGAAATGTAAGTGCCGCGCATGCGCACTTATCCCAGTCGCACGAATATAACACCTCTGACGATTCTTACGGGACACCGGGGTATAACAGAAATGTTAAGAAACGGTGTTAAGCCCGAATAAACACTGAACAAAACTTAAAAACCAGATAGTATTGAAAGACCTATATCAACAACATCTGTATTATTGACAAAACGCATACAAGGTCAATACACTACTGAACTGTATATAAACCATGAATAAGACAGGTATTGTTATTTTATAGTGTAGGTGTTATTGTATTGATACTGTGTGTAGGTGTTTTTGCCCCGGGGACACGCGTATCCAAATACGAAATGTTCAATTCTGACGACAGATTAAATGTATTCACTAATATCTCTTTCAATATTCGGTTATTTTACACGAATCATTTAAAAACATGTTTTATAATACATACTTTAGCTTTCCTTTAAATCTCATCGCATTTTATGTTTTATGAGATTTATTGAACAAGAAAAACATCCATATACATAGATATGTATATGAACATAAAGTCGTTTTCTAGTTGTTTAGGCAAGGTATATATATTTATGTGTGTTTATGATTATTTATAGTGTTAACAAAGGGAAGTCACTCTTCCACTTGGGGTGAATAACCCCAATTTTTCTCTCCCTTGTATTCAGGAGAAGTTACTCTTACCGACATAAATAAGTCAAACAGAGTTCCCTCCCCTGGAATATCAAGGGAAGTAACTCTTGATTACAGAGTACCCTCCCCTGATTATCAGGGGAAGTCACTCTTACCGACTTAAAATTAGTCAAACGGAGTTGCCTCCCTTGAAAAATCAAGGGAAGTAACTCTTGATTACAGAGTGCCCTCCCCTGATTTTCAGGGGAAGTCACTCTTACAGACTTAAAATTAGTCAAACGGAGTTGCCTCCCTTGAAAAATCAAGGGAAGTAACTCTTGATTTCGGAGTTCCCTCCCCTGATTTCAGGGGAGGTCACACTTACCGACTTAAAATAAGTCAATCGGAGTTGCCTCCCTTGGCAAATCAAGGGAAGTTACTCTTGATTACAGAGTTCCCTCCCCTGAAAATCAGGGGAAATCACTCTTACCGACTTAAAATTAGTCAAGCTGAGTTCTCTCCCTTGAAAAATCAAGGGAAGTAACTCTTGATTACACAGTACCCTCCCCTGATTTTCAGGGGAAGTCACTCTTACCGACTTAAAATTAGTCAAACGGAGTTGCCTCCCTTGAAAAATCAAGGGAAGTAACTCTTGATTACAGAGTTCCCTCCCCTGATTATCAGGGGAAGTCACTCTTACCGACTTAAAATTAGTCAAACGGAGTTGCCTCCCTTGAAAAATCAAGGGAAGTTACTCTTGATTACAGAGTTCCCTCCCCTGATTATCAGGGGAAGTCACTCTTACCGACTTAAAATTAGTCAAACGGAGTTGCCTCCCTTGAAAAATCAAGGGAAGTTACTCTTGATTACAGAGTTCCCTCCCGTGATTTTCAGGGGAAGTCACTCTTACCGACTTAAAATTAGTCAAACGGAGTTCTCTCCCTTACTAAAAATCAAGGGAAGTAACTCTTGATTACAAAGTTCCCTCCCCTGATTTTCAGGGGAAGTCACACTTACCGACTTAAAATTAGTCAAACGGAGTTGCCTCCCTTGAAAAATCAAGGGAAGTAACTCTTGATTACAGAGTTCAGGGGAGGTCACTCGTACCGACTTAAAATTAGTTAAAAGGAGTTGCCTGCCTTGAAAAATCAAGGGAAGTAACTCTTGATTACAGAGTTCCCTCCCCTGATTATCAGGGGAAGTCACTCTTACCGACTTATAATTAGTTAAACGGAGTTGCCTCCTCTTGAAAAATCAAGGGAAGTTACTCTTGATTACAGAGTTCCCTCCCGTGATTTTCAGGGGAAGTCACTCTTACCGACTTAAAATTAGTCAAACGGAGTTCTCTCCCTTGAAAAATCAAGGGAAGTAACTCTTGATTACAAAGTTCCCTCCCCTGATTTTCAGGGGAAGTCACTCTTACCGACTTAAAATTAGTCAAACGGAGTTGCCTCCCTTGAAAAATCAAGGGAAGTAACTCTTGATTACAGAGTTCCCTCCCCTGATTATCAGGGGAAGTCACTCTTACCGACTTAAAATTAGTCAAACGGAGTTGCCACCCTTGAAAAATCAAGGGAATTCACTCTTGAGTTCGGAGTTTCCTCCCCTGATTTCAAGGGAAGTCACACTTACCGACATAAAATTAGTCAAACGGAGTTGCCTCCCTTGGCAAATCAAGGGAAGTAACTCTTGAGTTCGGTGTTCCCTCCCCTGATTGTCAGGGGAGGTCACACTTACCGACTTAAAATTAGTCAAACGGAGTTGCCTCCCTTGGCAAATCAAGGGAAGTTACTCTTGATTACAGAGTACCCTCCCCTGATTTTCAGGGGAAGTCACTCTTACCGACTTAAAATTAGTTAAAAGGAGTTTCCTCCCTTGAAAAATCGAGGGAAGTAACTATTGATTACAGTGTTTCCTCCCCTGATTTTCAGGGGAAGTCACTCTTACCGTCTTAAAATTAGTCAAACGGAGTTGCCTCCTTTGAAAAATCAAGGGAAGTAACTTTTGATTACAGAGTTCCCTCCCCTGATTTTCAGGGGAAGTCACTCTTACCGAGTTAAAATTAGTCATTTATGCATTTTTTACTACAATAAGGTTTATTTTTTAGCTAATTTCCCCAACAATCTTTTGTTTAATTTTTGTAAGATGAATGATTAGAGATTGTTTTAACCCATTTATGTTAATAATTTATAATATAATGATCCTAAATACAAAAATGTATAAAGAAAGCATTATCGTAGGGTAGATCGCACCGTATCTGATGAAGCGTTTATGAGAATGTCGTAAACGCTTAAAATTTCGCAGTGAAGTCACTGACACTCAATTTAACAACCCGCTGGTGACGTTTTTGCATTCCCAAAATTATTTAATGTTTGTCTTCCACTATACACCAAACTGGATTCCAGAAAACAAATGCCGTGAGGCTACTTACAGTGTACTGCGGATAGTCAACAGATTTTCCATAAGATGAAAAATCGGACAGGGAATGCAAGACTTAACAGAAACAGCTGGGCACGAAACTCACTGCGGGTGCCTACAGGTACGACACGCGCATTGGGATAGATAGGTCCGGGTTCGATTTCCGTCTGCGCCACAGCTCATTTTCTCGGAGCAAAATTAACCAATAATGTTCAACTCCACCAAGCTGTGAATTGGTACCTGTTCATGTTCGATAGTCTTGGTCGTCGCATCTCCATGTTGTCTGCACACAAACAAACCAGGAGAGAAGTAGACCCGATATTAGTACTTGAGCGCCGGTTTCTTTAGGTAGCCAAATGCCTAGGGGAAGTTGAATGCCGAAGGGTAGCTGGATAGCTGAAGGCGGCTATTATATAATTATATACGGTATACCGCGGTATACCGTAAACCGGATATTGCTAGTGAAGGTGAGTAATGTTATCAATTTCACGACATTATAGTGTGCACAAGGATTAGTTCAGAGACAATAATTTCCAACTTACTGACTACTTACATCATCTCAACTAGGTTTTAACGTATTCGGATATTTTCATAACTTTATTGTACGTCATATTAGAACAGGTATGTTTCGTAGTGTTAAAGTGTTAAAATTACTCAGTACTTGTTCGCTGCTCACTCGCAATTTTGTCCACATCACTTTAAATGCGTTTGGAATGAACGTATTACCCAGATATATTTTTGAACTGGGCATACTGTTGTACTGAACCTAAATGTCTTAAGTCCAAATTTCAGAAACAATTGATCGAAGAACAACAAAGATACACACCAAAATACAAATGTAGATAAGTGCGTGTACAGCGTATTGATGTTTACTGTACAGAGTATTGTACATAATTAGCTCACGCTTATTAAACTAGGAAATCAGCCAAAAATAATACTTAGTACCAATTTAACATTATAACTATTTTTCATGAACCTCAAATGAGTGAATTTGAAAATTTGAGTGCTGAGTGTAAGTATTGGTTGTACTTTTGAACAATACATAAAAGCGTCCGTACCATAGTTAAAATAATTATTTCTCAAACTGGTGTACATATACAGTATTACATTTAAAGTCTCTGAGGGATGCTCGGACCCACATCAGGATTCGTCATTCCAGCATGTGTAAAGTACATGTAGTGTTTACACTCTCCAATTTGCTACAGATATAGACAAAATAAGTAATATTTGCCAAATATCTCTGGTTATACCTCGCATTTACTAAATTTCCGTGAGCATACCCCGTACTCTGTACAGCAATACTCCGTACATCAGTGAGCAATACTAAAGCAATACTCTGTACACTAACATTTTTATGTATTCTCAAAAAGCACCGTTATTCATGACTCCGTTCCTGGTAAAACATTAACAACATAAACTTGGTCACTGGCCCGGATGTTCTTTTGCTCGATTCAAGTAATGTAGTTTAACGAGTAAATATAAACAAAAACATCTTTATTTGACAGACCGAGTATTTTTTGCGTGAGGAACGAGTTTGGTCTTTTAAATACCCTTTTAAGTACTCCCTGGTCTTTGCCGGTTTCAGGGACCAGGTACTTTTGTATAAAATTTACACTCAAAACACTCAGAAAGACAAAACAGCGTCTCTGAACTTACCCTGTTGCGAAATTGGATATAACATTACTCACCCTACTAGCAATAGCCGGTGTACTGTATACCGCAGTGTTTCCGTATTCTTGTTGACCGAATAGGCCGGACACATGTATTAAATGTTTAATACATTGTATAATATTATCAATAGCTATGCGAATAAATGTGTAGATTGTAGACCGATAGACATTGTTCAATAGTGGGCTTGATAGTACTTCAAGACAACATACAGCGGGGCTTCTCTTTTACATTCTGGGAGAGCGTTGTTAGTAGGGGTTATCATTTCTAGGGGACAAGTGGTATCGAAATACACGTAGGGACCTACTTGCAAGTAAAGTGACGTGGAGAGTAATTAACAAAACGTGTATTTCGAGTGTGCGGATCAAGCAGACGCTCAGCATAGAATGAAAAATCTGGCTTCTCATGTCTCATGATAACAGGTAGCTCAAAGTGCTTATAACTCGATTTATGTAATTGCTTGTAGACTCTACTCGTAGATTATACTCGTAACCAGACAGACTTACAGTACGATACTGGCACCTGCGATTCTACTGTTAACAACGATGCAGTACAATATTATTATTTAATTATCTCGAGTAAAAACAATGTGGATTTCATCCCAAGAAAATGTTAAATTATCAATTCCAGGCCTGCATTTATCCATAATACAAGTATTAAAACAGACAACAACGGCAGTATCATAACTGTTTTGCATTGGACATGTGCAGTATCTACGGTATAACTCGTGCATTATCCATTTTATGTCACCAAGCGTGGAAAACTTGCCATTCTTAGAAAGATACCGATGTCAGGGCATACATCAATGCGAATAAATGTGCTACTATTATTTTACTACATATTCACTAAAGTTGAGCTTTCTCCGCGGTCTATAAGTATATTTAATTATTTTTTAAAGACCAAACTACTGACTTTTTCACATATGTATCAAGTTTAAAATATAATGTGACGTTTGTGATCGAATAAAACACATATCCGTGTCGAGGAAGAACCACTGCACACGTACATGTTCTTCGTTTTACTGGTGTAGACACGAAATAAATGAAACAGGCACAAAATACCTAACCTCTTGAATGTTGAAAAATTTGCCGTAGGCTAACACAGCAGTATTCACGGGGTGATAGGGTGCCTGCCTTCTCTTGAATCGACGTGTCCAACTTTCAGACGATGTTCAGCCTCTAGTAACGCTTGTGTCCAGGAACGTATAACGCCCGATAGGCTACAGCGGTTTCTATAGGGGCGTGAATCACAGGAGAACATTCCTCAGCTTATACCACTTCCCATTTCTTGCAAGGTTTGGCTATGATTCCTGTGATATGATATGAATGCAGCATACGACCTACGTAATTCTTCATAAGGTACTTACATTTCTTAGACATAACACCTATTGTCTCACCCAATTCCACGCCTCTTGCGTAATTCATCGAAACATTCATGAAAAAACATTGTATAACAAATATGTTCTCTAAAAATAAGTCCATACTTTTGTTAAATGATAACAATATTCAATGACGCTCAGCATCACCTGTCCTTCACAAGATTAGTGCTCATGAATCATGTATACGACTATAACTTATAACTTAAAACGCCAAGAAAAGAATGTAAAGCGTGATAAGTATCCATAGCAGTAGGCCTACACATAACTTCATATAATTAGTATATACTACATAAAGTAACACGCGCTCTGAGTATAATTGATTTGAAAACAACATAAACATACGTATGAGCAGGATACATGCGCGGTTCAGGATTTTTTTCTCCGAGGGGTTCTGACACATTTTGTTTCTCAGGGAGGGATCAGACCAGGCAGTTAATTTGCAACGAGGCTGGGACAGCAAGCTCTTTTATATGGTTGTCCTAATTAGACTTTTAATTCAAGCCCCCTGCCAAACTTGTAATAAGATAAAAATAATTAAATTTCAAGGGATCTGATCCCCTCTGCGACTGTCTATGGAATAGATCATCGAAATGCAGGACAAACGTATTCATTTTAATACTGTCACAGTGATATTTTGACTCAAATAAAGTGTGGTGCTTCTTTTTGCCTTGTCGTTTATACATTATATTTAACATTATAGATTTACATGCTTTAAATATAATGGTAATAGTGTTGTAGACTGTTGTATAGTCTCTGACAACATATATAAAGATATTTTTATGTTCATGATCACAATCCATTAATTAGTGACCATGGCGTAATATCTGTTAAAATTAGAGCAACTTTTCTAATAAGCCCACCAGCTCCTAGCAAACAAAACCTTCAAAACATAAAGTCAACACATGTTTGGGTCAAAGAATCCAGTTTACTGTTCTCGAAAGTTTTAGAATCTGATGAAGTTAAGTCAAAAGTTTCTGAACTGATTGAAGATTGTAGTAAATGTTTGTGTAATCCAGACAAGACACATGCACCAATTGATAATATTGTCGAATCAATCAATGACATTTTTAGGAAAGTTTGTGAACAATCGCTGAAGAAGAAAAAATCAAAACAGAGGAAAACGAATCAAACGGAACAAGTGGTATGATAGCCAAGTGTATGACTTGAGAAAAAGACTTAGACAAAAAAGTATGAACTATGCTAATAATCCATCCGACCCAATTGTTAGAGGATCATAATACAAATTTAGAAAGTTTTACAATAAATTGTGCAAGAAAAAGAAAAGATAGTATAAAAACCTCATCATGCAAAAGCTTAATGAATTATATGACGATGACCCAAGTAAATATTGGGCAGTGGTCTAAGATCAGAAAGATGAAAATGAAACACAAACAGATCATGCGGAGAAGATTTCACCTGATACTTGGACAAAACATTTAAAACAACTTGTTTAGTGTGAAAAAAACAGTTTGAAATTCAGCACTCATACTTTGATAATATACTTCAAACAAAAGAAAAGCTATCTACTTTTAATGAGCTTGACTATCAGATCACTAATAAAGAAATAGAAACTGCTCTTAAGAAACTTAGAAAAGGGACATCCTCTGGACTAGATGGTATATCAAATGAGATGCTTTTATGCGATAAATATTATAAGTCAACACTAATCGATCTCTTCAAATACAAATAACTGTAAATGTTTTCAATTTAGTTCAACCGGGAAACGTACAACAAGCGCGTAGCTACAGTCTGTAGCTCAATATTCGTGTAGATTCAAACTGGTGCTAGGTTCATAATCCGCCTCACGCAATACTGTAGTTGGACTGCTTAGAAATTAAACATGAATCAGCCACTATGGTTCTCTAGTGTATATGGGTCCAGGGACATGCTCCCTCGTATTTTTCTGACCAGTGCATTTCTAGACATACCGAGCTGAAAAACTGAAACAATCGACAATGGTAGGATCATAATCAACAAAATTTAATAAACCCTTTTCTTGTCAGATTTTTCTGTGAAACTTGTACCACAGGAACTTGCATTTATAACTTGAAAAAAAAATGAAAAAAAAATTTGAAATTTAAAAATTTCACTATATTTTTTTTCAATTTTTTTTTCATTTCTTTTTCAAATTATAAATGCAAGTTCCTGTGCTTGTACGTACATGTAGAGCTTTTTAAAGATATAACCCCGGTGTATTTCTGTCTATGGAACATACATTTGTAAGCTTCGTTTACATTAGCGTTCTTAGTAAAAATATATGTGAGCCAGTCTCCAGGAAAACCTGCTATATATTGACATCATGTAAGTAAGTAAGTAAGTAAGTAAGTAAGTAACGACTTTATTTATAGTAGATAACATATTTGGTGTTATACCAATTTTCAATATGATCTACAGAATAAACATGATAATATACAAACAAATTTATAAAGAAAATGAAACAGTATTAGTTAAACTTAACAATATAGGATACTCATGTAGTGTTTAAATAGTTAACCTATAATTAAATAGCGTAGTATACATACAAAATCAATAATCAACTGTGAACAAAAGTACTATTCAATATGTATATACCGTATATTGTATAAAAACGATAATATTAAGTCCGACAGGAAGGCAGCACTCAGCTTAACCAGCCGGGCACAGAAAACATATAAGAAGCACAGACACTGTTCAACGTAAAAATCTAGCAACTACAAAACACGGCATCCCGTCCCGAAAGTCTGCCGCATCAGTCAGTCAAACTAAAACGGAACGAGAGCCAGTTGACAAGAAAATAACACGCCACAAGGACAATCTACAACATATATATATAGTGTACATGCAATTTTGAAAGATACGAAGCAGTTTTGTGCTGGACTACGAAATTGCAGTATGGCACATACAAAATGAACAAAGCTTAACAATAAGGCACAATGGCAAAATAGTTTTGTATTTTTAACATTGAGATATGTATGCATAGATTATTATGTAGTATTGTGTTTCCAATTCAAGAAATGTCTAATAAAAGAACTTGTGTTCTCTGCCTGTCTAATATGTAATGGAATATCATTCCAAATAGATGCTCCTGAATAGGAAAAAGATTTCTTAAAGAATTCCATGTTTGGATGTGGTACAACCAACTCTTTATTCGTTGTTGATCTTAGTCCAGGATTAGCATTTAATACAAATTTATCACTTATATATTTTGGGACTTTATTGTGCATCGAGTTATACATTAAAACAGCTTTTTTATATGTTATTCTTTCATGAATTGTCATCCAAGTTAGTTTAATGAAGAGTTCTTCTGATTGATGGTCATACGGTTTATCCAGAATTACTCTAGCTGCCCTTTTTTGAAAGTTGTAAAGTTTATCTCTGAGTTCTTTGGCACATGACCCCAAATTGTACAGCAATAGTCGAGGTGGGGCAGGATATAAGCATTGAAGAAAAGTTTACGAGGATCTATATTAAGACAATGTTTGATGCGTAGTAGTAGGTATTGTAGAGAGTTACATTTTTTAAGAACATGATCAACTTGCCTTTTCCATGTTAGAGTTTGATCTACAAAGATACCAAGCAGCTTTTCTTCTTTTGAATTTGAAAGCACTTGATTGTTAAGTATTATATTTGAATCATCATATTCAGATATGTCTTTTAACTTTCGGTGAGATGCAGCAACATACATAACTTTAGTTTTTTGTGCATTTGGTATCATGTCATTTTGTGCGCACCAAGTTTCAGTGATGTTAACTTGCTCTTGTAGGGATGTGTTAACGTCGCTGAATGTTTTACCTGAAGCAGACAGTGTTGTGTCATCAGCGAACATGTTGATTTTTGTGTTATTATGTTGATAGAGGGGAAGATCATTTATGTAGATAATGAAAAGGAATGGTCCTAAAACTGATCCTTGCGGAACTTCCGCATGTATACCCTTTGCATCTGACAACTGACCTGATATGCTAACTTTTTGGAAACGGTCTGTTAAATATGGTGAGAACCACTTAATTGTTTAGGGCTTAGCTTATAACACTCCAATTTCTTGAGTAGTAGTTTATGGTTGATAAGGTCAAATGTTTTGTTAGATCTAGGAACACAGTTCCATCAACTTCATGATAATTTATAGTGTCAATCCAATTGTCTATTATATTTGTGAGCGTTGTCTCACATGAGTGGAATTTTCGAAATCCCGATTGATGACTACTTATAAGATCATTTTTATCAAGAAATAGTTTTAAGTGATTTGAGACATGTCTTTCATATATTTTTGAAAGAACTGGTAGAATAGAAATAGGTCTGTAGTTGCTTACATCTGCTTTTGGTCCTTTTTTGAAAATAGGTGTTATTTTTGCAATTTTAAATGATGCTGGATATATTGATTTACAGATGCAGAGATTTATAATGTTTTGTAATGGTTTAGATATTATGTCATACCCTATCTTAAGAAATTTGGGCCCAAGACCATCAATTCCGGTGGATTTACCAGGGTCTAGTGATTTAGTTCTTTTTCTAGGAACTCGAGTGAGATTTCTGGTACTTCAAATTCTTGCTCACTTTTTAAATTTGCATTTACAAAATCAATTATTTCATTAAAATCATAATTACTGATATCAATAGATGGGACTTTCTTAAAGACACTGGAAAAATAGTTGTTGAATTCTTCCGCTGTTTTTAATGCCTCAGTAATTGGGTTTCCATTTTCATCTTGAATGATGTTTGATTGATGGCTTGTTTTTTTACCAGAAATATCTTTAAGGTTTGTCCATAGAATTTTGGGATTGTTTTTGTTTTCGTTTATTGTATTTGAATAGAAAGACTTTTTCGCCTCAAATGATAATTCCTTTACTTTTCCCCTTAATTCTTTAAATAAAGTATTATCATCTGATTGTTTTGCTTTGTCTCTAGCTTTAATGGTTTCAGATATTTTATTATCGAGGTACATTTTTTTGTTTGTATTATTATGTAACTACTGCATGTAACAAGCTTTTAAAAAAGCTTTCAAATAAGAAAAAATGGCATATCAATAGATTTAATTTTATGTCATTTATCCATATATCACTATATCTTAGCTTTAAAATTTCTTATGAATGATGTCGAAATAATTTACTTCGTTGCTATGGCGACCAATTTCAGAAAAGTACTCTGATTGAGAAAAACGAGGAGTTAGGTGTTTAGTCTTTCTCTAAATGTGAACATTTACAATTTGGTTGTATATTTTAAAACTTAAAACATCATTCTAAAACTTGATACCATTTTGACCAGTTTACGTCAAGAATTGATCAAATGCAGTATTTATAAAGTACTTGTTACAACGACGTCGAATAACGTTTGAATGACGCTTGCGACGTCACCCAAAAAGGGTCTGAATAGGGCTTCAACTTAACAGCTGTAACGTCCTTAAAAATCATGATATTAACAAAATTTCTTTTGCATTTGGCTTCATTAAGATTACTTTTTCAGATTATTAAAAATCTCAAAATCAAATGTTTTGTTAAAATAGCAGGTTTTCCTGGAGACTGGCTCAATTGTGTTATTGAGTATAGGCACCTTTATTATAGGGGCCTGGGGCCGTTCTAAAAACACCATATTCTTGATATCAAGAAATCATGACTATATTTTGATATCAATAATTCATTTTATGATATCCTGAAATTATGTGGATTCAGCGGATAGGCCCATTTGGATACAGGCAGCTACGCGCCTGGATGTCTTAGGGCTTGACTCGATACAAGAAAAATTATTTGGTGGTGTTAATCGAGTTGAAATTGTCAAGTTCAATTCAACAAATGTATATCGTCATAGTAGAGGCATTTGAAGTGAAGTAATTCCTTTGATTTGTAAAAAAGTTCAATTCAATATTTCGTTGCTAATTGTGTGCCAATAACTAGATTAGTGCCAGTACAGTAGGGTGGTGATTTGATTGAAGAACTTGTTCAGTAATTTTGACATTCAACTAATCGGTCTCGCCAAATTTGTACTTCCGGTATTGCCTCAAAAAGGCTTAAACCCTGAAATATCGTGTCAACAGCATGTATTTTGTTAAAAGTTGACAACTTGTACTTAATATATTGTATAATTAACCTAGATATGTCAAGTAGAGCGTTGAGAAAGTTGCACGGGAACGACCTCGGCATCCCTGACTTACCGGATGGTCCGGTCGATTCTGATGATGAGGGGCCAGATGTTCCAATTGTTGCAAAGAAGAGGAAGAACAAAAAGAAAGTAGCGGTTGAAAATCTTTTTGAACTGGTGAGAATTTGACTGCATGTTTTGAGGCTAATCATGTGGCACGGTGGTCGAGTGGAAAACGCTCTGATCAAGAAGGCCGGACCCTAGTTCGATCCTCGGACGGGGCTCTTGGTAACTACAGATGAACTGGTTGATAACCCAGAGGTAATCTCGCGAGTATCGGTGCTATACACCAGTCGCGTTAAAGAACTAAGGAGTCTATTCAGAACGAGCTATGGAAACACACCCAGATTCCTTGTGTCATACCTCTGTCTCTTCTGTTCATATCTTCACAATTTCACAACAACATCTCTTCATTGATTTTAAATCTGCCCTTGTCAGACACACCTGCACAGGTGCTTGGCATGTGGTTATGGCACACTAAAGTCAGGCCTAGACACTAACTATTTTGGCCACTGGTCCGACAGGGAAAAAGCACCAAATTTGTAAATAGGACAGTTACTGGTCCTCCAGAATTTTCACTGGTCCTTCTGGATTTTCACTGGTCTCGGACCAGCCGACCAGTGTTAGTGTCGAGCCCTGATAGTCTAATAAAAAATAAAGTTTCGGATTACTAATAAAGTATAGAAGCCTAGACTCTTTACTAGTTCTAGTAAAGATTCCATACATGTATCTTTAATTTTAAATGGAGTTGGGTAAACGTCCATTTCTCTTTTAACAGTCAATTTTCAAAAACTTAGGTTTTCATTCTGTAGCAGGGTTGATCTAGTCAGTAAGTACTGACTAGATCAAACAAAAATTGCATGAATGAGATTTACCTGCAATTTTTGTTTTTCAGCTGAATGATGTTGAAGACGTGCCAGATGAAGAAAATCAACCTGAAGAAGTGGACACACATCAAGAAACAGAACCTGTCAGTCAGACAAATAGTAAAAAGAAGAAAAAGAAGAAGAAAAAGAAAGGAAAGGACCGAGATACAAGCAATAATGCAGAACCTCAGGAGGTAGGTCTAACTGTTCACCAAAACTTTCAAGTGTTTGAAAATCAAATTTTTTCAAAGTTCATCAAGGCATTGGTTTCTTACTTGGCATGCCTGTTAACCATCATAATCATCTTAATTTGTCAAAGCCATGTAACACTATACTGCATTTCAACAGAATTATGGCCCCCTGATTGACAATAATAATAATAATAATAATAATATTTATTTGGTATGAGATGCATATAACATGGCACATCAAGTCAGATAACAAATATCACCAAATAACAAAAACCATATTCAATGAAACACAAAAATACAAGTACAAAAGTATATCTTAAGAATTTGCATATCAAAACTGAGCAGAAAGAAGCCTAGCTAGTTATTATGGACAAGGCGTCCACCGTGGCATAAGCGTTTATTATTTTTGTATTATTTTTTTATTATTTTTGTATTATTTTAGGGTGAGGATGAGATTGATGCTAGTATCCGGGAAGTGAACAGAATGTTGAATAATGGTAACATCGGTGAAGGGGAGATAAGTGCATCAGCTGATGTTCATTACAGTGCCAATAATAAAGCATTGCTTATGGTTGAACACAAGTAAGTATACAGACTATATCTGGGGTTCCATTTGACTCGGGGTAGGGGTTGTGACCCATTAAATTTCCTAAAAGTCACAATTTGACCCTCAAGATTTCGGTTTGAAAGTCATTTTATCTTAAAAGCATGGGTATTATGACTATAAAATGGAAAAAAATAGTCTAGAGTATCAAAATGACCCTTCAGCTTCATAAGCTAGTGAAACCTCAGAATAAAATTTATGCATTTGACTATATTGCCTTAAGGTACTTGCCTAATGCTGCATATCTTGAGATCGCTATAATTCAACATCACATATGTTGATGAAGGAGGGACAGGGGCTAAGAGTCTAAACACGACATCCTTCTTAGAAAATAGTTAATCATACCCACAAGCAAAGTAGCTGTTTTGATTTCTCGTTGAAAAAAATAGCTGGTTGGGCCCCCTGAGAAAAATTGATGGATCCATGAATGTCACAGATGCAAAAATATGAAGAGGGGTAAAAAAAACCACCTAAATTTCTGAATTTTCATTTGTGGTTGCTCCTTATTATGAGAATGAATTGACTTTGTTAGATGATTCTATTTTATTTGATAGTTTGTTTTATCATTAATTCTTCTGTCTTGTTCTTAGACTATTATTGTTTTATATTTTTGCAGACACCTGAATTCGGAGAATGAATTAAAAAGAATATTTGGATCTAGAGTAATACGTGAAGAAGGATCGTACGTATATTGGTTACAGAAATTATTGTATGCCCCTATATCATCATTATGGGGCCCTGACTGGGGGCATATTTTCGGGTTGGTCTATCACAAAAGAACTAGTTAATCCTCCTAATAAATGAGAATGCTATCACCTAATCACTTCAAACTGCTTATGTGTCTTTTAGATTACGTAAAATTTTAATGATTAGAAGGGACAGAGCAAAACTTATTATGTAACATCATGCATTGTGATTGGCTGATAGAATATGGCGCGAACAAACTACATCATGTGACGATGATGCCAGTTAATAGTCAAATTTTAATGATTAAATGTAGCATTTAACCAACACAGATCAGCGTTTTCATTGGCTCAAAATGTATAGGTTATATTCTGAGGAAGATTTAAAGAAATTAAAACATTCTTGACTTGGAACTCAGCTGTTTGATAGTTACTACAAAGATGTTTAATAATCTGTATCTGTATTATTATTATATTATTAGGAGGAGAAGAGGTCAAGGAAGAAGAAGACAGAAAGCATCATGGATGGCTCAACCTACTGATAGCTGGCCTCCCATAGGAAAAATTGGTTTGTTATTATGTCAAGCATTTTCTCAGTCTGTGTTGCGTATTTGGTACCTTGTATACTTCACCTACATTACGCCAAGTAATTTTTGGCATATTGCCAACCTTGACATGTATATGTTCGGAACATAACTATTGTTCGTTGAATTTTTGATTGACAGAAAATCACAGTGATGAGGGCAAGGAAATGCTATATTAGGGCAAAAAGGCGGATAAAAAAGGCAAAAGGGCGATGCTAAAAAGGGGCAGGGCGTAGCGCCCTTCTATTCCGATCTAGAATAATTGCTACTGCTCATAAAGGAAAGAATATTTTGAGCTGCAATGATTTTAACCAGACTTATGGGGGTATAGTTGTCTGTGAATAGAAACAGCTATATTTGAGTTAGCGTTTAAGGTAACAGAGTACAATCTAAAGTCGGTTAGTGCATGTTGTTTTACCTTCAAATTGAAATGCTTTGACAAGTACCATTTTAAAAGGTCAGTATTTCATATTTGAACATATATAGGGGTTATTAGTCTGTGGAATGGTGACAGCTTTAGTTGAGTTGGTTTTTTTAGTTAGGTTTTACTGTATTATTTTCAGGGTTATCAATGCAGCTGAAGGAAACTAAAGGTGGCTGCCAGTATTTTGTATTTGAACACAGTCAGCAGTACCAGAAGATTGAACTACAGTTTTACGATGCTGTGGAATCACTGAATCCTCAAAACATATCTGTAAGAAATTATTTCGCGAGAAAGTGCTAAAAACATTAATATGGACACTGCAGGAAACTTAAAAACGCGACCATTTGTAGTCGCGAATATGCCCACGATCAGAAAAACTAGTTTGTAAAATCATTAAATATTTGTGTGCGATGAATTTAGAGCAGTCATTGATTTAATCCAAAAAAAAACATTGATATACTGATGTATCGTCTATTACAATATATCAGATGATATGTATAGACGATACATCGGTATAGCAGCCATCTTGAAAATATTATAATATATATATATAAATAATATATACTGATGTATCATCTATTACAATATATCAGATGATACGTATAGACGATACATCGGTATAGCAGCCATCTTGAAAATATTATAATATATATATATAAATAATATATACTGATGTATCGTCTATTACAATATATCAGATGATACGTATAGACGATACATCGGTATAGCAGCCATCTTGAAAATATTAAATTTTGTCCTGTTGCTGATTTCTATGAATTTTCGTGCAGATGATCCTTATGTTGTGTAGCAGTGTGTGACATCATTTTTAGTTCAACGAAAAATCAAAATGGCCTACTTGCGACCATCCTTCGTACTTGTTAAAAGGACATATTGGTTGTTTTGCCAATGATAATATTGTGATTTTTTCCCATTATTTTCTCTTGTAGAATATTTTACAAATGCAGCCTTATCATATAGACGCATTGATTCAACTGAGTGAAGTATTCAGAATGAACGAAGATCACGGAATGGCTTCTGAACTCATTGGTACAAGTTTCTTTTTTGTTTCATATTTTCCTTAACAGCCATATCTAATATATACAGGCATATTTTCCAAGCTTCTTAAGTGGAATTTATTGTTTTTTTGGCGAAAAAGGCAATTTCCGCAAGAAAGTTGTGTCTTGCTGTATATTTAGATAAGTGTTTATAGAACACCTCATACAAATTCATAATATTCTCCACTTACGAAAATGTGACGTGACGTTATGCTCACTTTGAGTTAGATCACTAGCTTGTTTCCGATCCAGTTTTTAATAAGTTATTATGAACATAAATCGAAGCTTTTGACGTGGCGTGATCATGAAATGATAACTGAATCTCACGCACAGTTTCATTATTAATTGTTTTCTTCAAAACTGAATATTTTATTGATAATCTATTGTCGTCCGTCAGTTTTGCTATCAAGGATCGATAACACGTGCGTGACGTAACATATGATAACACAAACCGTGCATAACAACATTAATGACCTATTTTCATCACATTGCTATTACTTGACAAAACCCGGGAGGGTTTAATTTGCATAATAACATAAAAAACCCGTAAAATTCCCCCCCCCAATCAATTGAGGGTTACCTTAGCAACCATAGATTGTAGCATGATGTCGCTGTTATCATGAATATTCGGGGAACATTGCTAATATATGTAGCTACTTAAAGCTAAAGTTTGAGTAAAATTGTAAGGATCATAACAAAATTATAAGCATTTTCTCATTATATATTAATCATCCCTCGTACATAGTATTTATTTTATATTTTTTACATAATTTAGAACGAGCCTTGTTTGCTATGGAGACGTCTTTTCATCCATTGTTTAATATGACGACTGGAACATCTAGACTGGAATATAAAAACCGGGAGAACAGGTAAATCATTAATGATTCAATGGCAAAAATAAATACATTTCATGATTATGAAATCCTCACTGTTCCCAGATTCATTCTGATTGCTGTCTGATGATCTTCTGGCATACTTTTTGGCTAAAATCAGGCCAGAGACTGGACAGACATCTATCGGTCATTGGGGGCATTGTCAAACTAAATCAAGGCTTGGCTTCGTTACAAAGAGATTTGTCTGTGTTTCGTCTTGAACAAATTTTCAGCATAGTTATTGCCCTTGTTTTGAAATCTGGTTTTTGAGGAATTTCCATGTTTCTTGTCGGCAATTAAATTTTGCTGATAAATTCTATATAGAGTGTGAATCTTTTGGTGATAAATTCTACTTAGGGTGTGATTCCATAATTTTTGTTGACATTTTTTTCAGGTCCCTTTATCTAGCGTTATTCAAACATATAGGATTCCTAGGACAGCGTGGCTGTAACAGAACTTCTTTAGAATTTAGTAAACTGTTGCTCAGGTATGTTTGCTTTCTGTTTAACAGTTTTTAGCTCACCTGTCACAAAGTGACAGAGTGAGCTTTTGTGATCACTCTTCGTCCGTCGTCCGTCTGTCTGTCCGCGTCCACAAACGGGTACTTAGGTGGCTACTTTCTATGGACAAACCAGTTGAAAATAGTGAAAACGAAAGTAGAATTGTCTCTTACGTGGCTAAAATTTTCTTTAATGTGGCTACAATTAGACACATAATACCCTTCATTCCGTATTGTAGCCACATAAATACCGTTTCGTTAGAACGTCCGTCGTCCGTCCGTCCACAATTACTTGTGTAGACACTAGAGGTCACAGTTTAAGCCTAAATATTATAAAACTTGGTCACAATGATCATCTCAACAAAATCTAGGTCAAGTTCGATATTGGGTCATCCGGGGTCAAAAACTAGGTCACAAGGTCAAATCATAGAAAAACCTTGTGTAGTCACTAGAGGTCACAATTTTGGCCTAATCTTTATGAAACTTGGTCACAATGATCATCTCAACAAAATCTAGGTCAAGTTCGATATTGGGTCATCCTGGGTCAAAAACTAGGTCACTAGGTCAAATCATAGAAAAACCTTGTGTAGTCACTAGAGGTCACTATTTTGGCCTAATCTTTATGAAACTTGGTCACAATGATCATCTCAACTACATCTAGGTCAAGTTCGATATTGGGTCATCCGGGGTCAAAAACTAGGTCACAAGGTCAAATCATAGAAAAACCCTGTGTAGTCACTAGAGGTCACAGTTTTGGCCTGATCTTTATGAAACTTAGTCACAATGATCATCTCAACAAAATCTAGGTCAAGTTCGATATTGGGTCATCCGGGGTCAAAAACTAGGTCACAAGGTCAAATAATAGAAAAACCTTGTGTAGTCACTAGAGGTCACAATTTTGGCATAATCTTTATGAAACTTGGTCACAATGATCATCTCAACTAAATCTAGGTCAAGTTCGATATTGGGTCATCCGGGGTCAATAACTAGATCCAAGGTCAAATAATAGAAAAACCTTGTGTAGTCACTAGAGGTCACAATGTTGGCCTAATCTTTATGAAACTTGGTCACAATGATCATATCAACAAAATCTAGGTCAAGTTCGATATTGGGTCATCTGGGGTCAAAAACAAGGTCACAAAATCAAATCATAGAAAAACGTTGTGTAGTCGGTTCAGGTCACAATTTTGGCCTAATCTTTATGAAACTTGGTCACAATGATCATCTCAACAAAACCTAGGTCAAGTTCGATATTGGTTCATCCAGGGTCAATAACTGGGTAACTATGTCTTTGGGTCTAAATGTGATGTAAATTATAAAGCATAAGGCAATATGAAAACCTTGTTCATGGAATAGAGGCTACCATTAGGGGTGCATGAACTACTAGGACAGGTGAGCGACCTATGGCCCTTTGGGCCCTCTTGTTATGTAAAAGCATTCTAAGTTTAGCATGCTGAGATTAGGCTGCTGTAATAGAGCTAGACTGTCACCAGTTGTGACATGGTAATCCGGGTTTAATTCCTGATTGTGGCAGTTCATACTAGGGATGTAAACTGTTAACCGTTTAACCTTTCGGACATTCAGTTATCGGTTAGCAAAATCGTTAACCGGTTAATCGAGAAAAATCTAAAAAAAATCCAATCCAGTCATATGTTAAATTCGAGTTCCAAATCGAAGGTGCGAATGCTCGTCAAAAGGGGTCATGATCTATAATCTGCAATTAACAGTTTGACGCATATTATTGTGACCAGAGGGTCACTTAATTGCAGTTGATTTCATATGTTAGTCGTGGACTAGTTTGTTGACCGACATTGTTTTTTCACACAATTGGCAAGCACACGTAAATTACTATTAATTGGAGACAGTATAATACTTTACTCATATCTTACATTTGATTATTCCTCTAATTACAGCCTGGATCCAGATAATGACCCATTATGTGCCTTGTTACTCATATCTTACATTTGATTATTCCTCTAATAACAGCCTGGATTAAGATAATGACCCATTATGTGCCTTGTTACTCATATCTTACATTTGATTATTCCTCTAATTACAGCCTGGATCCAAATAATGACCCATTATGTGCCTTGTTACTCATAGACTTCTATGCTGTACGTGCCGGGGAATTTGATTTTCTTGTTCGTCTGTACAATGAATGGGAGGTAAGTTTACTTATGTAATGTTTTTATGCCCCGGTATCGATAGATCGGGAGGCAAATAGTGATTCACCTGTCCGTCCGTTTGTCCGTCCAGTTAACCCAAATTGACAGTTTCTTCTAGCATCATTATGGCTTGCTACAAAGCTTTCATACTTGCATGGATGTTGTATATGAACACTCTCCACGCGCATGTATCACCTAACCCCATTTTGACCTTCACCATGACCTAATTTTTGACTTAGACTTATTTATGGACAAGGCTTCCACAGGGGGCATAAGCGTTTATTGAACGCAGGCTTGTTATGCATGTGAGGATCCTTATATGGAATATTTAATTATTTATATCTGTGGGGGGCTAATTTCATTGATAACAAAGATGAGCTTGGTCATGAAATGAAGTCCCCATAATAAATCAGTCGCATTTAATACAATGAATGAATTAAACAGAATTAATGCCTGTCTTATACGACCCTGTTCCAGCCTGCCCATTGTACTTGCTGTACCATCTCCTACATGACAAGCCACCATACATTTTATGCCCCGGCATCTACTGATGCGTAGGCATGTAGTGATTGTCCTGTCTGTCTGTTCTTCCTTTTGTTCGTTCGTCCGAAAATGTTTACCAAAACTTTCAAGTTGTTGAAACTCAAATATCTTTGAAGTCCATCAAGACATGGCTTTCAAACTTGGCATACTTGTTTACTACCATAAACACATTGCATTATCAAAGCCTTGAATTCAACAGAATTATGACCCCTGATTGACTTTGTCAGTTTTCATGGACAATGCTTCCACTAGGGCATAAGCATTTACAATGTATTGTATCCACCTAAAATTGATATTTTTCAAATTGAAAGGATTTTGATTTTAATGTTATTTTCTGATCCTTATATTTCAGGCTCATCGAAATCTCACACAACTTCCTAACTTTGCGTTTTCACTTCCACTGACATACTTTCATAGAGAGGAGACAAGCAAGGCAGATGAAATGGTAAGCAAAGAGACTGTTTAATGGTTACTGGGCTGTTCTGGGTAGTGTGCCATTCTTATTACTTGGCCGTTCTGGTTACTGGGCTGTTCTGGGTAGTGGGCCGTTCTTGGAAGTGGGCCGTTCTGGTTACTGGGCCATTCTGGAAAGTGGGCCGTTTCGGTTACTGGGCTGTTCTGGGTAGTGGGCCATTCTGATTATGATTGCGGTCAAGTTGGTGATATGGAAATATAGGCGAATGTGCGGATATATGAAATATGCTAATATTTCCTGTAGCCCAACTCTTCGTATACATGTACAAAGAACTAGGAAATAAACCCACTAATATTTCCACGGATGTCTGAAATCATGAATTTGCTATTTTTGACCCATGGAACAATCCATGTATACAGTATCTGTTGTCAGCATGTTTGATTAAAACTTGAACATCCATTGGTTAAATTTATCAGACTTTATCACTCATAAGTGTCTCCGATTTTCAGACTTTATCACTCTAGGGTGTCTCCGATTTTCAGACTTTATCACTCATAAGTGTCTCCGATTTTCAGACTTTATCACTCATAAGTGGCTCAGATTTTATTACTATGTCACTCTTAAGTGGCTCAGATTTTCAGACTTTGTCACTCATATTAAATGGTCCTGATTTTCAGACTTTGTCACTTAGAGTGGCTCAGTTGAATACACTTGGTCACTCATAAGTGACTTAGATTTTCAGACTTTGTCACTCATAGGATATTCTATTTTACAGATTCAGGACAGTCTACTGATGTTTCCCGGTGTACTGAGTCCATTATTAGATAAATGTGGTGTTCAGGCCGACGACGCAGCATCTCATACTTACTTCAAGGACGCTGATCAAAGGTAGGTGCATCATAGTGTGCATGGCTAAAACTTACCTGAATTTGTGCTAAACTTCAGGGATCTTCAATCCGTGCCACTACAGATTTAAACTTTTAGGGGGAAGAAACGGGCCAAGGGGAGTAAACCAGAGTTGAATGAGGTCATTGGTCATCATACTAAGACCTAGGGGAAAAACGGGGCCTCGACAAAGCTAGACATGATCGTAGAATAGAGTTTATTAGGGGGGAGGGGGGGGGGGGAAATTGATCAGGTGGGGAAAAAAGGCCTGGGCCCGATCTTTCCCCGGGGAAATACTAGACCGGCCCAATTTTACCCATGGAAGACTTGCTGGCGAAAAAGACCGCTACACCGGGGCTTAATATAATGAAACTCATAGCAAATGTGTTACTAATGTCAATGAAGACCATGTGCTGCATCAAGTTCCAACCAAACTGGCTGACATAATGTCAAGGTCACTGTTTACTATCCAATAATGCAGTGGGAAATTATAGCTGTTTTTCGACTGCCTTGTAAGTGTCCAAATATGGCCTATTTTCTTTATTTTTCCTATGTAAATTGACAAATTGTCAGGATATCAGAATTTGCAATGTTTATAACTTTTATAACCCATGAGTGTGTTGTATGGAGATGCAGGCTGAGTGCCTTAGGGGGTTGGACTCCCTTGCTCCTTTGGTCCCTTTCTCCTAAAACAGAATATATTTATTCACAGAGATGATTTTGGTGGAGGTCTTGCCCTGTTTAACTCAGCATTTTCACTTTAGGCCCAATTTCGCAATATCTGTGACAGTTTCATTATGTAATGACTTTGTGTTCCTTTTTGTGCTTTTCTTGCTTGGCTGTTTCTGTTGAGTGTTGCCTTCCTTGTCCCATTTTTCATTACCGGTATCTTTTTTATGCCCCCGTATCGATAGATCGGGAGGCATATAGTGATGCACCTGTCCGTCCGTTCGTTCGTTTGTTCGTCCGTCCTGGTTAACCCAAATTGACCGTTTCTTCTAGCATTAATATGGCTTGCTACAAAGCTTTCATACTTGCATGGATGTTGTATATGAACACTCTCCACACACCTGTATCACCTAACCCCATTTTGACCTTCACCTTGACCTAATTTTGGACTTATTTATGGACAAGGCTTCCACAGGGGGCATAAGCGTTTATTGAACACAGTCTTGTTTAAACACAGCAGTCTACAGTCATAATGATGACCCTATTCTGTAGACAAGATAAGGTATCTCTTATAAGGATTTTGGTTGAGTTTATGCCCTTTTGTATGAAATTGATTCCCAGTATTGACATGTTATGTTTTTTCCTCGATATTGACTAAGTACATGTCTTCCACATGGAGTAGTTGTCAGTTGTCTGTGGAAGAGCTAGCTATAGAAGAACAGGTTACTTCAATGAAAATGTTGGGAAATGGTAGATGTTTGCAAATCCATATCTGTCCAGGGGATGCAACTCAATTTTCCCGTACAATTAACTATTTTAGAGTTGCTTCCCCTTGTGTTTTATTAGTGCCGGCTTCAGCAACGGCTTTATTATGTAAAGCGCTTTGAACTTTCACTTCTTGGACCATTCCAATACTTCTGGTCAGACATTGTAAAAAACGTACATGCAGTCATTTACATGAGTAAATATAAAACAAATGAATGTAGCATAATTTAACAAATATATATTTATTTTATTCACTTTGAATGATATCTAGGCTAAACTGTGAGTTATGTGTCACTTTGAGAATATACAATTGCTACAGTTACAGATGGTTACATGTTTTTGGATATACTTGTATATGATAATTATATATAAAGTTTAACATAAAATGTCTAATTATTTTACTGTATTCAACCATCTCTATTGAGTAGAGGGTTGAGACATGTACAGGTAGTCAATCTACACTTGATCAGAGTATTTATTTCTGATTCCGTTTTTCGCTTAGCTCTCCATTTTAATGATCAAAATTAATTCAATTTTCCATTGGCAAAATAAAGGTCTGGTAATCCATGGTCTAAATCGGATATTATATTCCATGGTAAAAAAATAAGATTTAGGATTCCGTGATCCATAATCTAGGTTTGGTATTTCATAATCAAATTCATATATTGTATTCCTTGGTAAGAAAAAATCAGATTTGGTATTTCATGATCAAATTCATGTATTGAATACCATGGTCAGAAAAAATCAGATTCCATGGTAAAAAAAAATCAGATTTGGTATTTCATGATCAAATTCATGTATTGAATACCATGGTCAGAAAAAATCAGATTCCATGGTAAAAAAAATCAGATTTGGTATTCCATGATCTATGTCAGGTTTTGTATTCCAAGATTTTATTCCATCTTTTTCTCCCCACTGGGCAGTGGTGGATAAATTGTGCTAGGTGCAGATGCTTGAACCTGTATTGTGGGTGCGGTCATCCCTTTTCCAGTCGTTTCAGCTGCACTAGCTCGCCACATACTTCTTACGATTTCACTGACTATGAGGTCGGAGGAATTGGATCCCGTTAACTTAAGTGCCATGACGCCGTCCTCCCCGATCAAGTCGCAGAATTGTCCGATACTGTAGATTGGTAGATCACTCTCCTCACTGTCTGACCATGCTAGAGCCTTCTCTATGTAACTGTAAGAGAAACAATAAATACAATTGATATTTGAAATTATTGACTAAACAAAATCTCTAAATGGCTAACATTTTTATGCAGAAAAAATGTCTTTGTATAAATTATGTGCCATTTCAAAAAGTTAATAAAGAATAAAACATTTAAATCATTTTAATTGAAAATTCCCTATTTAAGGTTTTTCCATCTTTGATCTATTTGTACAAGGTATATCAAACCTGTTATATTTATGAAGAACAAATTTATGGCAATAATTTTGGAAGTTCAGAACAATTTGATTGACAAGTAAATATAATTGAAATAAAGCTTTCTGATTGATTGGCAATTAAATATTTAAAACTGTAAAAAAAGTTGTAATCAAAAGTCTTTTGACCAGTCAAATGTTAATTCAAATATATGACCCATAAAATGCTGCCAGTAAACGTTTTTTGGTGAATCATGAATTGACCCACTTTGTTTACTTTTGACTGATGGCCTAGTGTTATGTTACTACTGATATGCTATGATTTTGATTACTATAAAATTTGCCGGTACATTTTAATAATCATTAAATATTTATGATACATTGTCTAGGTATATGTACATATGAGGGGTGATCCAGAATTACGTGGACTTTTGCTCTAATTCATAAACCGTTATACTTAAAGTTCCGAATTTGTATACACGTAATATTGATACTTATTTCACAGTACGTATAACCAAATTTCATTTGGATCTGATCATAAATAAAATAAATACAGCGTCTGTAAGAGGGTATGGTTATGAATCGCGGGGCAGATTTGAACACTGTTAATCAACTGTGCTTTAATTTCCCAAACCCATTATACTGTTATTTTATGCATTTGTAATTGCCCTGTCAAAATTTACCAAATTGTACCGTTACCAGCTCTGCAAGATAATAATTTACCATTAATGTCACGGTTAGTCGATTCTGACCAACGTAAGCACCGATTCAGTCAACGTCAGGTTTTGACCTCTACCTTCATTGTCTGTCACATCATCCAGGCCTTCTTGAAAAAGTGTATGACATTTAAAAACAAGTGATCGTGATACAGAAGGTCTAATACTCGTTTTCTCCAACATTTCTTCGGTCTGCGTTTTGGTTTTTCCTTTCTGTACACATAATTGCAAATTTATGCGACTGTAAATGAAATCTTGTGATGTCATTTTTTACGTTAATTATGATCTTAAAATAGTAACTTATATATTTATAACATGACGAATATACTGAATTTTACCTTAGAATTTCATTCAGTTGTCGATAAGATATTAGACAACATGGTGCCATATTTCTGAAGTTCTAAATGAAGAAACACAATAACAATCAGCAATAATGTAACAAGTTTTACTGAAAAATTCAGTGTTGATCCGCGAAAGCATTCATGTGTTGCTATGGTAGGGTATAACTGTTGATGCAAATAATTGTTTTTAAATATGTGTTGTGATTTATGTCAATAATAAATAAAAGCCGCTTTTGGGTAATTTTCATACCGATTTGACGTAAAATAAACTTTTTAGAGCAAAAGTCCACGTAATTCTGGATCACCCCTCGTATTTAGGAAGTTCAATCATGCTTTTATGCAGCAATAAGTATGAAAAGTATTCCCTCTCCACAATAAATCCCTCTCTACAACGTCCAGTCTGACTGACTTGGAAAAATGTCACTCAAGAGAGGTCCTACTGTATACTAGCAAGAGTTGCCCCTTTATGCGTTGTTTACATTTTATATGTCTCCGTGGCTCAGTGGTTAGTGCACTTGTCGTCTAATCTGGTGACCCAGATTCAAATCCAGGTAGAGGCACTTAAATACGCCTGCCATATTTCAGCAGAATGCTGACTGGCAAATAAAGGCTATGCTTGGCAATAGAAATATTACTCACCGCTTGCGAAATATCGGAATCAGTGTCTTCAACAGCCAGACTAAGAGACTACAACAGGTTACCACGGCAACAAACACCAGCCACACCCATAAAAACATGTAGGCAAACTCGCTGAAGTAATTTCCTGGCAGGTTACATTGAACCATAAATCTTTGAACATTTTGAAGTTGTATGATGGAGAAGTCACAGAGAATCTTCTTCGGAAACCTGGCAGCCTCATTCCAAACTGTTGCATTATTCTCAAACAGATTTCCTACAATTACGTCGCCAAATGATGTTGTATTTTCCGGAGCAAGAAGTCCATCAACTAAGCTTAGCTGAGCGATAATGTTGATACAGTACAGGAACTTTATGAACAACCAAACCAGTGTCAGTTGTCGCCAAGGCAAACAGTTCTTGCATTGTGCACACCAGTTGTAGATGTAACGTCCAATCTGACGGCACAAAATGCTACGTTCCTGTAGGTTAAGGGTCTCATATCCGCTGGTCAGTCCGGCAATTTTGTCAAAACTGATACCAGAGAGGCTGTGTAGTATATACATCAGTAAGTTTGGTAGCTTGAACAACAAAGCCTGCAAACATAGTATAAGTGGGAGCCATTGATACAGTGTCCTTGTTGTGGCCATCTTTTCTAGCAAACTTGAACTCTCTGTGAACTCTTCCATGTTAACACTTGGAGTGTCAGATACCAAGAGTCTGATGTCAGTTACAGAAATATTCAGCATTTCTTCGATGTCTTGCACAGCATCTAAGTAGTCATCTTTGTAAATGATATGATAACTATTCCAACATTGGTCTGTGCTGTACATGGCCATCATCGTTGTAAAATGAGATGGCGCCCAACAATATATAGGACTTGTGTAAGTCTGTCGCCAACTGATGATCGCCGCAAATAACAGAAGCAATCCAACTGTCCAGAAATGGTTGAGCCGGTCGGCAAAATCCTCGAGTGTTGCACCCCGGCGGAAGAGCCATTTGTACATCCCCCTGCTCACTGTAGGCATGGTGATTGTCTGTTAGGGTTTTTTGTCTGAAAAGTATTATATAAATTATTATGGACTTTGTCAATGTGCACAGGTGTGCTATACAGGGCCATCTTGACCATCTTAGCCCTCTTATACTAGTTTATTTTCGACAATTGTGCAACAAGTTCTTAAGCTCGACTTTTTTTCTTTATTGTCGTGACGGGATTGTGTGCGACTGCGTTGGTTAAGATTATTGTCAGAGTCATTTTCTCAAAGGCTATCAAAGGTATCAACATAGTTATTCACCATCACAAGGGGAGTCCATACTGACAAGGCTGACCTATATTTATGGAGTTATCTGCCCTTGTTTGGACTTGATACATAGAAATAGTAGCACATTTTACACATAAACTGAATTTTCTCAAACTCCATCTAAGCTTTCAACTTAAAAGTCAATACACTTGTTGAATGTGATGACCTTCATCTACTGACAAGAGGGAACAAATCTATCAAGCATTTTATGGGAGTTATTCCCCTTTTCTGACTTTGAATCTTTACACAAAAATGTCAGTTGACAATGACAATGACAAAGATTTTATTTGATATTGGCCACTGGCCCATAACAAAAATATGAACATATTTACAGAACATATACATGGACTAGTACTAGTTTGAAAACATAATAAACAAGTATGGTAAATTATCATATCATATCTAAATTATGACAAAATATTCATAAAGAAACAGGCAATATTCGCATACCTATACTTATATTGATAAAACAAGTGACAGTCTAGTGGAATATAGAATCAGTGTAACATGGATAAAGCACTACAGCAATCTTAATTTAAATTGCTGTTAATTCAATTTGTAATACTAGTATGATGATTGATCCCATTTTGCAGTTCACCTTGTCAGTTACTCAAATACTATCACAGGTATCCACTTGAAATTCTACATAGTTATTCACCATCACTAAGGGAGTTGATACATACAAGGCTGGTAACCCTGTGACCTATATTTATGAGTTAACTGCCCTTGTTATTTTTAGAATTTGATGACAGATGGCAGATGAGCCAGGTTACTATCAAGTAGGAGAAAGTTGAGCATCCAGCACTCGTAGGCGGTGCTCTTGTCTAACTTATATTAATCACTCTCGAATCCTCATTCCTGATGTCGTCTGTCGCCACTAGGGTATGAGAGATGAGAAGCCAGCTTCGCTTATATCCCGAGTATCTAGCAAGGGTCCAATTATTGGGACCATTTTTATTTCGTCTTTGGCATGAAGCGGCCTGGGATCGAAACCCTGAACCCACTCACTAGGCTATAGAAAAGGCCCTCTTGTTCCATATGACACAGAATGGGATCAAACCGGGGACCAAAGCTCAAAGCCCAAGTTGGAGGTCCTGGGTTAGCTCCAAGGCCATGTATGGGTGTATTGGAGAAGCGAATGTAAGCTATATTTAGAGTAGACTTTTCATTGCCTGAAATATATAACTTGCTTAGCCGGGATGTAAAAACAAATGAACTGAGAGTTCTTATTTATGATTCATGGATAAACTTTAGACAAGAAATCTTCACATACCTTATAAGATGCTAGTTGCAGTTAATTCCTGACTATTAGTTGCTAGATGCAGTTAATTCCCGACTATTAGTTGCAGGATGCAGTTAATTCCTGACTATTAGTTGCTAGATGCAGTTAATTCCTGACTATTAGTTGCTAGATGCAGTTAATTCCTGACTATTAGTTGCTAGATGCAGTTAATTCCTGACTATTAGTTGCTAGTTGCAGTTAATTCCTGACTATTAGTTGCTAGATGCAGTTAATTCCTGACTATTAGTTGCAGGATGCAGTTAATTCCAGGCTGTAAGATGCTAGAACCAGTAAATACCAAGTTATTAGATGCTAGATGCAGTTTAAATAAATCCAGTCAGATGTTACTGTTTTAACTACAATAAGACTAACTATGCACGTCAGACCTTTTTATAGCTTAATATAAGTGGTACTCATTGACGTATGTACTTATAATGTTTTGAAATGTTTATTTCCATGATCAATTTTGCAATATCTGTTGTGTGTCAAAAAATAACTTTATGTTACCAAGTACTACAGTGAAATAATTTTTTCGTAAGGGTTTAATTTTTCACTAAATTTGCAAAGTCAAAGAATTCACAAAAATTTATGTTCGTGAACTTAAACAGAAGTGAAACGACTGAAAGAAGCTCTTTCTAAATTTTAAAAAAATCACTCAAGCAGCAAAGATTTAACCCGACAAACTACTCCAGAATAGCAAATTTGCGAAATGTTTACACCGCAAAAAATTCAGGTTTTACAGTATCATGTTTTGAAATGATGATTTTATTGCGCAATATCTTCTGAATAACAAGAATTAACTTAATTTTACTTAGTAAAAACGAATCATATCCTATAGGAGTGGATAAAATTTTGTTGCAATTGCTCGTTTATCAAAAGCTTACTTTTGAGATACATGATCTTCCGCATTTTTATGTTGCTTTGAAAAGGTAATATAGCACAGTGTTATCATGCCTGCTTGTGGGTTTAGATTAGCGGTCTCTCACAGGCTAGTTTGTTATTGTACTTTATAAACTGCTTCAAAACTGCAAAAAATGCTTGACATATTTATTGTACAAAATTGTATCTGTAAACACTTTCATTCTTGGGTCTGTCAGTTTCCAGAGCAGATTTTTGTTTTCCATTGGTCTACATCACTTAATAAGATAAATTCATAATTTTATAAAAAAAGTGCAAAATTGTATCCGTAAACACTTTCATTCTGGGGTCTGTCAGTGAGTCAGTTTTCAGAGCAGAATTTTTTTCCATTTGTCTTCATCACTAAGGCCAGAGTTTTTTAATTTTAATTTTACTCGGACATTTTACAGAAAAAAGTCGACAGGAGGAGGGAAAAAATAAAAACTCCCAAAATATAGCTTCCACAAGCTGTTGGTGGTAGAATAGTTAATGACGGTCCGATTTAAAGTAATCAACACTCAACAGTGTTAGTTTTCAAGAAAACAGCCAATTTATCTTAAGACTAGTACACTGCAGTAAAACACTGATATAACAAAACATATTATTAACAAAATAATGAAATAATAATACAAGGCTGATCCATTTATCACCAAAACATTATATGCATTTTTGTTTTTTTCCAGTTTTTCAATTTTTTTTTTTGAAAATGCCAAAAAATTGGGCAGGAGGGTCCGAGTAACGAAAAACAAAAGAACTCTGGCTTAAATAAGATCTATTCATAATTGTATAAAAAAGTACAAAATTGTATCCGTAAACACTTTCATTCTGGGGTCTGTCAGTTTTCAGAGCAGAATTTGTTTTCCCGTTGGTCTACATCAATATGTACGATAAAGTCATAATTTTATAAAAAAAATACCCTTACCAACTAACATAATGAAAGGTTCTGCTACTGAAAAATGATAGTTGAGGGAAGTATTTATAATCACTTCTATGACTATAAAATATTGAATAAAAAATTGCTGTCTATTTTTAATTTTGATGAGGGTTTTTATTTTGCTATATAAATTATGAAATAATTTGCTTAAAACTTGTATAATAATTAACGAAATCACGAAAAAATTTGTCCCCCCCCAAAATTAAAATCATTAACTTATTCACATTTAAAATAACAAATATTAAAAGTTGCTTCTCCAAAAATGATAAATAATTTCAGAAATATTTTAAGAAAAAAAGACTCACCTGAATTATAGATCTCTTATCTTTAGTCCAACTTGGTTTGAAAACTACCTGTTCTTAAATCTCTGACTATACTACATTTGTATATCAACACTTGATGTTTGACTGCGGTATTTTATTTATAGCGAAGAATTTCCAGGTAGTTTGTACTAGTCAGACAACTATCTAACAGAAAATTGGAGTTACTAACCTTGACATGTGGAGAATTTGTGAATGTTTACAATTTGGAAAATCTGTGTTAATCTGAAGTAAAAAAGAATATATATCTGGGAAATCTCTATGGCGCTAGTGTTCTGGTTTTTAAACAGCTTACTGCAAAACCCTGACTGTTTATGCCCTGACCAGCCCTCTATCTTTGATGAGGGGTATATTGCTTAATTTTCACGTTGGTTATTAGGTCAGTTGGTTGTGGTTGGTTGGTGGGTTACTGAGGTTGGTTGGGTGCCCGGTCTTCAAAGTTTATTATATCCCCAACATAGTATATGGGGGCTATATTGGAGTCATGCTTGAGGTTGGTTGGTTAGTTGGTCTGTTGGTCGGTCGGTTGGTCCGTATAATTTTGTCAGCGCTATTTCTCTGTAACCATTGGTCAGATTTTAACAAAACTTTGTATGAATGATCAGTACCAAGTCTAGTTGTGCATATCATCGGCACATGTTGGTCGACTCAATTTTAAGGTAGTTATGGCCCTTTGTTTTTTTACACTTATAAATTTTGTCCGTGCTATTTCTCTGTACCCAATGGTCGGGTTTCAACGAAACTTTGCATGAATGATTAGTACCAAGTCTAGTTGTGCATATCATCGGCACACGTTGGTCGACTCAATTTTAAGGTAGTTATGGCCCTTTGTTTTTTTACACTTATAAATTTTGTCTGTGCTATTTCTCTGTACCCAATGGTCAGATTTCAACGAAATTTTGCATGCATGTTCAGTACCAAGTCTAGTTGTGCATATTGTCAGCAAACATTGGTTGGATCGATTTTAAGGTAGTTATGGCCCTTTGTTTTTTTACACTTATAGATTTTGACTGCGCTATTTCTCTGTAACCAATGGTGGGATTTCAACGAAACTTTGCATGAATGATCAGTACCAAGTCTAGTTGTGCATGTTGTCGGCACACGTTGGTTGGATAAATTTTTAGGTAGTTATGGCCCTTTGTTTTTTTACACTTATAAATTTTGACCGCGCTATTTCTCTGTAACCATAGGTTGGATTTTAACGAAACTTTGTATGAATGATCAGTACCAAGTCTAGTTGTGCATATCTGACTGTGTCAAGCAGTTTCTGGGGGTATTCATCACATTCAGTGATATTTTTTAAGTTGGGGTCGTAACCAGTATATGGTCTCTTTTGGTTTCATATGAACATAGATATAGTACTGGCCATGGGATGACCTGGTCACTACTTTGGTGGTCTGTTCAAATTCCTGGTTTAGATTTTATGAAGTTAGTGAACAAAATAGAAACAGATGATTTTAAGATATGTTTTAATTTGCTGTAAATCCTATAGTAGGTATGGTTTGTTTAACTTCAAATCATAAATAGTTCTGTTTGATGTTTACATGCAAGAAGATACTGCGCCTTCAATACCAATGTTATAAGTATTGGGCGAACTAGATGTATACCATGCAGGGTGGCTGTGAAGATGTGAAAATGTATAGCAGAGATCCTAGGATTCCAGATTAATCTGCACTAGAAAGAGCGAATTATTCTGAAGAAAATAAAAACTATTTGATGAAAAATTGCCAAGTATTGACTAAGTTTATATGGTCTTGAATTTCATCAATAGAACAATGTTTAAAACAAGAGTTGTGTAGGGAAGTGTACTAATAGCACCCTAGACTGGCTTGCGTCTTATTTCAGGATTGGGCATTATGCCTCAGTAGAATTATATGTCTAATAAGCAGTAAATCAAGGGAAACATCATATGTGAGTGCTTAAATCAGTCAGATGTACATGATTATGTTTAATACAGGTGTAATTTCTGATCAAAAGGATCTATTATTATTTTCATGTCTTGACTGTTTAAGATAGATGGTTGCTTAATTCAGGTGACCATTAACACAGATTTGACTGTAATAGGATTTTAAAGGCCAGTTTATGTGTCAAATTAAACTTTATCTTTGAAAACAGCAGTTTGTACAGAAATAAATTGAGGAAATTGCTAAAATAGAGAGAAAAGAGAATGAGCTCAAATGGTAGATCTATGAATAACAGGTAATCTACAGATGAAGGAATCTTAACTGTTTGTGTAGTTAACTTACCAATTAGCAAAGCAATTTGGGGGAATAATCATTTGCTTTGAGTCTTTACCATCCAGGCATGCATTTAGGAATACTAGAATACAAGAGATTTTCCAGTTGCATTCAATTCAAGTGTAAATTCTGTTAAATTTGCACCTATGATAAGATTGGAACCCATACTGTACGGCCACTGGCGCTCGACCATAGAAACAATTCTATAACTTGCCCCACAGGTCCATGAAAAGTGTCCAATACCGTCTATATATACGTATTTAAATAAAAGGTCTGCAACGAACGATTTCCCAATATATACACGCCACTGACAGAAACATTCACAACTCAATTATTACTACATCAAATCTCACAGGTTTTTTTGCAGAATGCTCGTAAAACATAAGTGCCGATGATGAAACAACAATTCTGGGACTCAAACGCATGTTTCTCCAAAATTTTAGCGTCGGACAACGGTCAGAGCAGCCAATTTTCGCCACTGGCTCTAAACCTGTCCCCTCTCACTTCCGCTTTTTCGGTAAGTAATAAGGGCAAAGAGAGCCTCTCACTGATTGGTTAAAAATAAAATTCTTGAAAATTGTAAATTGACATTTATAATTTACGATAAATAGTTGCAGATATTGCTTATGACAATAAATATTTTTAGTGATGTTGATTTGCACAAAACACGCATCAAGTTTGTCAAAAACAAATATTTAAACTTGTGTTGTTTTGTTATTTAAATACGTATATATAGGTGGGCTAGGTCACTTTTCATGGACCTGTGCTTGCCCTGGCCTATAATCTATATTTATAAATATTATAGGCGACGGCAATTTATAGAATTGTCTCTCTGGTCAAGTGCCAGTGTGTATGGCTACATCACCTAGAAATGCCTCATAATAGGAGAGATCACTGTATTCATATGCAAAATGCCCACCGGCTATCTATTGGATGAATGAACAATAAAAACCTGCCATTCACCAATAGCTAGCTGGTGGTACTAATCCCTTTGTATACAAACATGATCTCTCCTATTCTGGTAGATGTCTGAAATTCCTGACCCCTTAGGTTTGAGGTTTAGTGAAGTAGCTATTGCATTATGATTCAACATTCCTGTTGTAGATAAGGTGTTGGTCTGAGTTTTCCTCCTTCGTATATGTTTGTGAACTCACTACATGTGGAGAGTGTTGGCCTTGAGGTAGGGCTTGCACTCTGGGATTGAGAGGTCCCAGGTTTGATCCCGTTCTGCGGCACTCCATAATTTCTATCAGCATGGCAGCCATTGATACAGTGTCCTTGAACTTCCCTTTGAGGAGCGGTTATTGACCTGTTGTACAGCATGACCATCAAATGAGTAACGATATAACCCCTTGTCATTTGAAGTGGAATTATTAAAGTAGTAACTGTACCAACATACATCATGAACGTTGGCCGACATTTCATCTGTGAAGTGAGCTGGTATCCAGCAATATATGGGACATGTGTAAGTCTGTGGCCAGCTGATTATTGCAGCAAATAACAGGAGCAATCCGACTGTCCAGAAATGGTTGAGGCGGTCTGCTAAGTCCTCCAGGGTAGCTCCCTGGTGGAACAGCCATTTGTAAATTCCCTTGCTGACTGATGGCATTTTTAGACAAAATCTTCATTAACTTAAAAGTAAAGGGATTGTACAATTCAGTTTCTGTCAGAAACAAGTTCAAGCAAGCGTCTGTCGTCTGTCCAGTGGGGGAGGGGACTTGGAGGGGGTCATCCAAAAACTTTGGCAAGAATGTGATTATATCATATTTATTGGGATATGGCAGACCAGGATCAGCCTCTGTATGAAAAAAAACTGGTTGGAGCCACTTAGCACAATATATGGTCCGACCCCCGGAAAATAAGTGCTGAATCTGTGCATTATACGGGTATTTCTGCTTAGACTTGTCACTTATGTTATATCTATTTTCAGTGTTGTAGCTTTAAATATAATGGCTAGTCAGCCTATTCAAGTATAATAGACAGTAAAATAGATAGAAAATAGCCACTTATATCATTTATGTGAGGTATTTGTAGTGTTTGACCTATCAAGCTTAGAAGGCCACAATAAAACAATGTCTAGAATATCACGGGGCAGGTGGCGGAGTTGTCTTGATAGACATAATGTAAACAAATCTGATCGATTGATAGACTGTTTAAAAAATGCCAAATTATCAAAAGGAAAAACAAGTCTTATTTATACCAGAAATATGATACATGTAATATTCGATCAGGTGTGGAAAAAAAGGTTAAGAAAAATTTGGATGGCAATTTAGCTATCTAATTATTATAAAATCAGAAATTTTTACGATGGCAAAATTTTTGCTGTATTTGTGAAATCGAAAAATTCATTTGCGTGAATTTATACAACGGCATAAAACACAAAGTAGTTTATTTCAGAATTTAAAAAATTGCCAACATTTAACTTCGCATACTTCTTCAGAATAAATTTGTAGGGCTGCGTACCAGTTTTCGATATAAATCGAATACCGGTATTTTGCGTTCGATTGATACATCTTATCGAATGTGTCCGTATCGGTCAAAAAATTGATCAACAAAAATATACATGTAAATCAACAAAATCTCCATTTTCAGTGAAGTTTGTTCGTAGTCTATTAGTTTTGTCTCAATATGGTCAGGTCGTCGACGCAGCTTATGTCCGAGTGAATCTAATTTTCAAACAAGAATCTGCTAAGCAATCCACTTGTTATGACTCTTGCAATTTAACACATGTGCAAATAGATTGTTTATCACATCTCAGGCCTGACTTGATTGTGTTCTGCAAGTTAAATGCATGTTGTAAGTCCGCAAGTGCCTATTTACAGTATTTAGATATTTTATGGTCAAAAGAAAATATCAAATGATATATTGAATATCGACCATTTTGTATCGATACAAATATCGAATCGATCATTCTTACTGATATGCAGCCCTATAAATTTGTGAAATTTTGACCTCACGAAAATTTCTCTTCTACAGTATTATGTGCAATGGCCTTGATATAATATAACATGTACCGGAAGTCAATTCCACAAAACTTCATTTTTTTTTAAGATTTCAAATACTGTAAAGCAACATCAATTAAATACATATAATGCAATAAATAAAAAAAGAGATTTAAACTTTACATGCATAAAAACTCACACTAAATCTTTATTTACAAACGCATCCAGAAAGTTTATTTAAAGTAGGATGTAGGTTGTTAGTCTGGCTACTAACTAGATACCCTTTTCTATCATACATTCATTCAATGCAATTCCTTGGCATAATTTACTTGTTGCTGTAGTATATCAGATTTTTGTGTGGGTACTGCTGGAATATTTCAATCGTTCTTTCAACCTATATTTTTCTGGCAGCAGTCTGGTACACTCCCGCATTTTAGACTCTATTAGGCATGCTCGCAGGCAAATTGATATAATCTTGCACATTTCTTGGACATACTGGAATAATACGTTTGTTGTTTACATTATGAAAATGCTCACAATTATAGTATTAATTACTTTATGAAGCATGCATGGTATTGACAAGCAAGTAAAAAAAAGTTTGGGCAAGCCCAGGGAATCTCCCTCATTTTATTGAAATCTCCTGCTTCACAGCCTTCCAAGAATTTTTGTTAAAATATTGATTTTCCTCCACATGTGGAGAGTGGAGTAGTTGCTGAATCCTTGTGGAAGAGTAAGATAGTGCTGATAAGGATCATATAGGCCATGAAAACCGGTTAGGTGAATCTGCCGCCCTACATACTAGTTATATAAATGAAAAACTGTTGAGAAACCGTGAAATGAAAAACTGTTGAGAAACCGCGTTTAATCCCAAATGAATAAAAACAGAATTTGTTCCAATAGTTTTGCACTGAACTTGTAAACTGATTCAACATTGCTGCCAAAATATGAAGCTGCGGGAAATTAATTAAGCATGTTTGATGATTGGAGATAGCTTAAAGTACTTACTGTAAAAGCAGAAAAATTCGCGAATATTGATCCTCGTGAAATTATTACCTTCATAATAGCTTCAAATATTTTCAATACTGATTACGGCTAAGCGAAACCATTACAATCTACTCGGAATTGATAAAACACTGACGACGACTAGGAATTTGCAAAATTTAGCCTCGCGAAAATAAATGCTTTTACAGTATAGAACTAGTCCGTTATCCCTGATGTCTGATAGTGTAGTATATTCCAGAGAATTTGACACGACTCTCGACCTTAAATTAGCATAATTTAACAGCTGATATATTGTCTATACGCTCGTGTAATACGATCACAAACCTAAAGAACCGATATTCCACGAATTGCTGGCGGAAATTTATATATTCAACGCAAGAACCTTGTACATGTAATATATTCATGCATAAAGGTCAGGATCATGTCAAATTCTCTGTGCTATATTTTAGTAGAACTTGTAGCACAGAGATATTGACCTGGGTACTGTTTTATCAAAGCACTTACAATAATCTTAAAGTTACGCTCAAATTAAAACCTTCTATAATTCATTAACAGTTGCAAGTTGTGGTAAGGCGGGTCTGTAATATAAATACTGTTTCAGTAAATGCATTCCTTCAAACCACAGTATGTTCCTAATATGTGTTTTTTCAGTAATTATGAAGAATTTAAATTTGTGCGTAACTTCAGGATTTCCGTAAGAGCTTTGATAAAACAGTACCCTGACCCTGACCTTTATGCATGAATATATTGCATGGTTCTTGCGTTGAATGTATCAATTTTCGTGAGCAAAGCATCCAATATTGGTCCTTTAGTTTAGTGTTTGTATTTTCATGATACTCCCTGCTCAAATGAAACACACCATTGGGGTTAAAAAAATAGAAAGATTATGCTAATATAAGGTCAATGATCAAGTAAAATTCTCTGTACTATACCTGAACACACATATAAAACCTGTCTGGAGTTTGTTTATGTCTTAACTTCTTATATTGATCAATCACAAACATAAGTTACTGTGATTATAGACTTGCTTTTGATCTCCCTAGTTCTATGAATCAAAGCACTATTGCGATGTGTTTAATGTTTCAAAGCACTGAAAGTGTTGATTGGATCAAAGCACTGAAAGTGTGGATTGAATTAAAGCAACGAAAGTGTGGATTGAATCAACGCACTGAAAGTGTTGATTGGATCAAAGTGCTGAAAGTGTTAATTGGATCAAAGTGTGAAGGTGTTGATCGGATCAAAGTGCTGAAAGTGTTAATTGGATCAAAGCGCTGAAAGTGTTGATTGGATCAAAGTGTGAAAGTGTTGATTGGATCAAAGCGCTGAAAGTGTTGATTGGATCAAAGCGCTGAAAGTGTTAATTGGATCAAAGCGCTGAAAGTGTTGATTGAATCAAAGCGCTGAAAGTGTTCATAGGATCAAAGGGGTGAAAAAGTTGATTGGATCAAAGCACTGAAAGTGTTGATTGATTGAAAGCACTGTAAGTGTTGATTCGATTTTTTTGGTTATGACTCGTTACGCTTTATAGTCACAAACTTCCTGTGGGTTAGGATTCTGTATGTCATTTCTTTGGCTCAAACATGCATAGAATATGTAATTATGAATTTGAATTTTATTTATTGATATATTCCAGTCAGACGGATGCATTGAAACAACTGATAGCCTTGTATGTAGGGCGATGTTACCCATGTTGGAAACTGCCAGAAGTGATGGAATGGTTGGAAAGAAATGTTAAGACTGTGATAAACATGGTGGATAGTAAAGATAAACGTGTAGAAACATACAAAGAAAGGTAGGTATAAATGAGATATTCAGGTCAGTCATTTGTTTACATAGCATTGTGTACCTAAACAATGCAAAATGGCTTATTTATTTCTTAATTTAATATATATTGTGTGTATTAGTATGTGACTTATTAATAAGGAAGGTTTTCTCAAAAACACATTGCTATGATATTGCCATGTTTGTATACAAGTGGCCGACCTGAATAAACAGACTGTACATGTTATATAGTTCGCCGGAGATAACACTAGCCTTTGTTTACAAATTAAAATGAATATTAGATAAATTTTCGATATTCATTTTTGTTCAAATTTGTGCATACACACTTTTAATGATAAACTCTTTAATCTACACTGATAACTTGCGGCCAGTTTGCTTTGTTTGTTTATTGATAAGGCTAGAGTTATCCCCGGTGAACTATATGTTTGTATTGTCTAGTTGTATTTACTTTGGACTCTTTGCGTGATTTTAGCTCACCTGAGCACGAACTGCTGAAGACAAGCTATTGTCATCATCTTTTGTCTGGTGTTTGGTGTATGTTGTGCGTCATCAAAAATTGGACTGTTAAGGCTCTACAGGTCACAGTTTTCACTTGATCTTTATGAAACCTTGTCACAATGTTTGTCTCTTTAAAATCTATGTCAAGTTTGCAACTGTATCATCTGAAGCCAAAAAGTAGGTCACTAGGTCACATCAAAGAAAACCAAGTTTACACTCGAGAGGTCATATTTTCTACTAATCTTTATGAAGCCTGGCCACAATATGTGTCTCTGTAAAATCTATGTCAAGTACGGAACTGTGTCATCTGGGGTCAAAAAGTAGGTCACTAGGTCACATCAAAGAAAACCAAGTTTACACTCAAGAAGTTGTCGGTATATGATAAATTTGTCATCTGATAAATCACTCTCTTAAAAGCATTAGCTGAAAATATCAAAATACAACCTCACAAGAGCAACACCCCTTTGAAAACACAGAAGTTGTTTGTTGTACCGAGGTTGTTGCTCTGGAGAGGTGAAATGTAAATCAAATTGTTACTTCTGGAACAAGAAATAACATTGCTCAAGAGAGGTTGTTGCTCTGGAAAGGTGAAATGTATAGTTAGTACTTACTTCTGAAACAAAATGAGTATGTTGCTTAAGAGAGGTTGTTGCTCTATACAGAGGACTGCTCTGGAGAGGTTGCACTGTAAGTGATTCATAACATCGTGTAATCAAAGCACTTTTGAAAGCGTTCTGATGAATGAAAATGATCAAACATTAGTGGACAATTTATAAAATATACTGTGTCATTATTGTTGTTGTTGTATGGGAATTACCAGTATACAGATATAGGATGATTTTAAAGAGCTTTGGATATAAGTGTACCTCATCATGTATGTGGTATGCAAAGGGTTATAAGTTGTATTAGGACAACAATGAAATAGTGTTTGTTTCCTCTTTGTCCTATTACATGTATTTGAGTTGTTGTTTGTTGCATTGGTATAGTACCGGTAGTTACTTGATTTTAGTGAATAATGTTGGCTCAAGGTGAGTCAGCCTGGCTATATTATATCTTTGATACTGATAATTTTGTAACATGCCGCACGGAGAGACACCAACAAATCCCGTCAGTTAAAAGCTAGCTCACCACTAAGGGTGATTTGTTGGACTTCTACAAGGTTTACAAAATGTGCATATTTATCCAATTACCTCCCTTTATGGGACCATTATAGCATAAAAACGGTGATTTTGCCCATACGTTAACGGGACGAAAACCATGCGTAAACATAAAGATTCACGCGCTGTTAACGTCCAGTTTTACGTATGCTCATTTCAGGGCCGCGCCGGCGAATAGAAATATTGTACAGCTTCATATGAACAGTTATTCCCATTTAATTCTAAGTACTAATAAGTACTAATTAGTTTTCTATTATATTTAAATTATACATTTAAACAAACCCGCAGTATCCATGTTTTCTTGGTATTTACGCATGTTTTTTTCGCTTTATAACATATGCAGAGTCCCTCGGGAGTGTTGGTGCCCTCGCCCTGGCGGGCTTGGGCACCAACTGTCCCTTGGGACTCTGCAGATGTTATAGCCCGAAAAAGCATGCGTTAACCCTACATTACAATGTTATGTCTTGTCTTTGTAGAAGAATGTCTCGATACAAAGGTACACCCAGGAATATATACCGACATATCTTAATATCTGAAATACCATCAGCTACTGCTACAATACCACAGGTAGGTTCATGATTTAAAGGGGATGTACCCATATTTGAGCGCCTTTATGAGAAAAAAGACACTTTTACGCACCACCAAAAAATGCAGGAAAAGTGACGTCTTTCCCTGATGATATTTTTCATTGCTTCTATTCAGGATCGCAACCATTTTTCATGTACATTTTGTAATAAAATTATCATGTCTGAAAATAACTTTAGGTTATATTGTTATATTTTAAATGCAATGCAGGAGAATCAAAAGCTAAATTGTACAGATTATTCAGGGGTTCCAGTAGCTGCTGAATCTGAAGGGTCACATTGATACTCGCGATTGTCGCAGACGGTATGCTTTGAAAGTTTCTGCGAGCACTGCTTGTCGTTGCATAGACATAGTAATGCGCTTGGTAGCGCCATTTGGTAGCGCTTTGGTTAGGCAATCGGCTCTAGGTATACCACAATGGTTTCAGCTGATTTATACCAGCAAAACTATACTTCCTGTATTTAAGAGTAATAAAACTCAAGCATGCGCTGATCCCGAGGGTCTAGACCCCTTGTAATATTGGCAACAGTATGGTTCTGTTATATATTTACATGAGCTTATCAGGGTTTAGAGGCTGATCGGGACAACAAGGCCTCTACGAAATATAGCTGGTCAGACCCCCTTAAGCAAAGAAGATGGTTGTACCCCTTCCTGAAGAAAAATAGCTGATCAGACTCGCTGAGAAAATTGTTTGATCCAAGCATGTCAAGACTGTAGAAATGAAGTATTTTTTACATTGTTCTACAAGTAAATAATTTCTTGTGTTTTTCACTGAGTACATGGGATAAAGTGACGGTAAGTCTGAATTGATGGTGATACATTTATCATATTTAATTTATTCAGGATGTGGCTAGTACGGTGTTGAGTTATGACCCTCTACCACCTCTGGATTCTGTGGAAGCCTATACCAGAACTACCAGGTAAAATTACATGTACATTGTTTCTGGGTTCAGTCTAAGGTCAAGGTCATGGTAACCCATCAAAGGCCAAGGTGATTATGATTGATCAAGACTTGGACCTACAACTGGCATAGAATAATTCAACTCACTTTTATGGTTTTATGATTGTTACAAATGTCTTATTTAGTGGCATTCAAGTTCACTGTCAAAATATGTACCTCCAAGGTCAATGTCATAATGCATAGTTGACTGGAAAACTTTGGCTATCCTTAAATACATACCTTCCTCCAATTGAAATTCAACCAATCATATTTAAGTTTACAGAGTATATGTGTCTTGTGCTCCAGAAATGTAACAAATCACATTCTACATTGCTACATTGCTTCACGATATTTAACCTGCTCTATTCGACTGGGAAATAGTAAATTAAGCATGATGCAACTTGGGGAACCACTATACAGTACTTGCTGCCTCGGAAATGTCAAGTTGAATAGGCCCTTTGACTAGGTCAGTATTAACTACAATGTCAAGGTCAGTATTAACTACAATGTCAAGGTCAGTATTAACTACAATGTCAAGGTCAGTGGCAAGATCTGTGCCATTAACGTCAAGGTCACTGACATGCTAGTACCCCCAATGTCAACGTCAGTAGTAAGATCTGTGCCATTAACCTCAAGGTCACTGACATGGTAGTACTCCCCATGTCAAGGTCCGTAGCAAGATCTGTGCCATTAACGTCAAGGTCACTGACATGGTAGTACTCCCCCCCCCCCAATGTCAAGGTCAGTAGCAAGATCTGTGCCATTAACCTGAAGGTCACTGACATGGTAGTACTCCCCCCCCCCCCCAATGTCAAGGTCCGTAGCAAGATCTGTGCCTTTAACCTCAAGGTCACTGACATGGTAGTACCCCCCCCCCCCAATGTCAAGGTCAGTAGCAAGATCTGTGCCATTAACCTCAAGGTCACTGGCATGGTAGTACCCCCCCAATGTCAAGGTCAGTAGCAAGAGCTGTGCCATTAACCTCAAGGTCACTGGCATGGTAGTATCCCCCCAAATGTCAAGGTCAGTAGCAAGATCTGTGCCATTAACCTCAAGGTCACTGACATGGTAGTATCCCCCCAAATGTCAAGGTCAGTAGCAAGATCTGTGCCATTAACCTCAAGGTCACTGGCATGGTAGTATCCCCCCAAATGTCAAGGTCAGTAGCAAGATCTGTGCCATTAACCTCAAGGTCACTGGCATGGTAGTATCCCCCCAAATGTCAAGGTCAGTAGCAAGATCTGTGCCATTAACCTCAAGGTCACTGACATGGTAGTATCCCCCCAAATGTCAAGTTCTGAGGCTCTGCTGTAACAGCTACCTGTGCAATGTATTATTATTTTCAGTGTTATCCCATGTAGTGATTTATTTTACCTTAATTGAAAAATGAAACACTTGCATTGCTCATATGTAATACCACAACATTAATTTCACAACAACGTTTCTTTTCCTCCACATGTGGAGAAGTTGCTGTTTCCCTGTGTAAGGGTAAGTTAGTACTGGTAAGGATATACTAGTAGTCCAGAGAAACTGGTTATGTGAATCGACCACAGTATATCACAAATAAATGGAACAAATGAAATATTTCTGATTACCTTGATGTTGACTATTGCTACCAGTCCTGTTACATGGAATTAATGTATACTATATTTTCAGACCAAACAGAGCACAGTCTGATGGAGGTGCCGTCTCCATGTTCCTTAGATCATTGTTGCCAAATTACGACCCAAATGTAAGTACATTGTATTCATTATCTCCCCTATTGAATATGTGGTGCTATATCACTTTGCATATGTATGTCAGTTGGACTAACAATTGGTAGGTCAAATGGTTTCCATTCAATAAAGGAAGAATGGTTGGTCCTATGATTCTGGAATTAAATAGGGAGGTTGGTGGTCAACAGTAGATATTGATTTGGAGGTCACTAGGGCAAGATCACTGTGACCATTAACTACAAAACGATCTCAGGGTGTCTTAGATCTCAGGGTGCCTTAGATCTCAGGGTGTCTTAGATCTCAGGGTGCCTTAGATCTCATGGTGTCTTAGCTCTCAGGGTGTCTTAGATCTCAGGGTGTCTTAGATCTCAGGGTGTCTTAGATCTCAGGGTGCCTTAGATCTCAGGGTGTCTTAGATCTCAGGGTGTCTTAGATTTCAAGGTGTCTTAGATCTCAGGATGCCTTAGATCTCATGGTGTCTTAGCTCTCAGGGTGTCTTAGATCTCAGGGTGTCTTAGATCTCAGGGTGTCTTAGATCTCAGGGTGCCTTAGATCTCAGGGTGTCTTAGATCTCAGGGTGTCTTAGATTTCAAGGTGTCTTAGATCTCAGGATGTCTTAGATATCAGGGTGTCTTAGATCTCAGTGTGTCTTAGATCTCAGGGTGTCTTAGAAATCAGGGTGTCTTAGATCTCATGGTGTCTTAGATCTCAGGGTGTCTTAGATCTCAGGGTGTCTTAGATCTCAGGGTGTATTAGATCTCAGGGTGTCTTAGATCTCAGGGTGTCTTACACTAGTACAACCCTTAATGGACTGTGTCTACCTGGTGGCTGTCACATTCCTCACAACTTTGCTTAGTTATTCCAGGCTACTTGGTTCTTCCAGGCATTTGAGGCTGATCATCTGTGGACTCTTAGAGTCTGCTGCCTCCATTGCAGTAACTCAAGAAGAAATTTTGGAATAAATTATGTACTAGTGTAAAAAATGCATAGGGACCTTTTTCCAGTAAGCAAAAAGAAGCATAGGTACTTATGTCCGTATAAGCTTTTGTTTGTCTTTCTAGAATTACCACTGTCCCCTGGACATGTACAATGCTCTAATAACCGAGCTAACCAGTTGGGCTTCTGGCCCAAATTCCACGAAAAAACTTAAGTTATTGCTCAGCTGAGACTGTTATTTTGAATTTATTATTTGACTACAAATATAGTCTTGTGATGTAGATTGCTACCAGAAACTGTGTATTTATTGCTAAATAATGATATAGTAGGTGATTTTTGTATGTAATGCTCATGGAAATCCATCAGTAATGAATAATAAAGAACGTCATACTTGAGTCTGTTATAACAGACTGAAGTTTTTGCTTTAGATGTTTATATCTTTAAAACACTATTTTCTGTAAAAAATTGACTTATTGTGTGTTACACGATTAAATAGGCATCTAACTGTGATGAAACAGTATATACAAGTATACATGAAAATCATTTAACCAACAAAATATGTTTTTAAAATAGCAGTCTCAGCTGAGCAATAACTTAAGTTTTTACAGGGAATTAGGGCCTGCTTCAACACCACTTCACTCGTCTTCAGTATGGTACTATTTATAATAGTTCATTGTACATAATATCCATATTGGTCACAAATTCACAATTTTATATTTTATTTTCATTTCAGGCTCCGGTCCCAGAAGGGGCTGCTGGAGGGGCAGAAGGGAACCAGCTACGTCAAGGTGTCGGAGCCCTCATGGATGCAATGCGAGACTTGCTCAATAATATAAGAATGGTTGAACCACCTGTTGAAAACCAAGATGATGAAAATCAGGAAGAGCACTTGGAGGAATGGGACTGAGTTCATGTTTCACTACAGTGATTATGGACTGAGTTCACGTTACAATACAGTGATTGTGGACTAAGTTCATGTTTCACTACTGTGATTGTGGACCAAGTTCATGTTACACTATAGTGATTGTGGACCAAGTTCATGTTACACTACAGTGATTGTGGACAGAGTTCATGTTACTCTACAGTGATTGTGGACTGAGTTCATGTTACATTTCAGTGATTGTGGACTGAGTTCATGTTACACTACAGTGATTGTGGACTGAGTTCATGTTACACTACAGTGATTGCGGACTGAGTTCATGTTACACTACAGTGATTGTGGACTGAGTACTTGCTACACTACAGTGAATGTTGAAATTCCTGAGAACGAATCACAGTAGCAGTTTCTGGGGTATAGGGTTTATGTGACAAAGATGAGAATGAATCACAGTAGCAGTTTCCAGAGTGTGATGTCGATATTTATTACATAGATGGTTGTTTAAGTGATAATGACATTGGTGCTACAGTGAGAGTGGCTGATATTTGCTGATTAACTGTTATTAAAATTATATGAAAAACAACAACAGTTCTAAGCTATGCCTAGATTTTGTACAATTTGGGAATATGGTGACTCAATAGATAAGCTGTATTTTCAGTTGGGGTATACTGTAGGACTTTATTTTGTTTCCCAGTAAACCAAGTTCTTAAAGTTACATATATGCAATGTGATACTTAGTTCTCTTTGCCCATCTACATCTGTCTTGTGCTATCGCCTTTTCGTCATTCCAGGAGATTGAGACGATCTTCAGTTCTTAGTCAGAGCTACAGATAAGCTGCGTTTTGGGGTAATTTCCCAATTAGAGGAGGGAGTAAGAAAAAGCAAATAGAAAACGATGTTATAGTGAAAAATAGTACATAAAAGACCAATTACTCAATTAGTTTTATTAAATACCCAATTAAAATTTGTCAAAACCCATATAAAATTGAAACTTGGGGGTAAAATACCCAATGGCCTAAAGCCTCATCTGTTGCTCTGCTTAGTTCATTGTTCTTTTCAAAATCTGAACAGGTCATCTCATCATCCTCCTCCATTATGGGTTCTATTGAAGGGATTGACGGACAATGATGTTTCTGGCCTTCCAGAGGGTGTCGTCAATCCATCACCATTTCCACTTTTATATAACTGTAGCAATGTTTACACCGTATTGTTGTTTATGAAAGCTTCTCACGATAGAAAGGAAAATCATTCACGCTTTTAACATATTTCAATCAAATCTACTTCACACAATTACCCTACATGCCTTATAACTACTTCGATGGTCAATAGGGAGATTTGCCTTAACAGGGCTTTTTTAAGAGAATTTGGGTGAATTTTTTTTTATTTTTCATCTCCTGCAAGGAGACTGGAAGAAGTCCTGAAAATAAGGTAGAAAGATCTCCTTTTAGGAGATATGATTGTATGAATGGTTATAAAGTGTACATGGATGGATGTGCTTTCCTATGGCAACAAGCTGTAGTTGGGTGGGGGTATTTATCACTTACGATTATAAAGTTTATTTTTATAGTGTTTTTCACATGTTGGTCAAAACCTTATCCAATTAATAACTGGATCATGTTTAAGTTTACGCTACTCCAACTGGGTACTGGTTGGCCATGATCTACAGACGTACGCAATTGTTATAAGTTAGCCGGTCAAAGGCCAATGCTCTGTTGTAGAACTTGAACCATGAATTTTGTGTCTCTACTGTACAGTATATTACGATACAGTGAATTTTTATTTTTCAATAAAATATTGTCTGCTTCCCCTATTGTGAGCAACTTTTTGCAGAAGTGACATTGAATGACTTGCCCCAATTTTTTCCTGATTTCTCAATAAAAAAATTCAGGTAGGGGCGATTTGGTCGTGGTACACGAAACAGAAATATATTTTATGCCTTTCTTTTCTTGGAAAATTAATTGTTATGTTTGTAGAATCTGTCAGCGTTATATTTTATAGTTTGGATTTTGAATATGCAAATCTTTACTTTTATAATAATTAGCCAAAGAATTACACCCTACTCATTGCACAGTGATTACAAGGGAGACAATTCAAATTTATCAAAGTCAGTGTAATTCTCAGTTACTTCACTTGCTAGTTGTTTTGTTTGATTAGTGCAATTTTATTGTTAAGGACTTGTTTTTGTTTGATTAATGTTTTAGTTTAACCAACAATATATTTGGAGTTCTCTCCCTTTTCATATTTACTAGTATGATGAAGATACTGAAATAGTTAAAAAATATCTTAAGTTGTATTAACTATTTACACATTGTATTTGATTTCAATTGATATACATGTAGATGCTTGGGCCAATTTGCTTAAGTTATTTTGAACCAAATGGCAAAATGACATTTCCCCTTTTCCCCTAATAAACATGTACAGTACAACTTAGATTCTCGAGTACTGTTTTATCAAAGCACTTACGGAAGTCATAAACTTATGATAAAATTTAAATCCTTTATAATTATTGTACAACTACAAGATGTGGTTCATTGATTTGCAATACTAATGATTCACTGAATGAACTCCTACAAGCCATGCCTAGCTGTCCCCAATCTGCAATTTTTAAAGAATAATAAGGAATTTAAATTTGAACGTATGTTTAAGAATTTCGTAAGTGCTTTGATAAAACAGTACCCAGGAACAGTGTTTCCTCAAACATCATTGAAACCACAAATAGGATATTTGGTCCTGACGAAATGATTATATAATAGTATATTTAAGATCTCTCAAATAGGCAGATGCATCAAACTACAATGCCCACCAAAAATAAGTATACAGAAGTACATTCCCCATTAACCTGTCTGTAATAAGACTTTTTGCGGAACAGTGAAGCAACAATTTATTGAAAACACAGAATATTTTTTAGTTTATTAAGTGTAAAGACCATACATTGATTGGTACCCTAGGTGCAAAATATACAGTTTGTTTGTCCGACTTCAAAGGTAACTTTGTCATAAAAAGATGGAAAATTCAGCTATTTGGGTCACATGGTTATTTTAATCCATAACATCTTCATCCTTATTTGTGTCACTTTTTTTACTTGTTTAGTAACTGTAGTTTCAGAAACTTGTATAATTTTGACCTTCTGATAAACAAACATTGAATTATTTTACCAAGTTTAATTTTGCAACTGTATGCTTATTTTGGTGGGCACTGTATTTTCTCGGCCGGTGCCAGTTCAACACATTGTGCATGTATATAATTGTGATAGGGTCTGTAACTTTGTCCTAGAGTTCAAACTGTATTTATGTATTTCCAACAATCTGGTATTTTTATGTTGAAATGCTTTTGATATATTGTGGCGTTATACTTACCTGAATAAAATACGAAAAAGAACTATGGTGTTCTTCAGTATATTATATCAGTTGTATATAAGTCTGTGAGATTATGAGCAGGGTTTGTGGTTGAGTGATTAATGTGCTGGATATGTAACCAGGTGCTCTGGGTTAGATTCACAGTCGTGCAAGAAAATTGGAAGACGCAATGTTGATTTTCCTCCACATGGTTAGAAGTTGCCCGTTCCTTGTGAAAGGATAAGTTAGAACTGGTTAGGACACAGTCCAGGAGAAACTGGTTAGGTGAATTGGGTCGTTGTATATATAACCATAAAATTACTGAGAAACAGCATTAAAACTGAATAAACAAATATGGGATAATGAGACCGACACTGGGAAGGATTCAAACAGATTCTTCTAAAGCAACCAGATGAAACTGTATACAGCCCAGTCCGCTGGTCTAGTGGTCGGAGTAACTGTCTTGAGCATGTAAAGTTGTTGGTTCAATCACAGGTAAAGACATAGCACAGTCAGTAACTCTAGTACTGAGCGCTTGTTGCTAAGCACAATCATGATAGTGTAGTTCCAGACCTTGTTTGTCAAGTGTTGGGATAAAGTTGCTGGTATATCTTTATTGTTTGTTGCTAAGCATATAAGTGAAGTTCCAGTACTAGTGGGCTCAGTGTTGTGATACTGTAACTGGTATAACTTCATTGTTTGTTGCGTAGCACATTAGGGTAGTTCAAAGACTGGTTGACCCTATCCTCATTACTTGTATATCCCCTTGCTTGTTGCTTAGTACATACAGTTAAGTGTGGTTCCAGGGCTTGATGGTTCAGTACTGTTACAGCCCCATGTTGTCGCTATATGTGCGTGGTCCCTGTTTTGTCATGTACACAAAAATGCAGCTATCTTTATGGAACGTAGTTTGTTCGCAACTATGTCATCTGAGACCAAAATCTAGGTCACCACGTTTAATCAAAGAAATACTTTGATACTATCACGCTAGATGGCCTTCTAAAGTTCCGTCATAATCCTTTTGAAAGTTATATATAAATATAGTCACAGTGTGCACTAGGTACTAATAGGTCACTATGTCATAAATGCTTTGAAATGATCGTTATGAAAAAACAGTAAAAGTTTGGTCAAGGTAACGCATACCAAAGAAAGACTTTGTAACTGTCTAGACAAATCTTTACGAAACCTGATCATAATAAATGTGTGTACATGTACAATCAATTCAACTTCAGTGGCACCTTGACAAAAAGGTCACATGTGAAAGGTAGTCTCTGAATACAGATCCAGTACATACAAATACCAAAGATGTACTCAGGCACATGCTATCATGCCATTGTCCCCCTCAAAGCCTAGGTCCCGTTGAGCATTTTTGGCCTCGGCGATGTACTCCAGTTTGAAATTAATGAGCTATCAGAACATCGGGAACAGGTTCCTCGTGGTCTAGGAGACGCTTCAGTGAAGTCATGAAACAGTTCGTGATATCGGAAGGAATTGTGATGAATCGGGCTGTATCGGACATCACCGATGTGGAATTCCTAAGTTGGACCTAGGCTTTAATGCTAAGCATACCGGTCTAGTTCTAGGACTGGTTGGCCGAATCAAGATAATTGTACTGGCGAAGAACTTCAGGAAACTTTGACTGGGGACCATATAAAAAGTATTTCAGTAGTAATTACAGTAGTTATATATTTATTTTATATACTGTATGTCAAATTATATATTTAACTATGTGCGCAAACAACTTGGGTCATTTTTGGCAGTCTGTGTGCGACCTTTTCCTGGCTCTTGTTTCGTACCAGCAAAGCTGTAGGTTGTCTGGAAAATAAATAATACATGTACTAGTATATAAATAATCATTACAAACATACATAAAACATGTGTTATAAAGTAGATGAAAGTGAAATTAGTATACAGTAAAACCTCGTTATCTTGAGGACCCATTGGGACAAGCCAAATACTCGAGTTAAGCCATGTGCTCGAAATATCCGAAGTCAATGATGAATTGTTGTTATGACTAAGTATATACGCAATTTGAATTGTTTATAAGTAAAACATACGATAAACAGACTACGTGTATACATGTATACGTGAGTATAATATTCTGTTATCATTTAACAAACAGAATCGTCTTAAAATTTTATGTTGATTAATTTGGACAGAAACGTTGAAATTGTTGATTTGGAGTATGGAATGCCATTTTAACAAACATAAATAATAGCAAATCGGACAGGGAAGGCAGCACTCAACAGAAACAGTAGAGCACGAATGACACTAAAAGAAGTGTACAAATTGCTAGCTCGGCATGAAAGTGGCCCCGGTCTAAATAACGAATAATGATCTTCAAGAAGACTTAAATTTTCAATACTTGATTGATTATTGAAATTATCATTGTTGACGGTTTTGAACCTAATATGATTAAAATCAGGTCTAGCACCATTTTGTTTTGTAATAATTATTACGAAGACCACTCAGATAAAATTACTCTGAATTTATAATTCTATAGAATCAAATACTTACCGTTTGGGATGTCTTTCGGCAAGCGAGGTGGTCAGTGAATATAGGGAGCACACGCCTTGTGGTGTCAGTCCAATCAATGGCAAGGATTGTGCTGATGCTTCAGTCATAACTGTGTCCACCGATGTAGTTATTCCGTTTCTTTTTGTCAATTTTTCATCATTGAGTTCATTCCTTTTCTCCGCGCCAAATTTATTCAACGGCACAATAAGTCGACGAGGTGCTTTGAGACGCGGGAACAATAGAACATCATCGCTACTCCTGGTGCCTCTACAATTCAACTTATCGTGAGTCATACTGGAATGCGATGGTAATTTAGCAGTTTCGGAATTCAATGTGATTGTCTTGACCGCAGCTGGACGTTTGTGAAAGTTTTTGTTCTGCATCATGTAGATCTCGGCTTGTAACATGGCGATCTGATGACGTAATGAGGATTCCTGATAACAAAGTTTCAAGTATTCTGTTTTGAGTTCAGCATATTTTCGCGTAGTTTCACGGCTTAGAACTAAGCGTGGATTTACCTTCTTGTTGATAATTTCTTTATTCAAAGTCTCCAGTTGACTTCCACAATGTAGTCTCTTTTTAAGAACATTATCATACAGAGATTTCTTGGCTTCCACTTGTTCTGGTGTCACAGACCGGACCTGTGCATTTGTGTTTTCGCTATCTTCTATAAATGGTTCTGATTGCTCGTGTGTAGCGTTATTTTGTGACAAGTTACGTGGTATGGATTGGCTAGACGACGCAGATTGGGTTGAACTTGATTTTGGAATTATTTCCTGTTCTGAATTGGTATTTGCTATCGAGACCGACCTTGTTTTCTTCGTACGAGGTGTCTTGTCTTTCTTCACTGCGTCACAATTGTGTACTGCAGCCTTCTGACGCCTTCGTCGACGTTTGTGTTTCGGTTTAGATTCGTCTTTTACATCAATTTCTTTTTGTTCTATTTCAGTCTTGGCTTCTTCCAGTCTTTGTTTGAGACCTTCATAGATTGCTTCATTGCTCCGAGCGCTCGGGATTGTATGTACCTTTCCCGGCTTCACACTAATCAACCTTTCACCGCCTTCTTTCTGCTTCCTGTTTTTAATAGCAAATCTCCACAACCTCTCAGAAGCTGGGATATCTACATCCTTCACATAAACAACGTCATGATCTTTCAAATTACATTCACTCTTTGTTTGCTTCGCTGCCTCGTTTTGATCATTTTGTAGCTGTAGCTTCGTCTTCTTCCCGATCAACGTGTTGGTGTTTCCAGCTTTTAATTTTTTATGACTTTTAGTGGACGAAGATACTTTGCTATCCTTTGCATTGGAGTGTGTGTTTGTGTGTCTTTGGTTTCTTTGTACTGCGTATCCTCTACACAGAGCAGACAACGACATGTTATGACCATGACGTAATCGTTCATCACGTGACGAACGCAGCAGGAGTTTCTCAACCAGTTCCCAAAATGTATCCGGTTCCAGTGATCGTCCGTCAGACGTCTCACGTGGTTGGTCAGACGTCCCTGTCATTTCCAGTCAGCTGGTTATTCTGAAATGTATTATAAATACTAATATAGTAATCATTATGATCACCGTGGTTCTTTAAGTGTTATACTTACCCGAGACAAACGGAAATGGCCGAACTTTCTCATTTGTTATAGTAATATGTGATATTGATCAAGTGTGGAGACCATTTTTCTCCTGGTTTGTGGTCAGCCAACATCGAGATACGGTGCCCAGGGATATTGAACATGTACAAACACCACACTCACAGGCACCAATTTAAAATCCGCTCAGTCTAGCTATAACAATAGGCAAATTAACACTGTATACTCGTGTATGATTTTGAAAATGTCACTTTTATTTGACCAAATATGGTTCCATTTTAGAATCGTTGTATTCTTAATGCAGGAGCAAATATTACATTTAATTTAACTTGTACGGTAAAATTGGACAATGCAATGTCTTACTCATTAACTACTTGATAGTTTAAGAAATTAAAAATAGGTGTAATTTAATTTTGAAATGAACCTCCCGCACTCCATTCAAATATCGCAACATCCTAAAAAATGGTTTCAAAAAATCAAATATTCTTTGGGTACGGGTGGAAGATTCACACTTAGGCAAATAGTTCAATGTGTTTGCATATCATTAGGAGCTATTGATATAATTCGCAAGTTTATTACAAATAATGATAAATATAAGTGCTATTTGGATACCCCTATCAGCCTTAAGACGCCAATACACATGCCCTTGTAAACTGTCCAAAAAGTGATTGAAACCGTTTTCTTAATACAAAAGTCGATCGTGTGTAAATGTAATGGCCATCAACGAGACGTGGGTTCATTTTGTAACCGATGTGACAGATCAATCACCAAATACGCACCAGCAAAGGCAGATCAAAAGTCTGGACGTTAGTATTAGTGTACGCAATTTTCTTTATAAATTAAGTTTCTATAGATTTTTTACCTTTCAATTGATGTACAAAGTAAAAAAATGGATAAATGAAAAATTTAAAAAAGGTTAATTCCTTCACAATTTGAAGACTTCGACAATCGCAGACCGGCCTCATGTGTGTCATGATGTTGCTGAGAATAGTGCCTTCACACGAAGCGGCCATTTAAGGCGACTATCTGAGAAGTGAAATGGTTCCTGAGCTTCCTGCCAGACATTGTCCTTTGTGTCATGTGTCTGTTTCATAGACTCTAAAAATACTTTGTCCGAAAACATATCAAGCACGTGATGCTCTCGGGTTTGGTCTTGTAGGCCAACCTAGGGATGATGATATTTTAAGAATCGATTGACCAACTGAAACTTTTCATATCTGTCGGAGGTGAATACTTCAAGGGAATATCAAAAGTTTGTTTTATTAAAATCTTCCAAGGATATATTTTTATGGGCTTAGTTGCAATCCAGTTTGAACACCCCTCCGAGGCTCGTACTTCAGAAGGAGATGTCGAGAGTATATTTTGAAAACATGTTCGTTCTTCTAACGTTTAGTAATAAACTTCTTACCTTTCATACGCTCCATTTATCCGTGTCGTCTAGCTGAACGCTTCAACCAAATAGTACCATAGAAACGTTGACGTCAGCTATGTGACGTCACAATGTTTTGACGTTATGACGTGTCATGCGACGTCGTCAATCTGAGAATGTCTCAACGTCAAACAGATTTTATGATGGCTATATTCAATTACGGCATGCGAATACATGTAGATATATTCAAATGTATATTGTGCAAAAAGTAACACGTTTTTAAAACCTTGGTCACTTTACTACACAGTGTAGGAGTGTTGATGTAGGATTAGATTGTATCACGGTCAGACAAGTCGGTATGACGTCACTGATGACATTACGTCGAAATTCTGTTGGATGGCTTCAATATATCTCAGATAAAACAGTATTGAAGGAGTTGTGGTTCTAGTCTAGCTTCGCAGTATTTACATTAGATTTATTTTTTTATATTAATTATTATGGAAACTACTTCAACAAGAGGAAGATACCGAAAATTGTCATAGAAGTACCCCTATAGGTTGAGTAACAAGTAATTAAGAATTGCAAGCAATACAGAAGTCCCCTACCGGTTTGAAGCCATTTTCAATGTTTCTGTTGCCATAGCAACCGCATAAATATTTTTAGACGTGCATAATCCCCCTATTGCCCCCTATTCACATATGAAGTTCCATAAACCTAGCTTGGAAACTGTTTGAGTTATGTCAGGATCCAGATTTGGGCATATTTTCACTCTTTCTGTCGCCATAGAAACGACAATTTTTGTCAGAATCAAAATATTTTTAGACGTGCATAATTCCCTTATTGCCACCTATCCACATACCAAGTTTCATAAACCTAGCTTGGAAAGAAACTCTTTGAGTTATGTTAGGATCCAGATTTTTTGACGGACTGACTGACTGACGGACGGACGGACGGACGGACGGACGGACGGGAAACATCGGCATTTTGTAGTAATTTAGCATTTTTACACCCAAAATTCTATAGGGTATTAATACCCTATAGAATTAGCACTACTATCACTAAAATTGCCTTCAATTTGTTTCCATTCGATGAAAACCAATTGCGAAACGAGCCGAATAACTCACAGATGTTTCGGCTTTAGTTTGTTGAAGTTACAGTTTGATCATGTGTGAATTACATAATTCACAACACATTTGGAAGGAAAGTCTACGATATTTTCAAACAGAAAAATACTGAGTGCTAAATATCAAGAGTGATTTAAATTGCTTATATGCCATAAATCTTTCATAAAGCAACCACCAGCGGCTTTCTGTTATATAAATATTTGGTAAGGGAGGAAAATTATGTCATACAAAAATTTTAGCCCGATCTGTGAGGCAGCACCTTTAAGAGTGCCATTCATTATACCGACATTATATGGGATTAGGATCTATCCCCCGCTGTCTCTCGCTCAAGGGCCCGATGAGATCGCCCTATTAATTCCATCACTAGACGTGTTCGGTAGGCCATCGACGGCAATAAAATAAATACATCTGTCATCGGTCGGAAACTATACCGTAGTTCAAACGGAGGCAAACGCAAATACTTTAAAATCAATCATATACGTGAACGTTAATTTTCACCAATTACGTAGACAGTGAAAATACCAATCGGGACACCTCGGACAATTTCTTACGAATCATCTCTCCGCCATTTTTTAACGTCTTTTGCCATGACGTCATCATGACAGATTTAAACAGTGCTTCAATGGAATACACGCCCATCAAGCAAGCGCTGCGTAGCTGCGTGTTATGCTCAAGAAGTGTAGCGAAATTGTATTGTTTAATCAATAAAACATATTTTGGTATTTCCGCTGCTGATAAGTTACGGTCTATTTTCTTCGGCCCATTTTCTTCTGCGTAGGATTTAAGAAAGAATGCTGCTGGATTCATACGCTTGATACAGTGTTTTATCCCGTAAAAATGCCGTACGGACCGTTCCGATTGTGAAAATACGTCTCTACGACGAACCGATCCCCAAACTACAATTACCCGTCAAAGTAATCAGTATAAATCCAAGAATTGGCGAACCCTAGAAATTACCATATAACCCAAATCCACGAAACTTGATACTCGCGAAAAGAAGATATTTTACCGTATTTTTCGTATTACGCGCACGTTTTGTGCATCAGACGGCGTAACCAGTGAAACGTTTTACGTCTCGTTTTATTTGTTATTTATTTTACTCCATTGTGACAGAGCTTCTTACAGCATACATTAATCACTATCGATGTCTACATGTGTATTTTATTCTTTATATTTATATCCCATCTGTCAAAGGCAAACTTATCCTGTAAGAAGTCAACGTTCACAATCAAGTCATATATAATATTTTTATTCCACCTGTCAAAGGTAAAACTATTATGTATAGAGTCAATGAACACAAGCAAGCATTTTTACATTAATATAAAATTGACAATAATTAAACTTAAGACGAATTTGAGCTCACGATGAGGCCATATTTAAAAGGTACTGTTTTATCAAAGCACTTACGATAGTCTTAAAGTTACGCTCTAATTAAAACCCTTTGTAATGCATTAACAGTTGTAAATTGTGGAAAGTGGGTCGGATATATTAATGCATGCCTTCAAACCACATATGATCCTAATGTGTTCAAGAATAATATATTATAATAATATACGACGAATTCAAATGTGTGCGTAACTTAATGATTTCCGTAAGTGCTTTGATAAAACGGTACCAAGGTGTATAACTTTGGTCACACATTATATTATCATGAGCGACTTGGAATCAACATATGTTTGGGGGTTCTGACTGAGGAACATGTAGCTATTACAAAATAGTAAACATAAATATTATTTAAAGTCGTCAAAGTACCCGTATCCTGTGGGCTTCGAACCCACAAACGAACCGAATACGGCGTCTAGCGTTGGCGTAACCAACTGCACAACCTATGTACATAACTAAAATATGTTGCTCCTTGACGCTGGTATGGTCATTTCATTGGTTTTTGAAGTGGTCAAAAGTAGGTCAAATATCAAGCTAGACAGCCAACGCTGAAAAAAGATAATAATCAAGTTATTATTACCTGTCCCCCGAGGCCACAGGACTATTTGAATGCTTGAAGTGAGTGGGTTATGTATGAGCATAAGACCAAACATCGATACCCGATTGGCTAATGTCTCAGTCTGACGTTCGACTTCAAGTTTAAAGTAGCATTTTGTTAATACTACTGGATACCAGCATTCCTCTATCTCGTCTATTTAAACGCCGAGTATCACTGTACAGGAACTGTTACATACAGGTTTCAAGTAGAGTTGCTTAGGTCGGTAATAAAGTCGGTAATACTGGTCGGCAAAAACAACTGTTTGGCTTGTTTTAGATACTGGGATCCGTGTATTAGAGAATCAGTGGAGTACGTTGGTTTTCATTAACAGAACCAATCGTAAGTGTTCGTCATTCTCCGGCAAAGCTCGTAATATATATTTTGTCAAGTTACAGCGATCGCTGTTGCTTAAAATTGGGACTGCACATTATGCCTCTTCCCCTTGCCTTTCCTTTGACATTACCTATTACCGATCATGGATCCCGAATGATCCAACCATAATTATTTGATGAAAAATATCGTAACAAAATTTTGATGCAAAGACATTTTGGTACATGTATGGTGTCACCTGGTTCGTTTTCTAGTCATTTCGAGACACGCACAAAAAGTAGACATTTTCGCACAAACCAACGACCCAATTAATTATATAACTAACTTGACCAAAACTTGTAAAATCACAATTTCAGTGAGAAAGAACAACGTTTCTGCTCACTATACGGTGTAATCGCGCTTGGACTGTCAACGTAATAAAATGATTATATATTTAAGGAACGCGCATGTATACTAGTTCTCCGTATTATATTACAAATATTGGTAATAAATCGCAAACAATAGGACGTCTATTCGCTTAAAGTAATATAATTATCATCGCTTTATTGCCGCTTTAGTGTCCACTCTGTCAGGACCTGTCGAAGGTGTTCACGCTACGCCAAATGAAGATGCCCATACCGACAATTGACCGCTAGGATAGTGAGGCACGAAAGGCGGCCAGGTGCTTCATTATACGGTGTATCAAATATAACACCTCGGCCAGTGGTTTAATTCTCTTTATTTTTTGTCTGTCATTGGATAAGAAGCTTGTGAGATTTATATCCTAAAAATGGTAAGACTTTCATTTGATATTTTTTCTAGGCAGATTCTGAGATGTGTTTCATGACGGTAAATGCGCGCGTTTACATGGAGTATAGTAAACTGAAACATTGTGGTCTTTTTCTCACTGAAATTGTGTTTATTTTGGGATAGATTGATGCACGAACATATAAATGTTTTAACCAGGTTATGTAACGAATAAAGTTACTATTTACGGCCGACAATTATGTTGGAGGTGGAAGCATGCGTACGCCAACAATTTCGTATCGAGGACATCTCTGAAAGTAAGTATAGTCGTGGCAATGGTCATTTACAGGATTGATAATCAACATAATGGATACACGAGTTTCGAATTTATTGGAATTAAATGCACCGTTACACATAGCCAGTACCACCGACGTCAACTTGCGAATTCTGGAGAATAGGACTTCCGCAAAATTCGTTCTTATTTGTATGTACGTTGTCTATCGTTGGTTGTGTTGGAAGGGAAGCGTCTGTGAGCGTTTATGTCCATTGTGATTAGTTTTGCTCGGTCAGAATTACTCTATTCTTCAGGAATCATTAAAGCATTTGTTTTAAAGTGTGTCGGGGTTTTAAGGTCTCGTCAAACATAGCGAATGTCACCCGACGTCAACTTGCGAATAGGACTTCAGCACAATTCGATCGAAGCGTTTGTGACCGTTGCGATTAGTTTTGTTCTTCGGAACATCATCAAGTTCTAATCGTTTCCGTCAGAATTTGTCAGAAATCACATAATTATTTTTTAGGTATAATCTGACCTCTGAGCCGTAACCTTTCGGTATATACTGCATAGAGTCTATAGTTAAAAGTACAGCAACGGCTAAATACTCGTTTTCGATTATTATTCGTTAAATAGATTCGTTATGTGTGTCGGGGCCTTAAATTACCTTTCATCTGGGTTATGTGCCTTATTTGAACACCAGCTCCACCTATCTTGGTCAACACTGGCATTTACTTGATATGATTGTTTCCTTGCGGATTCTTATTCGTTTGTTCATCATAATCATTTATTTCATGTCTGGATCTAATATCGCTTTCGTGTTTTTCACCATTATCCTTTATTTCAGGCCTTGGTCGAATATTGCCATCATGTTTTTCACCATAATCCTTTATTTCAGGCCTGGATCGAATATTGCCATCATGTTTTTCACCATAATCCTTTATTTCAGGCCTGGATCGAATAGTGTCATCATTTGTTCACCCTTATCCTTTATTTCAGGCCTGGATCGAATATTGCCATCATTTGTTTACATCATAATCCTTTATTTCAGGCCTTGGTCGAATATTGCAATCATGTTTTTCACCATAATCCTTTATTTCAGGCCTGGATCGAATATTGCAATCATTTGTTTTACACCAGTATCCTTTATTTCAGGCCTTGGTCGAATATTGCAATCATGTTTTTCACCATAATCCTTTATTTCAGGCCTGGATCGAATATTGCAATAATTTGTTTTACACCAGTATCCTTTATTTCAGGCCTTGGTCGAATATTGCAATCATTTGTTTTACACCAGTATCCTTTATTTCAGGCCTGGATCTGCACCGCGGTTGTTGTTACCTTTTCCTTTATATCCTCGATCTTTGCACAAGTTGAATACTGTGATTTGTACCCACCTGAAGTCCATCAATGTCTCAAAGATTCAAAGGTAATTTAGTCTTACATATTAGTGCAAAATCCAGAGTTAACCGTTACCACAATGTGTTTGTTGAGAGAATAACATTCCAGTGGGTAACGAGAATATTAGGGCGAATTTATCGGCTACGTACCGGTTTTTGTTTATTAACGGTTTCATGGCAAGACATTTTTTTCAACAAACCAGGACGCAACTGATTTCTGTTTACCTGGCGGTTTAAACCGGTTTGTTAAACCGACCGAACCACACCCGCGACGTGGCCGATTGGTTAGGGCGTCCGCCTTGTAAGTGGGAAACCGAAGGTTCGCACCCCGGCGGAAGCTGTGTTAGAACTGATGCGGTCGGTTGGTGAGCCATCAGCTATTTAAAGAATGGTTACCGTAGGCCCATCTCTGCCAGGCGCCCGGCATTACGAGAAGGGACTCGGTAGGTACTGTGCGCACGAAATATAGGTGTCTCATACGTCAAGTTGGTTGGCCCTTTCAATAGGGGTGACACTATAATAAGCAAAAACTTTACCTTTACCTTTATACTAGTATGATTTTCAGTATACGAGTATACATCATTTGTTATGGTAATAAATAGGAAAACTGCAGGTTTTTTGTTATACAATAACCTACATTTATGACCCTAAATAAGAATGTTTTATAGTAGACAATGGTAACACGACAGAGGTATAAAAACTTGTGTAAAACAATCGCCTTATTACACAACGCAGGTTACTGCCCTTCAGACAAAGCATAACTATACACTACCGAGTAAAGAGCATTGTCATTGGTCATATAGACCCACATGTCCCAGTTCTTCCAGCCCTTCCAGCCCTTACATTTTCAACTAAGCATTGATCGTGGAGAGTAGCCCTTAAAATGTTTTTGTACAAACTATTTTATTTTCTCAACACGACATAGCCATGCAAAATAGAGGTACATGCATTCGTTTATCTAGGGGCCACATGGCCCTCATTTTGAATATCCAATTGACAAAACTGATAAACGATGTTGTATCCGCATCTTTACAAAATACTATTTTTAACATCATTGGTAAAGAAGTTTGAAGGAAAAGTATCATTCTATATGATCGCAGGATTGGCGATAACTATATATATAGTGTAACTATAGCACTCAAACTTTGGGTCAACAATATAATCGTGTCCGTCCTATATTAGCTAAGCGTAACCGATGCACATGGTGCAAATATTGAGAGAAAAAAAGACATAGCCTGCTGCTTAATTTCGAAAACTCTTGCCATGCATTTCGGTATGCATTAGCAAAATGTCTTGTGCGGATACTATGTAATTTCAATGAAACCCACCTGCCGTTATCCGTGGGCGCCTTATAGAAAAATAAAAGGGCATTGCCTAGATTCGGGGGTGTGCGTGTAAGATAACCCATCACTATGAAAAATCATTATTTTATTATTTCATTATTTTATTATTTCATTATTTTATTATCTTATTATTTCAGTATCATCCAGTGGATCCGGTCGATGCGCACAGAGCCTGTGTACGCCAGTTTTATGTCGAGACAGAACCGGACCTTAACTTGACAAAATCTGATTGGGAGTTTTTCAACCACAGATTAAACACAAAGTAAGTGCTAAAGTATACATGCATATACAATATGATTTTTGAAATGTGATACCTGCCAGAGTCGTGTGATGGTAAGATGGAATTGGCGGTTCAATCCAAGGTTATTGCTTTCCAATGTCGTATTATTATAGTCCCTCCTTCTTTGACGCTTAGCGAGAAAGGATATTTTCCAGGGCTGGTATCTTTGGTACAGTGGTCAGTCGGGATAAGGTTCCGTCATATGTGGAAACTCGTCAGTTGTTCTTGCATGGAGTAACAAGTGTTAATGTACTAAATGGGAACAAAACCGGTACCTTCCTCACTCACGAAGCGGACGCTCAACCATTAAGGCTATCGAGGAGGCGGTTGCAAGCAGACTTGTTACATATAAACTGGGGTGTAATGAAATTTATCAGTTGTGTCGACATAAGCTTATTACATAACCCTTAAAACACCACAAATGCACTTTCTATTTTTGAATACATGTACCCTTCGAAGCCAAAGGTCATTGGTCAATTGTACTGGGATAAAAACCTTATGACCCGGCACTTACAACTGCCTCAGTTGAACTTATCAAAGAATACATGAAGTATTTCATAATACATGTATTAGTTCTTTTAAACATAATTAAATCTTATTTAAATAATTATTAAATATAATATTGTATTTGTTGTTTAGATAAAACAAATAATACATACATGAAGCTAATTGTGAAAGTTGCGTAATAACATTTGAATATATTTCCGACACGATTTGAATAGTGGTATGTGTAGTGGGATGTTGGAGATCTAATGAACTAGTCAGGTGTGTTTATTCTTTCGGATTTAACGTCGCCTCTCATCAATTGCTCGGTTATATTTGCAGTCGATTCACATAACCAGTTTTCCAGAACTGTATTCTACAGTACTAACTAAACTCTTCGATGAGGAATCCGCAACTTGTACAAATGTGGCGGAAATCCACATTGTTTTCAAAGGACAAGGTTCATTTATGGCTTAATTTGGCCCTGAGTTTTATCGAAAAATAAAAATGCATCTTCCTATAAATCTGTCCTATGTTTCTAATAGCCTAATATTGTCTTTCAAAAAATTAAGCATACTTTTCCAAATTTCCCTCGTAATATGTCGAAAAATCTACTTGAAATAGGTTAAGTTAACCAAAAAATGTCATTTTTAGGCATTTTCATGGCTTTTTATGGCGTAAAACCTTCCCAAAAACCACGATGGCACTCTTGCGACACTTTGATATGTTGTACATATGTAAAGACTTGCAGAACACTGGTTATGTGAAAATATAAAAGTGTCGCAAGAGTGCCATCGTGGTTTTTGGGAAGGATTTACGTCATTTATAGTCGTGAAAATGGCCAAAAATGACATTTTGGGCTAAACATGACATATACGTCATATTCTTGGCAGTTTTGTCAACAAATTACAAGGATAATTGGGATATGTATGCTTATTTGTTACACATGAAATGTTAAGTTATTTGAATTATAGGACATATTTATAGGAACATATTTTTATATTTTGAAAAATCACAGCGCAAAATTAAGCCATTAGTGAACCTTGTCCTTTCACCGATGAACCACTAATCTGCGCACTAACCACGGTCGCGGTTGAATACTTTGTAAGCGTTCTTTATAAGATTATTATTGTAAAATTACATTTCAGTTTTGGGAAGGTACCACCACCCACTGGATTTCGCATACGAAAAGAATACCGTCGGTTAACGAAAGAAGAACGAATAAAGCTTCACTCTGCTTTTAATATTCTATATCAGGTAAGCTCACTCTAATTTGAAAGGAACATAGTCATTAAAACACCTATCGATTTAAAATGCCCCGCCTCCATACATCTTAGTCACACACTAACATGACGACTTATAATGGTTTCTAGTGAAAGTGATATCCCGAAGCTTTTGTTGAAACTATTTTTTTATTTTATTCCGTTTAATCGAAATTATTTTTTTGGTAAATTTTTTTTGGGGAATCATTTTTCATGTTTGGAGATGGTACTTCTTCAAGGACTCCGTAGTTTCATGTCAACATACTTTGTTTGACAATTTTAGCATCTATGGGTCCTTTTATCAAGCGTAAAGAACCTACATGTAATGATATAAAATGCATACTTTTATGTTTATTTTTCCAGAAAGGAGTACTGCACAAATTCGGACGCTTGCACGCTACAGCAACACAGAGTATACACAGAGGGGCTGCCTTCTTACCTTGGCACAGGGTCTTCATCACAGAGTCAGTACCACTTTATCTTACTTACTGTCCGTTATACCCCCTGGCATGTGAGACAGCAACAAATGACCTCCACCGAAACCAACTTCTCCACTGTTCCCCAGAACGTTCCCCAGAACGTTCCCAAACTTTTCCGTTCCGCTTCAACGGTACGCATCATACTTAGGGCAATCCATCCAGCTTAATCACTGTCGTGGTTTAGCTACGACTTCCGGATCCAAACTCAGGACCGGTTGAGTTATGATACAGCTGTCATTATTTGCTGTTCATTACAGGAGGAAATAAAAATGAATTTTGAAATCGAAGGAAACTGTACATTTGGCCATGTTCTTGGATATTGCAGGTGTATATAACGGCGTAAAACACACCGAAGCACTGCTTCCACGGTGTCCGGTCTTTTGCAGCTGTTCTTGCTGTTACCCGTTTGCTCCATTCGAACCTTTCACTTTCTTATTGGGTTGTTCTGCTTCACGTTGCCTTTGGTCTGCAACCACAAAAACATTGATGTTGCTTTTTTGGCGGTCAATGCACTTTCAATTTCTGATTGTTACTGTTCCATTGGCTTTGGTTGTTTTGGCCCTCTTTAAGCCTTTATATTATACCTCACCCTAATTTCATTCAACTGTTTCTTTGTTATTCCAAGCAGTCAATATATCCAGCGATAGACTGACTGACTTGCATTTTTCAAATACAGCAGCCGGTCCATATACACCACTTTGGCCGACAAGCCAGTACATATTATGCCATAGGACCCTCAGTGATGTGAACTATTTCTTAAATATTTCCTAACATGGCATTTGATCTGACATATATTACTTTTACTAATTGTTCCTTGATTGTATGTATTACAGTTTAGAAGAAGAGCTACGTAAAATTGACCCAACTGTATCGCTAGCTTATTGGGATTACACTATGGACGTCAACATGACAAAACCTAGTGATTCTGTTGTATGGAGTCCTTGTTTCTTTGGTACTGGCAACGGCACTATCAGCACTGGGCCATTTAGGGGCTGGTATGGTGGACGGAATGGACCACTACAGAGAGATTACGCCAGGGATGAGTGTGACAGTGGTCGACTTATTAACAAATTCGATATTCTCAATATCCTCGGAAAATGTAGACTGGAGGTGTGTGAATTATATTACAAAATGTACTTATTTCAAAAGATTTGTAATAATAAACATGTAGGCATTTTGACAGAGCCCCTCCATATCTATACCGACGCATTTAATTTTTTTTTTAATTTAGCGTCACACCTAATTTTTGCAAAGGTCCCGTCCTAAATTATGATCATGGTCAAAACTATAGCATCAGTCCGGTTAATTCTGGATACCCCTCGTATATGTTTTATGTTAAAGATACGTATACATGTAACGATATATATTTCATCTTCGGGAAGGTGGACTTATACTTCAGTGTAGTTATAATTTATAATTACCTCCCTTTATGGCTAATTATGAATAGAAATCGAAGTCCACAGTGTGTCATTCATTGCGGAGTGAGTATATAGGCTTGCTTGAAATATCCATTTTTGGGGATGTGGATGGTTCGTTCTATGTGTTACTCTTGTGTGGATGGCTACTAGGCGCTGCCGTCGTTTCTGTGTGGCTTTGGATTGTCTGTGCGCTAAAGTATTTATAGACCCATCGGGCTGGATGTATAATGTCTCGTTCTAGTATTTTGTACTGCCAATGTTTATATACACTGGACACTATATAATAATTGATTTCTTAATACAATGATAAAATTTCGCGAACGCGTATGAACAAGGACACTGAGTTCATCGACTGATGCTGAATTTGACATTTTGAGGGATGTACTCAAACAGTTAGGAAGGGGTTAACGACACCAATCCGTCACATTTGTACTAAAATCTGTATCGGCCCATTTTGGGGGATGTACTTATTCATTTAGAAAGGTACTAATGATACAAATCCGTCAATTTGTGCTAAAATAAGACTAGTGCTGTATTTGCCAATTTTTTAAAATTTAATTTGTCTTAAGCAGCCGACCAGCCAATGGGTGCATCAAATGTCGTTGCTGAAAGCACATGGCTGTTTCATACAAACATAATTAAAATTTAATTAATTTCATAAAAAATGTGTTTGCACGGTTACAACAACACAGACTTTCCAGCTGATTACAAATGCATACTTTTACACGCATCACTTTCAAGTACGTTTGATAATTTAAATATTGTCGAGTTGATTTTTTATATATATTATATTAAAATATTAAAATACAGGAACATACATATAAGATTGACAGATGTTTTCTATTAAGTATGACATTTATTATTGGGTATATTGATATAAAATATTGATTTAGGACCTGACAGAAAATCACATTAAGTTCACACAGTGTACAAAGAGCATCTAGTCGACCATGATTTGATCGATTGCTAATGAGCGTTTGGTTGACATTTATTGTAAACAAACTAAGTGTTACCAAGTTGAAAATATATTCACTGACAACAGTGCATAAAGTTCATAGCGCCTTATGCGTTCAAAAGAGCACTTTCGAAATTTCTATTTTAGCATGAAATCCACATACAATTGAATTAAAATATAATGCATTGCCAAGTGGTTGTAAAATCCTGTGAGCAGAATAATGTCTAAGGTTCTAATTCGATAAGGGTAGGATCCGCTTAGTTGGGCGACCAGCTAATTCATGCAGGTACCTGTCACATGTCTTAATTTCGGCGAGTGTACCCTCCCCAAAATCGGTGTCTTAAGAGGCAAATTGGCCGGTCTTTTAAATAGTCACGATCATCTATTCATTTGCAAAGGGTCCACTGGTAGTTTATTGGATGAACAATAAAACAACTGCCATTCATCAATAAAAAACTGGCGGGCACATTTACATATAAACTCCCCTGTATGTAAACATGCTTTCTCATATCCTTTCCGCTACCATAGCGTACTAATGCAGACTCGCCGGGATGGCCATTTCGGCCTTCCGTAGTTTTTTACCTAAGTGCCCAAATTCCGGAATTTAGCTGTCATGGGTACACAGGCATCCCAGACTACAGGCCCAGGGTCGTGCACAGGTTTTTGGACCCGCTAGACCCCTTTAAAGAGGGCTTTGAACGTAGATTTTACAAAACTGAAATTACTGGTCCTACCCGCCATTGCGATACGATTCCCTGTGGAATTGCATTAACATTTAGCGCCAAAAAGTTTTTATTTTTCTATAGTAGGAATATAAGGCTAGACCAAGGGGTCAGGACCAATGCCCTAAAGGGGCCAAAAAGTAGGCCTGTCGAGCTAAAAAAAAAAAAAAAAAAGTTTTTCGCGCAAGGGTCACCGCCACATCGTCATTTCCGGTGACCTTTAGTCGAAATGTTGACAATTTGTTCTACTTTCGGTTTGAGCTAAGTGTGTAGCATCCGGATGTATCGAGTTTTTATCAGTGCTGCAAGTCAATAGTGTCTCATGGGCGGGGTATAGGGACCATATGATTTTCTCATAACCCCCCAAAAAATCGTGGTAGCGGAAAGGATATAGGAGAACAACAATCTCACAACAGCTGCCAGGATATGCCCCCCCCCCCCCCCCCAAAAAGGGGAAGCTATTGCTTGTCATGTGATGCATATACATGTTTTTGTGTGTGTTTTTCAGGATATTTCTGTTCCACCGGAAGGAGGCACCTGCAGACTTGAAGTGTTGCATGATGGTATACATAACTGGATTGGGGGTGATATGGGAGATCTTGGTCTGTCAGCGTTTGATCCAATCTTCTACTTCCACCATGCGTTTGTTGATTACATCTGGGAGTTGTTCAGAAGGAACCAAGTTCTAAAGTCAGTGCTACCTACCTTACATTCTAGCCGCAATGTGTTCATTCTACCATAAGTCGCCATTTTTTCCCATCTTGCAGCAACAAGCAGTTTCATTGGCCGAAAGATTAAAGTGGACCAATGAGATCGCTCGTAGTTGAACTGCTGACAGTTTGGGAGAATAGTGAAAACTTGTCAGAAATAATGGGAAAATTAACGCGCATTGTGCAGATTACGGACGTTCATAGTTCCTATGATTTAACTATGAACATATTCTCTAGTTCGTACAAAGTTCGCCTTGGACATTTATTTGTGCATGTGTGCGTGAGCGCGCTTGGTTTGCATGATTTATTCTCTTCTTTGACAATTCTTCCGTGAAAATTTGACTGAAGATAATTAATACTAAGTCTCTAGTCCTCCACTTTTGGACGATGATTTATTTTGATATAAAGTCGTTGCTTGTGTGTTTTTTTATATATATTGTTAGCATTGTAGCTAACTGTTAAACTTTGGAACGCTGGTTAGGTCAAGTGACACTTACTAGTTTATAATAGAACTATCACTGGGAAAATGCCGCGTTAACTCTCATTACCAACAAACTTATTTTTTCAAACGAAAATTTGCTGTACATATTATTTGAAGCTGATTAAAAATATGTCCTAGTTAGTTACTACACAGATAAACTATGATAAAACGTCAAACGATGTGTAGTTAATGCAAACTATATGCCGTTCGTGCTTTACCGTTCTGTGCTGCCTTCCCTGTCCGATTAGTGGTTATATTTTTTAATATTAAATATAAGTTAACCAGAACGGGACAATGGCTATAAGATTTGTGACCAATTAAATGTTCGGTTAGCTTTATTAACGTTTCTTAAAGTATCTAACTATTGCCATGAAACTTTGCATTGATGATTTGTTATTGTGAATATGCCAAGGGGTGGGAGGGGGTGTTTACACTTTTTTACACAAGTTTTAAGCAAGTTGTTCGAAATTTTCATGTTTCTTTATTTAACAGGAAGCTTTTTATTTCTAGGTGCGGTGTCGACCCAGAGACAGACTACCCTGTAGCAATGAATGCAGCAGACGACGGTCGTCAAGGACACAATGGTTTCGACCGTATGTACGGGTACGAGCATTTACGGAATGTGGACGGATTGTCCCATATCTTCATTGACAAATTCTATAAATACGAGACCACGCCCCAATGCCCGGATTGTGGTTCCAGATATCTGTATTGTGACAAAGCACGGCAAATTTGCATATCACGTGACAAATCTACGTGTGACATTCCTCGTGTAAGTTTCTTCTTCTTTATGTTTCACCCGGGCAACTGAACTCGGCCGGAGTGGTTAGTCGGTCATTTACCCAAGAATGGGCGATTGTGACATTTTTATTGACTCATGCATCATTTTAGTTTCTTTTACACATGTTTAAACTCCTGAATCGTATCATTTGAGATGAAATCATGAAATATTCATGAAGTAATGAGCTACAGTCATGGTTTCATGAATTCATGGATCATAACATGGCGGATTGAATTGTGTTCTTGTGACCCGGTATATGTATTTGTATTTTTCATGATCAAGTTAGACATATATAATTCAGAATTCGCTCACTTTTTGACCTGCAGAAATAACCACCCATTATTATATACTGTGTTTTAAAACATATTTATGTTTTGATTTCAGGGACGCAACACATACGTTGGGAGCGGATTTGATGGGAATGTAGGTTTCACAGGCACCGTGAGTCCGGCGCTAGCTCAGTTCCCTATTAAAAGACCTTTCCCCAAAGAGCAAGCTGGTCTGTCAAGCGAAAGACGACACCGTGATATGACACTGGCAGAAGCTGCAGAGATACAAAGGGAAGAAGAAGGTATGTTGTCTGAATCCCTATTAAAACTGTGACACCCAGTGCCTGTTAGTTCTTCATTCCACGCCGATGGAATCGGCAGGGGGTATAGAAATGGTGTGCTCAGTCCGTACTTTTTGGGAGCGGAACAACATGCTTTAGTTTCTTTTCATTTCGTCGCTTCTGTGTTCGAAAATTGCCACCAAACCAAAGAAAGAACAAAGCATATCTCCACAAGTACTGCTGAAAAAGGCCGTCCGCCCGTCCGTCCGTCCGTCCGCCCGTCCGCCCGTCCGCCCGCCGTCATTTCTCTGTAACTAGCTGGTACACTGGTAGAATTACTGTGATGATGTCCGTCAAGTGATTGTTTGATTGTACAATATGTTTACTTAGAGTTATTGCATTTGAATGATCGAAAAAAACAAATTTGTTTGGTGGCTTATGAGCTAGTGGGTCAGTAATGAAACAGTTTATAACAGCGATGTTTGCCCTGTTACTAAGTGCGGTCATTTTCCTGCATACATATACATAGGCCAAACGTTGCCAAACCGTTGACTGAATTTGCATTTAATTCTAATATAATTGAGGTCGATTGTGAAACAAGTTATGCAGCTTATGTAAATCTTCGAAGATACCCATCGCCGTCGCCAAGACGGTATGGTAGAAGTGGGTTTAATGCCTAGGAATAATAAAAATACAATACAGTCTGATAGCGACAACTTCCTTTAGGACATCATGCGTAACTTGATCCTACTATGTGATGCCAAATTTTCCCGCCGTCCACGTTTTCAGAAACTCACCGAAGAGGTCGACATTCAAACGCACATTGTCTTCACTGGACGTCGCCATTTTGTTTTGTAATAATATGTTTGGCTCTTCCGACCTCGGCCAAATAGGGGCCAGGAGAGACAGAAGATATTCAAAAAAGAAAAGGCAAATCAACCTCTCTCGATTATGGAAGCTTCTCCCTTTGTCCAAACGAACCGGCTACTAACCCTCTATATATGCATCTGTACTATTCATATTTTAGGTATATCCGAGCCCTCCAGAATGATGGCACCATTTTCTCCGTCAATGGCTTTTGCTCTTTCAGTACCGGGAGCAAACTTTGCACCGTACGGTATGACTAAGGGGTTGGCCCCACCACCACCGCACTGGCCTGTATACCCAGGACCCTTTCCAGGACACCGACCAATCCCACACTTGCCTAATCCAGGTATGAATATATTTTTATTTTTTGCGCAAAAAAATTTTTTTTAAAAAAACATTGAAACACATTTTTATGATTTCACTAAAGGGGCTCCGTACGTGGATACTCGCTACTCTATGGGCTCTGTGCATTAGGGGATCCTTACATTAGGGGCTCTGTGAGTACTTTGGGAAAACGTACGTCAGGGGCTCCGTAGTATTGAGACCGCATACGTTAAATTCTCCGTATTTTAGGGCTAGATATAGATCTTATACCGGTTCTTCAAGAGCAAAATATTTGACAAATGGTTCTTGAAATTTATATGCCTTCAGCGACCTCGCATGAATTAATTGAGTCACATATAATATACATAAAGTACAAATGCACTATTAAATACAAAATGTATCACCTGTCTAGTGTTAAATTGTTCATATAGACATTTGATGTTTTTAAACCGACAAGCTTCTAACAATATTTAAATTAATATTTATTAGCAATCAATCATAAGCATAATTATATTGATACATATAAGTTGGTAATTAAAACGAACGTTTGTTTATTAATTACGTTTGATTGACGCTTTGGAAACCGCAACAGTAGGCGGCAATCTTCAACCAGTACATGTACTAACAGTGATCTTTATAAAAATGGTCTTGCACCTCCTTAACGTAAATGTTTATAAGTGCATATCACACGTGCAACACAAGTTCGTGAGAGCAACACACTTGCAATATTAGATGTGCAAAGTGGGCGGTGTTTGATCGAATTCTACTCTGGAGTGCTATTTGTTTTTCTTCTTTCGTGCTCCTCGTTCGTTTTTTCAACCGTTTTGGTCATTAATATAACGGCGGCTAGTTATTGTTGACATAACCACGTTTCCAGTGAAGCTAAAACACGTGCATCTGACGTCTCTAAAGGCATCAAATCGAAGACGAAATTTGTTAATTAAAATATACGGTACAAGTATCCACGAAATATAAGATCCCAGCACCCTGTGCAATCTATGAGAACAAGACGGCTTGGAACTGTAGTCCACAACATAAAAACCCTTTTGTACGGCGCTAGACAAAACAGCTGCTGACAGAGATCTTGTACTTTGTGGAAAGCATATTTCCCCCCTTAGACTGGCGAATGTTTCGACGAAGAAATAACATATTTACGGATATTTCTGTTTTAAAGCGGAGCAAATGTTGACAACTTTTGTCTTGGATTTGATGTCAAAGGTGATTTTAGAGTCACTAGGAAATGCTACACTGGTTTCTAGGAATTAATTATCAACTGGTACTAACCTGCCCGTGACGTCCGTAAGTAACGGACAGGCAACTGACTGAGAGTTTCACGAGCAGCACGTTTTTAATAGCTATACAGAGTGGATGCCCTGGAGCTTGCATTTGTCCAATAGTTTGGTGACGTTGCAGTTGACAACGAGTATCACGAGCACGCTTTAGCTGTTACAGAGTGGAGGATTTGTCCAATAGTTGCATGCATTTTGTCGGTTTAGTGATGTTGCTGTTGACTACGAAAATCACGAGGAGCACACTTTAGATGTTACTGAGTGGAGGATCTTGAGCTTGCATTTGTCTAATAGTTGTACGAAGTTTACCAGTTTTGTGGCGTTGCCGTTGACTACGAATATCACGAGGAGCACGCTTTAGATGTTACACAGTGGAGGGTCTAGAGTTTGCATTTGTCCAATAGTTGCATGCACTTTTTCTGGCTTAGTTGGTGCTGTAGTAAAAATATTAAGTTTGTTGCTTAACAACCGATTGTTGATTTGGTCTTTGCAACATTACCTTATATGTTTTATATTTATATTTTCACAGGACCATACAGCATGCTTCATTCCCCGCCTCCTCTAAGACAATTTCCTGCCGGATCACTGGTACCTCAAGAACCAGGGTTTGGTTTTGGTGCAATAGAACAAGCAACACACTTACCAGACTTACTCCCACAGGAAGATGGTTACTATAAATGAATACAAACTTTTCTAAATTCTAAATATTTAAACGAAATAACGACGTTGCTGTAGCAACGGAGTCAATATTCTTTCTGTTTACTATTGTTAAAATTTCTCCATTTTTTGCTTTACTTGTGAATCAAACAGAACACGATGTACAGGGTGTTAAAAAGTTCGTTCTCAATGTTTAAGTGCTACTTGTTTATTTTTCTGACGTCATCAGAAGAATGTAAAATTTTCAGATTAAATTCCAGAGGGTTCTGACATTGTTCTAATCTTTCTGGCGTTAAATGAAGCTTTTAGAGTAAGAAATAAAAACTGTATACTGTGTACAAAGTTCAGATAAAACTTAGTATGAATTCAAACTTTGAAAACAAACGTTTTAACATTCTGTACATGTATTTTTGATTGTAATGTATTCTTGTTATCGTTTGAAGTTTGCATTTGTTTATGATGAGCACTTGTTGTGATATTTTCCTCAATGTATGTTTCGTTTTTGTGTTGTCGACATAATAAAATATATAGAACTGTCATAGTTCAATTTATTCATGTCTTTTTTATTGGTAGGTTAGACCTGGGCACATTGCTATACGGGGCAAAGTACTACAATTTTGTTTAATTAAAAGATAAAAATGAAACATTGATGTTTTCCATTGGGTGCACTAGTTATGACGTCAGTCATGTGTGCGACTGCCACGTGATCTACCAGGTTGTCCTAGGTTACCATTCCATACTAGTAAAATTCGTCCGCAAAATTAGCGTAAAAGTAATACAGTATAACCTGGTTTATTCGGCATCCAATCGGACCAGGTAAGCATGCCGGATAAAGCAGTGTGCCGGTAAAACCAGGTTTATAGAAATACATATTATAATTGCTTATAAAAAGGTAAAATTATAACAAATGAACAAATATTATAGGTATACAATGGTGTTTGTATTTATATATCATTGTACTAATGGTGTTAGTTAGTCATAAAATAGTTGTTAATTGTTGTTTGTTTGGTTTTCTAATGATTATGTGTAAAACAATTTGCCGATGATACACATCTTCTTAGTATTATCTATAAATGTACACTCAAATATGTGTACGTACTTGTGTAATAAATGAACACACTTTTGGCCAACAGTTTGGAAATAAGTTTTTCGTAAGCATGGTTCCAGCTATTGTTTAGAAATTATGGACTCCTTTGTAGCAGTTTGGCTACATAACCTGTACACAAATGATAAAAGTCATAAAACCAATCATCTGTGACGATCGGTCACTTTTCACGTCGATCATTACATGCACGAGTTAAATTTTTTCACGAGAAACTTGAGCTAATTGAAAGCACCCACAGAGAAAAAAAAGAAATTTTGTTAATTACATTAAGGTTACTAATTTATTGTTAAGACGAACAAAAGCCACTTCAGGGCAGCACATGACTGATGCTACCTTTCATACCAAAAAACTCCACTCGAAGTAGGATGTCATTTGCCAGGGAAAGAACCTGATGACCACGTGTTTCCGACGCGAACCAACATCCAATACCTAGACGTATGGCTGTCGAAATGATGCCATTTAATAGATTTGTTACCGACTATGAAAGGAATCGATGCCTGCATTAATGAGACAATAATTATTGTGATACAACGTATGCTTGGACCATATACCAAATACCGCTGTCACGAGTACACTGTTAAATGCGCTACAAATACTCAACTGAATATGATGCAAATTATGCTAACCATACTTTGATAAGAACAAACCAAAGTTAACATAATCCCCTTGAACACATTGTATTTTGACAAGAGAGACTGGTGAAATCAGAATGCAGTAACACTAAATTATAGTGGTTTATCTGCGAAATTGCAAGCACGATAAATAAAAGATCAATCCAATATTCACGCTTCATAACAAGCTTTGTACAATATGGTAAAACATGGAGAAGAAACATTGAAACTAGTGTTTCTATCCTAAAATTTGAGTGTTCAAGGAAAGATAACTCATAAACAAGCACGGTGACCTGTGGTTATTATTTTATTTTTCTGTTTCTAATATGCTACAATGCGCACGTACGACGTTTGAACAAATCATCGTAATGGTAAATGTTCCCCTTATATCACAAGACCGCACTAATGCCCTGAGCCTCTTAACTAATATTGTTTTATCTGAGGTATCTGACAGGCAGCACACGACAAAAAATCTTATTTAACTAGCTGATGCCCATAATAATAATAATAATAATAATAATAATAATAATAATAATAATAATAATAATAACGACTTATTTATTGGGGATGACATATTTGGTTCTAAACCCACTTTCAATATGGTCCACATCAGCATGGAATATATACAGTAATTTACAGAAATACATGATAAATATCAACAAGAGCCATGTTCGCATGGCCATCCCCAACCGTATATGTTTGTTACTAACCGGTGTTTAAAAGAAACATGACTAGATAAAAAAAGAAGGAAAAATGATGTTTGAGAAATCAAATAAAGGGAGATAATTAATAAAATGGATCGAGACAGAGTTAAAAAAAATGAAAATATTAGGAAATTACCTCTAGGGTATTATCATAACTTCTTTGGTTAAAGGGAAATAATTCAAAAAATGGTACCAGCTAGAGTTATGTTTCTTCTCCTAGATGCCATCTACTTATACTTAAAGTTTCAACCAACCGACATTATCAGAATTGACCCACCAGGATTTGAACCTCCAACCCCTTGCTCAATATTATGGCAGGATGCCTGAACCAGACACCAATGTAAGTATTAAATACCAAATTGAGATATTAAAGGTCGCAATTCAAGTCATGTGAAAAGTTGAAATATATAATTAAGCACTTACCTACGTCTTTCATTTATGATTTATGGTACTTGACAAATGTCATGTTATAATAAACGTACTTACACAAGTTCAATTTCATTGTGATCTAGTTAGTTGTGATCTATGTAATAATTGTCAGTTTTTTTTAATTACAACCCGCCTTAAACTTCAGCTTCTGCCATTGTAAATCAAAACAAGAGACAATTAAGATAAATAAATAAATGAATAGTTAAATATCGATATATCATGGCACAATTTTATGTTGACATTTAGTGCGTGGTTGGTTAGAGGTCGCACCGTTAGTGTGACGTGATCAATTTTAGCATTTACCGTAGAACATATATATCATTGTTACACGTGTTCGCACTCTTACATTTGTTATCGTTGTTTCATTTGTTGTCTTTACGGGTTTGTTGCATTTATTGACAATGTCGCATTTATTGACAATGTTGCATTTGTTGACAATGTTGCATTTGTTGACAATGTTGCATTTGTTGACAATGTTGCATTTGTTGACTAATTGACAATGTTGCATTTATTGACAAGTTTGCATTTATTGACAATGTTGCATTTGTTGACCGTGTTGCATTTATTGACAATGCTGTATTTATTACCAATGTTGCATTTATTTACAATGTCGCATTTATTGACAATGTTGCATTTGTTGACAATGTTGCATTTGTTGACAATAATGCATTAATTGACAATGTTGCATTTGTTGACAATGTCGCATTTATTGACAATGTTGCATTTACTGACATTGTTGCATTTATTGACAATGTTGCATTTGTTGACAATGTTGTATTAATTGACAATGTTGCATTTATTGACAAGTTTGCATTTATTGACAATGTTGCATTTGTTGACCGTGTTGCATTTATTGACAATGCTGTATTTATTACCAATGTTGCATTTATTTACAATGTCGCATTTATTGACAATGTTGCATTTGTTGACAATGTTGCATTTGTTGACAATAATGCATTAATTGACAATGTTGCATTTGTTGACAATGTCGCATTTATTGACAATGTTGCATTTACTGACATTGTTGCATTTATTGACAGTGTTGCATTTGTTGACAATGTTGTATTAATTGACAATGTTGCATTTGTTGCCAATGTTGCATTTGTTGACAATGATGCATTAATTGAAAATGTTGCATTTGTTGACAATGTCGCATTTAATGACAATATTGTTGACAATGTTGCATTTATTGGCAATGTTGCATTATTTGACAATGTTGCATTTGTTGACAATGTTACATTTGTTGACAATGTTGCATTTGTTGACACTGATGCATTAATTGACAATGTTGCATTTGTTGACAATGTTGCATTTATTAACAATGTTGTTGACAATGTTGCATTTATTGGCAATGTTGCATTAATTGACAATGATGCATTTGTTGAAAATAATGCATTAATTGACAATGTTGCATTTGTTGACAATGTTGCATTTATTGACAATGTTGCATTATTTGACAATGTTGCAGCTGTTGACAAGGCGGCTGCATTAGTTGACAATGTTTCATTTGTGAACAATGTTGCATTTGTTGACAGTGTTGCATTATTCGACAGTGTTGCAGCTGTTGACAATATTGCATTAATTGACAATGTTGCATTTATTGACAATGTTGCATTATTTGACAATGTTGCAGCTGTTGACAAGGCTGCATTAGTTGACAATGTTTCATTTGTGAACAATGTTGCATTTGTTGACAGTGTTGCATTATTCGACAGTGTTGCAGCTGTTGACAATATTGCATTAATTGACAGTTTTGCGTTTGTTGACAATGTTGCATTTGTTGACATTGTTGCATTTATTGGCAATGTTGCAGTTGTTGACAAGGTTGCATTTTTGACAAGGTTACATTTGTTGACAATGTTGCATGTGTTGACAATGTTACATTTGTTGACAATGTTGCAGTTGTTGTTGTTGCTGGAGATATATTTGTTGACAATGTTGCATTTGTTGACAATGTTGCATTTGTTGACAATGTTATATTTGTTGACAATGTTGCATTTGTTGACAATGTCGCATTTTTTGACAATGTTGCGTTTGTTGCTGGAGTCAGATTTATTGACAATATTGCATTTGTTGACATTCTTGCATTTATTGACAATATTGCATTTGTTGACATTGTTGCATTTGTTCACAATATTGTATTTGTTTACAATGTTGTATTTGTTGCAGACGTTACACTTGTTGTTGATAATGTTGCATTTGTTGACAATCTTGCATTTATTGACAATGTCGCATTTGTTGACAATGTTGCATTTTTGGTCGGCGTTACATTTGTTGTTTGTGGTTAAAGTCTTTATTTTCTTAAATACTGCCCGTCCGGGCGAATAATTACAATCCGATCAAACACCATATAGCAGTAATGGTCATTGTTCTATTTACCTTGCATTCTGTGGTGGGAAAACGTGTCCTATGGACATGGATATCTGATTATTTATTTAATGTACATACACTACCCAAAAGTTCTAATAATTTTGTTAATACTACACGTACTCTCACGACATTTTGCATACCAATGCTTGAATGATACTTGCATTTAATTATTGATTCATTTTGGCAGATACACGGCCATGTTACTCGTTACAGGCGCCTTACGTAATGAAGTCGATTTTACAAAGTCACAAAATAGTTCACCCAAATTGTTCATGAACACGTGCATATTGCAACACAACAAGCACGTGTTCATTAACATTTAGCACAATCGATGTCTGCCCTCCCAGAAAAACACGAACCATGCCGAGATTGACGCAAAACGATTATGGATGAAGTGTAAGAATCTTACAACAAAATTTTACAAAGGCTATTTCAATGAAATGTCAATTTTCTAAAATTTGCTTGAGTGTTGATTTCAAAAATGGAAGGTTCCTGTGAATGAAATAACGGAAATAATCATTAAAATAACAATTACAAACGAAAAAGAAAATCATTTTTGTAATAAAAGCAAAACTAAGGGCCGCAACTTTATCCAAGCTGATGACATCCCGACAGGTCAACCGCGTTTTGTTTGTGCCAAATTCAAAATGTTAGGTGTTTTTCGCGTTAGAAAATCTTTACTAACACCAAAACCGTACATGAACATGTGCTTTTCGACGCCCATGCATTACACGTGTAAATTATGCTAGATAACGTAACACGTCTAAAACGGTTAATTAGCCCGTAAGTAGGCAAACATAAACCCACATTTGGCTTCGTTGGATATTCATATGTCATTATGTAAAATTTAGTGTTAATAAATGCATTATTAATAAAACAATTAATAAAATAAAAATTTGTCAACTAGAAATTGTGTTCACAGTGGTATTTCGTAATCTCATGAGTGTTCCTCTCGGGTCAATTTCAGCATTTTATGTGTTTTTCAAGATGAACGGTCATCAGTAATGCCGATTTTGTTCATGTGCGCTTGAATTCTGGGCGACATGCATTGCACGGGCAAAAATGCATTATTACGCAATACACCGAATGATATGAAATTAACTGCAAAACGGTCAAAATAAACCAATACTCGGTTGCATCTCTTCATCATGTGTCGGTATGCGAAATTTAAGTATAAACTGGCGGTTTAGCACTTTTGGAGAGTGCATATACTTGATTTTTATTGATGAAGTTGACAACTGTCTTATTTTTAACCTATTAATCATGCAATTACCATCGTTCCTTTAATTTTATTCATAGAAATAATGTGCCAGTAAGTATAACCACAATTTAATGACAAAGCACTTTAATTGATCACTATTTTTTGTCCTTTATGTAGGTCCTTTGTATGGAACGATTTGATTTTCTTAAAACATAGAAGTGTCTAGTCTGTTAAATGCACACCGGTCTTATTTCTGGGTATTAAATATGTCATTTAAACAATAAAATAACAGAGTAAGTTGTAGTAAAACAACTAATAGATACAGCAATTAATATGAAATGATTAATGATGTTAAGAAGTTAACATGGTACATTCAACCACAACCGAGAAATAAAATTAACCTTGGAACTCACCATTACAACAAGTACAGAACACGAAGGTGTATGCAAATCTTTATCGTTTCTTATAAAAGACGGCCAAGATTTAGTAGGAGTCAAATCGCTTTAGGATTTCAGCCTATGTACGTCTTAAAGCTATATATGTTAAGCGTGAGTTTGGGTACAATTTTATATTGTAGTTTTAATTTTCAATTTAATGAAAATGCATTTAATTTTAAAAAGTTTGTCATTGCTATGGGTGATGGCAATATGTTGCCATGGACACACTGAGGTATGCATGCATGTTCCGACTAGTGCTGACCGATGTTATGCAGCGGCTGTGGTAAGTCTTGTATTTTAGTAGTTTTGTCTTATTTCCACCATTAAAGTTCGTAGATGTTTGATATAGATCTAAGGATAGTCCATAGGCTTGACAATGGTTGGATTTAAAAGGAACTTGAAGGAAAATATCTTATTATTTATAGTTCGATTAATCTTTTTTTTTTAATTTGCGGTACCTTGGCGTTGCATAGACCTAATATTTATAGCTTTCCATACACGAACCAGCAATCATGGGCACATGTTTTCAAAATATCTGAGTATACCCTATATATAAAGATTATCTGAGTGTACCCTACCTTCTCTGTATATAGGGTACACTAAGATAATTCCTATATATAGGGTATACTCAGATATGTTGAAGCCGTGTGCCTATGCCAGCAATTGGCCAAATTGCTTCACTTCATTCAACCCCTCATTGTCTCCATTAAACTGACCACAGTTGTTTACGATACTAATAATCATTCTGGCAATTCTTGACTTCCCTATTCCCAAAGTTATTCCCCCCTACCCATTTTTACCGATCTATTGTTTCGTAAATCGATGTTCCCAAATGGACCGTGTGGGGGAGACTGAGCTGCCGCGGTAAATGTGGCGTAAATAGTTCCTTTATCACGGTATACATAAATAAATGTGGTAGAATCAGAGGTGGCTGTATCTTTGTTACTCAAGTTGTAACAAAGAGACGGTCGGCTATGGGTAGAACCTCACTAATGAGACCACAATGTCGTCCATTGAAAACTGGTTTGACTATTAAGTTGGTTGTAATGATGAAATAGAACCAAAATCTAAATAAGCAAACTGGTTAATTATGAAAAGCGCGTTCTGAATGTTGAAGTGGTCATTGGTTGAAGATTTTTCAAGCTGGTTGGTTAAGTTTAAGTATATGTGTTTTCTTGAAGGACCATCCTATCTCGGCACGATCAGCTCAGATTGATTGTCTACAACGACTGATGTGGAACTTTGATCCAGTCCAAAACCTTACAGCGGCCGAACTTGCATCTTTCTCAAAATTACCAAACGTTCCAAATACAGGATTTAGAGTCAGGAAAGAATACCGAACATTACCTGACACAGAGAGAGAACGTTTACACAGCGCATTCAATGCATTGTATAAGGTAGGTTTGTTTTCCTAGATATTGCCATTCAAGACAATGTCATGATTATTCGGAAAAATCTCGACTGGAACGAATTTGAGTTTGTGTTATTAAGGTTCAACAGAACTATTTTTGTACGCTCCAATGTATTATTTAATGCGTAGTTTAAATTTATATTAAGATGAAAGGTGTTTCAGCAAAAACGCCATAATTCAACTAAGTACATGTATGATAGGAAAAGAGAATCATCATGTAAAGGGAAACAACTGCATTTACCTAATATTAGTTTTAGCAATGGAGAATATAATTACATTTTGACATTGATACGATGCTCTTTTAAGAAATAATAAAAACAATATTTCCGAACATTTCCAGAAAGGAACGATACAACTATATGCGAAATTGTATTACCAAGGATTGGTGTCCAAGTCTACACGCAATGGAGGAGCATTTCTTCCTTGGCATCGAACATTCTTGGCTTCGTAAGTATTAATCTAGCATACATCTAACTATGAATAGTTTGAACCTATAGTGGGGATTCGAACCCATACTGTACGGCACCATCGACTAGCACTGTGAAGTATAAATGTGTTATGCCACTCACTCGGCTATCGCAGCAACCCCCACAATGGTTGCGCAAATTACCAGTATCAATGTAACTTCATCACACCATATCGAACCCATATTGTACGGCACCATCGACTAGCAAAGCGAAGTACGAAATCATTTTATACCAGTCACTCGGCTATCGCAACAACACCATTCAAATAAAAAAATTTATATTAAGTCAGACAGGGAAGGCAGCACTCAACTTAACCAGCCGAGCACAGAAAACATTAAAAACACACAAAGCACAAAGCATCAATGTAACTACATGACACAAAACCAGTAGTTATTGGATATCTGGATATCAACACCAGATATGAAGTCCGGTGATTTTCTTAGTCTAACCTGTCCTAAACAGGCAATCAAGGGACACATCAAATGTCTCAAACTCCAGTGAGAGATAATGTACCTAACAGCGGTTTAACATAAACATAAATTTTAAAGGCGGACAGCTGTATTGCAAACTTAATTATGGAAAGAATCTTGCGAGGCGACATATCCTTTTTTATCAATAAGTCTGTTATTCTTCTCCGGAGCAACAGACTGGGAAGTTTTTTTAAACAAAGTTTACGTCAGTTATTTTTAATATTTAAGGGAAATGGCGGAACAGTAAAAAGCAAGTGACCGATTATTCACAAATTCATGTATAATTTATGATGGTATCTCCATAACAGATTTGAAGAAGAGTTACGAGCAGTAGACCCAACTGTAGCTTTACCGTATCTAGATGTTACACTAGATGATGCTATGGACAATCCTGTAAATTCCATACTCTGGTCAAGTCGTTTCCTTGGTAACGGTTATGGTGACGTTGTGACAGGACCATTCGCATACTGGAGGTCAGCTAGAGGTAGCTTGTATCGAGAATATGGTACACATCTGAGAGGGAAATTGATGAGCAAGCGAGCGGTCAAGAAGATATTGTGGTGTTGTCGAACTGACGTACGTTGTTTCATCATTAGTTGTTTTTGGTTTTATACAGTACTTATTGATCTATATCTACATCTGTACCTACTACATGCAGTAGTCTTCATATCTACTGCTGTATCTACAACATGAAGTATATCTCTTCATATTGCACCACGTCGCATTTTTATTCGTTCAAAGTCCTATTACTGTTACGAGTTTATTCTATATTTATTTAAGGTTGGTCTACTGTGAAAATGTTTGTACAAGTTATATTTATCTCTCGATACACATGCCAAATGATAACAAAGCTTTTTTCATGCTCAACCCAATGACGTACTTAATCTTTGAATGTTTCAAACAGTTAAATGTCTCACAATTTACTGAAACTTTTATAATGGATACCCTTAAAGTAGGCAAAGTAATATTTTCTGGTAAAGTAAGAATTGTTTAACACTTTGATTTTCTTGGAGCTAATAAAGTTTCATACTCCATTCGAGTTGAGCACGAAAAGGGCCTCATAATCATGGTGTCAGATTCCTGATGAAACCCATCAACACGTGGAGATGAGTGAGAAGCCCGACTTCCATTTTATGCTTCAAACGTCTAGCCCAAGGAATTACTGGTACCAAGCTGTACGATACTATAGACAAACTATCTCAAAACAAGTATATACAACTAATTTATTTTGTGTTCCAGAATATAACATACCCGTTGAAAGATCCAAAAGATGCCAAAGAAGAAGAAAAGGTGATCGAATATCATGAAAATGGATGCTTAAACTGGGTCGGTGGTGACGCAGCCGATGCAGCATTCGCTCCGTATGACCCAGTCTTCTACTTTATCCTGGCCTTTGGTGACTACATTTGGGAAACATTTCGCAGTAAACAAAGAATCGAATGTGGTGTCAATCCGGAAACAGATTATCCCATAATGCATGGCGGTCATGGCCATGGTCCTGATGATTTGATGTTTGGTTTTTGCTTGAAAAATAAAGATGGTCTTAAAAGTACCAGACAATGGTATCGCTATGATCCAAGTCCTAAATGTCCAGACTGTGGATCGAAATACTTGTATTGTGATAAAGTCAACCAAAGGTGTGTAAGCCATTCTCGAAGAACCGACTACAATGTCGGAAAATACATTCAAAGACATTATGCCATCGCTCTAGGACTTCCAATTGCGCCTTTTGAACCTGAAAGCGATTTTATTCCAAAGCGGACACAAGTACCATTACAACCATCTCCATTGAGTGATGGTCGGACCAGAGCATCAGCAGAGCTTGACGCAAAGAACGCTCTCCTTGCACACATAACACCTTACGATCACACTAGCATAAAACCAGCAACAAAAACACAGAAACCCTGGAACCATACACATGGACCACACGACTCATGGCGGATTGACGTAGGACATATTCGTACACCAAAGATTTCTGACGTAAGCAAGGATCCATTTAATAATGTCAATCACAGAACAGCGGGCTCTAATGGGCATAACATGCACTATCGCCAGAGCCCAAAACGAAACAACAGAAGACTAGACAACGTTTTATTACCGCCTGTTAGAGAAGTTGTGGCGGCTGTAAAACCATTTATTAATCAGTTACCTAGTCCTCCAAGTAATAAATATTTCCAATCGGATACATTTATAATCAACAACAGTAGATCTAGAAGAAAGCCGAACATTTCTGTTAGAAAGTATATAGCTTTGCCAGGGAAAAAGTAGATACATCTGAACATGTTTGATAAATTCACTGGCTAGACTTTCGCAGTGCACATTATTTGATATAATGTTTTCAAGTTTTACAATCAAAATGTTCATTTTATGTGTTTATATCATCGAAATCATGTTTCTATTATTTATATTGTTGTTCTTTAGATGCTGCGTTGGTACCGTATGTTCGTTGTTAATCAGTTATTGAGTTTTATGTTTCTCGTTTTTGCACTATGTATATTTTTCCAGTTCATCACTTAGCGTCATAGGTGTCATTGACTATAACGAAAATTCATCGCATATATGTTTGTCTATCATAAATCTGTATTGCATCGCTCTCCTTTTGAATTATTTTTTAATTTACCAATTTTGAAATAAACATGATCTGCAAACAGTTAGTAATTTTATTTGTTTCAATATCAGAGGAAAACAGAAGGTACCCAATAGGGACCTCTCGTAGCTTACCGAGATACGGTATCCCTTAACCGGAAAGACTCGAGCAGTTACGATAGAGGAAACGCCATGGGTATCAGGATTACTGCCGGTCAACTTAGCTCTATGTTTTTTTCTTGGTTTACACCATGTCTCACACCGTGTTTGGTTGTATATAGTGAAAATGTGATCTCTATCGTATATACCCACTTATAAGGCAACCGGACAATTGACCGTCCCACTTAGTATTTTGCATGAACACTCATATAAAATTGTTTGGGTACGTCTTATAGTCTAAACCGTCTCATTAACGGACGTATACGGAAACCAGCGTTTCTGAAATCTAGGTTCACATGTTATCACTTGCTCATCTGCCTGCAACCGACACTTTCTGCACACGATTGAAGCCACTACCAGTGTATAATACACGTAATGTATTAACTACTCTATCTGGGAATCGAATAAGGAACTACCGCGTGGTAGTGTAGTGTCTTTGAAAAGGAGTAAGTTAAAAGTAAAGTTAGTAAAGTAGGGTTTTCCAATGAAGGTGTGTCCATTTTATGTAGGCGGCACTTTGGAACGACTATTGTGCCAGTATGCAGTGGGCCATCAACAAAGTACTATAATCTTTACTGTTAGTGCCTGCAACAATATGCTAAGTAGCAGTTTACTACATATACAACACACCTGGTTTTCGATCGAATGTTTCTGTGGAATAAGAACTTTGTTCGCCTTCCGTTTTTTGCAACCAATTTGGATATTAACGGCGGCTAATGGACATAACCACGTTTCCAGCGAAGCAATACCACGTCACTAGGGCGTAACTAAAGGCATTTTAAGTTGTGGGGAGTGGTGGTCTAGAGGTACGGTGGACGCTTTGGGATCGAGAGGTTTCGGGTTCGATCCACTCTGTGCCACAGCTTAATTTCTCTGAACAAGAATAATTCACAATGATCCACTCGACCAAGGTGTGAATTGGTACCTGTGAGTGCGATGTCTGTATATGTTCGTTATTCCTGGGCGCCATATCTCGATGTTGGCTGCACACAAACCAGGAGAGTAATAGTCTCCCCAGGGTGACTCGAACGCAGGTTTCCCTAGATAGCCTAATGACCAGAAAAAGTTAAATGTCGAAGGGTAGTCGAACGGCTGAATAGTTGAAAGCGGTCCTAAAAAACTGGTAACTTAACTTCTTTTTAAATCTAAGATTTCTACGAAATATAGGATTCCTATCAGTAACTGGGGGAATATTTTCTAGCACAATGTGAAACCTTGGAAAATAAGCTTTGAACTGTAGTCAGCCGCATACAAAACCACTTCTAAGGTATCACAGTGTGCTAGAAAAACTATCCAGCTGCAGACAGAGATCCTATATTTCGTGTTTAGCATACATTTTTCCCTAAGACTGGTGTATGTTTCATAGAAATCGACGAAGAAATAAAAGACTTTTAGGATATTTTTGTTTTTCGAAGCAGAGCAACATTTATGTTGACGCATTTCGTCTTGGATTTGATGTCAATTGCGATATCAGAGTCACGTGTTATTGCTACACTGGTTTCGAGGAAAGACATATCACTCGGTAATAACCTGCTATTTTGTAAGCAACGGCAGACAACTGACTTCGAGTATCGCGAGGAGCACGCTTTAGATGTTATAGAGTGGAGGGTCTTGAGCTTGCATTTGTTCAATAGTAGCACAAACTTTGTCAGTTTGGTGACGTTGACGTTGACTACGAGTATCACGAGGAGCATACTTTAGCTATTACAGAGAGGAGAGTCTAGAGTTAGCATTAGTTCCTTAGTTATTTGCACGCACTGTGGTGACGTTGCCGTCTAAGCATGCACTTTGTTAGTTTGATGACGTTTTCGTTGACTACGAGTATCACGAGGACCAAGCTTTAGCTGTTACAGAGTGGAGGGTCTGGAGTTTGCAATTGACCAATAGTTGCACGCACTTTGTCAGTTTGGTGACGTTGCCGTTTACTACGAGTATCACGAGTAGCACGCTTTCAATGTTACAGAGTGGAGGGTCTAGAACTCGCATTCGTCGAATAGTTGCACGCACTTTGCCAGCTTGGTGACGTTGTCGTTGACTACGAGCAGGGGCGGATCCAGGATTTAGTGTTAGGGTGAGGGCGTGAAATGAAAAATGAGCTGGGGGTCCAGGGCAAAGCCAAAAAAAAGAAGAGTGCCGAAAAAAAAATTTGTCCGGCCCAACCGGGATTTGAACTCACACTCCCAGGATTATGAAGCCATAAGCGCTTCCACTACGCCACGAAGGCTTTTTTCTTCAAGATAGGTAAACTAATATAATTATGAAAGCGCGGAATGACGTAATCGAGCGGTTTATTCATGCGTTCGTTAATAAATTTTGACAGGCAATTCACGATACCAAGGGAAAGTTACAATTTTATCAAATACAAATTAATGGAAATGTAAAAAGAGAATAAAATGACATTTTACCGTTTTCCCACAGCTTTAGGATAAAAGCTTGTCAAAGTCTTCTGCATTTTCGCTCGTTTTGGAGCTGGCGCATCCATCTTTGTTGTCATAAAATGCAGCGAAAAGAGAATCAATGTGCAAAAAGAGCGATACATCAGAATCGCAAAGTTCGACCTGAATAACGGGGCGGCAAAGAGTCTATCGAAGTGTATGTGGTTAGTGGAAAATGTTAATTGCGCGCTGTGCGCGCAGAAAGCAGAACAAAAATGACTTTAAATATGTGATTTAGTGTGATACAACAAATGAATTGACTTTACTTTGGCGATTTTTGGGGGGCGTACGCCGGGTCCGCCCCCTCTTGGATCCGCCTATGACGAGTATCACGAGGAGCACACTTTAGCTGTAGTTTGCATATTTGTCCAATAGTTGCACGTACTTTGCCAGTTTTGTGACATTACCGTTGCATAAGAGTTGACGAGGAGGACACTTAAGCTGTTGCAGAGTGGGGGTCAAGAGTTTGCATTTGTTCAATAGGTACACGCACTTTGGTGACGTTGTCGTCTAATGGGTCAGTCTAGAATTAAATTAAGTTTCTTGTTTGATTCGTCCTTAAGTAAAATATTAAGTTTGTTGCTTAGGAACCGATTGTTGATTAGGTCTTAGCAACATTACCTTATATGTTTTATATTTATATTTTCACAGGACCATACAGCATGCTTCATTCCCCGCCTCCTCTAAGACAATTTCCAGCTGGATCACCGGTACCTCACGAACCAGGGTATGGTTTTGGTGCTATAGGACAAGCAACACACTTACCAGACTTACTTCCACAGGAAGATGGTTACTATAAATGAAAACAAACTTTTCTAAATTCTAAATATTTAAACGAAATAACGACGTTGCTATAGCAACGGGGTCAACATTATTTCTGTTTACTGTTGTTCAAAGTTCTCCCTTTTTGCTTTACTTGTGTATCAAACAGAAAACGATGTACAGGGTGTTAAAAAGTTCGTTCTCAATGTTTCACTAGATTTTTTTATGACGTCATCTCGGACGTCATAGAATAATATAAACTTTGAGAACAAACGTTATAACATTATGTACATGTATATTTGATTGTAATGTATTATTGTTATCGTTTGAAGTTTGCATTTGTTTTAATGATGGGCACTTGTTGTGGTATTTTCCACAATGTAAATTTCGTTTTTGTGTTGTCGACATAAAAATATATATCACAGTTCATTGTATTCATGTCTTTTTATTGGTATGTTAGACCGGGGCAAATTGTTATAGTGGGCAAAGTATTACAATTTTGTTTAATTAAATGATAAAAAAGAAACATGTAACCCCTAGGCCGCTATTCTCTCCTTTTTATGTGTTAAATTTATGTCAATACATCTACTATAAAAACTTGATGTCCTATTGATGTTTTACATTGGGTACAAAAGTTATGACGTCAGTCATATGTGCGACTGACACGTGACCTACCCGGTTGGTATAGGTTACCATTCCATATGAATTAGTATAATTCTTCAACATACAACTGGCATCTTCTAGATATCTTTCTGGCAAAATGTGTCTTAAAAACAAGTTAAAGCAACATAAAGAACATGTTTGATATCAAGCATACACTCAAATAGGTATATGTACATGTGTAATAAATACGTGCATACACTTTCGGCCACTTGTAACCCAACATTTTTGAAATTTGATTTTACCAAACATGGTTCAAGCTTTTGGGTCGAAATTATGGACTATTGTTTGTTGTGTGGCTACAATACATGTACACACATGCTAAAACCATTCATCTGCGACGATCTGACACGATCTGCAAATAACTGCATGCTTAGTAATGGGTCCATTTACAGCTCGCAATTACGCTTTCTATTTCATTGTGCGATGACCGGACAATATGCAAACTCTATGATTTGCCTAATCTTAAACGTCTGGTATTGATGCGTTTCTGTTATATTGTCTTGTCGTTTCCTTAAATGCTTTGCTCTCTTGTTAGTCTGACTTCTGATAGGTCATTGAGTACTTTCTGTGCTACTCGATGGGCGTGTGTTTATATATTGTTTCGTGTTTTACATTCTTTTATTACCTGTCACTGTGACCACTGTTAGAGAGCATTACATGGCGGGAAACCTTTATTTACACTGTTCTGTTCTATGAGGTTGTCTATTTGGTAAGTGTGAGGTTTGGTGCACTTTAAAACGTTTTAGCCCCCAGTAGTCATTTGTCCGTACCAAGGCGAAAGCCCTTTAGTCAACCTTCCTATATGTATGTATTGTCCACTTTAAAGTAAAAATAGAAAATTACAAACATAGTTGGCCAATTTTCCTTGTGTTTTGTCTTGTCCGTTTGTTGTTTTCTTGTCGCCTGACTCTGGCTCCGGTTTAGTTTGACTGACTCAGGCGGCAGACTTTCTGGGTGATATGTCGTGTTTTTATCGTTGAGCATTGTCTGTGTCTTATAGTTATAAAGTCGTGTTCTTTTGCTGTTTTTGTGTTTGTCGTGTCCTGATGCCCGTAGTTTCGTAGTTTTAGTTTAAATTATTAATTTTTAATATGGGGTTGGATTTGGTTTTTAGCTCCAATTCCGTTGATGGTTGACTTTTTCCACCAACAAAAATCAGCAGTATGTCATGATTTCTCAAAATTCGTCATTTTCTAAGGTGCCAATTTTATGGAACTAGGGATTTTATTCTACGCATTCACTATTTGTCCCCTATCTAATTCGTTCGCACAGTTCGTACCCTATGCGGTTCGTTCGTTACTCATCCTGTGCGATTGCAGGGATATACAATTAACTGTTATTATTAATTTGTAAGACTTCAGATGGCTATAACTACCTTTTTCGGCCATTTTTCTGTTGAAACGTGTTATTCAACCCGAAAATACTAATTGTTTAAAGTAGGTCATTCGGCTTGGGGCATTCAGCTTTTGGAGCTTGATAGTTCTACTGTTGTGGTCGGCTTGTTCCGGTGGGCTATCTATTTAGGACATTAAACTTGTTGAAACCTGGTCATCCGGCTGGGTCGTTTAGCTTTTTTATTTCCGAAACTAGGTCATTCAGCTGAAACCTTAACAGCTAAGACTGTGTACATTGTATCTCAGTCGTTTTACTGTTGGAACTGGGTCATTCAACTTGGGCGTTAAGCTTTAGAATGCTGAAACTATTTAGTTAAGCTTTTCGACTGCTTCGACTTGGGCGGATTATGTACTTGTTCAGTAGGGCAATTGTTTAGTTCTTGATATAATACATTGTGAACATTATTCAAAGTTCGGGCATATTATTAGAGTAATGGTAAATTTTCCATTCATTTCACAAGACGGACTCTAACGCACTGAACCTCTCAACTGATATTTCTTTATCTGAGGTACCAGGCAGCACACGACACAAAACTTATTAAACTTGCTAAAGCTTACCAACCGACCTTATCAGAATTGACCCCGCCGGGATTTGAACCTCCAACCTCTCGTTCAATGGTATAGCAGGATGTGTCAACCAGACACCAATGTAAGTATTAAATACCAAAGTAAAATATGACGGATTGCAGTTGAAGTCCAGTGAAAAGATGAAATATATAATTAAGCACTTACTTACGTCTGTCATGTATGATTTTCGGTACTTGACAAATGTCATGCAATAATAAATGTACTAAGACACGTTCAATTTCATTGTGATCTAGTTAGTTGTGATCTATGTAATAAATGCCAGCTTTTTCATTACAATCCGCCTTAGACTTCAGCATCTGTCATTGTCAATCAAAACACGAGACAATAAACATAAATAAATGAATAGTTAAATATCGATATATCATGGCACAATTTTATTTTGACATTTAGTGCGTGGTTGGTTAGAGGTCGCACCGTCAGTGTGACGTAATCAATCGTACATATCCGTGTTACATGTGTTCGAACTCTTACATTTGTTGTCGTTATTTCATTCGTTGACATAACGGGCTAACATTTATTACTAATGTTGCATTAATTACCATTGTTGCATTTGTTGACAATGTTGCATTTATTGACAATGTTGCATTTATTACCAATGTTGTATTTATTACCATTGTTGCATTTGTTGACAATGTTTCACTTATTGACAATGTTACATTTATTACCAATGCTGTATTTATTACCATTGTTGCATTTGTTGACAATGTTGCATTTATTGACAATGTTGCATTTATTACCATTGTTGCATTTACTGACAATGTTGCATTTATTGACAATGTTGCATTTATTACCATTGTTGCATTTGTTGACAATGTTGCATTTATTGACAATGTTGCATTTATTGACAATGTTGCATTTATTACCAATGTTGCATTTGTTGACAATGTTGCATTTATTGACAATGTTGCATTTATTACCATTGTTGCATTTACTGACAATGTTGCATTTATTGACAATGTTGCATTTATTACCATTGCTGCATTTACTGACAATGTTGCATTTATTGACAATGTTGCATTTATTACCATTGCTGCATTTACTGACAATGTTGCATTTGTTGATAATGTTGCATTTGTTGACAATGTTGTATTTGTTGACATTGTTGCATTTGTGAACAATGTTGACTTTATTGACAATGTTGCATTTATTGACAATGTTGTATTTGTTGACATTGTTGCATTTGTTGACATTGTTGCATTTGTTGACAATGTTGTATTTGTTGACAATGTTGCATTTGTTGACAATGTTGCATTTATTGACAATGTTGTATTTGTTGACATTGTTGCATTTGTGAACAATGTTGACTTTATTGACAATGTTGCATTGTTGTCGGTGTCACACTTGTTGACAATGTAGCATTTGTTGCCGACGTTACATTTGTTGCCGGAATAACATTTGTTGATAACTTTGCATTTGTTGCCGGCGTTACATTTGTTAATTGTGGTTAAAGTCTATATTTCTTAAATACTGTCCGTCCGTGTAATTAAAATCTGAACAAAACTCCTAAAGCAGTAATTGTCCTTGTTTTATTTAACTTGCACCCTATAGTGGGAAAACCGTGTGCTATGAAAATAAATATCTGATTGTTTATTTAGTGTGTTTTTACATCTATACTTGTTTTGTAATGATGAAGTTGACAACTGTCATAATTCTAAACCTATTAATCATGTAATTAAAATTGTTCGTATCATTGTATTCATAAAAATAATGTGCCAGTGCGTATAGCCACAAGTTAATGACATAGCAATTTTAAGTTTACACTAGTTGTTTTCATTTATTTATAGGTCTCTTGTGTGGAACGATTTGATTTTTGTAAATAATAGAGGAATATATCTAGTATGGAAAATGTACTATGGTGTTATCTCAAGTGTCAAATCTGTCATTTAAACCATAAAATAATCGAGTAAGCCGTAGTAAAACAACTAATTAATACAGTAATAATTAATGAAGTTCAATGAAGTCTAAGATTAACAAGGTACATGCAACCACAACCGACACATATCATTGACCTTGGAACTCACCATTACAACAAGTACAGAACACGAAGGTGTATGCAAATCTTTATCGTTTCTTATAAAAGACGGCCAAGATTTTGAAGGAGTCACATCGCTAAGGATTTCAGCCTGTGTACGTCTTAAAGCTATATATTTTAAGCGTGAGTTTGGGTACGTTGGACCATTTAAGTAACACAAGATAAAAGCTTATTTGCTTATTCTGCTATTTTATATTTTTTAACTGTCAGTGTAATTAGAATGCATTTAATTTTAAAACGTTGCTCGTTGCTATGGGTGATGGCAATGTGTTGCTATGGACACACTGAGGTATGCATGCATGTTCCGACCAGTGCTGACCGATGTTATGCTGCGGCTGGGGTAAGTCTTGTTTTTAGTAGTTTTAGTACTTCGTAGAAGGAAATTTCTTGGGCTTGATAATGGTTGGGTTTAAAAGCGATTTGAAGGAAAAAGTCTTATTATTTTGATAAATCATGTATTTCTGTTAGCGGCTCCATGTCATTGCATATGCCTAATATGTATAGCTTTCCATCCCCTAACCAGCAATGTGTCAAGTTGCTTCACTCTATTCAACCTCTTGCTGTCCCCCTTAAACTGACCATAGTTGTTTACGATAATCATTCAGACACTTCCTTAATTCCATATTTTGAAAGGCATTAAACATCACCAATAAAACTTATGTTTCCACAAATGATCCTACGGAATCCTGTTCGGGCCACATTCAATTTCGCTTGTCTAACATGTGAACAGGCGATAATTATCGCGTCGAAGGCGATAATTATCGCCTCTTCTTATGGAGAGAGACACTTGTACTAGCGAAATTTAACACCTTCGCGAAAGTTTTGGGGCGATAATTATCGTCTTAATTTTCGCACGTATGTCTCAATTTTCACGGAATATGGACAAGCGAAATTTAAGGACATGCGAAATTTAACGTTAAATTTCGCCCTTATAATTTTGGCGGGCTTATAACACGTGGTATCAGTGTACCCGGTGTAACGTTAACACCGGTTACCTTCTTACACCGGCAAAATGGGGATAAGGCTAAATGCAAACCATTACAATTTATTAAAAACTCTGAACTATTAGAATGTGTGGATGAGAATCGTATAACTAACGGATAATAAACAAATCTGCGGGTCGTATTGTCTCTGATGAAAGGCATATAGCAGGGTTCATACCTTGTTTAAATAACAAATCCCTAAGAATGTTTGGTTCAAAAATGGTTTATACGGCCAATCTATTAGACTACATGGGTTTCTACATGATTTGTACGTCCAATCCACTAGAATACATGGGCTCCTACATGGTTTATACGTCCAATCACTTAGCATACACGTGTACCTAAATAGGTTATTCGCCCCATCGATTAGAATGTACGGGTTCATACATGGTTTATACGTATAATCTGTTAGTATACATGGGTTCCTACACGGGTTATACTTTCCAATCCAGTAGATTACATGGGTTCCTATATGGGACATACGTCCAATCCAGTAGAATGCATGGGTTTCTATATGGGACATACGTCCAATCTAGTAGAATGCGTGGGTTCCTATATGGGACATACGTCCAATCTACTAGAATGCATGGGTTCCTATATGGGACATACGTCCAATCTACTAGAATGCATGGGTTCCTATATGGGACATACGTCCAATCTACTAGAATGCACGGGTTCCTATATGGGACAAACGTCCAATCTAGTAGAATGCATGGGTTCCTATATGGGACATACGTCCAATCTAGTCAGACAGTACAACACATGTAGTGGTCATACAGTACAACCTCTATAGATGTCATACAGTACAACCTCTATAGTTGTCATACATTATAACCTCTATAATGGCCATACAGTACAGCCCCTATAGTGGTCATACAGTAAGCCTCTATATTTGTCATACGGTACCACCTCTATAGCGGTCACACACTACAACCCCTCTACTGATCATAAGTACAACCTCTATAGTTGTCATACAGTACAACCTTTATAGCGGTCATACTGTACAGCCTCTATAGGTGTCATACAGTTAGCCTTTATAGTTGTCATACAATACATCCTCTATAGTGACCATACAGCACAGCCTATGTAGTGGTTATACAGTAAGACTCTATAGTTGTCATACAGTACAACGTCTATTGTGGCTAAACAGTACAAACTTATAGCGGTCACACAGTACAACCTCAAAAGTTAATCTATAGTGGCCATACAGTACAACCTCTATAGCTGTCATACAGTACAACCTCTATATATTAGTCATATAGTACAACCCTTGTAGTGGTCATATAGTACAACTCCTGTAGTGGTCATGCAGTACAATCACTTTATATTTGTCACATGTTACAACCTATATAGTTGCCATGCAGTACAACCTCTATAGCTGTCATACAGTACAACCTCTTTAATCGTCACACATAACAACCTTTAAAGTTGTCATACATTACAACAACTATAGTGGCCACTCAGTACAACCTCTATAGTGGTCATACATTACAAAAACTATAGTTGTCATACATTACAACAACTATAGTTGTCATACAGTACAACCTCCATAGTTGTAATACATTACAACAACTATAGTGGCCACACAGTACAACCTCTAAAGTGGTCATACATAACAACAACTATAGTTGTCATACAGTACAACCTCTATAGTTGTCATACATTACAACAACTTTAGTGGCCACACAGTAAAACCTATAAAGTTGTCATACATTACAACAACTATAGTTGTCATACAGTACAACCTCAATCGTTGTCAGACATTACAACAACTATAGTGGCCACACAGCACAACCTCTAAAGTTGTCATACATTACAAAATATATAGTGGCCATACAGTACAGCCTCTACAGTGGACATACCGTACAACCCTTGTAGTGGTCATACAGTACAACCTCTATATTGGTCATACATTACAACATCTATAGTGGCCATACAGTACAGCCTCTACAGTAGTCATACAGTCCAACCTCTACAGTGGGCATACAGTACAACCCCTGTAATGGCCATACAATACAACTCCCGTAGTGTTCATACAGTACAACCTCTGTAGTGGTCATACAGTACAACATCTGTTGTGGTCATACAGTACAACTCCCGTAGTGTTCATACAGTACAACTCCCGTAGTGTTCATACAGTACAACCTCTGTTGTGGTCATACAGTACAACCCCTGTTGTGGTCATACAGTACAATTCCCGTAGTGTTCATACAGTACAACCCCTGTAGTGTTCATACAGTACAACCTCTGTTGTTGTCATACAGTACAACTCACGTAGTGTATACAGTACAACTCCCGTAGTGTTCATACAGTACAACATCTGTTGTTGTCATACAGTACAACTCACGTAGTGTATACAGTACAACGCCCGTAGTGTTCATACAGTACAACTCCCGTAGTGTTCATACAGTACAACTCCCGTAGTGTTCATACAGTACAACCCCAGTTGTGTTCATACAGTACAACTCCCGCAGAGGTCATACAGTACAACAAACGTAGTGTTAATACAGTACAACCCCTGTAGTGTTCATACAGTACAAATCCCGTAGTGTTCATACAGTACAACTCCTGTAGTGGCCCTACAGTACAACTCCTGTAGTGTTCATACAGTACAACCCCTGTAGTGTTCATACAGTACTAACTCATGTAGGGGTCATACAGTACAACTCCCGTAGTGTTCATACAGTACAACCTCTGTTGTGGTCATACAGTACAACCTCTGTTGTGGTCATACAGTACAACTCCTGTAGTGTTCATACAGTACTAACTCATGTAGGGGTCATACAGTACAACTCCCGTAGTGTTCATACAGTACAACCTCTGTTGTGGTCATACAGTACAACCTCTGTTGTGGTCATACAGTACAACTCCTGTAGTGTTCATACAGTACAACTCCCGTAGTGTTTATACAGTACAACCTCTGTTGTGGTCATACAGTACAACCCTAGTTGTGGTCATACAGTACAACTCCCGTAGTGCTCATACAGTACAATTCCTGTAGTGGTCATACAGTACAACTCCCGTAGTGTTCATACAGTACAACTCCTGTAGTGGTCATACAGTACATCTCCCGTAGTGTTCATACAGTACAACCCCAGGTTCGTTCATACAGTACAACTCCCGAAGTGTTCATACAGTACAACCTCTGTTGTGGTCATACAGTACAACCCCTGTAGTGTTCATACAGTACAACTCCTGTAGTGGTCATACGGTACATCTCCCGTAGTGGTCATAAAGTACAACTCCTGTAGTGGTCGTACAGTACAACTCCTGTAGTGGTCATACAGTACAACACCTGTAGTGTTCATACAGTACAACTCCCGTAGTGGTCATACAGTACAACTCCCGTAGTGGTCATACAGTACAACTCCTGTAGTGGTCATACAGTACAACTCCCGTAGTGTTCGAACAGTACAACCAATGTACTGTAGTGTTCATACAGTACAACTCCCGTAGTGGTCATACAGTACAACTCCTGTAGTGGTCATACAGTACAACTCCCGTAGTGTTCATACAGTACAACCTCTGTTGTGGTCATACAGTACAACCCCTGTAGTGTGCATACAGTACAACCTCTGTAGTGGTCATACAGTACAATTCCCGTAGTGTTCATACAGTTCAACCCCTGTAGTGGTCATACAGTACAACCTCTGTTGTGGTCATACAGTACAACTCCTGTAGTGTTCATACAGTACAACCTCTGTAGTTGTCATACAGTACAACCCCTGTAGTGGTCATACAGTGCAACCCTTGTAGTGGTCATACAGTACAACCTCTGTTGTGGTCATACAGTACAACTCCCGCAGTGTTCATACAGTACAACCCCTGTAGTGGTCATACAGTACAACCTCTATATATTGGTCATACAGTATAACCCCCGCCAGTGGTCATAAAGTACACCCCTTGTAGTGGCCATACAGTAAAACCCATTTAGTGGTCATACAATACAACCTCTATATATTGGTCATACATTGCAACCTCTATAGTGGTCATACAGCACAATCCCTGTAGTGGTCATACAGTAGCACCTCTAAATATTGGTCATACAGTACAACCTCTATAATGGCCATACAGTACACATCTACAGTGGTCTTACATAACAACTCATAAAGTGGTGTCACAGTACAACCTCTGTATGTTCATTCTCTTTAAGTAGCGTAAACTTGGCACATACATCTGCAGTATGCACACAGGTCTGCAAATGAAATATTTTGCAGACCCAGGTCTGCAGTCTGCACTCAGGTCTGCAAATGAAATATTTTGCAGACCCAGGTCTGCAGTCTGCGCTCAGGTCTGTAAATGAAACAGGTTGCAGACCTATGTCTGCAGTCTGCACTTAGGTCTGCAAATGAAATATTTTGCAGACAGGTCTGCAAATGTAATATTTTGCAGACCTAGGTCTGCAGTCTGCAGTCTGCACTCAGGTCTGCAAATGAAATATTTTGCAGACACAGGTCTGCACTTAGGTCTGCAAAAGAAATATTTTGCAAACAGGTCTGCAAATGTAATATTTTGCAGACCTAGGTCTGCAGTCTGCACTCAGGTCTGCAAATGAAATATTTTGCAGACACAGGTCTGCAGTCTGCACTTAGGTCTGCAAAAGAAATATTTTGCAGACCCAGGTCTGCAGTCTGCACTTAGGTCTGTCAATGTAATATTTTGCAGACCAAGGTCTGCAGTCTGCACTCAGGTCTGCAAATGAAATATTTTGCAGACCCAGGTCTGCAGTCTGCACTTAGGTCTGCAAATGAAGTATTTTGCAGACCCAGGTCTGCAGTCTGCACACAGGTCTGCAAATGAAATATTTTGCAGACCTAGGTCTGCAGTCTGCACTCAGGTCTGCAAATGAAATATTTTGCAGACCCAGGTCTGCAGTCTGCACTTAGGTCTGCAAATGTAATATTTTGCAGACCCAGGTCTGCAGTCTGCACTCAGGTCTGCAAATGAAATATTTTGCAGACCTAGGTCTGCAGTCTGCACTCAGGTCTGCAAATGAAATATTTTGCAGACCCAGGTCTGCAGTCTGCACTTAGGTCTGCAAATGTAATGTTTTGCAGACCTAGGTCTCCAGTCTGCACTTAGGTCTGCAAATGAAGTAATTTGCGGACCCAGGTCTGCAGTCTGCACACAGGTCTGCAAATGAAATATTTTGCAGACCTAGGTCTGCAGTCTGCACTTAGATCTGCAAATGAAGTATTTTGCAGACCTAGGTCTGCAGGCTGCACTCAGGTCTGCAAATGAAATATTTTGCAGACCTAGGTCTGCAGTCTGCACTCAGGTCTTCAAATGAAATATTTTGCAGACCCAGGTCTGCAGTCTGCACTTAGGTCTGCAAATGTAATATTAACAATATCACTCGAGGTTACCCTAGATGGTCACATATATGCCATCGCCGGGATATCAATTTACATACCTGGTCACTATTGTTCCATCGTTCGATACGATGACCAGTTCCTCTGGTACGATGGGTTGAAAGCTCGTTTGGCAAGCCTCCCTACGAGTTTCGACGAGATTTGGGCCCCTACCCATGCTATATATTGCCAAGTTTGAAGACTTTGAATGGTATTGAGTACATATATTGACACATGGTACAATACATGTATAATATGTTACGATAGTATGATTGATAGTACTTGGTGCACCGGAGATACAGAACTTTGAAATTGGTAACGAATAAAACGTTGAAAAATTTATGGTAACATCTGGAACCTCATACTTTTTGGTGCGAGATTTACATTTATACTGGTATGCATTTTCACCAAAAAATACAAGTATAAATGATATCCCATGATATAAGTTGAAATTTTGAAGAAATCATTACTTTAGTTGGATCTGTTTTTGAGAAATACAAATTGATGTGGGTATTTTGGAAAATCCGTATTTCATATGTTAGCACTGATGGGTTTGCTTTCAAAACAATGTTGTGTCTTATCAATATATTAGCCGAGTTACCACTAAGTGTTCAGTACTAAAATGATGGTGTATAACATCAGTATGACTATTCACATATTTCGCGAAAAGGTTGTTTTTTGTAGTTACTGTAAACAATCTTGTATGATAATTCATTAAAAGTTTGTATAACTTTTATACTTATCCCAATCTATTCTACACGAAATACAAGGCATACATTCATATGATTCTGATAATAATTAGACTAATAAACAACAGTTGGACAGAACATTCCAATAATAGGTTCGTGGATAACTAAAACCTTTAAATCACATATTTACAAAAGGTTGGTATTATCCACGTATTTGTATCAGAAACATATTAACTTATTTCCTGCATTTCATGTAGAATGGACTGGGTTATGTATAAGTATCCAAATGACACAAACTTTCAACAAATTATCGCAAAAATCAACCTGTTGGATAAACATGTGAATATCCCATAGGCCGTAATGGTAACAAAACGACGTCAAAAACGTCAAAATTACCGACGCCGTTCACTATATTCAACGGCGACGTAACGTCATTTATTTAACATTACGGCCTATGAGAAAATAGCGTTTATCCAGTCACTTCCGGCAAAATCTGCCTGTTAACGGGGTGCCTGATAAACTTAGCGATAATCGGTCACCTGGCCTACGGCTCACCCGATAAATTCCTCCGCCTTGCCAGATAAACTTTTTCATCCACGGCACTATCCTATTATTCTCTATTTATCTCTGTTTTTTACCACAATTTTCATTTTATTAAAAAAGAAAAAAATGGTCTCCTGGTATAGTAATATTGACGTAAGTTATGTAATGAATCCAGGATCGATGTAATTTTGTACAAAGACAGTTGTATAATATTCCAAATCATCATAAATGTATTAAAACTGTGTGGAAACGTTATGTTTGAGATGATGTCTTGTCACCCCGAGAAAATAAAAAAAATGCGGGTTTTGTATAATTTGAAAACCAGCTCAGTGACTAGATAAGTTACGATACATTATACAGTGGTTTTGCACCAATGTTATATGTGTACATAATGCAATATTAATAAATATATTACAGTAAAGAAGTATTCGTAATTTCATGAATTCCCAGTAAATTCATGAAACAAAAGAGGGAATATTTATTTTAAATGGCCACTATATTCACCGGATATCATGTTTTACGTCCCTTTTATAGAAAGCCACCGGCTAGTTTTCAGGACGGCAAGGCTAATTGCCTGTGTTTCTTACCAGTACACATCTAGACGGATTCGAGACACATTATGCCTCCTAAATATCTGAAGCTCTCCAACCTGGGATCGAACCCAGGGCCTCAGATTCGCAGGCGGGGATACTATCCCTTACACTACGGAGGAATCCATTATATGATATGAAGGAAAATGCTATCCATTTGTTTAAGTACTCACAATATACACATGTGCCAATTTGCATGATTGTATCACTGTTGGAAATGTCCTTATAACAGTAAATTCCGTGAAACCAGGGGTTATGGAAAAGTTGAAAAGCACCACATTTCGCCGCTTAGAATTTCGGTTGATTTTTTTTCAAAGTTGAGGATGATCCACCTATGTTCTAACACTTCTTTAAAAATACGATATGTTATCAAGATTCATGTTTCACGAATGTAATAGGAATGTCATGAAAATTAAAAATTACACTACTTTACTGTAACATAATCATGCTTATTTTGGTGTTTTATATGATAATATGATAATCTGGATATACAACAGAAAAAGTAAATAGCGGAAAACGATTTATTTTTATTTTGGTATACTTATTTGACAAGTTTTTAGTGTGTACAGTCAAATATATGATTTGACATATGCAATCGTAACTTGTAACATATCCATAATTTTATAATAAATTAAGAAATGAACGTGTTGTGGATTTGATAAATATTAAGGCAGTGCTGACGCAAAAAATAAATAAAAAAAATTGTTGACGAGAATGTATCCAGCGAAAACGTACCCTGACCATAACGTACCCGAATTGACGGAAACGACACCACATGTCGACTAAAACGGAACAAAATTGACCAAAACGTACCCACATTGACATATTAAGATAAAACAAGAATCATGTCAAGATCATACAATGTCAATAATTACAATCGGGATATTGCTATTGGCAGAAACAGAAACATTTTTTTCGCTATTTACCCTTTTCACGAAAATATGTTTTCTGTTTTCGCATTTTAGTACTACCGCCAATGGAATAACGGTTGTCAATTTGTTTTGGTAATTCAGAGGTCAGTGACAATATTTGAATTAATACAATCAGAAAAACTAAATTACTAGTATGTGAACAATATAATGCGCAACGCGAGAAAAAGGCCCTTAAGGTCAAACTTTTCGATTTGTGTTTTTTTTCATTAAAAGTAACTATTAGATCTTTCCTCGTTTCAAAAATGTATCATTTATGGCTTTACCATGTTCCGTTTGGTTGCTATGGAGATTTAAAAATGCTCTTTTCAGGAAATGATAAAAAAATACAGTAAATAATTCGCATTACATGCATTATACATTAATGATTATTTTAAGTTTGTTTTACGTACAACACCGCTTACTTTTTATCTTATAGAAGGTGATATCGATTAAGCTAGTTGTACAAATGAAAGGGTCACATATTTGGCATTTTGTGTTACTATAGCAACAAGCCTCAAACCAGGAAATCATCTTCGTACATGGCACACAGAAAATATGCTTTTGTATATAATTATTTACACTGCAATTCAAATCGAAAAAGGAAAAGAGCTTAACTCATTAGTAAATATAAGAGTTTCACTCGATATATGGTTGTCATGGAAACAAAACATTCAAAACAATTAATTATAATTAAGCCGTTCTCCAGGAAACCGGGCTTAGTGACGTCATATGGTAATTAGGTAATAATAATTATAAAAGGCCCTCAAATGCGAAAAAAGTGATTCTCTTTGGATTTATTCTTAAGTACTTGGATAATAGGACGCACTCAAAAAATGGCTGCCAATCGGCGTCGGATAAACCTATATTTAACGTTGAATGTAATCATTACTTAAATGGTGCATAATTATCCTTTCGGTAAAGTTCGTTAGCTGCTAATTATCTGCGCACAGCATGACGGCCAATTCAAATGATCGGATTATACAGCCTGCAATAAAGCATATCTTATCTATATCTGTACCCTTAGGCAATAATGCTTTTCTGTTTAGTGATGTCATTTGTTACATACATGGATTTGTTTTATAACAATTTAAAGTTGCAGTGTGAAGTTAATTTACGCAATACAGGGTTATTCATATGCAAATGTGTCCACCAGCGAGCCATTGGTGAACGAAAGGTTTTTAATGTTCATTCGTCCAGTAGACTACCGGTGGGCACATTATGAGAGACCATGCTTGTATACAGGGTTATTCATATACAAGGGTGCCCACCAGCGAGCAATTGGTGAAAGGTTTTACTGTTCATTCATCCAATAGACTGCCGATGGGCACTTTGCATATGAATGGGTGATCTTTGATATTACATAACACATGATTGCGAATCCAGACTGGACACGGTATGTTTTAATACGGGAATGTTGAACATTATATGTTGAATATACCGGGCTTGATTTGTATCTGCAATTAAAGTTATGAATTTAACTTGAGCAATTAAAGTTATGAATTTAATTGATAGAAATAAGTGTCGACATAACTCTTAATTCAATCTCGAACTCAGATACTGAAATACTCATTAGTATGGCAGAAGGCTTCTCCAGTGGTGAACTGTATACTTTACAGCCGAAGTAACAGAAAGCAGCATATTAACGACCAACATTACCTTAATGGTGATCCGATCTCAAATACCAAAGTTAGCACATATTTATTCAGAAATAAGCATACGTACGCAGTTCATCTACAAAGACAACTTTAACAAGTTTATTCAAATACCGGTACTGTACATTTTATATCGTATTAAATTTATTAAAATTAATATGAACTAAGGCATTACCTAAAGGGGATTCAATCATCCATTGATAATAGATGAAAATAACTCATTACAGTTATTAGTGAGGGGCATCTTCACAGTATGGTTGTTCATACATTTTATATTTATTTTACATTTCACGAAATTCAGATAGAATTTTAATAACTCAAGGAAAATTGACTAATACAACAAGAGGACCATTGGCTCTAAAGCGCTCACCATATGACCAGCAGTTTAGGCAGAATCAGTGACCTGGCGACCTAGTTTTTGACCCCAGATGACCCAGTTACGAACTAGGCCTAGATTTCATAAAGCTACTCAAGTGTCATTAATATAACATCAAAAATGTGACCTCTAGAGCGTAAACAAGGTTTAAAATTGATGTGACCTAGTTTTTGACCCAAGATGACCCAGTTACGCACTTGACTTAGATTTCATAGCGACAAACCTTGTGTCCAAGTTTCATATAGATTAGGTAAAAAATGTGACCTCTAGAGTGCTAACAAGGTTTTTTCTTTGATGTGACCTTGTGATCTAGTTTTTGACGCCAGGAGACCCAGTTACCAAGGTACCTAGATTTCATAAAGCTACACATTGTGGCCAAGTGTCATTAATATAACATAAAAAATGTGACCTCTAGAGCGTAAACAAGGTTTTAATTTGATGTGACCTAGTTTTTGACCCCAGATGACCCAGTTACGCACTTTACCTAGATTGCAAAGCGACAAACATTGTGACCAAGTTTCATATAGATTAGGTAAAACATGTTCACGAGTGCTCAGGTGAGCTAAAAACTTGACGGACATCATCACAGTATGAGCGTTCCTATTCATTTTAAGTTTCATAAAATCCTACGTAATAAATGTGAATGGACGGGCAGAGTGAATTCTTCATTAAATCAAGCGCAATGTCCAATAACAAAACTTGACTGGCATCATCTTAGTGTGAGCATTCATATTCGTTTTAAGTTTCATGTAATTTTACCGGCTAGTTACTAAGAAATGACTAAGAAAGGACGGGCGGAGGTAATTCTTCAATAAATCAAGGGCAACAACTCAAGAAAATTGGCACACAGAATGTGTGTTCATATTCATTTTAAGTTACATGAAATTCTACCAGCTAATTACAAAGAACTGAATGCAAATAGACTGGCGGATGAAATTTTTCAACAAATCAAGGGCAATAACTCTAAGGAAAATTTACCAAAAATGAAACTTGACAGTCATCATCACAGTAATGGGGTACTCATATTCATTTTATGTTTCATGAAATTCTACAAGCTAGTTACAAAGAAAGGAATGCGAATGGACGGTCAGAGTGAATTATACTGTAAATCAAGGGTAATAACTCTTAAGGAAAATTGACCAACTTAAACAAACTTGACGGGCATCATGACTTTTTTATTTTAAGTTGCTTAAAAATGTACCAGTTAGTAGAAAAATGGCTGCAGACGGAAGGACAGACAGAAATATTTAATAAATCAAGGTAAATGACTGTCAAAGGAAAAACACCTGACAGGCATCACCAAAGTACTGTATAGTTGTTCATATTTATTTTGATTAAGTTCCAAGAAATTCTACATGCAAGTTACAGAGAAATGGCTGTTGATGGCGACGCGTCTTTGTAAGCCGTATGGCCAGTCCACACGCACATTAACCCAAGTGTCGGAGTAAAAGTTAAGCATTACATAAGTTCAGTGAGTCACAATGTAACTATATAGACTTCACATAATCTTCCTTTTGGCAAAAATAATCGCAATTATTGTACCTAGTTGCTCTATTGGCTTAATGCAGCCACCCCCCTGTCAAAAAATATTAGATTCAGAATTTTTCGCACATTGCTGTGAAATTAATTCTGTTATAGGAAAACGGGTTTTATCCTATAATGTTGTTATGGTCAGTGACAAACCGTATCTGCAGTAATAACTGAACTACCTTTTAGGAGACCCCTAAGGAATCAAAATGATAATCAGCCAGAATAATTATGGTTTTAAGAACAGTGTGTTTTAGCGCTTTCTTGAATGACGACTAGAGCTGTCATTGATACTACCCAAGGCATATCAATGATTCCAATATATAGGAAGACAAGCATTGGCGATACATCATTATACAGTTACACATATAGACGAACAAGAAACAGGCCTTTCAGTCAATGATCCCTTTTTAGCCATTCTACACTGTACATGTTGGGTATATACATGTATTCAGCTTTGAGATAGCACCTTTGGTTCGAGTTAATGGACTTTACCCATTTTTACAATTGTGAACTTACATTTTAACAGAGGGACTGTTTTGTGCAGGAAAAGGAGGATTTTCAGTGGTTCCATTCATTTACCCAGGTATCGGTTCACGATATCGACATTACTCAGTAAAACCCAATTTTCCGGAACCGGAATTTCACGGTCAGGGGGTTAGCGAGCAATAAGCGGTATAGCGGGAGTGTATATTTTTTTCTTTTTTCAACGTTTAAACATATAAAACAATTATTGCACACTATCATTAAACATCTTCATTTTTAAAATTTAGCAAGAATTATCTGAAAAAATGTTCAATATTTGAAATAATGCATTTTATTCTACACTGTCGCTTTCGAAGCTCGATACCGATGGTGAGAAAATATACGCATTTTTCAAGTTAAACATATTATTGAGGCAAAAATATTGTCAGCAAGGTCGTAAAATAATGTTGTCAATGTGTTCAAGTAAGACTTTATTCAAATTCTTATCTTTTGGCTAAAATAATCGCGATTTTGGTACCTAGTTGCTCTATACGCTATATCAGTTTCCCCCCTGACGTACATTCGGAATATCTGGCGCTTTGTCGCTCAATTAATTCCGTAATCCCAGACAACAGGTTTTAACCAGTAATGTCGATATGGTGAATATTCTAAAATGTGAATCGATAATCGATTGGTTAAAAATATTGTTGATACCGCTTAGGTCAACGACAGATCTTATGATAGCATCACACCGGTGGTCACACGGCAGCTACATACTGTCATGGACAGTTACAACAGAGCGACAGATGAACACCAATCAACACGACAGAAACTTTGTTAAACGCGGGTCAACCAACACAGACCTTAACTGGATATGAGGGTTTTTTGAAGGGTCTTGGGACAACTTCACTTCTTCGGTCTTGTTATGTTCATACTATCCACAGACAAAAAGCACCGAGGAATTCATGTTCTTTGTTATATTTTGAGCTTTTTTCCCAAAAAAACTTTCTTATAAATAATCATAAAAGCACTCATGAAAAGTTACAATGTTTGTATTTTGGTCAATGTCAATTCTCATATTTTTTCACGGAGATCTGTATTGACAAACCAGCAGTAGACAGTTGTCCTACATTATAAGATCAATTACCATGGTCATCTAACACAGAATGATTGTTGATAATTAATTCACAATAAATGGTTGGTTGGTTGATTGTTTGTTGTTGACAATTTGGGTACGAACAAATTTGGATACGCTTCGTTTATCAAACTTTATGATGCAAATTAGCATCGAAATTGATTTCTTTGTTTACCTACGCTAATTATGTGTATAAAAGACAGTTTTCCTTGTTTAAAACAAGTACTTTAATCGTATAAGCAGTTATTTTAACGATTGTAGGCTGTACTTACTTGACCGAAGCCAGGATGGCAGACTTCCGTTTGCGAGGGACAGTCTAAAATCCTAACCGACCGCCTTTATCTCGCGCGCTAGCATTCTTACCTCCCCTATCGCGTTTAATGTTTTGTAAGCTAGGGCCTTCGGTTATCTCAAGGAACATTTTTAAACATCATTAAAAAATAAAAGATAATTTATTAACAACAATAATATTTTTTAAATGAGTTTGCCAATTCCATTCACGTCCTCAGAGTACCCCGAAAAAACCACTTCCTGTACACACAAATTTCACTCTGACAGGGGTGACCAAATTTTGGATGGGCTAAAAACTCGCAACACGTACAATGCCGTCTGGCGATTCTAGAATCCCTATGATGTTTATGAAATTAAATTTAAGAAATGCGATAAAACCTATGTGATATGTGTGGGGCGATAAATATTGATATTATGTAAATGATTTAAATTAAACTGAATGATTAATCCTTTCGATCTATGCGGATTAATAATCATGCCAAGTTAAACCCTGTGTGATAATTGTTTAAGCTTTGAAAGAATTACGTGAAAGTTATCTATAATTGGATTATACACCAAAGTATACACTCACGCCAAATACAGCAAAGGAGGATGAAGATGCAATAATAATAATTTATTTCAATTTGGAGATTATACTGATAGCTGGGTAACCCGCCAGAAATTTACAAAAAAATATACCAATTTATTCTAATTTATGCACTTATCACTGTTTGAAGAGTTTTCCCTTCTAAGCTCGGAAGGCAGTTGACTGCATGGATATAACAGGATACGAATATTAGGTATGCACCACGCATCCCTAAATTAACACAGCAAATGAGGACGATAAGAACTTTATTGAATTTCATTAATCTTTATATTTAATTTATTCAGGGTGATCGTATATGTATATGTTATTAGTTACTAACTCCTGTCCGCCAGCAACAAAGTTCAGACAAACTAATGTTAAAATCATGATTAATAAATCATTTGGCTGTTCGCATTCATCAGAGAAAAGTGTCTACAACCTGGTACCTAAATTTATTGATGGTTAGACAGAATTTAATAATAATAAAACTAGGTTCTATGTTAACACATGTACATAGATGCCATACACATGTACTTATATTCGTTTTAAGTATAATAAATTCACAACACTTACAAACGCATAATTCAAACAAATGAAGAAATCAATAAATAAACACTAAGACTTGATAGTAATCATTTAGAATGAAATCAATGATTCTCTCGAAGCCGGGGGATCATTGACCAATTTGGCAGGGATAAAACCGAATGGCCACGCACTATGTCGACTGTGTCAGTCGAACGAAAAAAAAGATCAGTGAAATGCCACAATGCCCAACAGACAAACTTTGCCGACACATTACACCACGTCAGGGAAACACACCGGATTAATCTACCTCCTATGACGGCTGTTCTCAGTTGTGAGGTCATCGCTAAGCGGCATCCGTATAGCCGAGACATCCATATAACGTAGGTTTTCCGGTAAACTTCGTATTAAAGTCTACGTTATGTTTCAACTCTATTCCTGAATATACTGTTTTTAGTATAAAAATGCTATTTAATTATATATCATTATGGTAAACATATTGACAATTTACACACATTTATTCTATCTCATCAACATCTGTATTATAATAAATAAAGACCTGGGTCTGCAAAATATTTCATTTGCAGACCTAAGTGCAGACTGAAGACATAGGTCTGCAAAATACATTTTCAGATCTGAGTGCAGACTGCAGATGTACGTGCCAAGTTCAGGCTACTTTCTCTTAGTTGTCATGATGGTCTTATATGTAGTGGTTGTACTGTATGTTATATTAATTTCGTACATGAAGCCTCTGATCCATTTACATTTAATGACAGACTGAATGACCAATATATAGAGGTTGTACTGCATGTCAACACTAGAGGTTGTACTGCATGTCAACTATAGAGGTTGTACTGCATGTCAACACTAGAGGTTGTACTGCATGTCAACAATAGAGGTTGTACTGCATGTCAACACTAGAGGTTGTACTGCATGTCAACAATAGAGGTTGTACTGCATGTCAACTATAGAGGTTGTACTGCATGTCAACTACAGGGGTTGTACTGTATGACCACTATAGAGGTTGTACTGTATTACAACTATATAGGCTGTACTGTATGACCACTATATAGGCTGTACTGTTTGACCACTATAGAGGTTGTATTGTATGACCACTATATAGGCTGTACTGTATGACAACTTTAGATGTTTTACTGTATGACAACTATATAGGCTGTACTGTATGACAACTATAGAGGTTGTACTGCATGACAACTATAGAGGTTGTACTGCATGACAACTATAGAGGTTGTACTGTATGGCAACTATAGAGGTTGTACTGCATGCCAACAATAGAGGTTGTACTGCATGTCAACAATAGAGGTTGGACTGCATGCCAACAATAAAGGTTGTACTGCATGTCAACAATAGAGGCTGTACTGTATGACAACTATTGAGGTTATACTGTGTGACCGCTATAGACGTTGTACTGTATGACCGCTATAGAGTTTGTACTATTTGACCACTCGAGAGGTTTACTGTATGACAACTATAGAAAGTCGCGTTAATGGCTGTTGCAGGTGCAGGCCCATTGATCTGCAATATCATGCCATCCTACAAATATTTGGCTTGGCAGCGATTTTCGGAGTATTTCTTCAACTTCGGAAGGACTTTACGTTTGTTAAGCTTGGCAGTAACCATTGGCCATTTCATACATAATATTTAATGGCAGAAACTTGTACATTTCTACTGGCGTCCAGTGTGCGTTTTGCAATGCATACTTTTGATCTGTCTTTGCTGGCACATATTTGTTTATGGATATGTCGCATGGTGACAAAATGAACCCGTATGTCGTCTATGGTCATTATATACGCAAACGTTGTACTTTTTTTAGCTAGAAACTGGTTTTAACTATTTTGCAAGGGCACATGTGCATATGTATTAAGTTTTGTAATATGCTTGATAATTGTATGAATAGCTCCTAATGATGTGCCAACACATTTAGCTACTTGCCTAATTGTAAATACCAGTTTCCAAAAAAATAATCATTTAAGCATTAGTATACACGAGTAGACAGTGTTAATTTGCGTATTGTTACAGCTACACTGGACGGATTTTAAAATGTGAGGCATCACATTTAAAGCTAATAAAATGATCTTTGATATACAGCTCCCTATTTTATTCATTGATACAAGTAAGATATAGCATCACTTGCATTCCAATCTTAACAACCCTCGTATCCAGGACAGCCAGGATGGACATTTGATGGACAGCTACATTGGACAGTTGGTATATTTATGATATTAATGACACTTTAAATGATGGAGAGTTGAACAATTATAGGAATGTACAGCTACATTGGACATTCAGAATGGACAGCTACATTGGACAGTTGATATAATTATGACATTCACATAGACATGACTATCAAACAATTATAGAAATGGCCACGCAGAATTGACATGCTGAATGGACAGCTACATTGCACAGTTGGTATATTTGTGATGTAAATGCAACTATCAAAGATTCACAGTTGACCTATTGTAGGAATGGACAGCTAGGATGTACAGGGTGTTAAAAAAGTTCGTTCTCAATGTTTGAGTTTCAATATTTTATTTTTCTGACATAAGAAGACTGTAAAATTCCCAGGTCGAAATCCAGACGAGTATACCATTGTTCTAATCTCACTGACATTAAATGAAGCTATTAGAGTAAGACATTAAAGTTGTCTACTGAGAACATAGCTAAAATTAAACTTTATATGTATTTAAATTTTGAGAACAAACTTTTTTAAAACCCTGTACATTCAGAATGGACAGCTACATTGGACAGTTGGTAAAATTGTGAGATAAATACAGACATGACTTTCAAACAATAAATGAAATGGACAGCCAGAATGGACATTCAGAAAGGACAGCTACATTGGACAGTTGGTAAAATTGTGAGATAAATACAGACATGACTTTAAAACAATAAATGAAATGGACAGCCAGAATGGACATTCAGAATAAACAGCTACATTGGACAGTTGGTATATTTGTGATTTAATTACAGACATGACTATCAAACAATTTTAGAAATGGACAGCCAGAATGGACATTCAGAAAGGACAGCTACATTGGACAGTTGGTGTATTTGTGATACAAATACAGACATGACTATCTAACAATTATAGGAATGGACAGTCAGAATAGACTTTTAGAATGGACAGCTACATTGGACAGTTGTATATTTGTGATATAAATGCAACTGTTATAGATGGACAGTTGTACAATTATAGGAATAGACAGCTAGGATTGACATTCATAAAGGACAGCTACATTGGACAGTTGATTATTTGTGATATAAATACAGACATGACTATCAAACAATTGTAGGAATGGACAGCCATAATGGACATTCACAATGGACAGCTACATTGGACAGTTGGTATATATGTTATATAAATTCAACTATCGAAGATGGATAGTTGAACAATTGTAGGAATAGACCCGTGTATTCTAAGTGATTGGAAGTATAGCTCATCTATGCCCGTATATACTAAGGTTTTGAACGTTTAAACCCTTTTTGAACCCATACATTATAATGCATTGGTGGTTGATAAATGCCAAGTGCCATTCAATAAAAATTTAATAGAGAATAATAGGTTAGTGCCAGTCGCTTAATCTGCTCAGTAAGGGGATCAAACTCGGGAGTATATTGTCACTCTTTCATTAACCAGCGCGCAACGTCACGTTCGTTCCGTGACTTCATGATAAACAACGACGTCAGACATCTCGATAGACGTCGTGTAGACGCAGGTAAGTCGAAATAAATAACCGATCAACCACCAGCTCATTTAGATTAGAGAAACCTCACCCCGGGCACGGAATTGCAACCGGTGGCTCTCATATAAGAAAAAGTCCGTCAGATCACGTGGTAAGTTGACGGATTATCACTAGTCACATGACCAGGTGACCGATTATAGCTAAGTTTAATCCACACCCCGTTAACAGGCAGATTTTGCCAAAAGTGACTACATGAACAGCGATAATACCCCGCAGAAATATTTGTTCTTTCTTTATCTATCCGTGTTTTACACGATTTTATATACACATTCTAATGGTTTGAAATTAGCCCTACCCATGATCGGCTCCGACATGCAGCATCATCAGTCCGTCAAAATGATCCTACCCAGGCAAATAGTCCTACTTGCTCAGCAATTGTATCCTAGGACTAAAAACACGAGAAATTTAACGTTAAATTTCGCATGTCCTTAAATTTCGCTTGTCCAAAATTGAGACATACATGCGAAAATTAAGACGATAATTATCGCCCGAAAACTTTCGCGAAGGTGTTAAATTTCGCTAGTACAAGTGTCTCTCTCCATGAGAAGAGGCGATAATTATCGCCTCCGACGCGATAATTATCGCCTGTTCACATGTTAGACATGCGAAATTTAACGTGGCCCGAACAGGATTCCGTATGATCCGTTTGGGAAGTCTTTCCCGTGTAGATATGGTATAAATAGTTCATCTATCAAGAAACGTAATGTACTCATATAAATACGACAGGACCTCAATAATAAAACCACGATATCGACCCACGAAACTGATTTTTACAGTTGAATATTTTGAGATTTTGGCAAAAGTAGAGTAGGGTAAAACCTACATTGGATCGGTCCGCGCGCCTGTAAAAATTGTCTACCGCCCTCGACGAACAAAATCTTTCTGATATTAAACTTGAACCCCTGTTTTTTGGTCTTGTTTTGTAGATGCAACGTACTGTTTTTCAATGATATAGGTCTGTCAACTGGCAATAGACTTTAACATGATATAATCTGGGGCTGACAATTGTCATTTTACATTGAGCTAAAGAACAATTTTATTTAGTGGTTTGTGACCTTAAAACAGAATAAAACGCTTTGAAAAGTCAAACTGGATAAGAAAAATGCGTCCTTAATAATGTGATGGGAAATAAGATAATGGATTTGAACTATATTTGTGCTAGTCAATGTTGCGTATATATGAATGTGTTTTCTTGAAGGACCATCCTATCTCGGCACGATCAGCTCAGATTGATTGTCTACAACGACTGATGTGGAACTTTGATCCAGTCCAAAACCTTACAGCGGCCGAACTTGCATCCTTCTCAAAATTACCAAACGTACCAAATACAGGATTTAGAGTCAGGAAAGAATACCGAACATTGCCTGACACGGAGAGAGAACGTTTACACAGCGCATTCAATGCATTGTATAAGGTAGGCTAGTTTTCCTAGCTATTGTCATTTAAACAATGGAATAAATCTCGACTGCGACGAATTCGAATAAATGTTACTTAGGTTCAACTGAATTGGAGTAATATTTTTGAACGCTCCAATGTATTATTTAATGCGTAGTTTAAGTTTATAATAAGATGAAAGGTATTTCAGCAAAAACGCCATACTTCAACTAAGTAAATGTATGATAGGAAAAGCGAATCATCATGTAAAGGGAAACAACCGCATTTATCTAATATTAGTTTTCGCAAGGGAGAATGAAATTACATTTATACGATGCTCTTTTAAGAAATAATAACGACAATAATTCGATACATTTCCAGAAAGGAACGATACAACTATATGCGAAATTATATTACCAAGGCTTTTTGTCCAAGTCTAGACGCATTGGAGGAGCATTTCTTCCTTGGCATCGAACATTCTTGGCTTCGTAAGTATTTATCTAGCATACGTCTAGCTTCGAATAATTTGAACCTACAGTGGGGATTCAAACACATACTGTAAGGCACCATCGACTAGCAATGTAAAATATAAATATAAACTTCATCACACCATATCGAACCCATATTGTACGGCACCATCGACTAAAGCTATGCGAAGTACGAAAGCATTTTATACTAGTCATTCGGCTATTGCCACAACACCATTCAAATAACACCAGCATCAATGTAACCCCATGACACAACACCAGTAATTATTGGATATGTGGATAACAACACCACATATGAAGTCCAGTGATTGTCTTAGTCTAACCTGTCATAAACAGGCAATCAAGGAACACATAAAATGTCTCAAATTCAAATGAGAGATAATGTACCTAACGATGGTTTAAAAAAAAATAAAAAAACCTACCAATAAAATATTTTAATACAGGCTCTCAGTAATGAATTTTTTTTTCAATTTATTTTTTCAAATTTTTTTTTTTTTCATTTTTTTTTAAATTATGCAAGTTCCTGTAATTTAACATTGACGCTCTATGCAGAGTCATCATTTCTAAAGGTCGACGGCAGTATTGCCAAGTTAATTAAGGAAAAATCTTGCGAGACGACATATCCTTTTTTATCAATTAATCTGTTATTCTTCTTCAGAGCAACAGACTGTGACGATTTTTAAAAAAAAAGTTAACGTCAGTTATTTTTAATATTTAAGGTACAAAGTGAAACATTTAGAAGCAAGTGACCGATGATTAAACATCAACTATTCACAAAATCATGTATAATTTATAATGGTATCTCCATAACAGATTTGAAGAAGAGTTACGAGCAGTAGACCCAACTGTAGCTTTACCGTATCTAGATGTTACACTAGATGATGCTATGGACAATCCTGTAAATTCCATACTCTGGTCAAGTCGTTTCCTTGGTAACGGTTATGGTGACGTTGTGACAGGACCATTCTCATACTGGAGGTCAGCTAGAGGTAACTTGTATCGAGAATATGGAACACATTTGAGAGGGAAATTGTTGAGCAAGCGAGCGGTCAAGAAGTTATTGTGGTGTTGTCGAACTGACGTACGTTGTTTCATCATTAGTTGTTTTTGGTTTTATACAGTACTTATTGATCTATATCTACATCTCAACCTACTACATGCAGTAGTCTTCATATCTACTGCTGTATCTACAACATGAAGTATATCTCTTCATATTGCACCACGTCGCATTTTTATTCGTTCAAAGTCCTATTACTGTTACGAGTTTATTCTATATTTATTTAAGGTAGGTCTACTGTGAAAATGTTTGTACAAGTTATATTAATCTCTCGATACACAGGCCAAATGATAACAAAGCTTTTTTCATGCTCAACCCAATGACGTACTTAATCTTTGAATGTTTCAAACAGTTAAATGTCTCACAATTTACTGAAACTTTTATAATGGATACCCTTAAAGTAGGCAAAGTAATATTTTCTGGTAAAGTAAGAATTGTTTAACACTTTGATTTTCTTGGAGCTAATAAAGTTTCATACTCCATTCGAGTTGAGCACGAAAAGGGCCTCATAATCATGGTGTCAGATTCCTGATGAAACCCATCAACACGTGGAGATGAGTGAGAAGCCCGACTTCCATTTTATGCTTCAAACGTCTAGCCCAAGGGAATTACTGGTACCAAGCTGTCAGATACTATAGACAAACTAGCTCAAAACAAGTATATACAACTAATTTATTTTGTGTTCCAGAATATAACATACCCGTTGAAAGATCCAAAAGATGCCAAAGAAGAAGAAAAGGTGATCGAATATCATGAAAATGGATGCTTAAACTGGGTCGGTGGTGACGCAGCCGATGCAGCATTCGCTCCGTATGACCCAGTCTTCTACTTTATCCTGGCCTTTGGTGACTACATTTGGGAAACATTTCGCAGTAAACAAAGAATCGAATGTGGTGTCAATCCGGAAACAGATTATCCCATAATGCATGGCGGTCATGGCCATGGTCCTGACGATTTGATGTTTGGTTTTTGCTTGAAAAATAAAGATGGTCTTAAAAGTATCAGACAATGGTATCGCTATGACCCAAGTCCTAAATGTCCAGACTGTGGATCGAAATACTTGTATTGTGATAAAGTCAACCAAAGGTGTGTAAGCCATTCTCGAAGAACCGACTACAATGTCGGAAAATACATTCAAAGACATTATGCCACCGCTGTAGGACTTCCAATTGCGCCTTTTGAACCTGAAAGCGATTTTATTCCAAAGCGGACACAAGTACCATTACAACCATCTCCATTGAGTGATGGTCGGACCAGAGCATCAGCAGAGCTTGACGCAAAGAACGCTCTCCTTGCACACATAACACCTTACGATCACACTAGCATAAAACCAGCAACAAAAACATCGAAACCGTGGGACCATACACATGGACCATACGACTCATGGCGGATTGACGTAGGACATATTCACACACCAAAGATTTCTGACGTAAGTAAGGATCCATTCAACAATGTCAACAACAGAGCAGCGGGCTCTCATGGGCGCAACATGCACAGTCGTCAGACCCTAAAACGAAACAACAGAAGACAAGACAACGTTTTATTACCGCCTGTTAGAGAAGTTGTGGCGGCTGTAAAACCATTTATTAATCAGTTACCCAGTCCTCCAAGTCATAAATATTTCCAATCGGATACGTTTATAATCAACAACAGTAGATCTAGAAGAAAGCCGAACATTTCTGTTAGAAAGTATATATCTTTGCCAAAGAAAAAGTAGAGACATTTGTACACGTTTGATAAATTCTTTATTAACGGAGAGTGTGTGTTATTCTGATCTGTCTGCCTTTATGCAAATTTGTAATATGTAGTTTAGCTATTTATGAAAAACGGAAATAGCCTATCAATCACGATAGAGGTTTTTGTGTACACTGGCTAGACTTTTGCATTGTGCATTATTTGACATTATATTTTCAAGCTTTAAAATCAAAATGTTCGTTCTAAGTGTTTATATCATCGAAATCGTGTTTCAATTATTTATAAGGGTCCAATGAAGATCTTACAGTGACATCTATACACTTGTTGTTGTGTTGCTTTAGGGTCTGCGTTGGTACCATATGCTTGTTGTTACATTAGTTATTGATATCCATTTCATATGAGTTTTATGTTTCTTGTTTTGCATTATGTATATTGTTGGTTTCATTGACAAGAACGAATATCCATCGTATATATCTATCATAAATCTGTATTGCATCGCTCCCCCTTTTATTTTTTTGTCAATATTGTAATAAACATGGTCATACAAACAATTGATTTTTTTTTTCAATATCAGTGGTAAATAGGAGGTACCCAAGTCACAGGCACACGGTTTCTAATTATCTGAGTTTCAAATTATTTGAGTGTACCCGATAAATAGAGAAAGTTGTGCAGCGGCCATATTTAGCCGCAACGGATATGACGTTACGAAAGCTGGTCCCCAGTTTTTCTACAGTTGTCACAGCAAACATGGATACCAGTTCATGTAACGTCATATCCGTTGCGTCTAAAAATGGTCGCTGCACATCCTTCTTTCTATATAGGGTACATTTAGATCATTTGAAACCATAATTGGTAATCATGTGCCTATGACCCAAGTGGGACCTCTCGTGCGTTGTCGAGGTACGATATCGCATCGCCGAAAAGACCCGAAAAGTTACGATTGGAGATGTACCTTGAGTAGCATGATTACTGGGGTCAATTTTGCTATAGCTTTTGTTTGTTGGTTTACACCATTTGTTTGATGGTTTACACCATGTATCACTTAGTGTTGGGTTGTATACAATGTGAGCACGTGAGTTATCGTATAGTATAGTATAGTTTATTTCCAAATCCAGAAGGTCGTAGACCCATGAGGACAACATGTTTACATACTAAGATCATACTGTATTCGTATATTCCCGGACGATTATTTGCGTCGGTATGCTCAACAAAGTGTGGCGAGGCTGAACTTTACTGTTGGTGCCTGTAATGACATTGCTAAGTAGTAGTAGTGTACTACATTTATTATAGATATATATCGAATGTAAGTCCTCCCTGTGCCAGTACATATCAAAAGTACGATACCCGTACCTGTATGAACATCACATCGGTTTATAATATAGTCTCATCAAAATCACAAACGGAAACACGAGTCACATGCATGATAATTTGCATACGATCCAATATGGCCGTTTTAACAATACTTTTGGCACGTCACCGTACATGAAAACGATATAAAATCCAATATAGCCGCCGTTTATCCAATACCTTTCCACGTCACTGTAAATGAAAATAATATCCAATATGACGCCGTTTAATCCAATACTTTTGGCACGTCACTGTACATGAAAACAAAATAAATTTCAATATGACCGTCGTTTAACCAATGCATTTGGCACGTCACTGTACGTGAAAACAAAATAAATTCCAATATCCCAACATTTCTCCTTATTGCCGATAGTGGAGTACATGGACACTGTACAATCTAGTAACGAAAACTTTCAACGTATGTTTATTATTTTCAATATGTTTAATACACAATTTGCAAAGAACAGTGAGCATTAGTTATCTACTCAAAGCATGAACAAGGGGCGTCAGTAATATCACAAGAGGGTCAAGGTAGCTCTACATCGCCCACCTGGGTGTCATAGCTCAGGTTCATTAATGAAGCCCTTAGTGTGTTCTCTAATTTTTTCCCTTTGATTTGACCTAGTTTCTCGAACCCAAGTGACCAAGTTCCGTATTTCTCTCTGAATTATTGCAGACTTACGCTCTGATAAGTTATTGGCTTTAAAACATGGTATCCAATGTGTTACCAAGTATGTAAGGACGGACGAAGAGGCGATCACAAAAACTCAAGTCCCATTCCTGGCAGTCCATGTAGAGAAGTTTCTGATCCCTTGTAGAAGGGTAAGAGAATGGTTGGGATACAGTCCAGTTAAACTGGTTAGGTGAAACGGCCGCGTTATATGACTGAAATAAAGTTTAGAAAAGGCGTTTAAACACAAATTAACAGAACATGGTTTAAGAACAACCCTTATCCAAAATCAGTACTGCACAGAGCATAATTACTAGGGCTGCGTACCGGTTTCCGATATAAATCGAATACCGGTATGTTGCGTTCGATCGATACATCGTATCGAACGTGTACGTATCGGTCAAAAAATCGATCAACAAAAAAATACATGTAAATCAATAAAATACCCATTTTCAATCAAGTTTTTTCGTCGTCAATTTGTTTCGTCTCAAAATGGTCTGTTCGTCGAAGTAGTTTATGTCCGAGTGAATCTAATTTTCAAATAAGAATCTGCTATGTAAATCACTCGCGCAATTAAAAAAATATGCAAGTAGGGGATCTAGGTTGTTTATCACATATTAGGCCTGACTTGATTGTGATAAATACATGTTGTAGGTCTTCACGTGCATATTTACAGTATTTATATGTTTTATTGCCAAAAGAATATATCATATTATATATCGAATATCGATCATTTTGTATCGATACAAATATCGTATCGATCATTCTAACTGATACGCAGCCCTAATAATTACCAGTCAGCGGTATTTTATGATTCACATTTTTGTAACTACATTGTCCTGTGACACAAATACGTGATATAATTTTGTAAATTTCCTCTGGGGATATCTAGGACACATGTACATATACTAGTATCATTGAAAAAGAATTTAAAAAAAGTAAAAATCATACATGTACGTCAAATATATTAAGTTCTGTAAAAAGAATCAATGATACATTCACCTGTGATCTTAAGTTGATGTCGTTTTCTTCATTTAGTAGTACAGCAGCTGTCAAATGCAACACGTTTCATAATAAAATTGATCAGCATGAAAAAGCACAACACAGTAATATGCAGTGGATGAATATAAAGGTACAATTATACTATAGATATAATTTTCATTTTGAAATCATGTTTTGGTGTGATCTCGATGGAAAGATGAGAAGTATGTGAAATTCTCGTGAATCACGTGTTTTTTTTTGTTCTAGTCTCCGCCCCCTGATGTCTGACTCAATGCACTTAGAACCAAAAGATGCTGGTTGGTACCGGCTATTGCAGCTAGTCTTTCAACCGCGCGTTGTGCGTCACGTTTTGCCGTCGCCATTGTACGACCATCGTTAAACGGTGAAGGATACGCTGGTTTATCGATTCTGTAAGGTACATAATCTGCTGATGGCTCAAATGGAATGTTCAGTGGTGGCGAGTATCCGCCAGAATTGAAATCTGTACGCCGTGAATGACCCACACAACGATTGATGGAGCGGTCGCACCAAAGGTACTCTGAGCTGCAATCAGGACAGGTGCTCGCTAGAGTGTAGTTATACCAAAAAGTAGTCCAGTAATTAGAAAATCCGTGAGCATTGGCCATATCCGAGAAGCCGAACATTTTATCATAAGCTCCTCTGTGTCCACTGTTTGTTTCCGTCGGATAATCCATCGACGGATTCTTGTTACACGTGTTCTGTTGGACATGTCTATAAACCTCCCACACGTGATCCGTACAAGCGGACAACATATAGAACACCGGATCATACGCTGCCGTCGCTGCATCCGCCATTGTACCACCTACCCAATTTATAACTCCGTTATGGTAGTACTCAATTACAAACGCCTCATCTGCCTCCGTTGCTACGGGGTATGTGACATCCTGAAACACACAATTCCCATGACCATATAATGTGTATGAACATTTTAAGGGCATTAAGATTTTGGTAAAATGACAAATACAGCATAAATTAAATTAAACTTTCGTGGTCAAGGTCATTACGATATCACCGATAATTAAGCCTTATAAATATTTATATTTACAACGCACAAACAAATGGAAATGACGCGTAAAAAGGTTGAAAAATAAAAATATTTCCTTTGTGTAACACATGATCACCAAAACTCGACACAGAACGGAATAAAACTGTGCAAATGAAACAAAATTTGCTAAACCTGTACTGAACAATAGTACTAAACAACACGGCATTTAACCTAAACGAAATGTGTCAGACGGGCATCGGTCGATAATCGATATATGGAAGTCGGTCATCTGGCAGACATCGACTAGTCATCGGATGGTCACCGACAATCTGCCCGGTCTCTTGCAGGATTAACCAAGACGTACAAATTGGATTTGTGACCCAGGTATATACACAATCAGGTAAATATAGTTACAAAATGTATATGCGAATACATGGCCAATTGGTCAGATGTTATCATAATTATGAAAATCAAGAATTGGGTTGACCAAAAATGAAAGGATTTAATGTTAGATGTTAAAACATTGGAAACATTACACATGTTTGCATCAACCAATGTATTTGCTCGATAACCTTCGACAAAGTCTTCGCCAAACAAAAGGGCGGAGCGTATTCTACAATGGCGACTAAACAAAGGGAGCTTACCGCAGTATTACACTTGCTAACAATATCAGCAACGTTAGTTCTGCTCATAAGCTGGGCGTAGTTACTCTCTCCGTAGCGTCGCTGTACCGGGCCTTTTGGAGTCAACCACTCACGGAAATCCCCGGTTGTCAATCGGCCATTTCCGTTGCCGAAAAATATGTCCGACCATACGAGAGAGTTAACAGGATTGTCTATTTGAAAGTCGACTGTGTAATCCCAATATGGCAAACTGATTGAATCGTCGATTCTTCGTAATTCTTCCTCAAAACTACAAGAAAAACATGTAAAAAATTTAAAATGTGGTAACCTTACATATCATAATCTTTTGCCGCAGATAAGATACGCAGACAATTCATCACAACTTCGATTTAAAAACAACGCAAAATTTGCAGTCCGCAGAAAAAAAACCGTATACGGTATAATACGCAACTGCTTTTCTATGCTTATTTATGTTCATTCGAGATTAACATCTTTTTTCTACAGTTTTTCAGCAATATACCGAGTCCCATTTCCCTTATAAGTTTTCCTTGACTGTTTCCTAACCATGTTTTCTCATATTTGCTGTTCAAGGCAAAGTGGTATGAGCATCGGTTGTATTGCATTACTTATGAAACGCCCCTCTTACATGGATGGGTATTTATCACCCACAAAATTAATCAAGATATGAACTTTACTAATGGCAAAGTGGTACGATAATCATTTGCATTACTTATGAAACGCCCCTCCTACATACATGGGTATTCATCACCCATAAAATGAATCAAGATATGGACTACACTAAAGGCAAAGTGGTACGATAATCAGTTGCATTACTTATGAAACGCCACTCTTACATGGATGGGTATTCCTCACCTATAAAATGAATCAAGATATGAACTACACTAAATGCAAAGTGGTACGATAATCAGTTGCATTACTTATGAAACGCCCCTCTTACATGGATGGGTATTCAACACCCATAAAATGAATCAAGATATGAACTACACTTAAGGCAAAGTGGTACAATAATTAGTTGCATTGCTTATGAAACGCCCCTCTTACATGGACGGGTATTCATCACCCATAAAATGAATCAAGATATGAACTATACTAAAGGCAAAGTGGTACAATCGTCAGTTGCATTACCTATGAAACGCCCCCCGGACATGGGTAGGTACTCACAATCCCGTAAAATGTATCAAGATATGACCTATACTTACAATGTAAGGAAGACTCTGTTGAACGACAAGAAAGCTGGACTGTGTCTCACTTCGCTGTAGGCTTGACTATACAGTTTACCGTACCTATGTATTGTTCCCTCCTTTAATGACAAATCAATACAACAAATTTACGAACCATCGCTCAGGGATATCATCTCAAGCTCTAAATCTCATTCCATACAAAACGTTCACAGTCAAAATCATCGTCGCCAACAATACGAGCTGTGCATAATGGAAAGTTCGACATAATCTATGCGAGTTGGGCATAACAGAAAATGCGAAAGATTCGAATTCGACACATCGTAGAATTCGACATAAGCGAGTTCGATGTAACAGAAAGTTCGATTTATACGTCTTCGGCACAACTGTAAAATCGATATATGCGAGTTCAAGATAACGAAAGTCGGTTGTACTTACATCGTACAGTATTTGAAAAGCTCTGTTAACTTTGCCACGTTCTATAGTTGAAAGTTGTCGGTATTCTTTTCTTTGTCGGAACCCAGACAGAGGTACCGACGGCTGCTGTAGAAACCGACCAGCCAGTCGCTTGAAGTAAGATACTTCATACTCTGTGAGGTTCTGTGGTGCGCTGTACTCCCAGACTAATTCTTGAAGACAAGATGCTGTCACTGAATCACGTGGTACCGGATTATACTGAAACCGGAATGAATACAAAATTAGTTATTAGTCATGAATATTGGGTCAATGAGCTCAAGCTCCAAACGATTTACCAAAATTAAATGTCCACCATTTTTGTTTTTCTTTTGAAGTTTTTAAATTGGAATTTTATTGATTGCGTTTTTTGTCAAGTTTGAATCACAAAGGCAGTAAAATGTAAGGACTGTGTGGTAAACAACATGTTTTAGGGGAAACGGAATGTTCCAAAATTCCAAAAGAGATAATAGCGAATCTGACATGAGCACAAAGACTGAACAGTCACAAAAACACGACAGGCCACTCCGACAGATTGCTACTTCTGCTTCAGTCAGTCAAACAAATCCGTAGCAACAACCGACAGACACGAATTAGAAGGATGTTATATGTGAAGTGTACTGGTATACAGTAGCACAATTGCATATCGCTCATCGTTTCAGGAGTACTCAATATTGAACTTATTTAATTGGAGAATAAGGATAGCCAATCATATCGCCTGTTACTGACCAAGAGTTCAATATTGATCTGATTAGTGGTCCTAATCCTTAAGTCAATTAAGATCAATATTGAATACCACCCCAGGACTGGTACGTCCAGTGATAGAATAATGTAATTGGGTAGTCATTTGACTGAAATACTGGCGTCTTAGGGACTTGAAAATGAAAACATCAAAAAATACATATTTACAATGTCATTTGTGTAAAATGCTACATAATTTATAGTAATGCTTTGTGTTGTCGCGCATGGGAATTTTTGTACTTGCTCCCGGACATCGTCATACCAAATTATGGTACCAGCATGTCCCAGGTATATCCCATAACTAGAAAACAGTGAAACTGACTTCGGATTTTCATTACCTCCTGGCGACGGATACCATTGGGAATAAGGCGTACAGAATGATTCATACGGACAAAATATATATCGGTATACACTCAAATAAAGTCATTTTAACCTGAAAATCGACCACAGCAATTCATCTTGCTTACAATGATCAGTTTACAAAAAAATAAATGTAACACATATGGCGAAGAACGAAACACATGAAGCATTTAATTGTGTCAATACTATACTGTATAGTCCAGTTAGGATATTGTGACAGTGACGTTGCAGTTTATGTGTACGCAAAAAATCACAACCATTGTCTAAACAGGTAGAGCGAAGTTTAGTTTGCTACTTTAGCATTGAAATTATAGTTGTTTGTACAGTATAAGCCTTTATAATTGGTTTTACACCGTTATAGTGGACTCGACCGCTGCGTCACTGGATTTTTATCCTGACTGGACTATAGGTTCGATTATTAAGATAGATGACCATAAATGGGTAAATAACGACTACATAAAACACACACAAAGAATGTCAATAACATTCATAATATACAATGTACTCGTGCGTGTACATACTAATGTTACTATAGTGACTTACGATTGACAATATGATTTATAGTAATTATCTACATGTACGTTTAAATAAAATAAATTCCTGTTTGTCTGTACTTGGACACTATACGGGGGCCAATCTGTGACATGTCGAAGTGACAAGTTCTGACACCGTGGCAGAAATGAAGACACCATGTGTGCGCCATGCAAGTAGCCACCATGCCAAGTCGCATGCACGAAAAAAGAAAATTCGCCAGAATAATGGTGCTTTCCGACATGTTTTCAAACAAGTGAGTCGCAAACGTGACAAGACACGTCTAGTTTATTGTTCATTCAATTGCGTATGGTAAACCCTAACAATCAATGTAAATATTTGTGTCCCAATCGAGAAAAAATGGACCAGCCATTAGCTTCCGTAAAAACACTTTCAAAGTCATTATATTGACGCGTAAAAATTAAACATGATTACTTCATTAAAGTATGAAGTATATCTCATTGAAGTACAATATATAAGTAACATCGTTTCATCTAGTAAACAATTTCCCAATCTGGTTAATATATTAGCTACTAAAACCGCTTTGATGCCGCATGTCACTTTAGTCAGATAAACAATTTCATCAAATATACGTTATTTATGGAAGAATTTAGTTCTCTTCATAGAATCGTTTTGTTCTCCCTAGACGCTTTCGCAATCACACGGGGACACAATTTTGAAGCATTCATGTTGGACGCCCTTCCCTGTGGCAATCCGTACCTCCGTACCTCCTCCGTAGTAAATTTATGTAACTTTGACACGGAAGATTATATGATGAATGGATGCATGTGATGGATTAAGATTAACAGGAAGGATGAGCCCCTCCCCCTTGATGTGTATAAATCTCCCCCTGAACTTGTGGCTCAAACATGATGGATGATAACCATTAATTAGTAATGGATATAAAACCACTACTGCAAAAACGCGTTTGAAGTTGATCGAAAGTATCAATAGATCACTGAACTAAATTAAATTAGCCTAATTGCCAATTAAATGAAAGGTATTACGGTTTGTGTCAATAAGGTGTTGTGACAATTAATGTGTAACTGATATTAAAGGTACATAGCACCAACAGACGACTAATAAAAGCATGAACTATTTTAACAAGTAATTAAGAATTGCAAGCAATACAGAAGTCCCCTACCGGTTTGAGGCCATTTTCAATTCTTCTGTTGCCATAGCAACCACAATCTTTGTCAGAGCATAATCCCCTTATTGCGACACATATCAAGTTTCATAAAACTAGCTTGGAAACTGCTTGAGTTATGGCAGGATCTAGATTCGGGCATATTTTCACTCTTTCTGTTGCCATAGCAACCACAATCTTTGTCAGAATCAGACAGACAGACAGACGGACGGACGGACGGACGGACGGACGGACGGACGGAGTAGGGGACTAATAATACATGTAAATACCAAATTTATAAAGCGCGTTTTCATGCAATTGCATGTACATGTAGTTGTTCAAAAGCGCTATACAACCAAAATAGTAACATGGTTTAGAGCAATCAAAGAGTTACTATATATTTTAGAAAAAAAACCTTAAAATAAACAAATGGTCATATTTTATTATTTCAAACAATAATCAATTTTAACCACTGCAGATGGTTTAAATGACGCTTGAATAATAAATTTTGATTCAAACAAACTATTCTTTTTCCGAAAATGAATTTCAACATATAAAAAAGTATTTTAGTTAGAGACCTATACCCGAGTCAAGAATGGACGCTGGACGATGTATACCCGATGTCTAGGCATCTTGTATGTATGTCATACTACGGTGTTAATAATAATAATAATAATAAAGACTTTATTTAAAGAGGCAACACAGTTGGGTATGCCCAGTCTTCCCTGTGAGCCTCATATAACATAATATATGTACATTTACAAAAGTAATGTAAAGACAAAGTAATATAAATATAAACAAGTATACACAGCTGAAAGAAAGGAAAAGTAATTGAGCACAAGATACAACACATTGAATGATGGCATAAATAGCATAACAATTTTTTTTGATGGGTTACTGATAATTAATGCATGTCTCCAGTGAGAGAGAAGTGTGCTTGACCACCAGAGAACCACCACTTCAAGTAGTTGCTTTTGAAATAAGTTGATATTTGCAGATGTTCTTATATCGTAAGGAAGACAGTTCCATAATCTTGCACCAGAGTATGCCAATGATTTTCTGCAAAATTCTAGCCTGGGTTTTGGAACTGCTAGTAGTTTTTGTTCATATGACCTCAATGATTTATTTCATGATAGGTAAAAAGTTGCTCCATGCAATTTGGGACAAAGTCGTTAAGAGATTTGTGCACTAGAATGGCCTTTTTATAGTTAACTCTGTCTGAAAATTGCATCCAATTCAAATGCATAAATAATTCCTCTATAGGTGTGACGAAATATTTGTCAAGAATAATTCGAGCAGCACATTTTTGAAATTTGTACATATCATTGGAAAGTTCAGTGGTGCAGTTTCCCCAAATAGAACAACAGTAGTCTAAATGGGGAAGGATATATGCATTGAAAAACATTTTTCTAGTATGCAGATTTAAAAATTGTTTAATTCTCATGAGTAAGTATAATAATGAGTTGCATTTCTTGAGTGTCATTTGTACTTGTGTTTTCCAATTTAGTGTGCGATCAATATTGACGCCCAGAAGATTTTCGGTTTTTGAAAATTGAATAGTTTTTCCATTGAATGAAATTCTTGAATCTTTTTCGGAACTGCGAGTTGAGGGAGAAATAACCATAGCTTTTGTTTTTTCAGAATTTGCAACCATGGAGTTTCTTTTTAACCAGTTTTGTATAGAATCAAGGTCTGATTTAATGTTAGTACAAACTGAGTCTAAACTACTTCCAAATGATGAAATAGTGGTATCATCAGCATACATATCAGACACAGAATTGGATAGGTGTAATAGCATATTATTTATATAAATAATGAATAGGAGAGGTCCCAGCACAGAGCCTTGTGGCACACCAGCTGGTATGTGTTGAACACCTGAAGTTTTTCCGGAAACACACACCTGCTGAGAGCGATCTGTAAGATATGACATGAACCAGCCAATTGCATTTTCACTAATTTTATTTAGCTGTAGTTTTTCAAGTAGCAACTTGTGATTAATGAGGTCAAATGCCTTAGTAAGATCGAGAAAAATAGTTCCAACAAGACTTCCTTCATTTATTGCTTTTATCCAGTTGTCAATAATGGCAGTCAGGACAGTTTCACATGAGAAGTGAGTTCGAAACCCAGATTGGTTTGGATGAAGGAGAGACTTGTTTTCAAGAAAAAGGTTTAAGTTATTGCTTACATGTTTTTCAAGTACTTTTGATAGAACTGGTAAAATCGAAATCGGTCTGTAATTACTTTTCTCACTTTTAGACCCCTTTTATGGATAGGTGTAACCTTTGCTCTTTTGAATATTTAGGGAAATATTCCATTTAATAAACTTAAGTTAAACATTTTTGCGAGATATTTGGATATAACATTAGCACTTAATTTAAGAAATTTTGGTCCTATGCCATCTAATCCAGTTGATTTATTTATTTCAAGGTTTTGTAACTCTTTTTCTATAAATGTGCTTGTTATACTGGGTATTGAAAATGAAGTACCGTGTTCACCATAATTTCAATGAAATCACATAGTTTTGTTTTATCGTTGATAGGCATGAATCCTGGACAAAGGGTAGCCGGACGGGCATCGGCATTTGGAAGTCTGTAAGTAGAACTGTGCATGGTAGGTAAGTAACGACAAATGTATGACATTACGTGAATGTGAAATGTGCTGAAATTATTGTGTGGTGATTATTATGATATATGTTCGAAAAATTACAAAATATCATTATAATGTGGAAGACAATATGCTACACAAAAGCAGTATATAACTCATTTAAAGCAATATTTCAAACTTTATTGCACATGAAAACATTTCATCGGTGCAAATGCGTTAATTATTTATATTATCAGTGCGATGCCCCAATAATTGTAATGACACAGGCAGTTAATCTGTAATTATATATTCATCCATTATTTATTAAGTATGTGACGTAAGCATAGAAACATTGAAGCTTTTTTGTTCTTTAACATTAATTTGAGTAGGGTTCACACTTTCAAATCCAAGGAAAATATCTGCGCCGGGGTAATATGGAGTCCGATCATGAATTTGGTTTCAAATCAACAAGCTTTATTTTAAATAACCAGTGCATGGTATTCTATTCTGATGCAAAGATTGGCTAGATGTATGCATGGAATATATGTAGGTTTTTGTTCGAAGTATCAAGAATGGTCTCCCTTAAATAAATATACCAGATTTATATAGCGCCCTTTTCATGCGAACGCACGTTCAAAGGCACTTTACCCATGTTGCAGCCACAAGGGCGCAGGTGCATCCTCTACCAGTGCAGATACAGCATGATCTGACCAGAGGGACAGACTGAGAGAAAGCCCCTGAAGGGAGAGAGAGACATTAGATACAGGCATGTCCGGCGCTGCAGAGGTGCGCCTAGCTCTTATTTCGAATAGACAGCCTGGTTCTTTAATGTGCCCGGTGTATAGCACCGATACACAGCTTCCTGGCACTTCCAGATACTTTGCAGACCACACGGCCAGATATAGCGGGAAATATTATAAATATTTCGGACATGTCAAGTTCCGATGCCAGGGATTGACCCCACGACCTCTGGATTGACAGCCCAGTGCGTTACCACTGAGCTAAATCCGCTTAAGGTAATTCCCAACTCTTAAATTTTTCTGTACAAGAGGTATCAAAAACCTGATTTTTATGATGAACACACTCATGATAGTGATCGTGCAAACCCATGTACATTTGTATTTATTTTTAAATAAAATTTTAAAATATGTAATTTTTCATTTTTAAGTTATACGAACAAAATAATTGAACAACATACTGTTTTCGTACATGCAACCAGTAAAGTAACTATTATAGACGTTTCATCCAAAATTTCATGGCAGCTGCTCGGCTAGATTTTTTAATTGACACTTAAGTGATTTCGGAAATGTCGAAAACAAGGAGAGTTTAAAAAATACATCAACGTTTTGAATACGTTGTATCCAGTTTTCGCGATAATTTGTTATTGAAAAATGTGTATATTTAAAGATGAGCCCATGCTCTTTTGCATTAGCTAGTCTATATTCTTATGAAATAAATGCAAAAAAAACCTTCCTCTAAAGTAGTCGGGATGCTTGCTTAACAAATATTTAAACTTGAATAAAATGTTGTGTGGGCGCATTATATTACGTTTCACATACGTTGTAGCTAGTATTCGCGAGTGTTGGTGTTTCAAAGTTTGTAATAAATGGCACATAAAATTTCAGCTATAGCTTTATTCTGCAAGCTTATTATAGTATAATATAGTAATAACTATACAGGAAATTCGCGATTTTAAGACATGAGAACATGCTAACACATCAATTTTAAGTTTTTCGACATGACCCTTGTGGATAATGCCAAGGATAATTCATTATAGCTACATTGTACGTATGCACCACATTATATAGGTGAACAGTCCGAACACTCCTCGCACCAGTTACGTCCCCTTAGAGATACATTAACCCTTATACTATAACTGCAAGGGATGTAACCTCTGTGGGGAGTTTGCAGTCACCAGTTCTAATCACAGGTACCAGGCGCGTTCATCTGTCCAACCATTTTGCCGATTAACGCGACAGGCACTTGCAGTACCAACCCCACATGTACCAGATATGACGGTCACCAATTAAAAAATGGATAAGGTCCCCTGTCACTATGTTAAAACTCTATGTACCCAGTGTAGCAATACCTCGAGACTTTTGGCTACAGTTACAAGAAGAAATATGTAAACATTGGAAAATAAAATAGGCATAAGTATTTTATTTCTTCATCGATTTCTATGAAATATACGCCACGCTAAGGGGAAAATTATTTGCTTTCCATGAAATATAAAATCTTTTTCAGCGAATGTGCCGTTTTGTCCATTACCTTGTGAAACCGTGGAACGTGTTGGTTTCACAGGGTAATGGAAAAATCGGTAAAACTGCTGAAAAAGATATTATATTTCATTGAAAGCAAATACTTTTCCCCTTAGCGCGGCGTATATTGTATAGAAATCGGTGAAGAAATCAAATACTTATGGCTATATAAGTGCTCCAATTTTTACAAATTTCTACTTGTAATTGTAGCCAAAAGCCAAGTGGTATTGCTACCCTGGTACCACCGGAAACCAGACTGGGTAACCAATATAAAACTTGTTTATTCAGGTCAGTCGTCTGTTTACATAGCATTGCGATTTCAATATGACTGTAAACAAACGAATTACCTAGATATTCGAACTATATAAATACGAACTGCGACTGTACGTGTTTTTCTTGGATTTCTGACTCATTCTTATTATAGCTAGAAACGATGATAGATGTTGTATAAAAACATAGCTACTAACTTGTTTATTTTAAAATATAAATGGGTGTTGAATTATTCATAAATGAACGCATGTAACAGAGATACATCATTGCCTATAAACACTTCAATCATTCTCACTCTTACAACAAATCAAAATGTGCCTAACTTTCCGTTTGTCTGGTAGTTTTATTATAATCCAATGTTTTTGGTGGGTTTGTATTTTATGATGTTGTTTTCATCTAACATTCCATTTTCGTGAATCTTGACACTTGATTAATGCAATTATATGATGGGCACTTAGAAAGTAGTATATCTACCCCCGTACTACATTATGTATATGTATATGACTGAATTTGAATGATGTGCATACACTCAACATTTCCAGTACTTACACGACCTGTTGATTTAAAAATGAAGACCCAGCACCATTCAACCAATGAAATTGACTTCAACAAGATGTCTGTATCAATGGAATGTCATTCATAAAACTATAAATCGTAATTCACGTGAATCAGTAGCCAGTCTGTAGCAAGTGTTTAGATAGTTAAGTGCCGTGGCATATGTTTCGTTAGATCTACGATCAAACAAAGGAGAGTACAATAACTACAGTGCATGAGTGCATGATATTAATATCATGCAAAGCAGCTATTGCACTCATTCCTTTGAAAATTAAGATCCAACCAATCAATTGTCATTGCATTTAGTCCCACCACTTAACTTAAGTAATACAAACTAGAATGCAACACTCTCATAGCAACAGTCTCTAGGTACGTCAACAAATCTACCAAAGGGTGGTGTTGCACAAAGTTTGGTGCCTTACAGAGGTTGGTGCTATACAAAGGTTGGTACCTTACATATGATGATGCTGTACAGAGGTTGTCATATACTTACTTGATGTGATAGCAAACAGTCTGTTGTTTTCTCTGGTACACGAACACATACATCAGTTTGTGTCGACACAATATCCAATATCACACAGATGATAAATGACGTCAACAACATAATTTGACGCAACATCGTTCCTGAAATAGATGACGTCACATTTATATAAAACTGAGAATGAGCGCACACTAAAAACCAACAAACTGCCTTTTAAGACAAGAGTATACAATTAATATGATTGTGCTTAATTAAGTATTTTGACGGTTTTAAGCGATTACAATTCAATGAACGATGCTTTTTGCGAATTGATGCTCGTTTAATATGTGTTACCATTTCTTTAATTTAATACAATTTTATTTTTAACAAATTTGGATTGGGCAACAGGCTTAGCCTATATTAGCCCTTACAAGGTTAACATTATACACAATTTATAAATAATACCATTTCTTTGATAAGACTTATTATAAGAGATACATGCATGTATGTAAATGTATGTAGTCAATTTATTCAGGTATGTTGCTTGTATACAAACATTTCAATATCATAACATTGTATTTTCATTGTTTTAAACATCTGACTTGGAGAAAAGGGCAGTGAAAACAATGCCTTATTCACTAAGCCACATACTAATACACATAGTATCTACAAAAATAAGACATAAACAAGAGAAAGTACAATGTTTATGTACACAAAGTTAAGTAAACAAGTGACTGACCTGAATAATTGATGTATACGTAAATGTAAGTGATTTTAAACGAACTCATATTATCACACCTACAATTCCATACCTTAATTTCACTCAATGCATGTAGGCCTACATATAAATAAACAACTTTGTTGACATTCGGTATGATGCACATAAAGTCCCAGTTTAATTTATCAAAATAAATCTATCTTCTATCTTCATTCGGAAAAACACAGAACGACGTAATTTGTAATTTGTTGTCATTTAAATTTATATGTATCCGGTATTATAATGACGTCATGCCTTAATTGTTAGTATCTTGGAAAATACAGTAACAACCATGAATTAAGCAACCACCTGTCTTAAGTCACCCAACAAATCTCATATTAAACATACGCCTATTATAATAACATCAAACAATAACTTATTAATGTAGTGGGGAAAATGAGATCGTTTCGCACTTTCTATTACAATAATTATTGTATATACGAAGGGTGTTCCAGAAGTGATAGGACTTTTTTAATAGCAGCGCGGTAAATAAAAAATTTAGAAAACTAATTTGCTGTAAATAAAATATATCACTGACAAACACGCGAAATATTAAAGCAATTGGATTAACAATAAAAAATATATTAAACATTAAATATACCATGTACCATGGAGACGGGTCGCGCCGTGACGTTATGATGACGTCGCCTTTCAAACACAGTGTTTTAACCGAAAGACATCCTTAGTAATTTTTATATAATGTCACACTGACTTTCAAAACAGATCTGATGTTACTGTCCATATTGTTTATATTTGTCTCTGTACCCATGTTCCCAAAAAATGAGTTACAGTGATGTAAGAAATTGCTCTAACCTTGAAGCGTCTATCAGTGTACGAACGGTATCTATCAACGTCAAACTACTTTTTCTGTGACTTGACCTGTGTTCACTTGTTAGTTCATACCTCCGCCGTCTGTGAACAGTTTGTGCCAATAGAACACGAATAGATGCTGGATGCTATTACATTTTGCTTATTTAATTATTTCAATGGTTTGCATTGTTGTTTTTTTCCAATTTATAACATAATTTAGCAATCGCGCGGTTTCTAGTTTTCGACGTTGACGTCGTTTCGACAATTGACGCGCTTGGATATATACACTTGTTTACTCAGTCGTGATCATAAACATACAGCGATTTCTTCGTAAGTTTGCATGAACACGTCAGTGACATCAAGGTAAAGACACATAGTTTGCCAATTTTATTTATTCAGTGGTTATTGAGATATTCCCGCGTTTAGTAGGGTTAATAATAAAAAAGTTCAGTGTGACCCGCCAGTGCGTTACATGGTTTCTATGACAACGCTGTGTATAAGCATCACAAACAACAACGAAAAAATGTTGTTATCAGTATATAGAGCATGAAAGTCTACACATATGAGATAAATTCTTTAAAATGTAAGTGTTGAGTAAGAAGTTATGAGAAAATTCCTATTATTTCTAGAACACCCCTCGTATATACATATATAGCCATGCACCAATTAAGTACTTAAATGTTCGAATGTGACGTAAGACGACACAGTCTCAAGTTAACCCATTGTCTAAAACTAAAAGTGAAATTTATACGACCATGTTGCACAGGATTTCAATAGTTTGAATAATAACACAGAGTATTGACTAAAATATGACATTTAGTTTTTACATTTTTTCTAGCTCGTTCTTAAAGAAGTTAAAAATATTTTGCAAAGAAAAAAGTTTTTCCATGAAAATTGGAAACGGGCCACAACACCAACAGTGTATTCCATTACATTTTGTATTTCGAGATTGTTCTTAACTTCTTACTCGTAGCAAATTTAGCAATAGGTTGGACCACAGGTAACTGTATCATTAATAAAGAGAAAAGAAAAACAAAAAAATCATTACATTAATTTTATAATATCTTAGAAAGGTTTTATAACACGGGAAATTGACCACACAGTCACTGAGGTACAGTTTGTTTTTAATTATTATTTCATTAATACTGGTGTTATTTTAAATATTATTACATAACCAGAAACAAGAGAGATTCGTCTTTAATTTGATATCAGTATTTTAAAAATACGTCCATAAATAAGAAAATGAACCCATGGGGCGTGAAATCACTTTCTTTTTTCTTGTTTAGAATCAGTGATTAACTGGACATCGTGGTATACATTTCATGGTATAACTTTTTAACTAGTTCATCAATTTCGATGAAATTTTGCATGAAGGTAGTTCTAACGATATTGTCTATGAATGTAATTACTTTATGAAGATATCGAAAGCCTTCTTGTTTTGATACCATGCAAATATGACCACTTTAGTACAAATGAACCTTTCTAAGATAACATTAATTTTATAAAAGACATTTTTTACTCTTTATCAATGATACACTTACCTGTGTATTGGACTTGGATATATAGAAAATTGTTATACTCTTTAAATTATGTTTCCTGATGAGAATGCTTGTAATAACAATACATCGTGTAGATATCTTAAAGTAACTTTGCCAATTGAAAGTATTAAGAGCATTTACAGAAGAATAGCCATATCACGGCTAAGAATGTCTTTATGTAGCAACCAGTTTTGTAATAAAAACCAGAATTGTAATAATTATTACAAAACTGGTTGAGATGACAAAAAATTCAATAATGTTTTTTGAAACCACTTTTGTTATAACAACCAGAATTGTAATAATTATTACAAAACTGGTTGAGATGACAAAAAATGCAATAATGTTTTTTGCAACCACTTTTGTAATAACAACCAGAATTTGTACTTATCACAAGTTCTGTTCTGTTCTGTTCTGTTCTGTTCTGTTCTGTTCTGTTCTGTTCTGTTCTGTTCTGTTCTGTTCTGTTCTGTTCTGTTCTGTTCATGATGTATCTACGTAATTCTTAACATAATTTCTAATTTTGTTTTATACTCATTTGTTTTATGTTTTATTAAAATGATTTATAACACAACTATCCTAAACGAAACACAGACGAGCACACATTTTAAAACTTATACAGGTTGTCCCATAATACGAGTTTCCAATATGACATTTATATTGAAAAAAAAAGATTTTTGCAAGAATCTTGATTCCTATGTTGCACAGATAGTATAGTCATGCATAGTACTTATTGCATAAACCGTTTTCTCATGGCGTTCGGTTGTAATGGTAACACATAATTATGGAACACCAGTGTATGAACAATTACACATCGATTTATATTATACCGGCATTATTAGTCGTTCAAATATTATCACATTATCACACCCATCCTCATCAAAAGTCATTATATTAGAACTTTTCGACTGGGCTGTTTCGTGAAGCAGGATATATACACTTAACAAGTCCTATGAGTGTACATTGTACTGTATATTTACCCATAGCTCGGTCAATACCTGTTTGATTTTGCTGAAATTTTCAACACACGTAGCGTGGATAAGTGGAATTACAATTAAATTGATTTTATTACAATCTGATTACAATTCTGACAAACAGAATAAACAAATGATGACACTACCAAAGCTAATGTCGCACAATGTTGCCGTGTGTTCATCGGACGTTTGTCTAGTTGTTAATGCAGCTATATGACCGCTTTGCAGGTAAACGTTCGTTTTCAAGTTTATGTACTTATCACGGAAACAGAATTTAAAAAAACAATGATAAGAATGAAGCCCAATTTAGGTTTAGAATTGCCGAATTTTGTCTCAAAAAGGCAATTTCCAACAGGGTTACCTCCCATTGACCATAAAAATAAAAAATATGCCACTAAGCATTTTTAAAGTTAATAGCCACTATGTTGTTGAGCGAAAAATCGCATTATTTTGTGTTTTTTTGAATTTGACGATATATCTTAAATTCCAAATGACCATACATAAAAATAATTTGCACATACGCGTCAATTTCTTGTACATTTTACGTGTTTATGTGTTTCGTGGTTTAATGAAACGCTGTGTTTATTTTTGAAGAAAAAGCTTTATTAATCCTATTTTGTGGTAGTCAGTAACATAATATACACAAAATTTCACGCAGAAATATTAAAAACAAAAAAGTTATACGGCAAAATCACGTGCACACTTAAGATTTGTTAAGTGTAGCCTGGGTCTGATTTTTCCCAAGTTAAGAGTTTGTGTTGTATTGAACATCTTCACGCACTGACATACATTTGTATATCCTTTATGTTGCTTGTGAAAGGCATTGCTGTTGTCGATTATGACCAACTTTTGAAAATCAGGAAACACGTTGTGTTAGATTGAAGAAAAGATTCTTAAAAACAATGTCTCAAAATATAAGCAAAATATAACTTCGTGATTTAAAATTGCTTCGCCTATTAACTATAAACAGTGCTTTATTCACTCAAAATCAAAATATACGTGGGTTGATCATAACGAAATGAGATAAAGGCTGTAAAATGACAATGAATAGTGATACAAATATGAAAATATGTACGCCCCCTCACAACTTATATCCTCCCTCCACCTGCAGAGTTTCATAAATATACATCCATTATTTGTAGAGATATCAGCCGTTTCGCAACCTTAGGAACAGCGGACTCGCCGCACACAAACGTCAATGACGTCATTTACGTAAACGGTTGACTATTTGAACGTCACTCCACTCCAAAAATCGCTAATGTCTATATACTTATTGAATATGTTTACCCGCTATTTAGCATTTAGTAAGAAATATATGTTTCATTTGTATAAACAATTTTCAGTTCTTACCGGCAAAATATAAAGAATATATATAATAATTCTTCGGTGATTCTCATTGTAAGGACGACTGCCGTGTATAACGTCCGTCATGCGATTGACGTTTCAATCAATTAATCGCTCATCCAATACAGTTTGGATCTCTGCTTGGTATACTGGATTTTCTTTCCGACACAAACCCGTTTTTCTACTAACGATTATACTTATGACAGACTTCTCTCCGGATGTCTGTTGTTTGTTTTGACCATTCTCTTATAAATTGAGACAATTTAAATCTAAGAGATAGAACTACGTGTACAAGAGCAATCCAGAATTAACCAAAATGTGTCGATTACTCCAAAACTATCTGTTGCAAAGCATAAAAACAACAGAGAACAATATACAGTGTCTGCTTGATATAGTCTGAAAATTTCAAGTGATTTGCTCAAATAACAAAAAATATACTTATACGTATAAATACAAATCAGAAACATGTTGATGTTGTCTTTTGCACATTTTCAGTCCAAACTTACGAACATGACAAAAACTATAGGATCAGTCCGGTTAATTCTGGATTGCCCCTCGTATATGATTCAATTACTTAAAATTGCATCAATAAACATTTAGCCTGAGTTTCTCATTTCCGAGCTTTTTCAAAACCTTATTGCATGATTATTACATATTTATTAATATCATTAAGTCCGGGTTTTCCCGATTACACTAATTGGATAATAATAATAATAATAATAATAGTAAATTCGTGCAGTCAGAAGCAGAGAGTTTCGTGGTTTTTAGTCTGGATGGCTATATTAAATTGAATTATAAATTGAATTACCAAGTCAAGTCAAATTATATTTACAATATTATCTACACAGCCGTTGGAAAACATACATGTATTGTTACAAAAAAATACTAAAAAGTAGTTGAAGCTGAAAATCGGTCAAAAGTGTGACTTTCTTTTTTGGAGCGATGTCTTTAATATGCAATATTTTAACTAATAATATCTGATTTTTATTATCTTGATACCAAAATGACTGAGTTAAATGTCCCTTTAGTATGATGTAATTAAATGCAGGCAATAAGTTTAGCTTCATTGTTGAAATCAACTTACATTTTAATCCGTTAAGTACATGTGAAAATATCTTAATTTTCTAAACTAACATCATTTTAATATCAAATTCAATAATAATAATAATATGTAGTAATAGTATATGGATGTTCATATGTAATGCAATAATGAACATAAAATATTCATATTCCTAAGACAATAGGCCTACGTAATTAATAAAGCATTAATTTGATCAAATTTACATACATACATTAAATAGACACATCGGTAAATCAGATTTAAAATACATAACAAGGTAACAAACCTTTATAATAATCCAAAATGTTCACTCTCTGTGCAGACGACAAAATGTCTGTTCTTATGTTATAACGTCTAATGCCTAATCTGCATCACTGACGCAACGTAAAAAATACGTCACTATCTTTTTCCGAGATACTGTCGATTATTGCTGTCCTATTTTGTAAAATTACCACCAATTAATCATAGGAAACTATTCATTCAAAGGTGGGAAATGAGTGAATAGTTAGAGTGAGAAATGAGACTTAAAAACACCGAAATTAATGAGTTACAAATTACCATTGTGGTTGTATATTATGTATTTTTTTAGTACATAATTATACTGGTGAAAGGTGATTACCCGCCATTTTGATTTTAGTTCTTTTTTTAAATTACTGATAGAGTTCGGTGATATTGATACTTCACGGGCACATTATCCTGATAGCGCGGGAACAATCAATTTCCTGGAATTATAAATACATTCGTGCCGAGTGCCTAGCTGGGGAATTTTTACGACAATAGCATATCGCGGCCAAAGATCCGCAGATCTCGCAAAGCATATAGTTCTCAAGTAATAGAATCTCAGCGCAAATTGAGATTCAGCTAAGACAAAAAACTGAGTTTGATTCTTGGAAATATGAGGTGACGTTCAAGAAATTTTGTTATGTGAAAATAGGGTATACGATGGAAAAGAGTGCAATTACGACAATACTTCATTGGGTTAGCCATTTTACCTTCACACACCAACCACCTCATCTGTTTAATTATAAATTACAAAACGGATAATGATAACAACAACAACAACAACAACAACAACAATACCAACAACAACGTACAATATTAATACCAGTATTTTACAAGTACATTTAAATAAGAAACAGAAGCTAACTTCACTATAATTTTTTATATACAATGTATATATTAATTTATTTTACAAGGAAACTTTAACATGAACTCTATAAATCTTCAGTGATATTTTATAAATATGGGACAGACCTCCGGTGAGGTCAGTAGATAAACTGTCAATCGGCAGATAAGGGTTCGAATCCGGGGTTGTTATTCTCTGATATTGGCTACACATGTGAGACATGGTAAGTCGATAACAAAAGATGTATTAGTACTGAAAATGCCTGCTCATTTAATTCATCATACCCAGGCAGCGATGGACACCATCAAAAATGAGTGTAAATGCTTTTATTAATCCTCGCCACCGGGAATCCATATGGGCGAGGCCCCCCAGAAGAGGATGGTTACTTATTAAGTTTTTGGGGTATAGTGCATGACACAGAAGATGCCCCAGTTCCAGAAGCATCACTAGTTATTTTACGTACCGATGTAAAGCATCATACACGGGACCTCGCTTAACGTCTCGTCCGAAAGATAGTAATTTTAATTATGTTAGGCGGGAAACACTGAAAAGCATTTCTGTTTTTGATCCGGCTGGAGTATGGAAATGAGTTGTCGAGAGTGATTAATATACATAACATAACTTTAATGTTATGATTCATATAAGGTGTGTAAGTTAGGACGGACAAACTGACATTCTAACGAAACGGTTTTGTGATGCCTATTTTGAGGTCAATCTCCTATGGAAACTAATATAAAGAGAAATGTCAATTAACACAGGGTGATCTTTAATATATGATAACATTATATAACTTTTATAGCTTTGTCAGTTTTTAAGATAATATATTTTGTTATAAACATTTGATTAACATACACATGTAAGTTTTATTCTGCACATACACCATTTTCAAATGTCACATATTTTTTTCACGCCTGATGTTTGAAAAGTTCCCCTTTATTGTGCAAAACTGAAAAATCAGCAGCAAACCACGTTGGAAATTATCAATTGAGTCTTTGTGTATTACACCCGGCCGATGCTACACATTTCACATTGTATTGAAGTTTTCAAATAAAGTGTTGTTTCTGGTTTTTGAGTAAACACCCCTTCCTCCAGGCATCCTCATTAAAAGAAATCCAAACGATTTAAGTTCGGTGAGTGAAGAGGCCAAGTAAATGTGGTCTTGAGCGAAATGATTTGACCACCAAATTTCTTGAATCAATGAAAATGCATGACAGCATTGAGGACGTTATTGGCGTCACGTTGACGTCGCGTGCATTTATTATCTATATCAAATAAAAACTTGGGCTCATTAATTAGCTTTGTAACAAGGGTCAAACCACTTTTCTATCATAAAATCTGACAAAGTTATTAAAGTTATTTATGTTATCATATATAAATTAATGATCACCCTGTATTTGAGATGAGATTTACCTCAGATTGACATGCTTCGTGAGATCGAGGCTTGATTTATACAGTTTTTTACAACATTAAATACCGAATATGTAAGCGTGGACGACAACGGAATGACGAATGGTGCTGAAACAGTGGGGACTGGTAAGCTCTACCAACTAGTACGCGATACTTAATAAACTGATAAGGATTGACATAATTTATGGCATTATAAATATCTCCAACTCAACGTTGTTGGAATTTCGTTTTGTAATTTAATACTAGTACATCGAATCTGACAGTTCCATGCTATTGTCTAAATATGCAATGTACAAAATGTATAAAATTTGTATGAATGTACATTAGTGGGACTTAAATATTGATTGCAACTGTTCTATGCTTTACTTTGATTGCTTCAAATTGTGCTAAAGTTGGTCAACTATTAATTATGATTCAGGCAACGAACTCCTACAAACTACGAGGGTCATCCAATAAATTCGTAGACACTCAATGACACAAAAAATACAAACTACACTACTTTAAACCACGGGTAACTGCATCATTGATAAAGAGAAAAACAATTATTTTATAAAATTTATGTTGTCTTAGAAATGCATTTGTCAGGGGTGTCAACAGGGCCAAATTTAAAATCAGGAAAATCATAAACGGCCAACCAAACAAGTGGCCTTCAATGACATTGTTCCTTATTCAACTCAGTTTGTATTGAAGAAAATCCTTCAGAGCAGATTAAATTTACCAAATCTTTGCCAATTCTTGAGATATTTTCATGAAATAACTTTTATTTTGGTCAGAAACCATTCGGCTCTTTCAGGAATGATAAATCCGGAATTCCGGATAAATCAGGAAATTTGACACCCCTGATTTGTACTAAAGTGGTCATATTTTCATGGTATCAAAAACAAGAATTGGCTTTCGATGTCTTCGTGAAGAAATTATATTCATAGACAACATTGTTAGAACTACCTCCATGCAAAATCCCATCGAAATTGATCAACTAGTTAAAAAGGTATACCATGAAATGTATTCACGGTGTCCAGTCAATCACTGGGGTGTAATCAATATAAACGACAATGATATACTAAACAAGAAAATCAGAAAATATTTCACGCCTAAAGGGGTTTATTTTCTTTTTTATTATTTTTATTAAAATATTGGTATCAAAGTAAATATGACGCTCTCTAGTTTCTGATTATGTAAATATTTTTAAAATAACACCAGTATTAATGAAATTCTTATTAAAACCAAATTCACCTCAGTGACTGTGTGGTCAATTTCACGTGTTATGAAGCTTTCTAAGATGGATTATAAATTAAAAATGTTTTTGTTTGCTCTTTGTTAATGATACAGTTACCGGGTGGGGGTGGGGGTTCGGACTACCCCTGGGGAATTAGACATTTTCAATTATTTGATGTCTAAATCCCCACCCTGGTGACAATGTTTACTGTCTAAATCCCCACCGTGTGGCATCGTTTTTCATCCATGTACTTTAATAAAAACACGAGTAGAAGTATCACTGTCGTCTTTCGCGGTGTCGAAATTCCCGGACCAAAGTCTATTCCCCGGGAATCGGAGTCGATAAGGATGTCTAATTTCCGTCTGTTGGGAAGATTCGTCTGTCTAATTCTCCCTGTATCCCCGTCCCTCGGGCTGGCATAATATAGACTGCTGCATTACCGCCGGTAACATTGTTAATCGGTCGATCGATATGAGTGAACGACACCATGTTTACGCCTTTTACGTACGTTAATATAAAGTGTCGAGAAAAGTATTCATTTAATTAACGTGCGTGGTCCCTGTCTGGAAACTTCCAACCTTTTTTAGGCCTTTATCTTTGCTTTTATATGCAACTTTGACTGAAATTATATGTGTTTGGTCCATAAATTTATAGGATTTAGGGAACATGCATAGTGTGATTTTTTGCGTTTTCTTGAGAATATCATACTTTTTTCGGAGTTCATTCTGAACAGGGGTATTATTATACAATTTTTATCGAACAGCTTCTGTTCTGAATCATTATTAGTAGCCTATTGCATTTATTTACCACAATTTTATGTCAACATAGAATTTTGCTGAAGTGATAAATTAGAAAGATCTCGGAAAGTGAAGTCATCGTAGATATAGACGAGGAAGCAAATCAAGTTAGTAAGTTAGTCCCCGCTTTTTCAATTCTTCAATCTCTAATAAAGTTGAAATCTTCATAAAACGTGAAGAGTTATCAAAGTTTATTTTTTTAACCATCATACTTTCACGGATATACACAGAATTCCGTGATACTTTCGATGTTTCACCCTTTCGCTTTTTCGAGTTACGTCTATGCGACGATGGCCCGAACGAGACACCGTAGTAATTGGTACGGCTTTTGACTGGCTTTTTTTCGCGCCAGCATAACATCCGGGCATTCCGGTAAAATCGAAAACACGCGAAAGAAAACGGAAGAAAAACAATAAATATTCACCCAAGTCTCATGTTGACAATAATTTGATCAAAAACATTGGTAAGTTAAAAAATAAACTTTTAATATTCATTTCAATTGACTGCATTTCATTACGCGACCGTGGAACTGTTGGCAAATTTTCCCGCGTATGCAGAGTTCTCCCCCTTGAACTGAACAAAATCTCATGAAAAATGGGCCCTTAAAACAGAATTTTCATCTGATGTCTGGTTCGTATGTGTTATGTTTTATGTACAAGTGGATCACGCATTAATGATGTTTTCTTTATCTGTTGGTAACGGCTATATTTGTGTGTTGTGAGTCACGCCTATTCTGAATTCGGATAGGGCCTTGTCCGGAGGTCATTGTTGCCAATTTCGTCATTTACACACCCCAAGTATTGCATTCAATTCTAGAAAATAACTAAATATCACAGGTTATGTAGCATTTTCCATTTAAACGTAGAAAATTAACCATAATCTTGCTGAAGGCATACATTTAAGATTTGCCATATGGCCCTATAGGCTATGGGAGCCAGTCGTTTCGTACACTGTACGTTTCGTATACTGTAAATTTCAGTTGTTTCGTACACTGTCGATCGGTCGTTTCGTATACTGTTGAAAATCGTCGGTTGTTTCGTACACTCCTATTGTATATATGGTGTTAATTGGTCAATTAATATATATTTGATCTATTATGCATGTAATTGTGTGTATATAGTTGTTATTCGCACGTATTGTCACAATGTATTTAAGTTTATTTCATGCTTTTATAGGTATTATTTACTATAATTAAGGATGATTTTGAGCATTTAAATGATAAACTTTAATCTAACTTCCAAAATAAATCAAATAAATGACCATATAAAATGTTAGTAGAGAATTACAAAATAGTTATAAAAAAATATTTTTAATAAAAACTGTATTGTAACTATGGAGTCATATACTGCATGTACATGTAAAACTCCACGATTTTAACATATATGTTATATTTTAGCAAATAAGATGTTATATTTTTTGTAAATTAGCGACAGCTGCGAGTCATACAACGTATTCATTGTGGCTATTAAGTATAGCATTTGTATAAAGTCCCAAATGCTTATAATCGTATGTATGTAAGTTCATGAGCTAGAAGCATATAAAAAAACAGCATAATGTGTATTTATATTTTTTAAATTTATTTCATATATACATATATATTTTACAACATATCAATTAAGATTGAATACAACACATCATTACAGTGTAAGTCAGCATATCTGAAATAAAATTTCACATTTTGCAAAGAGCAGGAAACAAAATTAAATATGCAAAGCGACATTTTATACAGACCATAGAACACAATAAAATCACAGGCACATGGTTTCAAATTATCCTAGTGTACTATCCGAGTGTACCCACAGGTAACCTGTGAGTGTACCCTAAGTATAGGGGATACTCTGAGATAAGTTGAACCCATGTGCCTACGAATTAAATATGAACATTTTATACAGAATGATATTTTAACCATTTTATCGTAACTAAAACATAAATGTTCAACTTTCACAAATTCCAACAGTACTCATAATTTGTACATCTAATATCAAAGATCATACAAATAACTAATATACATGTATGTGTACTTGTAATGTTTGTTCACTAATTAGTTATTTTAAAACTATCATACATGTATGTAGACTAGTAAATAAGGATCAGGAGGAATGCTGAATGTACATTTTCTGTAATTTTAGATTTATCTATAGTTATATTTATTAACAAACTCACCCTTGTTTAATTTGTTCAATCAATTTCTATGAATTTTATATATTCAATTAATTAAGACTCGCGAACAACATATCTTATTATCGTACCAAACATACATTAATTACAATAATAGACCACTTATATATACAAATACAATAGAGTGTACGAAACAACCGACGATTTTCAACAGTATACGAAACGACCGATCGAGAGTGTACGAAACAACTGAAATTTACAGTGTACGAAACTACTAGTGTACGAAACGACTGTAATCCTAGGCTATAGGGCCACCTTTCAAGGCTATTAAGTTTCCATTAACAGTGATTTTTCTTGAACAAAATTAAACAGCCTGTGCCTTTAAAATTGTGAAAGTTTAGCGCAACAATTCGTGGAATTGGGAATTATTATAAAAGATAATTTGAAGAGGCCCAAGCCCTTTTTTTTGTGAAAATTTAGCGCGAACATTTTCAAAATTGTGAAAAAGAAGGCGTGGAAACTTTTCAAATTGTGAAAACCTTTACGCGATATATCATCAGTTGCTTTGAAACTAGCGAGCACAAAATGGGGTAAAATATGCATACTTTTTGGGGGAAAAAAAATTGTGCATCAAAATGCATCTCCGCAGGGGTGTCAATATTCCTGATTAATCCGGAAGTCCGGATTTGTCTCTGCTGAAAGAGCTATTATTTCTGACCAAAAAAAAAAAGTTATTTGATGAAAATATCTCATGAAATAGCATAGTTATGGTCAATTTAATCTGCTCTGAAGGACTTATTCATCAAAATCTGAGTTAAATAGGGAAACAATGTGGTTGAAGGCCTCTCGTTTGGCAAAAAATGGTCGGTAGCATATGAATTTCAGGATTTTGAATTTGGCTCTGTTGACACCCCTGATCTCCATGGAGTAAAGTTATTTTACGTTGCAAACAAAATGTCAAATAAGCTTTTAGCGCTCAAGTTTCTTGTGGTGCATGTTGCTGGAATTTGGAAACTCATTTATAATTATAAGTATTAAAAAATGTGAGATTATGATAATTTATGTTTACATAAAGGGTTTAACCATAAGCTGGCCTTTGTTACGATACATATTGATACAGGGTAAATCATACTATATATTAAAAGTATGTATCTCATCATAGTTTAAGATGAAAAAAAAGGTTGGCAAGGTTGTAAAATAGTTTTGTCATTGTGTTCAAGTAAGACTTTTCACAAATTCTTATGTTTTGGCAAAAATAATCGCTGTAGGCCTTCCTGTTTACTCTGTGTTACATACTGCAACCCCCCTGAGGTAAATTCATGGAAAATAAAAACAACTTGCACAATGTCACACAATTAATTCTGTGATTCAGGAAAAGGTTTTTCTCCTATAATAATGATTTGTTGAATGTATCTGAATCTATATGAAATCTTGTGTTACTGCTGAATACTGAGATTAACAACGAACATCTATAGACAAGAATGAAGATTCAGATTATATTTGGGCTTGTGTGGTTATGGTACATTTATAAAAATTGTAAATTTGATTTTGGTGTGTAGATGTGATGTGATGATATTGTGTTTATTTTTGTTTGTATTTTAGTTACGTTGAGAAATTACCATTGTGGCAAGGAATTGATCAGACCTGGCTTTTATTTTTGAACTGTTAGCTGATTAGTTGGTAAGCCTTGAGTATAACTTTATGAATTACTGTAGCACTTGTAATCATTTACTCCGTACACGCTAGTACATATTGTGTATCCCATCTCCATATTGGTCATAAATTGATAATATTAATCATTGATAGACTGGTTATCTTAGTAGTTGTTTATAATTTGATAATTCTTAATAGACTGGTTTCGTGGTACAAAAATGTAGTTGGTTATAATTTGATAATAACTAATAGACTGTAACGCGCATACATGATGCATGGAAATACTTAGGATAAAATTGTGCATCAAAATGCATCTCCATGGAGTAAAGTGTTGAAGTTACTTTATGTTGCAAACAAAATGTCAAATAAGCTTTAAAGTGGTGCATGTTGCTGGAAATTCAATTATACTTAATATAAGTATTAAAAAATGTGAGATTATGATAATTTATGTTTACATAAAGGGTTTAACCATGAGCTGGCCATGTGTTATGATACGTATATATGGATACAGAGTAAATTATACTATTATAATAAATTATGTATCTCAACATAGTTTAAGATGAATGGACAGTACAAACCATGTAGACTTTCGTATATAACTAATATAAATATATTATTAACCACAGCCCCATTTGAGCAAATACGACTTTTTGTTTCACATGGTCATTATATGCTTTTTAATGTTTTTAATTCGTTTTGAAGCAAAAATCAGTTTTATCATATGGGCTGTTAGGATGTTTTTATTATTTTCATTCGTGAGAAAAAACAAAATAATATTGTACAGGTCTGTATATTATTTCACTGCAAAGTAAGAAAAAATGGAGACTTGTGTTGGGCTGTCACTTGAACTCGAAACCAAACATTTCGAGGGAAGAATTTGTCCATGCATATTATATCCCCTCAACCACAGGGGCTACTGATTACTGAATATTGTATACTGCTGAGTAGATTAAATCCAGTAAATGGATGCAATTTTGCTCTTATCCGATAACAAAACAGGTTCCCCTACATGTTTAAGATGTGATGAACCATGAAATCCATGTTATCGAAATTGGTTTATACAAGTTAAATTGTGAATTTAATGTTTTACATTGTTTTTGCTTTCAAACCATGTTATATATATTGCAGATTCAACATAGAAGATACTGCTTGGAAGTATTTCTGCTTGATGGGACTCCCAATTGTTTGAATTATGTTGGACAATTAGACCATAGACATTGATGGATAAGACTATGATTTGACTCGCATGCAATCATGGAAGCGTTTGGTTCTGGTCAGAATTCAATCAGTCCAGAATTCTTACAGAATATTCAGACTGCGGTTAACTCGCAGGGTGTAATAGGACAGGTGCAGGTGATAGAGACAGAAAATGGTCCGGTCACTGTACTCTTCATGGAAGAAGGTGCAGACGCATCTGGCGCCATCGGAGAAAACGCATCGCTAAACGTTAGCACTGGTGTCGAAAACTATGTTGTAAACACTGAGCCTGCAGTCAGTGAACAAAATGCAGATACTCAGTATCAGTTCGTTCTGACAGAAGATGAGTATTCCAATTTACTGCAGGGAAATGCAGAAGGGGTTGGTGAAAATGTAGCGCTGACAACTGTTACAGAAACTGTTGAAGAGGAGGAGGTAACTACCATTCCTCCGGTTATCAATCTAGCCGGAGTTGATCAACAACAACAACCGGCAACTATTTCCGAGGCCTCGGACCTACTCTATGCTACAGCCTTACCACAGTCTAATACTACTATTCCAAGTATTCCAACTACTGAGATCGTGACAGATGCTGCCACTGTGCCAGAACCTGCACCTTCGTCGTCAGATACTTACTACATAACCGATACTGGAGAAGTTGTCAGAATAGATAGCTCACTGTTGGCAGAGAATGGGAATGCGATCGTTCAAATGCAGGACACGGGAAATGGTCTGGAAGTCCTAAATCAGGGCGGTAGTTATACTACGGAGAAAGACCAGACATTGTACACCAGTGTCATCACCGAGAAGGAAGACAATCTGAAACCTGCTGCAGCATCCCCATACAAGTTGACTGCCACTAAACTTGACAACCGTCTTGTTATAGATGCACCTAAGGAAGAACCTAAAGTGTTGAGTTACAAGACTACTAATCGACAGAGAGTTAATATCATGAGACAGCCAGCACCTAAACAAACATACACAATAAGTCAACCAACAAAAACGAGAAGTTTGCTACCAGCGTCGCTGAAGCCTGCGATTCCGCAAGGTGTGGGAAAAAGTGTTGGTACAGCATTTACAACTTATGCTGCTCCTGTCTCGAAGCAAACTATCATATATCCAGGCAACATGAGGCAGTCACTGGTCAGTAACACTGTAAAATCCATCCAACCTAAAGTGCATCATGAACAGGTGGTTACGACAGTTACTAAACCACAGGTGTTGAAGAAACCAGTTATGAATCAGACAGGCTACACGAAGCAGGTTGTAAACAAACTTCCGTCATCTAGAATGACAAGTGTCCAGTACAATAACCCAACTACAACAGTGCTTGTACCAAAGTTTACCTCACATGTTGTTCCTAAACAGCAGGCTAATACTGTGAAGTATCAGTCGGACTTGCTCCTGTCAGCAATGGAAGAAGCCAGTGTCACCCTGCCAGTTTCTGCCATGGAAAAAGCCAATGCCACCTCACTGGTTAAGACAATACGACAATTCTCTAATAAACAAGTTGTGTCAGCTAACCCTACCGTTATACGAGATCCCTCAACATCTTCTGTTGAAGAAAAACTAAAACTGAAAGCACCTTCTGTTAGTGTTGGAATGGAAGCTGCTTCAGTGACCACTGTACTACCTTCGATGCCTATACTAGAGCCTCAAGCACCCACTAATGTGGCAGAAGGAATGGTAGTGGATGAATCAGTTCCTATGAACGTAGAAACTGATATAGCCAGCATGGCAATTGAGAAAGCTTTGGAAACAGTACTTGATGAACCAGTCCCTGTTACAGAAGCTACATGTATGAGTGCCACTGTTGATGAGACACCTGCTGTGGATAGTGCTGATGTCAAACCAGTATTAGAAGCTATGGAAATTGATAAGGTGGAGAAAGTGAAAGAAGAGGTAGGATCCGGTGATAGTAAAGAACAGTCAAAACCAGTATCACCAGTTGCTTCATCTTCTAAACAGGTGAGTGTTCATTGACAAGCTTTGTCTGAACGTTTCACAGAACAAGAATGATAAGGGCTTTAGCGTCTAATTTTGGACAAAATGGTTTTTGTGATCGTTATATATTTGCACAGATTTATGAATTCGCTCTTGAAGGTTCCATTGTACATTTTCATGTAAGTGGGACTTTATTCACAAATAATTGTGAAAGTATATGTATTGCCAATAGTACCGACTAGCAGTGTTAATGCAGTTACCTACCCGGTGTGGCCTTCTCTTGAGCTGTTATAAATCCGTGTTTCCTGGCATATTTACTATCTTTAGAGCAACAAGCTCTCCAAAATGGCTATGTTTGCTTCCTAAATGTGTTGGTGTAGAGAAGTTGCACTGTAACTGAACTAATGCCTCGGTTTCAGATCACCTCAACACTGGACGATGTCTGAGATCCAATGTGTACCCAATGTCTAGGCATTATATGTAGGCCGGTCTATGACCTTTAAGTAGCAATTATTTGTGTAACGGTATACATTGGTCCACGATAAACCGCGAAATTTAGCTCCACGCAGTTCACAGTACAAAATTTCTAAATTTCAATACGGTTTGGTACAAATTTTTTTTATTAACTAAATATTCTGACTACAAAAGCATGCAGCAGCTTGCTCATTGTGTATAATTATCATGAATCCGTCGTTTTAATTGAAATTAAAAAATATACTCCATTTTGTCAAAATTTATTTAAAAAAGTTGTTAGACACATTTAGAGGTGACTATTGAGTCCATTTTTGACTATTGCAATACTATTGCTATTGCTGAAAGTACTATTGCGATACTATTGTATTGCTGGAAACTATCGCGATACTATTGCAATAGTTATTGCCAAGATTTGAAAACGAGAGATTCTCATGTAGGTGCGAATTTGCACTGTGTAAGATATCACTTTGTTGTACAACATACTAATCTACAATATGTGGAAATTATTTAAAATTAATTGGACAGAACAAGATAAATATTATTATTATTATCATGTTCAATGGAAGAACGATTGCGATATCGGTCCTTTGTGGCAGTTTTGATGGGTGTGATTATTTAAAATTAGTTTTTTAACGAAAACGGAAGTTGTGTTAATTCAATAATAAACTTTATATATATAAAAGGAAACTATTGTTACTATCGATAGTTGAGCTAACTATCGGCGATAGTTATTGGATCGAGACTTTTACTATCGATCCATACTATCGGGACACTCGGGATCGCAATGCATCGATATTCCGATGTATCGGCCCACCCCTAGACACATTATGATATACAACACTTGCTGTAATAATAGCAATTTGCTGTAATAATAGCAACAAAGTCATTGTCTAGATGTCTAGTATTTGTTTACCAACATTCAGTTAAAAATTGAAGTATATTTAGCAGCTATTAGAGAATTTCATACCGAACCGTTAGAAAAATTAACAGTGCATATATCGTGAGCGTATTGTTACACCCCTAGTAGCAATGCATATTTAAGAGACTTAAAATTACTTGACCGCCGCCCAATCACATGCCAATGTCTGTCCGGCCTCTGACCAAATTAATGGGTATTCAGTATGCTGTCCGATGATCAGGTTGGATTTGTCATCCAGGTATAACCACTGTTCATGATTGTCATTGAAGAGGTGGCTATAGGCTAAAATGTCTTGTCTAATATTCAGATCAAAGCTTAGACTGAAATTTTTTGATAACTGTTCTGGCTGCCTCAAATTCAAAATGAGTCTGCTCAGATAAGTCTTAATAGACAAGGCAATTTTCAATTTTCAGACGGTTGTTGAAGCAGCACATGTTGATCCGATGAAAGCTGAAACTGTGGATGAAAATGAGAAGGGAACACAAATAACTGATATTCCTGAAGAAAAGCCTAACCTGAAAAGTATTGAGTAAGTTCAGTGTTGATTTATTATAGTTTATCACTGTTATATGTAGAGCCAGTCAATATGACTCATTTTTAGCTCCACTATCCAAAGAATAAAGTGAGCTGTTGCAGTCTCCCAAGGGTAGGCATAACGCTAATGTTAAAGTTTAGGCTCAACCTTCAATACCTTCAAAGTCCAATGAGATATTGCCTTGATACTTTGCATAGGTAGGTACCTCTACCAAGCATTTTGTTAGCTCACCTGTCACAAAGTGACAGAGTGAGCTTTTGTGATCACTCTTCGTCGATCGTCAGTCCGTCCGTTGTCCGTCCGTCAACAATTGGCTTGTGTAGACACTAGAGGTCACAATTTTAGCCTAATCTTTATGAAACTTGGTCACAATGATCATGTCAACAAAATCTAGGCTAAGTTCGATATTGGGTCATCCGGGGTCAAAAACTAGGTCACCAGGTCAAATCATAGAAAAACCTTGTGTAGGCAATAGAGGTCACAATTTCAACCTTATCTTTATGAAATTTGGTCACAATGATCATCTCAACAAAATCTAGGTCAAGTTTGATATTGGGTTAATAACTTATCTAGGGTCAAAAACTAGGTCACCAGGTCAAATCATAGAAAAACATTGTGTAGTCAATAGAGGTCACAATTTCAACCTTATCTTTATGAAATTTAGTCACAATGATCATCACAACAAAATTTAGGTCATGTTCGATATTGGGTCATCTGGGGTCAAAAACTAGGTCACATGGTCAAATCATAGAAAAACCTTGTGTAGTCACTAGAGGTCACAGTTTCTACCTTATTTTTATGAAACTTGGTCACAATGATCATGTCAACAAAATCTTGGTCAAGTTCGATATTGGGGGTCATCTGGGGTCAAAAACTAGGCCACAAGGTCAAATCATAGAAAAACCTTGCATAGTCACTAGCGGTCACATTTTTGGCCTGATCTTTACGAAACTTGGTCACAATGATCATCTCACCAAAATCTAGGTCAAGTTCGACAGGTGAGCGACCTAGGGCCCTTTGGGCTCTCTTGTTTTAATTATGTCCGCTTTTCGACTCAGAAATCCATGTTAAAGGTTAGGTACAATCGGGTGTTCCACTAGCTGTTCAATCTGAAGGGTCATTATTTGCTATAATTTTCCTGAAATTTCGCCCATTCATGCAGGATGCAATGGTTGCCGAGTGGTTTGCACTCTTGACTACCCATCGGGAGGTCCCTGAATCTTGACTGTGGCATTGGAAATTTCAGACACGCTTTTCAGCGTTTCCCACCCAACTAGAGACGAACTGGTTGAAAACCCAGAGGTAGTCTCACCTGTGTATCGTTACTATTAAATAGGCATGTTGAAGACCCAAGGAGTATATTCGGGAAAAGATAGGGCAGCGAGCCCTGATTACTTGTATTACACAAACTCTCTGTCTCTTCCCTCGAAGCTGGAGGGATAAAACCGAATGGGAACATACTATGACTGTCTCCATCGAACGCAAAAAAAACCATTCATGCCAGATACTTATTAGCTCACCTGTCATGTTGTGACCAGTTAAGCTTTTGTGATCACCTTCATCTGTCGTCCGTCTGAAGTCTATCGTTTGTGCACACTCATTTAGGGTAGGATAAACAGGGGTGTCAATTTTCCTGATTTATCCGGAATTTTGGATTAGAAAAACCTTGTGTAGACAGTAGAGGTCATAATGTCGACCTAGTCCTTATGAAACTTGGTCACAATGATCATCTAAAAAAAACCTAGGTCAAATTCGATATTGGGTCATTCAGGGTCAAAAACTAGGTCACAAGGTCAAATCATAGGAAAACCTTGTGTAGTCACTAGAGGTCATAATTTTAACTGAATATTTAAGAAACTTGGTCACAATGATCATCTCAACAATATCTAGGTCAAGTTTGATATTGGGTCATCCGGGGTCAAAAACTAGGTCACAAGGGCCAACCATAGAAAAACCCTGTGTAGTCACTAGAGGTCACAATTTTTACCTTATCTTTACGAAACTGGGTCACAATGATCACCTCAACAAAATCTAGGTCAAGTGCGATATTGGGTCAAGAACTGGGTCACTAGGTCAAATCATTGCATGCACTACTACGACAGGTGAGCGACCTAGGGCCCTTTGGGCCCTCTTGTTAAATAATGCTTTTAATTTTTTTCAAAATGTCCAGTTTCTTTAATATTGTTGTCAATGGTATTTACTTGTAACTATAAATACTTGTTAACTATCATCACTCTTGGGGGCATATGCCCCTTAAAGCGTTCTGATTAAATTTAACTCATTAAGTAACTACAGCAAACCCTGTTTGTTTGGTTGGATGAATACATACCATCTTCTGCAGATAAATCCTCTTGGTGCATCAGTCTTAAACGAAATTATGTCTCCCACTTATTTTGTGCTGTTTTTCTGGATGTCCGCTAAGTTCTTCCGCCCTTGTTCTCCTTACCCACTTGTCCATTTCAATGAACCTTTGCACAAATGCTTGGTACCAAGTCAAGTTGTGCATATTGCCAGAAATTTTAGGTTAGATTATTTTAAGCTTGACTTTTTGAAGAAAAAAATCAAGCTATTGGTGTGACGGGGTCGTCTGTGTGGGCTTGTGCGTTGGTTAAGTTTATTGTCAAGTCATTTTCTCAAAGACTATCAAATGTGTCCACTTGAAACTCAACATAGTTATTCACCATCACAAGGGGAGTCCATACTGACAAGGCTGGTAACCATGTGACCTATATTTGTTGACTTATCTGCCCTTGTTTTGACTCAGTACATAGAAATAGTGGCAAATTTTACACTTAAACTGAATTTTCTTTAACACTTAGTATCAAAGTTTTAAATTTGAAAGTTAACATACCTTTGGAATGTGATGACCTGCATCTACGGACTACTGGGAGCAAATCTTTCCACCATTTTACAGGAGTTATTCCCCTTTTCTGACCTAGAATTTTTACACAAAAATGTCAATTTCTCAAAAACTATCAAATATATCCACTTGAAACTCAAGATAGTTGTTCACTATCACAAGGGAAGTCTGTACTGACAAGGCTGATAACCCTGTGACCTACATTTGTGTTATCTGCCCTTGTTACCCTTAGAATTTTCACTAAAAAAACAGATGAGCAAGGGTACTATCAAGTACCAGAAAGTTGAGCGTCCAAATCGCTATTGTTGTTGGGCTTGATGGCCCCTTGTGGGGGACATAAGGTTTTGTGTCAGAAAACCCTTATAGTTTAGGTACAATTGTATGTTAAACAGTTTCAGTCAAACTCGGACGTAGTGAATTATTGATGATTATCTGGAGTATTTGATGTAAATGAACAGCCCCCTTGTGCCTCCAATGTATATAATGTAAATTTAACTTGACCAGTAATGAAATGTTTCTTCAACTTTCAGTGTACCAGACTCGGATGTAACAATACAGTTGTTTGCTGATGGTACCCTAGTGACCAAGGACAAGGCAGGTACAAATTACAGCACGGTGAAGTTAGAGGATCTGGGTCTGGATATGTCCATGTTGCAGAATAATACTGACATAGAACTGCTTATTGTACAAGGGGATGGTAAAGAAGTGAGAGCCACTATAAACACTAGTAAGCATGTTAACCCGGTAGTCAAACCCGTTATTCCGGGCAAAGATAATGTGGCTAGTGTTAAAAAGAATACCCCAGAAAAGAAGGCACCAGCAACCATCAGTGATACTGCGGCCAGAGACATGAAGATGGAAGACCCCGAAACCTTGCTGCCATTAAATGAAGCTCGGCCCTACAAGTGTTCTATGTGTCCCCGTACATTTAAGTTTTACAGAACTTTTCGGTGTCATGAAATTGTTCATTCAAAAGCTGTTACCTTTACTTGTCACCTATGTAAGCGGTTATTTGCCAGGGAAGTGAATCTGACGTCCCATCTGGAGTTGCATAAGAAGAAAGCAGCATTGAAGCCAGAAGTTAAAGCAAAAAAGACAAAGTCCAGCATACCTTGCAATGACTGTGGGCAGATATTCGAAACGGAAGGAAAAATGAAAAAACATTACCAAAATGTACATGAAATAAAACCCAGATTTCCATGCGCTATCTGTGGAAACCTGTTCAAAAACTATCATATCCTGCAGAAACACTGTAAGGTTCATGTTGGTCCTTTCTCATGCCCTCATTGTGACAATTTATTCGACAATCGTGCCACATACGACCTGCATATTAAAGAGAAGCATGTTGAGTTGACGTACACATGTGAAGATTGTGGCGTTTTCCTCCCGTGCAAACAGGCCTATGCTATGCATGTGGTGTTTCAACACAGAGAGAAGTCCTCAGCGCCTGCTGTGCAGAGGAAGGAGTGTATAGTATGTGAGAGAAGATTTGATAGTCACGAAACACTGGAGAGACACATGATTATTCATTCAACTGATAAATTCCTTGAATGTCCAGCATGCAGTGCAGCATTCAGTAAGTCCTTTCAGTTGGACAAACACATACGAGATGTCCATGATAGTAACGTCCAGTTTCCCTGCATTAAATGTGAGGAGAAGTTTAAAAGATATCAGAAACGTGACCTACACATGCAACTCTACCACCAAGGCCCTTACCAGTGTCATGTTTGCTATGAAGAATTCGCCGAGCGCTTGCTGTTGGAATCACACCAGTATACCAACCATGACGGCGGCTTTATCTGTTCCAAGTGCGATAATAAGTTTGAGACATCTCACAAGCTAAACCTCCATTTGACCAATGATCATTCTTCCAAAGAGCACCTTTGTGACTCTTGTGGCACTGGGTTTGAGTACAAGCCATTGTTACGCCTGCACCTTATTGAGACGCATTTCTTTGGCGATAAAAGTGAAATGATGAAACAGCATCCAGAAATGAAGTGTGTCAATACTGAAGTTTTATGTGACCTGTGTGGTGAATATTTTCTGGCTAGATCAAATTATAAGCGGCATTTGAGGGATATCCATTTTGGTGGTGATTCTGTAGCAATGTTTAAAATATTCCCGTCGCTAGCTAAAGTCCCGGATCCTCCTATGCCTGTGACATGTGACCATTGCAGGAAAGAGTTTAGAAGTATATCCCATCTGAACAAGCATATGAAGTCACATATGAGAGGAAGAAAGAAGGGTAAAGTGAGTTTAGGTACCGATGACTTTGAGAGTGCTGACAATCAGGAAGAGGACGATGACCCCGTAGACTTCACTACCATTGAGCCACGAGAAATCGAGAAAGGCTATGTGTGTAAGAAATGTAACGCTAAGTTTTCTAGAAAGGCTGCATTAGATAAACACATTAAAGCGAGACATAGAAAAGATCCGTTGAAAGAGGCACTTAAACACTTGGAGAAAGAAGAACTTGAACGTGCAGAAAAAGAAGAAAAGGACGAAAAGGAGGAAAAGGTTGAAAAGGTTGAAAAAGAGAAAGTGACACCACCTAAAGCGAAGAAAGAAGTTTCTGCTAAGAAATCAAAGCCAGGCACTGCAGAAGAAGAGCCCAAGACAGAGCCAAGCAGTACTGAACCTGAGGAAACCAGTCAATCAAAGAAGTATGTTTGTAGTTATTGTGACAAAGGTTTCAAAACAAATGCAAATCTAAAATTCCATTTGCAAAAGATACACCCTGAAGCTGATGGAGATGTAAGTGATACCTCTGAGGAAAAGGGGTTCAGTCTGAAAGATATGACGTGTCTACGTTGCGATAAGCAATTTTCAAAGTCTCGTTATTTACGCAGACATTTAAGAATGGTGCATGACATATTTAGAATGGCTCGGGATGATCAAGACATATTGTCTTGTACAAAATGTCCTAAGAAATTTGACAATGCAGCCAATCTGAGTCGTCACATGGAAGCCAAGCATAAGAAGAGACTAGTTTCTTCTGATGAATCTGATAATAAGGATTATGACTCTGCTGGTGATGATGATGGTCCTGGCGATATCACATCATTTCTTGGAATGAACTTTAACCTGGCTAAGACTTCGTCATGTAATATTGAATCTGTGAAGAAGAAGCAGCATAAATGCACAATCTGTGGCAAGGCTTTCAGCCGTGATGCCACATTGAAGAAACATATTGCCTTTCACACTCAAGAAGACTCGGAAGATATTGAATCCATGGAGACTGAAGAAGATTTTACTGGTCTACAACCCCCTATGTATCCTTGTAAAAATTGTGGCAACAAATATTCTACAGCTTTAGGTTTGATCCACCATACCAGGAACAAGCATTCTGATGTAGATGAAGAGACCGTCTTGGCTGACATTCTTGAAATTGATGAAAAGTTTAAGGCAGAATCTCCGAAGAAAAAGGCTGATAAAGATTTGATAAAGAAATCACTCAAACGAAAGGCCGAGTCACCGAAGATCATGCCTTCAAGCCCTGCACAAGCCAAGAAGAAAATTAAAGTGGAAAGCAATTACAAGAAAGATGTCAAAGTTGAAAGTCCTCAGAAACCTGTGAAATTCAGTAATTCTGGAAGATTGATCACTCATAGTCAGAAAGTTATGGAACAGATTCAGTGTGAAAAATGCTCAAAAACATTTATGAAGGAACAGCATCTTCTAATGCATATATCTAGAGTTCATTTCAAGCAGGAAGCAGAGACAGAATTCACATGTGAGATTTGTAGCAAGAGTTTTGATATGAGTTCCAAACTGAGTAGACATAGAATAATGAAGCATAATATCAACACTCCAGCCGCTGAAAAAACTGGTACTGGTTCAATTACTAAATGTGAAGTTTGTGGCAGTAAGTTTAAAAAAGTGTCCGATCTCGACCAGCACATGGCTGAGACACATACTGAGATAAAGGCAGAAGCTTTTGTGTGTGATGTCTGTCAGCATGCGTTTGCTACACAAAAGAGTCTGGATGTTCATATGCGCAAACATACGGGTGAGACACCGTACAGTTGCTGTTTGTGTAGCAACAGCTTCATCTCCAAATACAAGCTGGAATGTCATTTGAAGAAACTTCATTCGAAACAATATCAGAAAAAAGTCAAGTGCAAGATTTGTTTGGCTTTATTTGACTCTACTAAGGCTATGCTAAAACATAAAGATGTTCATAGAAAGCCATCAACCACAGAGAAAGTTGACAGAAGATCGTTGGAGCCACACCAGTGTTCTGTTTGTGGTAAATCATTTAGGTGGAAAAGAACTCTAAATGCCCATTTTGCCACACATAAAGATGTCTTTGATCCTGCAGCTCTTAAAAACGACTTTGATGCATTCACTTGTGGCGTTTGTAATAAGGTGTTCCCTGATAAGGAAAGTATAAAGAATCATGTAGAAGTTCATAAGAAGTCATCAGACTTGGTACACTCTTGCAGTAAATGTGACCGGGCATTCACTAAGGCGTCTGGTCTCCGGCTCCATGAGCTGTCTGCGCATAAAGAGAAACAGGAACCTGTTGCATCACCCAATGTTTACAAATGTGGAATGTGTGATCGGTCCTTCCCTAAACGATCTGGTCTGCGAATGCATGAGGTGACTCACACAGGAGGTTTATCGAAAGGTGGAAATGTGTCTTGCAACATCTGCCAGCAAAATTTCAAGTCAAAGGAGTCATTACTGGAACATATGCTGTGCCACACCTCTATGATGCCATATAGATGTGAGATATGCCATGTGTCATTCAAGTATGCATTTAGCTTGAAAGCTCATAAACTTATTCATAATATGAAACCTGCTGAAGTTGCATCGAACAGCAAGCCAGGGAAATCTAACATCTCAAAAGAAAAGAAGAAGAACATGGAAGTGGTGTCAGAGCAAACGAAGAAGGAAAAGATCAAGTGTATGAAATGCAAGAAGCAGTTCAGTTCTATCATCATGCTTAGAAACCATACCCGGACAGTCCATAAAAACACAAAAGCTGCTGTCATGGCGGCCATGCCCAGGAAGAGGTCCACAAGGTCAACATCTTCTGAATCAAAGGAGGAGAAAAAGAAAAATTTGAAAAGTGTGAAACGAACCATTTCTTGCAAGGTATGTAAAAGTACATTTACCACAGGAAGTCAATTGATAGTTCACATTAAAAATTTCCATTCTGAGAAGAAACAGAGTAAGCCTGTGTCAAAGAAAACACCGATTCTTACAAAGAAACAAGAAGAGAAAACAGAGAAAAGTGTAGCAAGCTCCAAGATAAAAAAGCAAGAAGAAAAAACAGAGAAAATTGTATCAAACACAAAACAGAAGTTTCCAGCATGTTTTAAGTGTCCTAATTGTAAGAAGGCGTTTACTAATCGTTACAATCTTAGATTGCATCTAATGAAGGCTCACAATGCAACCTCAGAAGAGAAGGAAGACACTTCTAGAAAGAAGAAATGGTTTTACTGCAAGGACTGTGCCAGCATCTTTTGGACCCAAGCTAAGTATGATGCCCACATTAAGGATCACCATTCTGGTAAGGCTGCAAAGAAAATGGACAAACATGTAATGCAGCCTGGAGATGCAGAAATTAAGGTGGAACCCTTTGATGTATTTGAAATGACTGACCCAGGTGAATTTAAAACTGTTCAACATAAATGTGAGTTTTGTTCATCAGTTTTCTTCACGAAGAAATTATTTGATGAACACATTGTCAAGGAGCATGTTGAACACGTGGAGGAATATGGTATTGTAATAGAACCTAAACCATCTATAGAATTTGTAAATGATAGTGAGGATCTGATGGGTAATCTTATTTCTGTTGGTTTGTGTAATTTTGAAAACTGTAACAAGCTCTCTCCAGTTGTGTCTCTTAAACGGCTAAGAGATGAAAGAGGTGTTCTTCTGGGACATGGGGTTGCAGAGATTGATGAGAAACAAGATGATGAAGATGAGTTGGAGAATGTTCCTGTAAACGACCAAGCTGATGGTGACCAGGCTGATAGTGTAATGAATGTTGCTGTGAGTCTTGAAACTGAAGAAAAAGAAGTATCTATTGACCAGGAAGATAAAACACAAAATGATGTTAATAACCTGGATGAAAATCGGGATGAACTAGATATTGATCAAGATGATGGTAGAATAGGTGAAATAAAAGTTACAGAGAATACAGCTGAGAATCCAAAGGACATGGCTGATAGTCCAGAGAACACAGCTGATAGTCCAGAGAATACAGCTGGCAGTCCGACAGAACCTGTTTGTCAGGATATAAGTGAGTTTAGTGAAAAAGATAAGGAAGAATCGCTGTCTGGCGAAGCTATGAATATAGATGACGAACCTTTAGAAGACATACAGCATGAAAAGGACACTGCTGCTGCTCTTTTTGATAAAGATATTGAAAATACAGAGACTACTGAGCAGTTAAGTGACGAAAACCTAGGTGAAGATGAACAAATGGCTGACTGTGTAAATACTAATAATGAAAATGTAATGGAAGATAATAAAGTTGAAAGTAATGAGCAAGTACCAACAAACAGTGAATTGAATGTAGAAATGGTTGATAGTGTAAATATTGACACTGGAAATGTAAATGAAGACAACTTAGTGGAGAGTAATGAGCAATTACCAACAAACAGTGCATTAAATGAAGAAATGGTTGACAGTGAAGAAATGGTTGACAGTGTAAATATTGACAATGAAAATGTAATGGAAGACAATTTAGTTGAAAGTAATGAGCAATTACCAACAAACAGGGAATTGAATGAAGAAATAGTTGACAGTGTAAATATTGAAAATGTAATAGAAGATAATTTAGTTGACAGTAATGAACAATTACCAACAAACAGTGAATTGAATATAAAAATGGTTGACAGTGTAAATATTGACAATGAAAATCTAATTGCAGACGATTTAGTTAAAACTAATGAGCAATTACTTACAAACAGTGAATTGAATGAAGAATTTCCTCAAGTGCATGAAGATATTCAAGATCTATTTGAAAGTAACACGGATAATGTTGAGGAGGGAAATATTGAAGTAATAGAATCTGAACTACCTGTAGTAGAGCAAGTGGAATCTGTTACCCTGGATAATGTGTCTGCAAGCATTGAAAGTGAAACAAATGAAAGCAATAGAAATGACGACATTGAAAGCATAGAATGTGTAGACAATGAAAAGGATACGGAAGCTGATAGTGTACCAGTAAGAAGTGAATCAGTTGGTCCGACTGATCTAGGTGATACAGATGTAGACGACATTGTTCCTCTCCCACCAGTGTATATACAAAATGAAATGACAGAGTCAGTGCTGGTACCTACTGAACTTGTACCTGGTCAAGTTGATGATGATATTGAAGACATTGAGACGATAAATCCTGTTAATACTGAAACTGTTGGAATAGAACTTGCTTTGACTGATCCAACTACTGAAATCGTGGATGCTGTCCCAGATGATGAGGTGGTCGGTGAGGTTACCAGTGTGGTTGTCAACAATGAAGATGTGCCTAGTAGTGACATTGTTCCAAGCGATGATTGTTCTTTATGAGTCCAATGATAGCTTGAAAAATACAGTAGACCTTCGTTTTGGTTTGAATCGTCAAAATAAATTTTATTAACCAAAATTAAACAAAACATTTATGATCAAATTTTATTAGTTTATTAAATAAAACAAGCATTAACTATTTTACTATTGCTAATTAAGAATAATTGGTCTAATTTAAATTATTTTGATAGGTCTGAAACATTTTAATTGCATCATTTGTTTTAAAGAAGAAAACATTGGGTCTGCATGAAAATTAGGGGTCTTGAGGGGATGTTTATTTTGGAATGGTTTTATTCCAAGGTCATGGAACTAATCTCGATACAACGCTTCTCAGTTCCGTCAAGAAAATTGTTCTGTTTTCATTTGGCTTTGATGGAACTGAAAACTGATGAGGCACTCAGATCGAACTCAGATGTCATGTATCCTGAGTTCCGTCTGAGCATTACATCGGTTTTAATTTCCGTCAGAGCCATTAATATGAAAACAGTACAATTCTCTGATGGAAGCTGTGCTGCTGTGTATTGGGATTACTATCATGAAGGTGCATACCTTACTATGTGAATTGTTGATCTGTACTGAGTTACGCCAGTTTTGTACCAAACTAAGTTACTATAGATAGATATGTGTTACAGTCTTGTTTTTAGCTCACCTGTCACAAAGTGACAGAGTGAGCTTTTGTGATCACTCTTCGTCCGTCGTCCGTCCGTCGTCCGTCCGTCCGTCAACAATTGGCTTGTGTAGACACTAGAGGTCACAATTTTAGCCTAATCTTTATGAAACTTGGTCACAATGATCATCTCAACAAAATCTAGGCCAAGTTCGATATTGGGTCATCCGGGGTCAAAAACTAGGTCACTAGGTCAAATCATAGAAAAACCTTGTGTAGTCACTAGAGGTCACAATTTTGACTTAATCTTTATGAAACTTGGTCACAATGATCATCTCGACAAAATCTAGGTGAAGTTCGATATTGGGTCATCCGGGGTCAAAAACTAGGTCACAAGGTCAAATCATAGAAAAACCTTGTGTAGTCACTAGAGGTCACAATTTTGACTTAATCTTTATGAAACTTGGTCACAATGATCATCTCGACAAAATCTAGGTCAAGTTCGATATTGGGTCATCCAGGATTAAAAACTAGGTCACAAGGTCAAATCATAGAAAAACCTTGTGTAGTCACTAGAGGTCACAATTTTGACTTAATCTTTATGAAACTTTGTCACAATGATCATCTCGACAAAATCTAGGTCAAGTTCGATATTGGGTCATAAGGGGTTAAAAACTAGGTCACAAGGTCAAATCATAGAAAAACCTTGTGTAGTCACTAGAGGTCACAATTTTGGTCTAATCTTTATGAAACTTGGTCACAATGATCATCTCAACAAAATCTAGGCCAAGTTTGATATGGGGTCATCTGGGGTCAAAAACTAGGTCACTATGTCAAATCATAGAAAAACCTTGTGTAGTCACTAGAGGTCACAATTTTGACTCAATCTTTATGAAACTTGGTCACAATGGTCATCTCAACAAAATCTAGGTCACGTTTGATATTGGGTCATCTGGGGTCAAAAACTAGGTCACAATGTCAAATAATAGAAAAACTTTGTGTAGTCACTAGAGGTCACAATATTGGCCTAATCTGTATGAAACTTGGTCACAATGATCATCTTAACAATATCTAGGTCAAGTTTGATATTGGGTCATCTTGGGTCAAAAACTAGGTCACATGGTTAAAACATAGAAAAACCTTGTGTAGTCACTAGAGGTCACAATGTCAACCTTATCTTTATGAAACTTGGTCACAATGATCATCTCAACAAAATCTAGGCCAAGTTTGATATTGGTTTATCTGGGGTCAAAAACTAGGTCATTTAGTCAAATCATATAAAAACCTTGTGTAGTCACTAGAGGTCAAAATATTGGCCTTATCTGTATGAAACTTGGTCACAATGATCATCTCTACAAAATCTAGGTCAAGTTCGACAGGTGAGCGACCTAGGGCCCTTTGGGCCCTCTTGTATGTTTTACTTGTGAGGCATGCATATTGAATTTTCTGTATTTTTCCTCTATGTAAATTACATGGACAACCAAGATAAATTTTTTCTTAAGCGCCGTATTGTTGGTTGCCTTAAAATCGAACTGAACTAAACTTATATTTTGTAACATTTAACTAATTTGAAAATGGCTATTGTATTTTAATATTGCATTTATGGATTTATATCACAATTACAAATATGTTTTGTGTTTGTAATGAACTGATTTAGTAGGCTTCATTTTGTGAACGATACCTTGAACCTGTCTCATACTAGTTAATACATTTTAATATCTTTTCAAGATGATTTTATTGTTACTAAATATATTGTTTTCTTGTTTTAAATTGATCATTTTACATAAATTTCTTGATAATTTACTTATTTTGAAGTACTCGTGTGATTGTTTTAGGTAGTGCACTTTTCCTGTCAGTTGTTTAAAGGTTTTGTTTTTTGTGCGTACAATTTGTATTAACCATACAGACTAACTTGTCTTAACCAACTAGTAAAGGGGTGCATTAAATGATGGATGCTTAAAACAGGTAGATGTTTGGTACAAATTTAATATAAAATTCAGATGTCCATTTATTTTGGCTTGAATTATATTTGCCTGTTTAATTCAGGTGAACAATAAATTGGGGTCTTCAATTCCAGAATAATCTGGAAATCTGGATTTTTGCATTGGAAAATTTCTGCCGAAAATAAAAGTTATTTGATGAAAAAATTAAAAGAATTGACAATGTTATGGTCATTTTGAAGTTTCATAAACTGTATTTTAACAATAGAACAATGTTTGAATTGAGATTTAGTGTAGGGAGGTGTGCCAATGGCATCTGACGCAGACTAGCCCCTCATTGTCAGGATTGGGCAGTATGCCTCAGTAGGACCCCTGAATACCACAGGTTTCATTGTATTATATTTTGTATGCAATTTCATGAGGGAAACTTGTGTAACTTGTCTAGAGCAGTACTTTGGCAGACCCATGTTTGTTTATTGTTGAAGGGTTCTTGCTGTATTGAGCTAATATTGATAATCGTAGGTATTATTATTATGCGATAATGCATAGTATAGTCTAATACTGTTGTAGAGAGGTTATTGCTGAAGATACGGCTGCTCTAGAGAGGTTGCACTGTAGGTGAGGGTTGGTGCTAAATTATTATAACTCAACATTGGAAAGCCTGATATACAATGTATTATATTTACGGTACCATGCCCTTAAAATACTCATATCTACCCTTTATCAACAGTTAACAGATACATTATCTCCATGCAGGATTTAAGAAAATACTGAACAATTAGTTTTGACCTTTAAAAAAATCTCATTTATCAAAAAGCACAACTGCATGGAAACCTAAAAGATGTGTCAAAATGCATGTGTAAGAATATTAGGTAGTTGTATTAATAATAGGTGTGTTTATGATGTAAAGGGTTAACCTGCACTCGTTATCACGGCCATGTTTGTATAGTGGATATATTGCTGGCTTAGAATGAGAAGGTCCTTAGTACAAAAACGCTATTTTGAGAAAACAAGAATAATTGTCTGAAAACTACTCTTTATTAAAAACAAGCTTTTTCAACTTCAGTTGGGTCAACATGACCGTTATAGATTTTCATGAAAATGGGCTCATAAGAGGCGCCTTGTGATGCATATTTCAAATATGGTACGACCTTCTCATTCTAAGCCAGCGTTATGTTGTATTGGATAATTATGACCTTTGTTTTTTGGATTAAATAAATAACCTGTGCATATTTTCCAGCCAGAATGGTGTTGAACAAAATGCATGTATAATTATCGTTAAACCAGTGTTAACTATATTCTGAACAAAGGCCACCCATGAACAAGGGCTACTTTGTTAATTAACAAGGGCTACATTTTTTGCGTTTAAATGGTCTTTGTTCAAATGGCATGCTGTATAATAATTAATGATCAATTGAGACAACAATATTTGTAATATGACAATTAGGTGCTAAGGTCTTTGTAAATATCTAGTGTTGGGACTTTTTTACTAGTTTTATGTAGAATTGTCAATTGTTAGTCCCCTACCGGTTTTTGACCGGAGGGGACTATAGGTTTGCCCTCCGTCTGTCAGTCAGTCCGTCCGTCAAACAATCTGGATCCTGACATAACTCAAACAGTTTCCAAGCTAGGTTTATGAAACTTGGTATGTGGATAGGGGGCAAAAAGGGGATTATGCACGTCTAAAAATAATTTGATTCTGACTAAAATTGTGGTTGCTATGGCAACAGAAAGAGTGAAAATATGCCCAAATCTGGATCCTGCCATTACTCAAGCAGTTTCCAAGCTAGGTTAATGAAACTTGATATGTGGATAGGGGGCAATAAGGGGATTATGCACGTCTAAAAATATTTTGATTCTGACAAAAATTGTGGTTGCTATGGCAACAGAAACATTGAAAATGGCCTCAAACTGGTAGGGGACTTCTGTATTGCTTGCAATTCTTAATTACTTGTTGTAACTAGTATGCCATTTTCAGTGTACTTGTGTACAAAGAAAAGTTACATTGAGTATGAATCGAGGGTTCAGGTATTTAAGTTGCTGGAGCTAATCTTGAAGTAATTTTCCTGTAATTGTGTCCGATGGGGTAATATTCTGTATCCTAACTGCTTCTTATGAAATCATCAGCAGAGTCCTCAACCTTCAATGAGTAATTATGGCCACTTCATCATTGTATAGTCCAGAGAATTTGACACGACTCTCCACCTTCAATTAGCATAATTTCACAGCTCATGTCTTGTCTACTGGTATATTTGTAACCCTGGTTGTATGTTTACATAAGCGGGAAGTATCACGAAGACGCTCGAGGTGTAATACCAACACAAATCTAAAGGAGTGATATTGCAGGATTAGCTCGCGGAAATTGACATAATCAATGCAAGAACCTTGTAATATATTCATGCATAAAGGTCAGGATCAAGTCAAATTCTCTGTGCTATATGTAGATTTGATGCAGTATAGCGTCTCTAGGAATATCTATGGTATATTGTCTTTCTTTGTTCATCCTCTTTATAACAGCCATGCTATACACTACTAGTGATGTTATTCTATATTCTGATAAAATAACAGAAAAGTGTGAAAAAACAACAACTGAAACCATGTTATTAAGGATTGCAGTGATCACTGTGTATTGAGCATTTATTTGCCTCAGTAGGACCCTTACCTGGGGTCCGTTGCCTAAGCAAAGCGCTACCTTTATTCAGTTACCTCCAGTTCAATTAAATATAAAAGGCAAGGATTACCTGTCGTGCAAAGCGCTCATAGCGCTCGCCCATGTTAATTGTCTCCTGTACTTAGCTATTTCTTTCACTAGTTTCATTGATCATGCTACTTGTGTCTCATACTAGTGTATTTAGTTCATTTGTGTATTATTAATTAAACTATTATTAGTTTTCAATGTACATAATAATAAAATTATTATGTAAAGCCATTCTATACATTACTGTAAGATTCATCATTATTGATAAACATTTGTGTATAAAAATTATGCTTTGATATTGTCAACACAGATCTGTTTTTAGCTCACCTGCCACAAAGTGGCAAGGTGAGCTTTTGTGATTGTTTTTTGTCCTTCGTCCGTCCGTTAGACTTTTGACCGTAAACACTCTAGCACTTTCAATTTTGCTTTGATCTTCATGAACTTGGTCAGTAGTTGTACCTCAATGAAATATAGGTGAAGTTCCAAGTTGGGTCATGTGGGGTCAAAAACTAGGTCAATAGGTCAAATAATATCAAAACCTTGTTAACACTCTGGCGGCCTCATTTTTGCTTTATTCTTCATGAAGTTTAGTCGAAATGTATATCTTGATGACCTTAAGGTCAAGTTCGAAGTTGGGTCATGTGGGGTCAAAAACTAGGTCAAAAGGTCAAATAATAGGAAAACCTTGTTAACACTCTGGCGGCCTCATTTTTGCTTTATTCTTCCTAAAGTTTAGTCAAAATGTTTATCTTGATTACCTTAAGGTCAAGTTCGAAGTTGGTTCATGTGGGGTCAAAAACTAGGTCAAAAGGTAAAATAATAGGAAAACCTTGTTAACACTCTGGGGGCCACAGTTTTGCTTTGATCTTCACCAAACTTGGTCAGTAGTTGTATCTCAATGAAATCTAGGTCAAGTTCGAAGTTGGGTCATGTGGGGGTCAAAAACTAGGTCAAAAGGTCAAATAATAGGATAACCTTGTTAAAGTTCTGGAGGCCACATTTTTGCTTTAATCTTCATGAAATTTGGTCAAAATGTTTATCTTGGTGACCTTAAGGTCAAGTTCAAAGTTGGGTCATGTAGGGTCAAAAACTAGGTCATAAGGTCAAATAATAAGAAAACCTTGTTAACACTTTTGAGGCCACATTTTTTCTTTGATCTTCACCAAACTTAGTCAGTAGTTGTATCTTATTGAAATCTAGGCCAAGTTCGAAGTTGGGTCATGTGGGGTCAAAAACTAGGTCAAAAGGTCAAATAATAGAAAAACCTTATTAACACTCTGGAGGCCTCAGTTTTGCTTTAACCTGAATCAAGTTTAGTCAAAATGTTTATTTGGCCATGTTTAGCAGGTGAGCGCCCCAGGATCTATGATCCTCTTGTTCTTAGAATGTTATGGATATTAGGAATCCTCATTACAATTATTAATACTGTAGGTTAATATGCTAGGTGTCTATGAGGTCAAGGGTTAATAATTTTCGTTGTACTTGTAAAATATTGATGTACTGTAAAATAATTCATATTTGTGGGGGATTTAAATTTTATGGAGTTTCATGGTTGAACTTGACCATGAAATCAATTCCCTGATGAATGATAGTACCAGGAAATATACAAAAATAAAATAACATGAGTTCACTGTATTGGCCATGTCATTACTGGTAGCTTTCTGGAAATGTAAAATCCACGAATTTACGTCCTCTCAAAAAGGTATTTTTGACCAAAAACCACGAAATTTCATCCCATCCGAATTAAATGATTTTACGGTATAAACTACATTTGTACATGTGAACATGTATGTGTGTCAAGGCTTTATAGATTTATATTTGATACTGTGTAAATTAATGACCTCGATCCGATCTTACGAAGCATCTCAAGAAGACATCTCAACTCAAATTGAGATTTTACTCAAATCAGTATGGGAATTTGAGATAAATATGAAACTCCAGCTCTCAAAATTTTAATGTGATAATCTCAGAGTAAATAAATAAATCTCAAACGATAGGTGACTAAATTTGAATTGACATTGAGCTCAGATTGAGATGTTTCGGGAGATCGGGGCCTGACTGTATATAAATGATAAACTTGCATTTAAGTTTGACTGCTATTTTATATGTTGTCTGTTTTTAAAAGAACGAAGCATTGTCATTGACTGTATTCCTTGAATTGTTGTTTCATTACATATATATATATACAATAATGTTGAGTGATGTGTTGATGTCAGTTTGAGGTTTGTGTTGACTGGGGCCTGGCGCTGGGATTACAACGAATACTTACACTCGGCACTCAACACTCAAATATTGAAATTCACTCGTTTGAGGTTCATAGCAACATTTCTTCACAACCAGTAGTAATAATGTTAAATAGGTACTAAATATTATTTTTGGCTCACTTCATAGTGTAATATAGTGCTGAGTGAGGCGCTCAGACTCAATAATTACATTTATACGTACCCTATAATAAGTACACAATGACCCAGAATATGTATCTAATGTTATTTTTACCACTCATTTAACAATTCCATATAATTTCCTCAACTAGATTTGCAATCTATGACAAATAATAAATAGCTCATTATATAACATTTCCAATTATGAGTACTGAGTGTTGAGTGTAAGTATTCGTTGTAATCCCGGCCCCTGGTCTAACTAACAGTGTAGGATTCCTTTAGTACTTCATAATTAATTTCAAGGAAATGTTTCAACAATAAACTGGACAATTTAAATTGATTATAATATAATATTGAAGTTTTGCAAACATTGAATAATCCTGCTCCGCATCTGTTGCCTTTGGAAATTTTACAAATCTTAAATCAATCTTCCACAAATTTTAGCAATCAATATATTATAATATTAAATATGCACCTTGATAAGTAGCAGTGGTTCTTTTGTAGTGCCTACTATAGTGAAATAAAGTCTGTCCTTGTGAAGTGAAAGTGTCAAAAAATTCAAAATGATGTATTATAAAACTGCTTGTTATTTTATTGTATATTAATTATGTTATGATTATCTTAATTATTGTTAATTAGTATTTACAGCTTAATTGCTTTTTCTTCACCAATATTTGCTTCAGCATTGTTGCTGCTGATTGGTTCAATAACTGTTATCTGTTCATTGAAATTGTGTGACTTAACATCAATAAGCCTATTAGACAAGGCTGTTTCATGGAGCTGGTTAAAATCTGGTTCCCGTCCCCTATATTTCAGTACTACTACATCCCTTTTACTGTTAAATTTGGGACGGATATCAGACTATAACCTGCTCCACAAAACAGTCCAGTCGTAGAGGTCTAATGTAAGTTTATAGTTGTACCTTCACTGGTTTTGACTTTGCTGTTTATATTACTGTTTCTCTGTAAATAAAAGTAATCATACATACATATATATATTTGTCAGTTTTATTCCTAAGACAAGGTTTCTACATTCAGTGAATAGTTCGGGTAAAATACTTTTCAATGTTCGGGAATTTTAAATTTGATCCGTGAATTTTCTAAATTTGACCGAAGTCTGTTAGAAGACCGGGGATTATGTTCTGTAACGTAATTTTTGGCTAAGCACGCTAGTAGAAATCTGTCAACTCAAAGTTAAAAACAACCGTGTATTAAATTTTTTTATTCTTAGACTGATTTTAAAAGATATCTTCGACACTCAAGCAGAGAATGAGTACTATCCATGTTATTTCATATTTTTGTGCAAAAGTTTACAGTTTCTGCTCAGAAATGACTCAACTGCTATGCAGACATTTGTGCCAGGTTCAGACAAAAACTGGCATATTGTTAAAAAATATTAACTTGCGTGGATAGTACTCATTCTCGTTTTGAGTGGTAACATTGGACAAAGAATAGAATACATTAATACAATTGTTCTTAACTTTTCTGACATATTTCTACTTGCATTCTTTGTCAAAAATGTCCACACTGAAAAAGGGTCGGTGAATTTTGATTTTGGAAAAGTTTGTGAAATTTTATTCTCATAATTTGTGGAAACCCTGTAACCCAACCTGTCTTCAGCGGGCAATCTAGGGATATATTAGATGTAAGACAAATGTCTTAATCCCTTGCACAAGGTTGACTATATTGAATATACTCCCTGCACAACAAGTTTTAAGTGGATTTACTGGATTCAGCTTGACTGTCTGTCAGTACATGCGTTGTCTTCAGGTAGTCAAGGGGATGCTCTATTTCACAGCCTGGAATCAAACCTGGGGCATCTCCCACTTAAGTGGATGCTCTATGTCATGAACAGGGATCGAACCATAGAAATCACACATTTAAGCGCATGCTCTACTTCACAGCCATGGATCGAAACCTGGAACATCTCCCACTTAAGAGGATGCTTTACATGACGAACTGGGATCAAACCAGAGACGTGGCACATTTAAGTGGATGCTCTATGGCACGGACTGGGATCGAACCCGAGACGTCGCATATTTAAGTGGATGCTCTACATCATGGACTGGGATTGAACCAGAGACGTCGCTAATTTAAGTGGATGCTCTACGTCATGGACTGGGATTGAACCAGAGACGTCGCATATTTAAGTGGATGCTACATCATGGACTGGGATGGAACCAGAGATGTGGCATATTTAAGTGGATGCTCTACGTCATGGACTTGGATGGAACCAGAGATGTGGCATATTTAAGTGGATGCTCTACATCATGGACTGTGATCAAACCAGAGACGTCGCTAATTTAAGTGGATGCTCTACGTCATGGACTGGGATGGAACCAGAGACGTCGCTAATTTAAGTGGATGCTCTACGTCATGGACTGGGATGGAACCAGAGACGTCGCTAATTTAAGTGGATGCTCTACGTCATGGACTGGGATGGAACCAGAGACGTCTCACATTTAAGTGGATGCTCTACCTCATGGACTGGGATCAAACCAGAGATGTCTCAGACTTAAGTTGAGCATTTATTTCTTCTTAATGCATGGTGTAACTTGGCACATTTAACTTGATGTTTTTGTCAACATGTGCAGGCTCTAAGCATGTCAAAGGGAAGTAACTGCTATGAGGAGTTTGGTTTAGGTTTTATCTGGGTTGCCTCCCATCATTTTTGTACAGCACTAATACAATTATTTTTTCTATATTTAATAGTAAATGTTTTCTGGTGAGGATCAACAATCCAATAATCCTGTCCGTCTAATACAAGTTAATGTAAGCAAAACCGATGAAGAAAGTGTAGAGCAAAATATTAACAAAAGGGCGCTAGGTCGCTCACCTGTTTTAGCAGTGCATGCAAGCCCAGTGATTTGACTTAGTGACTAGTTCTTGGCCCCTGATGACACAATATCACACTTGACCTACATTTTGTTGAGATGATCACTCTGAGCAAGTTTCATAAGGATTAGGCTAAAATTGTGACCACTAGTGACTGTACAAGGTTTTTCTATTACTTTACCTTGTGACCTAGTTTTTGACCCCGGATGACCAATATCAAACTTGACCTAGATTTTGTTGTGATGATCATTGTGACCAAGCTCAGGGGTGTCAATATTCCTGATTCGATATTGGGTCATTCAGGGTCAAAAACTAGGTCACAAGGTCAAATCATAGAAAAACCTTGTGTAGTCACTAGAGGTCATAATTTTAACTGAATATTTAAGAAACTTGGTCACAATGATCATCTCAACAAAATCTAGGTCAAGTTTGATATTGGGTCATCCGGGGTCAAAAACTAAGTCACAAGGTCAAATCAAAGAAAAACCTTGTGTAGTCACTAGAGGTAATAATTTTGACCTAATCTTTATAAAACTTTGTCACAATGATCATCTCAACAAAATCTAGGTCAAGTTCGATATTGGGTCATCTGGTGTCAAAAACAACCTTCTCCCACGAACACCGATGAGTATTTTGTTTCGATCTCTTCTCGAGTTAATCTCGATTGCTTATTATCCTTATCTACAGGACAAATGAAACAATGCAAAGAACCATTGATTAGCCATGAAGTACCAGACAGACCGTGGGCAAAAGTTGGTACGGATGTTTTCACATTCAACGATAACAATTATTTGGTGACAGTTGACTATTTCAGCAATTTCTTTGAAGTAGATCGTTTATATGAAACAACATCAAAAGAAATCACTGGCAAATTGAAACAACATTTCGCCAGACACGGAATACTGGAACGTGTTATTTCAGACAATGCTAGTGTGTACAAATCTCAAAAGTTCAAATCGTTTGCTAGTAAATAGGATTTTACGCACATTACGTCATCAGCAAGGTACCCGCAGTCAAATGGCAAAGCTGAAAATGCTGTAAAGACAGCTAAACGAATCATGAAAAAAGCTAAACATTCGCATACGGACCCTATGCTTGCGCTGTTAAATTTCCGTAATACGCCGCAGCAATCGACCAATTACAGTCCTATTCAACAACTAATGAACAGGAAGACTAGAACATTGCTACCAGAAAGATCGTCACAGCTACAGCCGAGCATACCAGCAAAGGTAAAATCTTACCTGGACAAAAGCAAACATCGCCAAGCTCAGTATTACAATAGAAATGCGAGGCCGTTACCCCAGTTACATAAAGGAGATACTGTGCGTATACAACCTCAAGAGCGGAATAAAACTTGGGAGAAGGGAACAGTCGTAGAGAAACCGTACACTCGTTCTTACAATGTACGCAAGGAAAATGGAACCATCTTGAACAGAAATAGACAACATCTCCGGAAAACAAACGAGAGATATGTTGAGCAAAGGGAAGAAACTGTAGACATAGATCCAAATTTAAGTAACAGTGAGTAAAGTTACAGATTTTAGTACAAAAATACACTGAAGCATTGAAGTTGAAGTGGCGCCTGTTTTAGAAATTGATAACAAATGGCGTAAAAACGCAAAGGGCGATACATACAGGGACTGTCTAATCTACTGACGCATTCTACTGACAACATAGATATAGAGGGATTTTCACTGACGGATTACTGACAAGTTAAACAAAGAAGGATTACTGAAGCGTGGATGATTACTGTGGACCTGCAGCGTGGGAAAGGTGTGAAAGGGAGTAATTACATAGGATAATAAAAATTGAACAGGGTTTATAAAAATAGATAGATGTAGATCTAATATTTTGTAATTATTAATTATGGAAGTTTAAAAATAATAAGAAAAATATAGATTTAGTGGGATCAAATATGTTATTTTGATATTAACTTGTAATATTTACAATTATAATAAGGTTAAATAAAAAAGTGAAATGTATTGTTGTTTTATTTGTTACTGGTTTTTTTTATTTCAGGACAATTCAAGGAGCTGATTTATTAATAAATGCCAATAAAGGTATTTGGTAAATGCTGATATGCTAATAAACTCATTTGAATAATGATATTTTTATTATATTTCAGAAAAAGATCTTAAGTTATTAACATTTGAATCTAGAGACGCGAACAGTCTAAGCAAGCAAGACGACACACACATTATATATATACTGTATATCATTAGATATCATTAAAAGACACTGACACACCAGAAATGCAATAAAAACACCGACAGATTTCATTGACAAGTTGAATAAGGAAGGATCTCAGTCAGACTTCGCTAATAAATTATTTTTTATTTGAGTGTATCATTATCATTTATATAATACATTTAGTCATATAATTACTTTATTTTTACATAACAACACCGATAATGTAGATGAAGAGGGGTGTCTGATATCAACACATTATGTTTTATCATATATTTTTGAAAACAAACATATATTTATGTAACAATACCAATAAATAATATGGACTATATAGATTGAAATAGATTCAAGTATTAAAGACATCAAACTTACTGACGTTCGAGGGAAATTCACTGACGGATTTCACTGACAAGTTGAACGAAGAAGGGTCACTGGGGCAGAACTGATTAGCCATGATTGGATTATAAGTTATAACAAAGCATAGCTGTAAAATGTATTAGCAATAATTATAATATTATTTCAATTAAGTAAATTATGCATTTCTCATAATTCAATCACTGGACAAGAAATATTGTATAGATAACAAACCACTGACATTATTTATTTTTTTTAACAGAACAGAACTTTATTACACCCAGGTATACATTATACAACATGGGGATATATAACAAACATATATACATAAAACAATACGGGCTTCCGCTCATATATATACAGGTTGGGGGTGTGGGGAGATTTCATCATTACAATAACAAGTGTACAATATTACAGATACATAGTACATTTAAATAACAAAACAAACAATAGCACGTGTTGGCTAGCACGGTCCGTTACTAAGTGGGCGTGGCTTATATATACAAGCGTGATATTTGTCACGTGATTCCATTCATATACGGTTACCAAGTGAAGTATTACCACAATGGTATGAATGTTCATTGACTGGATATAATTAAGATAGAGAAGAATACATCATCATTACAATATAAAAGGTCGGCATGGGTAGGTAATTTACAATACGTGATTTAACAAAAAGCATATACATGAGAAACAAGTATGGAGGCATTAGAATTAATCGTTCTTGAACTGTTTTAATTATTATGTCAGCAAACTTACTGATTTTCTTTAATATAGTTACAGACGTTGACATCATAAGGGTTTTAAATGATATATCGTGTCGGAGAAGTTCAGAGACAATTTGTCTTGATTGATTAAAAAACTGGCAATTTAGGAAATAATGCTCTTCCGTACCCACTGAGCCACTGTCGCATAGTGGACACAGTCTGTCATTGCATGGTGTACCGTCATATCTACCACATTCTACTGGGAGAGAGTGATTTGCAGTTCTGAATTTAAAAAGATTAAAGTAATCGTATTCTGTTAGTTTAAGTAGATATGTTTCCAAGAGAGGGTTATCTTTGAAACTTAAGTAGATACTGCCTTTGTTAGAGTTGGAGAGCTGGGCGTGCCAATTTTGCTTAAATTGGTCAACTAAGGTACGTTTTATTTGCTTATGGAGATCCTTGTTAGTAATAAAAAATTGACGGATTCTACTGACAAGTTGAACAAAGAGTGGATACTGGTGCGGAACTAATTGGATTAATGTGCCATCGTATTACATAACAACAAAGAAATATATATGGCAGTTTGTACTGTTCAATAATATACTTCTTAAGAATGTCAGCTAGATTAAAATTTCATAAAATCAAACGAATGTAGTATGTTCAAAGAATACTTGTTATATGATCTTTGGTATGTTTGATAAATCAACATATTATACATTTTAACCTTGATAATACTATCATGTAAAATGAATTATTTAAAGTGAACATCTTATGCAATATTTGCAATATTATTTCATTAAAGTAAATTATGCATTTTTTATAATTCAATCACTGGACAAGAAATACTGTATAGATAACCAAACTACTGACAAAATTTCACTGACAAATTCTACTGACAAGTTGAACGAAGAGTGGTTACTGGTGTGGAACTAATTGATGTTAATTGGATTTAAGTGTCATCATAACATCAAAGCAGTTTATATTGCAGTTCTTAATGTTTGATGATATGCGCGGTATACTTCATAAGAATGTTAGTGAGATTAAAATATCATAAGATCAAAACAATGTAGTAGGATTGTGAAATCGGCATATTATACATTTAACAATAATAATACAACAAAGTAAAAAAAACAGATTTCTTAAAAATTGTACATTTTTAACAATAATACTATAATGGTAAAAAACCTGAATTCCTTAAAAGTGTACAATGTTAATGAAAGTGGGTGTAAAAAATGATTTGTTTATAATTGCACATTTTTAACAATAATTACAATATCAGGTAAAAAACTTAAATTAATTTTTAAAAAACTAAATAATGCATTCTTATAATTGAATAATCAACTAGAAATAATTTATACATAACCAAACCACTGACAAAATTTCACTGACGGATTCTACTGACAAGTTGAACAAAGAGTGGTTACTGGTGTGGAACTAATTGATGTTAATTGGATTAAAGTGTCATTATTATAACGTTGCAAACTGTCACATGCATTTCTTTAATCTTATGGCAATCGAATCCAATTAACATTCATCATAAGTATACCGCACATATTTGTTACAACTATTATCATTCGTCCAAAGCGTACCGCTATTACAACTAACCATTACTAACTACTGTTTATTAATAGGCTTTGATAACGAGATGACACTTTAATCCAATTAAGGCTAATCAGTTCTGCATCAGTGATCCCTCTTTATTCAACTTGTCAGTGAAACCCGTCAGTAGATGTCTAGTTCTGCATCAGTGACTTGTCAGTGAATCCCGTCAGTAGATTTCTTGTCAGTGGTTTTGATATGCATCCGTATAGATTATTGCATGTGTATTGTTGTTTGTAGGATTTTATTAACATAATAGTTGAATTAAAATTTGCTAGTAATATTATTGTTGATAAAATAACATATAGTTTGAACTGGTTTGAACATATGTTACAATGTACAATATGTAACAAAAAAGCATTCACCAAAAGCTTAAGACCGCTCATATTAATAAGCATGTATATTTTATATACATATGTACATGTACCTTGTGATGATTAAATGTATAACAATGTGCGATATGTTGTGTTATCAAACGAAATTATTCCGCAAATAATAAAGCATTAATTTCAACATTACTCAACTACTGTATACAGCTAGGCTTTATTAACGCGATGACACTTTAATTCAATTATGGCTAATCAGTTCTGCCACAGTGATCCTTCTTTATTCAACTTGTCAGTGAAATCTGTCAGTGAAATTCCTATGAACGTCAGTAATTGTGATGTTTTTAATATACATGTATGTCAATCTATATGGTCCATATTATTTATTGATATTGAATATGTATTGTTACATAAATATATATAAATTCATCTACATTGTCAGTGTTGTTATATAAATTAAATATACGACGGACTGTATTATATAATTGTCAATAGAGTCTAATACTCTCAAATAAAAAATAATTAGATGTTGAATTTATCAGCCAAGATAAATAATACGACGAGTCACGACCAATATCGTTCCTTGTTCAACCTGTCAGTGAAATCCGTCAGCGTTCATATTGGATTTCTGGTATATATCTGCATATATGTTTTGTTCAAATAAAATATTGAAGTTGGTGTGTCAGTGTCTTTTAATGATCATTCTAATGATATTTATAATATGTGTGTCGACTGATCGCGTCTCTAGATTCAAATACCTTAAGGTCGTGTTCTGAAATATAATAAAACACATCATTATTCAAAATAGTTTATAAGCATATCGGCTTTTACCAACTACCTTTATTAACATTTATTAATACAATCTACTCTTTGAACTTTCCAGAAATAAAAACAGCTATGGTCATGAGTATTCAGTATAATAAATAACACATTTCAACTGTTTTATTTAACCAAAGTAAATATACATATTACAAGTTATCAAAATATTTGATACCACAAAATCTATATTTTTTCTTATTTTTATTTCTCAACTTCTTATTAATTATTATAAAGTATTGGTCAAATATACTTCATATGAGACTCAAATAAATAAATATTCTATGTATATAACCCCTTTCACACCTTAACCGCCCCCAATAATCATCCACGCTTCAGTAATCCTTCTTTGTTTAACTTGTCAGTAATCCGTCAGTGAAAATCCCTCTATATCTATGTTGTCAGTAGAATGCGTCAGTAGAATAGACAGTTCCATAAATACATGACACGTAAAATCCAGTATCCGGAACTGACCGTACAATCTGGACAGTCTCAGAATAGTAAGGTGGCAGGGGATATACTACATGTATTTGACAATTTTCGGGTTCCGACAGGCCGCGTACAGTCAAGCCTTTTTCTTGAAAACAGCCAATGAGACAATAAAGTCTTTTTGTGTCAGTCTCAGGGCCTAGACAGCATGCCTTGAAAAGAGCATCCAAATATAACACTGAATCCTTGGGTTGTGGAGTTATGGCCCTTTGTTTCCCCCCCCTACCCCTCCAATTTTAAGTAAAAAAATACAAAAGTGACAGCATACATTTTTAAGCCAATGCCATCCTATATTTGGCTCAATTTTACATAAATACAATACCTGAGCAAGGTTATTTCAGCAAGAAAAGTGTCTCCCATACCAGTGGATTTTTTGCTATTTGCTGTCAAACTTTCGAAAAGGCGAAAGTCTATACAGATTTGAACCTTGTGTCTATACAGATTTGAACTGCCGAAAATCGTCAGATACGTTCCGATTTACGTTCGGTCTTTCGATGTCTATTTTATCTTAGATATAGATTTCAGCCGTTCTCCCAATGGAGAGATGTGTCTATACAGATTTGAACGCATTTGCTTTTACAGGTATCTAGACACTTAAAATGGTATATATACAGATTTGAATTGTTCTTGATTTTTTGCTATACACATTCGAATACATTCTAAGCGTATAGACTCATGAATAAACTTGATGTCTGTATAGATTTGGTGCCTATTCAGATTCGTACTGTACCAGTATAGTTCTAGAAAGCAATGGATTCTATAGTCTATATAGATTTAAATAGTGTTGCTTCTAAACAAATATACTGGTTGTCTATACAGATTTGGCTCGTTCTATATACTAAGTATTGCTACCTAGAAAGGCTTAAATATGTATAGATGGGGGTTAGCAATGTTCGCAAATATGTATGGACACCAAATATGTATATACACTGGGCACCAAATCTGTTTAGACACTAGGCACCAAATCTGTATAGACACAACTTCAAGACACCAGATCTGTATAGACACCAGACACCAAATTTGTATAGACACTAGGCGCCAAATCTGTATAGACACCAGACACCAAATCTGTATAGACACTAGGCGCCAAATCTGTATATAGACACTGGTCCGAAAAGGCGAAAGTCTATACAGATTTGAACCCCTTGTCTATACAGATTTGTACTGCCGAAAATCCAAATCTGTATAGACACTTGGTCAAATCTGTATAGACACTGGTCCGAAAAGCCGAAATGCTATACAGATTTGAACCCCTAGTCTATACAGATTTGTACTGCCGATTTCAAATCCAAATCTGTATAGACACTTGGTCAAATATGTATAGACACTGGTCCGAAAAGTCGAAAGTCTATACAGATATGAACCCCTTGTCTATACAGATTTGTACTGCTGAAATTCCAAATCTGTATAGACACTTGGTCAAATCTGTGTAGACACTGGTCCGAAAAGGCGAACGTCTATACAGATTTGAACCCCTTGTCTATACAGATTTGTACTGCTGAAAATCCAAATCTGTATAGACACTTGGTCAAATCTGTTAGACACTGGTTCGAAAAGGCGAAAGTCTATACAGATTTGAACCCCTTGTCTATACAGATTTGTACTGCCGATTTCAAATCCAAATCTGTATAGACACTTGGTCAAATATGTATAGACACTGGTCCGAAAAGTCGAAAGTCTATACAGATTTGAACCCCTTGTCTATACAGATTTGTACTGCTGAAATTCCAAATCTGTATAGACACTTGGTCAAATCTGTATAGACACTGGTAAAAAAAGGCGAAAGTCTATACATATTTGAACCCCGAGTCTATACAGATTTGTACTGCCGAAAATCCAAATCTGTAACGACACCAAGTGCATAATTTATGCGTGTATATCAGGAAATATATATAATTATTCAAATCTGTATAGACACCTATATAATTTACGACATTATACCAGTTTTACGACATTCAAATCTTTATAGACACTCAATTCGTATCTGTATAGACTTTCGCTGCTGGCGGTTTTCTAACGACGCTAAATTTACAATGTTCGTGAAGTTAGCAGGCTAGCGGCCTAGCGGCCTAACAGCGTGAAGTTGGCGGCCTAGCAGCCTAGCGGCCTAGCAGCGTGAAGTTGGCGGCCTAGCAGCCTAGCGGCCTAGCAGCGTGAAGTTGGCGGCCTAGCAGCCTAGCGGCCTAGCAGCGTGAAGTTGGCGGCCTAGCAGCCTAGCAGCGTGAAGTTGGCGGCCTAGCAGCCTAGCAGCCTAGCAGCGTGAAGTTGGCGGCCTAGCAGCCTAGCGGCCTAGCAGCGTGAAGTTGGCGGCCTAGCGGCCTAGCGAAGTTGGCAGTCGAAAAAAAAATTGTGAAGTTGGCGGCCTAGCGGCCTAGCGGCCTAGCGTTCTAGCGGCCCAGCGGCCTAGCGGCCTAGCGATCCAGCGGCCTAACAAAGTTGGCAGTCGAAAAAAAAAAAAAAAAAAAAATTGTGAAGTTGGCGGCCTAGCGGCCTAGCGGCCTAGCGGCCTAGCGTTCTAGCGGCCCAGCGGCCTAGCGGCCTAGCGATCCAGCGGCCTAACAAAGTTGGCAGTCGAAAAAAAAAAAAAAAAAAAAATTGTGAAGTTGGCGGCCTAGCGGCCTAGCGGTCTAGCGGTCTAGCGGCTCAGCGGCCTAGCGGCCTAGCGGCCTAGCGATCCAGCGGCCTAACAAAGTTGGCAGTCGAAAAAAAAAAAAAATAAATAAAAAAAAAATGTGAAGTTGGCGGCCTAGCGGCCTAGCGGCCTAGCGTTCTAGCGGCCCAGCGGCCTAGCGGCCTAGCGATCCAGCGGCCTAACAAAGTTGGCAGTCGAAAAAAAAAAAAAAATTGTGAAGTTGGCGGCCTAGCGGCCTAGCGGCCTAGCGGTCTAGCGGCCCAGCGGCCTAGCGGCCTAGCGGCCTAGCGATCCAGCGGCCTAACAAAGTTGGCAGTCGAAAAAAAAAATAATTGTGAAGTCCATCGTGACCTTGTAATACATGTGGAATCAAGACACTGTTTAATACGACAAGTGTACATTAATGTGAGGTTCAGTGTTTGGTCAAGTCGAACTGTTATTTGCAAAGAATTCCTTAAAAGTCTGAAGACAAGTAGCTTAGATGTACTAGCACTATGCTTTCATTTGACTGTGCTAGATTTAAACCATGACACTAATATCTAAATAGACTGAACATAAAATTCGTAAGGACTAATCAAGAGCCCAATTTATCATAGGTGCCCGTCATGTAATGTAATGTAATGTAGACTTCAATAGATATATTTCTCTACGAAATTTATCACACACTTCTCTTCTAGTTTTTGAAAGCAACTTGATATGATATGAATTAAAACAACATTGTATGTAGGGTAACCCGGTTGTAGAGGGTTTTAATGCAATGAAATTTGAGAGGTTGTAGATCTACCTCCACAGTATTTTAATGCAGTTTTTTCAAAGATCTAATTGGTGGTTGCTAACTGGCAGCAAGCTGTATGGTGTAATGCAACAGTCAATTGAAACCACAGCCCGAACGCCGGGGAAGGACGGATATTTTTACGTTTGTCTTTTCAAACCCCTGGTAAAATCCGTGCCCCCAGGGTCTGACAGATAGCAAAATCCCCGCAATTGCCCCGCCTCACGGGTAGAGTCACGGCTATATTTCCCCGCTATTTTTGCGCGAAACAAAAGTCCCGCACTTGCACGGCAGTGCGGGTGCGTCGGAAATGTTAACACATGCGACAATTTCCCTCGCCACCCACCGCCCTTCACAGGGGTTGGTGGTTGTCATTCAAATCAACTGATGCATAAGTACGATTTCCCGAATTTTGGATTTAAGAATTGTTAATTTAGCCGTCACCGGATAAAAGTTGCATCGTAAATAGAATCCTGAACGAAATTGCTATGTCAGTCTGGTGCACATGGTACTAGTATGTCTTGCCGCAGCGACTAGGTCCCGAAACCGAAACCCCTGACAATATTTCTTCCATTTTTAATTCATGCAAGTGTCAGTAGTCAACTATAATAATCATGCAATTTCCTGCAGTTTAAGCTTTTGAACTGAAATAAATTTGTAATGCATCATAATCAGAAAATACCATGGATTAAAAAAATATTGAAAAATAATTTATTTTTTCATTCAATTTTCATTTGTCTTACCCTTAAATTTGAATACATCTCACTATGAACTCGTGTAATTTCGTGCACTTTTAGAATCAGATTTGTACTACTTTGGTCACCTTATGTAATCGATTTATGCTGGGTTGGCCATGTGAACATGACTCTTGTTAAAGTTTGCAATAACACCCTCTAATGGTCAGAGATTCATGAATATTGCACTGAACCGATTGTGTCACGTGTGAAGAAAACATACTCTACACTAGTCTATCAGTCTCTAATTACTGTCTATTGCCTATTCTGCGCTTTCACACACAACCGCACTGTCCAACAGCCAAACTAGAAGAGAGCCGCCACTCAACTCACCGAATAACATGGCATTTCAGACTAGATAAAACCTGTACCCAGCTGTACTGCACACAGACCGGAATCCCAGAATCACTACACTCCCTCCGACTTTGTCTGAAAGCGCTGGGATTACAACTGAATTAAGATATTTAGTCCCAAATGCTCAAAAAACACTAAACATAGGCAATTTTAAAACTTTAATTTAGATTGTCCCATTCAAAACTTAAAACTGATTCGTTTTTAGACATTATTATTATTATTCACTGACGGGATTTTTCCAGTGTCTATCAGTCCGGCACGTTACAAAAGAGAATTGCCATGTTATTGAGGACTGAAGATTTTTTCCTTTTTCATTATTCAAACCCAAACAAATCTGGTGCCTTCAGCGCTTTGATTTTTGCTGTTGGCAGAGTCTTCAGTCTACCGGAACTTGGATACTTAATAGCAGTAAATGTTATAGTGTATACAACAATGTCATGTGTTATTACATGTACATTCGAAATAAAGATATAACAATTCTGTGTACAAATGTTGTTATGCTCGCTCAGTCTGTCAATCTTCAAAAAAAATTGTTTTCAATAATGCAATATACACCATACTCATAACAATTCGTTGTAATAAGTTTAGCAGTTAAGATAATGTTCACTATCTACATCCTAATGGCGTCCCATGCGATGCAAAACCTTGCAGATTTCCATATCCGTACGGATATCGTACGGTACTCGCACGAGTATTTCGTAGCTCGTGCGGTGTCCTCACGGGCCTCGTGAGAGATAATACAGACTTGAAAAATATCTACGAGCTCGTAGACAACTCGGGAGATCGGTTTCACCGAGTCCTCTACGAGTCACAAAAATCCGTGCGGTGCTCGTATGAGTTTCGATATCCATACGAGCTCCGTACGGACGCCGTACGAGTTCGTCAAAATCAACTCGTACTGAGCTCGTAAGGAGCTCGTAGGGCAAATGTGACCGTAGCATAAGTAGGAAAATATCACTGTATATTATAAATGATTCAAATCTATCAAGTTTCAATGAGTATCTATATAGATATTCAACATTATGCTAGGGAACATGGGTTGAGCTTATCAGCTATCCTTTATTGCTAAATCACATAAGACTGCAGGATCTGGTATATACAATCTCAGTGGCTAATGCATTATTAGTTTTATTACAATGAAAGCCATACTGAGATTTTGGCATTATGATATACGTATACTGAACAATTGTTTAAATTATATGACAGAAAATATTCTCCAAACTTGTGAAACATAAAACACTGTTAAAACATAAGCAACATATATTTCCAGGCAGAGATACTGGTAATTATCAGTCCTTAAAAAGCCTTACATGTTATCAAAGATCTTAAAATGAGATTTAACAAAAACAGGTTATATTGGATTGTCAATAGTAAAATGAACATGGAGGGGCACGTGACATGTTCTCGATGGTTTACGATTTCAAAAACAATATCCAAAAAAGAAGCACTTTGTAAAAATGTCGTGAACCAGACTAATTCCATTATTCCATGCGGATAACATCGGTCTTTATCGCATTACAATAGTTTATTTACCAAAGAAACCATTATTCCGAAATTTAAACTGAATACGATTTATATCTCATCATGGCATTTGTTGTTAGATTAATCGGTATTGTCCGATATTACATGTATTGGAACAATTATGACAGAAACATTAATTTAAACTTACACCGGAATAAATTCGAATTGCATCCAAACTGCAAAAACCACATTCTAAACGATACAACTAAATTATAACCCACAGGAAACTATTTGACTTGTATATAATTACCTAGTAGGCCCTATTTTACACTATGATGCTGAGGTTTTTGGGGTAAAAATATTTAAATTATACATTGCAAATGTCCTTTGAAAGATACTTTGCGTCAGAAAATCAACAAACTTGGACGTGTTACAATAACTTTTCATTCTCTGCGATTAAGAATACATTCTTGTTCATCTAGCATCATTTCAACTATAAAAATAATAATAATAATAATAAAGACTTTATTTAAAGAGGCAATCCATTCTTCCATGTGAGCCTCATTAACACATTTACAAATTATGTACAGTAATAACAGAAGATAATAGTAACAAAAGGCCTTTTCGACTGGGCTGTTTCGTGAAGCAAGTTTTATGTGGTAATATTTGACCACATCATTTGTTTTAAATTGTCAACATAATCTAACTATTTTAGCAACGCTTTTCTGAAAAGAACATTCAAAGTATTTTAATACCCAGGGGCTGTTAGGTTGTAAAACGACTATGATAGTCTAAATAATTGTCACTGAAATGTCCACTGGAGACAGGATGCACGCGATAGCATCTTAATAGATTTTTATCATACATTAAAGTCAAGGTAATGATATAATAGGTTCAATATTGGTAAACCCTTTGTTTTTTAGTAATTATGCAATAATGTTGTAGCCACGTTTTAATTGGCTAACAAAGTATATAACATGCAATTTGATTGGCTAAAAACGTTTTAAGTATTTTGTAATGTGTAATTTGATTGGTCAAAAGCTTTTAAGATTTATTTTCTATGATTTGAAAAGTAATGTATATTAAGTAAGATTTTAAAAAAAAAAAGGGATGAATTAGGACGAAAACAGCCATGATGTAGGTTTTAAAAAGTTAGGAAAAGTGGAGTTCCACTACGCTTAGTTAAGTTACTAACTCTGTGTGTTAAGAAAATAAAACATATTTGTTATTGTTAAAATATTTGGAGAAACGACGAAAATAAAAATAGAAAAACTGACGGTGGATTTCTCATAACTTATTTAGTTGAGACTTTGTTATCATATTTGAAATTGTACTGAAAAAACGCACTGGACTTACTACGTTGGCAGAGCTAAACTGACAGCTCACACACAACGCACGGACCAACGGGTTGTTACATACGAGCTAATTCCCAAAACAACAGACATAACACTGTTGTTTAAACAACAAACCGGATGTTCACATTACAACAAGCACCAACAACAAGAACTAGAGATTAAAGTTCTCAGAGAGTTGAGAAATCAGAGCTCATCGACGCATTGGAAAAATTCGTTCAATTTCACACACTGTATCAACGCCCTTCGTTTACGGCATTACACAAGCTTTAGCCTGGTTCCCATCCCCACAATCACAGCACTACTATAGTAATGCAACTGTAAAATTAGAACGGGAACAGACTGTAACCTGCTCCACGACACAGCCCAGTCGAAAAGGCCTAATGTCAACTAATGCATGATTTCCGTATTAAAATTGATCCATAGATATCACAAAGGCGTCATCAACCAAAACATTACCACGTGATCAGACGTTTACGAGTAAATATTAGTGTGTAAAACGCTCGAGATCATTCATAAATCGCTACAAAAAAGAATCCTGCGACGATAATAATACTATAGGAGGGATTCAGAACTACGTCATCAATATAGTCTGCTATAGTCTACAACCATTGTCTAAACAGGTAGAGCGAAGTTTAGTATGTTAGTTTAACATTGAAATTATAGTAATATAGTTGTTTGTACAGTATAAGCCTCTATAATTGGTTTTACACCGTTATAGTGGACTCGACCGCTGCGTCACTGGATTTTTATCCTGACTGGACTATAACGGGAATTGTCTGTCATTATACAAACAATTACAGCATTTCGTTTATGAAAAGCGTATAGTCCTGTTAGGATATTGTGACAGTGACGTTCCAGTTTATGTGTACGCAAAAATTCACAACCATTGTCTAAACAGGTAGAGTGTATATATTTACAAATGTAGTTGTTTGTACAGAATTAGCATTTATAATTGGTTTTACACCGTTATAATGGGCTCGACCGCTGCATCACTGGATTTTTATCCTGACTGGACTATAGTTGTATATAAATCAATTAAAACTAATTAATTACCACTAGATTCATATAATTAACAATATGGCATAAATACATGTACAATACTGTATTTTAATAACTTTTTTCTTTTATTACATATTTAGTATTACCATGAAAATATATCACTAGGGATTTTGTCAACCTTACATGTATAATCATGATAATATCAATTCAAAAATGAGATAAGACGAGCGACAGCTTCACCATGTTGAGGACAATTGATTTATATTAACAGTGCCAAGTATTCAAAATTATTTACTATTATTTTCTGTTAGGTCAACAGCAGAATTATGACATCCGAAATGCATATTATGTTGAACATTGTTTCCAGTTAAGCTATTAATCCTTACATTGCTTACTTAAAAGCATGATTATGTTTCATTATACTTGATCCAACCAAAAACATATGTTACCTAAACATGTACATCATATCACAACAGTGTTAATTAACTCCTTTGAGTTTTAATTGATGCTATATTACACACCTTAGTACAAATTCTATACAAATGATACTAGGTCGGTCAACCGTTGCTGTGGTCAGTTCTTATCAGTAAATCTATTTTTAGCACACTCTCTATTTCTGAATCCCTCCTATAACCAACTACCACGTGCTCGTCACTGAACATTTTCATGAATGGGTCAGATAGGGGTCAACAGCTGCAGTCGGTTTTATCTTGTGGGTTACATAACATTGTCCATTCTCGTTCACCAGAGTATTCTTCGAGTCTGGGAACTTGACTAACCACTGACGAATGAGAATGAACATTGCCTGGTTGGTCAGTTCCACCAACACTATCAAGATTTGATTGGCTGATAAAGCTGGTTAATCGGCGTTCCTAGTAAATTGGCAGATCTGAGGCACGATGACCTATAATGGTCCTTCTATATTTCTGGCTATCATCAGGAGATCACTATCAGTGTTTATCTAGGGTCATAAAACACAGAAACTGGTCCCGGCTACTGAAAATCAATAGGGTGCTAAGTACTGTATGTACACTAGACAATATGTGTCATATTATCATTTATGTTTGTTTTAAATTGGAATATTAAGATATATTAATTTATTTCTTGTTTCTATCTAGTTTGAGTGTATAACAGCTATTTTCCCTATATGTCGATGAATTTGGCGATTTTATTATTTAAGAGTTATTTGACATAAATTAATAGATATAACATTTTGTACACACTAGAACTAGATACAAATAAAAATAAATATATCTAATAGTTTGAAGATAAATAAAAAATAATAAACTACTCATATAGATCTAGTTTATGAATTTAACTTGTCTATTCCAAACAGTTTAACCAAAGTCCTCAATATAACATTTTTGTATCGTTGATTTAAAACATGAATAATATTAAGTCACTTATCTACTCAAGTAATAAGATAAACATGTCAATGTTACTGTGTGTTAGTTCGTATTTTAGTTTTCACACTTTTTTATTCATGTGCAGGATTCCACAGTGAGCTTTTAAAAATGCTCCCCATCCACGGTGACCACCTGTTCCAAATATGGTTTCTGTAATTAAACCCGACTCATTCCATGAAATGTACATAGTTATTTGGATGCTTATACATAAATATCCGATGCCCGTATCGCACTTTGTAAAACCCCTTTCACGATTGTCGTGCGACGGACCTGCGACGGGTCTACGGTGTAAATTTGAGGACTATCGTGCGTCCGTCGCACGACGGACTTGAGAAATTTCTGCATCGTGCGACCGTCGTGCGACGGAAAACATAATCGTAGACCCTCGTTGTAGAGTTTTGGACATGTTAAAACATTCTAAGGCGGGTGACTGTCGTAGGCCCGTCGTACGATGCCCTACGTCGTCGCACGACGGACGTGCGATGGACGCACGATGGACGCACGATTTGTTTGAGATTATAAGGTCACTCTAGGCACTTAGAATCATACCACTATCGTGCGATGGACGTACGATGGACGTGCGATGATTGTGCGATTGTCGCACGACAGTCTTGTGAACATCCCCTATCCTACGACTGCCGTGAGACAATCGCACGACCTTCGTACGACAATCGCACGACCGTCGTACGACGCTCGTAAACATATAAAAATTATGTACTTTTTCAAAATGCATACCCTATAGTGCAATTCTTAGATAAATCATATTCTAAGAGAAAATGTGCACTTTGAAAACAATAAAAGCTCTCTATAGCGACACACATTGGGAAACATAACATTATGTTGTTGTATGTAGAGATTGTCTCTCCTCGAACAACATGTTTATGTTGCTGAAGAGAGGTTGTTGCTCAGTGGAGGGCTGCTCAGAGCCTCTGGAGAGGTTGCATTGTACATAGTTATCACAAATGCATTCAGCTAAAACTAAGATCTAAAAGTTGCCCGAATGTTCTCATACATGCATATCAATAGCATACTTTAATCACTTAGCAGGTTATAAAATATCAACAGTGTATGTTTTTATTATATAATTAGTTACATTAAATGTATACTTAGTAACAATATACCAGTACATCTAAAGACTCTAAACACGTTTTTTAATTCATAAATATTTCCAACATCTTGAAGAAAGCCATAATTTGAATTAGGAATTAACTGTTCTCTCATTTTATAACATGTGGACATCCAAAATATCTCGAAACAAACAGCCTAAACATTATTATTATTGATTATACATACATGTATTTCAGTTTAATACTATATTAATCATATCGCTACTGCAATATTAGGGATGATTGGAATGATTTAGGTATGACTTCGTAAATATTAGTTTTGTACTTTTGAATACCTGGATTATTTGTGTACTTTCTACAGGTAAAAAGATGTGGCGGACGCAATTTATTTGTTTACCGTGTCACACGATAGCACAGGGAACTTCAGATTTCCCGACAATGCAAGGATATGTCATTGTGTGATTGTACACGTAGACAATACACTGTAGAAATAAATAGGGGAGTATACTTATATATTCTGTTAAGGCAACATTTTAAAGTTTATTCACTACATGTACACTCACATAATGACGGTAGCGGATATATTCCGCACAGTAACCTTGTAATATATTCATGCTTAAAGTGGAGGAACACGTCAATTGATTCACACTGATACAGGTCTTAAATGGCACACACTATCGAACGCCGATGATAGCACTAGCATTTGTTTACAAATAAATATGAAAATTAAATGCATTTTCAACGTCTATTCTTTGTTCTATCTTGTGTATAATCACTTCTTTAGTACTCTTTCAATCTTCACTGATAACAAGCGGTCATTCGAACGTGCAGAGTTTGTATTATGCATGTTTGTTTATTGATAAGGCTAGAATTATCTCCGGCGAGCTATAATTTATATAAAAGGAATAACAAATCGGACATAAAGGTAAGCAGAGCACGAAAGACACAATCTCGCTAAAATGTTTTACGATAACCACAAGCTTACTAGCCGAAGTAAAACCATAATGAAACTCTATTGTTCTAGTCAAACACTTACCTGTAGTGTTGGGACTACGCAATATTTTTTCCTGCCATTAATTTTTGAAATGTACTAATCAATGTGTGTTATTCGGATGAGTAGAAACGACCGGCTAATTAATATACTAGGGAGCGTGTGCTGGGGAATAGTCGGGGAAAATCATCCTTCATCCTCGATTGATTCTGCATAATAAATATAACATGTCTGTAATAAAAACGTCATAACAATACTACTGTCGGTTCAATAAGTAATACTAATGAGGGAACTGTCCCATTCAAAAGAATATGGGAGGCTTATGTTTTATATAATAAACTAGATACCTTCAACCAATAGTATAATACTTCAAAACGTGTTTTCACGTCGTCTCGTTAGTCGAGTGGGTAAGTATGCCGCTATTATTCAAGTTATTTTGTTCAATCTTACCACTGGTTCGTCACCCATCCAAGTTACTTAAATTTTAAAGTGTTTTTTTACAAGTACCTTATTTTTTATTTGTAACTAAAACAAAAACATACACGAGTAAGGTATGGAGTACGTAGATTAATGTTTTTGTATAATTTCATTCTTTATCAAGTCGTATTTCAATTGTTTTATTCTTATATACAGTACAACACTCATACAATCGTTTTTAATATATTCACTACAACGTGAAACTTTGATCACTATGAAGTATCGATTCATTAAAACAGCAGTATAATATAAGACTTTATAACATGGATGCATGCAATAAAAAGGTTGACCGAAGTGGGGATCGAACCTACAACTCAGAATAAAATAGAAACTTGAAGGACGTGAGGGTTTATCCACTACACTAACGCGCCTTTCGTATATGGAATGAGATTTGCACACTATTTGATATCGAACCCTTATAAAGTTTACCTTTCGGGCGAGTTAATATTTATAACTGTTCTCATTTGAACGCACTTTAGTATATTGAAAATAATTTATTATTTAATATGATGTGTTTTATTTCAATCTCTCCAAAAATGATGCAGATTTCTTTCTGTTCCGCATCTTTATCGGATGCTGTTAAACATTTACATTTAACTATATTCAAATCATGCATTGCGTGCAGTGACAGGTTATTAGACAGCATACCGCGTGTAAAAGCGAATTTTCTGGCGCGAAGCATTAAGTCAACGGGTCACGTGGTTTGGTCAGAGTTTGAATTCACTAATGGATCTGAAAAGTTGTGTTATAGTTTCGCAGTTACAGAAAGATAATGAAAAATGGCCGCCAATAGAATAACAAAAGTTCCCTAAAATGCGTTATTCTGTAGCTCATAAATTTTCTTTTATATTTTAATGATGTTTAAAAATATTCCAAAAACTCGAGTAGGCCTATCTAGAACACATTTTAAAATAAGGGAGATAAATGCTCAGTTGCTTAGTATAGCACTTTGATCGACCGCCATCTTGGAATAGGAACGCTTGGAAGAGAAAGCACTGGACGTGACAGCTTGCCAGTTCAACTGATTACACCATGAAAGTACTTGTTTTAAACGAGGAAAGTCGTATTTTTATAGACATAATCAACGTAGTTATACAGAACAATGAACTTAAAAATGAAAGCAGATTCGTACTCGTACTGTATCGTCCTTCGTTACTTCGTACCCAAAAATGTCACAAAGTTTCTACTGACTGTACATTTATGAATCATACATGTATGATCAGCAATCATTCTGTTCTGGATGATCATGTTACTTTTTCTGGCGTTTTTGAACCTCAACAACTTACTATCGTACAGTACATGTGGAGTCGGACCAGAAAGTAATGACTTCATAATAAGTTGAATTGGGATTTTAATAACTTCTAGGTTAAATCAACTTGCCTAGTGTAAATGATATATCTAAGCTGTTCTTTAATAGTTAAGATACAATTCGCTAAAATAGGCTGTGCCTTAGTTCATATTAATTCAAAACCTACTGACTTACGTTCACATTACATGTATATGAATTTTCGAGTTTTTAACTTCAAGAAACTTATAGATCTACTTTATACAGTATATGTAAACCCACAATCAAGCGATAACTTCGAGTACAAATTCACACAATCAGCCTGCCACTAATGGCAAGGCATACAAGGGATTTACTTTGCCACAGATATTGGCAAAATAACTAAATGATCTTCCATTATGTAGTTCAACAATTACCCAGTCAGAAATAGCCGAAAACAGAGACAGTTCTCTGACGAAACTAAAAATATTGCCAAATCAAGATTTAGGTTGACGGTGTAGAATGTGAATCTGAGTATCTTCAGACTTCCGAGTCACTTGGATTGGCCTAACTGTTATATTGACTGCTTGGGGTGTGCCATGTCCGTGGTTGTGATCAGGATCGGGAATCGCCATAAAAATAAATAAATAAATCTGGATATGTATCCACCATATATGCAACAGTCACACACGGCATTAGGAAAAAACAAGTTTCCATCTACTGTTTTAATCCCAGCCTAATCAAATGTCTTGTCTTGTTTATAATTCTTTTACATAAACATGCATGGTACACAATGTATGCCAATATATTCATACTAAATTGTGACTATCGTTTTTTTTTGTAACAAAAACCTTCGAGATCTTGATTTAATATAATTATATAGTCCAATACTAGTATTTGCCTATAAAGACCATCCATTTGGAAACTGCAAATAGTGATATTTAATGAAAGGTATGTCCCTCTCAAGAGGTACAGGTTAATATCATTGAAAATGGTCTGATGAGAAGATGACATTATTTTTTTGAATATATTGTTATATAGTGGTTTTTGTTTGCAGGTTGTATTTAACAGCGGTTTTCTCAAATTTTGTATTATTAAGTATGCTTACCAGGATGCATAATTGCATAATGGTGCATCTGACTAGTGTACATAAATATTTTCCAAAAACTGTGCAACAATTTCATTTGGACCGAGTGACCTGTGCTATGTAAATGAAAAACTACGTAAATATAATTTTTAACATCTTTAAAGGGTTTTACTAGGTAATGCTACGGTCACATTTGCACTACGAGCTCCTAACGAGCTCCGTACGAGTTGATTTTGGCGAACTCGCACGGCGTCCGTACGGAGCCCGTACGGATATCGAAAATCGTACGAGCATCGTACGGATTTTCGTGACTCGTAGAGGACTCGGTGAAAATGTTTCACCGAGCTCCCGAGCTGTCTACGAGCCCGTTGATATTTTTCAAGTCTGTATACTCTCGCACGAGGCTCGTGCGGACACCACACGAGCTACGAAATACTCGTGCGAGTATCGTACGATATCCTTACGGATATGGAAATTTGCAAGGTTTTGCATCGCATGGGACGCCATTAAGATGTAGATAATGAACATTATCTCAACTGCTTTACTTATGACAATGAATAGTTATGAGTATGGTGTATATTGAAATATTGAAAAATTAAAATTTTGGAAGACAGACAGACTGTGCGAGTATAACAACATTTGTACACAGACTTTTAATATCTTTATTTCGAATGTACATGTAATAACGCATGACATTGTTGTACACACTATGCCATTGTTGTACACACTATAACATTCACTGCTATTATGTTGATACTGCAACTGTATCATGTATCGAAGGTCCGGTAGATAGACTCTGCCAACAGCAAAAACACAACACTGATTAATTCATGAAAACAATGTCGTATTTTTATATCATTATTATGGTATTCTCATATTATCATTATCGTCATCATAATCGCATTCTCGTAATATCATCATCGAGCTATCGTATTATCATTATCGTATTCTCGTAATTATCAGCATCGTTCTATCGCATTATCATCATCGTGTTCAGGTATTATCATTATCTTATTATTGTATAATCATCATCGTATTCTCGTATTATAAATTATCTTATCATTGTATCATCATTATCGTATTCTCGTATTATCATTATTTTATCATTGTATTATCAGTATCGTATTCTTGTATTATCATTATCTTATCATTGTATTATCATTATCATATCATTGTATTATCATTATCGTATTCTTGTATTATCGTTATCTTATCATTGTATTATCATTATCGTATTCTCGTATTATAATTATCTTATTATTGTATTATCATCATCGTATTATCGCATTATAATTATCTTATCATTGTATTATCATTATCGTATTCTCGTATTATCATTATCTTATCATTGTATTATCATTATCGTATTCTCGTATTATAATTATCTTATTATTGTATTATCATCATCGTATTATCGTATTATAATTATCTTATCATTGTACTATCATCATCGTATTCTCGTATTATAATTATCTTATTATTGTATTATCATCATCGTATTATCGTATTATAATTATCTTATCATTGTATTATCATTATCGTATTTTCGTATTATCATTATCTTATCATTGTATTATCATTATCGTATTCTCGTATTATCGTCATCATACTATCGTATTCTCGTATTATCATCATCCTATTATTGTATTATCATTATCGTATTCTACTATCATCATCATCAAACTATCGTATTCTCGTATTATCATCATCGTGTTCTCGTATTAGCATCATCGATATATCCGACCAACAACCTTTCTCCAAGTAGGGACGCACCAGACTTTGATCCATGACATATTACCGCGACCGTGGCTGGGTGATTTTGGCGTCCGTATAGGAAGCGGGAGATCGAAAGTTCAAACCCCGGAGAAAGTTAGGTTATAACTGATGTAGTCGTTTGGTAAGACGCCGGTAGGCCCAACTCTGCCAGGTACCCGGCAATACATGTATGAGAATGGATTCGTGTTATTTTGCTAGAGAGGGGTCCGACCAGCAATATTTTATCCAAGTTGGTACCCAGTAGACTCCCACCCAAGACGTACTCCTCTCATTGTATTACATGACCACAATTCACCACAATTCCAGGGTCCAGGCCCACCCCATCTGGATCCGCACACGCTCAGTGTATGATAGTTGTTATTTCCGTGATTCTCGTGCACAGAACTTATTAGTACACACCAAACCATTGTCTATGCATCTACATATATGTATATCCTATTTCTACTGCATTCACTTAATTCTTTTGGTAAAAATATATATTTGGTGTGGTACACATGAGACACATACGTGTGTATACCCTTTGTACTATTCAAAACGTTATGGCGAAATAGGCTGAATTTCAGAGTCTGTCGAGGGACAGTTATGCATTTTTTCTTACATATATAAACATGACATGAAATATCAACTAATCCAAAATCATCTTACATAATATAATAATACATAAACTGGGTGAGGACAGCTTCATTGCGAGCTTTCTACTTCAAATATCTCTACGAGCTCATAGACAACTCGGAGATCGGTGAAACATTTTCACCGAGCTCCCGAGTCCTCTACGAGTTACAAAACCCGTACGATGCCCTTACGAGTTTACGATGTCCGTACGGACTCCGTACGAACTTGCTAAAATTTGACTCGCACGGAGCTCGTACGATCAATGTGACCAGGGTCTTAAAATAGATAATTTAAAATTCGCTGAATATATCCATTATTGTCGCACGAACACCGTACGGCCATCGTGCGATCACCGTACGGACACCGTACGAGTTATCTACGAGCTCTGATTGATCTACGAGCACCGTGCGATGTACGGCCGGGCTCTTTGCGAGCCCCGTACGGTGTCCGTATGGATATTACGATGTCCGTTCGGATATCGTACGATTGCATCTCTATAAATCGTACGAGGTTCGTACGAGCTGTGACCAGACCCTACGATTGAAAAAGTACCGTTAGGATTTCAAACATTCAGGACTCGTTCGAGTTGGTAAATTCGTACGGATATCGTACGAGCTTTGTGACCGTAGCATAACAAACTAACAAACTCGCTTAAGAAAATCTTAAGGAGTGTTTTGGCTTACATTCCAGTCCTTTCACAACAAACTTTCCAATAAAATTTGTTGGAGAAAAATGCAAAAATTTGTCTACGAGTAATTTCTCAACTAAGTCTGCTATTTTTTTAAATCTATTTTATGACCATAATTATAATCGTGTGCTGTAGAATTATTTCCGGCAGAAACTGTGTATTTACGACTACAGTCTCTGGTATTTATTGCTAAATTTATTATGGTAGGCGATTCTGTATGAAATGTACATCTATCATGTTATAATAGACTGACGTTTTTATTTTCTGTAAAAACATATTTATTTATTTTCTCTATCAAATACATGTAGACATGTTCATTGTCAGTCGGAGATACTGTAGGTACATACTTTAAGTACCGTCAACGATACCAATTTATACAGTGAATGCATATGCAAAGTGCTATGGCTATAGAACTATTTTCCCGGTGAATCGTGACCACTGATGTATGTCAAACACCTACATCTAAAAACAAATGCCTACCTACCTATCCTATTGTTCACCAATGTTTCCTGAACCACACATATGTTTTATTTAGCCGAAGTGAAAGTTATTCATTTCATGCCAATTTATTTTAGGTCGATTGTTTCACAATAAATACATTTTAATTGTTGTTTTTTAACTTTGCCAAAGTCTAAAATAAAAGTTCGTTTGAAGAATAAACATTAAATGCTTCGGCTTTTTGTGGACGATGCATTAAAATGACTTTCAGATGATAAAAGTCGAAATATACTTCCCGGATGCAAAATTGTCTATATATATACCTTGTTGTGAATTTTCTCGGGTTTTAAAACCGCTATAAATGTTAATATGTAATGATTGTCAAACATAGTTGGTGTGTTTCATTCTTTAGAAACAGACCTGTTAATTCATTCAGATGTCATCCAAACATAGTCACTGACAAAAAAGTTATATGTGTTACCATGTTTTGTAGATCAAAAATGCCTAATAAAATGGTTTATTTAAAACGTGATAAAATATTAATATCTCTTGTATCTTCAAATTGTTTGGTGCCTTCTTATACTGCAAAAATAGACCTTTCGCGTGAAACCACTGTCGATTAGATATATACACAAACTAAAGAGTTATAGGCGTAGCAGTGATTTCAAAACCAATGTTTCCTCTATAACCTATATCTCGACCAAGGTTTACATCGTGTAGCGGTCTAGCGATAACACGCTCTGGTTGGATCAACGAGATTAAGTGGGTGGAGTCGGCGTCTGGTCAATTGATACGAATGACCCATTATAAATGACCACCACATTTTGATTGACAGGTGACGTTAGCGGAATAGTGTATTTCTCGGCCCTATGCTATTTTAACCAAGAACAAAGGATTGATTCTACGGCGTGGAGGGGGGGGGGTAATTTTGTAATTTATTGACGAATTTTAAAATGTTGATATGAAATTAAAGATTACGCTCTGAAGTTTCTAAATATAAAAAATTGAAATTATGCCCATGCAAATATGAATTATAATGGTTCAAACACAGACTATTTTTCGAGAAAAAAATCTACACATTTTTGTGTTCGTATTCCACGGCCGTAGTAGTTTATTTTTTTATTTATTAACATATTTTCATATAAATTATATCAAAATAAAAAAAAAGCTCTCTTGTTTTAAAATATACAAACATATTGAAATAAAATAACGGCTAATTGAATATATACACAATTTTCTCGGCGTGAAATTATATTTTTAATGTGTTCGAATTCCACGGCCGTACCAGTTTTTTTATGATTCACTCCATTTCTATTGTTTTATATCGTTATGAAGCTCTTTAGTTTTTAAATATGTAACAATATTGAGAATTATCAATAACGCAAATATTAATAAAATGACAATGATTAGAAAATTGTGGTATTTCACGGCCGTGATTTTTTTGTCAATATTTGTGACGAAGATTAACACCAAACCGTATAATCATAGTAACGTACGATCATAGACATTGAAAGTGTTTCGAAAAAGAAAGGTTTATTGTTTTATTAATATGTTATACATATTTTGGAAATTTCATGGTTAGTAAAATAAGATCATTTAATTGTGAAACTATTGTTTTTCATTAACCCTTTCTTATAAACGGTCGTATTCATGAGTGTCCTCAAATATTTTATGTCGTTCGGTAGTGTCCTCAAATAATTCATCCTTTTTAAAAATACTGTGACTTTTACATTGGATGCTCATTGGTTGCAATGTGTAAATATATGTGATTGTACATAAGTTGAGTCTCTTATAATTAATTCTATATCGAATGGTTATATGCATGTTTTATTTGTGATATAATAAGTGTTATTTTGTAATAATTAGACATGGATGAGACTGAAATACAGTCTAATTTTACAGTTATTGCCTCCGAATCTATACGGAGAAATTCAACAACGCATTTGTATTAGAATTTTCACAGAACAAAACGGAACTTTATTTATCACAGGCATCTATGCAACATGGGTACAGTGATATATAAATGTTACAGTATAAATACATTGGGATAAACACTATGGGCCATATTCACATCCTCTCCTCCACTCTCACTCACTGAGTTAATCCAAATTTAATTGTTTTTTCGTCCGTGCGTTTGAGTGTGAACTCGACCTAACCTGAAATTGGTATTCACAACGGTAAGTGTAGCTGGAGTTGACTCGACTGAGTGAGGAATTTTCGAGGGAGCGAAACGTCGACTTCAGCGTGACTCCAACCAAACTCAATGGAATGTTAGTGAATACCAAAGTTAGTCACTAACTAAAATGGACAATCCATTCGAGGTAGAAGAATTTAAGGATATGATTTTACCTTTTAGAAATGTCCCGGATAGAAGAAAATCCTTAGAAAGCATGGATAATGTGAATTTTTTGGCAAAGTTCCCCAGCTACACTCAAATGTGTGGTTACGTGCATACCGATTTAGCGCACGAATGTTGGACTAATAAAAGTTATTGTAGTTTCAAATTAAACTACACAACAAATTCATATGATCGTGTGGGTTGATAAATATACAACCATAAATATAATTTTATATATTATACCTCACCCAAATTTCATTCAACTGTTTCTTTGTTATTCTAATCGGTCCATATATCCAGAGATAGACTGACTGATTTGCATGTTCCAAATACAACAGCCGGTCAATATTATAAAAATATGGACCGGCAAAATAATATTGACCGGCAGCTGAAATAAACGTATTGTTTATTGCATGACGTCATGGATACTGTGACGCTACCATAGAGCGTGACGTTGCGCGAACTTTTCTTTTTGTAACGTTTTTTTGTTTAAATTAGATTTATGTCCTGCCGACAGTAATTGCATGGATCAACTCATGTGCGTTTATGATACAAAGTTCAATATAAGCTCTAAAGACGCATTAGTTTGCATAAAAATGAAAAAAAAGTCGAAATTCCAGTGACGGAGATTATACTTGAAACAACTTAAAAGTTGTCCATAGATTTATTATAGCAACACGGGTTTTCACATTTCTGCGTTATTTCGGTGGATATGCAAACAGACCAAAATAGATGTAAGGTCTCCCTATAATGATATGTAGTTCTGTAGCACATAAACAACTTAAACCCAAATGTATGTAATGTTTTCTTATTAGTATCTAGATCTAGTTACAAAAGTAGGCCTATAATATCGATATTAAATGTTCGGTATAATATAAGAAATAGTTCACATCACCTCGCCCAATGACATTATATGGACTGGCTAGTCAGCCCGCGTTGTGTATATGGACCTCAGCTTCGCTTCGGTCCATATACACAACTTGGGCTGACTAGCCAGTCCATATAATGCCATAGGGCCCTCAGTGATGTGAACTATTTCTTAATTATAATTTGTTATCTAAAAGTATATTATTTGGACAAATAAAGTTACTGTAATAAGTGTATGAAGTATCTGGAATTAAAATTTAGTCATATTACTGCGATGTTAATTAAATACATGGTATTTATATATGGAGCATAACTATTGAAATTATAACGTTATTGTTTTCATTCTTTGCCATATTATTATTTTTAATCCCACCCAGTGTTGATATGAAGATGACTAAAATATTTGAATGAATAAAAACGTGCAAACTAGCAACAAATACTGATGATGTGCATTGCAATCATTCATGTGTCAATGTGCCGCCTCGATAGCCTACTGTTAGAGCGTCCGCTTCGAGTGCGGGACGCCCAGGTTCGATCCGGGGTCACTTCATGCTAAAAACGAAATGGTATCAGTATTTCCCTTGCAAGATGTCCAGCATAATAAGCGAAAGGTGGCTTCTCTTCTCTTACGTATTGTATTATATATTGTGACGATGGATAAATTCGGGCATGATGTGTCGAGAATGGTTAATATTTGTTCAAGGTTGTACCAACTTGTTTCATAATCAACCTAAAACCAAGAAGTTCATGCATCAGCTATCTTATGTACTATTTTTTTTAAACATGTCGCACATTAAATGACATTCCAGGAATTATAGCTTTCTAGTTGTCGGGCTTCCCCGGAACGGTATGTACGATGTATGTGTTGTAATTAACAACATCATCTGACAGTGAAGCTGCTTATAAAAGTAAACTGAGTCCATTTCCTCCGACTTCTAAATTATTAACATGACATTACCTGCTTGACGGTCGGTGGAATTCATATTGACGTGATATGATATTTAATATTGAGTCCACGGCGAAAACATAAGGCATACGGTACGATTTGTCTTCTTCGATATGCGCATCCTTTATTTATTTTAAATGCGTAGGCATTGCCTTGCATAATTGTTTTGTTGGAATATATCAATGTAAATCATTATATACATTTGTACGTTCATTCAATGTTAATTACATCGAAGTTTTATGTTAACTGATCCACTATAATCTTTGCAATAATCATACCGACCAATTCAATAATAAAGCACAGATTGTATGTACAGTGTAATATCCTACCATTTATTATAACGGTCACACACTCAGGAAAGTCGAGGACGAGTTACCCATGTGAATACCAAATCTCCACTCGACCTACACTAACTGCTAGGCCGCTAGGCCGCCAACTTCACAATTTTTTTTTTTTTTTTTTTTTTTGGACTGCCAACTTTGTTGGGCCGCTGGATCGCTAGGCCGCTAGGCTGCTAGGCCGCTAGGCTGCTAGGCCGCTAGGCCGCCAACTTCACAATTTTTTTTTTTTTTTTTTTTTTTTTTTTTGGACTGCCAACTTTGTTGGGCCGCTGGATCGCTAGGCCGCTAGGCCGCCAACTTCACGCTGCTATGCCGCTAGGCTGCTAGGCCGCCAACTTCACGCTGCTAGGCCGCTAGGCTGCTAGGCCGCCAACTTCACGCTGCTATGCCGCTAGGCTGCTAGGCCGCCAACTTCACGCTGCTAGGCCGCTAGGCTGCTAGGCCGCCAACTTCACGCTGCTAGGCCGCTAGGCTGCTAGGCCGCCAACTTCACGCTGCTAGGCCGCTAGGCCGCCAACTTCACGCTGCTAGGCCGCTAGGCTGCTAGGCCGCCAACTTCACGCTGCTAGGCCGCTAGGCTGCTAGGCCGCCAACTTCACGCTGCTAGGCCGCTAGGCCGCTAGGCCGCCAACTTCACGCTGTTAGGCCGCTAGGCCGCTAGCCTGCCAACTTCACGAACATAAATCACCCCAGTATATCCCCTGCCACCTAATAGTCGGTCATTCAGATCATCTCGGTCCTTCGCACCATTCTCGCTCACCAGCGTACGTTCACCCATCATTACTCTAGAGGAAGGACTTGATCGGCCTCTGAATGATGTATGAAGCACCTATACATGTTTGCTGAGCGACTTGCTTAATTCAAAGACAGTTATTTTTAGGTCTTTGCTTAATTTGACACTGTGTATTGCCAAAATATAAAAAAATGCATGTTCCTATAAATCTTTCCTATATTTCTAATAACCAGGGAGTTTAGATACGTATATTTATAGAACAGGTCCTGTAATAACCTTACACTGTTTTTAAAAAATAAGCATACCAAATCAAGTTCCCTCGTAATAATTATGTCGACAAATCCTCTGCAAATATGTCCTGTTTGACAAAATATGTCATTTTTAAAATGGCTATTTTCATTGCTTTTTATGACTTAGAATATAACCTACATTATGAGCCAATGAAAACGCCACATTTTCGCGGTTAAATGAAAATTTAATCATTAAAATTTTCTCTTAACAGACTTGACGTCATGCGTTTGCGCTAATTTCTATCGGCCAATCAGAATGCAGAATGTTATATTCTAAGTTAGTTAGAACATATTAAGTAAATTTTAATGACTAAAAAGGACTCGCTTCGCTTCGCTCGCTCCGCCCTTTTTAATCATTAAAATTTACTTAATATGTTCTAACTATAACATTAAACGTTCTGAAAAAACCACGATGGCATTCGTGCTAAACTTTCTTATTTTGTACACATAAAAATAAACATAACACTGAGTAACTATGTAACAATATTTATTTGGTGTAGCAGGACTTTTTTTTTGGAAGGTTTTATGTAAAAAATTGCTCAAAAACGACATTTTTGGATAAAAATAACATAATTTCTGCAGATTTGTCATCGGAATAGGCCTACATGTAGGAATTTTAGATATGTATGCTATTTTTTTTACAAAGGACTTAAAGTGTTAGGATAGATAGATAGATAGTTTATTTCAAATTTCAGTAAGCCATAGGCCCATGTGAACATACAAATAACACAATACAATTTTCATATGACAGTAGCAAGTGGCAAAAGGTAATTATGCAGTCGGTTTAAATAATGAGGTATGTATTATAAACAAGAAAAACAAAGTGTTAACATAGAAAAAGTGGACAGGGCAGTCTCTGGTGGAGAAGGTGTATATTATATTGATAGTACTACATACATCATGAAAACTATTCTAATCACTTATCAATCATTTTAAGCTAAACAGTAAACGAACAGAGAACATACAAACAACCAAAAGCAACAACAACATATATTTACACTTATAAATCAAGTATACACCACGTATACAAATATATCTAATCTAGATTTTAAAAAGGGATAATTTAGCAATATTGTGCGGAAATGTTATAATATGTATGTTATCTCATGAAAAGTTAAAAACAAGTCCTCGTGTGCGTCGAGATCTTGCATAGCAGACAATGAGCTAATCAAGTCATTATTATTATTATTTTAAATAAGGATTTCCATTATACGGTTTATCTTGCCGAAACGAAACACAAGACAAACTTAATGGTGAGTGCCATATATTTATATTATACGTGGTTTAATATTTTATAATGTACAGTAAATATTATAAGAAGATTTGCTTTTCATTAAAAACAAAGGCTCACATGAACAAACAATGCATGCACTTATGATTATGAATACGTAACAATATGACAATATTCCTACAAATTATGAACAATGGTGTATGTATAAAAGTTTGGCAATGTGATGAGCGGTGACAACAATGTAAACTGATGTATATATATATTTTTATGCCCCCGTATCGATAGATCGGGAGGCATATAGTGATTCACCTGTCCGTCCGTCCGTACGAATGCACCGGTAGTTGTGGGGTGTGGAACAATGGGCTATTTTTAGATTCTATTCATTCCGTCACTTGTGGGGTGCAAAATGCTACTTGTGGGTTGCAACCAAACAAAAGAAAGAACAAAAGAAAACCCCACAAATACCGTCTCATGAGTACGTCCGTCCGTCCGTCCGTTCGTTCGTCCGTACGAATGCACCGGTAGTTGTGGGGTGTGGAACAATAGGCTATTTTTAGATTCCATTCATTCCGTCACTTGTGGGGTGCAAAATGCTACTTGTGGGTTGCAACCAAACAAAAGAAAGAACAAAAGAAAACCCCTCAAATACCGTCTCATGAGTACGTCCGTCCGTCCGTTCGTTCGTTCGTCCGTCCGTCCTGGTTAACCCAAATTGACCGTTTCTTCTAGCATCATTATGGCTTGCTACAAAGCTTCCAAACTTGCATGGATGTTGTATATGAACACTCTCCACACACCTGTATCACCTGACCCCATTTTGACCTTCACCTTGACCTAATTTTGGACTTAGACTTATTTATGGACTAGGCTTCCACAGGGGGCATAAGCGTTTATTGAACGCAGTCTTGTTTTTATTATGAGATGCTTCTATCGTTTTTACGGAAAATATGTGTCCTGTGCATTCGTTCTTTTAATTACTAGACAAAGGAACGATGTATAGTAATCATTAACGCAACGTTGCAAAAACATATTTATTGTTGATATAAGACAAACGCTTTTATTCGTACATGTTAATTGCATTAAATATCTCGAAGTTGAAACGCTTTGAAAATAAACACACTCAAGTTTTTGATAATAATCTCATTTTTGCTTTCAAACAATTGTTTTAGTTTCAGCATGCTAGGTCTTGACCAAAAATATGTTTTTATATACTGTTTTCGTAGGTCGTTATACAAAGAACACTCTAGTATAAAGTGGTACTCGTCTTCGAGTTTATTACATGTTACACATAAGCGTTCCTCTAAAGGGATGCTTCTAGGTTTATGCCGACGTCCAGATTCAATTTTTAGGCTATGTGAAGAGACAATCAATCGTGTCATGGCAACTCTAAATTTGCATATATTCACACATTTCAAATAAAAATGAAATTCGAAATTAAATATAGATCGGAAGAACAATGCTCTTGAAGAATTTTCAAGTCGGTCATGCCAGTTTTGGATGAACCTTTCTTATGCAGCGGAATAATGTATCCTTCCGACCATGACTTCGGAAACCATCCATGATTAAAAACGCTATTGAATAAGTTGTACAAGTAAGGTAATAGCTGTATTTTTCCATGTTTAAAATATTCGTTTAAGAAATAGTCAGGTCCAGCGCGTTTGCCTGATTTTAGCTCTTTGATTGCGCTTAATATTTCATTTTCTGTAATAATAGAAACATTATTTGGAATTCGCCGTTAACATAACGTTCATTGAAGTAAATGACATCTTCATCGGGATTAAAGAAATGGTCGTCCGGGTTATTCGCCGCTTTAAAATATCGTTCGAAACTTGACAGTCTGCATTTTTGTTGTGACATGACTCCTTTAATAGTTTCCAGTATAATTTTGCATTTTTATATCTGTATGTTTCTAACGTATTAGTGCGCTTGTTTAGATACATTTTACGGCAAAATCGTAACGTGTTTTTATAATCAGATCGTGCTTTCACCATTAAAACCCTGTTTTCGTCGGACGTATGATTTCTGTACTTGTTTAAAGCTTGTTAAGTTATTAGAATTATAGGACAAATTTATTGGCATGCATTTTTATTTTTTTGAAAAATCCTAGGCCGACAGGGCCAAAATAAGCCATTTGTCCAGATTCTTAAAACGCACAAGACTATTCTAGAATTTCCCTGCGCGTGTTCAATGTAGAATTCTAACATGACGCACAGGACGATTCTAAAATTACTTTATTCTCATACTGCACACAGCATTATATAAAGTATGACCTTAGTTGCTAATTACGTACAAAATAAACTACTGTACGTAATTTGTCAATCGTTTATGTACACTGCATTGTATAACGAAAACCCTTATAGATCCATTAATAGTAAAAGAAGGCCGAACAAGACATTAAGTTGTTTATTCAAAGTGTTGTTTAATTTCCATTATTTATAGATAGTCGAACTTGACCTCGGACATAAGAATATTTCGTGAGTTCTTTATATAAATACGGCATTTAACATGAAACTTTAGTAACACTTGTGAACATTCGAAGAGCCTATCGAAGATTAATCAGATTCTATGTCAATTTTGTCAAACTACATATTATTTTTATCATTATAATGTATTATGTTACTAAAAATGATACACATGCATAATTTATGTAAATTAATTATGCAATACACACACATGATTTGTACGGGTCTTCATGCCAACGTCAGTTCGAACTTGTTCATATACTCACGAAGGTTTTATTAACGTGCGTGATATACTTGAATAACATAGATGCCTCGAACGGGCAGTTGGCTCGAACTATTTTCCCGGTCCGAAGGTAGTTCGAGGCATCGAAGTTCTACTGTATTTATTACATTTGTAACGTGGATGAGACACCGACCAGTATGCACATTTCGATCTAGAATTACAAAACGTTAATCAAAGTAATCTTTAAACTTCAGTTATAGTCAATTAATTCTAGTATAGCTATTGGTGTACAATCATGTAAGTACACTCACAGGTAACTGTGTCATGTATCATTGAAAAACAAAATTGTTTTCGTAAAATTTATGTGTTCTAACTACAATGAATATATAAATTTTACAAAAAAAACCTCTTAATCGATGATACAGTTACCTGTGGGTACAGTGTATGATCTACTTGGGCCATTTAGTCGAACACATAGATCTACAAAATACATTTACATGTATGTTAGCAGATTAAATCAAAATTAACCTCCTCTGACCAATAAACTAGTAACTTGAACATCTGAACTAGTTATAGCCAGCAGTGTCCTCGTCTCTATACTCCGACCTCTAGGCATAACAATATCCTTATGCGTACAGTGTTACTTCTTTTCAACTAATCCGTGACTTTTACAATAAATTCAGCCCTTCATATAAAGATTGACGAAATAAAATCTATGCGATTTAGTTTTATCAAGTTTTTGTAGATAAAGGTGTGCTTATATTGGGTTAACGAAAAGCTCGGATAAAGTTTCAATGCAATGAAATTGGAGAATCGAGTTTGAATAAATTGGACGTTCAGATTGATTTGAGAATTTGTTTGACTCAAAGCGTAGCACTGCGGGTGATCACAACAATTTCTGAAGTGGTGTGTCGAAATACGCATACCTAATAGTGTAAGACATATTGCGAACGTCCTGTACTTAATTGAGTATTTACCGAGCTAGTGTACATCTGACTCGAGCTGGATGACGGATCTAAGGATGGATTGTGAACGAACTATATTTATGCGATGGATTATTTTAACTTTATTTGGAGGTTTGCAAGTAATTGTTGGAGCTGAGGACCTACAAACGTGTAAGTTAGGCTTTGTTCTCTAATACATGTAGTGGAATCATTACGCGCCGTATATTACATGTATAACAAATGTCGTGATTAATTACTTGCAGTGTCGAACGGGGTTGTAGGCTCAGGGAGCGATCGTGTACACTAAGAACCTGCTGGAACGTGGGTTACTAGACCATTCAACTATTGGGTCATGTGATCGAATCATCTCCATAATGCAAAGGTCACACTTCCTTGATTCGGCTACTGCCGCCAAGTCTCGATACATTAACAACGGCGATGTTTGTTTCCAAGAAAATGTTGTGGTAAACGAATATGTCAGTGTACTGAATTGATACAAAGAGCATTTTAATACGTTTGTCACCAAAACATGATGTCAGTATACATGATGAATTTGTCCGTATATCGGGTGTCGTTATATCGAGATCTGACTGTAGTATAAATATTAACGACCCGAATTGTTCATATACATGTATGACCATACATGTACTTATTTAACATGCTGACCAGTATACTATAATTCTGCTTTAACCGAGTTTCTGTGTGGTATGGTGCTGAAAAAGGTAGTTCCACCTTACAACCAATTCAAGAATACCCGAATCTTAAGTTCGTTGTTAGTATCATTCACTATCCCACATCAAGCAGTACATAGACACGTGCGCCGGTGTTAAGAACTACTGACTGCTGATCCGAAGGTTGTGGGTTCGATCCGGCCTCCACTCGCGGCTGGATAGAAAATAGGAATGCCTTTCAGTGCTTCCCACCCTTGATTCGCCTTTCAGACGAGACTTTTAAAAACCGATATGCCGTGTACGTTGCTTTAAACCAGGCATGTAAAAGAACCAGGGATGCCTCTGGAACCGTGAGGCTGGGGCATTTTCTGTATCATGCACTATCCCCCAAGACCAAAATGGCTAATCTTCTCAGGGGGCTTTGCCCATATGGGTCGTCCGGTGGCTAGGATAAATAAAAGTGTGTAAATGTAATAAACCCCACCATGCGTCAATATCTAGTTGAAGTTAGTACTATTATATCCTCCAAAACTGTCAGCTGCATATCTGTATCAGACGTGTGTACTATAACCATTGATCAAATCTATATGTACGTATACATCGTGAGACGGGTCAATTTCCCTTTATTATTCATGTAAACGTCTCGACGATACAATCTATCGGACCTAGAGGTCAATATGAAAGCAATAAATAGTTTTAAGGCATATACTGGTTTTTGTACTTATAAAGAATAGCATTAATGTCATCATTAAAACCATCATCAACGTCGTCTTAATCATCATAGTCGATATATTAACTAGTGACACCTTCGCCATTGTCAGCACTATCATCAGCATTGCCTATTTTATTAATATCTCGCGGTCAATATCATCATAATCACCGTCGTCATCATCAATATCATCATAATCACCGTTGTCATCATCAATATAATTATCATCATCACCGTTGTCATCATCAATATAATTATCATAATCACCGTTGTCATCATCAATATAATTATCATCATCATCGTCGTCATAATCAATATAATTATCATCATCACCGTCATCATAATCACCGTCGTCATCAGCAATATAATTATCATCACCATCGTCGTCATCATCAATATAATCATAATCTCCGTCGTCATCATCAATATAATCATAATCACCATCGTCGTCATCATCAATATAATTATCATCATCACCGTCATCATTATCACCGTCATCATAATCACCGTCATCATAATCACCGCCGTCATCATCAATACAATCATAATCAACGTCATCATCATTAATATCACCATAATTAACGTCGTCATCGTCAATATCATCATAATCCCCGTCATCATCATCATCGTCGTCATCATCAATATAATCATAATCAACGTCATCATCATTAATAGCATCATCATCATCGTCGTCATCATCAATATAATCATAATCACCGTCATCATCATTACCGTCGTCATCATCAATATAATCATGATCACCGTCATCATCATCATCGTCGTCATCATCAATATAATCATAATCACCGTCATCATCATTACCGTCGTCATCATCAATATAATCATCATTACCGTCGTCATTATCAATATAATTATCATCTTCACCGTCGTCATCATTTTGAGGCCCACATGGAAGATCGGGAAACCGAATATGCCAGCCTCGTTAAATAAAGGCGTCACTTACTCACTCACGTAAAATTATCACCATCACCGTCGTCATCACCACATTTCATGACATTGTCATCATCGACATTAGCATCATCAACATTTTAATATATGTATTGAATTGTTTACATTATACAAATGGCTTGTTTCAAAGTCAATGAATTCTTTTTCTATTGAACCATTAATAATGTAGCTTACTACATAATACATCGTATTAAAGCCATCTACTAATAAGTTCAATTGCCGCAAATGTATTGAACTAATAATTAAAGGGACATGCCCAGAAACTGGAGTGTCTTGGTTTGCATACAACAAAATTACGTTTATCAATTGTAAAATCAACTATTACCGAAAAATCAAAGAAGAATTTGACTTGAAAAATTACTCTATATATGTATATGGCCCGATTCGATACACATAATTCCGACATACCGTCAAACATGTGTTAATGGTCACCTGATTTAAGTATCCACTTGTCCGTAGCAGGCAATGATAATAACTAAGTCCTTATCAGTATAATAAATGAGTACACATGTTTTAAACAGCCCTCTTCTCTAAATAACGAGACTTGATGTATAAAATATAATTATTTAGCTTATTGTCGTATGCTAGCTAGTACCATTCTCGTACATCAGAGTATTCTTCACCTGTTATATTAGTCTGGGAACTTGACTAACCACTGATGTATGAGGATGACTAGTAGATACATCGTAACAGAGCAGTGTTTCTAGAAGAAATAATTTATTGCAAGTCTTTAGAATCCACCAAGTCTCTCTTGAGGACCAATTTCTTAACATGAGTGAATGTATGTGTCTCTCAAAGGGTGTTGCACTATACAGTCTCACAAAGGATGTAACTCTGGCGAAGTTGCAATGTACATGCTCCCAAAGGGTGTTGGTCTGTGGAGCTTCCATGTACAGTCTCCTAAAGGGTGTTGTTCTGTAGATTATGCATTGTACAGTCTCCTAAAGGGTGTTGTTCTGTAGATTATGCATTGTACAGTCTCCTAAAGGGTGTTGTTCTGTAGATTATGCATTGTACAGTCTCCCAAAGGGTGTAGTTGTGGCGAAGCTGCACTGTACAGTCTCGCAAAGGGTGTAGATGCGGCGAAGTTGCACTGTACAGTCTCCCAAAGGATGTAGATGCGGCGAAGTTGCACTGTACAGTCTCCCAAAGGGTGTTGTTCTGCAGATGTTGCACTGTACATGTACAGTCTCCAAATGGGTGTAGTTCTGGCGAAGTTGCACTGTACAGCCTCACTAAGTGTGTTGGTCTATAGAGGCTGCATTGTGCAGTCGCCCAAATGGTGTTGCTCTGAAGAGATTACATTCAACGGTACAGTATCCAAGAGGGTGTTTTTATGTAGAGGTTGCACTGTGCAGTCTCCCACAGTGTATTGCTCCGGACAGACTGCACTGTACAGTTTCCGAAAGAGTTTTGCTCTGGACAGGCTGCACTGTACAGTTTCCAAAAGGGTATTGTTCCGGACAGGCTGCATTGTACAGTTTCCTACGGTGTCCCGTTAGGGCCATCGCCGCATAGCTATAAAAGGTCGAAACTACGATTATGAAAAGTCGAAACAACGACAGTAAGATAGTGAAAAGTCGATATTATTTCGAGTTTTCACTATCGTAGTATCGACTCTTCAGAATCGTACTATCGTTGTTTCGTACTATCGACTTTTCACTATCGTAATTTCGACTTTTCATCGTCGTAGTTTCGACTTTTCACTAACGTACTTTCGACTTTTCGTCATCGTAGTTTCGACTTTTCACTATCGTACTTCCGACTTTTCATCATCGCTCCGGACATGCTGCCATGTATAGTCTCCCAAAGGATATTGCTCCTCCAGACAGGTTGCGCTGTACAGTCTACCACAGGGTATTGCTCCGGACAGGTTGCACTGTACAGTCTCCCAAAGGGTATTGCTCCGGACAGGTTGCGCTGTACAGTTTCCCAAAGGGTATTGCTCCGGACAGGTTGCACTGTACAGTCTCCCAAAGGGTATTGCTCCGGACAGGTTGCACTGTACAGTCTCCAAAAGGGTGTTGCTCCGGACAAGTTGCACTGTACAGTCTCCCAAAGGGTATTGCTCTTGACAGGTTGCACTGTACAGTCTCCCTAAGGGTGTTGCTCCGGACAGGTTGTGCTGTACAGTCTCCCAAAGGGTGTTGCTCCGGACAGGTTGCACTGTACAGTCTCCCAAGGGTATTGCTCTTGACAGGTTGCACTGTACAGTCTACCACAGGGTGTTGCTCCGGACAGGTTGTGCTGTACAGTCTCCCACAGGTTGTTGCTCCGGACAGGTTGCACTGTACAGTCTCCCAAAGGGTGTTGCTCCGGACAAGTTGCACTGTACAGTCTCCGAAAGGGTATTGCTCTTGACAGGTTGCACTGTACAGTCTACCACAGGGTGTTGCTCCGGACAGGTTGCACTGTACAGTCTCCCACAGGGTGTTGCTCCGGACAGGTTGCACTGTACAGTCTCCCAAAGGGTATTGTTCCGGACAGGTTGCACTGTACAGTCTCCCACAGGGTGTTGCTCCGGACAGGTTGCACTGTACAGTCTCCCAAAGGGTATTGTTCCGGACAGGTTGCACTTTACAGTCTCCCACAGGGTGTTGCTCCGGACAGGTTGCGCTGTACAGTCTACCACAGGGTATTGCTCCGAATAGGTTGCGCTGTACAGTCTCCCACAGGGTGTTGCTCCGGACAGGTTGCACTGTACAGTCTCCCACAGGGTGTTGCTCCGGACAGGTTGCGTTGTACAGTCTACCACATGGTATTGCTCCGGACAGGTTGCACTGTACAGTCTCCCACAGGGTGTTGCTCCGGACAGGTTGCGCTGTACAGTCTCCCACAGGGTGTTGTTCCGGACAGGTTGCACTGTACAGTTTCCCAAAGGGTATTGTTCCGGACAGGTTGCGCTGTACAGTCTACCAACGGGTATTGGTCCGGACAGGTTGCACTGTACAGTCTCCCAAAGGGTATTGTTCCGGACAGTTTGCGCTGTACAGTCTCCCACAGGGTGTTGCTCCGGACATTTTGCGTTGTACAGTCTACCACAGGGTGTTCGTTTGTAGAGGTTACACTGTAAAATATCATCGCTCATTTATAAATATAATTCCAAATTGTTTATTTGTGAGTAGGTAGGATTTATTCTTAGTAAATACATAATTTTTTCACATATTCATAAAAAGTGTTACGGCAGTATCTTATGAAAAATAAAGCTATAATTAATGATAGATGGGACGTCAGAACTTAATATGATACAGTGTGTGTGTTATCATAAAATATGAAACTAATTTTAACTTTAAATATGTGTTTCGTATGACTCGGCCTGTGCAATTATTCTTACCCCCAGGCTGCATGTCACCTGTCGTAGCAGCCAATACCATTGATAGCTTCCGAGCTAGGTTGCAGACGATGGTCGTCTAAACATCTCGGCCGTTTTTATCGTTTTAACTGTATATTTTGGATTTTCTGATTTACCGTTGTTCTTGGCTGCACATAACTTTATATATTCAACTTCGATAATACTCAACATGAGGGATGAAGTTTACTTGGAAGAAGAAGAAGACGTTCTACAGTTAATACTTTTTTAATAGATCATGTGTTTAAGGCCTAATATGAAATATCTGATTCAATAATACGTACATCGCATTGCTGTTTAGGATGCATAACTACTTAAATCAGTTGATCACTAACACAGTCAAAACATGTTTATTTCTGAATTTAAAATTAATTCAATCTATATTATACTAATATCGATTTAGAGAACGTGTATTGGCATGATGTCAAAATGTCGACATAAAATATAGCATAAAAATACTTAAATGAACGGAGTATGCAACATGCTATAATAACGATCTGGAGTACTAGTAAATTGACTTGGTGTTATTTTTTTATCATGTTACGCTCGAGTAAAATCGAATCACCCTCAATGACCGCATCTTGTGTATATCATCCGTATTAGCACCTTTTCATCCGGGACTCGTGCAAAGTAAGGACCTTCCCCGCCAAAGGGGTGCGTCTGGCGCCCTACTATTCGACCACTTTGCTTCTTTGGTACATTTTCTGTACAAAATCGTAAAGTTTAAATTTTTCAACTTAAATTATTTGTTATTCACAACCTACAATTCGGTCAGACAGTAAGTTTATAATTGAAATATTAGTGTTGACCTGACCTGAGTATAATTTTATAGGCCCGTCCCAACATGCCGCAGCATGCATACGAAGCTCATTTCGTAATTTGACTCAAGCCTTTCACAAGGAATTTGTGTTTAAAGTAAACTCCTCACTTTATTCTAGTGTCGGCCGGTTTAAACCACTCCAAAATATTGTTTTTCATTAAATCTGTAAAAGGTCTTTGATGAAAGGCCGAGATTTACATATCGATGTGATTTATTTGTTTACTTCTTTCTTTGTGACCTGATAAATATGTTCTACAACCAGTTATCAAATCCAGATTAATCTTTTGGAATTAAGGCTAATCCCAGTGATTCAATAGTAACATGTTGTTGCATCATAAAACTAGAACGGTCAAGATCGAGACGTATTTATAAATCAATTAATCAGGTCAGTCACTTGCTTACATAACATTGTGCATAAACATTACAATTTCTCTTTAAAAATTAATGTCTTATTTTACTACGTATGTAGATATTATGCGATTAGTATGTGGCTTAGTGAATAAGGTATTAGTTGTTACTGGCTGTTCTCCAACTAGAATGTTCAAAACAATAAAAAAAATACAATGTTATGATATTGCAATGCTTGTATACAAGTAACAGACTAGTCTGGCTACCCGACTGGATAATATTTTGTCAATCAATTAAATGTATCATAACTTTATTTTCAATTTAGCTGTATTTAATTTTGGGCTTGATTACCTATGTTTGGGGGTGCGATGGGAATTAATTTCATGAAAAAGAGACACTGATGAGTTATCTCCTTTAATTAGACATACGGTCTGTATAGGCAGACTAGTGACAGACCTGAATAAACGGGCTATACCATTATATGAAAGGTGAATGTTCGTTTATTATAATAGTGTAGTACTAGTGTGTCACCCCTATTGAAAGGACGAGTCAATTTATGTTTTCTGACTACAGTACATCCATATTCCCGATTTTTTGGACAATACTCGCAGATTGTAAAGAGCGGGAACCAGACGTTCTAGTTTGGTTCCCGGCACTTTGGACAATAATCGCAGATTGTAAAGAGCGGGAACCAGATGTTCTAGTTTGGTTCTCGGCCCTTTGGACAATAATCGCAGATTGCAAAGAGCGGGAACCAGATGTTCTAGTTTGGTTCTCGGCCATTTGAACAATAATCGCAGATTGTAAACGTTCTAGTTTGGTTCCCGGCCCTTTGGACAATAATCGCAGATTGTAAAGATCGGGAACCAGACGTTCAAGTTTGGTTCTCGGCCCTTTGTACAATACTCACAGATGGTAAAGATCGGGAACCAGACTTACTAGTTTGGTTCTCGACCCTGTAGACAATATTCGCAGATTGTAAAGATCGGGAACCAGACTAACACTAGGCAGCCATGCATCTGTAAATGGCTGGCGGTTCGATGACCAGCTTTATCAGAACATACCATCTGGCGGGATTCGGATCGAAATGCCTTAACCAGTAAGCTACGGAGACAAAATATTACACCAACATCGGACATGATTTATAACTGTTTACAAAACACCTAAAATAGTTCAGTGTCTTCCAGCAAAATGCCAATAAAATGTTTAGGATAGGGACAAAAATAGGGTCGGTAGGGTTACTAGTATTACAATGTTTGTTTGTTTTGGCCTTAAGGAAAGTTTGAAAGGAGTTGTTAGGGGAAAATATCGGATTATCTTATTGCTAATTTCCATGGGTAGACAGCGACCCACCATGTGTAAGGTAAATGCATGTATAAATCGCTGTATAAATCTACCAAGTTAATAAAATATCGTAATGACTTGTTAGTTTGGTGGTAAAATTGGATTTTCTTCTGATGTGTAGGGTCATGACTGTGAATGTTTACATCGCTTTTATTTATGGTATGGTCAGTATAGTTAACGGTCAAACAGTGTGACATATATACATGTACATATCATGGCGGTCATTACATATTTCAATCAAGATCGCCTTCATCTACATACCATTAGCATATCTTTATTGTATGTAATTTAACGGTGTACGGATAGAGCCATCGCTGCATAGAAGTAACGGTCGAAACAACGAAATCGCGATAGTACGAGTGTAATAACACGAAATAATGATAGTACGATAGTGAAAACACGATTGTACGATAATGAAAACACGAAAGTACGATAATGTCGATATTATTTATCACTTTCGTACTTTCGTGTTTTCACAATCGTACTATCGACTTTTCATTATCGTACTGTCGTTGTTTCGTACTATTGACTTTTCACTATCGTAGTATCGATTTTTCACTGTCGTACTATCGAATTTTCACTATCGTTTTATCGACTTCTCACTATCGTACTAACGACTTTTCAGTTTTCACTATCGTACTATCGATTTTCAATAGCTTCGCAGCGATCGCCCTAATGGGACATCGTAAATCTAACATATAGCAAATTCCCGCCATAAAAACAACAGGACACTGCTTAATCAAAGCGCTTACTGAAACATTACCTACGTTCAAATTAACTTGTAATTCTCGTGGTCTGTAGACGTTTATTAGCTTAATCATTGATAGTATTATAGACACATTTACCACAATTTATAGTTTAAGTATTAGATCTACGAAGAATTTAAATTTGGACGTAAGTTTAAAATTTCCGGAAGAGCTTTGACAAAATATATAAGAGTACTTACCCATTACGATCAAATAACTTTATCATTGACTTAACTATCTAGAAGTGATACCTTTAGGGAAAACAGCTCTCTGCACAACGATCAAATGTGTGCCCATCGAAGGGTATTGCCTCTGTGTACATGTATTTGAAAAAATTGCAGCTTATGAATACTGTAGTGTACTTTACGGGTTCGGCATTCAGCTTTTTGATTGCTGAAACTAGTTCATTCAGCTTTTCGACAGGTTGGACTTGGGCGGATCATTTACTTGTTTAGTTTGGAATTGTGCCTTGTATGTTTTTTTGATGTTTTCTGTGCTCGGCTGGTAAAGTTGAGTGCAGCCTTCCCAGTCTGACTTAATAGTATCTTTTTGTCTCGCTAGTCGTATTTATTTTGGGCATTAACACTTGTTAAGTATTTTTTTTTATTGTTTTTGCTTTTTCAGACTTTATTCACGAACGATGTGGACAAAGCATAAATCTGAGAAGAGAGTCGGTCTTCATGGCGAAAGTAGAACTACTTCCGGTCGACGTCACTTCCGGTCTGGTGGAGAAACAAACGAATAACAAAGCACTGGGAATACAAAATCATAGTTACCCGACGAATCCTTGCATTTTCAATATAGAATCATGGAGCTTTCAGAATCGCCTCATGGTCAACTTCGAAGAAATCTCGTCTGTTTCAGAATTGGGATGTTCGAAACCTGTTATAGAAATATTTGACGGCCCTAGCGAAAAATCTCCACAGATTTCTGGTACAGTAGTTTGCGGTTTGAAATATTATTGTGTACATGCAGCGTCATTGGCCACAAGATATGATTCATAATAACTGTCACACTTTTCAAATGTAGCAGTTTTGATGTGTTTGAACATAACCAAAAATAGTACTTTATCTAAAATGTAAGTGTTTTAAAGTTTTATTTGATATAAGATATCACACCCCTTCATGCATATTTTAGTGCACAAACGGAATTACATTTTATATATTTGTTTCAATGTGACGTCAATTGTGTCTTATGATGACGTCAATGCGTTTTAGTTTGGCTTATGCTTGCTATTTTCTACCGATACAATTTGCTGAAACCATTTAAAAAGCCTGCGTGCCTTCTATTAGATAACTGATCATAATCAGGATAATGTTTTTGCATTGTTGTGACGTTTATTATTGGAAAATGGCTTTTCAAACAGAGCTAATCAACAGTATGCTGCCTTGAATATTTATGCTTTAAAAGTGACGTCATGGAAATCATGTATCTGTTTATCACATAACCTGCGGTTCAGGAGTGCCGTAAAGACGTGTCGTAAATATCGTTCGGCACTCCCAGACTGTGCAATAAATATTTAAATGAGCTTGACGTGACGTTAGCCAATCCATGCATTGATCCGTCAATGACGTCAGGATAATATCAACGACTAATTGTATCGCTGAATTTTGGCTGAAATAAATACAGCGTACATCATCATTTTGAACTATAATGAGCGTTTTCTAAGGTTATGTGATAAATAGAATCTTACATTCGTGCTCATTACATGCGAGTTTTATTAAACTCGTCGACGAAAACAATATGACACTCGGCTTTATGACACTCGGCTTGGCCTCGTGTCGTATCATTTTTGTCCACTCGTTTAATAAAACTCGTATGTAATGAGCACTCATGCAAGATCCTCTATTTATGACATCGTTAATAACACCATGCAGCCAATATCATTCCTGTAGATTAAATCAGAACAAACTTTATCATACAAGCTTTCACCTGATATATGATACATATGAGCCGTTCTCCAGGAAAACCGGGCTTAGTGACAAAAATATGAAAATCATGACAATTTAGCATTAGAAAGACAAGACTCTTTTGAACAGTTTCTGAAAATTTGAGCAAAATATAACATCAAATTACAAAGTTACAAACTTTTAAAACTAACCACTACCCCTGCTTTGTTATCATTTAGGAGGGTTTTCTTAACCTTATTACATACGAGGGCCACTTAAAAAGTATTAATCAGTGGGCGATAAATCAACATCATTGCCTCTGACTATATAAAAAGTGTACATCTTCTTAAAGAACAATCTATCAGCTAGACATTCGTGGTATTTTCATCATTTAATATGAAAGCATTTTCATTTTATTGATATTCAAACAGGACATGTTTTAAAGCACTGGACAAAGAATAACTCATAAATAAGTGTTGTGTTATATGGGCTCAAGCGACTTTTGAGCGTTGTTGCCAAATGTCATTCAGACTTACTGAAATTAAATTGATATCATTTGCAATGTATATCATTGTACTCTTAAATGGCAATCCATAATTTTTAAAACAGTAAAGTATTATCAAACTATCGCAATATAAACAAGTCACATCCGCGACTCAAAATACCACAATAACGCCCTAATTAATATTAAGATATATACTAGGTAAATATACACTAATTTATTCTTAATATGTTAATTTCTCTAGATTAATATATGTAGTTTCATTCGTCGCACGATTTTAATCATTTTTACTTCAATTTTATTTTTTACAACAAAATTTTATGTTCGAGCCCAATTTTAAAAAAGTGGGTGGGGTAATATAATACCCCCCTATTTATGATAAACAAAGAAAATTCACCCCTGTTGTCCATTTCATGTAATTCTTCTTATATAAAATTACTATCATGTGTTTTTATTTTTGTTTTCTGTATTATTGAATTAGGGTGATGACGTCATAAATCAAAAATACGTATTTTTCGGTCACGTGGTCATGCTCTTTGGGCTGTATTAAGAACAAATTATGAATAATTCAGGAAATATTTATCATGTGTAAGATAGAAACATACATAAATGTGTAAAAAAGCTACATGTTTGACTTTCCCACTTAAGACGCACAGTAGTATAATGCAGCAACAACGTATAGGGTATAGTCCCAGCAAAGTGCAGTTTTTGGAGTATTTCGATCATGGCAGATTCCTTGTACAACTTAATCAATTTAGACTTTCCAAACAATAATGTTGATTCAGCACTAGTTAAACAAGTATACGGTGCATGAATTCGGCAAATTTCAAATCAATCGGATAAAAATAATAGAAATTATGACCATTAATATTAACCCTTACATCTACTAATATACCTTATTTTCTAGCAATTCCAGTGTTTCATACCCCTTTTGGTTCAATGTCATATGGGTGAATGGATATTTTACCGATTGCAATATTGTTTTATTGGTTAGCTAGACAAAGGTTGTATCTTTCAGAAAATGTACACTTTTATACGCATTGATTGAATATTAAACGTATTATTGACCACTGATTAATACTTTTTAAGTGGCCCTCGTATATACTAATACAATGTCACTAAGCCCGGTTTTCCTGTAGAACGGCTCGTATAATTATATATCTTGTACATACTAGTTTGAAACTGGGACATATATTATGAATCATCATGTATTTATGTAATCGACAATGACGTCACAAAGCTCAAGATTATGTGTCCACTAAAGTATCCACTTAGTAGGGAAATTCTTTGTTTAAGAAATAAAAATCTGTTCGCGTATATTGTCGGTGAATAAAACACGGGCAGGAGTTCGGATGCGGAAAAGTTATATCACGAGTGCCCGTCTTTTATTCACCGATAAAATACAAGAACAGAGTTTTTATTTCGATTCTAAATACGATAATATCCCGCACTATTTAACTGCGCGCATTCCATTTTCACCCATTTGACATTGAACAGAATTCCACGCTGAAATTGAGTGGCTTATTAGCTGGTACAATTAACTCCCTCGTTAATGAAAACGACCTACGTAATTTTCTGAAGGAAATAACACATTTTAAACATTGAAACAATTTTAATAACACGAGTATAGGGTATCTATTTCATAAAATGAAAAATATAAATGAATTGATTATCAGAAGTTTTAATGAAACTTAGTTTCGAGAGTATATCGGATTTTCTAAAAATAGATGCGTCACAGCTGTAACGCTGGATTCTCGTGCAACTTGCCTTGCCTTCGCGACTCGTAGAAGTTTTTTTCTATAAAGTTTACGTTCATTCATTCATAAATATGTCACGTGATACAGGGCGTAAATAGTAACAGCCAATTTGAGAGGTATGTTTTATGGGGGTAATAATACATGCTCTTGTTTGCACTATGTTTATATGGATTAATCCGCGGATCGTGTTAGAATTCAGACTAAACATCATTTCTTCTAACGCGATCAACCATATCATTGTAATTAAGTTTCCCTTTTATGTTTATGTTTCTTATATAACAATCCATGACTTTCCGTGTCATATAGAAGAGACAAGGGTGAAATCTGACAATACAGATGATCTTGAAATGATGTTTGTCACTAATATAAGAAGCTTGCATCAAAATACATGCAGTAGGCAAAAAAGTTTTTAGATTTTATACGCCGAAACGCCCACTGAATTAATTCACTAGAATTTTCGTATGCAGCCTCTTTTGTGACCTGTTAGAAAACTGTTTGTGCATAATGCTGAATTTGATGTTTGATATTATCGCGATTTTTGGTCAGTAATAATTTATGTTTAAAACAATGATCAATTATCATTTGCGTATTGTTTAAGCAGAATTGAACGAAAATTAAACTCAGCTGTCTTAATGTTTTTCATAATGTTTGTAAACGATTTGTATTACTTATTGGTGTCTGTCGACGAATGTGTTTATTTATGATGTATTCTTTTTGATTTCGTATATTTAATTCCATTATGTATTTGTAAGTGTTTTTGAAGGTCATACGAAAATATGATAATTATATGCTGTTTGATAACTTTGTATTTTTATATGTAACCTTCGTAAAACAAAGATGTTATTATTACAGTAAACTCCCTCAAAATCGGACTCCCTCAAAACCGGAATCCCCATAAAATCGGACGATTTCCTGGGTCCCGTATTTTCTTCTTATAAAGTTAACTTAAAAAGCTCTCGCAATACCGGACTCTCATAATTCCGGATTCCGGACGGCATTTTCGGTCCGCTGACAAGATTTTCAACGATAGTTACTTGCGGAATACCGGACGCGTATATTTGTCTAACCTGACGGAAAACTTAACGCGTACATTTTTCTTGTCTAAAATGTCACTTTGTTAATTGTTAGTTAAAGAACGTGTCATAACAAAAGGTGCGAATAACAAGGCGTGTTTTTAATGTTTACTCTTAAACGGTCTCGCGTGTAATTTGCACAGGTGTGAAAAATACTTTCTGAAATTCGCCGCGATGAAATTAAATAATTGCCTAATTACGAACGCAATAAGAACACGGTCCTTCCATTTGATGTTTTGTTCTTTGGGTAGGTATTGCAACAAACATTTACTGGAACAAAGGATCGTTTAGCCCATCAAAATGTTGTAATTATGACAAACACTGCACTCAATCGTATTAAATTAATATGTCTCCAATTAGCTCACACTTGCATTTCGGGATTTGTAAGATTGCACTGTCTATGTTATTGGATAGTTTTGAAAAATGAGCAATTTGAGTACTCATGGATATTTGAATTGAAATATTTGCAGCTCCCTTAATGGTGATGCTATTCAAAGGTTGCACTGTACATGTAATGTAAACATGTATCACGAAACACACAGTATATTCCCTATGATAACATATCAAAGTGTACATGATACCGAACTCCCTTAAAACCGGACCTCCCACAAAACCGGACTTTCGAACCGGTCCGGACAGGGTCCGGTTTTGAGGGAGTTTACTGTATTATTATTAGAAACAGTGTTATTTAATTTTAGGTCTATCAGATTTAGCTTGCGACACACTGAATGACGATTTCATACCTCTATCACTGGCTACCACTGATATTCACCTTACATTTCGTTACCATAGAAACACCTCGACCAGATTCCGAGCATCTATTGTGGCTTTTCATGAAGGTAGTCTTTCATTTTTCGCATCCCATTATTCTCTCCGTCTAATGGTTTGATGGGGGCGGGTCGGGGAACCACACTCAACTGCCTTTAAATCTCACCATTTTAGTAAATATACTAAGTTTATTTTAAGTCGACTGTGAACCAAGTTTTTCTAATTTTCCAATTTATATTACTCTCGACACCCCATTCCTGATGTTATCCATCGTCACAAGGGTATGAGAGGTGATAAGCCAGTTTCCAGCTTATGCCGCTGAGCGTCTAGCAAGAGAATTACTGGTACCATTTTTATTTCGTCTTTAGTGTGGATGCAGCCTGGGATCGAACCCGGGATCTCCCGCACTCGAAGCGGACGATCTGCCACTAGGCTATCACAAATTTTAAATTACAAACTCACCTTTTATATAGTGCTTGCTTCACATATTCGTATACATTACTTCTTAAATTCTGTTGAGAATCGACGTCATAACAATTGTAACATTAGGTACATTATATAATTTAGAAGATGGTTTAGAGGAGAAGATTTTTTCGTGAGTATGTAAGTGCTTTAAGACTCATCTGTAATGAGGAATACTTAAGTAATCATCGGCTGAATTACATGTTCTACATGTGTAGTCGGTATAGTCCGGTTAATCAGGTATGTCATTTGTTTACAGACGTTGCTATATCATTACAATTGTATTTTTATTGATTTAAACATTTCAATTGGAGAAAAGACAGTGAAAACCCATTCATTATTCACTAAGCAACATACAATTACACATAATGTCTATCAAAATAATATATTAAAAAGAGAAATTGCAATGTTTATATACACAATGTAAACAAGTGACCGTTCTGATTAATCGATTGATATATATATAATAATAATAATAAATACAGTAAAACCTCGATAACACGAGCATCGATATTACGGGCATACGGCCTATGTCGAGGAAATTTCAAAGTCACGTCGAATTTGTTCTATGTTGTATATTAATTTATCCCTTTTAGACGAGTATTATATGTACACAATGCTATGTTTACAAGTAACTGACCTGAATAATCGATTTATACATGTAATCAATATTCATAAAGCTACACATGGTATTTGGCTGATCTATTTTATCTAACATTGTATGCACGACACTACTGTTTGCTTTTTATTTCCCACAGGTCCTTGCAGATCGTACGAACACCAGTGTTTAAATGGACGATGCATTATGCGCGAGCTTTCATGTAACGGTCATAACCCGTGTGGTGACTTCTCTGATTGTCCTACTACTATACCACCGGAAGAGGTTGACGTCAGTAATTCTGATCACATGATCATTGTTGTCATAGTTTCTACGTCAGCTACGGTGCTCGTGATGCTTGCTTGTGCTGTTGTAATGTGCAAATGCTACCAACTTCGTAAAAAGAACAGGGTAAGACTAGTAGTTTATATGAATTAAGAAATAATGAATATGAAGATCTGTGTTTTATCGTAGAATAAAGTTCGGATGCGTGGTAATTAAATCTCAGAGTGCGTAGAATGAGTGATTTAATGTACGCATCCGAACAAGTGACCGTGCTTTATTATAGACAAAACACAGGTACATAATCATGATTTCGATTCTAACTTAGCCAGTATATTGCATTTGGCAAGACATAAAGACATATGTATAGTAATCGATGCACTATTTTCCTCATCGCTAAATGAGTTATTGGCCGTGTTGTTCCGTTTTAACGGTTATTCATGCACACCTTAGTTTCCTCTTATGTTTACGTGAAGGCAAACTTGCTGGTTGTGTTCGAATGACAATAACAAGCCGTCATTAATCCTGTCATTATTTGTCGTATACAAAGTTCATTTTAGGTTTGATCAGTTTATGCATTGCTCCTTTCTATGAAGGAGTGCATAAGTTAATGTGTCTCTTGTTTGGACCACAGGAGCTACTGTGCACAGTATCATTTAGGCGTACGGGTATGGAACGCCATAGCTGTCTTTTGTTGATGCATGTCATGTTAAATTGTTATAATATCATTTGAACATGTCTATACGACATGTTAAATTGTTACAACAACGTCTTAAATTGTCGATAGGGCATGTGAACTTCTCAAGTCACACTGTTAAACTGTCCAAGTATCTTGTGAACATGTCTATATGCCATGTTAAATTGTTAAAATAGCTTCTTATCATGTTCATTGGGCATGTGAACTTCTCAACAGAACGTGTAATACTCTTAAACGACAGTGATTAATTGTTAAAAATCATTTGAAGATGTCTATAAGCCATGCTAAATTGTCAAAATAGCTTCTTATCATGTCCAATAACCATGTGAACTTCTCAACAGAACGTGTTATATTGTTAAACAACAGTGGTAAATTGTTAAAATATCATTTGAAGATGTCTACATGACATGTTAAATTGTTAAAATAGCTTCTTATCATGTCCAATCCCATGTGAACTTCTTTATAGAACGTGTTATATTGTTTAACAACAGTGGTAAATTGTTAAAATATCATTTGAAAATGTCTACATGCCATGCTATAGTGTTAAAACGATATGTTAACATGTCAACGGGGCATGTGAACTTCTTAATAGACAGTGTTGTTGTTGTTCAAATTTGTATGACGTCATCAATAACGTAAGTTCCTCCTGTGTGCATATTGAACAAAGATGACGGAAATTGTTCAATATGCACGCGGGAGGAACTTACGTTATTGATGACGTCATACAAATTTGAACAACAACAACACTGTCTATTAAGAAGTTAACATGTCTCGTCGACAAGTTAAAATGTCGTTTTAACACTATAACATGTCGTATAGACATCTTCAAATGATAGTTTAACAATTTACCACTGTTGTTTAACAATATAACACGTTCTAATAAGAAGTTCACATGCTGAATGGACATGATAAGAAGCTATTTTAACAATTTAACATGTCATATAGACATCTTCAAATGATATTTTAACAATTTACCACTGTTGTCTAACAATATAACACGTTCTATTAAGAAGTTCACATGGTTTTTGGACATGATAAGAAGCTATTTTAACAATTTAACATGTCATACAGACATCTTCAAATTATATTTTAACAATTTATCACTGTTGTCTAACAATATAACACGTTCTATTAAGAAGTTCACATGGTTATTGGACATAATAAGAAGCTATTTTAACAATTTAACATATCATATAGACATCTTCAAGTGATATTTTAACAATTTACCAATGTTGTATGACAGTATAAACCGTTCTGTTGAGAAGTTCATATGGTTTTTGGACATGATAAGAAGCTATTTTAACAATTTAACATGGCATATAGACATGTTCACATGATATTTGGACAGTTTAACAGTGTGACTTGACAAACAATAATGTTGCACTGAGAAGTTCACATGCCCTACCGATAATTTAAGACGTTGTTGTAACAATTTAACATGTCGTATAGACATGTTCAAATGATATTTAAACCATTTACCACTGCCGTTTAACAGTATAACACGATGTGTTGAGAGGTTCGCATGCTCATTCGACATTGTAAGACGTTGTTTTAACATTTCAACAAAGCATATAAACATATTCAAATGATAGTTTAACAATTCATCATTGTAGTTAAAGTCTAACATGATAATACGAAAATTTGAGAAGTTAACACGTTCTTCTAACATTATCAAGCGTTTTTCAACAATTTACCATGTAACGTAGACATATACAAATGGTGATTTGACAATTTATCGATGTGGTTTAACAGTATAACACGATGGCTTGAGATATTATTGTATTCTTTTAACAATTTAAGACGTTGTTTTAACAATATAACAGGGCAGGTTGACATATTCAGATGATAGTTTGACAAGTCAACAATGTGGTTTGACATATTAACACATTGTACTAAGAGGTTCACATGTCCTACCGACAAGTCAACATGACAAGCGTCAACAAAAGACAGCTATGGCGTTCCATATACGGGAGTTAACGTAGCGGTTCTGTTTAGGAGCACAACTTGCTACTCCCGTTTGTCACCATATGAGAGATATCTGTTTTCGGTGGAAATAAAATAGTCACGGTTTGACTAGTTTTGAGTTATTTTGTGTTGTTTCTCGTTCTGTAAAATCCTCATTGGTTTTATACATGCTTCAATGTCATGTTTGTTGATATTGACTTAAATCATTGCGATCATGCTAACTACCTGTCGAAGCAGAAACTATTTAATGCTAACAAGTATAATTCGTCGATATCGATTTGGAATGTGTACCTTTACTAATTACATGTTTTTGAAATTCTTGCAGCGTCTTCATCGTCACCAGAATTTTCTTGGACGAATCACACATCACTTTATTCTCCTAGACCGGTCGGTACAACATCGCCGCAACCAGTGTACGAGGGAACTGTGAGTCAAATCGAGGCGGAGATACGCTATGCTCCGCCATCTTATTCACAACTTCCGGTTATCGAAGCGGAAACGGAAATCGAAACATCAGAAAGTGAAGACAATGAAAGCATTGGCAATCGTAGGCGGTTAGAACTTTTACCTCTTCAAGATTGTTTAGATATTGACGAAAATAATCCACCCTCGTACGCATGCGTGATGCTTCATCAGGACGAGTTCAATGTTTCTGAAGTGAACATCCACAGTTTAGTGCAGGATTTTCCGGATACGGATTGTCAGAATTACAGTGGAGATAATGAATCGTCTGTGGAGGAAACATGAAGGGAGATAACTCATAAATATTGGGGATACTTACTTCAACTCGGAGTGCTGACAGTGTAGGTTGTGTAGGCACGGATTCCATGAGCTCACGAGGGTTGTTGAAGAACCTGTCAGAGTACCCGGTGTCGATTGGTTCAGAATACGTCCATTTTGTAATCAGGATCACGTGATTGGTCAATATTTTGTCAAACCTGTTTTCATTGGCTGATGATCAAATCCAGTCATTGTTTACCAAGGTTGAATTAACGTACATACTAGACACGAATCCATTGTACTTGATGGCCATGCTTTAGAGTGATACTGAACATAAGAAAGCAGTCGATCGAATTGACTTGTCCATTGACGAAAACGGTTCGATTTTAAGGGGATCCGCTCACGTTAATCCTATTCCCGACGGGTTAGACTAGTCAGGATTTCTTGATAGACTGTGTGGAAAATGGTTTATAAATACATTCTTTGTACTACAGCCAATCAGAAACCAAGAGAGGTAACTCAAACATTTACGTGAAATATCGAACCAACCTCAAAGGTTGTCTTTTCTAAATAATTTCAATGTGATGTTTAACTTTCATAACATGAAATATATATACATGGAATTCGGTACCTGTAATTAATTACGTTATTTTATACTACACTCAGTCGCAAAAGAAAGTATACATTGTGCATAAATGAGATTATATCGCCGGGGGTTTACAGAAACAAACATAATGTTAATATTTACTAAATAGTATGTTTATCTGTTTGTCAATTCTTTAATGCAGCTAAATGCCCGATTTGCTGATAAGGTTCCTTTTTCAAGCGTATGAACTTATCATGGAGACATAAATAAAGAAAAAAATGTTTACAACAGAGCCCAATTCAGGTTTAGAACTCATCACCTCATAAAAACAACATTTTCACAAGGTTACCTCCCCTTGACCAAGCAAAATGACTAGTTTTTAAAAAAATCACAACCATCATGCTGTTCAGTGAAACATCGCATTATATTGAGTGTTTTTGTTTAATTTGACGATATACCTAGTCCAATTTACCATACATTAACATAATTTGCACCACTGCGTAAATGTCTCGTACATTTTAAGTCGGAGACGGACACATATAAAATATTGAACATTTCTGTGAATTCGATTTTTCAGGTACCGACGCTGTTGACATCATTTGTGGGATATTGTATTTATTGACATGTTATTGTTAGATCTTAAAATGTCAGATAAACATAATTCATACAGTTCTGTTAATACAAAATTTCGTTTAGTTCTGTCAACCCCAAAGGATACAATTTCAAAGTATGTACAATGCATACTTTCTTTTGCGACTAAGTGTAGTACAAGGTAGTTTGATAATAATAGAGAGGTTGCGATTCGAACGTGTACGACTACGCGTACGTGTAGCGACCCGTACATGTATACGTACGCGTTGCAATTAAAATTGGCTTGCGAAACACAACGTTTGCGTGTAACATCACATGGAAGTTGTAACACGATTTCTTCGTGAATCGATATTGAGTGTTTATATTAACTCACTGAGACTATCGGTGATAAATCTTTGGTTGCCCGTGCATACGCATACCTGTGTGACGTAATACACATTATATTTTTGTCTGTCACACGTCCGTTACTTGTAGAAACTACACATACCTGGATGACGAAATACCCAAAAATAGTATTCACGTACACGTACACGTTACACGTTGACTTTCGCAACCTCTCTAATGTTTCAGTTATGAGAGCATATACGTATACAGTACAACCGCCTTTAGAAGCTGCAAACATTGACCGTTGTATAGAGGTTGTTGCCCTACAGAGGTTAAATTAAAAGTAAACATCGACTCAGTGAAATTTGGAAGGTGTTGTTATAGGGAGGTTGTTGCTCTACAGAGGTTAAATTAATAGTAAACATCGACTCATTGGAACTTGGAAGGTGTTGTTATAGGGAGGTTGTTGCTCTACAGAGGTTAAATTAATAGTTAACATCGACTCAGTGAAATTTGGAAGGTGTTGTTATAGGGAGGTTGTTGCTCTACAGAGGTTAAATTAATAGTAAACATCGACTCATTGGAACTTGGAAGGTGTTGTTATAGGGAGGTTGTTGCTCTACAGAGGTTAAATTAATAGTAAACATCGACTCATTGGAACTTGGAAGGTGTTGTTATAGGGAGGTTGTTGCCCTACAGAGGTTAAATTAAAAGTAAATATCGACTCAGTGAAATTTGGAAGGTGTTGTTATAGGGAGGTTGTTGCTCTACAGAGGTTAAATTAATAGTAAACATCGACTCATTGGAACTTGGAAGGTGTTGTTATAGGGAGGTTGTTGCCCTACAGAGGTTAAATTAAAAGTAAATATCGACTCAGTGAAATTTGGAAGGTGTTGTTATAGGGAGGTTGTTGCTCTACAGAGGTTAAATTAATAGTAAACATCGACTCATTGGAACTTGGAAGGTGTTGTTATAGGGAGGTTGTTGCTCTACAGAGGTTAAATTAATAGTAAACATCGACTCAGTGAAATTTGGAAGGTGTTGTTATAGGGAGGTTGTTGCTCTACAGAGGTTAAATTAATAGTAAACATCGACTCAGTGAAATTTTGTTATAGAGAGGCAGTTAGTCTATAGAGGGCCGCTCTGGAGAAGTTGTATTGTATAACTATTTAACGATAATTAACGTCTTGAACGCATGACTGTCGCATGATGAAGTGAAAACCGAATAATTTGTAAAATAAATTTTATTTCAGATGATTTTTTATGCCCCCCCTATCGATAGATGGGGAGGCATATAGTGATTCACCTGTCCGTCCGTTCGTCCGTTCGTCTGTTCGTCCGTTCGTCCGTTCGTCTGTTCGTCCGTTCGTCCGTCCGTCCTGGTTAACCCAAATTGACCGTTTCTTCTAGCATTAATATGGCTTGCTACAAAGCTTTCATACTTGCATGGATGTTGTGTATGAACACTCTCCACACGCCTGTACCACCTAACCCCATTTTGACCTTCACCTTGACCTAATTTTGGACTTAGACTTATTTATGGACAAGGCTTCCACAGGGGGCATAAGCGTTTCGTGAACGCAATCTTGTTTCAGATGTCATGAATCGGACATAATTAATGTCACTCTGTTGATAAATAAATAAGAACAGAAATTATGGTTGGTACCATTGTTTTGGAACATTCAATGTATGAATCATACCATATATTGTAAAAACTTGTTTCTATCTATGCTGCCACAAAGACACAAATACATGTACAAGAATATAAAAAGTTGTTTGTTTTTTTTCAAAAATCATGACTGGTTTTGCTTCCAGTATATTTATAGTTGGCACTCTTCCAGGTTGTATCAGGGTTCCTGTTTCGTCATAAATTTTATAGCCCCCAATCAACTCATGTGCAACAAAAACTTAAGTAGAAAATCAAGAAAGTTGTGGAATTTACATATTTTGGAGCCATATTCAGCATAAAAAACGGGACAACTTGTTTTTAAGCGTTTTTCTGACATATATTTTCTCAAAGTAGAATTATTTGCACTAACGACATTATTTTTATAGGTCAACGAATTAGTTTATACTAATTTTTATAAGTCAACGAATTAGTTTATACTAAATTTTATAAGTCAACGAATTAGTTTATACTAATTTTAATTTTTATAAGTCAACGAATTAGTTTATACTAATTTTTATAAGTCAACGAATTAGTTTATACTAATTTTTTTAAGGTCGATTGTGAAAAAAGTTTTTCCAACTTATATTAATCACTCTCGACACCTCATTCCTGATGTTATCCATCGCCACGAGGGTATGAGAGGAGAAGACAGTTTCCCTTTTCATGCTGAGCGTCTAGCAAGGGAATTTTTGGTACCATTTTAATTTCGTCTTTGGTATGACGCGGCCAGGGATCGAACCTCGGACCTCCTGCACTCGAAGCGAACGCCGAACCACTAGGCTATCAACGAATTATAGACATTTATTGCACCATTAAACAATCGTCGTTGTTGTTGTTGCGTACATTAGACAAATTGAACATTTCAGGTTGCATGATGTAACAAAACAGTACATTTATCATCATGTCTTGCGAAATGACATTCTAGTTTGTTTCATTGAACTGCGGTTAATACTAAAGTAGTATATCCCTCTGCTAGCAATAGTACCCGGCGGGACGTACACTCCATTCAAGTCTGCATAACCACACGATTGATACCACCATCCATCATGGTACATTAGGGCACAATTCCCTCTGTCGTGATCGTATGTACTGAATGGCTGCCCATTGTGGTAAAGAGCAAACAAATATCTGCTGTTATCGACTGACGCAAAATAAAACACACACCAATGAAGATATTCACATATAAAAGAGAAATATACCCGATATACAGACATACGTGATGAGAGACCACTAGGGATAATTTTACTTTAGATGTAGGCAGAATGTGAGACAACTAGGGATAATTACACCTGAGATACAGACAGAATGTGAGACGACTAGGGATAATTTTACTTTAGATGCAGGAAGAATGTGAGACCACTAGGGATAATTATACCTGGGATACAGACAGAATGTGAGACCACTAGGGATAATTATACCCGAGATACAGTAGGAATGTGAGATCACTAGGGATAATTCTACCTGAGATACAGACAGAATGTGAGACCACTAGGGATAATTATACCCGAGATACAGACAGAATGTGAGGCCACTAGGGATAATTATACATGAGATACAGACATAATGAGAGACCACTAGGGATAATTATACCCGAGATACAGACAGAATGTGAGACCACTAGGGATAATTATACATGAGATACAGACATAATGAGAGACCACTAGGGATAATTATACCTGAGATACAGACATAATGTGAGACCACTAGGGATAATTATACCTGAGATACAGACATAATGTGAGACCACTAGGGATAATTATACATGAGATACAGACATAATGTGAGACCACTAGGGATAATTATACCTGAGATACAGACATAATGTGAGACCACTAGGGATAATTATACCCGAGATACAGTCATAATGTGAGACCAATAGGGATAATTATACCTGAGATACAGACAGAACGTGAGACCACTAGGGATAAATATACCCGAGATACAGTCATAATGTGAGACCAATAGGGATAATTATACCTGAGATACAGACATAATGTGAGACCACTAGGGATAATTATACCCGAGATACAGACATAATGAGAGACCGATAGGGATAATTATACATGAGATACAGACAGAATGGGAGACCGATAAGGATAATTATACATGAGATACAGACATAATGTGAGACCACTAGGGATAATTATACATGAGATACAGACATAATGAGAGACCACTAGGGATAATTATACCCGAGATACAGACAGAATGTGAGACCACTAGGGATAATTATACCCGAGATACAGTCATAATGTGAGACCAATAGGGATAATTATACCTGAGATACAGACATAATGTGAGACCACTAGGGATAATTATACCCGAGATACAGACATAATGAGAGACCGATAGGGATAATTATACATGAGATACAGACAGAATGGGAGACCGATAAGGATAATTATACATGAGATACAGACATAATGTGAGACCACTAGGGATAATTATACCTGAGATACAGACAGAATGTTAGACCACTAGGGATAATTATACCTGAGATACAGACAGAATGTTAGACCACTAGGGATAATTATACTGTATATACAGACAGAATGTGAGACCACTAGGGATAATTATACCTGAGATACAGACAGAATGTTAGACCACTAGGGATAATTATACCTGAGATACAGACAGAATGTTAGACCACTAGGGATACTTATACCGTATTTACAGACAGAATGTGAGACCACTAGGGATAATTATACATGAGATACAGACAGAATGTGAGACCACTAGGGATAATTATACCGTATTTACAGACAGAATGTGAGACCACTAGGGATAATTATACCGTATTTACAGACAGAATGTGAGACCACTAGGGATAATTATACCCGAGATACAGACAGAATGTTAGACCACTAGGGATAATTATACCTGAGATACAGACAGAATGTTAGACCACTAGGGATAATTATACCGTATTTACAGACAGAATGTGAGACCACTAGGGATAATTATACCGTATTTACAGACAGAATGTGAGACCACTAGGGATAATTATACCGTATTTACAGACAGAATGTGAGACCACTAGGGATAATTATACCCGAGATACAGACAGAATGTTAGACCACTAGGGATAATTATACCTGAGATACAGACAGAATGTTAGACCACTAGGGATAATTATACTGTATATACAGACAGAATGTGAGACCACTAGGGATAATTATACCTGAGATACAGACAGAATGTTAGACCACTAGGGATAATTATACCTGAGATACAGACAGAATGTTAGACCACTAGGGATAATTATACCGTATTTACAGACAGAATGTGAGACCACTAGGAATAATTTTATCTGAGATACAGACAGAATGTGAGACCACTAGGGATAATTATACCGTATTTACAGACAGAATGTGAGACCACTAGGGATAATTATACCGTATTTACAGACAGAATGTGAGACCACTAGGGATAATTATACCGTATATACAGACAGAATGTGAGACCACTAGGGATAATTATACCTGAGATACAGACAGAATGTGAGACCACTAGGGATAATTATACCTGAGATACAGACAGAATGTGAGACCACTAGGGATAATTATACCGTATATACAGACAGAATGTGAGACCACTAGGGATAATTATACCTGAGATACAGACAGAATGTGAGACCACTAGGGATAATTATACCTGAGATACAGACAGAATGTGAGACCACTAGGGATAATTATACTGTATATACAGACAGAATGTGAGACCACTAGGGATAATTATACCTGAGATACAGACAGAATGTGAGACCACTAGGGATAATTATACTGTATATACAGACAGAATGTGAGACCACTATGGATAATTATACCTGAGATACAGACAGAATGTGAGACCACTAGGGATAATTATACCTGAGATACAGACAGAATGTGAGACCACTAGGGATAATTATACTGTATATACTGACAGAATGTGAGACCACTAGGGATAATTATACCTGAGATACAGACAGAATGTGAGACCACTAGGGATAATTATACTGTATATACAGACAGAATGTGAGACCACTAGGGATAATTATACCTGAGATACAAACAGAATGTGAGACCACTAGGGATAATTATACCTGAGATACAGACAGAATGTGAGACCACTAGGGATAATTATACCCGAGATACAGACATAAAGTGAGACCACTAGGGATAATTTTATCTGAGATACAGACAGAATGTGAGACCACTAGGGATAATTTTATCTGAGATACAGACATAATGTTAGACCACTAGGGATAATTATACCGTATTTACAGACAGAATGTGAGACCACTAGGGATAATTATACTGTATATACAGACAGAATGTGAGACCACTAGGGATAATTATACTGTATTTACAGACAGAATGTGAGACCACTTGGGATAATTATACCTGAGATACAGACAGAATTTGAGACCACTAGGGATAATTATACCCGAGATACAGACAGAATGTGAGACCTGAGATACAGACATAATATGAGATCACTAGGGATACTTTTACCTGAGATATCGACGGATGAGACCACCTATGATTTGTGAAGTTATAATACGCCCATATTGTTAATTACATGCATTGAACCTGTCGGTATTAGTAAAATGTATGGTGAAAAGGTTTCGTCCAAACGCATACATTTAATGTGCGCCTAACCAAACCATGCGTAACTTTAGATATTTACGATAGTTTTACTCAACATAGATAATGCAGTTGTATGTAACAACACCACTATAGTATACTTGCTGTTGTTTGAGGAGGTGATGCTTCCGACATTTAGAACATAGTTTGGTTCTGACAGTGAAAATGGACTCAACACTTCATAGGCCGTTGTTCCATTAGCGGTCATCAAATCTATACGTAACTCATTCTCAGTTTGTGACGTCATTTCTTCTGTATAGTTAAGCCCTGTTAAAATGAATTCTTGGTTTCAATTTTGAGTTCGTTTACAAGTGACTGACAATAAAACTGTATATTTAGCTACCAACATATGATCTTATACGTCAAACATATCGGTCCACACCTAACATTACTCCTTCAATTTGAGGTACGTATCAATATGAAATTGATCATCAAAGGGACTGCCTCACGTATTGGTGTATTGCAAAAATAAAATAAAATGGTCAACTATCTGCGTAATTTTGGTATAGTTGCCTGTATATCCCATTAAACACCACACTGACATAAAAAATAACTTGAGAAACTTCGGCATTTAGTAGTTATTTAGTATTTTGACATCAAAAATTCTATAGGGTATTAATACCCTATAGAATTAACACTACTATTACTTAAAGTGCCTGAAATTTGTTTGCATTTGATATAAACGAATCGAAAAACAACCAAATACCTCACTGATGTGTACGCTGTAGTTTGTTACAGTTCGATCACGTGTGAATTACATAATTCACAAAGCATGTTGGAAGGAAACTTAGCGTGTTTTTTTTCAAGAATAAAATATTCAGTGGCCGATATCGAGAGTGGTTAAAATTGCTTATTTGCATCAAATATTTCATAAAGCAACCGTCAGTGGCTTTCTATTACATCAATACTTGGTAAGGTTGAAAAATCACGATATACAAAATGTTTAGCCCAATCTGTGAAGCAGCACCTTTAAATAGGAGATAATGTATAGATAAATGGGTCTATATATGCGTACCTAACCAAAACTCTTTTTGTAAATCACCAAAGCCATGTTCATACTGACCGAATTTCTGTAGAAATCAACCGAACCATCATATCTGTTCTGAAACACCTGAATAGAAATATGCACATACTATAGAAAACACATAGTAACTTATTATATCAACAAACAAACTGGAATGCCATTTGTATGCAGGTCGTTCACAATGAATGGTTAGCTTTCCTAAAAAGTCAACTACATGTATTAGTACATTTTTTACTTTATACATGTATAACTTAACATAATATATGATATACAGTTATACACGGACGGTCAGTGACCTATTGAAATGCAGAAGAAGCATCACGAGTTGTAGTTTTATGCATGAGTCAACATTGTCTACTGTATGCAATTATACGGTATGTTGACGGAATTATCAGCTCACTAAGGGGGCTATTATTTACCAAGATCAGTCATCGCCAGGCCCCGTGTTCACAAAGAATTGGTTATCAGGATCAGGCTCTAGTTCCATTTTTTTATTTAAAAAACAGAAAATGTGTTGATAGAAAGATTACTTCTTTTAAGCAGAGGAAACAATATTGGTATCTCCTTAAATTTTAAAGACAAATAAATAAGTTTTAATGCATAGTTATAGAAATATTGTGCTTTATAAATTGAAGCTGGATTTTCGAGCTTGATCCTGAATGTCTCAAATCAGTTTCGGTCTCAAGTACAATTAATCTATTTATAGGAAAGTGAAAGTTTTTAAGGGTCGTAATCTGTTATCTAGAAACTGTTTTGATATTCTGTAACTGTTAAGGAACATATCATTTTATAACTGTACATACTATTTGAAAAAAATAGCAAAAACAGAATGGAGCTTGAGCCTGATCCTGAAAACTGATTCTTTGTGAACACGGGACCTGAAGTATAACTTTGACTACAACTATTGTATATAGTTGTACATGTATTGTACATGTACTATTACTATTTTTCTTTTTAATAAATATAACACAATGTAATATTTAGTACGCACAACAAACAAGTCATCAAGACGGTAGTATAACTTATATAACCGGTACATTATAATTTATTATTTGCTTTCAATGGATTATGGAGATTTTTCAGTGAAATAAACAGTGAAAATAACAGTGAAATTACCACTTTGTTATTTTCACTGTTTTAGAAGCTGGTTCCAGTATCATGTAGAAAAAGAAACGTAACGTCAACGGCGCCGGGCTTTAAAATATGCGTTACGTCATCATGACGTCATAATTATCACGTCGTGACGTTCTAATTTCGACGTGATTTTTCCAATTAACCTAATTACGGCACATATTTAAGAGGAATTGAGGCATATAATAAACAGAAAATTTGTTCATTTTTGGTGTAAGATCAATTTTATTTCACTCGTGATCACAGAAAATTACATTTTCACTCGTGGCTACGCCACTCGTGAAAATATTGATTTTCTGTGATTACTCGGTGAAATAAAATTCGATCTTACACCAAAATCAACAAATATCCTCTATATAATGTACCGATGCATTCATTACAGCATTTACTTTTGCTGTACATCATAGACATTAACAACTAAGCAGAGAACATGATACATAATGTTATCATTATTATACCGTCCATCCTCCGCCGTCAGTAGTCATATCACAATACACTTGTATAGTACGACTTGTGTTCCATAATACAACCTCGTACACTCCATCTGGTGCATCAGGATTATGTAGTTTTATATCGAAACAATCAGCTACAATATACGGTTTGAACATATCGCTGGCTTAGAATTAGAAGGTCATAGGAACTACTTATGACATTATAAGACTCGTGCATATTTAAAATCTGCATCTCAATGTGCTTCTAATGAGCCTAATGTCATGAAAATCGGAACTGGTCATGTTGAACAAACTGAACAGTTTGTTTTGCCATAAGTAATGACTAGATTTCTGACAGTTTTTTCTTGTTTTTCAAAATATTCATTTCGTACTAACGACCTCCTAATTCTAAGCCAGCGATATCAAAAATACAAATCAAAAATCGAATAGCTGATTCGAACATCCTCTCCGTGTGGATATACTAGTAGTTAATTAAAGCAATTATTAATAACAATGTATGTCTTCATCAGTTGTAATAAAGCGCATGCGCCACACGTTTTCAAGACAAAGACGATAAAACGTGAAGACTTATACCCACTCATGTGCCAAATTAAAGTTCACAAAATACAAAATTCGCAAATATTTTTGGTTAATTTATTCAGCTAAAACAATATAACAAAGGTAAAATACGTAATATCTGACTGTATTAACTATCATTAAGTAGAATAATTAATTCCTGACAACACTGTTATACATGTAACTTATCTATACGGTACATTCTCGGTTGCTAAGCGATTCTAGAACACAACTACAAATGTACGACCAATCCACTTGATAATGTTGCCATGGTAACACAAAACAATCAACAATTCTTATTTAAAGTTATCTATAAAAACAACACATTGTAACTTTCAGTAAAGTTTATTTGAAGAAAATCTGAATTAAATGATGAAAATAACAAGGATTTGAATTTTGTTTTCATGTTTCTTACCAAAAAAATGACAAAATTTACATTGGAGTCAATGGGAACCAAATTTTTTGTTGTAGTACTTTCAGTTTTAAAAAATTACCATTTGACAACCTGACATCATAATAGCAAATGAACTAGACTTAAATGAAGAACATTCATTCCTTTACAATTTTGTATGATATATCAATAAAATTATGAAAGTTTGTAACCATGGCAACCAGACTCATTCCGTAGGTCATGAATTTTCATTCACATTCTAAAATTGCCTAGCAACCCGAAATGTAATACAGTGTACATACAATTTATTTTATCATAAGAATTTAATCATAATTAGATTATTCTAGCATATGTATCTCATTCTAACATAGTAGAATTCTCATAATCCTGTTATGCAATTTTAAATACAGAAAAACTGTCAAATTTTCAATGAAATTTGTACTTTGTGCACTTTAATTTGGTACATTTGTATTGATTAATACTAACATGTCTTATACATTTTGTTCATAAATTTTCGTCATATACAGTGTTTATCAAATACATGTAGGCAATATGGCGTCATTTAACGTTACATGTATTTGTGCCTCTGAGATTAAAGATGGAAACCAAGATGCAGATATGGCGTCAGGTACGCTACCTTCGTATTTAGTAGTGCTGTATAAAAGCGAAGTCAAGTTTAAATGTGTAAATTATCTCATTTGTCTTATTTTTGGTATAAAATCATATATCTTCCCTGGGAAGCATTCGGGTCCTGCACAAGATGCTGTATCGATCGTTTCTCCAGAACAATCTAACCCATTGTACTGAGGACTGGGATTTGTACAGGTACGAGTTCTGGTGTGGGTTCCCTCGCCGCAGCATTCACTCCACGTTGTCCAGTCAGAAAATCCTCCGTCAACTGAAATATAAATATACATTATAAACATGTCGTATCAAATCTAAAATGCATTGACTATCCAACGTCCGGACAGCAGTTATATTTATCATACCGCCTTACGCTACATATATACAGGGGGGCCCATTTCATAATATCTTAGCTAAGGTCGGGCATTTTCATATACGAGGGATGATCGATATATAACGAGAAATTGCTTATAACTATGCTAGTACGTGATATTTTCTAAAAATGTTTATGTGGTGATTAATACATACATTTGTATATCAGAAGAAAACGTACGAAATTTCAAAAATTATAATATCTTAGAAAGGTTCATAACACGGGAAATTGATCACACAGTCACTGAGACACTCTGACATAATTACTTGATCTACCTTACGGCAAGATCTGATGACGACCTATACGAGTTATCATGAATTGATATTCTGATTTAATAGTCTTAGAATTATACTGTTTACGATCAAAACATGCAATATCAAAATTCATAGTACCGTATCACCCAAAATTTATGAGAGTGTAATCAGTTATTTTGTACTTAACATTCATTACACAGAACCTTAAATGTAAGTACATGATCTTCCAAAGACGACCTATACGAGTTTCTATTTTAAGAAATCGGAATTTCCACTATCGCTATTTATATCTATTAATTATTCAGCCAATCATATAGCTCGTTACATTGGTGCTTCGGTCGTCTTCCAGACGAGGTTATTTCAATATCAATTAACGGTAAATTACAAATAAAACATTTTTCAACAACTTTAGGCTGCTTTTTTGGAGTCATCCTGATTAATTCGGCCATTGTAGAATTTGTAGTACAGATAATTTGATATTTATAAACGCACTGTATGGGCACTGCCATTACAAGTAGGCACGTATGATGCATGTGTTCTACTACCGTATATAAAAATAGAATCAAATCGCTTTCAGAATTCTGAAAGCAAAGCACCAATTGGCTAATGGTGACCTTCTAAAGGTCGTCGTCAGATCCTCATAGCGTAACGGGTGTAAGGATATGATTTTAATCAGATTGTCACTGAGGTGCAGTTTGTTTTTGATAAAGATTTCATTAATACTGATGTTATTTTCAGTGTATTTACATTATCAGAAACTAGAGAGCTTAGTCTTTAATTTGATATCAATATTTTAAAATTCCGTCTATAAATAAGAAATTAAACACATAGGGTGTGAAATCATTTTCATCTTTTCTTGTTTAGAATAGCATTGTCGTTTTATTGAATACACCTCAGTGATTGACTGGACACCGTCGTATTTATTTCATGGCATTTTCTTTGACTAGTTGATTAACTTGTTGATCAAATTCGATTGGATTTTGCATGGAGGTAGTTCTAACGATGTTGTTTATGAAGAAATCGAAAGCCTTTCTTGTTTTTGATACAATGAGAATCTGACCACTTTCGTACAAATGCACAAAAGATAACATAGAATTAATAAAATAATTTCATTTTTACTCTTTATCAATGATATAGTTACCTGTGGTTGGAACATGTTTGCCGACCTATGAAACCGATAGGCGGGGCAACGTCGTTTTTGCAAATTTTAACGTAATTCAGAATTTAACTATGATCACTTTGACGATCATATTCATTGGGTCCTACTGTATTAATTTTTAAAACCTTTTCAGATTATCCGCCTTCAATGTATATAAGTCTTCGCCAATGCGATACCAAATTGAAAGAAGTCTCGCGATAGCCGACCTGAGGAGTTTCGTCAAGAACAGCCAACATTTTCGTGCGTAGTTCTGACGTCGTCATCACGTTACGCCCACATTACGTTAGATCACTAGCCCTTTTCCAGTCCATTTTAATATGTTTTTATGTACATATATATCGAAGCTTTTGACATGACATACATGTAATTACGACATGATTACTGAATATCATGCACAATTTCAATACTACTAACGATTACATTTGTACTTGTTTTCTTCAAAAAAAACTTTTCAATGATAATATGTTGTCGTTCGTCATTTTTGCTATCACGGAACGATAACACGTGTGTGTCGTAACGAATGACAAAACAACCCGTGAATGACGTCAACATCAGTAAGGCGAGTCTTAGGTGACCCCAGGTACCACTTTCATCACATTGCTATTAGTTACATGAACATTGTGAGGGTTTGCATTTGCGTGAAAATGGTAAAACATCCACATGGCCTAGTGAGGGTTACCTAAGCAACCATAAATTTCAGCTAGATGTCTCTTTAATCTTGAAAATTCAGGGAAACATTGCTCAATATAGGATACTTGTTCGTTTTGATTGAATATTGTTTATATCTCATCGTGTAGTGATAAAATTCAATATTTTCTTCAAGAGCGTGTAGCGCGAGTGAAAATATTAAAATTGTATTACTACTAGATGAGATATTAACCATATTCAATCAAAACAAACAAATATTCTATTGATTTAAGTATTATCTGGTGTCAAAACTGGTACTATGTATGCCAAATTACCACTGTGGTTAGGCTGCGTATGAATATGTTATTCGATTAATATTTTTCTATTTAAAATCCACCATCTTGGATTATGGTGACTATGTGAAAATATCTTTTTTGAGAATGTGGCATCAAATCATACATCAACTTGTAGGAAATGGTCTTACTAAGAATATAAAACCCCACATGACATGTTTCCATTCAGTAATAAAAAAGTTAGGGACAGTTTAGTGTTGAGTTTTTGGTAAAATTAAAGTAGTTCCTGCCAGGGGACTGAGCTTATATTAGTCTCATTGTAGGTGATAACCAGTGACTGATACAAGTTTTGTTTCATTGACAGAAATCCATATCTCATCAGTTAGTATTAAATACTGAATGTTATTACTTCCAGCTACAGTTTGAGTAAAATCGAAATAATTACAACAACATTTTAAGCGGTTTCTCGTTACATATTGAACATCCCTCGTACATGTATTAATGAGAGCGTACTAAAGGCCCGGCCACAACCCAACGTGTGTGAGATTAGCTCGTACGTCTTTCGGGAGGCTACGGCGGTTACGTTTTTCCGAAAAAGTTGGTAGAGAGTATTCATGTAGTACGTCAACGCACATTTCACACACGGTTGCACCTGGTCGTGGGTGACTACGTGCATCGTACGTGTCTTAAAGGGACTGCCTCACGTTTTTGTGTATTGTAACAATAAAATAAAATTGTCAAATATTAGCGTTATTTTGGTATATTTGCCTGGTTATGCCATAAACGACCACACTGACATATAAAATAACTTGCGAAACATCGGAATTTTGTAGTTATTCAGTATTTTTACATCAAAAAATCTATAGGGTATTAATACCCTATAGAATTATCACTACTATTACTTAAATTGCCTGAAATTTGTTCGCATTTGATGAAAAGGAATGGAAAAACGAACCAAACACCTCACTGATGTTTACGCTGTAGTTTGCTAATGTTACAGTTCGATCACGTGTGAATTACATAATTCACAAAGCATGTTGGAATGAAACTTAGCACTTTTTTCAAGAAAAAAATACTCAGTGGGTGATATTGAGAGTGGTTAAAATTGCTTAATTGCACCTAATCTTTCATAAAGCAACCGTCAGTGGCTTTCTATTACATCAATACTTGGTTAGGTTGGAAAATCACGATATACCAACATTTTGGCCAAATCTGTGAGGCAGCACCTCTAAAATGTATATTGTATTGCCAAATAATGATCGAAGTAAAAGGCAAGTGTGTTTTTTTAAACCACACGTTCCAAAACGTAGCTACGGATCGCCCTATATAATCTTACTTGGACATGGTTGGCCATGGCAATTTTGTGATTCTGTACTCGCTCCTGAACAGTCCTTCCCTCTACCCTGAAGACTGGAATGTGTACAGGTACGTGTTCTAGTCTGGGTTCCCGCACCACAAGTCTTTGAACATTCACTCCACTTTGTCCAATAAGAGAATCCACTATCGACTGAAATACAAACAAAGGCATTCTGACCGATAACGCATGTAACCATACGTAAACAGGAAATACTGTTAAATATCAAAACACTGAAATAGTAACTAACTCAAGTGTTTCAATTTTACCTTAATGTATTTGTACGAAGCTATTTTAGAACAAGTGGACCATGACGGCACTAGATCTCTCACCTGAGTGCCATGTCGACCTAAGTAAACATGTACAAGCCCAGCCCCTGGCTGCAATCATTTTATAACAAATCAATAAAGAAGATAGGAAAGTAGGAATTAAGTAGAGGGTCGCTCAAAGATTATTCCTGTGAATTCATATTGAAATCCAGCCAGCAGTTTCTGAGAAGAAGTTTTTTCAAAGTTTTCGATTAAGCCATATAGTGGAAATTAGTCCCGCCCTTAGCGTCGATGTTTTCAGCAATCAACATTAAAAATATGAGTTTGTAGAGGGTCAGCCAAGGAATATTCCTGTGGAATTATATTGAAATCGGGCAAGCAGTTTCTGAGAAGAATATTTTTGAAGTTATCTATATTGTCATATAATGGAAATTAGACCCTCCACTGTCGGCAATGTTTTTCAGGGAATCAACATGAAAATAAGGAAATTGGTTGAGGGTCACACAATATCGGTTGAGGGTCACACAATATCTGTGAAATTATTTTGAAATCGGAACTGAAATTTCTGAGGAGAAGATATTCAATGTTCTTATTGAGAAAACGAGCACCGCTCCCTGGGGGCCATGTTTTATTATGGAATCCTGATAATAATTATGAATCTTAAAGAGGACCATATCCTAGCATCATTCTAGTAAAGTTTAATCATAATTGACCAAGCAGTTTAGGATGAGACGTTGTTTGAATGAATTGTTGACGACGGCGACGGAAGACGGACGACAGACACGGACCAATCACATAAGCTCATCATGAGCACTTCGTGCGAGCTCAAGTGTAATAATTGACAAGTTTTTTCTTCTGCAGAATATTAATAAAAATTTAGTATGTAACCAAACGTAAACAGGAAAGACTGTTAAATATCAACACACTGAAATAATAATAATCTAATCACAACGGTGTTTCAATTTTACCTTAATATATTTCCACGAAGCTATTTTTAAAAAATGAATTCATATTTGATGGGTTTTTTTCTTCTGCAGAACATTAATCAAAACATAGTTTTAGAGGAACCCTCAATTTACGTATATAACATAGGGCAATATTCAATCTTGTAATGAAGTACCCTGGAGAAAATAACTATTGAAGCTTTTATTTAAAGTGACTTTTTTGTATCGCACAAACCCAAGAGCTCGGACAAGCCGACATAAATTATTCACAAACTATTTTAACAGTGAAAAACTGGTATAAGTAACATTTACTCACTCATTTTTGTTTCAATTGTTTTCATTGTGTCCATAGTGTGGTTCAATTGCCTTTCAAATCTTTTAATTTTTTTCAATACTTTCGAATCCTTCTTATTTATCAGTTTGTGTAGACTATCATGTTCTGCCACTTGATTGTCCATCGAAGTTTTACACTTGTGAATTACATCGTCAAACTTATTTTCGGATTCCGGCTTCATTTCTTCAAACTGTTTATTTAGTGAACTTATCTGATCCCTTAAACTGTTCTTAAGGACATTAAACTTTCCTTCGTAAACGGTCAATATATTTCTAACAAATAGTTTTTCTGCTGCTATAACTTTATGCACTCTTTCACCTTTAAACTTCATATTTCCTTTTTCGGTAACATCGGCAATTGCGGTGTTTAACTGTAATTGTAATTCTATAGTGTCCAAACGTTTATTCACTAAAGCTATGTTGGTTTTCATTTCATCTTTGAGGTCGTAAATGTTCATGGCAATGATGTCCATGTTATTGTTAATTCTATCACTTAGGGTTGAAAAAACTAGATCTCCAGACATTCCACTGTGTTCCTCTAAGGCATTGCACAAAATGATAACTACTGAATGCATTAATACTCGAAACAGTGTCATTTTGAATATACTGTTTGTACCTTAGTAATATTGAAAGTGATACGTTTTAATAAATTCAACAAATCCTTCATGAAACTTTCTATGATAACTGCTCAACGTCAGTTTCTTGTGAAAATGAATAACATACTATAATATTGCTTATTTATTCCAGGCAAAACTTGCAGACGCACAAGTTTTACAGTGTGTTGGATACATATTGCTCTAAGATAAATACCACGGCAGCATGGTTTTCACATTAATAGTTTACAAAAATTAGCACGTTTATACCAACTACAGGTACTATCTAGACAATCTTCCAGAAATCCTTGTCGTTTTTGGCACTCTTACAATGTTTACACATACCTGGTAAAGTCGTTGAAGCGTCCGCTGTATGTATTGAAAGTTGCGATTTTGTCAAACAGAATAATGGATACTTTTCTTTGGTCTATTTACAACGTCAAAAAGTTGGCATTTACATAAAAAAAACAACTAACTAGTTATCAACCGTTGTATAAATTGAAGTACGGGGGATGTCCGGACATTTGTAGACTGTATTGATGCAAAACAAACCATTGATACATTTATAGACGAAGTCTCCAAACTTTCCAGACATACTTTGTAATAGAAACTCGGACAGGGAAGGCAGCACTCAACTCAACCAGCCGAGCACAGAAATCATAATGTTGCGACAACACATACCACTACGACAAGGCACAATGTCCAACACATAACTGAACTAGAAAATGAACTGCCCAAGTCCCAGCTGTCAACAAACTGAATGAACTAGTTTCAGCAATCAAAAAGCTGAATGTCCTGGTATCAAAACAAACATAATGTCTTAATATAGTAAATTAACAGTTAAATTAGCTGTAGGAGGAAGTTAGTGTTATTGATGACGTCATACGAGCTTATTCCAGTTTAGTTATTATATGTAATTAACTGCCTTGATGGTAATATGTTAATTTAATTAAGGAACCATGCACTTTGTCATCCATATGTGGAAGGCGGTAAAAATCTTATAAAGGTGCACGTGTTTTGGCAGTATAACTTTATTTATTTATTAATATTTCTGCATGGAATTTGGTGTGTACCACAAAATAGGATTAATCAAGTGGGGTTTGTTTAAAACAAAAAATAATAATTCATTGAACCATGAAACATCAAAACACGTAGAATGTTCTAGAAATTGACGCGTATGTGCAAATTATTTTATGTATGGTCAATTGGAATTTAAAAATATATCGTCAAATTCAAAAAAACAAAAATGCGATTTTCACTCAAATGCATGGTGGCTATTAACTTTTAAAGGTGCTTATTGGCACATTTTGATTTTATGGTCAAGGGTAGGTAACCATGTCAGCTATTGAGATAGTTTGATAAATTGTCTTTTTGAGGCAAAAGTCGGCAATTCTTAACCTATATTGGGCTGTATTTTATCATTGTTTTCTTTATTTCTGTCTCCATGATAAGTACATACACTTGCAAACGAACTCTTACCAGCAAAGCGCTCACATAGCTACATTAACAAACGGACAAACGTGCGTTGAACACACGGTAAAATTGCGCGACATTAGCTTTTGGTGATGTCGTTATTTGTGTATTCTGTTTGTGAAAATTGTAATCAGATTGTAGTAGAATTAATTGAATTGTAATTCGGTTTATCCACGATACAGTATTTTCAAAATTTCAGCAAGATCAAACAGGTATTAACCGAGCTTTGGGTAAATGTATAATGCACACTTATAAGATTTGTTAAGTGTATGCTTATTATAAATATCCATTATTCGGCACATGGATGGTACGTTCTGTGTCTTTCTCTTGCTTGGGTGGCTAGTTTCGGTATGACTTTGAATGGTCGGTGTCTGTCTATTGCGTGGGTGGCTAGTTTCTGTATGACTTTAAATGGTCTGTGTCTGTCCCTTGTGTGGGTGGCTAGATTCTGTATGACTTTGAATGGTCTGTGTCTGTCCCTTGCTAGGGTGGCTAGTTTCTGTATGACTTTGAATGGTCTGTGTCTGTCCCTTGAGTGGGTGGCTAGTTGCTGTATGACTTTGAATGGTCTTAGTATTTCTCTTGCGTGGGTTGCTTGTTTCTGTGTGACTTTGATAGGTCTGTGTCTTTCACTTGCGTGGGTTGCTAGTTTCTGTGTGACTTTGAATGTTCTGTGTCTTTCACTTGCGTGGGTGGCTAGTTTCGTAAATATAAGTACTTGATCTTCCTAACGGCAAGATATGATGACGACCTATACGGGTTTCTATTTTCAGAAATCGGAATTTCCACTATCGCTATTTATATCTATTTATAATTCAGCCAATAAAAAAGCTTGTTACATTGGTACTTCGGTCGTCTTCCAGACGATGTTAATAAACGGTAAATTACAAATAAAACATTTGTAGTACAGATAATTTGATGTAAATGCACTGTTGATTATAACTCACATTGGCGCTGCCATTACAAATAGGTGCATAAGATGTACGTGTTTGTGATAACTACCGTATTTAAAAATAGAATCAAATCGCTTTCAATATTCTGAAAGCAAGGCGCTGATTGGCTAAGGGAAAAGGTCGCCTGGGGTGAACTTCTCCTGTAGGTCGTCGTCAGATCCTCACAGCGTAGTGGGTTTAAGGATATGATTTTAATCAGATTGTCACTGAGGTGCAGTTTGTTTTTAATAAACATTTCATTAATACTGATGTTATTTTAAATGTATTAACATAATCAGAAACTACAGAGCTTTGTCTTTTATTTGATATCAATATTTCAACAATCCATCCAAAAATAAGAAAATAAACACATAGGGTGTGAAATCATTTTTCTTTTTTCTTGTTTAGAATAGCATTGTCATTTCTACTGAATGCCCCTCAGTGACTGACTGGATACCGTGGTATAAATATCATGGCATAACTTTTTAACTAGTTGATCAATTTCGATTGGATTTTACATGGAGACAGTTCTAACGATGTTGTCTATGCATGTAATTACTTTATGAAGATATCAAAAGCCAATTATTGTTTTTGAGAATCTGACGACTTCAGTACAAATGCACCCAAGATAACAATAAATTAATGAAATGATTTCTTTCTACACTGTTTGAGAGTAATTGTAATTTTTTATTGTCCATTCGTTGATTGATCAAATCTTGGTTGGTTTTCATTTCGTACATTTGAATCGCCATGGTGTCCATAAAGTTATTAATTCTGTCACTCAAGATAGAGAAAACTTGATTACCTGACAATTTACTGTTTATCTCCAAGGTAAGACAATCAATGATTATCATCGAATGTACTAATACTTGAAACCGTGATATTCTGTATATTCTATTTAATCCTAATTAATATTGTTACTTATAAATAGTATTCCAAATAGTGCCTATATGCAAGAGTTATTAAACTTAAAACAGTATTTAACAAAACTCTCTATGACGACCGCTCATTTTCATTTTCTTGTGGAAATAAATTACATAATATATTTAAGATTCTATTTCGATTCTAAATACGATAATATCCCGCACTATTTAACTGCGCGCATTCCATTTTCACCCATTTGACATTGAACATAATTCCACGCTGAAATTGAGTGGCTTATTAGCTAGTACAATTACCTCCCTCGTTAATGAAAACGACCTTCTGAAGGAAATAAGACATTTTAAACATTGAAATAATTTTAATAACACGAGTATAGTGTATCAATTTCATGAAATCAAAAATATCAATGAATTGATTTTCAGAAGTTTTAATGAATCTTAATTTCGAGAGTATATTGGAGTTTCTAAAAATAGATGCATTATAGCCGTAGCACTGGATTCTCGTGCAACTCGCGATCCGTTGAAAATTTTACTATAAAGTTTACGTTACTTCATTCATAAATATGTCACGTGATACGGGGCGTAAATAGTAACAGCCAATTTGATACCATGTTTTATTGCGGTAATAATACACGCTCTGGTTTTCTCTATGTGTATATGGATTATATATAATTACTGTGCGCACGAACTATAGGTGTCTCATAAGTCGAATTGGCTGGCCCTTTCAATGGGGGTGACACAATAATAAACAAAAACTTTTCCTTTACCTTTTATTCCAGGAACAGTTGGAAATGTACACATTTTACAACATGATGGAAAAATATTGCTCTAAGATAGAAACTATGGCAGCTTGGTGTTCAAATTAATTGTTCACAAAAAACCTTTACACTTACACAAACTACAGGTATATCACGGAAAAGTTGACCTGATCCTGACCTTTATGCATAAATATATTCGTGCGTTGACTATATACATTTCCGTGAGCAAATCGTGCAATATCGGTCTTTTAGTTTTACGTTGGTATTACTTATCGAGCGTCTTCGTGATACTTCCCGCTTATGAAAACATACACCCGGGGTTATAAATATAGACAGCATATCTGCTGTTAAATTATGCCTATAGAAAGTCAAGGATCGTGTCAAAACATCGACTATACTATCTAGATAATACGTACGTCATGAAATACAAGTCGTTTTGGTACACTCATATTTCTTACACATACCTCGATGTAAAGAAGTTTATGGATTTAACGTTGCTAGTCGTTTGTATAGCAAAGAGAATTTGACATGCTCCTGACCTTTATGCATGAATATATTACAAGGTTCTTGCGTTGAAAATACAAATCGTGCAATATCAATCCTTTAGATTTGTGTGGGTATTAAACCTCGAGCGTCTTCGTGATACTCATTGCGTAAGAAACCTTACATATTGGGTTGTAAATATAGACACTAAATGAGCTGTGAAATTATGCTAATAAATGGTCGAGAGTTGTGTCAAATTCCCTGGACTATACGTGGTGAAAGGATGTTCTCAGTTTATATAAGGGTAGTTGAAGTTAAGGCAGGCACCTATTATCAGGATAAAGGTTTTGGCCTATTTAAAACATTATAGTTATCACACATGAGATGTAAATACATCATATATACATGTATAAATAAGGTTATATTAAATGTTTAAACTCGGTTATTCAGGATAGTCACCTGTTTACATAACATTGTGCACATACATATTGCAAGTTATCTTACTAATTACTTAATTTAACGGATAATAAAAGTAATGTATCAGTATGTGGCCTAGTGGACAAGGTATTGATTTCATTGCCTTTATATCCGTTTAAAATGTGACACGATCCTGACCTTTATGCATGAATATATTACAGGGTTCTTGCGTTGAATACTAGTATATAAATTTCCGTGAGCAAATCGTTCAAAATCGGTCCTTTAGATATGTGTTGGTATTGCACGTCGAGCGTCTTCGTCATACTCTCCGCTTATAAAAACACACAACCAAGATTATAAATATAGATAATAAATCAGCTGTGAAATTATGTTAATAGAAGTTCGAGAGTCGTGTCAAATTCTCTGGACTATACATGGTATAATTTAAAAGTTGCGTGAGTAGAGATAAACGGTGGTTATAAAATATTGATGAGATTTTTTTAAAAATCGAACGTTTTATGTTTATAACTTCCAATTAACATTATATATTATATGACGTTAGTATACCGTTACGTTCATGTTTTGCGAAACGACATTCTAGTTTGTTTCATGGAGTCGTAGGTAAAAGAAAAATAGTGTATCCCTCTGTACCCTCTACTTCCCGGTGTGACGTACTCTCCATTTAAGTTTGCCACATAACAATATCCGTACCACCACCCACCACGGCACTTCTTGGCACAATTAACACTGGTACTATCATCCACATCATAATCGTATGTACTGAATGCCATGCCATTGTGGTAAATAAACTGGTTACTGCTATAGGCCGCATCGACTGAAGCAATATAAAACATTGATAAATGTGCCTACTTGGTAACGAAGGATCTTCGGTTGTTAATGTCGTTATGTTAATCAAAGTACTGAAGTACTGATACTGGGGGAAATCGCAATTCTTGGTAATATTTTCACCTTTAATGATAATGAATTTCAAAAAAGGTATGAATAATTATTGTGACAAGGTTTCTGAGTTGCAATAGCAACTGACTCATTTAAATCATACCACAACGGATCCTTCATAATACTAGAACTCATGAAGGCAACATACCCTGGTTCTAAGTAATACATGTATATCACAGTGTGTGTTCGATTCACCGTGATTTCCGTGTTTTACTCACGTTATAAGATGCTGGTTAAATGAATTATCAAACATCGAATGTGCCCGTCGACATCAACACTTACCATATTGCAGGTCAGACTCGCGTAATGAATAGATAAAAACATTTAAGTGTGTTAAAACGTTTCCGCGCGAATTATTCTGATGGTAGTAAGAAATAGGATAGTGAATGAATGGGCGCAGTAAAATAATCAAAGTACTGAAGTACTGAAGTACTGTTACTGGGGGAAATCGCAATTCTGGGTATTAAAGAGTTTCACGTTTAATGGTACTGAATTTTAAAACAAATGCTAATATTGTGACAAGGTTTCTGAAACGCGATAGCAGCTGAATCATTCTAATCACACCTCAACGGACCCATCACAATACTATAGTGCGTCCAAGATATGATGGCACAATAACATTGCGTAAACGTCACTGGTTGGATTAGTCCATATCAAAACTTATTTAATTTAAGAAAGTAGGACGTTGTGTTTATTATATAGCCTAGTGGTAACGTTTCTAATCTCAACACAGACGCTCCGGGTTCGAATCCCATTAGAATCTTTTTTTTTTTTTTTTTTCGCGAATTATTTTTTCGCACACTTCACGAAACTGTATTTGTATTTGTGGGTGTATTCCTTACAACCAGATAACCTGTGTAAACTGCACACTATTAAATAGAACTATGGCTAAACGTATCGTTTAAACGCAGCAAGGGCGATACATTGTGTCTAGTGTATTAGACTGCTGCACTCTAGAGGCATCAATAGAACTGCCAGTGATCCCGTTGTCCTGTCCGAGGAAACAAACTACTGCGACGACAGGGGTATCAGAAAGGACAGTTTCGCACTTTAATGCGACGAAATTGCACAACGTTGTAAATCAAGAAGTAACAAAATCTCACTGGATTCTTTTGATGATGATGATAATGGCAGTGATAATGACGAGGCGGATGGTGATAGTGATGATGATTTTGGAGATTTCTAAAATGATTCTGTCACAAACACTGCTGATGAACAATGTTTATTCATATAATTTACATAAACATGCAAACGTACAGACTATTTATTTATAATTGAGTGTTCTAGATAAATATAATAAAATATTATCTAATAAATATACAGAATAGAGTAGGTATACGAATGAAAAAAGTGTAACAAGATAATCAACGTGTAACGGGGTATACTAAGAAAAAAAGTTTACTAGAACTGAAGAATATAAATCATTACCAAAAAATGCGCAAAAGTGAGACTTGCACCAGTAACCTCCATCCACAATATTATTGTATTTTAAACGCCTTACCAACTGAGCTAACGAGGCACATGTAAAATCGTCTCATATATTGGCTCATATTGCGAAAATGTAATACAAAACAAGCGTTTATTGACCATGACTGTAAATAAGCACCCCTTTCTGTTGAAAATGAACCCAGCGGCTAATTAGCATGTGTTAATGTTATTGTGCCATCATATCTTGGCCGCACTATAGAACTCATGAAGGCAATACACCTGCTGTAGTTCTAAGTAAAATGTCACAATGTGTGTTCGATTCAAACGTGTTTCATCGTGTTTTTCGTTTTTCACTGACATAGCTTCATAAGTTTCTCGTTAAATGAATTATCAAACATCGAATGTACCTGCGGACATCAAGATGTAACAGTCCTGATATATATTTTTGCAGGTCAGACTCGCGTAATAAATAGAATAAAAACATTTAATTAAACGTTTCCGTGCAAATTATTTTGATGGTAGTAAACCAAAAGAGTGCAAGAAATGGGGTAGGGCATCAATGGGCGCAAGAAAATATAAGCTAGCGTCTAAAAACTACACAAAGTCATAATTCCACAACTCTTCAGCTGCATAATTATGTAAATAATTAACCATATGATACGATTCGCGAGAACGAATAAGATAGGGGTCGAAACACAAAAGATGATATGGTCTGGATTTTCGACGGGAAATTGTATACACAGCAGCGCACGGAGAAGGGTTAGCCTAACGACAGAAGCAAACTATTCAAGTTAGCTGATGATTTATGGCAATTTAATGGACTAAACGTCGATCAATACTATTAACACGTGCGCAAGAAAATTAAAAAAACTAGGAACTAAAAACTGCGTTCACAGAGTCCTTATTCCATAATTATTCCTGGTTACGAACTAGATATAGTACGAATAGTGCGAACGAATAAGATGGGGACGAAACATAAATAACTCAAATGGTCTCGACTTTCGTCGGGAAAATTTATGTAACAGCGCTGGGAAAAGGGTTGTTCTAACGGTATATCCAAACTATTTAGCTGAAAATCTCTGGTAAGGTAAAGGACGAAACGTGGATTAATACTATCAACAAATGCAAAATATTGTAAATAGTAAAGAACAAGCAGACGTTAGATTAGGAGTTTCTAGCTAAACTATACTATGAATGTTAAAACCACGAATTATGTTAAGTTCGTCTGCTCAACGGGTTACTTTTGACAGTGACATTTTTATCGCCCCTCAAAAGTCATTAGTCATTTTACAGCGCGCAGGAATTTATTCGCACAAATACACTTTCTCATCCAAATAAGCTTTCAAAAAGTTCACACAATACGAACAAATAAAAAAATTAAATTGTTGAAAACAAACGTTCTCATAAATGGTCGAAAAATTATGATATTGGTTGAGATTTGCAGGCACTTCTTTCTTGCTCGGATGAATTGGTCGTGGAGAAATTACATCGTTAAAATCGTAGTGATTTCAGGATTGTATACAGTAAAAATCCAGTGTCTAAAAACTACACAAAGTCATAATTCCACAACTCTTCAGTTGCAAATATAAATTATAAAACAACCGAGAGGGTATGATAAGCGAGAACCAATAAAACATGTGTCGAAACGTAAATACGCGTTATGGTCTAGACTTTCGGTGGGAAAATTGTATACACAGCTCGGCGCTCTGACAAGAGTAAATAACGTTAGATGCAAACTATTTTGCTGATGATCTGTGGTAACTTAATGGTTAAAACGTCGATCAATATTATTTACATGGGCGCAAGAAAATGATAAACCAAAGCACCGAGAGTGCTGATGGGAGGCGATCTGGTTGCTGCTACTAAAGCTTAAACCGACTTTACACGTTTAATGTTCGTTTTCTTACTGCCGATCTTGTATTGAATGCCAAAATAGGCAAATGTGACTATATAGGCATGTCTATCTCAGTAATCCCTATTTGTACAGTCTTAAAGTACACACTGTCAGATAGCTTATATTATACCCTAGCAGATTTTGTAAGATTGGACATCTTGACTGTCTTAGATTTTTATTAAACAACTTTTTTTAAATTAAATTTCAAGTTAAATTATGTAATATTATGTAATATGTTATGATAGATGCATTTGTTATATGTAATGCAATTTTTTATAGTTTGACAAGTAGAAATGGTTTTAAGAAACCAAACACTTTATTTTGTGTGAAAATACATTAAAATAAAGAAGTTATTAAGATTTTAGTTTTGGCATTGTATATTGACAAGGTGCTTCTGATTAAGGTAGTTGCCACCCTCCACCGACTATATCGAAACACCTTAAATTTTATAACCCCATGCCAGAATTGAATGAAACTTGCAGAGTTTGTCAGCCATGTTCTATATTTGATCTGATTTAAATTGCATGATTTTATAGATAAAAAGTTGATCAAATAGGCCTAAGACTACAATAAATAGATTCGGGTTACCCAAAATACGGAAGTGCCTACACAGAAAATAGTTCCCCTGATTAATGGTGAGTATTGGTTGAAAGTTGAATGATCACTATGCAAACAAATGAAATTAATACAATCAATATAAACAAATTTTCTTTAAATTTGTTGAAAATGACGACATTTGTTTATATTTGCTGGAACTAGTTTCTTGCTCGGATGGATTGGTTGTGGAGAAATTACATCGTTAAAATCATAGTGATTTCTGAGATGGTATGTAATACGAATACTGAGATTCCCCCAGTAAAAATCGCGTTCTTCGCGCAACACGTGGCTAAAACGTTTATCACATGACAGACCATGTATAATTTCACACATGATTTTTGGATTGTTAAATAAATTACTGAAAACAAACGTGTACAAAAATATCATCAAAGTATGTCCAAAGTTTAAAGTTCTTTTGATTTGAAAAGGGACCCAGTAGAAAATTGGCAGAGTATTACTAAACTGATTGATATTGAACTATTCCAATCAATGCTGCCATTAACGCAACTAGCGTACGACGTGTTTTGGAGCTTCAAATGTAATGATTAATTTAACGCGATGTGCCTACTACTAGTGGTACTACATGTAGGCATATCGCGCTTAATTAACCATTGTAAGATCCAAACGTTCAAAATATTAAACAACCTAACATGTACGCAGGTGCAATAAAGTGGTACGAATTACAGTCACAACATTCTATATATAGCAGTGCCATTAAATGTATGCCATTAAAAACGTGTTACACACAGCGCACGACTCACGTACATTTTTGTAGGGTTAACGCTTGCTTTTTCGTGCTATAACACCTGCAGAGTCCCGAGGGACGGTTGGTGCCCAAGCCCGTCAGGGCGAGGGCACCAACGCTCCCGAGGGGTTCTACAGATGTTATAGCACGAAAAAGCATGCGTAAACGCTATTATAGCATACAAAACATCTATTTATGCGTTTGTATTTCGAAATTATTACATTTTGGCGGTTGATTTTGTGGCGACGTCGCGTAAACAAACGTAACGTCGCGAAAACAAACGTTACGTCATAATAGTTTTTGTTATGAGCGTCGACTTCCGGTATCGGCAAATACCAAGAAAACATGGATAATGTGGGTTTGTTTATATGTATTATTTAAATCTTAAAGTAAATTAATTAACAGTTACAAATAAAATGGGAATTGCAGATCATAAGACGCTGTAAAATCGTTTATTTTCATCGGTGAGACCCTGGAATGAGCCGAGGGGTTCTACAGATGTTATAGCACGAAAAAGCATGCGTAAACGCTATTATAGCATACAAAACATCTATTTATGCGTTTGTATTTCGAAATTATTACATTTTGGCGGTTGATTTTGTGGCGACGTCGCGTAAACAAACGTAACGTCGCGAAAACAAACGTTACGTCATAATAGTTTTTGTTATGAGCGTCGACTTCCGGTATCGGCAAATACCAAGAAAACATGGATAATGTGGGTTTGTTTATATGTATTATTTAAATCTTAAAGTAAATTAATTAACAGTTACAAATAAAATGGGAATTGCAGATCATAAGACGCTGTAAAATCGTTTATTTTCATCGGTGAGACCCTGGAATGAGCATACGTAAAACTGGACGTTAACAGCGCGTTCTCGCGTGAATCTTTATGTAAACGCATGGTTTTCGTCCCGTTAACGTATGGGCAAAATCACCGTTTTTATGCTATAATAAATTATAGTTAACGAAATAATAATAGCTGTGGCTAATCCATTGTTACATTATTCATTATATCTCAACACCACTAAAGTATACTTACTGTTGTATGACGATGTGGTGTTTCCCACATTTAGAACATAGTTTGATGCCGACACTGAAAATGGACTCATCACTTCGTATACTGTGGTTCCATCGGCGGCCATCAAATCAATACGTAGTTCATACTCATACTCAGTTTGTGACGTCATTTCTTGTATGTAGTCAAGTCCTGTAAAAGTTAATTAAACATGTGAACTCAAATAGCTGACATACATTACAAATCTGTCAACATACAGATAAAAACAACTGTAAGTATTTTATTCGTTGATCGATTTTAACGAGACATCTACGTCGCTCAAGCCGATAATGAATACTATCCACGCGACTAATTATTTTCGTGCAAAAGGGTTTTGCCCGAAAACGACTCAACTGCTATTCACATTATGATACATGATAACAGGCTACGTGTTTTCATCACATTTCAACAAATGTCTTAGATGTACACTAGGAATATCGCCCTAATTCCGAGAAAGTCCAAATTCCGGTTACATGGTTTCTCGAGAGTTACGGTGACGTTATATATGCGCTTCTAGGTAAATATTAATGATTTTAATGTCCGACGAAAACAAAATAATTAAAATTGACCTGCATGGTACCCGGATATTTCCTTGACATTTTCAAACCGGACGTAAAGAAATATACACAGAATATTGCTAGATTTACTTCACTCGGCATGATGTCAACAGAATGAGTTCCCTCTTCAAAAATAGCAGACTAAAAAGAGTATATTAAGTCAGACAGGGAAGGCAGCACTCAACTTAACCAGCCGAGCACAGAAAACATTAAAAACACACAAAGCACAATGCCCAACTAAACAAGCGCAGATCCGCCCAAGTCCAAGCTGTCGAAAAGTATAATAAATTATAACTAGCTGAATGACCCAGTAGAAAAGATACAGCAACCAAAAGGCGGAATGCCTACGCTGAATGACCTAGTAACAACAGTAAAACTGCTGAACTACATAGTTTAACTTGACTGCATTGATAATTTTTGTCAACCATTCTTGAATATTTTTGCAACTACAATACAGGATTATGCAATTTGCTGGGAATGGATAGTTCTATCACAGTTTGTGTAGTTTCTTGTAGAATATGTTTGTTTTGTGCAATTTTTCGCAAATTGATGCGTATCCCACAGGAATTTGGTCCTTCGAGGAAACAATGCTCAGACACGATTAGTAACCAGAAAGTGTGGAGAAAAATCAACCAGAAACCGATCTGAAACCGATCAGAAACCAATCAGAAACCAATCAGAAACCATCAGAAACCGTCAGAAACTAATAAAAACCATTAGAAACCAATCAGTAACCAATCAGAAACCAATCAGATACCAATCAGACACCAATCAGAAACTAATCAGAAACCATTAGAAACCAATCAGATACCAATCAGATAAGAATCAGAAACCAATCAGAAAGCAATCAGAAGCCAATCAGTAGCCAATCAGAAACCATTAGAAACCAATCAAAAACCAATCAGAAAACATTAGAAACCAATCAGAAACTAATCAAAAACCAATCACATACCAATCACATACCATCAGAAACCAATCAGAAACCATCAGAAACCATCAGAAACTAATCAGAAACGATCAGAAACAAATCAGAAACCATTAGAAACCAATCAGATACCATTCAGAAACCATTCAGATACCAATCAGATATCAATCAGAAACCAATCAGATACCATCAGAAAAACAATCAGATGCCAATCAGATGCCAATCAGAAACTATCAGAAACTAATAAAAAAAACATTAGAAACCATTCAGAAACCATCAGAAACCATTTTAAACCAATCGGAAACCAATCAGAAAACAATCAGAAACATCAGAAACCAATCAGAAACCATCAGTTACCGTTAGAAACCAATCAGAAACCATTAGAAACCAATCAGAAACCAGTAAGAAACCAGTCAGAAACCATCAAAAATCAATCAGAAACCATCAAAATCAGTATGACAGAAAGTCGAGATGGGTTAGGTGTATTCTACTGAGGAAGCAATCAACGTTAACTGGACTGGAATCCATAGGGACGCATATAATGTGGTCGACATGTTGTCACTGGAGGACGATCTCAAACACCTTAGACTATAATAGGGTCGAAAAGGATTGCCAGGGATCGCTGTAGCTAAGCAAGTAAGTAAGTCAGTACGTTTGTAAGGAAGCAAGCAAGTATTTAAAGTAAAGTAAAGTAAGTAGAATATTTATATAAACGTAAAAAAATAAATCAACACGTGTGTTCATGTGCACATACGCACCTAACCAAAATTCCGTACTAAAATCACCAAAGCCATGTTCATATTGACTGTAATTCCTGTAGAAATTAACGGAACCATCATATCTGTTCTGAAACACCTGAATTGAAATAAGCACATAACATAGAACACAAACATGAATGATATTTCGCCGGTATGCAACTATTAAAAAAACGTAACAACATGTTGACAAATACAAAAAACCGTAAGACAAAATATTTTGAAAAATACATTTTCACATGGAACACTTCAGATAAGATCGCGACGTTATTGTTTGGTGTAAAAGTGACACGCTGTAACGTAAAACTCGTTGTTTAGTAAGCGCGGTTAATCAAAGAGTCTCATACTGAAATATATTCAGAATTTTACTACTGTGTAGCTAATGCAATACGGTTTCTGTATAACGTAACATTACTTCTATCATAATATGTTCATTTGATAGCAACAGTTCGGGGGTTCTGTTTTATCAAAACATTTACCCGTGTGTAATGTTAATATAACAATCAACTGAAACATTGAAAACATATACCGTCCATCCTCCACCGTCGGTAGTCATATCACAATACACCTGTATAGTACGACTTGTCTTCCATAATACAACCTCATACACTCCATCTGGTGCATCAGGATTATGTAGATTTACACCGGAACAATCAGCTTAAATATAGGATTCAAACATATCATAAATACAATTAAAAAATCGAAAGACTGACTAGAACATCATATCAGTGTGGATATAGTTAATTAAAGCAAATTAATTAGTTAATAACAATGCATGTCTTCAACAGTTGTTGTGAAGCATGCGTCACACTTTTTCAAGACAAATATAACGTGAAGACTAAATTAATATTGACTTGTGTTTTACGTGTTCTTCATCAATCTTCGTAATGTGTGTATGAAATACATGTATGCAATATGGCGTCATTTGACGTGACATGTATTTGTTTATCATTATGACGTCAGATACGTTACCTTCGTATTTAGTAGTGCTGTATAAAAGCGATGTCAAGTTCAAATGTGTAAATTATCTTATTTTTTGGTATAAAAGAATACATTGTAACAGGACGGAGGTCTCAACGATATTTACGTGCGGGCTAGACTTGTGGTCGGGGGGGGGGGGTGGACGTTAATCAATGTAGAAATACAACTATACATATTTAGTTGAAACAAATAGCAATTATATTCTAGACAAAGATATCTACTACAAAATAATCGCGATCTATAATATTATAATGTCAGTATGTTTATTTACATGTCCGCCATTCTTCAGAGTAATCCACCAAAGTCCGTAAAACGTCTTAGGTAGATCTAGAGTTGTACTGTATTCCGTAGGAAGATCTACTGTAGGTCTTCTTAGTATGAATTTAATTTATAATGTAATATGAACTAATGCACAGCATAGTTTTAGCGGACCTACACTATTTGTTACATGCTCATCTAGTACTAGATTTTTTTGATAATACATAACTTTACAATAAATTGTTCGGTTACCAAGTTACAAACCTTGAGCCCGTTACCTAACCAATCCGTTTCCAAAAGGCGCTACCGAGCGCTTTCCTACGTCTATGCAACCTACCGACGCGGTCTGTTGCACAAGAAAACGCTCGATAGCGGTTTGATACGAATTATTGGGTACTAAGTAACGAAGGACGATACGAACCTGCTATCGTTTGTCAGTCCGAATGAACATTTGTCAGCCCGATCAAAATGAAAATATATCTGTCTGTGGATAATGCACGTTAATCAATTTGTTTAATTCTAGGTCTACTTAATTCAGGGGTAACTAATTTAAAAATGCATAATTAGATATAAACACAGATAACAACTGATTTCAAATAGGCCTAATTTGATATTTTACCTTTTTATACAGTAATGGGTTGCATGAGTATATCAGACAGTACTTTTGTTCGAGACAAAAGGCTATTTTCATTTCAATTAATCATATTACGATTAAATATCAAACATCTTTAATCTTAATCACCTTTTCATGTTAAATAAATCCTGTTGCAAATCGTTAAAACATAAAAGATATTCAGACGGAAAATTCCGGGATTTATTGTATCCAAAAACAACAACAACATGTTATTAGTTTTCGCGACCTTTATCCCGCGAATATTTTTACATTTTTTGACGATTTTGGAGGGAATTTTTATTACATCTCGGCGAGGAATTACGAAAATGCATTCGTTTTACTTTCTTACCAATAATCTGATAACCTCGAACTCTGACCAAATCACGTGACATGTGTTATCGTAAAGCGGATCGAAATGCACAGGCCTTACGGCCTGCGTAAAGTCCGCTATTAATACTATTTAATGGTAAGTTTTATTGTGAGTACTTGAAGATTCTATTTAATGTTGAAGTTTTGGATGTTGTCTGGCCGAAATCCGAAAGTGAAAAGCTGCCAGCTTCTGTGCGCTCACTCTTTTATATTTGCCGCGCCTTGATACTTAAGAACAAAAGAGCGGTGACGTGTGAAGTATCAACCAATCATATTGAAGCCGCCTTCTTTGCCTATGTTCTATTTCACCAATCAGCGGGCTTTCGGAATTCCCAAACAATGCGGCCTTACGCCGTACAAGAAATTAGATCCGAACATACGATCCGCTCAGCTACTATTGAATTCATGGAATGTATTCCGCCGTTATATGTATAAAATATGAGCTTTCAATTAATAAAAAGGTATTATAATGACTATGGCGATCCATAAGGACGTATGCAGAGAGTACTGGTCGTGCAGCGCCCCCTTCGATTGTATCAATGGTGACGACAAGGAATCCCCATGACGTGACATACATGTACTTCTATAAATAGTAACAAGTAATCTCTGCATACTGCAAACGTGTGTGTGAACTGTGTTCCTCTTGATTTACCAAGTATGGAAGTATTATCAACTGTGAATCTGTAAGTGATGAATGCTTAATCAATCATTAGATCGTGCCACCTTGCGATGTAAATTCCTGCAATGGTTTTGACGTTGCATTTATAGTCGTCCGATAATCGTCATATGATTCCGCGACCAGGCCTAAGAAAGTGTAAGAGGTTCCCGTACAGCCTTGCTTAAAACGCTAGCGACATATTACAACTTTGGGAACTTCCTTTATTGCATATAAACATGTATGCCAGCTATATAAATCCTGGACAACGGATGACTTATTCTGTAAGAGTACCTCATATAACAATATCTTACCATAGCATTCGATCCCTTCACAAGATGCTATATCGATTGTTTCTCCAGAACAGTCTAACCCATTGTACTGAGGACTGGGATTTGTACAGGTACGAGTTCTGGTGTGGGTTCCCTCACCACATTGTTTTGAGCATTCACCCCACGTTGTCCAGTCAGAGAATCCTCCGTCAACTGAAATATAAATATAAATTATACACATTATACACATGCTGTGTCAAATCTAAATTGCATGAACTACCAGTAGCCAACGTCCGAGCAGCAGCGTTACGCCACATAAATACAGGAACACATTTCATAGACATATCTTAGCTAAGGTCGGGCATTTTCATATACGAAGGATGATCGACAGATAACGAGAAATTGCTTATAACTATGCTAGTACGTGTTATTTTCTTAAAATGTTTTATGTGGTGATTAATACATACATGTGTATATCAGAAGAAAACGTATAAAATAGTTTTCAAATTTCTCGTAAAATAAATGGGTTCGAACCACAAGTTAGTGTATCATTGATAAAGAGTAAACAAAAAAATATTATTTTTTTAAAAAATTTATAATATCTTAGAAAGGTTCATAACACGGGATATTGATTACACAGTCATTGAAGCAATCTGACAAAAGTACTTGATCTTCCTTACGGCAAGATGCATGTGTTCGTGATAACTACAATATTTAAAAATAGAATCAAATCGCTTTCAGAATTCTAAAAATAAGGCACCGATTGGCTAATGGGAAAGGTCGCCTAAGGTGACCTTCTAAAGGTCGTTGCCAGATCCTCATAGCGAAGCGGGTTTGAGGATAAAATTTTAATCAGATTGTCACTGAGGTGCAGTTTGTTTTTGATAAACATTCCATTAATACTGATGTTATTTTAAGTGTATTTACAAAATCATCAACTAGAGAGCTTCGTCTTTAATTTGATATCAATATTTTAAAAATCCCTCCATAAATAGGAAAATAAACCCATAGGGCGTTAATACTTTTTCTTTTTTCTTGTTTAGAATAGCATTGTCATTGCATACACCTCAGTGATTGACTGGACACCGTGGTATACATTTCATGGCATCAATTTTTAACTAGTTGATCAATCTCGATTCGATTTTGCATGAATGTAGTTCTAACGATGTTGTCTATGAATGTAATGTCTTTATGAAGATTTCGAAAGCCATTCTTGTTAATACAATGAGAATCTGACCACTTTAGAACAAATGCACCTAAGATAACATAGAATTAATAAAATAATTTCAATTTTACTCTTTATCAATGATATAGTTACCTGTGGTTGGAACATGTTTGCCGACCTATGAAACCGATAGGCGGGGCAACGTCGTTTTTGCATTTTTTAACTATGATCAATTTGACGATCACATTCCTTGGGCCCTACTGTATTAAATTTTAAAACCTTTTCAGATTATCCTCCGTCAATGTATATAAGTCTTCGCCAATGCGATACCAAATTGAAAGAAGTCTCGCGATAGCCGACATGAGGAGTTTCGTCAAGAACATCCAACATTTTCGTGCGTAGTTATGACGTTGTCATCACGTTACGCCCACATTACGTTAGATCACTAGCCCTTTTCCAGTCCATTTTAATATGTTATTATGTACATATATATTGAAGCTTTTGACATGACATACATGTAATTAAGAAATGATTGCTGAATATCATGCACAATTTCATTACTACTTGTTTTCTTCAAAACAAAATATTTCAATGATAATATGTTGTCGTACGTCATTTTCACGGAACGATAACACGTGCGTGGCGTAACGAATGACAACACCATCAGTAAGGCGAGTCTAAGGTGACCCCAAGTACCACTTTTCATCACATTGCTATTACTTGCATGAACATTGTGAGGGTTTGCGTTTGCGTGAAAATGGTAAAACATCCACATGGCGTAGTGAGGGTTACCTAAGCAACCATAGATTTCAGCTAGATGTCTCTTTAATCTTGAAAATTCAGGGAAACATTGCTAAATAGAGGATACTTGTACCTTTTGATTGAATATGGTTTATATCTCATCGTGCAGTGATAAAATTCAATATTTTCTTCAAGCGCGCGTAAACCAAATCAAACACATATTATATTGATTTAAGTCTTATCTGGTGTCAAAACTGGTACTATGTATGCCAAATTACCACTGTGGTTAGACTGCGTATGAATATGTTATCTGATTCATATTTTTCTATTTAAAATCAGCCATCTTGGATTATGGTGACTATGTGAAAAGATCTTTTTTGAGAATGTTGCATCAAATCATACATCAACTTGTAGGAAATGGTCATACTAAGAATATAAAATCCCACATGACATGTTTCCATTCAGTAATAAAAAAGTTAGGGACAGTTTAGCGTTGAGTTTTTGGTAAAATTAAAGTAGTTCCTGCCAGGGGGCTGAGCTTATATCAGTCACATTATCGGTGATAACCAGTGACTGATACAAGTTTTGTTTCACTGACAGAACTCCATATCTCATAAGTTAGCATTAAATACTGAATGTTATTACTTCCAACTAAAGTTTGAGTAAAATCGAAATATGTACAACAAAATTATAAGCAGTTTCTCGTCACACATTGAATGTCCCTCGTGCATGTATTAATGAACTAAAGGCCCGGTCACAACCCAACGTGTGTGAGTTTAGCTCGTACGTCTTTCGGGAGGCTACGGCCGTTACGCTTTTCCGAAAAAGTTGGTAGAGAGCACGTATGTAGTACGTCAACGCACGTTTCACACACGATTGCACCTGATCGTGGATGACTGCTTGCATCGTACGCGTCTTACACTTTAAGTGAGTTGTATGTGCTTACAACGTGTTTAAAGCGTTCGTTATCGTACGAGGACTGTACTTACACGTACTGCTTTTGATTTTGAAATCGGAACTGAAACTTCTGAGGAGAAGATATTCAATGTTCTTATTGAGAAAACGAGCCCCGCTCCCTGGCGGCCATGTTTTTTATGGAATCCTGATAATAATTATGAATCTTAATGAGGAACATCCTAGCATCATTCTACTAAAGTTTCATTATAATTGACCAAGCAGTTTAGGAACAGACGTTGTTTGTATAAAATGTTGACGAAGACGGACGACAGACACGGACCAATCACAATAGCTCATCATGAGCACTTCGTGCGAGCTCAAGTGAGCTTAAAATGTATTAATATTTTACAAGAAAGTTTCATTATAATTGACCAAGCAGTTTAGGAACAGACGTTGTTTGTATGAAATGTTGACGACGGGGACGGAAGACAGACGACAGACACGGACCAATCACAATAGCTCATCATGAGCACTTCATGCGAGCTCAAGTGAGCTGAAAATGTATTAATATTTTACAAGAAAGTTTCATTATAATTGACCAAGCAGTTTAGGAACAGACGTTGTTTGTATGAAATGTTGACAACGGTGACGGAAGACGGACGACATACACGGACCAATCACAATAGCTCATCATGAGCACTTCGTGCGAGCTCAAGTGAGCTTAAAATGTATTAATATTTTACAAGAAAGTTTCATTATAATTGACTAAGCAGTTTAGGAACAGACGTTGTTTGTATAAAATGTTGACGACGGCGACGGAAGACGGACGACAGACACGGACCAATCACAATAGCTCATCATGAGCACTTCGTGCGAGCTCAAGTGAGCTTAAAATGTATTAATATTTGACAAGTGTTTTCTTCTGCAGAATATTAATAAAAATTTGGTATGTAACCAAACGTAAACCGGAAAGACTGTTAAATATCAACACAATGAAATAATAATAATCTACATATTACGGTGTTTCAATTTTACTTTAATATATTAAAAAATGAATTCATATTTGATAGGTTTTTTTCTTCTGGAAAACATTAATCAAAATATAGTTTAACGGGAACCCTCGATTTACGTATATAATACGCAATATTCAATCTTGTAATGAAGTACCCTGGAGAAAATAACTATTGAAGCTTTTATTTAAAGTGACTTTTTTGTATCACACAAACCCAAGAGCTCGTACAAGCCGACATAAATTATTCGCTTTAAACAGTGAAAAACTGGTATAAGTAACATTTACTTACTCATTTTTGTTTCAATCGTTTTCATTGTGTCCATAGTGTGGTTCAATTGCCTTTCAAATCTTTCAATTGTCCTCAATACATTCGAATCCTTCTGATTTATCAGTTGGTGTAGACTATTATGTTCTATCACATGATTGTCCAAAGAAGTTTTACATTTGAGAAATACGTCGTCAAACCTTTTTTCGGATTTTAACTTTATTTCTTCTAACGAGTTATTGATAAAAAGCATTTTTTCTTGAATTTGTTTATCCGCGATTATTTTAGAGATTTCAATATTATCATTGAGCAAATTCATCTTCTTGTTGACAGCCAGTGTATGATCGGCTTGGTCTCTTTTCAAATTTTCGTTGATTGTTTCAAACTGTTTATTTAGTGAACTAACCTGATCCCTTAAACTGTTCTGAAGGACATTGAACTTTCCTTCGTAACCGGTCAATATATTTCTAACAAACAGTTTTTCTGCTGCTATAGCTTTAATCATTCTTACATCTGTAAACTTCATATTTCCTTTTTCGGTATCATCTGGAATTGCATTGTTTGACTGTAATTGTAATTCTATTGTGTCCAAACGTTTATTTACAAAAGCTATGTTGGTTTTCATTTCACCTTTGAGGTCGTAAATGTCCATGGCAATTATGTCCATGTTGTTGTTAATTCTATCACTTAGGATTGAAAAAACTTGATCTCCAGACATCCCACTGCGTTCCTCTAAGGCATGGCACAAAATAAAAACTACTAAATGCATTAGTACTCGAAACAGTGTCATTTTGAATATACTGTTTGTTCCTTAGTAATATTGAAAGTGATCAGTTTTAATAAATTTAACAAATCCTTCACAAAACTTTCTATGATAACTGCTCAACGTCAGTTTCTTGTGTGAAAATGAATTACATATTATAATATTGTTTATTTATTCTAGGCAAATCTGGCAGGCGCACAAGTTTTACAGCATGTTGGATACATATTGCTCTAAGATAAATACCACGGCAGCATGGTTTTCACATTAATAGTTCACAAAAAAACTGCACGCTTATACAAACTACAGGTACTATCTAGACAATCTTCCAGAAATCCTTATCGTTTTTGGCACTCTTACACTGTTTACACATACCTGGTAAAATCGTTAAAGCGTCCGCTGCATGAATTGAAAGTTACGATTTTGAATAAGGTTGAAATTATAATTATTGCTTAATTCTAAATACACAATGTATATCTTTGGGTCGTTCGTTGACAAACAGAAAAATAAAATGGATATTTTTCTTTGGTCTATTTATAACGTTAAATAGCATGCAATTGAGTTGGCATTTACATAATACAAATATAATCTGTGGTAAATGATACAAAAGGAACAGTTTCCCAAAACATACCCACACAAATTATTTCTTATAAAATGTAATTATATTAATGTTTCACAACATTGCCAGGGTTTTAGATAGCTGAATAATTACCTGTAACAAGCCAGACACCAGGAAATGTATAGGAGACAATTTCATTCAAGGATGTATAAATATTACAGCGGTTACAGAAAGTAAAGCAGTCGAACACTGCGAGTGTACATGCCTGCTTATTATTATGTTTTACCTAGGCAAATTCTGTCTCAAATAAACAAGAATTACTTTAACAATCGCAGGCTATTCACGAGTACCATGTTCTTGCGAGGCAATATGTATTCACACGAAGCATTGACACTTAACAACTAACTAGTTATCAACCGTTGTATAATTCAAGTACGGGGGATGTCCGAAATTTTGAGATTGCATTACAAAGCAAACCATTGATACATTTATAGACGAAGTCTCCAAACTTTCCAGACATCCCTTGTATTTTGAGGATAAATTATTCACCAAAAGATAATAGAAACTCGGACATGGAAGGCAGCACTCAACATAACCAGCCAAGCACAGAAATCATAATGTTGCAACAACACATACCACTACTACAAGGCACACTGTCCAACACATAACTGAACTAGAAAATGAACTGCCCAAGTCCCAGCTGTCAACAAACTGAATGAACTAGTTTCAGCAATCAAAAAGCTGAATGTCCTGGTATCAAAACAAACATAATGTCTTAAGATAGTAAATTAACAGTTAAATTAGCTGTAGGAGGAAGTTAGTGTTATTGATGACGTCATACGAGCTTATTCCAGTTTAGTTATTACATGTAAATACCTGCCTTGATGTTAATATGTTAATGTAATTAAGGAACCATGCACTTTGACATCCATATGTGGAAGGCGGTATCAATCTTATAAGTGTGCACGTGTTTTTGCAGTACATGTATAACTTTATTTATTTATTAATATTTCTGCATGGAATTTGGTGTGTATGTTATTAACTACCACAAAATAGGATTAATTAAGTGGGGTTTGTTTAAAACAAAAACGATAAAATTCATTGAACCAAGAAATATCAAAACACGTAAAATATACGAGAAATTGACGCGTATGGGCAAATTATTTTATGTATGGTCAATTGGAATTAAAAATATATCGTCAAATTAAAAAAAACTATAATGCGATTTTCACTCAAAAACATGGTGGGTATTAACTTTTAAAAGTGCTTATTGGCACATTTTGATTTTATTGTCAAGTGGAGGTAACCATGTCATCAATTTAGATATTTTGATAACTTTTTGAGGCAAAAGTCGGCAATTCTAAACCTATATTGGGCTTTATTTTTATCATTGTTTTCTTTATTTCTGTCTCCATGATAAGTACATACACTTGCAAACGATCTTTTACCAGCGAGGAGCTCACATAGCTACATTAACAACCGGACAAACGTCCGTTGCACATACGGCACAATTGTGCGACATTAGCCTTTGGTGATGTCGTCATTTGCGTATTCTGTTTGTGAGAATTGTAATCAGATTGTAATAGAATTAATTGAACTGTAATTCCATTTATCCACGCTACAGTATGTTGAAAATTTCAGCAAGATCAAACAGTTATTGACCGAGCTATGGGTAAATATATAAAGCACACATATAAGATTTGTTAAGAGTATGCGTAATATAAATATCCATTATTCGGCACATGGATGGTAAGTTCTGTGTCAGTCTCTTGCTTGGGTGGCTAGTTTCTGTATGCCTTTGAATGATCGGTGTCTGTCTATTGCTTGGGCGGTTAGTTTCCGTATGACTTTGAATGGTCGGTGTCTGTCCCATGCTTGGGTGGCTAGTTTCTGTATGTGGATTGTACGTTCTGTGTCTGTCCCATGCTAGGGTGGCTAGCTTCTGTATGTGGATTGTACGTTCTGTATCTGCCTATTGCTTGGGTCGCTAGTTTCTGTATGTGGATTGTACGTTCTGTGTATGTCCCATGCTTGGGTGGCTAGCTTCTGTATGTGGATGGTACGTTCTGTATCTGTCTATTGCGTGGGTGGCTAGTTTCTGTATGTGGATTGTACGTTCTGTGTACGTCCCATGCTTGGGTGGCTAGTTTCTGTATGTGGATTGTACGTTCTGTGTATGTCCCATGCTTGGGTGGCTAGCTTCTGTATGTGGATGGTACGTTCTGTGTATGTCCGCTGCTTGGGTGGCTAGTTTCTGTAAGTGGATGGTACGTTCTGTATCTGTCTATTGCGTGGGTGGCTAGTTTCTGTATGTGGATAGTACGTTCTGTGTCTGTCTCTTGCTTGGGTGGCTAGTTTCTGTATGTGGATTGTACATTCTGTGTCTGTCTATTGCTTGGGTGGCTAGTTTCTGTGTGTGGATGGTACGTTCTGTGTCTGTCCCATGCTTAGTTGGCTAGTTTCTGTATGTAGATGGTACGTTCTGTGTCTGTATATTGCTTGGGTGGCTAGTTTCTGTATGTGCATTGTACGTTCTGTGTATGTCTCTTGCTTGGGTGGCTAGTTTCTGTATGTGGATTGTACGTTCTGTGTATGTCTCTTGCTTGGGTGGTGGCTAGTTTCTGTATGTGGATGGTACGTTCTGTATCTGTCTATTGTGTGGATGGCTAGTTTCTGTATGTGGATTGTACGTTCGGTGTCTGTCTATTGTGTGGGTGGCTAGTTTCTGTTAGTGGATGGTACGTTCTATGCCTGTCTATTGCTTGGGTGGCTAGTTTCTGTATGTGGATGGTACGTTTTGTGTCTGTAAATTGCTTGGGTGGCTAGTTTCTGTTAGTGGATGGTACGTTCTGTATCTGTCTATTGCTTGGGTGGCTAGTTTCTGTATGTGGATGGTACGTTCTGTGTGTGTCTCCTGATTTGGTGGCTAGTTTCTGTATGTGGATGGTACGTTCTGTGTCTGTCTATTGCTTGGTGGTTAGTTTCTGTATATGGATTGTACGTTCTGTGTATGTCTCTTGCTTGGGTGGCTAGTTTCTGTATGTGGATTGTACGTCCTGTGTATGTCTTTTGCTTGGGTGGCTAGTTTCTGTATGTGGATTGTACGTTCTGTGTATGTCTCTTGCTTGGGTGGCTAGTTTCTGTATGTGGATGGTACGTTCTGTATCTGTCTATTGTGTGGGTGGCTAGTTTCTGTTAGTTGATAGTACGTTCTATGTCTGTATATTGCTTGGGTGGCTAGTTTCTGTATGTGGATAGTACGTTCTGTGTCTCTCTCCTGCTTGGGTGGCTAGTTTCTGTATGTGGATAGTACGTTTTGTATCTGTCTATTGTGTGGGTGGCTAGTTTCTGTTAGTGGATGGTACGTTCTATGTCTGTATATTGCTTGGGTGGCTAGTTTCTGTATGTGGATAGTACGTTCTATGTCTGTATATTGTTTGGGAGGCTAGTTTCTGTATGTGGATGGTACGTTCTGTGTCTCTCTCCTGATTGGGTGGCTAGTTTCTGCATGTGAATTGTACGTTCTGTGTCTGTATATTGCTTGGGAGGCTAGTTTCTGTATGTGTATTGTACGTTCTGTGTATGTCTCTTGCTTGGGTGGCTAGTTTCTGTATGTGAATTGTACGTTCTGTGTCTGTCTCTTGCTTGGGTGGCTAGTTTCTGTATGTGGATGGTACGTTCTGTATCTGTCTATTGTGTGGGTGGCTAGTTTCTGTATGTGGATAGTACGTTCTGTATCTGTCTATTGTGTGGGTGGCTAGTTTCTGTATGTGGATTGTACGTTCTATGTCTGTCTATTGTGTGGATGGCTAGTTTCTGTTAGTGGATAGTACGTTCTATCTCGGTATATTGCTTGGGTGGCTAGTTTCTGTATGTGGATGGTACGTTCTGTGTCTGTATATTGCTTGGGTGGCTAGTTTCTGTATGTGGATTGTACGTTCTGTGTATGTCTCTTGCTTGGGAGGCTAGTTTCTGTATGTGGATGGTACGTTCTGTATCTGTCTATTGCTTGGTGGCTAGTTTCTGTATGTGGATTGTACGTTCTGTGTCTGTCTTTTGTGTGGGTGGCTAGTTTCTGTATGTGGATTGTACGTTCTGTGTCTGTCTATTGTGTGGGTGGCTAGTTTCTGTTAATGGATGGTACGTTCTGTATCTGTCTAGTATGTGGGTGGCTAGTTTCTGTTAGTGGATGGAACGTTCTGTTTGACTATTGTGTGGGTGGCTAGTTTCTGTAAGTGGATGGTACGTTCTGTATCTGTCTATTGTGTGGGTGGCTAGTTTCTGTAAGTTGATTGTACGTTCTGTGTCTGTCTATTGAGTGGGTGGCTAGTTTCTGTATGTGGATGGTACGTTCTGTGTATGTCTATTGTGTGGGTGGCTAGTTTCTGTATGTGGATTGTACGTTCTGTGTTTGTCTATTGTGTGGGTGGCTAGTTTCTGTATGTGGATGGTACGTTCTGTATCTGTCTATTGCTTGGGTGGCTAGTTTCTGTATGTGGATGGTACGTTCTGTATCTGTCTATTGCTTGGGTGGCTAGTTTCTGTATGTGGATGGCGCGTTCTGGGTCTGTCTATTGCTTGGGTGGCTAGTTTCTGTATGACATGACTTTGTATTGGCTGTGTCTGTCTATTGCTTGGGTGGCTAGATTCTATATAACTTTGAATGGTATGTATCTTTCTCTTGCTTGGGTGGCTAGTTTCTGTATGACTTTGAATTGGCTGTGTCTGTCTATTGCTGGGGTGGCTAGATTCTATATAACTTTGAATGGTATGTATCTTTCTCTTGCTTGTGTGGCTAGTTTCTGTATGACTTTGAATTGGCTGTGTCTGTCTATTGCTTGGGTGGCTAGATTCTATATAACTTTGAATGGTATGTATCTTTCTCTTGCTTGGGTGGATAGTTTCTGTATGACTTTGAATGATCGGTGTCTGTGTATTGCTTGGGTGGTTAGTTTCTGTATGACTTTGAATGGTCGGTGTCTGTCCCTTGTGTGGATGGCTAGTTTCTATATGACTTTGAATGGTCGGTGTCTGTCTATTGATTGGGTGGCTAGTTTCTGTATGACTTTGAATGGTCGGTGTCTGTCTATTGATTGGGTGGCTAGTTTCTGTATGCCTTTGAATGGTCGGTGTCTGTCCCATGCTTCGGTGGCTAGTTTCTGTATGACTTTGAATGGTCGGTGTCTGTCTATTGATTGGGTGGCTAGTTTCTGTATGACTTTGAATGGTCGGTGTCTGTCTATTGATTGTGTGGCTAGTTTCTATATGACTTTGAATGGTCGGTGTCTGTCCCTTGTGTGTGTGGCTAGTTTCTATATGACTTTGAATGGTCGGTGTCTGTCCCTTGTGTGGATGGCTAGTTTCTATATGACTTTGAATGGTCGTTGTCGGTCTATTGTGTGGGTGGCTAGTTTCTGTATGACTTTGAATGGTCAGTGTCTGTCTATTGATTGTGTGGCTAGTTTCTATATGACTTTGAATGGTCGGTGTCTGTCCCTTGTGTGTGTGGCTAGTTTCTATATGACTTTGAATGGTCGGTGTCTGTCCCTTGTGTGGATGGCTAGTTTCTATATGACTTTGAATGGTCGGTGTCGGTCTATTGTGTGGGTGGCTAGTTTCTGTATGACTTTGAATGGTCAGTGTCTGTCTTTTGTGTGGGTGGTTAGTTTCTGTATGACTTTGAATGGTCAGTGTCTGTCTTTTGCTTGGGTGGCTAGTTTCTATATGACTTTGAATGGTCTGTGTCTGTCCCTTGTGTGGATGGCTAGTTTCTGTATGACTTTGAATGGTCGGTGTCTGTCCCTTGTGTGGATGGCTAGTTTCTGTATGACTTTGAATGGTCTGTGTCTGTCCCTTGTGTGGGTGGTTAGTTTCTGTATGACTTTGAGTGGTCTGTGTCTGTCCCTTGCTTGAGTGGCTAGTTTCTGTATGACTTTAAATGGTCGGTGTCTGTCCCTTGCTTGGGTGGCTAGTTTCTGTATGACTTTGAATCGTCTGTGTCTGTCTATTGCTTGGGTGGCTATGAAATGCTCAAATTAAATCAATCTAAGGGAAATAATTCAAAAACGGTGCAAGGCAGAGTTATGGTTCTTTTGCACTTCGGCTTAATGCCAGAAACATGCATACCAAATCTTGAGTCATTTGAACTTAAGGTGACAAAGTTATGCTCCGGTCAAGAAATGCTCTAATAAAATCAATCAAAGGGAAATAATTAAAAAACTATGACAGGTAGAGTTATGGTTCTTGCGCACTGCATTTCGACTTATTGCAAGAAACATGCATACCAATTCTTGAGTCATTTGAACTTAAGGTGACAAAGTTATGCTCCGGACAAGAAATGCTCTAATAAAATCAATCAAAGGGAAATAATTAAAAAACTATGACAGGTAGAGTTATGGTTCTTGCGCACTGCACTTCGGCTTATTGTAAGAAATATGCATACCAAATTTTGAGTCATATGAACTTAAGGTGACAAAGTTATGCTCCGGACAAGCAATTTGTGACGCCGCAGCCGCCGCAGCCGCATCCGCCGCCGCCGCCAAAGTAACACCTATATGTCGCCTTTTCAGGCGACACAAAAAGTATTTTACAAAACTCTCTAAGACGACCGATCAACGTCCTTTTCTTGTGGAAATAAACTACATATTATATTCTTGTACAATTACTGTGCGCACGAAATATAGGTGTCTCATACATGTTAGTCGAATTGGCTGGCCCTTTCAACAGGGGTGACACTATAATAAACAAAAACTTTCCCTTTACCTTTTATTTCCGGAAAAGTTGGCAAATGTATACATTTTACAGCATGATGGAAAAATATTGCTCTAAGATAGAAACTATGGCAGCTTGGTGTTCAAATTAATTGTTCACAAAAACCAGCAAATCGTGCAATATCGGTCTTTTAGTTTTACGTTGGTATTACTTATCGAGCGTCTTCTTGATACTTCCCGCTTATGAAGACATACACCCGGGGTTATAAATATAGGCAACATATCTGCTGTTAAATTATGCTAATAGAAAGTCAAGGATCGTGTCAATACATCGACTATACAATCTAGATAATACGTACGTCATGAAATACAAGTCGTTTTGGTACACTCATATTTCTTACACATACCTCGATGTAAAGAAGTTTATGGATTTAACGTTGCTAGTCGTTTGTATAGCAAAGAGAATTTGACATGCTCCTGACCTTTATGCATGAATATATTACAACGTTCTTGCGTTGAATATACAAATCTAGTCTGTCTATACATACCCTATGTTTAATTAAAGGAGACAACTCTTCAGTCTACTCTTTTTTCCTGAAATTAATTCCCTTTGCACCCTCAAACATAGATAATCAAGCCCAAAATAAAATGTAGCTAAAATTGAAAATGGAATTATGATTATTGATTGAAAAAATATATTATCTAGTCGGGTAGCCAGACTAATACAAATCGTGCAATATCAATCCTTTAGATTTGTGTGGGTATTAAATCTCGAGCTTGTTCGTGATACTCATTGTGTATGAAACCATACTTGTTGGGTTGTAAATATAGACACTAAATGAGCTGTGAAATTATGCTAATAAATGGTCGAGAGTCGTGTCAAATTCCCTGGACTATACGTGGTGAAAGGATGTTCTCAATTTATATTAGGGTAGTTGAAGTTAAGGCAGTCACCTATTATCAGGATAAAGGTTTTGGCCTATTTGCAACATTAAAGTTATCACACATTAGATAAAAAAACATCATATACATGTATACATAAGGTTTACACTCATAACTCGATTATTCAGGATAGTCACCTGTTTACATAACATTGTACACATACATATTGCAAGTTATCTTACTAATTTCTTAATTTAACGGATAATAAAAGTAATGTATCAGTATGTGTCCTAGTAGACAAGGTATTGATTTCATTGCCTTTATATCCGTTTAAAATGCTATAAAACAATCAAAACACGATGTTACGAAATAACAAGTACATTGTTTGTTAACAAGTGACATACATAGTTAAACATACAATATAGCACGGATAATTTGACACGATCCTGACCTTTATGCATGAATATATTACAGGGTTCTTGCGTTGAATATATAAATTTCCATGAGCAAATCGTTCAAAATCGGTCCTTTAGATATGTGTTGGTATTGCACGTCGAGCGTCTTCGTCATACTCTCTTCGCTTATAAAAATACACAACCGAGATTATAAATATAGATAATAAATCAGCTGTGAAATTATGTTAATAGAAGTTCGAGAGTCGTGTCAAATTCTCTGGACTATACATGGTATAATTTAAAGTTGCGTGAGTAGAGATAAACGGTAGTTATAAAATATTGATGAGATTTTTTTTAAAAAATCGAACGTTTTATGTTTATACTTTCTAATTATAGCATAAAAACGGTGATTTTGCCCATACGTTAACGGGACGAAAACCTTGCGTAAACATTAAGATTCACGCGCTGTTAACATCAGTTTTACGTATGCTCATTTCAGACGCACCGGCGACTATAAAGGTTGTACAGCTTCATATGAACAGTTATTCCCATTTTATTTCTAAGTACTAATAAGTACTAATTAGTTTTCTATAATATTTAAATTATACATTTAAACAAACTCGCAGTATCCATGTTTTCTTGGTATTTGCCGATACCGGAAGTCGACGTGCATAACAATAACTGGTATGACGTTACGTTTGTTTTCGCGACGTCGTCACAAAATCTCCCCCCAAAATATCATTATTTTGAAATACAAACGCATTAAATGATGTTTTGTATGCTATAATAGCGTTTACGCATGTTTTTTCGCTTTATAACATATGCAGAGTCCCTCGGATGCGTTGGGGCCCTCGCCCTGGTGGGCTTGGGCACCAACTGTCCCTCGGGACTCTGCAGATGTTATAGCCCGAAAAAGCATGCGTTAACCCTACATTAACATTATGTATTATATGACGTTAGTATACCGTTACGTTCATGTTTTGCGAAACGACATTCTAGTTTGTTTCATGGAGTCGTAGTTGGATATAAAAGGCAAATAGTTTATCCCTATGATTCTGTTACTACCTGGTGTGATGTACTGTCCATTTAAGTTTGCCCTGTAACACTGTCCGTACCACCACCCACCACGGCACTCCTTGGCACAATTAACACTGGTACTATTATCCACATCATAATCGTATGTACTGAATGCCATGCCATTGTGGTGAATAAACTCGTAGCTGCTATGGGCCGCATCGACTGAAGCAATATAAAACATTGATAAATGTGCCTACTTGGTAACGAACGATCTTCGGTTGATAATGTCGTTATGTTAAAAATCGCGTTATTCGCGCAACACGTGGCTAAAACGCAAAGAGACCATGTATAATTCCACACATGATTTGAATTGTTAAATAAATTACTGAAAACAAACTTGTACAAAAATATCATCAAACTATGTCCACAGTTTAAAGTATTCTGGATTTGAAACGGAACCCAGTAGAAAATTGGCAGAGTATTACTTAACTGATTGATATTGAACTATTCCAATCAATGCTGCCATTAACGCAACTAGCGTACGACGTGTTTTTGAGCTTCAAATGTAATGATTAATTTAACGCGATGTGCCTACTACCAGTGGTACTTCATGTAGGCATATCGCGCTTAATTAACTATTGTAAGATCCAAACGTTCAAAATATTAAACAACATAACATGTACGCAGGTGCAATAAAGTGGTACGAATTACAGTCACGGAATACTATATATAGCAGTGCCATTAAATGTATTCCATTAAAAACGTGTTACACACAGCGCACGACACACGTACATTTATACATTATAGTTAACGATATAATAATGGCTGTGGCTAATCCATTGTTACATTATTTATTATATCACAACACCACTAAAGTATACTTACTGTTGTATGACGATGTGGTGCTTCCGACATTTAGAACATAGTTTGGTACAGACAGTGAAAATGGACTCATCACTTCATATGCTGTGGTTTCATCGGCGGTCATCAAATCAATACGTAATTCATACTCATACTCAGTGTGTGACGTCATTTCTTGTATGTAGTCAAGTCCTGTTAAAGTTAATTAAACATATGAACTCAAATAGCTGACATACATTACAAATCTGTCAACATACAGATATAAACAACTGTAAGTATTTTATTCGTTGACCGATTTTAACGAGACATCTACGTCGCTCAAGCCGATAATAAATACTATCCACGCGACTTATTATTTTTGTGCAAAACGGTTTTGCCCGAAAACGACTCAACAGCTATCCACATTATGATACATGATAACAGACTACGTGTTTTCATCACATTTCAACAAATGTCGTAGGTGTACACTAGGAATATCGCCCTAATTCCGAGAAAGTCCAAATTCCGGTTACATGGTTTCTCGAGAGTTACGGTGACGTTATATATGCGCTTCTAGGTAAATATTAATGATTTTAATGTCCGACGAAAACAAAATAATTAAAATTGACCTGCATGGTACCCGGATATTTCCTTGACATTTTCAAACCGGACGTAAAGAAATATACACAGAATATTGCTAGATTTACTTCACTCGGCATGATGTCAACAGAATGAGTTCCCTCTTCAAAAATAGCAGACTAACTTGACTGCATTGATAATTTTTGTCAACCATTCTTGAATATTTTTGCAACTACAATACAGGATTATGCAATTTGCTGGGAATGGATAGTTCTATCACAGTTTGTGTAGTTTCTTGTAGAATCTGTTTGTTTTGTGCAATTTTTCGCAAATTGATGCGTATCCCACAGGAATTTGGTCCTTCGAGGAAACAATGCTCAGACACGATTAGTAACCAGAAAGTGTGGAGAAAAACGAACCAGAAACCGATCTGAAACCGATCAGAAACCAATCAGAAACCAATCAGAAACCATCAGAAACCGTCAGAAACTAATAAAAACCATTAGAAACCAATCAGAAACCAATCAGAAACCAATCAGATACCAATCAGACACCAATCAGAAACTAATCAGAAACCATTAGAAACCAATCAGATACCAATCAGATAAGAATCAGAAACCAATCAGAAACCAATCAGAAACCAATCAGAAGCCAATCAGTAGCCAATCAGAAACCATTAGAAACCAATCAAAAACCAATCAGAAAACATTAGAAACCAATCAGAAACTAATCAAAAACCAATCACATACCAATCACATACCATCAGAAACCAATCAGAAACCATCAGAAACCTTCAGAAACTAATCAGAAACGATCAGAAACAAATCAGAAACCATTAGAAACCAATCAGATACCATTCAGAAACCATTCAGATACCAATCAGATATCAATCAGAAACCAATCAGATACCATCAGAAAAACAATCAGATGCCAATCAGATGCCAATCAGAAACTATCAGAAACTAATAAAAAAACATTAGAAACCATTCAAAAACCATCAGAAACCATTTTAAACCAATCGGAAACCAATCAGAAAACAATCAGAAACATCAGAAACCAATCAGAAACCATCAGTTACCGTTAGAAACCAATCAGAAACCATTAGAAACCAATCAGAAACCAGTAAGAAACCAGTCAGAAACCATCAAAAATCAATCAGAAACCATCAAAATCAGTATGACAGAAAGTGGAGATGGGTAAGGTGTATTCTACTGAGGAAGTAACCAACGTTAACTGGACTGGAATCCATAGGGACGCATATAATTTGGTCGACATGTTGTCACTGGAGGACGACCTCAAACACCTTAGACTATAATAGGGTCGAAAAGGATTGCCAGGGATCGCTGTAGCTAAGCAAGTAAGTAAGTCAGTACGTTTGTAAGGAAGCAAGCAAGTATTTAAAGTAAAGTAAAGTAAGTAGAATATTTATATAAACGTAAAAAAATAAATCAACACGTGTGTTCATGTGCACATACGCACCTAACCAAAATTCCGTACTAAAATCACCAAAGCCATGTTCATATTGACTGTAATTCCTGTAGAAATTAACGGAACCATCATATCTGCTCTGAAACACCTGAATTGAAATAAGCACATAACATAGAACACAAACATGAATGATATTTCGCCGGTATGCAACTATTAAAAAAACGTTGACAGATACAAAAAACCGTAAGACAAAATATTTTGAAAAATACATTTTCACATGGAACACTTCAGATAAGATCGCGACGTTATTGTTTGGTGTAAAAGTGACACGCGGTAACGTAAAACTCGTTGTTTAGTAAGCGCGGTTAATCAAAGAGTCTCATACTGAAATATATTCAGAATTTTACTACTGTGTAGCTAATGCAATACGGTTTCTGTATAACGTAACATTACTTCTATCATAATATGTTCATTTGATAGCAACAGTTCGGGGGTTCTGTTTTATCAAAACATTTACCCGTGTGTAATGTTAATATAACAATCAACTGAAACATTGAAAACATATACCGTCCATCCTCCACCGTCGGTAGTCATATCACAATACACCTGTATAGTACGACTTGTGTTCCATAATACAACCTCATACACTCCATCTGGTGCATCAGGATTATGTAGATTTACATCGGAACAATCAGCTTAAATATAGGATTCAAACATATCATAAATACAATTGAAAAATCGAAAGACTGACTAGAACATCATATCAGTGTGGATATAGTTAATTAAAGCAAATTAATTAGTTAATAACAATGCATGTCTTCAACAGTTGTTGTGAAGCATGCGTCACACTTTTTCAAGACAAATATAACGTGAAGACTAAATTAATATTGACTTGTGCTTTACGTGTTCTTCATCAATCTTCGTAATGTGTGTATGAAATACATGTATGCAATATGGCGTCATTTGACGTGACATGTATTTGTTTATCATTATGACGTCATATACGTTACCTTCGTATTTAGTAGTGCTGTATAAAAGCGATGTCAAGTTCAAATGTGTAAATTATCTTATTTTTTGGTATAAAAGAATATATTGTAACAGGACGGAGGTCCCAACGATATTTACGTGCGGGCTAGACTTGTGGCCGGGGGGGTGGACGTTAATCAATGTAGAAATACAACTATACATACTAAACAAATAGCAATTATATTCTAGACAAAGATATCTACTACAAAATAATCGAGATCTATAATATTATAATGTCAGTATGTTTATTTACATGTCCGCCATTCTTCAGAGTAATCCACCAAAGTCCGTAAAACGTCTTAGGTAGATCTAGAGTTGTACTGTATTCCGTAGGAAGATCTACTGTAGGTCTTCTTAGTATGAATTTAATTTATAATGTAATATGAACTAATGCACAGCATATTTTTAGCGGACCTACATTATTTGTTACATGCTCATCTAGTACTATATTTATTTGATAATACATGTACATAACTTTACAATAAATTGTTCGGTTACCAAGTTACAAACCTTGAGCCCGTTACCTAACCAATCCGTTTCCAAAAGGCGCTACCGAGCGCTTTCCTACGTCTATGCAACCTACCGACGCGGTCTGTTGCACAAGGAAACGCTCGATAGCGGTTTGATACGAATTATTGGGTACTAAGTAACGAAGGACGATACGAACCTGCTATCGTTTGTCAGTCCGAATGAACATTTGTCAGCCCGATCAAAATGAAAATATATCTGTCTGTGGATAATGCACGTTAATCAATTTGTTTAATTCTAGGTATACTTAATTCAGGGGTAACTAATTTAAAAATGCATAATTAGATATAAACACAGATAACAACTGATTTCAAATAGGCCTAATTTGATATTTTACCTTTTTATACAGTAATGGGTTGCATGAGTATATCAGACAGTACTTTTGTTCGAGACAAAAGGCTATTTTCATTTCAATTAATCATATTACGATTAAATATCAAACATCTTTAATCTTAATCACCTTTTCATGTTAAATAAATCCTGTTGCAAATCGTTAAAACATAAAAGATATTCAGACGGAAAATTCCGGGATTTATTGTATCCAAAAACAACAACAACATGTTATTAGTTTTCGCGACCTTTATCCCGCGAATATTTTTACATTTTTTGACGATTTTGGAGGGAATTTTTATTACATCTCGGCGAGGAATTACGAAAATGCATTCGTTTTACTTTCTTACCAATAATCTGATAACCTCGAACTCTGACCAAATCACGTGACATGTGTTATCGTAAAGCGGATCGAAATGCACAGGCCTTACGGCCTGCGTAAAGTCCGCTATTAATACTATTTAATGGTAAGTTTTATTGTGAGTACTTGAAGATTCTATTTAATGTTGAAATTTTGGATGTTGTCTGGCCGAAATCCGAAAGTGAAAAGCTGCCAGCTTCTGTGCGCTCACTCTTTTATATTTGCCGCGCCTTGATACTTAAGAACAAAAGAGCGGTGACGTGTGAAGTATCAACCAATCATATTGAAGCCGCCTTCTTTGCCTATGTTCTATTCCAACAATCAGCGGGCTTTCGGAATTCCCAAACAATGCGGCCTTACACCGTACAAGAAATAAGATCCGAACATACGATCCGCTCAGCTACTATTGAATTCATGGAATGTATTCCGCCGTTATATGTATAAAATATGAGCTTTCAATTAATAAAAAGGTATTATAATGACTATGGCGATCCATAAGGACGTATGCAGAGAGTACTGGTCGTGCAGCGCCCCCTTCGACTGTATCAATGGTGACGACAAGGAATCCCCATGACGTGACATACATGTACTTCTATAAATAGTAACAATTAATCTCTGCATACTGCAAACGTGTGTGTGAACTGTGTTCCTCTGGATTTACCAAGTATGGAAGTATTATCAACTGTGAATGTGTAAGTGATGAATGCTTAATCAATCATTAGATCGTGCCACCTTGCGATGTAAATTCCTGCAATGGTTTTGACGTTGCATTTATAGTCGTCCGATAATCGTCATATGATTCCGCGACCAGGCCTAAGAAAGTGTAAGAGGTTCCCGTACAGCCTTGCTTAAAACGCTAGCGACATATTACAACTTTGGGAACTTCCTTTATTGCATATAAACATGTATGCCAGCTATATAAATCCTGGACAACGGATGACTTATTCTGTAAGAGTACCTCATATAACAATATCTTACCATAGCATTCGATCCCTTCACAAGATGCTATATCGATTGTTTCTCCAGAACAGTCTAACCCATTGTACTGAGGACTGGGATTTGTACAGGTACGAGTTCTGGTGTGGGTTCCCTCACCACATTGTTTTGAGCATTCACCCCACGTTGTCCAGTCAGAGAATCCTCCGTCAACTGAAATATAAATATAAATTATACACATTATACACATGCTGTGTCAAATCTAAATTGCATGAACTACCAGTAGCCAACGTCCGAGCAGCAGCGTTACGCCACATAAATACAGGAACACATTTCATAGACATATCTTAGCTAAGGTCGGGCATTTTCATATACGAGGGATGATCGACAAATAACGAGAAATTGCTTATAACTATGCTAGTACGTGTTATTTTCTTAAAATGTTTTATGTGGTGATTAATACATACATGTGTATATCAGAAGAAAACGTATGAAATAGTTTTCAAATTTCTCGTAAAATAAATGGGTTGGAACCACAAGTTAGTGTATCATTGATAAAGAGTAAACAAAAAAATATTATTTTTTTAAAAAATTTATAATATCTTAGAAAGGTTCATAACACGGGATATTGATTACACAGTCATTGAAGCAATCTGACAAAAGTACTTGATCTTCCTTACGGCAAGATGCATGTGTTCGTGATAACTACAATATTTAAAAATAGAATCAAATCGCTTTAAGAATTCTAAAAATAAGGCACCGATTGGCTAATGGGAAAGGTCGCCTGAGGTGACCTTCTAAAGGTCGTTGCCAGATCCTCATAGCGTAGCGGGTTTGAGGATAAAATTTTAATCAGATTGTCACTGAGGTGCAGTTTGTTTTTGATAAACATTCCATTAATACTGATGTTATTTTAAGTGTATTTACAAAATCATCAACTAGAGAGCTTCGTCTTTAATTTGATATCAATATTTTAAAAATCCCTCCATAAATAGGAAAATAAACCCATAGGGCGTTAATACTTTTTCTTTTTTCTTGTTTAGAATAGCATTGTCATTGCATACACCTCAGTGATTGACTGGACACCGTGGTATACATTTCATGGCATCAATTTTTAACTAGTTGATCAATCTCGATTCGATTTTGCATGAATGTAGTTCTAACGATGTTGTCTATGAATGTAATGTCTTTATGAAGATTTCGAAAGCCATTTTTGTTTTTAATACAATGAGAATCTGACCACTTTAGAACAAATGCACCTAAGATAACATAGAATTAATAAAATAATTTCAATTTTACTCTTTATCAATGATATAGTTACCTGTGGTTGGAACATGTTTGCCGACCTATGAAACCGATAGGCGGGGCAACGTCGTTTTTGCATTTTTTAACTATGATCAATTTGACGATCACATTCCTTGGGCCCTACTGTATTAAATTTTAAAACCTTTTCAGATTATCCTCCGTCAATGTATATAAGTCTTCGCCAATGCGATACCAAATTGAAAGAAGTCTCGCGATAGCCGACCTGAGGAGTTTCGTCAAGAACATCCAACATTTTCGTGCGTAGTTATGACGTTGTCATCACGTTACGCCCACATTACGTTAGATCACTAGCCCTTTTCCAGTCCATTTTAATATGTTATTATGTACATATATATTGAAGCTTTTGACATGACATACATGTAATTAAGAAATGATTGCTGAATATCATGCACAATTTCATTACTACTTGTTTTCTTCAAAACAAAATATTTCAATGATAATATGTTGTCGTACGTCATGTTCACGGAACGATAACACGTGCGTGGCGTAACGAATGACAACACCATCAGTAAGGCGAGTCTAAGGTGACCCCAAGTACCACTTTTCATCACATTGCTATTACTTGCATGAACATTGTGAGGGTTTGCGTTTGCGTGAAAATGGTAAAACATCCACATGGCGTAGTGAGGGTTACCTGAGCAACCATAGATTTCAGCTAGATGTCTCTTTAATCTTGAAAATTCAGGGAAACATTGCTAAATAGAGGATACTTGTACCTTTTGATTGAATATGGTTTATATCTCATCGTGCAGTGATAAAATTCAATATTTTCTTCAAGAGCGCGTAGCGCGAGTGAAAATACTAAAATTGTAAACCAAATCAAACAAATATTATATTGATTTAAGTCTTATCTGGTGTCAAAACTGGTACTATGTATGCCAAATTACCACTGTGGTTAGGCTGTGTATGAATATGTTATCTGATTCATATTTTTCTATTTAAAATCAGCCATCTTGGATTATGGTGACTATGTGAAAAGATCTTTTTTGAGAATGTTGCATCAAATCATACATCAACTTGTAGGAAATGGTCATACTAAGAATATAAAATCCCACATGACATGTTTCCATTCAGTAATAAAAACGTTAGGGACAGTTTAGTGTTGAGTTTTTGGTAAAATTAAAGTAGTTCCTGCCAGGGGGCTGAGCTTATATCAGTCACATTATCGGTGATAACCAGTGACTGATACAAGTTTTGTTTCACTGACAGAACTCCATATCTCATAAGTTAGCATTAAATACTGAATGTTATTACTTCCAACTAAAGTTTGAGTAAAATCGAAATATGTACAACAAAATTATAAGCAGTTTCTCGTCACACATTGAATGTCCCTCGTGCATGTATTAATGAACTAAAGGCCCGGTCACAACCCAACGTGTGTGAGTTTAGCTCGTACGTCTTTCGGGAGGCTACGGCCGTTACGCTTTTCCGAAAAAGTTGGTAGAGAGCAGGTATGTAGTACGTCAACGCACGTTTCACACACGATTGCACCTGATCGTGGATGACTGCTTGCATCGTACGCGTCTTACACTTTAAGTGAGTTGTATGTGCTTACAACGTGTTTAAAGCGTTCGTTATCGTACGAGGACTGTACTTACACGTACTGCTCACGTAGGTTGTCCTTACCCATACGCAAGTTGTATATTGACAGTAGAGTATTTTGTATTGCCAAATAATAATCGAAGTAAACGACAACTGTGATTTTTAAAACCAAACGTTCAAAACGTAGCTACGGATCGCCCTATATAATCTTACTTGGACATGGTTGTCCATGGCAATTTTGTGATTCGGTACTCGCTCCTGAACAGTCCTTCCCTCTACCATGAAGACTGGAATGTGTACAAGAATGTGTTCTAGTCTGGGTTCCCGTACCACATGTCTTTGAACATTCACTCCACTTTGTCCAATAAGAGAATCCACCATCAACTGAAATTCAAACAAAGATATTCTGAACGGAAATACATGTAACCAAACATAAACAGGAAATACAACATGTACTGTTAAATATCAAAACACTGAAATAGTAATTAACTAATGTGTTCCAATTTTACCTTAATATATTTCTACGAATCTGTGTTAGAACCAGAGGGTCAGGATGGCCCTAGATCGATCACCTGAGTGCCATGTCTACCTAAGTAAACATGTACAAGCAGAGAAGATGTTTTTTTCAAAGTTTTCTATAAAGCCATATAGCGGAAATTAGTACGGCCATTGGCATCCATGTTTTAAGCAATCAACATTAGATATATGAATTTGGTAGAGGGTCAGCCAAGGAACATTCCTTTGGAATTTTATTGAAATCGGGCAACCAGTTTCTAAGAAGATTATTTTTGAAGTTTGCTATATAGTCATATAGTGGAAATTAGACCCTCCACTGTCGACAATGTTTTTCAGGGAATCAATATGAAAATAAGGAAATTGGTTGAGGGTCACACAATATAGGTTGAGGGTCACACAATATCTGTGAAATTATTTTGAAATCGGAACTGAAATTTCTGAGGAGAAGATATTCAATGTTCTTATTGAGAAAACGAGCCCCGCTCCCTGGCGGCCATGTTTTTTATGGAATCCTGATAATAACTATGAATCTTAATGAGGAACATCCTAGCATCATTCTACTAAAGTTTCATTATAATTGACCAAGCAGTTTAGGAACAGACGTTGTTTGTATAAAATGTTGACGACGGCGACGGAAGACGGACGACAGACACGGACCAATCACAATAGCTCATCATGAGCACTTCGTGCGAGCTCAAGTGAGCTTAAAATGTATTAATATTTTACAAGAAAGTTTCATTATAATTGACCAAGCAGTTTAGGAACAGACGTTGTTTGTATGAAATGTTGACGACGGGGACGGAAGACGGACGACAGACACGGACCAATCACAATAGCTCATCATGAGCACTTCATGCGAGCTCAAGTGAGCTTAAAATGTATTAATATTTTACAAGAAAGTTTCATTATAATTGACCAAGCAGTTTAGGAACAGACGTTGTTTGTATGAAATGTTGACAACGGTGACGGAAGACGGACGACAGACACGGACCAATCACAATAGCTCATCATGAGCACTTCGTGCGAGCTCAAGTGAGCTTAAAATGTATTAATATTTTACAAGAAAGTTTCATTATAATTGACTAAGCAGTTTAGGAACAGACGTTGTTTGTATAAAATGTTGACGACGGCGACGGAAGACGGACGACAGACACGGACCAATCACAATAGCTCATCATGAGCACTTCGTGCGAGCTCAAGTGAGCTTAAAATGTATTAATATTTGACAAGTGTTTTCTTCTGCAGAATATTAATAAAAATTTGGTATGTAACCAAACGTAAACTGGAAAGACTGTTAAATATCAACACAATGAAATAATAATAATCTACATATTACGGTGTTTCAATTTTACTTTAATATATTAAAAAATGAATTCATATTTGATAGGTTTTTTTCTTCTGGAAAACATTAATCAAAATATAGTTTAACGGGAACCCTTGATTTACGTATATAATACGCAATATTCAATCTTGTAATGAAGTACCCTGGAGAAAATAACTATTGAAGCTTTTATTTAAAGTGACTTTTTTGTATCACACAAACCCAAGAGCTCGTACAAGCCGACATAAATTATTCGCTTTAAACAGTGAAAAACTGGTATAAGTAACATTTACTTACTCATTTTTGTTTCAATCGTTTTCATTGTGTCCATAGTGTGGTTCAATTGTCTTTCAAATCTTTCAATTGTCCTCAATACATTCGAATCCTTCTGATTTATCAGTTGGTGTAGACTATTATGTTCTATCACATGATTGTCCAAAGAAGTTTTACACTTGAGAAATACGTCGTCAAACCTTTTTTCGGATTTCAACTTTATTTCTTCTAACGAGTTATTGATAAAAAGCATTTTTTCTTGAATTTGTTTATCCGCGATTATTTTAGAGATTTCAATATTATCATTGAGCAAATTCATCTTCTTGTTGACAGCCAGTGTATGATCGGCTAGGTCTCTTTTCAAATTTTCGTTGATTGTTTCAAACTGTTTATTTAGTGAACTAACCTGATCCCTTAAACTGTTCTGAAGGACATTGAACTTTCCTTCGTAACCGGTCAATATATTTCTAACAAACAGTTTTTCTGCTGCTATAGCTTTAATCATTCTTACATCTGTAAACTTCATATTTCCTTTTTCGGTATCATCTGGAATTGCATTGTTTGACTGTAATTGTAATTCTATTGTGTCCAAACGTTTATTTACAAAAGCTATGTTGGTTTTCATTTCATCTTTGAGGTCGTAAATGTCCATGGCAATTATGTCCATGTTGTTGTTAATTCTATCACTTAGGATTGAATAAACTTGATCTCCAGACATCCCACTGCGTTCCTCTAAGGCATGGCACAAAATGATAACTACTAAATGCATTAATACTCGAAACAGTGTCATTTTGAATATACTGTTTGTTCCTTAGTAATATTGAAAGTGATCAGTTTTAATAAATTTAACAAATCCTTCACAAAACTTTCTATGATAACTGCTCAACGTCAGTTTCTTGTGTGAAAATGAATAACATATTACAGTAAACTCCCTCAAAACCGGACCCTGTCCGGACCGGTTCGAAAGTCCGGTTTTGTGGGAGGTCCGGTTTTAAGGGAGTTCTGTAGCATGTACACTTTGATATGTTATCATAGGGAATATACTGTGTGTTTCATGATACATGTTTACGTTACATGTACAGTGCAACCTTTGAAGAGCATCACCATTAAGGGAGCTGCAAATATTTCAATTCTAACATCGATGAGTACTCAAATTGTTCATTTTTTCATTGGCCATAAAAAACTATCCAATGACATAGACAGTGCAATCTTACAAATCCCGAAATGCAAGTGTGAGCTAATTGGAGACATATTAATTAAATACGATTGAGTGCAGTGTTTGTCGTAATTACAACATTTTGATGGGCTAAACGATCCTTTGTTCCAGTAAATGTTTGTTGCAATACCTACCTCAAGAACAAAACATCAAATGGAAGGACCGTTTTCTTATTACGTTCGTAATTAGGCAATTATTTTATTTCATCGCGGCGAATTTCACAAAGTATTTTTCACGCCTGTGCAAATTACACGCGAGACCGTTTAAGAGTAAACATTAAAAACACGACTTGTTAATCGCACCTTTTGTTATGACACGTTCTTTATCTAACAATTAACAAAGTGACATTTTAGACAAGAAAAATGTACGCGATAAGTTTTCCGTCAGGAGACAAATATACGCGTCCGGTATTCCGCAAGTAACTATCGTTGAAAATCTTGTCAGCGGACCGAAAATGCCGTCCGGAATCCGGAATTATGAGAGTCCGGTATTTCGGGAGCATTTTAAGTTAACTTTATAAGAAGAAAATACGGGACCTAGGAAATCGTCCGATTTTATGGGGATTCCGGTTTTGAGGGAGTCCGGTTTTGAGGGAGTTTACTGTATAATATTGTTTATTTATTCCAGGCAAATCTGGCAGGCGCACAAGTTTTACAGCATGTTGGATACATATTGCTCTAAGATAAATACCACGGCAGCATGGTTTTCACATTAATAGTTCACAAAAAAACTACACGCTTATACAAACTACAGGTACTATCTAGACAATCTTCCAGAAATCCTTATCGTTTTTGGCACTCTTACACTGTTTACACATACCTGGTAAAATCGTTAAAGCGTCCGCTGCATGAATTGAAAGTTACGATTTTGAATAAGGTTGAAATTATAATTATTGCTTAATTCTAAATACACAATGTATATCTTTGGGTCGTTCGTTGACAAACAGAAAAATGGATATTTTTCTTTGGTCTATTTATAACGTTAAATAGCATGCAATTGAGTTGGCATTTACATAATACAAATATAATCTGTGGTAATTGATACAAAAGGAACAGTTTCCCAAAACATACCCACACAAATTATTTCTTATAAAATGTAATTATATTAATGTTTCACAATATTGCCAGGGTTTTAGATAGCTGCATAATTACCTGTAACAGGCCAGACACCAGGAAATGTATAGGAGACAATTTCATTCAAGGATGTATAAATATTACAGCGGTTACAGAAAGTAAAGCAGTCGAACACTGCGAGTGTACATGCCTGCTTATTATTATGTTTTACCTAGGCAAATTCTTTCACAATTAAACAAGAATTACTTTAACAATCGCAGTCTATACACGAGTGTCATGTTCTTGCGAGGCAATATGTATTCACACGAAGCATTGCCACTTAACAACTAACTAGTTATCAACCGTTGTATAAATTGAAGTACCGGGGATGTCCGAAAATTTTGAGATTGCATTACAAAGCAAACCATTGATACATTTATAGACGAAGTCTCCAAACTTTCCAGACATCCCTTGTATTTTGAGGATAAATTATTTACCAAAAGATAATAGAAACTCGGACAGGGAAGGCAGCACTCAACTCAACCAGCCGAGCACAGAAATCATAATGTTGCAACAACACATACCACTACTACAAGGCACACTGTCCAACACATAACTGAACTAGAAAATGAACTGCCCAAGTCCCAGCTGTCAACAAACTCAATGAACTAGTTTCAGCAATCAAAAAGCTGAATGTCCTGGTATCAAAACAAACATAATGTCTTAATATAGTAAATTAACAGTTAAATTAGCTGTAGGAGGAAGTTAGCGTTATTGATGACGTCATACGAGCTTATTCCAGTTTAGTTATTACATGTAAATACCTGTCTTGATGGTAATATGTTAATTTAATTAAGAAACCATGCACTTTGTCATCCATATGTGGAAGGCGGTACCAACCTTATAAGTCTGCACGTGTTTTTGCAGTACATGTATAACTTTATTTATTTATTAATATTTCTGCATGGAATTTGGTGTGTATGTTATTAACTACCACAAAATAGGATTAATTAAGGGGGGTTTGTTTAAAACAAAAAAGATAAAATTCATTGAACCAAGAAATATCAAAACACGTAAAATATACGAGAAATTGACGCGTATGTGCAAATTATTTTATGTATGGTCAATTGGAATTAAAAATATATCGTCAAATTAAAAAAAACTATAATGCGATTTTCACTCAAAAACATGGTGGGTATTAACTTTTAAAAGTGCTTATTGGCACATTTTGATTTTATTGTCAAGGGGAGGTAACCATGTCATCAATTTAGATATTTTGATTACTTTTTGAGGCAAAAGTCGGCAATTCTAAACCTATATTGGGCTTTATTTTTATCATTGTTTTCTTTATTTCTGTCTCCATGATAAGTACATACACTTGCAAACGATCTTTTACCAGCGAGGAGCTCACATAGCTACATTAACAACCGGACAAACGTCCGTTGCACATACGGCACAATTGTGCGACATGAGCCTTTGATGTCGTCATTTGCGTATTCTGTTTGTGAGAATTGTAATCAGATTGTAATAGAATTAATTGAACTGTAATTCCATTTATCCACGCTACAGTATGTTGAAAATTTCAGCAAGATCAAACAGGTATTGACCGAGCTATGGGTAAATATATAATGCACACATATAAGATTTGTTAAGAGTATGCGTAATATAAATATCCATTATTCGGCACATGGATGGTAAGTTCTGTGCCAGTCTCTTGCTTGGGTGGCTAGTTTCTGTATGCCTTTGAATGATCGGTGTCTGTCTATTGCTTGGGTGGTTAGTTTCCGTATGACTTTGAATGGTCGGTGTCTGTCCCATGCTTGGGTGGCTAGTTTCTGTATGTGGATTGTACGTTCTGTGTCTGTCCCATGCTTGGGTGGCTAGCTTCTGTATGTGGATTGTACGTTCTGTATCTGTCTATTGCTTGGGTGGCTAGTTTCTGTATGTGGATTGTACGTTCTGTATATGTCGCATGCTTGGGTGGCTAGCTTCTGTATGTGGATGGTACGTTCTGTATATGTCTATTGCGTGGGTGGCTAGTTTCTGTATGTGGATTGTACGTTCTGTGTATGTCCCATGCTTGGGTGGCTAGTTTCTGTATATGGATTGTACGTTCTGTATCTGTCTATTGCTTGGGTGGCTAGTTTCTGTATGTGGATGGTACGTTCTGTGTATGTCCAATGCTTGGGTGGCTAGCTTCTGTATGTGGATGGTACGTTCTGTATCTGTCAATTGCATGGGTGGCTAGTTTCTGTATGTGGATGGTACGTTCAGTGTCTGTCTCTTGCTTGGGTGGCTAGTTTCTGTATGTGGATTGTACATTCTGTGTCTGTCTATTGCTTGGGTGGCTAGTTTCTGTGTGTGGATGGTACGTTCTGTGTCTGTCCCATGCTTGGTTGGCTAGTTTCTGTATGTGGATGGTACGTTCTGTGTCTGTATATTGTTTGGGTGGCTAGTTTCTGTATGTGGATTGTACGTTCTGTGTATGTCTCTTGCTTGGGTGGCTAGTTTCTGTATTTGGATTGTACGTTCAGTGTATGTCTCTTGCTTGGGTGGCTAGTTTCTGTATGTGGATGGTACGTCCTGTATCTGTCTATTGTGTAGGTGGCTAGTTTCTGTATGTGGATTGTACGTTCGGTGTCTGTCTATTGTGTGGGTGGCTAGTTTCTGTTAGTGGACAGTACGTTCTATGTCGGTATATTGCTTGGGTGGCTAGTTTCTGTATGTGGATGGTACGTTCTGTGTCTGTATATTGCTTGGGTGGCTAGTTTCTGTATATGGAAGGTACGTTCTGTATCTGTCTATAGCTTTGGTGGCTAGTTTCTGTATGTGGATGGTACGTTCTGTGTCTGTCTCCTGATTGGGTGGCTAGTTTCTGTATGTGGATGGTACGTTCTATGTCTGTCTATTGCTTGGGTGGCTAGTTTCTGTATGTGGATGGTACGTTCTGTGTCTGTATATTGCTTGGGTGGCTAGTTTCTGTATATGGATGGAACGTTCTGTATCTGTCTATAGCTTGGGTGGCTAGTTTCTGTATGTGGATGGTACGTTCTGTGTCTGTCTCCTGATTGGGTGGCTAGTTTCTGTATGTGGATGGTACGTTCTGTGTCTGTCTATTGCTTGGGTGGTTAGTTTCTGTATGTGGATTGTACGTTCTGTGTATGTCTCTTGCTTGGGTGGCTAGTTTCTGTATGTGGATTGTACGTTCTGTGTATGTCTCTTGCTTGGGTGGCTAGTTTATGTATGTGGATGGTACGTTCTGTATCTGTCTATTGTGTGGGTGGCTAGTTTCTGTATGTGGATGGTACGTTCTATGTCTGTCTATTGTGTGGGTGGCTAGTTTCTGTTAGTGGATAGTACGTGCTATGTCTGTATATTGCTTGAGTGGCTAGTTTCTGTATGTGGATGGTACGTTCTGTGTCTCTCTCCTGATTGGGTGGCTAGTTTCTGTATGTGGATGGTACGTTCTGTGTATGTCCCATGCTTGGGTGGCTAGATTCTGTATGTGGATGGCACGTTCTGTGTCTGTATATTGCTTGGGAGGCTAGTTTCTGTATGTGGATTGTACGTTCTGTGTATGTCTCTTTCTTCGGTGGCTAGGTTCTGTATGTGAATTGTACGTTCTGTGACTGTCTCTTGCTTGGGTGGCTAGTTTCTGTATGTGGATGGTACGTTCTGTATCTGTCTATTGTGTGGGTGGCTAGTTTCTGTATGTGGATGGTACGTTCTGTATCTGTCTATTGTGTGGGTGGCTAGTTTCTGTATGTGGATTGTACGTTCTATGTTTGTCTATTGTGTGGGTGGCTAGTTTCTGTTATTGGATAGTACGTTCTATGTCTGTATATTGCTTGGATGGCTTGTTTCTGTATGTGGATGGTATGTTCTGTGTCTGTATATTGCTTGGGTGGCTAGTTTCTGTATGTGGATTGTACGTTCTGTGTATGTCTCTTGCTTGGGTGGCTAGTTTCTGTATGTGGATGGTACGGTCTGTATCTGTCTATTGTGTGGGTGGCTAGTTTCTGTATGTGGATTGTACCTTCGGTGTCTATATATTGTGTGGGTGGCTAGTTTCTGTATGTGGATGGTACGTACTGTGTCTGTCTATTGTGTGGGTGGCTAGTTTCTGTTAGTGGATGGTACGTTCTGTATCTGTCTATTGTGTGGGTGGCTAGTTTCTGTTAATGGATGGAACGTTCTGTGTCTGTCTATTGTGTGGGTTGCTAGTTTCTGTTAGTGGATGGTATGTTCTGTATCTGTCTATTGTGTGGGTGGCTAGTTTCTGTTAGTAGATGGTACGTTCTGTGTCTGTCTATTGTGTGGGTGGTTAGTTTCTGTTAGTGGATGGTACGTTCTGTGTCTTTCTATTGTGTGGGTGGCTAGTTTATGCATGTGGATGGTACGTTCTGTATCTGTGTGTTGTGTCGTTGGCTAGTTTCTGCATGTGGATGGTACGTTCTGTGTCTGTCTATTGTGTGGGTGGCTAGTTTCTGTTAGTGGATGGTACGTTCTATGGCTGTCTATTGTGTGGGTGGCTAGTTTCTGTATGTGGATTGTACGTTCTGTGTCTGTCTATTGCTTGGGTGGCTAGTTTCTGTATGTGGATTGTACGTTCTGTGTCTGTCTATTGCTTGGGTGGTTAGTTTCTGTATGTGGACTGTACGTTTTGTGTATGTCTCTTGCTTGGCTGGCTAGTTTCTGTATGTGGATTGCACGTTCTGTGTATGTCTCTTGCTTTGGTGGCTAGTTTCTAAATGTGGATTGTTCGTTCTGTGTATGTCTCTTCCTTGGGTGGCTAGTTTCTGTATGTGAATGTTACGTTCTGTATCTGCCTATTGTGAGGGTGGCTAGTTTCTGTATGTGGATTGTACGTTCTATGTCTGTCTATTGTGTGGGTGGCTAGTTTCTGTTAGTGGATAGTACGTTCTATTTCTGTATATTGCTTGGGTGGCTAGTTTCTGTATGTGGATGGTACGTTCTGTGTCTGTCTCCTGATTGGGTAGCTAGTTTCTGTATGTGAATGGTACGTTCTGTGTCTGTCTATTGCTTGGGTGGTTAGTTTCTGTATGTGGATTGTACGTCCTGTGTATGTCTCTTGCTTGGGTGGCTAGTTTCTGTATGTGGATTGTACGTTCTGTGTATGTCTCTTGCTTGGGTGGCTAGTTTATGTATGTGGATGGTACGTTCTGTATCTGTCTATTGTGTGGGTGGCTAGTTTCTGTTAGTGGATAGTACGTGCTATGTCTGTATATTGCTTGGGTGGCTAGTTTCTATATATGGATGGCACGTTCTGTGTATGTCCCATGCTTGGGTGGCTAGATTCTGTATGTGGATGGTACGTTCTGTGTCTGTATATTGCTTGGGAGGCTAGTTTCTGTATGTGGATTGTACGTTCTGTGTATGTCTCTTGCTTGGGTGGCTAGTTTCTGTATGTGAATTGTACGTTCTGTGTCTGTCTCTTGCTTGGGTGGCTAGTTTCTGTATGTCGATGGTACGTTCTGTATCTGTCTATTGTGTGGGTGGCTAGTTTCTGTATGTGGATGGTACGTTGTGTATCTGTCTATTATGTGGGTGGCTAGTTTCTGTATGTGGATTGTACGTTCTATGTCTGTCTATTGTGTGGGTGGCTAGTTTCTGTTAGTGGATAGTACGTTCTATGTCTGTATATTGCTTGGGTGGCTAGTTTCTGTATGTGGATGGTATGTTCTGTGTCTATTTATTGCTTGGGTGGCTAGTTTCTGTATGTGGATTGTACGTACTTTGTATGTCTCCTGCTTGGGTGGCTAGTTTCTGTATGTGGATGGTACGTTCTGTATCTGTCTATTGTGTGGGTGGCTAGTTTCTGTATGTGGATTGTACGTTCTGTGTCTGTCTATTGTGTGGGTGGCTAGTTTCTGTATGTGGATAGTACGTTCTGTGTTTGTCTATTGTGTGGGTGGCTAGTTTCTGTTAGTGGATGGTACGTTCTGTATCTGTCTATTGTGTGGGTGGCTAGTTTCTGTTAGTGGATGGAACGTTCTGTGTCTGTCTATTGTGTGGGTTGCTAGTTTCTGTTAGTGGATGGAACGTTCTGTATCTGTCTATTGTGTGGGTGGCTAGTTTCTGTTAGTGGATGGTACGTTCTGTGTCTGTCTATTGTGTGGGTGGCTAGTTTCTGTATGTGGATGGTACGTTCTGTATCTGTCTATTGTGTGGTTGGCTAGTTTCTGGATGTGGATGGTACGTTCTGTGTCTGTCTATTGTGTGGGTGGCTAGTTTCTGTTAGTGGATGGTACGTTCTATGGCTGCCTATTGTGTGGGTGATTAGTTTCTGTATGTGGATTGTACGTTCTGTGTCTGTCTATTGCTTGGGTGGCTAGTTTCTGTATGTGGATTGTACGTTCTGTGTCTGTCTATTGCTTGGGTGGTTAGTTTCTGTATGTGGATTGTACGTTCTGTGTATGTCTCTTGTTTGGGTGGCTAGTTTCTGTATGTGGATGGTACGTTCTGTATCTGTCTATTGTGAGGGTGGCTAGTTTCTGTATGTGGATTGTACGTTCTATGTCTGTCTATTGTGTGGGTGGATAGTTTCTGTTAGTGGATAGTACGTTCTATGTCTGTATATTGCTTGGGTGGCTAGTTTCTGTATGTGGATGGTACGTTCTGTGTCTCTCTCCTAATTGGGTGGCTAGTTTCTGTATGTGGATGGTACGTTCTGTGTATGTCCCATGCTTGGGTGGCCAGTTTCTGTTAGTGGATGGAACGTTCTGTGTTTGTCTATTGTGTGGGTTACTAGTTTCTGTTAGTGGATGGTACGTTCTGTATCTGTCTATTGTGTGGTTGCCAGTTTCTGTATGTGGATTGTACGTTCTATGTTTGTCTATTGTGTGGGTGGCTAGTTTCTGTTATTGGATAGTACGTTCTATGTCTGTATATTGCTTGGATGGCTTGTTTCTGTATGTGGATGGTATGTTCTGTGTCTGTATATTGCTTGGGTGGCTAGTTTCTGTATGTGGATTGTACGTTCTGTGTATGTCTCTTGCTTGGGTGGCTAGTTTCTGTATGTGGATGGTACGGTCTGTATCTGTCTATTGTGTGGGTGGCTAGTTTCTGTATGTGGATTGTACCTTCGGTGTCTATATATTGTGTGGGTGGCTAGTTTCTGTATGTGGATGGTACGTACTGTGTCTGTCTATTGTGTGGGTGGCTAGTTTCTGTTAGTGGATGGTACGTTCTGTATCTGTCTATTGTGTGGGTGGCTAGTTTCTGTTAATGGATGGAACGTTCTGTGTCTGTCTATTGTGTGGGTTGCTAGTTTCTGTTAGTGGATGGTATGTTCTGTATCTGTCTATTGTGTGGGTGGCTAGTTTCTGTTAGTAGATGGTACGTTCTGTGTCTGTCTATTGTGTGGGTGGTTAGTTTCTGTTAGTGGATGGTACGTTCTGTGTCTTTCTATTGTGTGGGTGGCTAGTTTATGCATGTGGATGGTACGTTCTGTATCTGTGTGTTGTGTCGTTGGCTAGTTTCTGCATGTGGATGGTACGTTCTGTGTCTGTCTATTGTGTGGGTGGCTAGTTTCTGTTAGTGGATGGTACGTTCTATGGCGGTCTATTGTGTGGGTGGCTAGTTTCTGTATGTGGATTGTACGTTCTGTGTCTGTCTATTGCTTGGGTGGCTAGTTTCTGTATGTGGATTGTACGTTCTGTGTCTGTCTATTGCTTGGGTGGTTAGTTTCTGTATGTGGACTGTACGTTTTGTGTATGTCTCTTGCTTGGGTGGCTAGTTTCTGTATGTGGATTGCACGTTCTGTGTATGTCTCTTGCTTTGGTGGCTAGTTTCTAAATGTGGATTGTTCGTTCTGTGTATGTCTCTTCCTTGGGTGGCTAGTTTCTGTATGTGAATGTTACGTTCTGTATCTGCCTATTGTGAGGGTGGCTAGTTTCTGTATGTGGATTGTACGTTCTATGTCTGTCTATTGTGTGGGTGGCTAGTTTCTGTTAGTGGATAGTACGTTCTATTTCTGTATATTGCTTGGGTGGCTAGTTTCTGTATGTGGATGGTACGTTCTGTGTCTGTCTCCTGATTGGGTAGCTAGTTTCTGTATGTGAATGGTACGTTCTGTGTCTGTCTATTGCTTGGGTGGTTAGTTTCTGTATGTGGATTGTACGTCCTGTGTATGTCTCTTGCTTGGGTGGCTAGTTTCTGTATGTGGATTGTACGTTCTGTGTATGTCTCTTGCTTGGGTGGCTAGTTTATGTATGTGGATGGTACGTTCTGTATCTGTCTATTGTGTGGGTGGCTAGTTTCTGTTAGTGGATAGTACGTGCTATGTCTGTATATTGCTTGGGTGGCTAGTTTCTATATATGGATGGCACGTTCTGTGTATGTCCCATGCTTGGGTGGCTAGATTCTGTATGTGGATGGTACGTTCTGTGTCTGTATATTGCTTGGGAGGCTAGTTTCTGTATGTGGATTGTACGTTCTGTGTATGTCTCTTGCTTGGGTGGCTAGTTTCTGTATGTGAATTGTACGTTCTGTGTCTGTCTCTTGCTTGGGTGGCTAGTTTCTGTATGTCGATGGTACGTTCTGTATCTGTCTATTGTGTGGGTGGCTAGTTTCTGTATGTGGATGGTACGTTGTGTATCTGTCTATTATGTGGGTGGCTAGTTTCTGTATGTGGATTGTACGTTCTATGTCTGTCTATTGTGTGGGTGGCTAGTTTCTGTTAGTGGATAGTACGTTCTATGTCTGTTTATTGCTTGGGTGGCTAGTTTCTGTATGTGGATGGTATGTTCTGTGTCTATTTATTGCTTGGGTGGCTAGTTTCTGTATGTGGATTGTACGTACTTTGTATGTCTCCTGCTTGGGTGGCTAGTTTCTGTATGTGGATGGTACGTTCTGTATCTGTCTATTGTGTGGGTGGCTAGTTTCTGTATGTGGATTGTACGTTCTGTGTCTGTCTATTGTGTGGGTGGCTAGTTTCTGTATGTGGATAGTACGTTCTGTGTTTGTCTATTGTGTGGGTGGCTAGTTTCTGTTAGTGGATGGTACGTTCTGTATCTGTCTATTGTGTGGGTGGCTAGTTTCTGTTAGTGGATGGAACGTTCTGTGTCTGTCTATTGTGTGGGTTGCTAGTTTCTGTTAGTGGATGGAACGTTCTGTATCTGTCTATTGTGTGGGTAGCTAGTTTCTGTTAGTGGATGGTACGTTCTGTGTCTGTCTATTGTGTGGGTGGCTAGTTTCTGTATGTGGATGGTACGTTCTGTATCTGTCTATTGTGTGGTTGGCTAGTTTCTGGATGTGGATGGTACGTTCTGTGTCTGTCTATTGTGTGGGTGGCTAGTTTCTGTTAGTGGATGGTACGTTCTATGGCTGCCTATTGTGTGGGTGATTAGTTTCTGTATGTGGATTGTACGTTCTGTGTCTGTCTATTGCTTGGGTGGCTAGTTTCTGTATGTGGATTGTACGTTCTGTGTCTGTCTATTGCTTGGGTGGTTAGTTTCTGTATGTGGATTGTACGTTCTGTGTATGTCTCTTGTTTGGGTGGCTAGTTTCTGTATGTGGATGGTACGTTCTGTATCTGTCTATTGTGAGGGTGGCTAGTTTCTGTATGTGGATTGTACGTTCTATGTCTGTCTATTGTGTGGGTGGATAGTTTCTGTTAGTGGATAGTACGTTCTATGTCTGTATATTGCTTGGGTGGCTAGTTTCTGTATGTGGATGGTACGTTCTGTGTCTCTCTCCTAATTGGGTGGCTAGTTTCTGTATGTGGATGGTACGTTCTGTGTATGTCCCATGCTTGGGTGGCCAGTTTCTGTTAGTGGATGGAACGTTCTGTGTCTGTCTATTGTGTGGGTTACTAGTTTCTGTTAGTGGATGGTACGTTCTGTATCTGTCTATTGTGTGGTTGCTAGTTTCTGTTAGTGGATGGTATGTTCTGTGTCTGTCTATTGTGTGGGTGGCTAGTTTCTGTATGTGGATGGTACGTTCTGTATCTGTCTATTGTGTGGTTGGCTAGTTTCTGGATGTGGATGGTACGTTCTGTGTCTGTCTATTGTGTGGGTGGCTAGTTTCTGTTAGTGGATGGTACGTTCTATGGCTGTCTATTGTGTGGGTGATTAGTTTCTGTATGTGGATTGTACGTTCTGTGTCTGTCTATTGCTTGGGTGGCTAGTTTCTGTATGTGGATTGTACGTTCTGTGTCTGTCTATTGCTTGGGTGGTTAGTTTCTGTATGTGGATTGTACGTTCTGGGTATGTCTCTTGCTTGGGTGGCTAGTTTCTGTATGTGGATTGTACGTTCTGTGTATGTCTCTTGCTTGGGTGGCTAGTTTCTGTATGTGGATTGTACGTTCTGTGTATGTCTCTTGCTTGGGTGGCTAGTTTCTGTATGTGGATGGTACGTTTTTTATCTGTATATTGCTTGGATGGCTAGTTTCTGTATGTGGATGGTACGTTCTGTGTCTGTATATTGCTTGGGTGGCTAGTTTCTGTATGTGGATTGTACGTTCTGTGTATGTCTCTTACTTCGGTGGCTAGTTTTTGTATGTGGATGGTACGTTCTGTATCTGCCTATTGTGTGGATGGCTAGTTTCTGTATGTGGATTGTACGTTCTGTGTCTGTCTATTGAGTGGATGTCTAGTTTCTGTATGTGGATGGTACGTTCTATGTCTGTCTATTGTGTGGGTGGCTAGTTTCTGTATATGGATGGTACGTTCTATGTCTGTCTATTGTGTGGGTGGCTAGTTTCTGTTAGTGGATGGTACGTTCTATGGCTGTCTTTTGTGTGGGTGGCTAGTTTCTGTATGTGGATTGTACGTTCTGTGTCTGCCTATTGCTTGGGTGGCTAGTTTCTGTAAGTGGATTCGTTCCGTGTCTGTCTATTGCTTGGGTGGCTAGTTTCTGTATGTGGATGGTAAGTTCTGTATCTGTCTATTGTGTGGGTGGCTAGTTTCTGAATGTGGTCGTCACGTTCTGTGTCTGTCTCTTGCTTGGGTGGCTAGTTTCTGTATGTGGATGGTACGTTCTATGTCTGTCTATTGTGTGGGTGGCTAGTTTCTGTCAGAGGATGGTACGCTCTGTGTCTGTCTATTGTGTGGGTGGCTAGTTTCTGTATGTGGATTGTACGTTCTGTGTCTGCCTATTGCTTGGGTGGCTAGTTTCTGTATGTGGATTCCTTCCGTGTCTGTCTATTGCTTGGGTGGCTAGTTTCTGTATGTGGATGGTACGTTCTGTGTCTGTCTATTGTGTGGGTGGCTAGTTTCTGTTAGTGGATGGTACGTTCTATGGCTGTCTATTGTGTGGGTGGCTAGTTTCTGTATGTGGATTGTACGTTCTGTGTCTGCCTATTGCTTGGGTGGCTAGTTTCTGTATGTGGATTCGTTCCGTGTCTGTCTATTGCTTGGGTGGCTTGTTTCTGTATGTGGATGGTAAGTTCTGTATCTGTCTATTGTGTGGGTGGCTAGTTTCTGAATGTGGTTGTCACGTTCTGTGTCTGTCTCTTGCTTGGGTGGCTAGTTTCTGTATATGGATGGTACGGTCTGTATCTGTCTATTGCTTGGGTGGCTAGATTCTGTATGTGGATGGTACGTTCTGTGTCTGTCTCCTGATTGGGTGGGTAGTTTCTGTATGTGGATGGTACGTTCTGTGTCTGTCTATTGCTTGGGTGGCTAGTTTTTGTATGTGGTTGGTACGTTCTATGTCTGTCTATTGCTTGGGTGTCTTTTTTCTGTATATGGGTGGTACGTTCTGTGTCTGTCTCTTGCTTGGGTGGCTAGTTTCTGTATGTGGATGGTACGTTCTGTTTCTGTCTATTGTGTGGGTGGCTAGTTTCTGTATGTGGATTGTACGTTCTGTGTCTGCCTATTGTGTGGGTGGCTAGTTTCTGTATGTGGATTGTACGTTCTGTGTCTGCCTATTGTGTGGGTGGCTATTTTCTGTATGTGGATTGTACGTTCTGTGTCTGTCTATTGAGTGGATGGCTAGTTTCTGTATATGGATGGTACGTTCTGTATCTGTCTATTGCTTGGGTGGCTAGTTTCTGTATGTGGATGGTACGTTCTGTGTCTGTCTCTTGCTTGGGTGGCTAGTTTCTGTATGTGGATGGTACGTTCTATGTCTGTCTATTGTGTGGGTGGCTAGTTTCTGTTAGAGGATGGTACGTTCTGTGTCTGTCTATTGTGTGGGTGCCTAGTTTCTGTATGTGGATTGTACGTTCTGTGTCTGCCTATTGCTTGGGTGGCTAGTTTCTGTATGTGGATTCGTTCCGTGTCTGTCTATTGCTTGGGTGGCTAGTTTCTGTATGTGGATGGTAAGTTCTGTGTCTGTCTATTGTGTGGGTGGCTAGTTTCTGAATGTGGATGTCACGTTCTGTGTCTGTCTCTTGCTTGGGTGGCTAGTTTCTGTATATGGATGGTACGTTCTGTATCGGTCTATTGCTTGGGTGGCTAGTTTCTGTATGTGGATGGTACGTTCTGTGTCTGTCTCCTGATTGGGTGGCTAGTTTCTGTATGTGGATGGTACGTTCTGTGTCTGTCTATTGCTTGGGTGGCTAGTTTCTGTATGTGGTTGTTACGTTCTATGTCTGTCTATTGCTTGGGTGTCTTTTTTCTGTATGTGGATGGTACGTTCAGTGTCTGTCTCTTGCTTGGGTGGCTAGTTTCTGTATGTGGATGGTACGTTCTGTGTCTGTATATTGCTTGGATGGCTAGTTTCTGTATGTGGATGGTACGTTCTGTGTCTGTATATTGCTTGGGTGGCTAGTTTCTGTATGTGGATTGTACGTTCTGTGTATGTCTCTTGCTTCGGTGGCTAGTTTCTGTATGTGGATGGTACGTTCTGTATCTGTCTATTGTGTGGGTGGCTAGTTTCTGTATGTGGATTGTACGTTCTGTGTCTGCCTATTGTGTGGGTGGCTAGTTTCTGTATGTGGATTGTACGTTCTGTGTCTGTCTATTGAGTGGGTGTCTAGTTTCTGTATGTGGATGGTACGTTCTGTGTATGTCTATTATGTGGGTGGCTAGTTTCTGTATGTGGATTGTACGTTCTCTGTTTGTCTATTGTGTGGGTGGCTAGTTTCTGTATGTGGATTGTACGTTCTGTGTTTGTCTATTGTGTGGGTGGCTAGTTTCTGTATGTGGATTGTACGTTGTGTGTTTGTCTATTGTGTGGGTGGCTAGTTTCTGTCTGTGGATGGTACGTTCTGTGTTTGTCTATTGTGTCGGTGGCTAGTTTCTGTATGTGGATTGTACGTTCTGTGTCTGTCTATTGTGTGGCTGGCGAGTTTCTGTATGTGGATTGTACGTTCTGTGTATGTCTATTGCTTGGGTGGCTAGTTTCTGTATATGGATGGTACATTCTGTGTCTGTCTATAGCTTGGGTGGCTAGTTTCTGTATATGGTTGCTACGTTCTGTATCTGTCTATTGTGTGGGTGGCTAGTTTCTGGATGTGGATTGTACGTTCTGTGTCTGTCTATTGTGCGGGTGACTAGTTTCTGTATGTAGATTGTACGTTCTATGTCTGTCTATTGTGTGGGTGGCTAGTGTCTGTTAGTGGATGGTACATTCTATGTCTGTCTATTGCTTGGGTGGCTAGTTTCTGTATATGGATGGTACGTTCTGTATCTGTCTATTGTGTGGGTGGCTAGTTTCTGTATGTGGATGGTACGTTCTGTGTCTGTCTATTGTGTGGGTAGCTAGTTTCTGTTAGTGGATGGTACGTTATGTATCTGTCTATTGTGTGGGTGGCTAGTTTCTTTAGTGGATGGTACGTTCTGTGTCTGTCTATTGTGTGGGTGGCTAGTTTCTGTTAGTGGGTGGTACGTTCTGTATCTGTCTATTGTGTGGGTGGCTAGTTTCTGTTAGTGGATGGTACGTTCTGTGTCTGTCTATTGTGTGGGTGGCTTGTTTCTGTTAGAGGATGGTACGTTCTGTGTCTGTCTATTGTGTGGGTGGCTAGTTTCTGTATGTGGATGGTACGTTCTGTATCTGTCTATTGTGTGGTTGGCTCGTTTCTGCATGTGGATGGTACGTTTTGTGTCTGTCTATTGTGTGGGTGGCTAGTTTCTGTTAGTGGATGGTACGTTCTATGGCTGTCTATTGTGTGGGTGGCTAGTTTCTGTATGTGGATTGTATGTTCTGTGTCTGTCTATTGCTTGGGTGGCTAGTTTCTGTATGTGGATGGTACGTTCTGTATCTGTCTATTGTGTGGGTGGCTAGTTTTTGAATGTGGATGGTACGATCTGTGTCTGTCTCTTGCTTGGGTGGCTAGTTTCTGTTTATGGATGGTACGTTCTGTATCTGTCTATTGCTTGGGTGGCTAGTTTCTGTATGTGGATGGTACGTTCTGTGTCTGTCTCTTGCTTGGGTGGCTAGTTTCTGTATGTGGATGGTACGTTCTATGTCTGTCTATTGTTTGGGTGGCTAGTTTCTGTATGTGGATGGTACGTTCTATGTCTGTCTATTGTGTGGGTGGCTAGTTTCTGTATGTGGATGGTACGTTCTATGTCTGTCTATTGTGTGGGTGGTTAGTTTCTGTATGTGGATTGTACGTTCTGTATCTGTCTATTGCGTGAGTGGCTAGTTTCTGTATATGGATGGTACGTTCTGTATCTGTCTATTGTGTGGGTGGCTAGTTTCTGTATGTGGATGGTACGTTCTGTGTTTGTCTATTGTGTCGGTGGCTAGTTTCTGTATGTGGATTGTACGTTCTGAGTCTGTCTATTGTGTGGCTGGCGAGTTTCTGTATGTGGATTGTACGTTCTGTGTATGTCTATTGCTTGGGTGGCTAGTTTCTGTATATGGATGGTACATTCTGTGTCTGTCTATAGCTTGGGTGGCTAGTTTCTGTATATGGTTGCTACGTTCTGTATCTGTCTATTGTGTGGGTGGCTAGTTTCTGTATGTGGATTGTACGTTCTGTGTCTGTCTATTGTGTGGGTGGCTTGTTTCTGTATGTGGATGGTACGTTCTGTGTCTGTCTATTGTGTGGGTGGCTAGTTTCTGTTAGTGGATGGTACGTTTTGTGTCTGTCTATTGTGTGGGTGGCTAGTTTCTGTTAGTGGATGGTACGTTCTATGGCTGTCTATTGTGTGGGTGGCTAGTTTCTGTATGTGGATTGTATGTTCTGTGTCTGTCTATTACTTAGGTGGCTAGTTTCTGTATGTGGATTGTACGTTCTGTGTCTGTCTATTGCTTGGGTGGCTAGTTTCTGTATGTGGATGGTACGTTCTGTATCTGTCTATTGTGTGGGTGGCTAGTGTCTGTTAGTGGATGGTACATTCTATGTCTGTCTATTGCTTGGGTGGCTAGTTTCTGTATATGGATGGTACGTTCTGTATCTGTCTATTGTGTGGGTGGCTAGTTTCTGTATGTGGATGGTACGTTCTGTGTCTGTCTATTGTGTGGGTAGCTAGTTTCTGTTAGTGGATGGTACGTTATGTATCTGTCTATTGTGTGGGTGGCTAGTTTCTTTAGTGGATGGTACGTTCTGTGTCTGTCTATTGTGTGGGTGGCTAGTTTCTGTTAGTGGGTGGTACGTTCTGTATCTGTCTATTGTGTGGGTGGCTAGTTTCTGTTAGTGGATGGTACGTTCTGTGTCTGTCTATTGTGTGGGTGGCTTGTTTCTGTTAGAGGATGGTACGTTCTGTGTCTGTCTATTGTGTGGGTGGCTAGTTTCTGTATGTGGATGGTACGTTCTGTATCTGTCTATTGTGTGGTTGGCTCGTTTCTGCATGTGGATGGTACGTTTTGTGTCTGTCTATTGTGTGGGTGGCTAGTTTCTGTTAGTGGATGGTACGTTCTATGGCTGTCTATTGTGTGGGTGGCTAGTTTCTGTATGTGGATTGTATGTTCTGTGTCTGTCTATTGCTTGGGTGGCTAGTTTCTGTATGTGGATGGTACGTTCTGTATCTGTCTATTGTGTGGGTGGCTAGTTTTTGAATGTGGATGGTACGATCTGTGTCTGTCTCTTGCTTGGGTGGCTAGTTTCTGTTTATGGATGGTACGTTCTGTATCTGTCTATTGCTTGGGTGGCTAGTTTCTGTATGTGGATGGTACGTTCTGTGTCTGTCTCTTGCTTGGGTGGCTAGTTTCTGTATGTGGATGGTACGTTCTATGTCTGTCTATTGTTTGGGTGGCTAGTTTCTGTATGTGGATGGTACGTTCTATGTCTGTCTATTGTGTGGGTGGCTAGTTTCTGTATGTGGATGGTACGTTCTATGTCTGTCTATTGTGTGGGTGGTTAGTTTCTGTATGTGGATTGTACGTTCTGTATCTGTCTATTGCGTGAGTGGCTAGTTTCTGTATATGGATGGTACGTTCTGTATCTGTCTATTGTGTGGGTGGCTAGTTTCTGTATGTGGATGGTACGTTCTGTGTTTGTCTATTGTGTCGGTGGCTAGTTTCTGTATGTGGATTGTACGTTCTGAGTCTGTCTATTGTGTGGCTGGCGAGTTTCTGTATGTGGATTGTACGTTCTGTGTATGTCTATTGCTTGGGTGGCTAGTTTCTGTATATGGATGGTACATTCTGTGTCTGTCTATAGCTTGGGTGGCTAGTTTCTGTATATGGTTGCTACGTTCTGTATCTGTCTATTGTGTGGGTGGCTAGTTTCTGTATGTGGATTGTACGTTCTGTGTCTGTCTATTGTGTGGGTGGCTTGTTTCTGTATGTGGATGGTACGTTCTGTGTCTGTCTATTGTGTGGGTGGCTAGTTTCTGTTAGTGGATGGTACGTTTTGTGTCTGTCTATTGTGTGGGTGGCTAGTTTCTGTTAGTGGATGGTACGTTCTATGGCTGTCTATTGTGTGGGTGGCTAGTTTCTGTATGTGGATTGTATGTTCTGTGTCTGTCTATTACTTAGGTGGCTAGTTTCTGTATGTGGATTGTACGTTCTGTGTCTGTCTATTGCTTGGGTGGCTAGTTTCTGTATGTGGATGGTACGTTCTGTATCTGTCTATTGTGTGGGTGGCTAGTTTTTGAATGTGGATGGTACGATCTGCGTCTGTCTCTTGCTTGGGTGGCTAGTTTCTGTATATGGATGGTACGTTCTGTATCTGTCTATTGCTTGGGTGGCTAGTTTCTGTATGTGGATGGTACGTTCGGTGTCTGTCTCTTGCTTGGGTGGCTAGTTTCTGTATATGGATGGTACGTTCTGTATCTGTCTATTGCTTGGGTGGCTAGTTTCTGTATGTGGATGGTACGTTCTGTGTCTGTCTCCTGATTGGGTTGCTAGTTTCTGTATGTGGATGGTACGTTCTGTGTCTGTCTATTGCTTGGGTGGCTAGTTTCTGTATGTGGTTGGTACGTTCTATGTCTGTCTTTTGCTTGGGTGTCTTTTTTCTGTATGTGGATGGTACGTTCTGTGTCTGTCTCTTGCTTGGGTGGCTAGTTTCTGTATGTGGATGGTACGTTCTGTATCTGTCTATTGTGTGGGTGGCTAGTTTCTGTTAGTGGATGGAACGTTCTGTGTCTGTCTATTGTGTGGGTTGCTAGTTTCTGTTAGTGGATGGAACGTTCTGTATCTGTCTATTGTGTGGGTGGCTAGTTTCTGTTAGTGGATGGTACGTTCTGTGTCTGTCTATTGTGCGGGTGACTAGTTTCTGTATGTAGATTGTACGTTCTGTGTCTGTCTATTGTGTGGGTGGCTAGTGTCTGTTAGTAGATGGCACATTCTATGTCTGTCTATTGCTAGGGTGGCTAGTTTCTGTATATGGATGGTACGTTCTGTATCTGTCTATTGTGTGGGTGGCTAGTTTCTGTATGTGGATGGTACGTTCTGTGTCTGTCTATTGTGTGGGTGGCTAGTTTCTGTTAGTGGATGGTACGTTTTGTGTCTGTCTATTGTGTGGGTGGCTAGTTTCTGTTAGTGGATGGTACGTTCTATGGCTGTCTATTGTGTGGGTGGCTAGTTTCTGTATGTAGATTGTACGTTCTGTGTCTGTCTATTGTGTGGGTGGCTAGTGTCTGTTAGTGGATGGTACATTCTATGTCTGTCTATTGCTAGGGTGGCTAGTTTCTGTATATGGATGGTACGTTCTGTATCTGTCTATTGTGTGGGTGGCTAGTTTCTGTATGTGGATTGTATGTTCTGTGTCTGTCTATTACTTGGGTGGCTAGTTTCTGTATGTGGATTGTACGTTCTGTGTCTGTCTATTGCTTGGGTGGCTAGTTTCTGTATGTGGATGGTACGTTCTGTATCTGTCTATTGTGTGGGTGGCTAGTTTTTGAATGTGGATGGTACGATCTGCGTCTGTCTCTTGCTTGGGTGGCTAGTTTCTGTATATGGATGGTACGTTCTGTATCTGTCTATTGCTTGGGTGGCTAGTTTCTGTATGTGGATGGTACGTTCGGTGTCTGTCTCTTGCTTGGGTGGCTAGTTTCTGTATATGGATGGTACGTTCTGTATCTGTCTATTGCTTGGGTGGCTAGTTTCTGTATGTGGATGGTACGTTCTGTGTCTGTCTCCTGATTGGGTGGCTAGTTTCTGTATGTGGATGGTACGTTCTGTGTCTGTCTATTGCTTGGGTGGCTAGTTTCTGTATGTGGTTGGTACGTTCTATGTCTGTCTATTGCTTGGGTGTCTTTTTTCTGTATGTGGATGGTACGTTCTGTGTCTGTCTCTTGCTTGGGTGGCTAGTTTCTGTATGTGGATGGTACGTTCTGTGTCTGTCTATTGTGTGGGTTGCTAGTTTATGTATGTGGATGGTACGTTCTATGTCTGTCTATTGTGTAGGTGGCTAGTTTCTCTATGTGGATGGTACGTTCTGTATCTGTCTATTGCGTGGGTGGCTAGTTTCTGTATGTGGATGGTATGTTCTGTGTCTGTATATTGCTTGGGTGGCTAGTTTCTGTATGTGGATGGTACGTTCTGCATCTGTCTATTGCGTGGGTGGCTAGTTTCTGTATGTGGATGGTACGTTCTATGTCTGTCTATTGCTTGGGTGGCTAGTTTCTGTATATGGATGGTACGTTCTTTGTATGTCTCTTGCTTGGGTTGATAGTTTCTGTATGTGGATGATTCGTTCTGTATCTGTCTGTTGCTTGGGTGGCTAGTTTCTGTATGTGGAAGGTACGTTCTGTGTCTGTCTCTCGCTTGAGTGGCTAGTTTCTGTATGTGGATGGTGCGTTCTGTGTCTGTCTTTTGCTTGGGTGGATAGTTTCTTATGTGGATGGTGCGTTCTGTGTCTGTATTTTGCGTGGGTGGATAGTTTCTGTTTGTGGATGGTACGTTCTATATCTGTCTATTGCGTGGGTGGCTAGTTTCTGTATGTGGATGGTACGTTCTTTGTCTGTCTATTGTGTGGGTGGCTAGTTTCTGTATGTGGATGGTACGTTCTGTATCTGTCTATTGCTTGGGTGGCTAGTGTCTGTATGTGGATGGTACGTTCTGTATCTGTCTATTGCTTCGGTGGCTAGTTTCTGTATGTGGATGGTACGTTCTGTATCTGTCTATTGCTTGGGTGGCTAGTTTCTGTATATGGATGGTACGTTCTGTATCTGTCTATTGCTTGGGTGGCTAGTTTCTGTGTGTGGATGGCGCGTTCTGTGTATGTCTATTGCTTGGGTGGCTAGTTTCTGTATGTGGATGGCGCGTTCTGTGTCTGTCTATTGCTTGGGTGGCTAGTTTCTGTATGACTTTGAATGGTCTGTGTCTGACTATTGCTTGGGTGGCTAGTTTCTGTATGTGGATGGCGCGTTCTGTGTATGTCTATTGCTTGGGTGGCTTGTTTCTATGTGTGGATGGCGCGTTCTGTGTCTGTCTATTGCTTGGGTGGCTAGATTATATATAACTTTGAATGGTATGTATCTTTCTCTTGCTTGGGTGGCTAGTTTCTGTATGACTTTGAATGGTCTGTGTCTGTCTATTGCTTTGGTGACTAGATTCTATATAACTTTGAATGGTATGTATCTTTCTCTTGCTTGGCTGGCTAGTTTCTGTATGACTTTGAATGGTCTGTGTCTGTCTATTGCTTGGGTGGCTAGATTCTATATAACTTTGAATGGGCGGTGTCTGTCTATTGCTTGAGTGGCTAGTTTCTGTATGACTTTGAATGGTTGGTGTCTGTCTATTGCTTGGGTGGCTAGTTTCTGTATGACTTTGAATGGTCTGTGTCTGTCTATTGCTTTGGTGGCTAGTTTCTGTATGAATTTGAATGGTATGTGTCTGTCCCTTGTGTGGTGGCTAGTTTCTGTATGACTTTGAATGGTCGGTGTCTGTCTCTTGCTTGGGTGGCTAGTTCCTGTATGACTTTGAATGGTCGGTGTATGTCCCTTGCTTGAGTGGCTAGTTCCTGTATGACTTTGAATGGTCGGTGTTTTTCCCTTGCTTTGCTGGCTAGTTCCTGTATGACTTTGAATGGTCTGTGTCTGTCTCTTGCTTGGGTGGCTAGATTCCGTATAACTTTGAATGGTCGGTGTCTGTCCCTTGTGTGGGTGGCGAGATTCTGTATAATTTTGAATGGTCTGTGTCTGTCCCTTGCGTGGGTGGCTAGTTTCTGTATGACTTTGAATGGTCTGTGTCTGTCTATTGCGTGGGTGGCTAGATTCTGTATGACTTTGAATGGTCGGTGTCTGTCCCTTGTGTGGGTGGCTAATTTCTGTATAACTTTGAATGGTCTGTGTCTGTCCCTTGCTTGGGTGGCTAGATTCTGTATGACTTTGAATAGTCTGTGTCTGTCTATTGCTTGGTGGCTAGTTTCTGTGTGACTTTGAATGTTCTGTGTCTGTCTATTGCTTGGGTGGCTAATTTCTGTGTGACTTTGAATGTTCTGTGTCTGTCTACTGCGTGGGTGGCTAGATACTGTATGACTTTGAATGGTCTGTCCGTTGCGTGGGTTGCTAGATTCTGTGTGACTTTGAATGGTCTGTGTCTGTCCGTTGCGTGGGTGGCTAGTTTCTGTATGACTTTGAATTGTCTGTGCATGTACAGTATTTAATAATATGTTACTACTGCATGTGTTTGTACTGTGTGACGGCTGTATAAAGTATCCCCGTACTTTCATTTCATGGTGGGAGACAGTATAATAGTTTTACTCGAAATATCCATTATTTGGAATATGGATGGTGATTTTTTCTCTTGAATGTGTGGCTGATGCCACTGTTTCCGAATGGCTCAGGATTACCGGTACAGTCGGTACATTATTTCATAACTTCCACTGGGTTAGGAATATTATACCTAGTGCACAAACAAGAATAGAACGAACATCACAATTATTATAATAAATTGTTATACTGATTCAATTGTCTCAGTATTACACTGTTTCACGATCAAGACTTGCAATATTAAAATTCATGGTACCGGTATCACCCAAACAATTATGAGAGTGTAATCAGTTATTTTGTACCGGTATCACCCAAAATTTTACATTTATTATGTACAACCTTCAATATAAGTACTTCATCCTAACAGCAAGATGTGATGACGACCTATACGGGTTTCTATTTTCGGAAATCGGAATTTCCACTATCGCTATTTATATCTATTTATAATTCAGCCAATAATTAAGCTTGTTACATTGGTACTTCGGTCGTCTTCCAGACGATGTTAATAAACGGTTAATTAAAAATAAAACATTTGTAGTACAGATAATTTGATGTAAACACACTGTTTATTATAACTCACATTGGCGCTGCCATTACAAATAGGTGCATAAGATGTACGTGTTGGTGATAACTACCGTATTTGAAAATAGAATCAAACCGCTTTCAGAATTCTGAAAGCAAGGCGCTGATTGGCTAATGGAAAAGGTCGCCTGGGGAGAACTTCTTCTGTAGGTCGTCGTCAGATCCTCACAGCGTAGTGGGTTTGAGGATATGATTTTAATCAGATTGTCACTGAGGTGCAGTTTGTTTTTAATAAACATTTCATTAATACTGATGTTATTTTAAATGTATTAACATAATCAGAAACTATAGAACTTTGTCTTTCATTTGATATCAATATTTCAAAAATCCGTCCATAAATAAGAAAATAAACACATAGAGTGTGAAATAATTTTATTTTTTCTTGTTTAGAATAACATTGTCTTTTTTATTGAATGCCCCTCAGTGATTGACTGGACACTGTGGTATAAATTTCATGGCATAACGTTTTAACAAGTTGATCAATTTCGGATGGATTTTGCATAGAGATAGTTCTAACGATGTTGTCTATGAATGTTATTACTTTATGAAGATATCGAAAGCTAATTCTTGTTTTTGATACCATGACAACCTGACCACTTCAGTACAAATGCACCCAAGACAACATTAAATTTATAAAAACAATTCTTTCTACACTATTTGAGAGTAATTGTAATTTTTATTGTCCATTCGTTGATTGGTGAAATCTTGGTTGGTTTTAATTTCGTACATTTGTATCGCCATGGTGTCAATAAAGTTATTTATTCTGTCACTCAAGATAGAGAAAACTTGATTACCTGACAATTCACTGTTTATCTCCAAGGTATAACACACAATGTTTATCATCGAATGTACTTATACTCGAAACAGTGATATTCCTTATATTCTATTTATTCCTAATTAATTTTGTTACTTATAAATAGTATTCCAAAAAGTGCCTATATGCAAGAGTTATCAAACTTAAAAAAGTATTTTACAAAACTCTCTATGACGACCGCTCAACGTCATTTTCTTGTTGAAATAAACTACATATTATATTCTTGTACAATTACTGTGCGCACGAAATATAGGTGTCTCTTAAGTCGAATTGGCTGGCCCTTTCAATAGGGGTGACTCTATAATAAACAAAAACTTTCACTTTACCTTTTATTCCAGGAAAAATGGGCAAAGGTACACATTTTACAGCATGATGGAAAAATGTTGCTCTATGGCAGCGTGGTGTTCAAATTAATTGTTCACAAAAAACCAGCACACTTACACAAACTACAGGTATAGCACGGAAAAGTTGACCTGATCCTGACCTTTATGCATGAATATATTCGTGCGTTGACTATATACATTTCCGTGAGCAAATCGTACAATATCGGTCTTTTAGTTTTACGTTGGCATTACTTATCGAGCGTTTTCGTGATACTTCCCGCTTATGAAGATACACACCCGGGGTTATAAATATAGACAACATATCTGCTGTTAAATTATGCCTATAGAAAGTCAAGGATCGTGTCAATACATCGACTATACAATCTAGATAATACGTACGTCATGAAATACAAGTCGTTTTGGTACACTCATATTTCTTACACATACCTCGATGTAAAGAAGTTTATGGATTTAACGTTGCTAGTCGTTTGTATAGCAAAGAGAATTTGACATGCTCCTGACCTTTATGCATGAATATATTACAGGGATGGAAAATTATTTTAACACAAAGTGTGATAAAGCGTGATAAACAGAATAGACTGAATACATTAAATGACAAAATATATCTTGCAGATACTTTAAGTTTAGTGCTACGTGCCGACTCGCCCTCAATTCTATGGCTGACGTTTGAAAAGAGCCATGGATGACAAATATATGCCGGATACTTAATATCATTCTTGGATTGTTGGCATTAAGGTCCTTTATACAGTTGTGTAACAAGTGCAACTTTTTGTGTGAGGAATTAGTTCTTCATAAAATCTGCTATTGTCAGGCGTTAACTGGGTTAAGGGATAAACTGTGGTCTAATCTTTGTGTTTTGATTAGCAATTCCGACTACTTGGATGTTTTAAGTATGACACCTCTTTCCAAATGTCTGTATATAATCAAAAATGCAATAATGTGCATCCATAATCCTGGAACACAGTCAGCAGTACCATCCGCACTATAGTCCAGTCATTCTAGGTTTTAACCTAGACAAAATTGCAAAAGAATTTCTTTGTACATATTTGTGAAGAGTGGTGTCCCATATAGTCACAGAAAAAAATCCCCATTGATAGACATCGCCGTTTTCTTGCATTTGATGAAGACAGTTTTTCGGATAATGCGCAAAGTAATTCATGTAAAACGGCGTCCCATACTTGTGTTTATGACGACATGAAATGTTTCATATTAACAAATTCAAATTTCACACAATGCAAACTATAGTAAAACATCGAAATTATCCATATAAACAAATTAAAACATTTTAAAGGCATATTCAAACAAGGTCACGTGAGATTTTTTTCCGACTATGGGAAGCCGTGTGTCGAACAAATTAAAATTTATACTTGGATCTACTATTTGCACTAATTTTGACGTACAGGAACAGGTACCCTCTTATATTTTCAAAGTCCTTTGCCATGTTGTTTTGATACTTTGTATACTTGTTCACCATCATGACCCCCAACTTTTACACATGAGTAGGTAACTCTATCAAGCATTTTGTTGAAATTATGCCCCTTTGTTCAACTTAATACACATGCTAAAGTATAGGTACAATTTCTTAAACCTCGAATATCTTCAAGGTTTCTTTGATACTTTGCATACTTGCTCAACATTATAACACCAACTCATACACACGGGTAGGGAACTTTATCCAGTCACTTCCGGCAAAATCTGCAAGTTAACGTGGTGCCGCTTAAACTTAGCTATACTTGGTCACCTCGTCATGTGACTAGTGATAATCCGTCACCTTACCATGTGATCTGACGGACTTCTTCTTATATGAGAGTCGCAGGTTGCATTTCCGTGACCGAGGGTGAGGTTTTCCTATCCTAAATGAGCTGGTGGTTGATCGGTTATTTTCTTCGACTTCCCTGCGTCTACACGACGTCTATCAATATGTCAGACGTCGTTGTTTATCGTGACGTCACGGAACGAACGTGACGTTGTGCGCTAGTTAATAAAGAGTAACAGTATAGTCCCGAGTTTGATCCCCTTACTGAGTAGATTAAGCGACAGGATAAATAGTATAATAGGTTAGTGCCGTGAATGAAGTAAAAGTTTATCCAGCTCACCCGATAAATTCCTCCGTCTTGCCAGATAAACTTATTCATCCACGGCACTAACCTATTATTCTCTATCTATCAAGCTTTTTGTTGAAATTATACCGCCTTTTGGACAAAGAAATGCAAATGTTAAAGTTTAGGTACAAGTATTAGCATCAAATATTTTCAAAGCGGAGTGACATATTGCTTTTGTACTTTGTATACTTGTTCACCATCATGTACACTAACCCATACACAGAGGTAGGTAACTTTATCAAGCATTTTGTTGAAAGTATACCCCATTTTGGGCTTAGAAATGCAAATCTTAAAGTCTAGATAAAAGGTTTGTAACCTGTAATATATTCAAAGTGCATTGACATACTGCTTTGATACTTTGCATACTTGTTCATCATCATGACACCATGACATACACATGAGTAGGTAACTCTGTCAAGCATTTTGATCGAGTGATCTGCCATTTTAGACTTAGAAAAAAGATAGTATTAAGTCGGACAGGGAAGGCAGCACTCAACTTAACCAGCCGAGCACAGAAAACATTAAAAAAACACAAGGCACGATGCCCAACTGAACCAACCGAGCACAGAAAACATAAAATACGTACAAGGCAGTGATTTTTTTCCTTATTTGTTTGCTGCTGGTAAACGGTACCTTCCCAATTTGAAAAAGGCTATTATTTTCCCAAATTTGAAGTGAGAAATTCCCAATGAACATTTAAAAAAAATCAAAATCGGACATAAAATGAAGAAGTTAACATTTTTGACAAAAGATCAAGCATAAAAATTTACAGAAACCAGTAAGCAGTCACATGTAATAACTTTTTCTGTTTTATTGGGCCTTTCTGCTTCAAAAAATTTCCCAATTTCAAGTTGTCACGACGCGAAAATTCCCAATCTGAACGGACCCGGACCGTTTCCCAAAGAGGCCAAAAAATCACTGCAAGGCACAACCTCTATACAGAAGAGGGAAATGTTGCATCTATGAAGAATTTTGTTTTGAATATATAATGATTATACTACCCGAGCATGCCACTGAGAATAAAGGAGCGCGCTGTTCGTGGACAGCTCTTGTTTATACCTTTGAAACGCCAAACAACGCTGGTGCTAACGTTTAATGTGTGAGCCCACACTTTTTTAACTAAAATGTTATCCAGGTGTGACAGTTAAAGCCCCCTTGGCTTTTTGCGTCGGCGATGTACTCCCGATAGAAACAAATTAGCTTCGGTAGGCATCGAGAGCATGATCCTCGTGGTCTTTGGGAAGCTTCGGGCAGTCTCGAAACAATTTGTGAATCGGGAGGCATCAGACGAACTCCCGATGTATTCCCGACTTTATGCGTTGGTCTAACTGCTTCGGGATGTATTGCCGATTGGCATCAGGAGGTTCACCGATGTCTGATGGAAGCTCCCCGAAGTCTTGAGACATTTAGTCAGATCGCGAGTACATCGGGAAATTTCAATGTATGTATTGAATTTTACCCGATGTACTCACGATGTCATGTCGGGAACATCTCGGGGAGGCATCCCCGAAATTCGGGAATATCCCGGGGAGGCATTCCCGAGGTATCCAGAACCTCGGGGAATGATCGGGGATGCTTCCGCGATAAAACTAATTCTTCGAGGCATCCCAGAGGTTTCCCGACACATCGCGGTTGTTGTTGGTAGATGCGATCTTGTTCTTGATGAATTAGGCATTTCGCACACCCTGTATCAATGGCATACATGTTTTGGTTGAACGCAGACCTGCATTAAATATAAGTCCCGACAAACGCATCATTTTCAAAAATTGTCTGCTATACATCCAAACAAATCTACAGATACGGTCAGTTTTGTACTAAAACATAACTGATCAATTTGTTTTACTGATTCAAAACATAGAAATTTCTGTACCGGTCTTTAAATGTTGTTGCGGGGTTACCAAGGAAACCAACTGCCTGACTATAGCCATACCCCCTGTAGACTAGTATCAGTTAACCATGTGGTTTTTATAGCTCAAACGTAGACTTTGCTTTGTCCAACTTCATAATGTCATAATTTGCTAACATAACCTTATTATGATATTAATAAAACGCCAGATACATTCAATCTACTTTGGTGTTTATATATTACTGGTATATTTATTATGACATAAATGAACTTCATTGCAAAAGGAACTCCGACTTGTGATTGCACTTCATAAGTTCCATACCAAACTATTTTCATCATTCGTCAAGGCTCATAACTCTGCATTTTCTTTTATTAAGCCGATTCATACGTTGGAGTTTTGTCCCCTGCTGACCCTAATCAGCGTTCATATTCAGGACTTCTATCTGTTTTATTATAAGACTGCAGATTATGGGCAGAGATAAGCATACCATACACATATCACACAGTTGTAATTAATTAAGTGTGTCTGATTACCGTGTACATGGACAGAGCTTATATTATGTGTTGAATGTTGTGGCAACTTGACTCTATCATAACGCAGACATCACCATAGACTTATCAATTTACACTGTTTTGGGTGGTTAATATTTGCTAATACTGGTCCGAACCCAGTTACCCATATTTCACGCACATGGTTGTTTCTTCTTTCGTGCACATTTAAATGATAATTGTTTACAAACAATGTTAAGGTTAGAGTTTGTATGTGCAAGGTATCACAAACATAAATTACATTATAATTGACCTGGATTGTCCGGAAATCACCTACGTGACGATACATTAAACGAATCGAATATAAAGCTTAAACAGTGAAATAGAAGTTCATGCTACCATATTAGCAAAATAGTCGGTGAAATTCAAACAATACAATGATGTGCATTATTCCTACATGGTCGTGAAGTTGGCAGGCTAGCGGCCTAGCTCTGTTAATACTCCAGTTCTCATAAACCTTACAATCAAAATTTCGATTTATGCAAGAAAATGTGACGTTTTCACCATTTTCGTTTCCATAGCAACCGGGATTGTTGTCATAATATAAATATGAAATGTTATTCACTATCTCATGACAAGCCCCTTATAAGCCCCTCTCCACATACTAAGTTTAATAACGACACCATGAAAATTATTTTACTTAATCATACAATAAAGATTTCTTGACGGATGAGCATGCATGACTGACCGACGCACTTACAGACAAACGGATGGACACACGTATGTAGGTCAAATTAAGATCCTGATGCATGTTTATCAGTTGATGACTTATAAAACACTCTCATTTAGATATGTTTACCCAAAATAAAGAAATTAATTCATGTTTTATGGTACAAAAATAATTATCATATTTTCTGAAAAGTGGGTGGGGTAAATCTACCCCTTCATTTTCATATGATTTGCTTAAAAAATTGAAATAAATGGTTTATTGAAAATATTTTGCTTGTAAATTCCTTTTATCAACAACATGGTTGGATATTTTAACCTGCTAGTGTGTATAACATTAAACTACTGATAAACTGTTATACCCAAATTGTCATGGAATAAAATTATGAAAAGTATAGTGACCTTCTTAAAATCGCTTTTTAAGGTACTTCCGCAACTTTCTGAACAGGGGATTTTTTCCTGGTAGTAGTTTAGACGTTAAAAAACTTAAAAATACTCAAAACAAAACTTTTGCAATTTTGTCTAGGTTAAGGCCATTTTTGGGCTAGAATGACTGGCCTACTATGCTACTTATTTAACAACACATAGAACTGTATTGTGCAATTTGTTAATTCTGTACTACTTATAGTACGATTATCACTCATTTTGATATTCTATACATTTCACTTTCGAGTAAAGGTCACCTTTCAAGTGAGTCTGATATGTATGTTTTACCCAGTGGTATTCTATACATTTCGCTTTCGAGTATAGGTCACCTTTCAAGTGAGTCTGATATGTATGTTTTACCCAGTGATATTCTATACATTTCACTTTCGAGTATAGGTCACCTTTCAAGTGAGTCTGATATGTATGTTTTACCCAGTGGTATTCTATACATTTCGCTTTCGAGTATAGGTCACCTTTCAAGTGAGTCTGATATGTATGTTTTACCCAGTGGTATTCTATACATTTCACTTTCGAGTATAGGTCACCTTTCAAGTGAGTCTGATATGTATGTTTTACCCAGCATGTGACTGAGCCATAAAGTACTGAGATCAGTATATTTGTTATAATGTTTTACTTATGATGTACATACATGTATTATAATTATTTGCTCACTATTTACCTGTTATATCATGATGTGTATTTATACTTACTATGTTTATAATACTATATATTTATGCTCTTCATTCATTTGGAGGAAATAAAAGTAATAATTATACGTGGTGAAAGGATGTTATCAATTTATAGCAGGATAGTTGTAGTTAACGCAGGTACCTATTAACAGGATAAAGGTTTTGGCCTATTTGCAACATTATAGATATCACACATTAGATAAAAATACATCATATATACACTTAGAGGCACTTATAACTGTGCAGACTTTAATTCCTAATAACTTTTTTGTTTGTTAAGGTTCACTCTAATGGGCGAAAATGTGTATTTTTCTTCAGTGAATTAAATACCCTTTTGGCATAAAAACACATTAGTCTCATATATCAATTTGTAGCTTAAAGTTCAAATAATCTATATCAATGAGTGTTTTTGTTATATTTACTTGTTATAAACAATGTATTTATAAAAAGTTAATTACAAAATAGGTAACATTTTTCAAAATGTCAGTCTCATTTATTGGGTAACAAAATGCTAGAAAAATTTGAAATTGTGGTTGTCAAATATTTGATCAAGGTCATGCCTGCCCATTTATTTAAATAAAAGCAGTCAAAATGCATTGATTTTGAACAATAAAATACACCAACATGAATTAAAATATATCACATGTGTATGTGTGAAGGCCTACTTTTAATAAATCCTAAATAGTTTAGGGTACGGTGGGCCTGACGGACCAGATAGTTGTTGGTTTGTCAATAACCGATTTTATCGGGTCTATGAGACTTAAAACTTGATTATTTGCACAAGTTTTAAGTTACCTCGAAAGAACTAAAACAGGTTTATGGAAAATTAATTAAAGCTTTAGTATTTCTTTCAATTATACACATATTTAGTTAGTTTTCCTTTCCTTTCCATTGTATTTTATTTGTTTATATACCAAAGAAATTGCTACTTTATCTTTAGTCGTACTGGTCACTGATAACGTTTGTTCCGTCCGTTAGCCCGTTTCTTTTAACATGAAGAAAATGCTGTATTTGGTCAGTTTGTGTGTTAAAATGGTTAAATATTACTCAAAAAACTATTTGCAGACGATAATATAGCATGGCAGTAACCCCACACCATACATAAACTTACCGAGCACGTTGTAACATTTGCACGGACTATTCGTGTGGATTGAAATATTTTGACAGCTACATGTAATGACCGATTTTACACAAACTGTATGTGATCGAGAAACGATCCAGACAATCGAGTTACAAAACTGTGTTTGCAATGATTATACGAACATAAATAACATAAGGATTATTTAAAAACGCATAGTACTTTTGTAATTTAGCTAAAATAAAGTTTGACAGACAGCCTTGTAACACATATCAGATTATCAATTCGCTAACATGTGCAGCATGTGTTGAGTAAAATGCTGATATTGATGTTTCATTGGGACTTATATTAAACCGTAAGTATCATATTGTATTCGATGTCATCATTCGTTATGAACGGCACATTATGAACACCGCATTATAATGGTTTCGTCGATAAACTGTCGCACTACTTTGGCGCATGAATATAAATTTGCTACACAGCGCGAAATTCGTAAACAAACGAGATGAAAACAATAATAAATATTTGGATTTCATTGTTATTATCGTAGGATCGTTTGTAAAGTTGATAAATTATGAATGCAATAAAGTGCATTATTCGATCTAGCTATCGATTATGTTGATTACTTTGTTTGAAAAAAATGTTGCTGTACGTTTACTGTGGTGACAGGAGGGAGCAAACATGGCGACTTCCTTGTTGAAATTACTCATCAACATGAAGGTGTTTTTCTCGTAAACAAAACACCACAGCTAATTTCAAGCCTGGTATGCCCTTGCGACGATTAATTATAAAGTATATTCAATGAGTTCGTATTATAAAATACATTAGAATATAACCTACATTATGAGCCAATGAAAACGCCGCATTTTCGCGGTTAAATGAAAATTTAATCATTAAAATTTTCTCTTCACAGACTTGACGTCATGCGTTGGCGCTAATTTCTATCGGCCAATCAGAATGCAGAATGTTATATTCTAAGTTAGTTAGAACATATTAAGTTAATTTTAATGACTAAAAAGGCCTCGCTTCGCTTCGCTCGCTCCGACCTTTTTAATCATTAAAATTTACTTAATATGTTCTAACTATAACATAATGATAACGTTTGACATTTTGAAAAAAATGCTGTATTTTTCAGTCAAAAATCGCCTTTATTTTAGAGTTAGCATTTGAATAAGGCGACTATATGGCACATTTCACATCACAAGCAAGTGCTACAATGGTTTCCTATAATATATGATAAAATCAGATGGCATACGCTGTTTGAAATAGTTTTTTTCAAGTGTATGTTTTTCAAGCATTTTCATGGGGTAGGATCTACCTTAATAGTTTTGATCGAAATTTTGTGTATTTGGTTGTCAGCCGACACGCAACGGAATCCCATATTTAGATATGGACTGTGAAAATAACCATTTAACAAATTGCACGGGAAAATGGTGAAACAGCGGGAAATAAAATTTCACGTGGTCTTATCAATTAAATTCATGACCCGTTTACCTAAAAAAACACAAATGACCATTTGTGTCTTAATTGACGCCGTGACGTCGGGTTTATCAATACGGACGTCTCAATGTTGCAATAAGTAACCTTTTGAATATAATTATTATTGGCGTTTCAATAAGTAAAATTACGACTTATACAATCATTAACCCCCTACATGTTTTTGGGCCATGTTTCTATCCGTTCAGTGTTAAAATTTGCCAACGTCATTTTTACGGCAATGACTAGTTGCATTTCAACGTTTGTGGATATGAGCAGCATGTTTTGCTTCAATCAAAGGTCACTGACATTGCCCATTGAAAGTGACGTCAATGCGACAACATTCCATAGCATAAACGTTCAGGATGACGAGTTCTTAGCTGTGGGAAAACTGTGCGTTATACGCCGGAACAGATTTTGTGACTTAGCAATTTTACGCAACGCTGAATTATGTGCTGGCTTTTCCTAAATATTGTGTGTTATGAAATGAAATTTACTTAAACATTATCAGACATATTGTAACTACACTTGCTGCAAATTTCAACAAAATATCCCCACCAAATACTGAGATAGTGAGATTTGTGTAAGTGCACAGTTATAAGTGCCTCTTAGTGTACATGTATACATAAGGTTTACACTCATAACTCGATTATTCAGGATAGTCACCTGTTTACATAACATTGTACACATACATATTGCAAGTTATCTTACTAATTTCTTAATTTAACAGATAATAAAAATAATGTATCAGTATGTTGCCTAGTGGACAAGGTATTGATTTCATTGCCTTTATATCCGTTTAAAATGCTATAAAACCATCAAAACACAATGTTACGAAATTGCATGTACATTGTTTGTAAACAAGTGACATACATAGTTAAACATACAATATAGCACGGAGAATTTGACACGATCCTGACCTTTATGCATGAATATATTACAGGGTTCTTGCGTTGAATATATAAATTTCCGTGAGCAAATCGTGCAAAATCGGTCCTTTAGATATGTGTTGGAATTGCACCTCGAGCGTCTTCGTCATACTCTCTCCGCTTATGAAAACACACAACCGAGATTATGAATATAGATAATAAATCAGCTGTGAAATTATGCTAATAGAAGTTCGAGAGTCGTGTCAAATTCTCTGGACTATACATGGTATAATTTAAAAGTTGCGTGAGTAGAGATAAACGGTGGTTATAAAATATTGATGAGATTTTTTTTAAAAATCGAATGTTTTATGTTTATAACTTCTAATTAACATTATGTATTATATGACGTTAGTATACCGTTACGTTCATGTTTTGCGAAACGACATTCTAGTTTGTTTCAGCGAGTTGTAGCCTCTAAAAGACAAATAGTGTATCCCTCTGTCACTACTACTACCCGGTGTGATGTACTTTCCATTTAAGTTTGTCCCGAAACAACGTCTGTACCACCATCCACCACGGCGCTTCTTGGCACAATTACGACTGCTTGTATAATCCACATCATGATCGTATATACTGAATGCCTTGCCATTGTGGTAAATAAACTGGCTACTGCTATAGGCCGCATCGACTGAAGCAATATAAAACATTGATAAATGTGCCTACTTGGTAACGAACGATCTTCGGTTGTTAATGTCGTTATGTTAATCAAAGTACTGAAGTACTGATACTGGGGAAAATCGCAATTCTTGGTAATATTTTCACCTTTAATGATAATGAATTTTAAAAAAAATATGACTAATTATTGTGACAAGGTTTCTGAGATGCAATAGCAACTGACTCATTTAAATCATACCACAACGGATCCTTCATAATACTAGAACTCATGAAGGCAATATACCCTGGTTCTAAGTAATACATGTATATCACAGTGTGTGTTCGATTCACCGTGATTTCCGTGTTTTACTCACATTATAAGATGCTCGTTAGATGAATTATCAAACATCGAATGTGCCCGTGGACATCAACACTTACCATATTGCAGGTCAGACTCGAGTAATGAATAGAATAAAAACATTAAAGTGTGTTAAAACCAGTGTAGCAATACCACGTGACTTTTGGCTACAGTTACAAGAAACATTTTGTAAACATTGGAAAATAAAATAGGCATAAGTATTTTATTTCTTCATCGATTTCAATAAAATATACGCCACGCTAAGGGGGAAATTATTTGCTTTCCATGAAATATAAGATAAATTTCAGCGTCTTTGCCGATTTGTCCATTACCCTGTGAAACCTACATGTTCCACGGTTTCACAGGGTAATGGACAAAACGGCACGGTCGCTGAATTTTTCTGAATATTTTATGGAAAGCAAATAATGTTTCCCTTAGCGTGGCGTATATTTCATAGAAATCGATGAAGAAATATAATACCTATGGCTACATTTGTGTTCCAATGTTTACACATTTCTACTTGGAACTGTAGCCAAAACCCACATGGTATTGCCACACTGAAAACGTTTCCGCGCGAAATATTTTGATGGTAGTAAGAAATAGGATAGTGAATGAATGGGCACAGTAAAATAATCAAAGTACTGAAGTACTATTACTGGGGAAAATCGCAATTCTGGGTATTAAAGAGTTTCACGTTTAATGGTACTGAATTTCAAAACAAATGCTAATATTGTGACAAGGATTCTGAGACGCGATAGTAGCTGAATCATTCAAATCACACCTCAACGGACCCACCACAATACTAGAACTCATGAAGGCAATACACCTGCTGTAGTTCTAAGTAATATGTCACAATGTGTGTTCGATTCAAACGTAATTCATCGGGTTTTTCGTTTTTCACTGACATAGCTTCATAAGATTCTCGTTAAATGAATTATCAAACATCGAATGTACCTGCGGACATCAAGATGTAGCAGTCCTGATATATATTTTTGCGGGTCAGACTCGCGTAATAAATAGAATAAAAACATTAAATTAAACGTTTTCGTGCAAATTATTTTGATGGTAGTACATCAAAAGAGTGCAAGAAATGGGATAGGGCATCAATGGGCGCAAGAAAATATAAGCTAGCGTCTAAAAACTACACAAAGTCATAATTCCACAACTCTTCAGCTGCATAATTATGTAAATAATTAACTATATGATACGATTCGCGAGAACGAATAAGATAGGGGTCGAAACACAAAAGACGATATGGTCTGGATTTTCGACGGGAAGTTGTATACACAGCAGCGCACGGACATGGGTTGGCCTAACTACAGAAGCAAACTATTCAAGTTAGCTGATGATTTATGGCAATTTAATGGACCAAACGTCGATCAATACTATTAACACGGGCGCAAGAAAATAGAAAAAACTAGAAACTAAAAACTGCGTTCACAGAGTCCTTATTCCATAATTATTCCTGGGTACGAACTAGATATAGTACGAATAGTGCGAACGAATAAGATGGGGACGAAACATAAATAACTCAAACGGTCTCGACTTTCGGCGGGACAATTTATGTATCAGCGCTGGGAAAGGGTTGTTCTAACGGTATATCCAAACTATTTAGCTGAAGATCTCTGGTAAGGTAAAGGACGAAACGTGGATTAATACTATCAACAAATGCAAAATATTGTAAATAGTAAAGAACAAGCACACGTTAGATTAGGAGTTTCTAGCTAAACTATAGAATGAATGTTAAAACCACGAATTATGTTAAGTTCGTCACCTCAACGGGTTACTTTTAACAGTGACATTTTTATCGCCCCTCAAAAATCATTAGTCATTTTACAGCGCGAAGGAATTTATTCGCACAAATACATTTTCTCATCCAAATAAGCTTTCAAAAAGTTCACACAATACGAACAAATTAAAAAAATTGTTGAAAACAAACGTTCTCATAAATGGTCGACAAATTACGATATTGTTTGAGATTTGCAGGCACTTCTTTTTGCTCGGATGAATTGGTCGTGGAGAAATTACATCGTTAAAATCGTAGTGATTTCAGGATTGTATTAAGTAAAAATCCAGTGACTAAAAACTACACAAAGTCATAATTCCACAACTCTTCAGTTGCAAATATAAATTATAAAACAACCGGACAGGGTTTGATAAGCGAGAACTAATAAAACATGTGTCGAAACGAAAATACGCGTTATGGTATAGACTTTCGGTGGGAAAATTGTATACACAGCTCGGCGCTCGGACAAGAGTAAATAACGTTAGACGCAAACTATTTTGCTGATGATCTGTGGTAACTTAATGGTTGAAACGGCGATCAATATTATTTACATGGGCGCAAGAAAATAATAAATCAAAGCACCGAGAGTGCTGATTGGAGGCGATCTGGTTGCTGCTACTAAAGCTTAAACCGACTTTACACGTTTAATGTTCGTTTTCTAACTGCCGATCTTGTCTTGAATGTCAAAATAGGCAAATGTGACTATATAGGCAAGTTGGGTATCGAAATAATTGTTAAAAGGTGTATATTAATTTATATGTAATACGTGAATTGAATGCGTATATCAAAAGTGGCTTTAAAATAATACTACGGGCCTATTTATCAGATTCTACAGTACCGTCTTGTAATCACTTCCCTCACAGCGTGAGACAGTCTATAGAAAGCGGCTAGCTAGTATAGCGACACCATATGATTGCATAACAGTACTTTGCGACGGTATACGATTCATTGATAAAACAATCACTTGACCGTGGTCTGAAGTTTCTAAAAATAGCTATACATCCTGGACATTTGATGAACACGTCATTTTCATATAATGGCCTAAGACTACAGTTCGATGGTGAGTATTGGTTGAAAGTTGAATGATCACTATGCATGTAATGTGAATTTTAGATAAAGAACATGTAAAATAAGTAGAAAATATGATTTTTAATAAAATCTGAATGCCAGATTTCATATATCAATGGTTTGTGTACAGTCGTCTATTTGTGAAAATGAGCCGAATAGTACACATGGTGCAGGGGTACGCCGATTGATAAACAATAAATTTTAAGGAGGTACGGAGCTGCCTTGTGCGCATGCGCGAAATTTCAAAATCGTATTAGATAAGAACAAACATGAATTTTAGTTTCATTGATCGCATATGAATGTTGATTAATGATAATAAACATAATATTATTGCACAAATTAGATACTTTTAACTTTTATATTTTTTGCATGTATGAAAAGTGGGTGGGGAACGGCAAAATTGTGAATAATATGGGTTCACGATATGTCTCTACAATTGTTCAAATGCATATGCTTATATATAATATGTAGTGCATCGTTTAGTTATAAGATGTGGTCACACTTTTAACTATTTTTAATGAAAACTTATTTCATTACAATATGCAAATTAGGTTCCTTTTATTCAAATTTATTCATAATTAGTACTTTTTTTATGCACAGCTCCTAAAAAAGGCTGGTGACCCCTATTTTTTATTTCACTAAACTGGTGTTCTATTTGATACTTAACTTAGGGCAAATTCTAAATAATTTTTGATCGTTAGGTATTTTTTGACGTTCATTTGAAATCGTTTGAAAATCACACTTTTTTAGAAGTGGGTGGGGTAACTATTTATCATGTTCAAATACTGAATTTGTTCACCAGGCAGCTGGAATTGTGACTTATGTCAGTAGGAATGACCATTGAACACACAAACTATCATGCATTGCTTAAAAGTGGTTTCATATAGTAATAATATAAAAAAGAACATAATGGTGCCATAAATGCAGGAAATAGATAAAATGAACAAAATACAATGGTAGGTCATTAGAAAACCGTGTATGTCCAAAACGAGCCTGGTGACATATTATTTTTATGATTTCAATGTTGTTCTAGAAGACTGTTCTGTCATTTTAAGATGTTTCAACGAAAATGCGATCGTTAGATAAAAGGTGCGCGTACCTCCGTAAACAAGCAGGTTATGGTGCCTGTTTTTTGGTCAGAATTTTGTCTCTATGATACTTCTACAGGAATCTAGTAAGAATTTTCAGCTGAATGATAGATTAATTGTCTCCTCATGACAAGCGTTTATATAGAACATAGAGCAAAAATAACTGTAGCCTTAGGCCTGATATGGTGGTGAAATGTCAGCTGTTGGCCAAGTTTAAAATTAATATCTCTCTCATTTTAAGTGATATTAAGTTGAAATTTTCTCACATTGGATATAAATAGTGCAGAAATCTGAAAAAGTATGTTTGTAATTAATTTATGTATTATTCTTTATATTATGTGGATTATATAATATTATAATATGTAAAATTGTGTTTTTTTTTGAAAATGTGTACTTTCACTTTCAAAATGACGTTTATAGAGAACACTGGTGTCATTTATAGCACAGTACATAACCTCAGTCTGAAATCAAAGTAATAATGGAGCTATTTTTTGAAAAATTCTTGGATATTGATGTCAACAATTGCCATATTTGGACAAAATGTTAAGTGTGGGAAGTATGACAGGATAAATACCCACCTTTCGTGCGGTGGTGGGCATACTCTGAATGCCAACCGACTAAGCTATACGGTAGGGCGCAAATTTCATGGAGTAATATGCACGTTTTAGAAGTTTCGCATCTGTGTCACATGCCCGAATGCATTAACATTGGCCGTCTGAGCCTGGAACCCCACACCGTGAACCAGAGCCGGAGAAATGCTTCAACGGAGGCATGTGTGAGTGGCATGCACCCTGCGCGGAGTGCCACCTTCTCATGTTCTGTAATGCTAGCTTATTGGATCCCGTGTTGCTGAAATTCCCAATATATGTGGCCGTAGTTTCTTATCCGAGCTCTGCATAACATGATAAAGAGCCGGTTGCAGTTTATTTATGCTTTTGTATTAATTGTTGCTCTTATTTTATTTTGAAATCTGTTGTAGTGTGTATGTATGTACAGGGCCAGGACTAGATATATAATTTCATTTGATGCTTCTTTCAAAATATTTATGAGACCCTAAAGATAGTCTTCCCTGTTGTCAGTTCAAGGGAGATAACTCTTATTCATTCTGGTTGTTAAAATAACTGCGGTTATCTCCCTTTGATATGGATGGCTTCGGGTCAAGTTGCCCTTTCTTGTGGTCTGATTTGACTTTGTTCCGCTTTTGGTACTGTATGTGTTCACGTAAGTGAGGACTTGTTGCCAGAAGCCGCATTCGCTTTGAATATTTTGCTAGACTTTGCGTAAATTCTTTGGGACTTATCTTCTGCTTACATTTGTGCTGGAAAGCCTTGGTAAATCGGTCTGACTGGCGGATTCCAAGTCGCTTTGCTTTCATTTTAGTACTGGCTGCCACCCCAATATTAAGTCGCAGAATCGTTGAACCAAGGTGACAGAATTCTTAGTGATTTTTTACAGCGACACACTAATCGCACGATTCAGTCGGCTTCATAATTTTCGGTATTCGTACCAAACTTCAAAACCCGTTTTGCTGCTTCGCTCAGTTTCATTTTGATAACTTTGCGTTTCCATTTCTTGTCATTTTCTTCCAAACACAGGTTTGTAATACAGTGTGTGCCCAAAAACATTGTCTCATCAATGATTTCTGCTTTCAGGACTGATGTCTGAGTTTGGTTCTTATTTCATGATTATGGAGCTGATTTACTGGCTGAGTTACGACACCATGCGAGTCTGTTGCTGGATCACCATCTGAGACAAAAGAATGAGTAGGAGCAACTTCGGGGATATCAGAGCTCCAGCAAGCTATTTTCAAACCCTTATTCCAAGGTATGCAGCCAGGCTTAAAAGGTGTTGTAGTCTTGGATTTTCTACTCATTTTAGATAAAAACTCCGAAAAAGCTGGTGGATATTTCAGCTATTTCTCCAAATTGGGCAACTTATGTATACTGTGAATTGCATGCCAGTAGACCAGAATGAGTCTAGTGGCAGGTTGTAGTATTCCAGGCCCTGAATCAAATTAATATGCAAAAAGTTACATACAATGACTTCCTAGTATGTAATGTTCTACAGACATTCATGCAGAAAAGGGGATACTAGAACCAGTAGTGTGTCAACGTTTACATGGGCCTATCTCAGTAATCCCTATTTGTACAGTCTTAAAGTACACACTGTCAGATAGCATATATTATACCCTATCAGATTTTGTAAGATTTGACATCTTGACTGTCTTAGATTTTTATTAAATAACTTTTTTTAAATTAAATATCATGTTAAATTATGTAATATTATGTAATATGTTATGATAAATGCATTTGTTATATATAATGCAACTTTTTATAGTTTGACAAGTAGAAATGGGTTTAAGAAACCAAACACTTTTTATTTTGTGTGAAAATACCTTTAAATAACGAAGTTATTAAGATTTTAGTTTTGGCATTGTATATTGACTAGGTGCTTCTGATTAAGGTAGTTACCACCCTCCACCGACTATATCGAAACACTTTAAATTTTATAACCACATGTCAGAATTGCATGAAACTTGCAGAGTTTGTCAGCCATGTTCTATATTTGATCTGATTTAAATTGCATGCTTTTTATAGATAAAAAGTTGGTCAAATAGGCCTAAGAATACAGTAAATAGACTCTCGTGCCGGACGGAAGTGCCTACACAGAAAATAGTTCCCCTGATTGATGGTGAGTATTGGTTGAAAGTTGAATGATCACTATGCAAACAAATGAAAATTAATACAATTAATATAAACACATTTTCTTAAACATTGTTGAAAATGACGACATTTGTTTATATTTGCTTGAACTAGTTTCTTGCTCGGATGGATTGGTTGTGGAGAAATTACATCGTTAAAATCATAGTGATTTCTGAGACTCTCGTTACCCAAAATACGGAAGTGCCTACACAGAAAATAGTTCCCCTGATTCATGGTGAGTATTGGTTGAAAGTTGAATGATCACTATGCAAACAAATGAAAATTAATACAATTAATATAAACAAATTTTCTATAAAATTGTTGAAAATGACGACATTTGTTTATATTTGCTGGAACTAGTTTCTTGCTCGGATGGATTGGTTGTGGAGAAATTACATCGTTAAAACCATAGTGATTTCTGAGATGGTATGTTATACGACTACTGAGATTCCCCCAGTAAAAATCGCGTTCTTCGCGCAACACGTGGCTAAAACGTTTATCACATGACAGACCATGTATAATTTCACACATGATTTCGGATTGGTAAATAAATTACTGAAAACAAACTTGTACAAAAATATCATCAAACTATGTCCAAAGTTTAAAGAATTTGGGTTTGAAAAGGGATCCAGTAGAAAATTTTTTGGAGCTGTAAATGTAATGATTAATTTAACGCGATGTGCCTACTACTAGTGGTACTACATGTAGGCATATCGCGCTTAATTAACTATTGTAAGATCCAGACGTTCAAAATATTAAACAAACTAACATGTACGCAGGTGCAATAAAGTGGTACGAATTACAGTCACGGAATACTATATATAGCAGTGCCATTAAATGTATGCCATTAAAAACGTGTTGCACACAGCGCACAACTCACGTACATTTATACATTATAGTTAACGATATAATAATGGCTGTGACTAATCCATTGTTACATTATTCATTATATCACAACACCACTAAAGTATACTTACTGTTGTATGACGATGTGGTGCTTCCGACATTTAGAACATAGTTTGTTGCCGACACTGAAAATGGACTCATCACTTCATATGCTGTGGTTCCATCGGCGGCCATCAAATCAATACGTAATTCAGACTCATACTCAGTTTGTGACGTCATTTCTTGTATGTAGTCAAGTCCTGTTAAAGTTAATTAAACATGTGAACTTAAATAGCTGACATACATTACAAATCTGTCAATATACAGTTAATTTAAACAACCGTAACTATTTATTCGTTGACCGATTTTAAAGTGACTGCCTCACATATTGGTGTATTGCAACAATAAAATAAATTGTCAAATATTCGCGTAATGATGGTATAGTTGGCTGTATATCCCATAAACAACCACACTGACATCGAAAATCACTTGAGAAACTTCGGCGTTTTGTGGTTTCTTAGTATTTTTACATCAAAAATTATATAGGGTATTAATTCCCTATAGAATAAGGGTATTAATACCCTATAGAATAAACACTACTATTACTTAAATTGCCTGAAATTTGTTTGCATTTGATGAAAACGAATTGAAAAAATGAACCAAATACCTCACTGATGTTTACGCTGTAGATTGTTGATGTTACAGTTCGATCACGTGTGAATTACACAATTCACCAAGCATGTTGGAAGAAAACTTTTCAAGAAAAAAATACTCAGTGGGAGATATCGAGAGTGGTTAAAATTGCTTATTTGCACCCAATCTGTCATAAAGCAACCGTCAGTGGCATTCTATTACATTAATACTTGGTTAGGTTGGAAAATCACGATATACAAAGATGTTTGCCCAATATGTGAGGCAGCACCTTTAACGAGACATCCTCGACGATCAAGCCGATAATAAATTCTATCCACGCAACTTAATGTTTTTAAAGGTCAAAGTTTTTGCCCGAAACCGACTCAACTGCTATCAACATTATGATACATGATAACAAACTACACGTTTTCATCACACTTCAACATATGTCTTAGAAGTACACTTAGAATATCGTCCGTTGCCCTAATTTCCTTGACATGGTTTCTCGAGAGTTACGGTGATGTCGTACATGCGCTCCTCGGTATATATCAACGACTTAACAGTCCGAATAAAATGAATTTCAAAATGTTTTAAAAATTGACCTGCATGGTACCCGGATATTTGATTGACATTTTCAAACCGGACGTAAAGAAATATACACAGAATATTGCTAGATTTACTTCACTTGGCATGATGTCAACAGAATGAGTTCCCTCTAAAAAAATAGCGGACTAACTTGACTGCATTGATCATTTCATTCTTGAATATTTTTGCAACTACAATAAAAGATTATGCAATTCGCTGGGAATATATAGTTCTATCACAGTTTGTGTAGTTTCTTGTAGAATCTGTTCGTTTTGTGCAATTTTTCGCAAATTGATGCGTATCCCACAGGAATTTGTTCCTTCGAGGAAACAATGTCCAGACACGATTAGTATAAAGAAGGTGTGGAGAAAAACCAATCAGATACAATCAGAAACCAATCAAAAACCAATAAGAAACCATCAGAAACTAACCAGAAATCAATAAGAAACCATCAGAAACCAACTAGAAATCAATAAGAAACCAACCAGAAACCATTCAGAGACCCTTAGAAACCAATCAAAAACCACCAGAAACCAATTAGAAACCAATCAAAAACCATCAGAAACCAATCAGAAATCAATCAGAAACGATTAGAAACCAATCAGAAACCTATCAGAAACCATCAGAAACCAATCGGAAACCAACCAGAAACCAACCAGAAACCAACCAGAAACCATCAGAAACCATTAGAAACCATTAGAAATATATCTGAAACCATCCGAAAATAATCAGATACCAATCAGTAGCAATCAGAAACCAATAAAAAACCAATCAGAAACCAATCAGAAACCATTTAGAAACCACTAGAAATCAATCAGAAACCCATCAGAAACCATCAGAAATCAATCAGAAACCAACCAGAAACCAATCAGAAAACATCAGAAATCATCAGAAACCATCAGAAACCACCAGAAACCAATCAGAAACCATTAGAAACCATCAGAAACCAATCAGAAACCATCAAAAATCAATCATAAACCAATCATAAACCATCGAAATCAGTATGACAGAAAGTGGAGATGGGTTGGGTATATTCTACTGAGGAAGCAATCAACGATAACTGGACTGGAATTCACAGGGACGCATAAAATGTGGTCGACCTGTTGACACTGGATGACGACCTCAAACACCTTAGACTACCACAGGGTCGAAAATAAATAAACACGTGTATACATGTGTACATACGCACCTAACCAAAATTCCGTACTAAAATCACCAAAGCCATGTTCATATTGACTGTAATTCCTGTTGAAATTAACGGAACCATCATATCTGTTCTGAAACACCTGAATTGAAATATGCACATAGCATTGAACACAAATATGAATGCAACTATATAAAAAAAAACGTAACAACATGTGGAGAAATAGAAAAAAACATAAGACAAAATATTATGGAAAAATACATTTTCACATGGAACATTTCAGATAAGATCGCGTCGTTATTGAGCTGTGTTAAGTTGGCTCAACATACGACATTCAAAAAATCGAATGTCGTGCCGCTCGACATACGACATTGGACGACATTTAAAAAATCATCAAAAATCGAATGTCGTCCAGCTCGACATTCGACAGACATTGGACGCCATTCAAAAAATTGTCAAAATTGAATGTCGTGCAGCTCGACATGCGACATTGGACGACATTCAAAAAATCATCAAAAATCGAAAGTCGTCCAGCTCGACATACGACATTGGACGACATTTAAAAGGTCGTCATAAATCTAATGTCGTTCAGTTTGTCATACCGTTCGATAACTGCATCAGTTCCTTCTAAACCATTGTCAACCTTAGCCACTCACGGATCATAGACTTGGTGACTCACAAGGACACTTGTGTAATGATTATTCGTGTCTGTCTGACCAGGGCATTAATTAAAGCAGTGATTTGCTAGTTTGAACTAGGTGCAAGATCATTCGTGTACGAACTATCTTGTCTGGATGCTCCATGGTCTATTCTTTGATATAGTTATTGAGGTTCCCTTAGATACATTTATAAATACGTTTCTGTAGAATGTCTCAATTGGAAGCCTCTGTTTCTGGATTAAGCATTACAGATTCGGCTGTAAATAGCCGTAGTCAAACCAATATGGCCATTCTTTGGCGCCTTTTTCCCGTGTAACAGCAACTTCGCCGCCCTTAACCGTGTTCATCACCGGGACCTGTTTGCCCTAACCGTAGGTGTACCGTTGTATTCCGGGGTTTAATCGGCTTGTAACAGGCTCATACCATAACTACCCCTGTCGCCACCGGTACGGGGCTATACCGTTCTTTGTCGGAGGTCGACCGGCTCTCAACCGAGTTTGTAAATGAACAGCCGGTATGCTACGGTTTATCATGATATTTGAACGGAAGAGCCACCGGATATTTCCCGGTATTGTCCCTCTTATCCCCGGATTTTAAACATTTTAAACAACCCAGGCTGTCAGCCGGTCCACCACGTTCTCTCACAGATCGTCCGGGTTGATGCCGGATGTTCAAGGTGCCGCTACGGTTGCGTCCCCGGTAAGACAAGCCCCCCTCGTATTACAAAACGAGACTCAATGGGGATCCAAACCAGAACTGTGAGAATGGGGCTTAAGCGGTCCATCACTGTTCATCTTAATTTTAAGGGAGTTATGGCCTTTTTTACACTTATAAATTTTGTCCGGGCTATTTCTCTGTAACCGTTGATCAGTACCAAGTCTAGTTGTGCATATCTGACTGTGTCAAGCAGTTGCTGGGGGTATTCATCACATTCATTGATATTTCTTGTTGATTTTGTATGTATACTAGGCTATTTATTACAGATTAACATTTTAAACAATACATGAGTATCCTATATTGTTAAGTTTAACGAATTCTGTTTCATTTTCTTTATAAATTTGTTTGTATATTATCATGTATTTAATGTATATATATTTATTATGTAGACCATATTGAAAAATGGTATATGACCAATATGTTATCTACTGTAAATAAAGTCGTTACTTACTTACTTACATCTCGGATCACCCCGTTTGATCCCTGATGTGCACGACGATGCAAGGCGTGTCGCCCCAGTAAGAAACGGTTTCCTTGAGTTTGCCAAACGGGGACATAGAGAACCGGGTTTAAAGTGACTTTCGAACGTATCTTGAATTCGTGTTATGTCGTAGTAGTTTTCACGGTCCCGAACAATTCAAGATAACAAGAGTTGACTGTACTTGTACATCTTGGCTTGCCGTACCACCTTTATAAATGTGATATTCGGCGGCTTCTGTTGGTTACGCTATACCAATTATACTTGTTTTTACGTATTAGCCTCAAATGTTATAGTCACATGATGGCCACCCGACACTTAAAACAAAATAGTGTAAAACAATAGATTTTAGCTTCAAAATTATCAAATACAAGAATATGTCATGTACTTTCTAAGAAAGATCTGCCCATCAAAATAGATAACATAAAAATTCTCAATTTCATGATGTTTGACATTCACAACGATTTGACATTTTAAGCAAATGTAGGATGAAGTGTATACAAGGGAATATCTATCAACAGAGTTACAGAGCGTAAATCGGCTTCTTTCCGCTTACGACGAGGCTTCAAAAGTTCCAGCTGTATTTTGTACTTAAAAAGGTAATGTATTTTCCAATGTCGATGTTGACGTTTTATTAGAATACCAATATTAAATTTCAATTAAAGGACATCAGGTAGTTTTGAATGTCAAATTATTGACATGCATATTTTTTTTAATTCGACCATTTTAGTGATTGTGGGGTGAATTGAACACAAGGGAACTTCTGGTCGAAAGAGTTACCCTGTGTAAATCGGCTTCTTTTCGCTTACGACAAGGCCTCAAAATGTTCCGTTCCTTTTTTTAAAAAAATTAATATTCTTCTCTTGTTGCTCTAGATAATAAATATTAATTCCAATTAATTGACTTCCAATAGTTTTTGAGTGTCAAATGATTGACACGTACACATTTTTGAGATTCGACCATTATAGCGATTGTGGGGTGAACTGAACACAAGTGAATTTCGGATCGAAAGAGTTTCCCTGCGTGAATCGGCTTCTTTTCGCTTACGACAAGGCTTTAAAATTTTTCGCTGCTTTATTTCTTAAATATTAATGTTTCTTCTCTTGTTGCTCTAGATATTTTAAATACTAATTCCAATTAATCGAATGTAGTATGCCGAGCTGGACGCCTTCGATTTTTGACAATTTTTTGAATGTCGTCCAATGTCGTATGTCGAGATAGACGACATTCGATTTTGGATGATTTTTTAATGTCGTCCAATGTCGTATGTCGAGCTGGACGACATTCAATTTTTGACAATTTTTTTAATGTCATCCAATGTCGTATGTCGAGCTGCACGACGTTCAATCTTTTGAAAGTCGTATATGTTGAGCCAACTATACACAACTACGTTATTGTTTGGTGTAAAAGTGACTCGTGGTAACGTAGAACTCGTTGTTTAGTAAGCGCGGTTAATCAAAGAGTCCCATATCGAAATATATTCAGAATTTTACTACTGTGTAGCTAATCCAATACATTTTGTGTATGGCGTAACATTACTTTGATCTTAATATGTTCATTTGATAGCAACAGTCAGGGGTTCTGTTTTTTCAAAACATTTACCCGTGTGTAATGTTAATATAACGATGAACTGAAACATTGAAAACCTATACCGTCCATCCTCCACCGTCGGTAGTCATATCACAATACACCTGTATAGTACGACTTGTGTTCCATAACACAACTTCATACACTCCATCTGGCGCATCAGGATTATGTAGATTTACATCGGAACAATCAGCTTAAATATAGAATTCAAACATTTCATAAATACAATTAAAAATCGAACGACTGACTAGAACATCATATCAGTGTGGATATAGTTAATTAAAGCAAATTAATTAGTTAATAACAATGCATGTCTTCAACAGTTGTTGTGAAGCATGCGTCACACTTTTTCAAGACAAATATAACGTGAAGACTAAATTAATATTGACTTGTGTTTTACGTGTTCTTCATCAATCTTCGTAATGTGTGTATGAAATACATGTATACAATATGGCGTCATTTGACGTGACATGTATTTGTTTATCATTATGACGTCAGAGTATTTAGTATTGCTGTATAAATGCGAAGTCAAGTTCAAATGTGTAAATTATCTTATGTGTCTTATTGTTTGGTATAATATGATAAATCTTACCTGGGAAACATTCGGTTCCATCACAAGATGCTGTATCGATCGTTTCTCCAGAACAATCTACCCCATTGTACTGAGGACTGGGATTTGTACAGGTGCGAGTTCTAATGTGGGTTCCCTCACCACATTGTTTTGAGCATTCACCCCACGTTGTCCAGTCAGAGAATCCTCCGTCAACTGAAATATAAATATACATTATAAACATGTCGTGTCAAATTTAAAATGCATGAACTACCATTAATACACTTGTTACTATACATAAATGAGCCTATTTGCGGCTGATTATGGCCATCACGTGGTTGATTAAGGCCTATCCGCCCGGTCCGCAACCTCATAATCATAATCGGACTGATTGAACGGGCGCACGTTACGTTATCCATGTAAACATGACGTCACGTTGGCGCCGAAATGACGTTACGTTGCTCATACATGCCAGATTTCTTTTCCAATTATATTTACTCTCAGGGAAATTTTACTGGTTACAACCTTAGTGTATATCTACATCAGTAATATTTACTTATTTGTTCTTATTAGATCTTTGAAATCTAACAATTGTATTAAAGTTGATAATCCACCCGGAATGAATAATCACCCTCGAGCTTAAGCCCTAGAAGTGATTATTCATTTGCCGGGCGGAGTATCGCCTCCCTGCCCGGCTGTGTCGTGTATTGACCTCCAAGTATCCAACGTCCGAACAGCAGCGTTACACCACATAAATACAGGAACCAATTTCATAGACATATCTTAGCCTAAGGTCGGGAATTTCCATATACGAGGGATGATCGATAGATAACGAGAAATTGCTTATAACTATGCAAGTACGTGTTATTTTCTTAAAATGTTTTATGTGGTGATTAATACATACATTTGTATATCAGAAGAAAACGTATGAAATAGTTTTCAAATTTCTCGTAAAATAAATGGGTTGAACCACAGGTAAGTGTATAATTCATAAAGAGTAAACGAAAAATTATTTTTTTATAAAATTTATAATACCTTAGAAAGGTTCATAACATGGGAAATTGACCACACAGTCATTGAGGCAATCTGACAAAAGTACTTGATCTTCCTTACGGCAAGATCTGATGACGACCTCTACGAGTTTCTATTTTCTAATATCGGAATTTCCATTATCGCTATTTATATATACTTATACTTCAGCCAATCATAGAGCTCCTTACATTGGTACTTAGGTCGTCTTCCAAACGAGGTTTTTTCAATATTAATAGCGGATTTTCGGTCGGCGTAGCCGCCTGAATACAATTCAGCTTTCTAGTAACATTCGGATCCGTCTGAGTTTAAGCCCATTTCACTAGACTAATGGGTATAAACATTTGTGTTACAGTTCTGCAGTTAGAGAAAGAGCAGAAAAAATGGCGGCCAATATCATAACAACAGTCATATAAATGCGAAATTATGTTGCGCATAAATTGTCTTTTATATTTTAAAACTTGGTAAAAATACACAATACAGTACATCTACAACTTTAACGAATAAAGTAGGTCTACATAATTTCAGACGCCCGCATTTATTCTTAGGCATTCGTAAGTACTCGGCTATTCCGTCATCTAAATAACTATAACACAGAAAGTTTTAGGCTTAAAATACGGATTTATCGAGCGGCCGTACGATTACCAAACACCCAAGTCTGTAGCTAACATTTATCAAAGAAACTCAACAAGGGAGATAAACGCGTCGCTAAGAAAAACTTAGTGCAGTTTGACCCAACATGGATGCCGGATGAAATCACGGTTTGCTGAAATCACAGTCTGTGAACCATGAAAGTACTTGTTTTAAACAAGGAATGTCGTCTTTTATACACATAATTAACGTAGTTATAGAATCTTCAATTAACTTGACACCCGAATGCGGATGCTGATTTCAAATAAAAACAGAAGCAGGTTCGTACCGATTACTTTTCGTACCTAGAGTAGGCTAAACATTTATTAATTGTCGATCAGTGATTCTGTCATTCATGAACAAACTTCCTGTACTTGATTATCATGTTATTAAAAATGTAGTACAACTGACAACGGTCCATTGCTGTTTATAGAAATAAAAACATTAATTATGGCCTATATGGTTTGAAGTCACATTTTGGATAATCAATGTTGATTTGTAAACCCCCAGTCCTATAATATTTTCATGAACAAGACAGCATTTTAGAAACTACCAAGTACCCTGGCCAAGAAACGAACCAGGGATCTCTTGATCAGTAGTTGAGAGCATTATGCGCTCTACCACCGTGCCACTTGACCACCCTGCAAAGTGCTGAGAAATGCTATGCTACAGGCGAGCAGTACAGACGAGCACTGCTCGCTGGTAGCCTGTCATAGCATAGACGTAGTAAGTAAAGCAGATAAGCTGTCTCCAAGTGGCTGTTTTTAAATTCTGACCGTCTACAACCCTAGACACTTACTTTTTTGGCCACTGGTCCGACTGGGCAAAAGCGCCGAATTTGTATATCGGACAGTTACTGGTCCTTCAGAATTTTCACTGGTCCTTCTGGATTTCCACCGGTCTCGGGCCAGCCGACCAGTGTTAGTGTTGAACCCTGCGTCCAACTTCTGCAGGTATCCCTGTAACTCGTCTAAATGGTTTGAATAGGTACCATAGGGGTGTTTTTGTGTCAACTGTTTAAATTTCATCCAGGAGCCATATGCCTAACCGAACAGCTACCAAATAGCACTTAACTTTACATAAACAACATGCTACCAACAAGCAGTACTCGCCAATAGCATATGGTTTCTCAGTACTTTGCTAGGCAAGCGCTTTTTTTGTGCAAAGCAGTGAAGGACCGCTTTGGTAGCGCTTTGCTGTTAAACGATCTGCTATCTTCGAGCACTCGCCAGTAGCAACGCATGTTAATTAACATGCGTGCCAGTAGCATATGAATGTTTCTCTTTGTATGCTATGTTGCACATTTTAAACAAGCTGTTTCCTAGCATTCACCATACCAACATTACAGGTTTAAACCTGTTTTCCGGGATTACGGAATTAATTGAGCAACAATGTGCGAGATATTCCGAAAGTACGTCAGGTGGGCACCTGAATATAGCGTAAAGAGCAACTAGGTACAAAAATCGCGATTATTTTTGCCTAAATAATATGTTTAACTTGAAAAATGAGCTTATTTTCTCGCCATCGGAATCGAGCTACGGATGCGACAGTGTAGAATAAAATGCAACCTTTAAAATATAAAGATTTCATTAGGATAATTCTTGCTAAAGTTTAAAAACAAAGATGTTTACTGATAATATACAATAATTGTTTTATACATTTTTCATGCATGAATATTGAAAAAAGAATAATTATATACACTCCCGCTATACGGCTTATTGTCCGGAATCCCCCCACCGTGAAATATTCGATTCCGGAAAATGGGTTTTATCCAGTAATGTCGATATCGTGAATAGCGAATCGAGTGCTCTCCACATTGTTAGTAATGTGATTTCTATTTTGTTTTAGATTCAAGAACAATAATATAATAATTTTTTTGTTCTACTCCTACTAAAATTGAGGACAGCTGTTTTATTTATAATTATTCTATTTATATTATTTTATTTTTAATATATATTAAACTTAAATGATCTGTATATGTCTTCTTGCCATCAGTATCGAGATACGGAAGCGGCAGTGTAGAATAAAATACAATATTTTTAATATAAAGCTTGTTTTAGGATACCGTTACTTTTTGCTGAAGCTTTACAAAGAAGTTTAATGATAATCTGTAGTAATTTTTATACCTTAAGTTTTTATGTTTGAACGTTGGAAAACAAATGAATTTTTGTTCTACCGCTCTGCAGCCTATTTTATTAGAGAACGTACTATTTGACTTAACCAGTATCTAGACCGTATCCTATATCCGTGCTAATGTACCGTAACGAGTCCACAACTTCTCCACATGTGGAGAAAAATATTCATTTTCTGGTTTTCATGGAAGAGTGTGACTAAATCGTCAATTATATCGTTCTTTATAGCCTGAATAAAAGCATACGATATAACATACATATGCTATTTAAATTTGTCTCATATTTATCACTTATAAAATGATGTTATTTGGTTGTGTCAGGATTATTTCACACCATTACGTCACAAGTTAATCAGAGTTCATGACGGATTAGCCTTGTCGCATAGTTGTGATACAACAATCGGCACTAAGATATTGTACTTACTGGGCAGGGGTATTAAACCTATGCTACAATATCACAAATATTTGGCCAAGTAGTGCAAATATGTCCGTCCATCAGTTGGTCTGTTGGTTTCCTGACGATATCTTTATAGTTAGGAATGAGATATTGTGATAAAACTTGCTGGATAGCCGATAGGTGGCTTATGTGAATACTCCTCTTAAGTTTGAAAGTGGGACAGGTGGGGTTAAGTTCACTGTTACTAAAAGGAGAAAACATGGTTTCTGGGACAAAGTGGTTATGTGGGGTATTAATTGTCAGTGTGGCAATTCTAGTTCAGACCGAAATACGAAAAGCAGGAATTACTTTAAAAAAGCTCTTTTCGGAATTCGGCTCTTTTAAGCTTACCTGTCACATAGTGACAAGGTGAGCTTTGGTGATCGGTCTTTGTCTGTCATCCATGTGTGTAAGTCCTTCAACAATTCTCTTAACGACTTCAACTACTAGGCCAATTTTAACCAAACTTCACAGGAATGGTCCTTTCTAAATATAGCTATTTCATTTTTCAAATTGGTAGCAACACTCTTTGGGTAATTCATTCAAACAGTAGCAACAATAATGCAGAATTGTGGTTACCATAGCAACCAAAATCAGGGTACATTGAATGTTGTTCTAGTATATGGTTCTACTATAACAGTGGGCACATCTGAGCGATACAGGGCCCAGTGGTTGAGTGTTTTAGGGATGCCTGAAAATAAGAAATTTTGGGCCACTTGAAAGCCTTCTAGTGTATAGCTTAGCATTTCTTTAATGTTTAAGATAAAATCCGCTAAATAGGCAGCGCCTTAGTTCATATTATTAATTAAAACATTTGTCCACAACTTAAGACTGCTTTTTTTAGAATAGTCCTGATTAATCAGGCCATTGTAGAATTTGTAGTACAGATAATTTGATATTTATAAACGCACTGTTGATTATAACTCACATGGGCACTGTCATTACAAGTAGGCACGTAAGATGCATGACATTGTGTTCTACCGTATTTGAAAATAGAATCAAATCGCTTTCAGAATTATTTACATAATCAGAAACTAAAACGCTTTGTCTTTAATTTGATATCAATATTTTAAAAATCCATTTATAAATAAGAAAATAAACAAAACCATAGGTCGTGAAATCATTTTCTTCTTGTTTAGAATAGCAGTGTTGTTTCTATTCAATACACCTCAGTGATTGACTGGACAATGTGGTATACATTTCATGGCGTTTAATGTTAACTAGTTGATCAATTTCGATTGGAATTTGCATGGAGGTAGTTCTAACGATGTTGTCTATGAATGTAATTTCTTTATGAAGATATTTCGAAAGCCATTCTTGTTTTTGATACAATGAGAATCTGACCACTTTCGTACAAATGCACATAAGATAACATAGAATTATTAAAATAATTTCATTTTTACTCTTTATCAATGATAGAGTTACCTGTGGTTGGAACATGTATGCCGACCGATAGGCGTGGTAACGTCGTTTCTGCAATTTTTAACGTAATTCAGAACTTAACTATGATCAATTTGACGATCACATTCCTTGGTCCCTACTGTATTAATTTTTAAAACTTTTTCAGATTATCCTCCTTCAATGTATATAAATCTTCGCCAATGCGATACCAAATTGAAAGAGGTCTCGTGATAGCTGACCTGAGGAGTTCCGTTTAGAACATCCAACATTTTCGTGCGTAGTTCTGACGTCGTCATCACTTGCCATTTTCCAGTCCATTTTAATATGTTATTATATACATATATATCCAAGCTTTTGACATATTTCCGAAATGATTACTGAATAACGAATGACAACACAACCCGTGAATGACGTCACCATCAGTAACGCGAGTCTTAGGTGACCCCAAGTACCAATTTTCATCACATTGCTATTACGTACATGAACATTGTGAGGGTTTGCATTTGCGTGAAAATGGTAAACCATCCACATGGCGTAGTGACGGTTACCTAAGCAACCATAGATTTCAGCTAGATGTCTCTTTAATCGTGAATATTCAGGGTAACATTGCTAAATAGAGGATACTTGTTCCTTTTGATTGAATATGGTTTATATCTCATCGTGCAGTGATAAAATTCAATATTTTCTTCAAGAGCGCGAGTGAAAATATTAAAATTGTATCACTACAAGATGAGATATTAACCATATTCAATCAAAACAAACAAATATTATATTGGTTTAATTCTTATCTGGTGTCAAAACTGGTACTATTTATGCCAAATTACCACTGTGGTTAGGCTGCATATAAATATGTTATTCGATTCATATTTTCCTATTTAAAATCCGCCATCTTGGATTATGGTATCTGTGTGAAAATATCTTTTTTGAGAATGTTGCATTCAATCATACACCAACTTGTAGGAAATGGTCTTACTAAGAATATAAAATCCCACATGACATGTTTCCATTCAGTAATAAAAAAGTTAGGGACAGTCTAGTGTTGAGAATTTGGTAAAATTAAAGTATTTCCTGCCAGGGGGCTGAGCTTATATCAGTCTCATTATACGTGATAACCAGTGACTGATAAAAGTTTTGTTTCACTGACAGATCTCCATATCTCATAAGTTAGCATTAAATACTGAATGGTATTACTTCCAGCTAAAGTTTGAGTAAAATCGAAATAATTACAACAAAATTATCAGCGGTTTCTCGTTACATATTGAACATCCCTCGTACTTGTATTAATGAGAGCGTACTAAATGCCCGGTCACAACCCAACGTGTGTGAGTTCAGCTCGTACGTCTTTCGGGAGGCTACGACCGTTACGCTTTTTCGAAAAAGGTAGTAAAGAGCACGTATGTAGTACGTCAACGCATGTTTCACACACGATTGCACCTGATCGTGGATGACTGCTTGCATCGTGCGCGTCTTACGCTTTAAGTGAGTTGTATGTGCTTACAACGTGCTTAAAGCGTACGTTATCGTACGAGGACTGTACTTACACGTACTGCTCACGTAGGTTGTCCTTACTCATACGCAAGTTGTATATTGACAGTAGAGTATATTGTATTGCCAAATAATAATCGAAGTAAAAGACAACTGTGATTTTTAAAACCAAACGTTCAAAACGTAGCTACGGATCGCCCTATATAATCTTACTTGGACATGGTTGTCCATGGCAATTTTGTGATTCGATACTCGCTCCTGAACAGTCCTTCTCTCTACCCTGAAGACTGGAATGTGTACAGGTACGTGTTCTAGTCTGTGTTCCCGTACCACATGTCTTTGAACATTCACTCCACTTTGTCCAAAAAGAGAATCCACCATCAACTGAAATCCAAACAAAGATATTCTGAACGGCAATACATGTAACCAAACATAAACAGGAAATACAACATGTACTGTTAAATATCAAAACACTGAAATAGTAATTAACTAATGTGTTCCAATTTTACCTTAATATATTTCTACGAATCTGTGTTAGAACCAGAGAGTCAGGATGGCCCTAGATCGATCACCTGAGTGCCATGTCTACCTAAGTAAACATGTACAAGCAGAGAAGATGTTTTTTTCAAAGTTTTCTATAAAGCCATATAGTGGAAATTAGTACGGCCATTGGCATCCATGTTTTAAGCAATCAACATTAGACATATGACTTTGGTAGAGGGTCAGCCAAGGAACATTCCTTTGGAATTTTATTGAAATCGGGCAACCAGTTTCTAAGAAGATTATTTTTGAAGTTTGCTATATAGTCATATAGTGGAAATTAGACCCTCCACTGTCGACAATGTTTTTCAGGGAATCAATATGAAAATAAGGAAATTGGTTGAGGGTCACACAATATAGGTTGAGGGTCACACAATATCTGAGAAATTATTTTGAAATCGGAACTGAAATTTCTGAGGAGAAGATATTCAATGTTCTTATTGAGAAAACGAGCCCCGCTCCCTGGCGGCCATGTTTTTTATGGAATCCTGATAATAATTATGAATCTTAATGAGGAACATCCCAGCATCATTCTACTAAAGTTTCATTATAATTGACCAAGCAGTTTAGGAACAGACGTTGTTTGTATAAAATGTTGACGACGGGGACGGAAGACGGACGACAGACACGGACCAATCACAATAGCTCATCATGAGCACTTCGTGCGAGCTCAAGTGAGCTTAAAATGTATTAATATTTTACAAGAAAGTTTCATTATAATTGACCAAGCAGTTTAGGAACAGACGTTGTTTGTATGAAATGTTGACGACGGGGACGGAAGACGGACGACAGACACGGACCAATCACAATAGCTCATCATGAGCACTTCGTGCGAGCTCAAGTGAGCTTAAAATGTATTAATATTTTACAAGAAAGTTTCATTATAATTGACCAAGCAGTTTAGGAACAGACGTTGTTTGTATGAAATGTTGACGACGGTGACGGAAGACGGACGACAGACACGGACCAATCACAATAGCTCATCATGAGCACTTCGTGCGAGATCAAGTGAGCTTAAAATGTATTAATATTTGACAAGTGTTTTCTTCTGCAGAATATTAATACAAATTTGGTATGTAACCAAACGTAAACCGGAAAGACTGTTAAATATCAACACAATGAAATAATAATAATCTACATATCACGGCGTTTCAATTTTACTTTAATATATTAAAAAATGAATTCATATTTGATAGGTTTTTTTCTTCTGGAAAACAATAATCAAAATATGGTTTAACGGGAACCCTCGATTTACGTATATAATACGCAATATTCAATCTTGTAATGAAGTACCCTGGAGAAAATAACTATTGAAGCTTTTATTTAAAGTGACTTTTTTGTATCACACAAACCCAAGAGCTCGTACAAGCCGACATAAATTATTCGCTTTAAACAGTGAAAAACTGGTATAAGTAACATTTACTTACTCATTTTTGTTTCAATCGTTTTCATTGTGTCCATAGTGTGGTTCAATTGCCTTTCAAATCTTTCAATTGTCCTCAATACATTCGAATCCTTCTGATTTATCAGTTGGTGTAGACTATTATGTTCTGTCACATGATTGTCCAAAGAAGTTTTACACTTGAGAAATACGTCGTCAAACCTTTTTTCGGATTTCAACTTTATTTCTTCTAACGAGTTATTGATAAAAAGCATTTTTTCTTGAATTTGTTTATCCGCGATTATTTTAGAGATTTCAATATTATCATTGAGCAAATTCATCTTCTTGTTGACAGCCAGTGTATGATCGGCTTGGTCTGTTTTCAAATTTTCGTTGATTGTTTCAAACTGTTTATTTAGTGAACTAACCTGATCCCTTAAACTGTTCTGAAGGACATTGAACTTTCCTTCGTAACCGGTCAATATATTTCTAACAAACAGTTTTTCTGCTGCTATAGCTTTAATCATTCTTACATCTGTAAACTTCATATTTCCTTTTTCGGTATCATCTGGAATTGCATTGTTTGACTGTAATTGTAATTCTATTGTGTCCAAACGTTTATTTACAAACGCTATGTTGGTTTTCATTTCATCTTTGAGGTCGTAAATGTCCATGGCAATTATGTCCATGTTGTTGTTAATTCTATCACTTAGGATTGAAAAAACTTGATCTCCAGACATCCCACTGCGTTCCTCTAAGGCATGGCACAAAATGATAACTACTAAATGCATTAATACTCGAAACAGTGTCATTTTGAATATACTGTTTGTTCCTTAGTAATATTGAAAGTGATCAGTTTTAATAAATTTAACAAATCCTTCACAAAACTTTCTATCATAACTGCTCAACGTCAGTTTCTTGTGTGAAAATGAATTACATATTATAATATTGCTTATTTATTCCAGGCAAATCTGGCAGGCGCACAAGTTTTACAGCATGTTGGATACATATTGCTCTAAGATAAATACCACGGCAGCATGGTTTTCACATTAATAGTTCACAAAACACTTCACGCTTATACAAACTACAGGTATTATCTAGACAATCTTCCAGTAATCCTTATCGTTTTTGGCACTCTTACACTGTTTACACATACCTGGTAAAATCGTTAAAGCGTCCGCTGCATGAATTGATAGTTACGATTTTGAATAAGGTTGAAATTATAATTATTGCTTAATTCTAAATATATCTTTGGGTCGTTCGTTGACAAACAGAATAATGGATATTTTTCTTTGGTCTATTTATAACGTTAAATAGCATGCAATTGAGTTGGCATTTACATAATACAAATATAATCTGTGGTAATTGATACAAAAGGAACAGTTTCCCAAAACATACCCACACAAATTATTTCTTATAAAATGTAATTATATTAATGTTTCACAACATTGCCAGGGTTTTAGATAGCTGAATAATTACCTGTAACAGGCCAGACACCAGGAAATGTATAGGAGACAATTTCATTCAAGGATGTATAAATATTACAGCGGTTACAGAAAGTAAAGCAGTCGAACACTGCGAGTGTACATACCTGCTTATTATTATGTTTTACCTTGGCAAATTCTTTCACAATTAAACAAGAATTACTTTAACAATCGCAGTCTATACACGAGTGTCATGTTCTTGCGAGGCAATATGTATTCACACGAAGCATTGACACTTAACAACTAACTAGTTATCAACCGTTGTACAAATTGAAGTACGGGGGGTGTCCGAAATTTTGAGATTGCATTACAAAGCAAATCATTGATATATTTATAGACGAAGTCTCCAAACTTTCCAGACATCCCTTGTATTTTGAGGATAAATTATTTACCAAAAGATAATAGAAACTCGGACAGGGAAGGCAGCACTCAACTCAACCAACCGAGCACAGAAATCATAATGTTGCAACAACACATACCACTACGACAAGGCACACTGTCCAACACATAACTGAACTAGAAAATGAACTGCCCAAGTCCCAGCTGTCAACAAACTGAATGAATTAGTTTCAGCAATCAAAAAGCTAAATGTCCTGGTATCAAAACAAACATAATGTCTTAATATAGTAAATTAACAGTTAAATTAGCTGTAGGAGGAAGGTAGTGTTATTGATGACGTCATACGAGCTTATTCCAGTTTAGTTATTAAATGTAAATACCTGCCTTGATGGTAATATGTTAATGTAATTAAGGAACCATGCACTTTGTCATCCATATGTGGAAGGCGGTATCAACCTTATAAGTGTGCACGTGTTTTTGCAGTACATGTAGAACTTTATTTATTTATTAATATGTCTGCATGGAATTTGGTGTGTATGTTATTAACTACCACAAAATAGGATTAATTAAGTGGGGTTTGTTTAAAACAAAAAAGATAAAATTCATTGAACCAAGAAATATCAAAACACGTAAAATATACGAGAAATTGACGCGTATGTGCAAATTATTTTATGTATGGTCAATTGGAATTAAAACTATATCGTCGAATGAAAAAAACCTATAATGCGATTTTCACTCAAAAACAGGGTGGGTATTAACTTTTAAAAGTGCTTATTGGCACATTTTGATTTTATTGTCAAGGGGAGGTAACCATGTCATCAATTTAGATATTTTGATAACTTTTTGAGGCAAAAGTCGGCAATTCTAAACCTATATTGGGCTTTATTTTTATCATTGTTTTCTTTATTTCTGTCTCCATGATAAGTACATACACTTGCAAACGATCTTTTACCAGCGAGGAGCTCACATAGCTACATTAACAACCGGACAAACGTCCGTTGCACATACGGCACAATTGTGCGACATTAGCCTTTGATGTCGTCATTTGCGTATTCTGTTTGTGAGAATTGTAATCAGATTGTAATAGAATTAATTGAACTGTAATTCGATTTATCCACGCTACAGTATGTTGAAAATTTCAGCAAGATCAAACAGGTATTGACCGAGCTATGGGTAAATATATAATGCACACATATAAGATTTGTTAAGAGTATGCGTAATATAAATATCCATTATTCGGCACATGGATGGTAAGTTCTGTGTCAGTCTCTTGCTTGGGTGGCTAGATTATGTATGACTTTGAATGATCGGTGTCTGTCTATTGCTTGGGTGGTTAGTTTCTGTATGTGGATGGTACGTTCTGTGTCTGTATATTGCTTGGGTGGCTAGTTTCTGTATGACTTTGAATGATCGGTGTCTGTCTATTGCTTGGGTGGTTAGTTTCTGTATGTGGATGGTACGTTCTGTGTCTGTATATTGCTTGGGTGGCTAGTTTCTGTATGACTTTGAATGATCGGTGTCTGTCTATTGCTTAGGTGGCTACTTTCTGTATGTGGATTGTACGTTCTGTGTATGTCCCATGCTTGGGTGGCTAGTTTCTGTATGTGGATGGTACGTTCTGTATCCGTCTATTGTGTGGGTGGCTAGTTTCTGTATGTGGATTGTACGTTCTGTATCTGTCTATTGCGTGGGTGGCTAGTTTCTGTATGTGGATGGTACGTTCTGTGTCTGTCTCTTGCTTGGGTGGCTAGTTTCTGTGTGTGGATGGTACGTTCTGTATCTGTCTATTGTGTGGGTGGTTAGTTTCTGTATGTAGATTGTACATTCTGTGTCTGTCTATTGCTTGGGTGGCTAGTTTCTGTGTGTGGATGGTACGTTCTGTGTATGTCCGATGCTTGGGTGGCTAGTTTCTGTATGTGGATTGTACGTTCTGTATATGTCCCATGCTTGGGTGGCAAGCTTCTGTATGTGGATGGTACGTTCTGTATCTGTCTCTTGCTTGGGTGGCTAGTTTCTGTATGTGGATTGTACGTTCTGTGTATGTCTCTTGCTTGGGTGGCTAGTTTCTGTATGTGGATGGTACGTTCTGTATCTGTCTATTGTGTGTGTGGCTAGTTTCTGTATGTGGATTGTACGTTCTATGTCTGTCTATTGTGTGGGTGGCTAGTTTCTGTTAGTGGATAGTGCGTTCTATGTCTGTATATTGCTTGGGTGGCTAGTTTCTGTATGTGGATGGTACGTTCTGTGTCTGTATATTGCTTGGGTGGCTAGTTTCTGTATGTGGATGGTACGTTCTGTATCTGTCTATTGCTTGGGTGGCTAGTTTCTGTATGTGGATGGTACGTTCTGTGTCTGTCTCCTGATTGGGTGGCTAGTTTCTGTATGTGGATGGTACGTTCTGTATCTGTCTATTGCTTGGGTGGCTAGTTTCTGTATATAGATGGTACGTTCTGTATCTGTCTATTGCTTGGGTGGCTAGTTTCTGTATGTGGATGGTACGTTCTGTGTATGTCCCATGCTTGGGTGGCTAGTTTCTGTATGTGGATGGTACGTTCTGTGTATGTCCCATGCTTGGGTGGCTAGTTTCTGTATGTGGATGGTACGTCCTGTGTCTGTATATTGCTTGGGTTGCTAGTTTCTGTATGTGGATTGTACGTTCTGTGTATGTCTCTTGCTTGGGTGGCTAGTTTCTGTATGTGGATGGTACGTTCTGTATCTGTCTATTGTGTGGGTGGCTAGTTTCTGTATGTGGATTGTACGTTCTGTGTCTGTCTATTGTGTGGGTGGCTAGTTTCTGTTAGTGGATGGTACGTTCTATGTCTGTCTATTGCTTGGGTGGCTAGTTTCTGTATGTGGATGGTACGTTCTGTGTCTGTATATTGCTTGGGTGGCTATTTTCTGTATATGGATGGTACGTTCTGTATCTGTCTATTGCTTGGATGGCTAGTTTCTGTATGTGGATGGTACGTTCTGTGTCTGTCTCCTGATTGGGTGGCTAGTTTCTGTATGTGGGTGGTACGTTCTGTATCTGTCTATTGCTTGGGTGGCTAGTTTTTGTATGTGGATTGTACGTTCTATGTCTGTCTATTGTGTGGGTGGCTAGTTTCTGTTAGTGGATAGTACGTTCTATGTCTGTGTATTGCTTGGGTTGCTAGTTTCTGTATGTGGATGGTACGTTCTGTATCCGTCTTTTGTGTGGGTGGCTAGTTTCTGTATGTGGATGGTACGTTCTATGTCTGTATATTGCTTGGGTGGCTAGTTTCTGTATGTGGATGGTACGTTCTGTGTCTGTATATTGCTTGGGTGGCTAGTTTCTGTATATGGATGGTACGTTCTGTATCTGGCTATTGCTTGGGTGGCTAGTTTCTGTATGTGGATGGTACGTTCTGTGTCTGTCTCCTGATTGGGTGGCTAGTTTCTGTATGTGGATGGTTCGTTCTTTGTTTGTCTATTGTGTGGGTGGCTAGTTTCTGTATGTGGATGGTAAGTTCTATGTCTGTCTATTGCTTGGGTGGATAGTTTCTGTATGTGAATGGTACTTTCTATGTCTGTCTATTGTGTGGGTGGCTAGTTTCTGAATGTGGATGGTACGTTCTATGTCTGTCTATTGTGTGGGTGGCTAGTTTCTGTATGTGGATTGTACGTTCCGTGTCTGTCTATTGCTTGGGTGGCTAGTTTCTGTATGTATGACTTTGAATTGTCGGTGCATGTACTTATTTAAAGATATGTTACTACTGGTTGGTTTGTGCTGTGTGCTGACAGCATAGTGTGAACATGTGTTTTTATTTAGAATTATTTCTTTTTAAAATTTTGTGTACATGTTTGTGCTATTGACTACCACAAGATTGGATTAATAAAGCGTTTCCCTCTAAATTAACTACAGCTGTTCGTTGAAACATGATAACATAAAAATTGTACGAGAAATTGACGTGTCAGTGTACATTTTTTTATGTATGGTCAATTGAAATTTTTGTTATATCGTCAAATTAAAAAAACACACAAAATAAACCGATTATTCACTCATAAATATAATGGTTGATCACTTTTAAACCTGGTTAGTAGCACAATATGATTATTATGGTCATTTGTCAATGGGAGGTTACCCGTTTGAAAATGCCTTTATGAGACCAAAAGTCGGCAATTCGATCCCTAAATTGGACTTCATTCTTATCATTTGTCTCCGTATCATAAGTAAATACACTTAAAACAAACTTTATCATCAAAATAGCTGCTACCTGACAAATGCCTAATTATCTCACTGCAAACTTGTGTGAAATTGGCTTTTGGTGATGTCATCATTTGTTTATTATGTTTGTGAAATTTGCATTGAGTAAAATCTATTGAATTGTAATTCCACATAGCTACATACATGTATGTTGAACAATTCAGCACAATCAAAAGCGTATTGACCGAGATATGGGTAAATATATAGATGTACACTTAAAAGACTTAAAAGTGTATATATAATGTTGTAATGAGACCAATAACTTGATCCTGATAATTGGTGTCTGCGTTACCTGGCACTGCCTTATTATACAGGGTGTTAAAAAAGTTTGTTCACAAACTTTAATTCATACATAATTTTATCCGATGTTTGTACGCCGTAAATACTTTTAATTTCCTACTGTAATAGCTACATTTAATGTCAGAACGATTAGAACATTGATAGAACCCTCTGGAACTTAATCTGGAATTTTACATTCTTCTGACGTAATAAAAATAAGCTATGTAAACTTAAACATTGAGAACAAACTTTATTAACACCCTGTTTACTGAGAACAAACTAAACGTTATACCTTTCACCAAAACTACTAGCAATGTTAAATTCATAACTACTTTACATCAAGGTATGTGTTAGAAATGTAAGAGTGCCAAAACGTTTTGTATTTGATGAAGTACGTATTATCTGTAAGTGTGCAAGGTATATATCTTAGAGCAGTATGTTTCCAGCGTGCCGTAAAACTTGTGCGCCTGCCAGCATTTTCAGGAATACATACTTAAGTTGTAGTCTGGTCCCGATCTTTATAATCTTCGCAGTTATGTAAGATTTGGGAACGGGAACCAGACTAACGTAGGTTTGTGTAATTGATTCTCACAATAAACTGACCTTGAGCAGTCATTATAGACAGTATTGTGAATGATGTGTTTTATCTATTAAAACTTGCATCTAGGCTCTATTTGAAATAATATTGATAAGATTTAATATTACCTTGGAATAAATAGAATATACAGAATGTCACTTTTTCAAGTATTAGTACATTCGGTGATAATCCTTGTGTGTCTTGCGTTGGAGATAAACAGTGAAATGTCAGGTGATCAAGTTTTCTCTATCTTGAGTGATAGAATAAATAACGTCATGGACAACATGGCGTTACAAATGTACGAAATGAAAACCAACCAAGATTTGATCAATCAACGAATAGACAATATAGAATTACAATTACAGTCAAACACTGCAATTGCCGAGGTTACCGAAAATGGACATACGAAGATAACAGGTGAAAGAATACATAAAACTATAGCGGCAGAAAAACTGTTTGTTAGAAATATATTAAGTGTGTACGATGGAGAGTTCAATATCCTTCAGAATAGTATAAGGGATCAGATTAGTTTACTAAATAAACAGTTTGAAACAATCAACGACAAGTTGAAAAGAGACCAAGACGAACATACACTGGCTGTCCACAAGAAGATGCATTTGCTCAATGAAAATATTGAATATAGTGAATGTTCAAAGACATGTGGTGCGGGAACCCAGACTAGAACACGTAACTGTACACATTCCAGTCCTAAAGGTAGAGGGAAGGACTGTTCAGGAGCGAGTACCAAATAACAAATTTGCCATGGACAACCTTGTCCAGGTACGATAGTGTGTACGAAGGAAAGTTCAATGTCCTTCAGAATAGTATATCTGACCAGATAAGTTCACTAAATAAACAGCTTGAAACAATCAACGAAAAATTGAAAACAGACCAAGACGAAAATACACTGGCTGTAAACAAGAATATCAATGTTCTAAATGAAAGTTTTGAAATATCGAAAGTTATCGTGGAGAAACAATTTCAAGAAAACATATTTTTTATTAATAATTCGTTAGAAGAAATAAAGTCGTAATCCGAAAAAAAGTTAGAAGACGTAATTCTCAAGTGTGAAACTACCATGGACAAGCGAATGGCAGAACATAATAAACTACACCAATTGATAGATAAGATGGATACGAATGTATTGAGTTTAATTGAAAGCTTCGAAAGACAATTGAACCAAGCGGTGAACCAAACGAACACCATTAGCACTAAATTTAGTAAGTGAATGTTATTTATTTTCAAATTTCATTGTTAAATCTTTCGGAATTTACCCGCTAGTACGTATGTCACTGACATGTCGATTTAAAAGCTTTCGTATTTTTTACCGTAGCACGTGCATACAAAAAGTGGTTTTGCTGGTACCACTTGCCTCATATTCCGACACCGTCTGTAATATCTTTATTGTAGGACCCTGAATGTGATGTACGTTAATCGAGGGTTTCAGCAATACTATTGACTATTTTTTAGTATAAATATTTAGCAGAAGAAAACATTTTTTAGTGGACAATATTTCAAGATAATGTTCGTATATATTACTTATTACACACAATTTCAAAGATATTCCAATCTTATATAAAAAGTAGTTGTTTTTTAGTTAGAATCGAGTTGTTCAATTACTTTAGAATTAAATTAATAAGTATAAACTGGAAGTGCTCCGTATGAAAATGTTGTTATTTAAAATTATAGACCTTGAGCTGACAATTGACCCTGCTCCCCCCCCAGGGGGAATTTTCAACACTATGATTTTCTTAAACCTTATGGTAGGTGGCATTCACAGACAAAAGTTTGCAAGTTTCTGTTGGGGCTTTAACGAGTTACGGAGATTTCAAATACGTGACTATGCGATTTTCTACAGGAATCACTAATTTTGCTTATATGATATTATAAACAAACCCATTGTTCAATAAATCATGTGAATAAGACATTTATGTATGTTAAATGTATTTAAAATTGAAACTATCAGTTGTATAAATTATTATAGGCAAAAATGTGATATAACATACGTAATTTACGTTACTGTGCATGAAATTACTAGAATATTAAAAAAAACAGTCAACGTATATGACGTTTTTAAGTTAAGAAATGATGATACTGATTAATATGCAGCTCAATAATGTATAAAGCTATAGTACAACTACACAAATAGTTAATTGAAATAAAATGCCATGTAAATTACGTTACCTTTAAAAAACATATTTTTTTTCAACAACATTTCAGTTAAAATTTCGGTAAAACACATAAAGTGGGGTGACAATTGGTGATTTTTTGGGGGTAGCGGGTGACAGCTAAAGTAGAACAAGCAATGTTATATACCAAAATGTTCGCCTATGTAAGTACTTTATGGAACTGCCGATATAAATTGTCAATACGTGGTGTGGACCCGGAAATTCAAGATGGCGTCCAAGATGGCCGCCATAATTTACAAATACACTTAAATTTCTATTTTCTCATGCATTTTTATTTATTTATGTATATGGTCACAAATATTTGCTTAGATTTTATTCATTTGATAATGTGCATCATATGGACAAACAAGACTGACCACTTTGAAGTCAAGGTCAAGGTCATTTCAAGGTCAAGTTACGAAACATATTCCCCATGGGATATGCAACACTGCAAAGTACAGGCATCCCAAGATCATATGGGGTACATAACACTTGTCAATACAACCACCCAATGTCACATTCGGTACTCACTATCACAGAGTACAGCCATACAATGCCGTATGGGGTAGTCACTACCACTTCTTATTGCCATACTAGGCCATAAGGGGTACCAAACCCTTTGTTATGCTTTCCACTACCAATTACACCATTATCAGGCATGCCTGGGTACTTATCACCATCATATATTAGGCCTGAATGGGGTGTAACCAACACCGAGTACACCCATATCATGCCCTTAGGCGGGGTTCTTAAAACACTTAATAGTCAACCCAGGCCTTATGGGGGACTAATAACACTGTCTATACATACATTCCATAACCAATTGACTCTTACAATTGCCCAATACAACCATTCCTATTGAATTCTTAATGGCGCCAGCTATATCTGAGGCCCTATGGGATACTTAAAACCAAGAGGACAGCCAACCAAGAACATATTGGGTACTCACCACCCTTAATTATAGCCATAGTATGCCATAATAGATACTCACAACAACTGAGTAAAGTCTTATACATGTAAGTTTCTATATGGTACTCACTATTACTGAGCACAGCTGTACAAGGCCATATGGGTTACTCTCTAGTACAAAACTACAGTCATATAAGGCCCAAAAGGGCACTCGTCCCAAATAATTACTGATTTCATACCCCATATGGGTGCTCATAACCAAATGACTTACAGTCTCATCAAGTTGTACAGGGTACAAAGGAGTCACAACAACATAGTACTGACATCCAAGGCCCAATCACCACCAATTACAGTTTATATATTGCACTAAGTGGTCCACATAACCATTGAGTACGATCACACCTGACTGTGTATCAACTATACCATATCCTAAGGGGTTATCGGACCAACTGAATACTGCCATAGCAGGTGCAATACAGCCATCATTGGCTTTATTGGGTAATTCTCCACCACCAACCAGCCTTCTTAGGCCATATGCCCTACTCACAACTACTATGTACGGCCATACTATGCCTGAGAGATACTCATAGTCACTGAGGAAAGCCATTCAATGCCCTATTTGGTACTTAACACTGCCTAGTACAGCCGTCTCATGCTAGCTTATGAACTCACCTCCACAAGCTCAACCATCCCAGGTACCGATTGGGTACCCACCTATACAGAGAACAGCCATCACAGGTCCTATTGACTATCCTATACCACTGAGAACAACCAGCTCAGGCCCCATTTGGTACCAACCTCCTCTGAGTACAGTAATCTCAGGCCCTGTTGGGTACCCACCACCTCTGAGTACAGACATCCCGAGCTGTATTGGATGCCCATCACCAAAAAGAACAGCCATCCCAGGTTCCATTTGGTACCCACAACCTCAGAGTACAGTCATCTCAGGCCCTTTTGGGTACCCACCAAAGCCATTTTTGGTACTCAACATCACAGATTAAGCCATCCCATGCCTCATTGGGAACCCACCAACATAGATTTCAGCCCTCCTAGACCATATTGGGAACCCACCAACACAGATGTCAGCCATCCTATGCCATATTTGGAACACACCAACACAGATTTTAGACCTCCTAGGCCATATTAGGAACCCACATACACAGATTGCAGCCATCCTAGGCCATATTGGGAACACACCAACACAGATTTCAGCCATCATATGCCATATTGGGAACCCACCAACACAGATTTCAGCCATCCTATGCCATATTGGGAACCCACCAACACAGATGTCAGCCATCCTAGGCCATATTGGGAACCCACCAATACAAATTTCAGCCATCCTATGCCATATTGGGAACCCACCAACACAGATTTCAGCCATCCTATGCCATATTGGGAACCCACCAACACAGATTTCAGCCATCCTATGCCATATTGGGAACCCACCAACACAGATTTCAGCCATCCTAGGCCATGTTGGGAACCCACCAATACAAATTTCAGCCATCCTATGCCATATTGGGAACCCACCAACACAGATTTCAGCCATCCTATGCCATATTGGGAACCCACCAACACAGATTTCAGCCATCCTAGGCCATATTGGGAACCCACCAACACAGATTTCAGCCATCCTAGGCCATATTGGGAACCCACCAATACAAATTTCAGCCATCCTAGGCCATATTGGGAACACACCAACACAGATTTCAACCATCCCATGCCATATTTGGAACCCACCAATACAAATTTCAGCCATCCTAGGCCATATTGGGAACACACCAACACAGATTTCAACCATCCTATGCCATATTGGGAACCCACCAACACAGATTTCGGCCATCCTATGCCATATTGGGAACTCACCAATACAGATTTCAGCCATTCTAGGCCATATTGTTTAACTTCCCCACTTATAAAGCCATACAATGTCATATGATGCAGCAATTCCTGACTACATGTCGTATGTAACACATGCAATACTGGCTCTAGACAGATAAGGAAATATAAGCAGAGGCTTCAAACAATGAACAGTAACACAGTCTACACTATTTTTTAAGAGTATTTTACCTTAAATGATCTTAACCTCTCACTGGTCAGTATTGCACAACAATTCAGGTAGTCGCCGTAAGATAATTATACACCTATCAATCGTTTCCTCATGTGGGGGAGTGGTGGACAGACCAATAGGAATTGGACAATTTACTTTTGGGGTCTAGTAATTCCTGGTGCACCCTAGAGAATGTTTCAAACCTATTTTCAAACATACACTGTGGTTTTGAATTTGTATGTAGTGTGATTAAATAACTGACACACAATTGTATAGATGTAAATAGTAGATGTTTAAAAGTCATGTGTGTGCATAGTGTTCTCATGAAGATATTAAATCGAGGGCAATCTGTGTCCAAGTTTCATAGTTTGATTATGAAATGTGTGTGTGTGTGTGTATTAAGTTAAATACATATTGTATAAAGCAAACAAAAATACTTGTACGTTTGAGATTTTACAAAGATAAGTCAACATTGTGTTAAAATTACAGCATATATATATATTCTTTATTTCGTCTATGATATTGTAAAGTTTGTTAGTAAGGTAACGTAAATTGAAACATAAATTCTTTTGTTAAAATACATGTGTTGAAAGTTCAAATGCAAACTGCGATAAAAGATATTTTGATTTCAAAATCAATTATTTTTTAGTGGTAAAGTTTATCTAAAGTCAAGAATACAAGGCTAGTAAATTGTATTTTTGTTTGATATTTAAATACATGTACATTATAATTAGCATGTTGTTTAGTTTAACATACAGTTTGAACTGCAAACCTATAATAGTTTTTGAGTAGGATTAAATTGTTATTTTTTATTTTTTTATTGTTTTAAGTACGTTTTTAAGACACTGACGACATATACTTTAATTTGTATGTTTGGTAACGTAAAGTGCAATGTAGTATTGCCTTAACATATCTTACAAGTAAGATTATTGTTAATATATATAATATAAACCATTATAAATATATAAAATGGTATTATATGTCACTGAAAAGTGTATGATACAATTTGAATACTTGAAATTATTGAAGGAATGAAAAACGCACATGTTTTGGAGAATGGGTGACATTTTAAGAATCGCTACCAAACATCTATCTTTTAACCTATACTGGCAATCTATACATCATATTTTAGGTTGAATGTTGAACTTTGTAATGGTAACTTCATAATTTGATTGCCTGGTCATCTAAATTTGAAATAAAAAACTTTATGCCAAAAAACTTTTGTTTTTTTAGGGTAACGTATGTTTTCCCATATTTATCTTCTTTAACATTGCATTTTGGCATTGAAATTCTATCAGTTTGCAGCTACTAGTTTACTCTATTGAATAACATATGCAAACTTGGAATTATTTAATAGCATCATGGTACAATTTATCTTTAAAAATTAAAATATTTTTTTTATATTTTAGGGGTAACGTATTTTAAAGCGTGGTAACGGAGAAAAGCCCCACCCGCCAGTTGCAAACTTTATGCCAAAATGTTCGCCACACCTTGGGGTTTCAAAAAAATATGGTCCACAAAATTCCCCCTGGGGGGGGAGCAAAACCCCCTCTGGCTCACGGTCTATTATGTTAAATGTCTCAATCTCGTTTAAATCAGATCATTATTACGCTGATATAGGATCTGAAAACACTCCGTGTGGATCGTGTCGATGTGAACTTTACGTCATCCATTCGAATCGCTTCTTTTACAAATCTGGAAGAACAGTGAAAACCTACTGAGGCGGCAAGATATAATTTCTTTGGACGAACTACGTGACGTCATTGTGCGCAAGAAAGGTCATTTGATCATGACCCCTTACGGAGTGTAATCAGAAACGGAGTGTTGTCATATTTATACCAACGTAAAGGAATGTAGCGAATGTATGGATATGATTTTAATGATATTGGCAATGTTTATACATACATGTAGTTTCCCAATACCCAAACGCCATAATTCCGTATTTCCTGAATACCTCAGGGGTAGTTGTTTGGACATGGAATGCGTGTACGGCGATGGTACATCACGGCATCCAGTGACCTACTTGTTTAGTTCATTAATATCATTATTCAATTTATGTTTTAGTTGATGGGGGATTCTCTGACTGTGGAAATCAAAACTAGAACACGTACTTGTACAAATCCAAGTCCTTGGTGTGGAGGGAAGGACTGTTCAGGGGCAAGCAGTGAATCGCAAGATTGTCATAGAAAACCCTGTCCAAGTTAGATTTTCATCTCACCATATAGTACTTTGTGTTCAATTAACTTCATTGGAGCTTCTGTGGTCAACATATGTCCGTGATGCATCGCTGTGTGTCGTCAGCAACAATTTGACTAGAGATCACGGTTTTGGTATAATATACATGTATATAAAACAATGTTTGTCTTTGTAAAAAGGTGAAGTTTGGAAATTTGATGTTATCTGATAATAAAACTAAATCACTAGGCCAAATAAAAACATTGTGGACACTCTAGATGTCGCTGTTTTTACTTGATCCGAATGAAACATTTAAACAGTGTATTTGTCTCTAAACTTCTATGTCCATTATGCAATTAGGTTAAAACTGGGCATTATATCCGTTTTACTGTTGGAACTGGGTCATTCAGCTAGGGCAGTGAGTTTTTTGGAAGCTGAAACTAATTCATTTTACTTTGCGACAGCTTGGACTAGGGCGGATCTTTACTTGTTCAGTTGGGCATTGTGCCTTGTATGTTTTTAATGTTTTCTGTGCTCGGCTGGTTCAGTTGAGTGCTGCTTTCCCTTAATATTATCTTTTTTATCTGGTGCCAACAACTAAGTCACCAGGCTGAATCAAAGAAACCCCTTGTAAAATTCTAGAGGTCACGGTTTGACCTAATCTTTATTAAACCCATTACACCTGGTCAGAATGTGTATCCCTGTAAAAGCTAGGTTATTTGTGCAACTGTGTCGTCCGTAGTTTAAAACATGGTCACCAGGCCCAATCAATCAAAGACCATTCAACTAGTCAAATAAACAATTTTTGGGGCAATGAAAGTCATGTACTAAATGAGCATTTTACAAGTCGTAAACAAATTACTACAGAATTTCCAATTCCGATTTCGCATTTCAATTGTATTTAAATATGTTTGAATCCTATATTATAGCTGATTGTTCCGATGTAAAACTACATAATCCTGATTCACTAGATGGAGTATATGAGGTTGTATTATGGAACACAAGCCGTACTGTACAGGTGTATTGTGATATGACTACTGACGGCGGAGGATGGACGGTATAATAATGATAACATTATGTATCATGTTCTCTGCTTAGTTGTAAATGCTTATAGTTAAAAATGAATTTAAAAAAAACCTTATTATACCGGCTGTTATAAAATGGTTTGGAGTTCTGACGCGTAGGAATTAATCACGAAGGCATGGATTGAACGAACAACAGTTGTATAACAAAAGGTATATAACAGCTTCTGAAAATATTTTATTTCGATTCTAACATGATTTAAATGCGTCATCATACTTTAAGCTACTAGTAATTACTGTTGTTTACTTTACTTGTGTACCTACATGACGTCATAAATGGAATACCTGCACGACGTGGCGTCATTTCCATCGATATATCAACAGTATGATTTGTTCTTTGTCTGCATAGACAAAATCGTCGGTCATGTAAGAATGAAGTTACTACATGTATGTGTTTTCTATATATGTTCACATTTCTATTCAGGTGTTTCAGAACAGATATGATGGTTCCGTTGATTTCTACAGGAATTACAGTCAATATGAACATGGCTTTGGTGATTTACAAACAGAGTTTTGGTTAGGTACGCATATATTGACCCATTTATCTATACATTATCTCCTTTTTAATGATCAATTTCATATTGATACGTATCTCAAATTGAAGGAATAATGTTAGGTGTGGACCGATATGTTTGACGTATCAGATCATGTGTTGTTAGCTAAATATTCAGTTTTATTGTCAGTCACTTGTAAACGAACTCAAACTTTAAATTATAGAAATTTTAACAGGGCTTAACTACACAGAAGAAATGACGTCACAAACTGAGAATGAGTTACGTATAGATCTGATGACCGCTAATGGAACAACGGCCTATGAAGTGTTGAGTCCATTTTCATTGTCAGCACCAAACTATGTTCTAAATGTCGGAAGCATCACCTCCTCATACAACAGTAAGTATACCTTTGAGGTGTTGTTACATACAACTGAATTAACAACTGAATTATCTATGTTGAGTGAAAATATCGTAAATATCTAGAGTTACGCATGGTTTGGTTAGGCGCAAATTAAATGTATGATTTTCAACAAAACATTGGCACGATATAATAAACAAATAAGGGCAAGTTCAACGCAGGGATCCGTCATGAGTTGTCTTTGGAGATCAACATTTCTTACACAGTCTAGAAAAAACAAATTATTAAGAGAGCCTTTTTCGTGACGAGTTTAACGAGTGACGGATTCCTTATGTTACCAGAAATAACGAATTCAAACCGCCGGTGTTACGTTTTCGCACCGAAAAGCTGGTGATATCACGCATTTGTTAACACACACGTTGGAGAACATTGTTCCGTGATTAGTTACACGGTATTTATGTGTTAAATGGATGTATTTAACATAATTTGCGTATTAAAACTTCGACCATGCATGTTCCTTTAAAATGTGCGGTAGTTAAATACAATCAGAAAATATATTTAATTAAATAAGTCTGTATCTCAGGTATAATTACCCCTAGTGGTCTCACATTCCGTCTGTATCTCGGTAATAATTATCTCTAGCGGTCTCACATTATGTATGTATCTCAGGTATAATTATTCCTAGTGGTCTCACATTCCTTCTGCGTCTCGGGAATTATTCTCTTTTAAATGTATATATCTTCATTGTTGGTGTTTTATTTTGCTTCAGTCGATTACAGAGATTATTCGTTTGGTCGTTACCACAATGGACAAGCATTCAGCACATACGATCATGATGTGGACAGCTACAGTTTGAACTGTTCCCTATTGTACCATGGTGGATGGTGGTATAAAAAGTGCTTTCATGCAACCTTGAATGGAGTGTACAACACACCGGGTACAGATGGTTTCAGAGGGATATACTACTTAAGTATTAACGATTGGTCAATGAAACAAACTAGAATGTCGTTTCGCAAGACATGAATGAACTGTATCGTTTCTGCAAACAGTATAAAATGTGATAACGTGTAATCTGTCTTAGTTCCGCAACAACAACAACGATTGTGGTGTTATAAATTTATTGTTTTATCATATATAATCTGTATAATTTGTTGACTTGTAATAATAAAGTCGTAAGTGCAAAAATGCTATACTGAAACGAAAAAAAACACAGGGTAGATTTTCTATGATGTCAACTATAATTTCAATATATCTAATTTAGAATGAAGACTGGTCCATTGAGAACAATGTCTATGAACAAAGGGTTGGATGTTGTTGTTAGCGAAAAGGTCCCCAAACAAGCAATATCACGCTCACGTCGGGCAACGGTAAGATGCGAGCCTGTATTCATGTGACGTGCGCTTAAAAGATCATTGGCATTGGATTCCTTGCAATTTTTGCACGAATATGCTGAATATGAGTACCTAGTAGTCACAATTAATTGATTCGGTGGCAATAACGTGGCAATTGCGCAATGTGTGGGCCCAGTAAGCATGGCATGACGTAGAGGCGCCACACGTGAACGACCAGGCCTCGGTCTGCCATTGCGCAATGTGTGGGCCCAGTAAGCATGACATGACGTCGAGGCGCCACACGTGAACGACCAGGCCTAGGTCTTCCATTGATCCATCAAGTTTGCCTTAGTACGTCTGGTGCAAACAAGTGCACATGTACGGCTGGATGAAATAAATATTGATCTCTATGAAAAAATATTATATCAAGTCAGACAGGGAAGGCGGCACTCAACTTAACCAGGCGAGCACAGAAAACAATAAAAATACAAAAAGCACAATGCCCAACTGAACCAACCGAGCACAGGAAACATAAAACACATACAAAGCACAATGCCAACTTAACAAGCAAAGACCCGCCCAAATCCAAGCTGTCGAAAAGTATAATAAATTAATAGTTTAGGCAACCAAATGACTGAAAGCCCTAGCCGAATGACCCAGTTTCCACAGCAAAACCACTATAATGCCTAGTTTTAGCTGTCAGAAATCCTAAAACGAAGAAGTGCCCATCAAGAAAATTTATCAGCCCTAGTCCCAGCTGTTAAAACGCTGAATGGAAAAGTTTCAGCAAACAAAAGGCGGAATGCCTGCGCTGAATGACCTGGTTACAACAGTAAAACTGCTGAACTACATAGTTATAGCTGCCTTAAGACTACATAAACGTGTAACGAGCTTTAGTAACTGAATGCCACAACAAGGATGTTTCCGAGATTTGCGGCTTTTTTTCCTCTCAATGTACCTTACGCATTTATTAGGCCCATTTTTAGTGTTATTTAACGACGCATTCGTTGGATATCGCAAAAATGTTACCCAGCGTTTCATTTTCGTTTCAGTATACTTTGAGAAAACTAGAAAATATGTCAGAAAACTTCCCTTAAAACCAAGCTTTCCCATATCTTTGCTGAAGATGGTTCCCAAATACAATGTATGTGAATTCTTTAACTTCATAATTATTGTTTCGCATGAGTTGTTGGTTGACATAAATTGTATGACAACACAGGACCTCTGATACAACAGGTAAAATAGTGCCAACAAAAAGCAAAATCAGTCATGATTGTTTATTTTTTATATTATTGTATTTGTGTCTATGTGCCTGCATCGATAGATACATGCTTTAACAATATATGGTATGATTCATACATGCTCAGAAATATAAGTCTTTTTTAACAACAAACACAGAAATAATAAAGTTTCGACTTCTTTACTTAGTCTACTTTAGATCACAGGGAATTGACGCATAATAATTTTATGTATAGGTTGACCTTATACATGTATATTAGTATCTTATTTTTTTTTCTTTAGCTCAATGTAAAGTGACAAGTGTCAGCCCTAGATTATATCATGTTAAAGTCGATGGTCCGTTGACAGACCTATATCATTGAAAAGCAGTATGTTCAGCTACAAAATTAGACCAAAACAGGGGGTTATGTTTAATATAAGAAAGACTTTGTTCGTCAAAGGCGGTAGACAATTTTTTACAGGCTCGAGTACCGATCCAATGTGGGTTTTACCCTACTCTAAGTACTGTCGCTTTGTCAAATATGCCAAAATATCAAAATATCCAAGATGAAACACATTCACTCATTCAACTACATTTATACAATACCTTAAAACTCAATAAGATGATTTTACTTCCATTTAGTCAAGGCATATCACCATATCCAGGCAAACAGAAGTTTCTGTAAGGACTATTTGAGTGTATCCGATTTTGGTCCGCGTATGTATTTAGTCGTTTATAACCTTCATACAGGGAAACGTCGCTAGTGTTTTAGTTGCCTTTTATTTCAACGTAGTACACACACTTCAACAAAGATATCATGGAAAACCTTTTGCAGCTCGATAGAAGGATGATTGATCTACAAGCAGCACAAATCTGTTTAACTATCGGGTCTAATTTGAGTCAGAAATACATAAAAATGTAAAAATCACGCCAGTATTTGAAAATGTCGGTTTGTCCCGACAGTCAATCACAAGAATAACAGACCCACCGTCACTACACTAATTTCACAATGTCAACACTAACATCTTACGCGAAGGTCAAATTTGTTCATAACGTGCAACAACTTCGTAGTATTTGCGTTTTTCTGACACTGAGGGATACTTTCGGTTTCAACTATTTTGATTCACTGAATTCCAAGCTGCTCTGTGATTAGTCAAAAATTATTACACAGTAACCTTACCAATGTCACTGGTAAGTAAACAAACTTGACAGCCAATTAGATTGTGTCAATTATTTAGTCCGTATTATGCGATGAAATGGAAGCAGGCTTCTGCTATTTAGCTAATTTTGACACAACTGTATCGAATCAAAGTAAATGTTATACCTTTTACCCACACAAACTACTAACAACGTTAAACTCATAACAACTTTACATCAAGGAATGTGTAAGAAATGTTAACGACTTGTATTTCATGAAGTACGTATTATCTGGATGCTATAAGTGTACAGTTTTTTGTGAATGATTAATGTGCAAACCATGCTGCCAAGGTATATATCTTAGAGCAGTATGTTTCCATCGTGCTGTAAAACTTGTGCGCCTGCCAGCATTTTCAGGAATACATACTTGGAGTCTGGTTCCCGATCTATACAATATTCGCTGTTAAGTAAATTTTGGGAACGGGAACCAGACTAACGTAAGTTTGTGTTATTGATTCTGACGATAAGCCGTTGTTGAGCAGTCATCATAGACAAGTTTGGAAGCATGTGTTTAATCTACTTAAACTTGCATATACATGTAGCCACAATTTAAATAGTTATTTATAAGTTTAATATTACTTAGGAAAAGATAGTATATAATTTTTTATACAGAATGTCACTCTTTCGAGTATTAGTACATTCGAAGATAATCATTGTGTGTCTTACCTTGGAGATAAACAGTGAAATGTCAGGAGATCAAGTTTTCTCTATTCTAAGTGACAGAATAACTTACTTCATGGACAGCATGGAGATAAAAATGTGCGATATGAAACAAGAAATGAAAACCAACCAAGATTTAACTAACAAACGTATGGACAGTTTAGAAATGCGATTACAGTCAAACACTGCAATTGCCGAGGTTCCCGATGATGGACATACGAAGATAACAGGTGAAAGAATACATAAAACTATAGCGACAGAAAAACTGTTTGTTAGAAATATATTAAGTGTGTACGAAGGAAAGTTCAATATCCTTCAGAATAGTAGATCTATAAGGGATCAGATTAGTTTACTAAATAAACAGTTTGAAACAATCAACGACAAGTTGAAAAGAGACCAAGACGAACATACACTGGCTGTCCACAAGAAGATGAATTTGCTCAATGAAAATATTGAAATCTCAAGAGAAATCGTGGAAAAGCGATTTCAAGAAAAAGTGCTTTTTATCAATAACTCGTTAGAAGAAATAAAGATGAAATCCGAAAAAAAGTTTGACGCTGAAAGGGTAGGTTAAACTTCCGTGGTGAGTACCACCTTTGGGAGCACGCAGACACGCGGTAGCACATTAAGTGTGTGTGGAATTTCGCTGTGTTCGGGCTACGGTTGCATCCCGTTCGTGTAAGGTGCGTGTCTTCCACTGTCAACATACAACGTGTGTGTAAATAATGACAACGTACGTTAGCAGCACGTGTAAATACAGTCTCCGAACGATAACGTGCCAATCGCACGGAGGTCGTACGCTGTAAACACGTTGTAAGTACGTACAACTCACTTATAACGTAAGCAACGCACATTGCATGCAGCCGCTCACGACCAGTTGCAACCATGCGTGCAACGTGCGTTGGCGTACTCCATCCGTACTCTCTGTCCACGTTTTCGGAAAAACGTAGCGGCCGTAGCATCCCAAAAAGACATAAGTGCTAAGATCACACACGTTGGGTTGTGACCGGGCCTTAAGTATGCTCTAAAAGAAGTGGTTCGACTCTTGTTACAATGAACCCAATGAACCCAAGTTTTTGTTGGATATGAATAATAAATACATGCGACATCAACTTGACGTCAATAACGTCATCGATACTGTCAAACATTTTCAGTAATTCCAAGAAATTTGGTGATCGGATCAGTTCAATAAAGACCACCTTAACTTGGCCTCTTCAACAATTACTTGAATTGAAAACTTCAATATGTACAACGTGAAATTTGAAGTATCAGTGGTGTAACATAATAGTACGAAATTGGTAATATTTGGCGTCGATTGCTGCTGGTTTTGCACTCTTGCAGAATAAAGGGGAACATTTTGAACATCTTTTACGAAAATAATACATAACATATGAACGTGATGTATGTACAGGATAAATCTTACATATGTATACTAATCAAGGGTATATAGCAATATATATTATCTTAAAGACGGATAAAGTTATTTATGTTATCATATATTAAGGATCATCCTGTAGTATATGGAAAGGTCCGATCTTAGCTATTATTAAATATTGGACTATGAAACGGGCCCCGTGTATTGATATTTGTCATGTATGTATATGGCGTAAGGTCGTATTGAAAATATCGCAGTTGTCTGGACGTAGGATATAGTTTTGACACGACATGTATATAATGTATACTTTTCTTTCAGTTGACGGAGGATTCTCTGACTGGACAACGTGGGGTGAATGCTCAAAAACATGTGGTGAGGGAACCCACATTAGAACTCGTACCTGTACAAATCCCAGTCCTCAGTACAATGGGTTAGATTGTTCTGGTGAAACGATCGATACAGCGTCTTGTGAAGGACCCGAATGCTTCCCAGGTAATATATATCACGCATGTTAACATGCGTGTATATATTCTTTTTGTCTAATACCTGTCAGAAATTAGACAAATAAGATAATCTAGACATTCATACTTATCTTCGCTACGTGGCGTCATAATGATGAACAAATACATGTAACGTCAAATGACGTAATTTGCATATTTGTTAAACACTATGCATTACGAAAATGTATTAATAATAAATATTACAGGCGTTATTTTTGTGTGGCGTACGCCACACAATGATATTACCACTTTTCAGCTTACGACCAATTCAACGACTATAGGCCAGATAGTCCTCCGCAAATAAATAGTTCTATGATATGAACAATATTACAAACATGCTACACAGGTAACACGTATCAATTAACCTGATTTGTTTACATTACCTACATTTATTTATATTAAGACCAACAATTATATTTTGTTTAGTCGTCGCGTTTTTATTGTCTTTACAACAATGGATTAAAACATACATTGTAATTCATAATTGCTTTAATTAACTACTAGTGGGATGTTCGAAACTGCCTTTGGACTTTTCATTTGTATTTAGATCTATTAAATGTTCGAACCGTACATTTTAGCTGATTGTTCCGATGTAAAACTACATAATCCTGATGCACCAGATGGAGTGTATGAGGTTGTATTATGGAACACAAGTCGTACTATACAGGTGTATTGTGATATGACTACCGACGGCGGAGGGTGGACGGTATATGATACATTATGTTCTTGATTGCTTGAATGCTGTACGGTAGTAGTGTATAATTTGTTGTGGCAAAACTCATCTAGATGCGTATTTGCCCCTGAGATGAGTACCATGAGATGAAGGTCTAGATGAGTTTTGTCCCCACCAATGTAGTTACACACATTAGATTATGTTGAATCATGCATTAAACAAGAAATTATGGAACTTTCTTATTTCATTATGTACATTATAATTCATAACTAATGTTTAGTTTTATCAAGTCCAAGTTGGTTGATATTTTGCGACAGCTAACACAGTGTAGCAATAACACATGATTTTGTCATCACTAAAGGCATAAAATGCAAGACTAAATTAGTCAACATTTGATCCGCTTCGAAAACAAAAATAGCCGTAAGTATTTATTTCTTAATTGACTTCTGTGTAACATACCACAGTCAAAGGGGAAAATAAATGCTTTTCACATGATATAGAATCTCTTTCAGCGGATGGGCAGAATATCCAGCTCCCTATAAAACCGATGGAATGATTTGTATGCGAGCGTATTACAGTATCAAGCCGTCTTCCTTCAACGGCTTCACAGGGTGCTGGCAAAACGATACAGCTGCTGATAGGATTCTAGAGTGGAAAGCTTTGATTCCCCCCACAGATTGGTGTATGTTTATAATAATAATAACAACTTTATTTTCCGATGATATACCCATTAAGCATAGGGCTTATCTCCCATGAGGTCATCTAACAAAACAAGCATAAACATATACAAACATTCAAAAGCATCAATAAAATGGCAGACATTACAAAAAAAGTAAATACTGACATTTAAAATAGTGTATTAAAAGATCCTGATATAATAGGTAAACAGTAATATCCCGAGTGTTTTTAATTTATCTTTGTTAGATTTGCGGATAAGTATGATTTTAATATATAACTTTTATAAATTTATAATGTTTCAAAGAAATTGGTACAGAAGTAAACTACTTAAGACTACTTTCGTTTTCGAATGTTGACAATTTGCGTTTTTTGTGTGATGCCTTTCGGGACGTCAGGGTCATATTGTATTGCTACATAGCAACATTTTATTTTGTATCGCTTGCATTTTTAAGCGGAATGTCATTCCAGTTTGTTCACATAAAGTTAACATGTGTTCTATATTATGTGCACATTTCTATTCAGGTGTTTCAGAACAGATATGATGGTTCCGTTGATTTCTACAGGAATTACAGTCAATATGAACATGGCTTTGGTGATTTACAAACGGGATTTTGGTTAGGTACGCATATATTATATAACCATTTATCTGTATACAAACTGTTTATTACATCTTCGTATATACCGAAAGAGTGCGACTGAAAAGGTCAGATTCTACCTATATACATTGTACTACTACCACATTGTCAGCAATTGAATTAGTTTCATAAAATATAATGTATGAAAGGTATTAGCAAAGATCACGATTTATTCAGACGTCCCTCGTATTTAATGATCAAGTTCGTATTGAGAAGTACGTTGAGTTATGTTAGGTGTAGGCCGATATGTTCGACCTATCAGACTATATGTAGTTAGCTGATATCCAGTTTTAATACACTTGTTACTATATATAGTAACAAAAATGAGCCTTTTTGCGGCTGATTATGGCCATCACGTGGTTTATTATCGCCTATCCGCCCGGTCCGCAATCTCATAATCATAATCGGACCGGTGAACGGACGCACGTTACGTTATCTATGTAAACATGACGTCACGTTGACGTTACGTTGCTTATATGCAAGATTTCTTTGCCACTTTTATTTACTCTTAGCGCATTTTATTGGTCACATCCTTAGTGTACATGACTTGTATATCTACATCAGTAATATTTACTTTATTTGTTCTCCGTAGATGAACAATTGTATTAAAGACTTTAATACACTTCAGAGCCTGGCCGTGAGGTGATAATCCGCCCGGAATGAATAATCACCCTCGGGCTGAAGCCCTCGGGGTGATTATTAATTTTCCGGGCGGATTATCACCTCCCTGCCCGGCTGTGTCGTGTATTAACCTCTAAATATTGTCAGTCATTTGTAAACGTACTCAAAATTGAAATTCGAGAATTAATTTTAACAGGGCTTAACTACACAGAAGAACTGGCGTCACAAACTGAGAATGAGTTACGTCACAGGAACTTGCGTTTATAATTTGAAAAAAAAAATGAAAAAAAAATTGAAACATTTTTTTCACTATTAAAATATTTTTGTAGTAAAGTAGGCCTAGTGAAAAAAAAATATTTTTTTTCAAATTATAAATGCAAGTTCCTGTGGTTACGTATAGATTTGATGAGCGCTACTGGAACAAGAGCCTTTGAAGTGTTGAGTCCATTTTCACTTTCGGCACCAAACTATCTTCTAAATGTCGGAAATACCACATCGTCATACAGCAGTAAGTATACTTTAGTGTTGATGTTACATACAACTGAATGCTCTATTTAAGTGATATCACACATTTCTAGAGTGATGCGTGTTTTTGGTTAGGCAAAAATTAAATGTATGCTTTCAGACAAAAACTGTGCATCATACACTCAACAAAATTCCTAATCGGTCACTTAACATATTACCAAATATTCAGTCACAGAGTTATTTGAAATAGGTATTGTCAGTTTTAAATGTATAAGCTATTTATATACATATACAACATAAAAATAACATTTGATGAAGATTCTACTGTTCTTAAACAATTGTTGACTCTAACAAACCACAACCCTCAAAACCAGAAATCACACAATAATAGCATTAACTGGATTATCAGTAACGTTTTTTACAACATTACGTCTGAATACTTGGTGTCATATTCTATGAGTATGTTAATATGTATAGTATGTCTGTATCTACGGTATAAGTATCCCAAGTGGTCTCACGTTCCTACTGATTCTCTGATGTAATTATTACTAGTTGTCTCACATTTCTACTGTGTCTCGGATATAATTATCCTTTCAATGCTGAAATCTTGATTGTTGGTCTCACATTATGTCTGTATCTCGGGTATAATTATCCCTAGTGGTCTAACATTATGTCTGTATCTCAGGTATAATTATCCCTAGTGGTCTCACATTATGTCTGTATCTCAGGTATAATTATCCCTAGTGGTCTCACATTCTGTCGGTATCTCAGGTATAATTACCCTAGCGGTCTCACATTCTGTCTGTATCTCAGGTATAATTATCCTTAGTGGCCTCAAATTCTGTCTGTATCTCAGGTAGAATTATCCTTAGTGGTATCACATTCCTACCGTGTCTCGGGTATAATTATCCTTTCAATGATAATATCTTGATTGTTGGTGTTTTATTTTGCTTCAGTCGATAACAGCAGATATTCGTTTGGTCATTACCACCATGGGCAGCCATTCAGTACATACGATCATGACGTGGACAGCTACAGGGGGAACTGTGCCAAAGAGTACTGGGATGGTGGATGGTGGTTTAAACGGTGCTATCATGTAAGCTTGAATGGAGTGTACGGCTACCCGGGTACGGTATGAACACAAAGTTAATGAAACAAACTAGAATGTCGTTTCGCAAGACATGAATGTACGGTATAGTTTTTTCTTGCAATATAAACTGTGAAATGTTTGAATCTGTCTAAGGTACGAAAGGGGAGCGGTGGCCTAAACGTTAATACGTTAACAATACGTTAACATAGCAAATGCTTGATCCTCTAATCTTTGGTCCGCAGCGTTGTTAAATGCGATGAAAGTAAAAATCTAATGTTGAAAAAAAGATTAATCTCTATGAATACATTACTACATTACTGAGTGACGAGCTGTGTAACTGAATGCCACAACAAGATTGTTTCCGAGATTTTCGTTTGTTTGCTCTCGCCGCCGGAAGTGAGTGGTTCGCCATTACACTATGCTGCCATAGATGAGGGTCTAAGAGCAATGTACCATAGATAATTGCTTTGCCAATTATTCTTATTATTATTGTTTCGACCGACGCATGTTTGCTGAAGATGGCGCCGAAATATGTCAATTCTTCCAACTTAAATATCTGTTGGGTGGCTATAAAATGCATGTCGATACAATAGCTATAATGAGCGACTCCTAAAAAGTGCAAAATATAGATACATGTTTACAAAAAGTAAAATAAGTCATGGTTGCTTAATTTTTATTTTCTTATATTTGTGTCTATGGGCCTGCATAGATAGATACACGTTTTTACAATATATGGTATAATTCATACTTGCTCAGAAATATAATAAACATACTATTCAAAATGTTAAATATATAGAACCAACATAATATTCTAGTTACGCTCCCTACAGCGCTTTGATTTTTCACTTAACCGGTACAATTTACCTAAAAACATGTAGAGCAACGGAATATTCGGGCGAGGCAACTGCAGAGTATATTCTAGTCAGAAGCGCCTGTGTCTGTGGCCTGGTATTATTATACAAATGTCTAAAATACTACTTTATTTAATTCAAATTTTACCATACATACCCATTCATTTGTCGACATTATGTACCCGCTCATAAGTCTAACTACACTTTAGGACGCACTTATGCAATCAATCGGTAAACATGTACAATTTAGCATAGTTATATACTAAATAGTAAATGCTCCTCGAGCCAAAACAATGATACCATGTACACTGTGCCTCTCATGGTATACTGGCTTCCGCATGGACATAATCGTTTCTATCTATGAACGTGTGTATTCAAAATGTTATGCAATGCACTTGATTATGTAAAACCTGTTTGACAGGGGATGAAAAATACGATAATACATGTATATCGAAACAACAATAAGCAGTATTTTACAACATATATTATAACATAGCACTTTTTACAAGTCGTTTATTATTAACTGAGTAATTATCACATCATACTAGTAGCTCGCGAAAATCACGCACCAATGAATTACTTGGGCTCACAGGTAAGACTGGGTTTACCCAACTGTGTTGCATCTTTAAGTAAAGTATTTATTATTATTATTATTATTATTATTATTATTATTATTATTACCTGTTCCCACTACAATGAGACAAGTGAAAGTAATTTAAACATTTAAGTACAACACATAGTATATGAACATTCATCAGTCAATAGTACATGTATATCTCAAACAAAGGACAAATTAGCCGTCGCTCAAATACTTGTACATTTGTAGTCATTTCAATAACAGTCATCACTCAAATAGTCATTTACAACATGTATAATAGTAGTTGCCACTCCAGATGGTACTCACATATTAAGCACACACTAGTAACATTCAACATAAATGTAGTTGTTTTCATGGTACATTTTAAAAGGGTTATTAAATATACAATTACACATGTGTTATTGTTTACCTGAATGTTGCCTGAAATGTTTGTATTCTGAGACCAGATGTTGATACACTAGCCGGACGAACACACAGTCGTATACACCGTTAGGGGCTGTGGTATGTTTATGTCACATATAGTGGACGGCTGTGGTCTGTGACCGAGTTTTAATGGTACAACGTTACAACCAAACGTTTACAATGACGTTATGTAACAACTATTGAAATGGCGCTACGTAACAACAAAACGTTTGAAATGGTACAACTTTACAATCAAACGTTTTAAATGGTGCTTCATAATAACCATACGTTAAAATGGTACATTTTTGTTCTTGATTGTTGTCAAGGACGATGCTTCCATCATTGTTGTTGTTGATTGCACTAAAAGATGCACGTGTATCCGAGCCTTGGTTCATATACGATATGGTTGGTAAATTACACTGCACATTTATTTTGGATTTATATAGCATCAAGAACAATTCACACTGCTTTCTCAAGACGTTGACGTTTTTCTTTCCTTTGTGTCTAAATCTTTCATAGCTGCCTTAAATTTATCATAAAAGTCAGAAATAACGGCAAACATTTGGTCAGATCTTTGATACATAGGTTCACCAAACTTTGTCTGTAATGAATAGAAAAGAAATGCATTAATACATGTGTCTTTATGCATTTAAATGTAATTTGTATAAGTGAATTAGTTCCTACATAAAGCTTGTTCATCATATCGATGGAAATCAATAACCTCAGTTAGGTGTACTAAAAATAAAAAAAGGAATATCTTTCAATAAATACTCAAAAATATAATAATATTCGGACAGGGAAGGCAGTATCATCAGAAACAGCGGGACACGAAATACTGTACAGCAATCTGATTAAAATCATATCCTCAAACCCACTACACATGAGGATCTGACGACGACCTATAGAAGGTCATCTCATGCGACCTTTCCCATAAGCCAATCGGCGCCTTGCTTTCATAATTCTGAAAGCGATTTGATTCTATTTTTAAATACGGTAGTTATCACGAACACATGCATCTTACGCGCCTACTTTGTTCTGATCAAAGGTAGTACGATTAATACATAGGCACCAAACATGACCCCACATAGAAGGCGACCTAGACTATAAAGATAACAAGAAATCGGACAGGGAAAGCAATACGTAACAGAAACAACAGGGGTGGCATTCACCAAGTTTATTAAGGGACAACTCAGAATTTTTTTTAACTGTATCTGCTAAACAGAAAAATCAAGATTATCAAATGTTTATTGTTAAGAAGCATTCTGTAAAGAGCTTCAATAATCACTAAGAAAACATTGGTCATTCTTCGTTTCTTGGGAAATATGAGAAGCTCAATGTTTTAACTTAAGTCAAAATATTTATGTTTTCCCTTAAGATGCTTTATGAATACCAGCCAAGAGCACGAACGACACAAGAGGAAATCAATAAAAAAAGAAAAATCAGTCCACAAACACATTTCGAACTAACAAAAACAAAAGTGAACTAGCTACATGTACAAACGCACCCGCACATCGGCAAACTGGATCGTTTTATCGGCTCATACGTATATACGGTAATTTAGCGGAGAAATTATGACAGGGTGGCCATAGAAAATAAAGAATGAAATGCCCTGATAATTCCCAGATTTTTCCGAGACTGAAAAAGAATTTTACATGATTGTTTGCGATGTTCTCAACTCAGATACAGCTAAAACATGGCCTCCAAACTCCCGTCGTTATAGCCATGCCTACACCACTAAACCCATCAGTTATACCCATATTGTAATAAATGCATGTTGCTTACAGTCTGTTTGAAGAAATACATATATTTAAGAAAGTCATGAAGAGAAGCTGCCAGTAGACACATTTTTAACCTCATATTTTGTAAAATTCCCTATTTTTTCCCAATTTTGTAATTCCCTGATTTTTCACCACAGGGAACTTGTTTTCGGCATTTGTCATGTTTTCCCAAAGTCCGTGGCCACCCTGTATTAGCCGTCCCCTAGCGCAGTTGACATAATTTTCTAGACTCAGTTCGGAGATTAGCTACAGAAGCATGGAGAAGCAGTCAGTTTCTTCAGGATAAACACATAGGTACTGATTGACAATTGCAGGAAAGCTGGTTAGGACAGCTGACCGCCATATAAATGCATATTACTGAAAAAGTGTTGAACACATTAAAACATATGCTAACTCCGGAACGAATGTATCAAGAAATAGACATACACACATTCACACATACTCCGGTACATACCAATATCTTTTTATACTTGTTCTGTAATTCACCACACCGTCTATCCAGTTTCTCAAGTTTCATTTCATACTCAACACATAAGTTCTGAAATAAAATTCAATACAGCGGTAACACCTCAATAACAAGCCGGGACAATTGGATCCTAGAAATGTGGATTTTAAGGAGAGCTAACAAATTTTTCACTGTATATTATTTTGCATGTCGTGGTATGCTGTCTCTATTGAGTCATGCCTACCCTGTCTGATTTTATTCTTACGATCACTAATGATGCCGTCCTAAAATTGTGTTAATTGCAAAACAGTGAAAAGAATTTAACATTTTAAAGTACTGTGTAATTGGTAAAGCTAAAACGCCTTTGCCATCTTAAGACCATTATGGAAATCGAGTCAATACTTGCTGAAGACCAACATAAAATGGTTCAACAGTAGTGTAAAATGGATATGAATACTGGCGTAAAATTGTAAGTGACATGAACAAATTAAAGGATTTTACAATGGAGGCCTGATCAAGATCATAGGCACATGGTTTAAAATTATCTGAGGAGTGTACCCTATATAGAAAGAAGGTAGTGCAGCGGCCATGTTTAGCCGCAACGGATATGCCGTCACTGTAACTGGTATCCGTGTTTGCTGTGGCAACTGTAGAAAAACTAGGTACCAGTTTTCGTAACGACATATTCGTTGCGGCTAAACACGACCGCTCTACCTTCTCTATACATAGGGTACACTCAGATAATTTGAATCAAGATATGCGGAATATTTTAGACACATAAAATTTCAAACAAAAACGTTGTTTAAGAATACTGGTGTGTGCAAATGAAACAGTGAAGGTTAAGGTGGCTAAGGTTGCCTTCCGGTGGACACCACATGAGTAGCCCAAAGACAACTTGAAAAGAAAATTGCAGAGAGTGATCATTGCAGCCTTATGTCGTCTCACTGGATACGAAAAGGATAAAGTAAGTAAGTTGAAGAATTCCAATTAATAAAACCTTTCATTTAAGAACGTAATTGAGGATACGAATCGATTATCTGAACCGATTCTCGTTAGCATGAAAATAATATAGAATATGCGTCAATCTTACACCACTGTAAATCATGTTTTATTCTATCAAGTTTTATAAGCAATACACTTACGAAAACTAGATCACAAAGCATTTTAAATAATGTAACTTTATATAATATATTTTCAAAAATGAGAACATGAATTCGGAATAATTTATCATGTGGACCCTATTACCTGTGCATCTTGTTGAAACTTGATACCTTGCCTTGATGATGCGTCATGCGACTTCAGAGTTTTCAGATGTTTCTTCACTTTCGACAAATCCCCTTTCAGCACTGAAAATAGAATGTAATGCGTACACTTTACAAGCACGTCATACCAGACATGTTAACCTATACCATATACATATCACTCTTAATATTCGCTAGCTCACTTGCTGATTTCTTTATCTAGCCCCGATCTCCAGAAACATCTTAATTTGAGCTCACTCCCAACTCACATTTTATCACCTATCGTTTGAGACAGTATCCATGCAAAATGGTGTAGCAAAACAGAAACATTATTCTGAGTTTATAACATTAACATTTCGCGAGCTCTACCTTCATATTTAGCTCAAATTCAGAATTTTATTTTCATGAAATTTTTTATTTGAGTTGAGATTTCTATTTGAGATGTTTCGGGAGATCCGGGCATGATACCACGTAGTCTGTCTAAGACTCTTACTGAACACAAGGAATTTATTCACAAGGAACCAGGTAAGCAGTGTCTGTAGATTGATAAACTACATGTAGATCACTGGAGATAAAATAGTGGGACTCTTATTTATTATTTTAAGACATAATTATCATATGTTTCCTTTAACTAGTATTTGAAATTTTCACCAAAGCCCAAAATTTAACCTAAATGTTCATTACATTTCATTTATTTCCGCTTGATGGAAAGAGTCCCCTACGCAAATACATGCAGATAAATTTATAAGCAGTAAAATAGGGAATTTTGAAACTAATAAAACTAATTGTTTTTTTATGCCCCCCTATCGATAGATGGGGAGGCATATAGTGATTCATCAATGACCGTTTCTTCTAGCATTAATATGGCCTGCTACAAAGCTTTCATACTTGCATGGTTGTTGTATTTGAACATTCTCCACACACCTATATCACCTAACTTCATTTTGACCGTCACATTGACCTAATTTTGGACTTAGACTTATTAAGCGTCTAATTCTTGGTTAACCCAAATTGACAGTTTCGTTTTACATCATGTCCATCATGGCGTTGCCTTAAAACTTGGCATACTTGTTTACTATCATAAGCCCCTTACATTATCAAAGCCATGTAACACTATCCAACATTATTACAGAATTATGGCCCCTGATTGACTTAGCTTTTTATGGGCAAGGCTTCCATGGGGGCATAAGCGTTTATTGAACGGCAGTCTTGTTTATTATTTCATGCATTCACCTTCCATTCTATTCACCTAGGTCTTTATGCATTGCAATATAATTTTTACCGGAGATAAACGGAACTGCCCGAGCTTTTACGATTGATTTACATTCAGTCGCGAATGTGGTCCAGTGATTAACACGCTAGACTTGTAAAATTGGTCATCTTGAATAAATTCTGGACAGCGACAGGTCAAACTCTTCCAGGAAAAATTAACAACAATGTCCATTTTTTCCCCACATGCTGGTTCCGTGCGGAAGGGCAAGTTGAGAGTCACAGGTAAGATTGGCTTTGCCAACTGTGTTGCCTCATTAAACAAGTAATTAAGAATTGCAAGCAATACAAAAGTCCCCTACCGGTTTGAAGCCATTTTCAATGTTTGTCAGAATCAAAATATTTTTAAACGTGCATAATCCCGTTATTGCCCGCTATCCACATACCAAGTTTCATAAATCTAGCTTGGAAACTTGGCTGGCTGGCTGGCTGACGGACGGACGTCCTCACGGTTGACCACTTATTGGGTATTTCTTTTGTTAAAAAGTACCCAACAAGAGAAAAACTACCCAATAAGAGACTTACTGAATGAATAGAATGTTCTCACGAATGGACATTTGTTGGGTATTTCTATTGTTCTCTCCTACCCAACAAGTGGCCATTCGTGTGCCCGGACTGACTGACGGACGGACGGAGGGCAAACCTATAGTCCCCTCCGGTCAAAAACCGGTAGGGGACTAATAAAGTATTTATTATTACTATTAGTATTATTAACAGTAAGTTAAATAACTGGTTAGAATATGGAACAGGGTGGTATTCAAAAAGCATCTCAAGGTTAAAATTAAAGTTTTCTTAAAATCTTAAAATGTCCTCAAGTGTATCAGCTAAACAGGAAATCAAGATTGTTAATTTTATACATAGTTTAGAAGCATATTGTAAAGAGCTACAATAATCACAAAAAACATGGGTTATTTTTCTTTACTTGGAAATATGTGCAGCTGAGTTTTTTTAACTTAAGTCGAAATATTTAAATTTTCCTTAAGGTGCTTTGTGAATGCCAGCCCTGGAAAACTGGATAGGTGAATATGTCGCTGTATATATCTGAACAAGAGCTGTCCACGAACAGCGCGCTCCACTATTCGCAGCGCCATGCTGGGATAGTACAATCATTATATATTCAAAACAAAATGCTTCATAACAGCAGCATTACCCTCTGCTGTGTCGAGGTTGGGGCTTCTAAGTCGAAAACGGGGGATAATTTGGACAAATTATGCTGGACTGTTACCTACTCATGTGTAGGTCATGAAGGTAAACAAATAAGCATTTCTTAGTCCAAACGGGGGCATAATTTCAACAAAATGCTAAATATTATCTTCTCCTGTTTATGGGTTAGGGTCATGATGGTGAACAAGTATGCAAAGTATTAAAGCAATATGTCAATGCACTTTGAAGATATTAGAGGTTAAAAAGCCTGTACCTAAACTTTAACATTTGCATTTCCAAGTCCAAAAGGGGGCATAATTTCAACAAAATGATCGATAGAGTTACCCACCCGTGTAGGGGTTGGGGGTCATGATGGAGAACAAGTATGCAAAGCAATATGTGAATGCACTTTGAAAATATTTGAGGTAAAAAAACCTGTACCTAAACTTTAACATTTGCACTAAGTTGAAAAAAGGGGACATAACTTCACCAAAATGCTTAATAGAGATACCTACCCCTGTGTATGAATTGGGGTCATGATGGTGAACAAGTATGCAAAGTATTAAAGCAATATGTCAATGCACTTTGAAGATATTAGAGGTTAAAAAACCTGTACCTAAACTTTAACATTTGCACTATTTGCACTAAATAGAAAAAAAGGCATAATTTCAACAGAATGCCTGATACAGTTACCTACTCCTGTATATGGGCTGGGGTCATGATGGTGAACATGTATGCAAAGTATGAAAGCAATATCTTAAAAGACTTAGTGAATATAAGAGGTTAAAAAACCTGTACCTAAGCTTTAACCAAAGTATTTCGCCGACGCCGACGCTCGGGTGACTGCAATAGCTCCCCTTATTCTACGAATAGTGGAGCTAAAAATTGTTGCCAAAACGACATTTAACCGAATAAACAACATCATATTCACCTTCACTCTCAGCAGCAACAGATTTCACAGAAACTTGTTCACATTTTTTGACTGTAGGAACAGATTCCGTCCATTGTACAAGCCCGGGATCAGATTGTCGTAATTGTTCAACGAGGAAATGTACCAATGTGTAACCGGACTCCTTACCACGAACACTTAATACCTGCAAGAAAAACAAAAGAATAACTACAAGTACGAGTACATGCATCAAGGTAACAACCCACTATTCGAAGGTTCATAGGTTTGAGCATTAGGTTGGTTACTACATGTGTTCTTTCATCATCTTCATCACTACTTTCATTATCTATATTATTCAACGGATTATAGTACATGGCAAGATAAATCGTCTAATTCAATAATTATTCCAATTTTTCATAGGACGCCTTATCACGAAATTTTCTTCAAGTCCGATAACTCATTTGTTTGGACTTTTGAAAACATATACTACAGCTGTAAATATAGAGGGAAGGTACCTTTAAGTAACATGTTCATTTTCTTAGTTAGATCATTTGCTGGATCAATTTTTTTAAACATTAGTGTTTCACTTTTCTGTGCGATTTCGGTAGATACGAGGCAGACCAAAAATGGTTTCACCATAATGGCCTGTAGATCTATAGAATATTAACAAATCAAAGCCAAATGTATTTCATTTTTAGTTTTAGTTAGAAAACTATAATATCGAATTATATTGCTCAGCTATCGCAACAGTCTTCAAAAAAGCTTGCACAAAACAGTATTAAGGTGGCAATACATTCAATTCAATTGCCGCCACAACAATTAGGTTGATATAATGGATAACAATGCTGACACAAATATTTGTGAAATAACTTCAAATAAGTTCTTTGCACCTAATGCGGGTTCGAACTTTCGCAAGCAACTGACAACTTATCATCTTATGGAGGACATGGCGATGGTCAATGTTAAAAAGATGCATGTGTACTCTTCCAAAAATATAATAGAAAATCGGACAGGATAGACAACACACAAATTACCCAGCCGATCACAGAAAACAAAACATAAAAACATCACATACCACAATTATCATCACATACATGTACCTCAAATATCACAAACCCGTGAGCAAAGCGCGTGACCATGTAAAAGCATTATGACATCTTAATTTCTATGAAATCATTCCACTGTATTTCATATATCACATACGTAGTCGTACCTTATCCAATGACGTGAGCTGAAATCCTTGTGTCACGTGATTATCCGACCAATTCCGATTGAGATGGTTTCCAATTGCTAAAAGGTACTCAAGAACTAGAACCAGCATCTGACTATTTAATAACTCATCACAAGCAGCGTGCACCTGGTCTACCAGCTGAAAAAGAGAAAACAACTATGTTATACAGGGTGATCATTAATATATGGTATCATAAATAACTTTAATGACTTTGTCAGATTTTATGATAGAGAAGTGGTTTGACCCTTGTTAAAAAGACAATGAGCCCAAGTTTTTTAAATATGAATAATAAATGCAGTGATATAAAGGTGAGGTCCATATCGTCCTTGGTGCTGCCATACATTTTCAGTGATTTCAAGATATTTGGCCACTGTATCATTTCGCCGAACACCATACATTTACTTAGCATCTACACTTACCAGACTTAAACCCTTGAGTCAGAAAGACGTAGAGCTCTAACAATGCGAAACAAGATTGCGCAAATAACCAGTATCAAATTGACTTCATCGCACAGCACTAGTAATAGGTTAATGTATTGAAAACATGCAAGCGTTAATTCAATACAGTTTGTTTTCATAATACTTTTGCGATTAATTGATGTACCAGTAGACAGTGTAAGGTAATTTTGTATAGTAAACAACAGTAGCAAATTCAAACTTGCCAGTAAAGTTATGAATCCAAATAAAATGTTTGAAACTTACCTGGCACGTGGAGTCATATTGCCATGGAAATTCCCATAGCGTTAAACAAATATCAATTCTCACACTAAGGCAAGGGATTTCACACAATTCCATCATAAACTGATCTATAGGGTGCAACTCGTGTTTCCTGTGAGCATACGTCCTGTACATGTCTATCTCGTCTTCTGTCGGCTGGTACCTTGAAAATAAAGTATAAACTTTACTTAGAAGAACACCCTAGCCAAAACAATATCGTAAGACAGTAAAACAATCTCATATTCAGATAAATTTACTCAGAAGTACAACCTCTCCACAGGAACATCATTTGGCAGAAGCCAACCTCATACTCAGATATCTTTACTCTAAAGAACATCCTCTCCAGATAGAGCAAAGAAGAAGACAACAAGCGTCATGATAAAATATACTAAATCGGACAGGGAAGGCAACACACAACCTAAACAGCCGAGCGCAGAAAATATAACAAGAGGGCCCAAAGGGCCCTAGGTCGCTCACCTGTTATAGCAGTACATGCAAGACCTGTGATTTGACCTAGTGACCTAGTTCTTGGCCCCATATGACCCAATATCGCACTTGACCTAGATTTTGTTGAGATGATCATTGTGACCAAGTTTCATAAAGATTAGGTTAAAATTGTGACCTCTAATGACTACACAAGGTTTTTCTATGATTTGACCTTATGACCTAGTTTTAGACCCAAGATAACCAAATATCGAACTTGACCTAGATTTTGTTGTGATGATCATTGTGACCAAGTTTCATAAAGATTAGGTCTAAATTGTGACCTCTAGTGACTAAACAAGGTTTTTCTATGATTTGACCTTGTTACCTAGTTTTTGACCCTGGATAACCCAATATCAAACTTGACCTAGATTTTGTTGTGATGATCATTGTGACCAAGTTTCATAAATATTAGGTCAAAATTGTGACCTCTAGTGACTACACAAGGTTTTTCTATGATTTGGCCTTTTGACCTAGTTTTTGACCTCGGATGACCCAATATCAAACTTGACCTAGATTTTGTTGAGATGATCATTGTGACCAATTTTCATAAAGATTAAATCAAAATTGTGACCTCTAGTGTCTACACAAGGTTTTTCTATGATCTGAACTTGTGACCTAGTTTTTGACCCCGGATGATCCAATATCAAACTTGACCTAGATTTTGTTGTGATGATCGTTGTGACCAAGTTTCATAAAGATTAAGTCAAAATTGTGACCTCTAGTGTCTACACAAGCAAATTGTTGATGGACGGACGACGGACGGACGAACGATGGACGAAGAGTGATCACAAAAGCTCACTCTGTCGCTTTGTGACAGGTGAGTTAAAAACAACACATACCACACTTACACAGCAAACAGTCCAACACACGACTTAACGAGAAAAGGAACCTTATCAAAATCAAATATTCAGCTGTCGAAAGATCAAACTCCAGCTTTCCTTAAACATTCGTTTGATAATGCTACACCCACCTTCTGATTGTGGTTAACTTCTCGACAGGGAAACTATCATCTTCTGTAACACTATTCAGGACCGTTACTAGTTTAGCTGTTCCTTCGTTTTTAAGACCTGACAGGAATATGTCAAGAATCTGTGCTCTCTTAGCATCTACAAGAGGTTGCTGCTTACCGACCGCGGGAGATTTTGGACCTGAAGTATTTTCAGAAAATTTAGGAGTTGCTCTATTCAAGAAACATAGTCAATGTCATGTAACGTATCTTTCGATTTAATTTAGACTGTAATCTAATATTGATTTTGTTCTTGGTACCCTTTTAAGATACAAATGTAGTTAACGGAAATTTAATACTACTGTGTACTGACTTTACAGAGGGTTTTTATCCAGAACCGCAAAGCTATCCATATTGATCATACGCTAGAGAACTGTATAGAGATCTGTATACCTAATTTGCAGTTGTTTATGAATTATAAACAATTTAAATTTGAAAGTAAGTTTAAGATATCCGTATGTGCTTTGACAAAACAGTACACTACATGTTTACTAACATGTTTTCAATAGAGAATTCAGGTGACCAATGAAAGGATGTAATTTGAGTTGTAAAAATATTGGACATTGTGCACATGTTTGCATAAGCCAATGTATTCACTTGATAACCTTCTAAAACTTTCGACAAACAAATGGGCGTTAGGTCGATTGTTTCTATTAATAGATTATTATCTTACCAGGAGTGGGCGGAGCTTCTCTTTCCTTCAATGCAAACTGTTCCTCCAACAGTTTGACATTTAGCCTTGATGACATGTCACGTGGTCTCTCCCATATTGAGTTGATCACCTAATATAGATGCATAATATCTTATGTCATGAAACATGACAAATGTGATGAAACGTAAAATCTCATCACTTAACAAACTCCTCTCAAAATATGTAACAGTATCATCCAAACTGTTGTAACAGTTCCCCTTGTCTTTGGAATGTGTTATAGGGTAATACAAGTTGTGTAACAGTTCCCCTTCTCTTTGGAATGTGTTATAGGGTAATACAAAGTGTGTTTCAGTTCCCCCTAAGTCTTTTTTATGTGTGATAGGGTAATACAAATTGTGTAACAGTTCCCCTAGTCTTTGGAATGTGTGATAGGGTAATACAAAGTGTGTAACAGTTCCCCTAGTCTTTGGAATGTGTGATAGGGTAATACAAATTGTGTAACAGTTACACTAGTCTTTGGAATATGTTATAGGATAATACAAAGTGTGAAACAGATACCCTAGTCTTTGGAATGTGTGATAGGGTAAAACAAATTGTGTAACAGTTCCCCTTGTCTTTGGAATGTTTTATAGGATAATACAAATTGTGTAACAGTTACACTAGTCTTTGGAATATGTTATAGGATAATACAAAGTGTGAAACAGATACCCTAGTCTTTGGAATGTGTGATAGGGTAAAACAAATTGTGTAACAGTTCCCCTTGTCTTTGGAATGTTTTATAGGATAATACAAAGTGTGAAACAGATACCCTAGTCTTTGGAATGTGTTATAGGGTAATACAAATTGTGTAACAGTTCCCCTAGTCTTTGGAATGTGTTATAGGGTAATACAAATTGTGTAACAGATACACTAGTCTTTGGAATGTGTGATAGGGTAATACAAATTGTGTAACAGTTTCCCTAGTCTTTGGAATGTGTTATAGGGTAATACAAATTGTGTAACAGATACACTAGTCTTTGGAATGTGTGATAGGGTAATACAAATTGTGTAACAGTTTCCCTAGTCTTTGGAATGTGTTATAGGGTAATACAAATTGTGTAACAGATACACTAGTCTTTGGAATGTGTTATAGGGTAATACAAATTGTGTAACAGATACACTAGTCTTTGGAATGTGTTATAGGGTAATACAAATTGTGTAACAGTTCCCCTAGTCTTTGGAATGTGTTATAGGGTAATGCAAATTGTGTAACAGTTACCCTTGTCTTTGGAATGTGTTATAGGGTAATACAAATTGTGTAACAGATACCCTAGTCTTTGGAATGTGTTATATGGTAATACAAATTGTGTAACAGATACCCTAGTCTTTGGTATGTGTTATAGGGTAATACAAATTGTGTAACAGTTTCCCTAGTCTTTGGAATGTGTTATAGGGTAATACAAATTGTGTAACAGTTCCCCTTGTCTTTGGAATGTTTTATAGGGTAATACAAATTGTGTAACAGTTCCCATAGTCTTTGGAATGTGTTATAGGGTAATGCAAATTGTGTAACAGTTACCCTTGTCTTTGGAATGTTTTATAGGGTAATACAAAGTGTGTAACAGTTCCCCTAGTCTTTGGAATGTGTGATAGGGTAATACAAATTGTGTAACAGTTTCCCTAGTCTTTGGAATGTGTTATAGGGTAATACAAATTGTGTAACAGATACACTAGTCTTTGGAATGTGTGATAGGGTAATACAAATTGTGTAACAGTTTCCCTAGTCTTTGGAATGTGTTATAGGGTAATACAAATTGTGTAACAGATACACTAGTCTTTGGAATGTGTTATAGGGTAATACAAATTGTGTAACAGATACACTAGTCTTTGGAATGTGTTATAGGGTAATACAAATTGTGTAACAGTTCCCCTAGTCTTTGGAATGTGTTATAGGGTAATACAAATTGTGTAACAGATGCACTAGTCTTTGGAATGTGTTATAGGGTAATACAAAGTGTGAAACAGATACCCTTGTCTTTGGAATGTGTTATAGGGTAATACAAATTGTGTAACAGATACACTAGTCTTTGGAATATGTTATAGGATAATACAAAGTGTGAAACAGATACCCTAGTCTTTGAAATGTGTTATAGGGTAATACAAATTGTGTAACAGTTCCCCTAGTCTTTGGAATGTGTTATAGGGTAATGCAAATTGTGTAACAGTTACCCTTGTCTTTGGAATGTGTTATAGGGTAATACAAATTGTGTAACAGATACCCTAGTCTTTGGAATGTGTTATAGGGTAATACAAATTGTGTAACAGATACCCTAGTCTTTGGAATGTGTTATAGGGTAATACAAATTGTGTAACAGATACCCTAGTCTTTGGTATGTGTTATAGGGTAATACAAATTGTGTAACAGTTTCCCTAGTCTTTGGAATGTTTTATAGGGTAATACAAATTGTGTAACAGTTCCCCTAGTCTTTGGAATGTGTTATAGGGTAATGCAAATTGTGTAACAGTTACCCTTGTCTTTGGAAAGATTAATATATGTCCTAAATTATGCATTGACAGCTAAAAGGAGCTATCAGTCGTCTTCGTCCATATGCTGATGGCTCCTTTTGGCTGTCAATTGACGCATTGATGATTTACTATCAGTTATTGACCGTAAAAATGCAGATATTAAGATGGAACTTCTGTTAATTTCGAAGCGTTAATTCATTAAAACCATTTCCTTTCAATACTAAGTATTCAAAAGAGAAGAAAACTTGGTCTTGGAGTTGGTATGAAAAAATCATGCAGTTACACCGTGGCAATTTAATTTTGTCCGACGTCTGAAGATAAGATGCACTTTATGATATTAAAATTTATCAGATTTATTTGTACCACGAACGACCTATAGAAAAAATTATTAATTTTAATAACAAAAGAACATATTTCATAGCTGCTAAAGCATACAAAAATGTTTATAAATAAGGCCACTGTACTGATGAGAAATGTACGGTCGTAAGTTCGGACTTATCCCATCCATGGAATATGCATGTTTGATGGTAAGTAACCCAAAAAACATAGGGAAGCGACTTATACAGTAGAAGTTGCAACTGTTTCGTGAAATCGATGCTTAATAAGCAAGCTGAAACCAATATAAAGTATGCATAAAATTAATATATAACCAAATTTAGAGGGTTTACAAGTGTAAAAAATTGGATTGTACGCTTACCATCGGTTTTGGCGTTTTGTTCCAGTGCACTTGTTTAAGTTTTCCTCTTGACGTAGGTTTTAACTGTAACATCGTTGGTGGTGGTGCCGGTACCGGGCATGCCGGGGGAGGGGCCGGTGGTTTAGGGGCTGACCGCGGACCTGATGGCGCTGGTGGTGGAAATTTGGATTCACTTCTTTGTGGAGATTTGTCTTTATTTTCATTCTCGTAAATGTTGCCATTGCCAATAGGCTTTGGTTGAACTTTTGTGTTTATGTAGGAAGTTTGTTCATTATTAACTGGTGGAATTTTATCTCGTGGACTTTTCTCACGTGGACTAACACGTTCGTTATTCACTTCTTTCTCAAAATTTTCTTTTGATTTAGTTTTTCTTAATTGTGGGATTTCAGTAAAATTTGACATTACATTTACCGCCCCGGGAGCAGGTGCTTGTCTTATTGCCTTTGAATATTCCCCGGATGCTCTGCTCGGTGGGTCTTGTCTTATGACTCGGTTATACAGTCCAGACTCCCTACTATCCGAGTCTCCAGGTATCACATTTTTATATACACCCGATGCCTGCTTGCTTCGTTCAATCACACCACTTTGTGGTCGATCATGTTTTTCAGTTGGCGAAGGCGGAGGTGTATAATCCGGCTCGGGTATAAAGTCATATAATGCTTGTTCAGGATCGGGTTCGTCTGTCTTAAAACTTCCTTTCATTCCAGTGATCGCAGGTGGGCGTGGCCTATTCTTTGTGGGAGCGGCTAATGGGCTTGATTTCTGAACAACGCTCAGTGCTATATCTTTCCGCGTTCCCCTGAAATTATTAAAATTGTACAAATCTACTATTGAAAGCTAAACATTAATAGTTATTTATTTTGTCACGCGGCTGGATGCCTGTTTGTCCGGATGTCTGACCGCCTAGATTGTGTCACAAAGTTTGACCGCACTTGCTATTTTAACCACTGACCACGCATGCTTATCCTAACATCTTCAGACTTCCAAGGCACGGTTGGTGCCCAAGCCCGTCACATCCCGCAACCCATGTCATTTAAGGTTGGATAGGTGGGCGGGAAAAATATTATATTTATATTTAACACTAGTAAAATTGAACGACTTTCGCGAATTTAAATTCTTACGAGTTCTCAATGAAAAGAAACGAACATTCGTGAAATGGGCTTAAATAACTCAATAATGAGTTAGAATGGTTGTAAAAAATAACCATCGATTTATTTATATACTTAAATACTTAGTGTTTTTTTTGTCAAATCAGGCCTTTATTCACAAAACTTTAAGATTGTTTGTCGAAGAAAAACATATGAGCCAGTCTCCAGGAAAACCTGCAATTTTGACTAAAATATTGACTTTAAGATTGTCCATAGTATTTAAGGATAATGTTAAATAAGCAAATTGCAAATAAAAATTATGTTAATATCTTGAGTTTTAAGGAAGTTACAGCTGTTTTTGTAGAGTCCCTATTCGGAGCTTTTTGTGTGACGTCGCAAACGTCGTTCAAACGTTATTCGAAGTAACTGAAATAAGTATTTCATTATTACACCATTTGATCAATTCTTGACATAGACTGTTCAAAATAGTACCAAATTCTATAATTATGTTTCACTTTTCAAAATATATATCAAAATCGAAATTGTTTGCATTCAGAGAAAGGCTACATCTGCTTTAAACAACTAAATCCTCGTTTTTCTCCATCAAAGTACTTTTCTGAAATTGGTCGCCATAGCAACGCAGTATGTGTTTTCGACATAATTCATAGGAAAATTTAAAGCTAAGGTGTAGTGCTATATGGGTCAATTACTTAAAATAGAATCAATAGATATGTATTTTTCCTTATTTTAGAGCTTTATCAAAAGCTTCTTACATATAGTAATTGTAACATAATGTCATTATAGCAGGTTTTGTATAAGACTGTCCAATAATTTTACGAAAAATCTTCATATTTTGGCATTAAATCTTCACGAAAAGGGAACAGAATTTCAGACTGACTTACCCGGAAGTGGTCTCCTCATTGAGTACCTCATCTAGCTCGTTTATGGCCTGAATGGTACAACATATACAATACATTTTAAATTTGAAGAATTTCAAAGGTTGCAAAACTAGAAATAATTTATCCATATTTAAAATCGTCACTGCATATTTAAACAACACTGTTACTGTTAATGACACATTTTTCGTAAAATTATAAAAAAAAAATATAAATCGCACCAAAAATAGAAAATTGCTCGTCTTTTAACAATGAATTGCTTTCTATTGTTCTTAAGATGCATTCATTCCCCAATTAAATCCATTCTTATATACTATTCATGCAATATCTTAATTAAACCATAAAAGTAGGTCTACTAAAGTGCAACTTGGTGAAATGTATGAAGAAGGGGACAAAACGTTGACTCATGAAATAGCTGGGTTTTCTGTTCAAGATCTATTAAATTAATCCGTTGCCATGGATAAACTTAATTTTTGTGTGAAAATAAGTTTCTTCAAAAGAGGCAGGTTTTCAGAAATACCGCCGTAACTACAACAAAACCAACGAAGAAAGTTAGGAACTTGAATATTCAAACAGGGATATACATTTGCATTCCTTTCATAAAAACGGCTCATGATAAAAGCACTGGGTGACTTGAAAATGATGAAGCAAAGCGAGTAAAATCGAGTAAATTATTATTTTGATGATCGATATGTTTAGCTTTGATGGACCAGGCAATGCATGCAACCTAGTGCCAAGACCAGCAAAGTTGGTATACTTGTGCAATAAGTATCAATATTACATTGTCCATATATTTGTAACTGTAAGTATAACGGGTTTTGAATTAGAGCAACAGTCCACGTAATTCTGGATCACCCCATGTATAACACATGTATGCCTAGATCTTTCTTGTTGACCAAGCAATGTATAGCATAAGCCTAGGTCTGGCTGACCAAGCAATGTATAACGTATGCCTACATCTGACTAATTAAGCAATGTACATAAAAGCTCTTTGCGAGATATACAAGTTATACAATTTCAAAACACTAGTTAGGGGAATTAATGAGTTTTCTTTTGGAGTGACAGACCCTTTTGAAGGCTTTGAACGGGTGAACATTTAAAAAACAATTGTTTGCCTAACTTTAACTGGTAAAAGAAAACTGTTCCGATGGATCTGCATTAATACCAAAAACATGGAACTATACAATTATATAGAAAGGGAGATAACTTATGACAGAAAAGGGAGACAATCTGCTTTGGTATGAACTGTACAATTATATAGAAAGGGAAGTAACTTATGAAATACAAAAGGGAGACTTTTGAGGTATTATATATATCTATATAAAAAGGGAGATAACTTATGACAGAAAAGGGAGACAATCTGCTTTGGTATGAACTATACATTTATATAGAAAGGGAGAGAACTCTATTGTTGTATATTGCATATAGAGGGAGATAGCTATTAATATAACGAGAGGCCCCAAAGGGCCCTAGGTCGCTCACCTGTCGTAGTAGTGCATGCACACCCTATGGTGATCTAGGCAATAATTTGCATTTTCTGAATAAGATTTAAGGAAATTCAGCCTCTGTTGCAAGTTTTTTTTATTATTTGACCATGTGACATAGTTTTTGACCCCAGATGACTTAATTAATATCAAACTTAACCTAGATTGTGTTGACATGATCATTGTGACCAAAATTCATAAAGATTAAGTCGAAATGGTAACCTCTGGTGACTATACAAGGTTTTTGTATGATTTGACCTATAATTTAAACAAAATATTTTGGAAAAAATATTTTTCTCCATATAACTGTACAAATACATGCTTTCAAGAAAAAACAATACCTAAACACTTAAAAAAAGATTATGCTCCCAGTGGGGTTTGAACCCATGACCCTCAGGAATATGTCAATTGACATTGTGACCTTTTACTCCAGATGACCCAAAATCGAACCTGACCAAGATTTTGTTGACCTGATCATTGTGACCAAGTTTCATAAAGATTAAGTCACAATTGTGACCTCTAGAGAGGACACAAGTCAAATGTTGACGGACGGACGACGGACGAAGAGTGATCACAAAAGCTCACTCTGTCACTTTGTGACAGGTGAGCTAAAAAGGGAGACAATCTGCTTTGATATGAGCTATACATTTATATAGAAAGGGAGGTAACTCTAATGTAGTATATTGGATATAAAGGGAGATAACTTATGACCTAGGAAGGGAGACAATATGTGCTTTAGTCTGAGCTATATATCTATATAGAAAGGGAGATAACTATATTATGGTATTGCATATAAAGGGAGATAACTTACAACCTAAGCAGGGAGACAATTAGTATGAGCTATCTATATATATATATGAGCCAGTCTCCAGGAAAACCTGCTATAATGACATTATGTAATTACTATATGTAACAAGATTTTTGATAAAGCTCTAAAATAAGGAAAAATACATATCTATTGATTCTATTTTAAGTAATTTACCCATATAGTACTATACCTTAGCTTTAAATTTTCCTATGAATTATGTCGAAAACACATACTTCGTTGCTATGGTGACCAATTTCAGAAAAGTACTCCGATTGAGAAAAACGAGGGTGTAGTTGTTTAAAACAGAAGTAGCATTTCTCTGAATGCAAAAATTTCGATTTTGATATATATTTTGAAAAGTGAAACATTATTATAGAATTTGGTACTATTTTGAACAGTTTATGACAAGAATGGATCAAATGGTGTAAAAATGAAATACTTATTTCAGTTACGTCGAATAACGTTTGAATGACGTTTGCGACGTCACACAAAAAGCTCCGAATAGGGACTCTACAAAAACAGCTATAACTTCCTTAAAACTCAAGATATTAACATAATTTCTTTTGCAATTTGCTTATTTAATATTATCCTGTAATACTATGGAAAATCTTAAAGTCAATATTTTTGTCAAAATAGCAGGTTTTCCTGGAGACTGGCTCATATATATATACACCACTGAAGAGCCTGTAAGGGCGAATTGCATTGGGTTTTTTTATTAAATCTGGGAAGAATGTATTCTCATCCCAGATTAAATTATGGAGTTTTAATTACTCATTTTTAAGTTTTTTATATACATGTATATATATATATAGAAAGGGAGATAACTCTTGTGTAGTATGAACTAGTTTACATACAAGGGAGATGCTAATTACAGTAGAGAGAACAAATGGTAGCTATAAAATATAGAAGACGATTGGGAAAGTTACTACAATCTAAAACGGCGGGTATGTTACTCACGTTTGGGTAAGTCTGATGTACAGCAAGTTTGAAAATAGGAATAAAGTCTTAACATATACTTTCTAAACGTATTCATATGTTGCAACACATTCAACACAATATCATTTTATAACTGAGGTTTCATGTCAATATATATACATTGTAATTTGAACTCTTGGTGTGGAATAAAACCTTAGCAGATTATATCTCTGACTTAAAATGAGAAGGTCGCTAGTGTGACTTAATTACGACCTTATTAGATTCATGCATATTTGAAATCTGCATCACAAAGCGCTTCTTATGATCCTATTTGCATGAAAAACCGAACAGGTCATGTTGACCAAACTGAAGTTGAAAAACTTTGTTTTTCAATATGTATAGAGTAGTTTACAGAATGTTTTCTAGTTTTCTCAATTTTCTCAGTTTTTGTACTTACGACCTTCTCATTCTAAGCCAGCGATATGTTACTGTAACCATATTGACCTAATAAACGATGCAGGATTTTACCACATCCCTAAGTTGCAGTGCATGCTTTCCCAATTAGTTACATGCGCAACAAAATGTTGTCAACCTTATTATAATACCCGGTACCCAACTATATTATAATGCAGTTCACAGTGTATTTCATACAGGAATTCACATGTAGTTTACATGCATTAACCACCAGTGAATTATCAACCCCGAGAAAGTCGGCACCAAAAGCGACATGTCCAACTTTCAGTACCATCTATACTTCATTGAAGATAATCCAATTTTCTAAAATTCTCAAGTAAACCAGGGGTTACCTTCCTTAGTTAGTGATGTACAAATGTACCAAGTATTAACGTAATCCGCGGTATCAAGGGATACTAGCTTAGTTGACATGCACAACAAAATAACAACCACACTTATTACCAAATTAATCAAACTAAATTAAACACTATATTCTATTCAAGAGATCAGTAGCGGGTACCACTAGGCCGTCAAGTTAATACAACATCGCTTATTGTATTTTTAAATACTATAAATTATTGATATTCTCGGAGGATCAATTTTCGCTAATTACGCGGATTAACTAGATCACGAAATAATTACATATAAATACCATCAAATAATTAACCTCAAACGTACGTAAGATTTTTCACGAATTTACGAAACCACCAATTTACCATTATACCAAACTCAGCGAAATTAACTCAGTTTACCCAATACTGCACTCTTCTCTTAAATCTAAACTGCACCTTTATGTCCAAATTTTCCATCTTTATTCCTTTACGAATATCAATATATTGTAATCATAAACTATGAATAAAGATAAATATCAACAACAACACGCGTTGAAATTAATTAATACTGTATTTTCAACGTTTAGGCATCATACTATGGCTTCGACAGGAAATACAATATTTTTTTATATACTATGAATGTATACTATATTTTTTAAATCAACGGAGTTATCCGTACGGGCCGAAAAAAACTTCGCAAAATTAAATACCCGCGAAAATTAATGATTTTACAGTATTAGGATTATAGAACCGCTACTGATCACTTAAGTTTGAACCAACAAATACCAATGAATTATTTAATAACTACCTGCATTAAATTAACATTTATTTTGTCAAATTGATTCTGAAAATGAGAAAAATACACGTCAATCCAAGTAAGATTATCTCCCCTTTTTATTTTAATACATACGAGTTCACTCCCTTTGCTTTGTTAATGCAATCATTAAGGGAGAGAACTGAGAGAAAAAAGGGGAGATAATCTCCTCGTACATCGAACCAATCGTAACTACTCGGGTCTTTCCGTCATGAATACGTCAATAATTTCCGAGTGGTCCCGATTGACATCGAACTACAGAAATTCACAGCAAAGAAACTCGTTATCTAGCCATTGCAAGCATTTTACCTTTTGACAGTTTCGCTGTAACATTTAGAATTATCACGGAAATACATTAGACAGAAAAGCAACTCATTCAACTCCCACCATATTTCCTATATAGGCCGCCATATTGGAATGAAATATCGCGATCGGCTTACTTGTACGAGACTTAGCGAGACTTGACGATATTCTCAAGTTGGCTGTGTATATCCGTGCTTTTTTATCCCTAAGGAAACTTATTTACGACTGTTTTTCTAATAAATCAATGTTTTTTGTAATCTTTGGGGTGTCCTCTATTTGTAGAAAATGATCAAACCACTTAGTTTTGTGGTTTTGACACGAAAAAAAGATTTCTTTTGGATAAGTCATGTTCACAATTATCGACTTACTGTAGCGCGCAATGCATTATGGGTAGTCAGGTCATAACTAGGCTATTTTTAGACCTGCGTATCCGTTCTGTGTATATCCGTGGAATTATCAAAGAATAAACAGCATACAGGTAAATCACAGACAATGTCGTAATTATTAGTAGTATGGTGCCATAAAAGATAGCCGGACGATTATTTTCCAAAAGCTCTACATATATTTTCTATTTCGTTATTTTTTAATTAATTAATTTTGAACAGCATATTCATTTCATTTTTTTTCACAATATTTCACGCTCTTACATGTAAATAAATGTCTTAATTGTTACGAAATACTATATTGCTTAATAGTGATAGAAATTCATAGAATAGTGTTAGAAGTTTCGTACTATTTTGTTGTACACACACTCGTACCTGAACATGCAATAATATAAATATTACATTTTGTGTATTAGATACATTGGCCCCTAAACCAATAATGCGCTGCAAACTATATAACACTAATAATAATAATAACAGTACACAATATATGAATGTATAAGTCGATTACTCAGGTCAGTCAATTGTTTACATAACATTGTTTACACAAACATTACAACTTATTTCAATAAGATATTATATGTACATGTGTATTACATTATGTATTTTGTGGATTAGTGATTAAGGTAATAATTTTTACTGTTTTTTTCTTCAGTTAAGATGTTTAAAAATACAGTTTTATGACATTGCAATATTTGAGTACAAGCGTCAGACCTGAATAAACCGACTATTTAACCAAAAATACGTATTTTAAATACAGTGTCTTCTATGGAACACCAACGATGCCTTCATATTTCACATAATCATACATACTGTGTCGGAAATTCATAAATTCGTTCTGAACAGGGTTCCCACAAATATCCTGACACAAATTTCCTGACTTTTTCCTGACTTTCCCCTGACCAATGAACACTTTTTCTTCCCCGACACCAAAGCGTCTTTCAGTTTGGGCAAAATATGGCAATAAAGACAGAAAAAAGGAAGATATATTTGCTTATGGGACAAATGATTTGTAAGGCAACAGTTTTAGCACTGAAAATTAACTATAGTAAGTTATGATAATTTAGCATTGTCCTGAGCAAGCCAAGCGAGCAAGTTTTTTTTCATGTCTTTGGTATTTCCTTCTGACACAGAAATTGACACTTAACGACAGCTACATTAATGAATTCCCTGACTTTTCCGTGACTTTTGCTCAATTTTCAGATTTCCCTCACTAATTGTAAAATTCACTGACTTTTCCCTGACCTTGATTTTTTTCTGTTTTTCCCTGACTTTTCTCTGACCGTGGGAACCCTGGTTCCGTAATGCCCAATGGTTACCAAATAATTTGTCACTTGTGATAGTTCATGAAGATACAGTTCATACATGTAGACATGTCAAATTTTCAATACCATCAATATTTCATGTACGATAATCCAATTTCTTAAATTAGCAAGTAAACAACGGTTATCCGCCTTAATTTGTGTTATTCCAGTCTTAAACTAACCGATCTAATGTTGCTGGTATAACTCCAACGCGATAAATTGCAATACAAAAACAAACACAAAATCCGCTATTTTTATCGTTTCTGAATATTTAGGAGCATGAAAACTTTACATGTTGTGCTAAATGTGTGAATGCTTTCATTGGTAAGTGTTACGGTCCTTGATTGTAATCCATAACAAAAATATAGGCAATATTGTGTTTGTTTTTGTACTGCAATTTATCGCGTTGGAGTTATAGTTGGAGTGTAATCATAGCCATGCGTTGCAAACCTCTTGTACACTATAACTTCAACGCGATAAATTGCAATACATAAACAAACACAAAATTTGCTATATTTATCGTTTCTGAATATTTAGGAGCATGCAAACTTTATATGTTGTGCCAAATGTTTGAATGCTTTCATCGGCAAATGTTACGGTCCTTGATTTTAATCCATAACAAAAATATAAGCAAATTTGTGTTTGTTTTTGTACAGCAATTTATCGCGTTAGAGTTATAGTCTGGCATGATTATTTAATAATAGATCTAATAACCAATCACTGTGACTGTATGATCCATCACGTTCACTATTTACCAGGAAATAATACTATGACCTTATCCACATATCCCTAAAACAAGTACGATAGTAGTACACATACATATATTGTATGAAAATGTGAAGGCACGAACGGTGTTCCATAGCGTTTATTGAAAAGTGGTATATAATGGTGTTTATGATGACGTCATAGATCACGTGTCCCCTTACCTCTAATCCTTCCAATATTTCACGACTTGAATTAGAATCACTAGACGAGGATAGCGTAGATCTACTCGTATTTTGATTGTAATAGCAGGTACTCTCGTCATCTTCCTCGATCGGTAGGCTTGGCAACGGCGCTCCTGGAATATTGTGACGTCATAAGTATGTTGGTGTGACGTCATAAGTAATTAAGTATGTTAATTCAAATAAAACACAAGGAACTAGATCTACGTTATAACATGTTGGATGGTTATTTCTAACGTTTACGGAGGAGAGTGAAATGATTAATGGAACGCCATAGCTGCCTTCTGTTGGTACTAATCAGTTTGTTGTGTGCATTTATTAAGTTGTTCTGTGCTACCATCATTATATTATGAGTATTTGCCAAAGTGTTCGGTAATTAAGACATTTTGTCTTGTACAAACACCAGTTCTTTCTGTGCATTCGTCATTATATTTTGTACATTTATAACTCGTTCTGTACAAACGACATTTTGTTGTGTGCATGTACTGTTTCTTTCTGTGCAGTTGTCATTGTGCTATGTGTATTTAACAGGTTGTCCGGTAGATAAACTATGCTGTCCTGTGCATATGTCAATATGTTATGTGCATTTACCAATTCGGGATGTACTAAAACAGTTTGTGATGTGCATACATCATTTCGTTATGTGTGTTGGTCATTATGTTATGTGCATTAATCATGTTGTTCCGTGCATACATCATTTCGTTATGTGCGTTTGTCATTATGTTGTGTGCATTAATCATGTTGTTCTGTGCATACATCATTTCGTTATGTGTGTTGGTCATTATGTTATGTACATTACTCATGTTGTTCTGTGCATACATCATTTCGTTATGTGCGTTTGTCATTATGTTGTGTGCATTAATCATGTTGTTCTGTGCATACATCATTTCGTTATGTGTGTTGGTCATTGTGTTATGTACATTACTTATGTTGTTCTGTGCATACATCATTTCGTTATGCGAGTTGGTCATTATGTTATGTACATTACTTATGTTGTTCTGTGCATACATCATTTCGTTATGTGTGTTGGTCATTATGTTATGTACATTACTCATGTTGTTATGTGCATACATCATTTCGTTATGTGTGTTGGTCATTATGTTATGTACATTACTCATGTTGTTCTGTACATACATCATTTCGTTATGGGTGTTGGTCATTATGTTATGTACATTACTTATGTTGTTCTGTGCATACATCATTTCGTTATGTGTGTTGGTCATTATGTTGTGTGCATTAATCATGTTGTTATGTACTACCGACAGTTCGTCATGTGCATACATAAGTTCGTTATGTGTGTTTGTCATTATGTTGTGTGCACTAATCATGTTGTTATGTAGTTTCTACAGATTGTCGTGTGCGTACATCATTACACTTAGCATTTACTAAATTGTTATATGTTAGCAACATGTTGTCTTGTGCTTCACCTTTTCGTTCTGTGCAAACATCGTTATGTAGAGTGCATACATCGTTATTATGTTCGGATAAATTATCTTGGGCATTAAAACGGGTAACACCGGTAAAGCGAAATAACTTGAGTTAGGAATGTACGGAAGCACAGAGATGACATGGTCAATATTAAGTTGTGGGAACGACATGTTTAAGGGTAGAAAATATGTTTTATCTTGTGGGAACAAATTATTTGAGGGTAGAAAATATTTGTTATCTTGTGGGAACAAATTATTTGAAGGTAGAAAATATTGTTTTATCTTGTGGGAACGACTTAATTGACACCTAGTCCCCTACAATTTAGGTTTTTCCCATGGTGTCCTACAGAAACCTTATCCCCTACCATTTTTGTTTTTCCCATGGTGTCCTACAGAAACCTTATCCCCTACCATTTTGGGTTTTCCCATGGACACTTATCATTTAGGTTTTTCCAGCAGAAACCTTGTCCCCTACCATTTTGGGTTTTCCCTTGGACGCCTAGTCAACTACCATTTAGGTTTTTCCTACAGACACCTGGTCCCCTACTATTTTGGTTAATCACAATGACACATAATCCCCTACCATTGGGGTTTTTCACAGGGACATCTACCATTGAGGTTTTCCTATGGATACCAACCATTTAGGGTTTTCCCATGGACACCTAGTCCCCTATAATTTAGGTTTTTCACATGAACACCTACCATTACACCTATTTCCATGCCATTGCCTACAGAAAGCTAGTCCCCTACCATTTTAGTTTTTCACATAATAACCTTAGTGTCCGTAGGAAAAACCAAAATAGTAGGGAGCTAGGTGTCCATGGGAAAACCTAAATGGTAATTGTCCTCGAAAATTATAGAGGACTATGTGTCCATGGGAAAAATCTAAATGGTAGTGGACTAGGTGTCCATGGTAATACCAAAAAGGTATGTGTCCATGGGAAAAAATCAACATTGGGGACTAGGTGTCCGTAGAAAAACTAAAATGGTAGGTCCTCATGTGAAAAACGTTAATGGTAGGGGACTATGTGTCCATGTGAAAAACCAAAATGGTAGGGGACTATGTGTCCGTAGGAAAAACCTAAATGGTAGGAGACTAGGTGCCCATGTGAAAAACCCTCAAATAAGTCGTTCCAACCAGATAAAAAATATTTTCCCACAACTTAATATTGACCATGACACCTCTGTGCTTCCGTACATTCCTAGCTCAAGTTATTGAGCGGAAACATTTTCGCTTTACCGGTGTTACCCGTTTTAATGCCCAAGATGATTTATCCGAACATAATAACGAAGTATGCACTCTACATAACGATGTTTGCACAGAACGAAAAGGTGTAAGCGCAAGACAACATGTTGCTAACACATAACAATTTAGTAAATGCTAAGTGTAATGATGTACGCACACGACAATCTGTTGAAACTACATAACAACATGATTAGTGCACACAACATAATGACAAACACACATAACGAACTTATGTATGCACATGACAAACTGTCGGTAGTACATAACAACATGAGTAATGTACACAACATAATGACCAACACACATAACGAAATGATGTATGCACAGAACAACATAAGTAATGTACATAACATAATGACCAACACACATAACGAAATGATGTATGCACCGAACAACATGATTAATGCACACAACATAATGACAAACGCACATAACGAAATGATGTATGCACATCACAAACTGTTTTAGTACATCACAAATTTGTAAATGCACATAACATGTTGACATATGCAGAGTACAGCATAGTTTATCTACCGGACATCCTGTTAAATACACATAACATAATGGCAACTGCACAGAAAGAAACAATATATGCACACAACAAAATGCGTTTGTACAGAACGAGTTAGTAAATGTACAAAATATAATGACGAATGCACAGAAAGAACTGGTGTTTGTACAAGACAAAATGTCTTAATTACCGAACACTTTGGCAAATACTCATAATATAATGATGGTAGCACAGAACAACTTAATAAATGCACACAACAAACTGATTAGTACCAACAGAAGGCAGCTATGGCGTTCCATAGATTAACCTATCATAAGTGAGATAGTGCATGTCTTTTTTCAAAAAACATTTTCTTCTTCAAATTGAAAATTGTTTGATACAATAAGCATAGCATTTTGAAGTACATGTACTAGATTCAATATTTAGATTCTACCCTTGGTGTGCCTAATAATAAAAAAAATACTTGCGATTTTTTTAAGCATGACAGCACTTTTATTGAATAAACATATGTACTTAGGCTACGTACATGTATATTGTAATCCTAAGAAGACAATAGTCGAAAGCTTCTTAATCATGTATGTGATTGTTGCTTTAAAAGAGACGTAGATCTATAGCACCTTTATTGCACAGCTTACAAATCAAGATATATCAAAAATTCTTTACTAACCTTGTCTGTTATTACTGACAAAATTTGATTGTTCCAACAGTAAATATGTAGCCCTCTTTCTTTGACTAGCTTGTCGGAACGCCTGTAAATAAGGACAGTGTTAATTACAGTTAATTACGAAGAGGTATTCTGTAAGAAGATAATAGATACTCGGATAGGGAAGGCAGCACTCAACTTAACCAGTCGAGCCCAGAATTCATGCCAAAAATAGGACATTAGGACAAAAAGGCACATGCAATTGCCCAACGTAACTACACAATCATGACATCTCACACCGAAAGTCTGCCCCGTCAGTCAGTGAAACTAAACCGGTGTAAGAGCCAGGTGACAAGAATATAACAAACGGACAACAAACATCACAGGGACAATCCCCAAAGATGCAGTGTATGTGCCGTTTTGAAAGATACGAAGCAGCCTTATGCTGGACAACAAAATTGCAGAAGTGTAAATACGAAATGAACCCATTTACACATAAGGCACAAAGAATAAATATTTTTGTAATTTTCATGTTTTACTATAAAGTGGACAATATGTGTACATAGATAAAGGAAGGTTGACTAAGGTACTTCCGCCTTGGTCCGGACAGCAACAGATGACAAGGGGGGGACTTAAACGTTTCACAGAGCACCAAACCTCATGCTTACCCCACAGATAACCTTATGGAGCAGGACAGTGTAACTATTATGTGCCCTCTAACAAAAAGGCCACAGTGACAGCAAATAAAAGAATGTAAAACATGAAACATTATAATTATTAACAATACCCATCGAGTAGCACAGAAAGTACTCAATGGCCTATCAGAAGTCAGGGCAATACGAGAGCAAAACATTTAAGGGCACAACAAGATAATATAACAGACAAGCACCAACTCCGTTCGAAAAGGATTGAGGTTATGCATATTCATAGAGTCTGCATATTGTAATAGAAATCATAATGACGAACTCTGAATGGACCCTCCACTAAACATACCCAACTTTGCAAAAATAAAGGATCATATCCTCTACTCAGAAAATATCTAACAGTCTTAATAAACAAATCATAAAAGTGGCTATGACCCCAAATATCGAAATTAGTAAAGCATATCACCACAAAATTCAGGCGGAGATAGACCCTGTGTCAGAAGTCTTTAAGTTAATGCTATAATTATTTTGAAATGAGACCATTATTTCGCCTATAAAGTTTGTCACAAGACTTTAACGAAAATTGACAGGCTTGTTACAAAAAATTATCAGTAATACAAAGATTTCGAGTGTTAAAATCGACCACCCTAGAACAAGCTCTTGCAAAACGGATTTACACCATATGAAGTTACCCGTGTAAAATCCGAAACTGGTGCTAAATCGTCAAAAATGCAGAGATTCCAATATTCCAGATATCATTGCATATCACATGTTTCACTTAATGACTCCCATTTTCAAAATAAAGTCACTTTCCCTATATAATGTTTTACACAGCTTAATTAATCGGCTCATTTTTCAAGCAAGAACTAGCAAAACATCACTCATATATACATGTAGATGTGTTCACTGGTTATTAGATATGTTGCTTTCGAAAGGTACACTCGTCAAAAATAGTGCTTAGTTTACTGTTAGCCATGTTGCTTTCTTTAGGTAAAATCGCCAAATGTAGTGCAGAGTTTACTGTTAGCCATGTTGCTTTCGAAAGGTACACTCGTCAAATATAGTGCTTAGTTTACTGTTAGCCATGTTGCTTTCTTTAGGTAAAATCGTCAAATGTAGTGCAGAGTTTACTGTTAGACATTGATCATGTTGCTATCGAAAGGTATAATCGTCAAATGTAGTGCAGAGTTTACTGTTAGACATGTTGCTTTCAAAAGGTACACTCGTCAAATATAGTGCTTAGTTTACTGTTAGCCATGTTGCTTTCTTTAGGTACAATCGTCAAATGTAGTGCTGAGTTTACTGTTAGACATTGATCATGTTGCTATCGAAAGGTATAATCGTCAAATGCAGTGCAGAGTTTACTGTTAGACATTGTTCATGTTGCTATCGAAAGGTATAATCGTCAAATGTAGTGCAGAGTTTACTGTTAGACATTGATCATGTTGCTATCGAAAGGTATAATCGTCAAATGTAGTGCTGAGTTTACTGTTAGACATTGTTCATGTTGCTATCGAAAGGTACAATCGTCAAATGTAGTCCTGAGTTAACTGTTAGACATTGCTCATGTTGCTATCGAAAGGTACAATCGTCAAATGTAGTACTGAGTTTACTGTTAGACATTGCTCATGTTGCTATCGAAAGGTACAATCGCCAAATGTATTGATGAGTTTACTGTTAGACATTGATCATGCTGCTATCGAAAGGTACACTTGTTAAATGTACTAGTGCAGAGATTACAGAAAAAAATGCTAAATGATCTTGAAGAGATGTGCGGCTTGTGAATATGGTGTATTATTACCTGAATCCATTTATCACGTTCCAGCTCTGTGTTCATTCCCTTTTCGTTTCCAAGTCTGAAACTATATACATGTGTATAAATATAGCACGGAAATATTGACTTAACCCAGACCTTAATGCATGAATATATTACAAGGTTCTTGCGATGTATATATAAATTTCCGCAAGCAAATCGTGCAATATCGGTCCTTAAGATTTTTGTTGGTATTACACCTCAAACTTCTTCGTGCTACTCCCCGCCTAATATGGATCACAAAAATGTGTGTTAATTACGATTTTTTAGAGAAAATTTCATGTTTCATAATTTGATGTTCGCATAATATTTATCACACAGTGTTCTTACTAGTATGATCTGTCTCGGACACCTATAACAAATCCATTCTGTCCATTGGCACTCACTGTTGTAGAATTCTCCCATAACTGTACCAGATTTAATGCTACCTGGAAATAAAAGTAGTGTTGCATGTACCTGCATGACTGTGAGAGTCTCCCTTTTGGAAGGGCCCTTGTAGAAACGAAGATAGTTTGGTGTTATATCATTGATAAAACTAATGGCGATCACTTTACTAAGGGAGGCAATCAACAACAGTTTTTCTATACACTATTGCTATTAACAAAGGGAGATGACTAGTAAATCGTTGAAAAGGGAGGCAATGTCAATTAACAACATATTTAGTAACGGTAATTTTGAAAAATGTCACGGACACACAAATCGATGATGATCCTTAACTTGAAATCTCAAGGGACACAACCAACAACTTAACTTCAAACACTATGAGGTATTACTTCTCTTATATATACGCATTATTACGTGTGCGCAATTTCAATAAATTATAAAACTTCTAGTGTTTAAACAAATACAGTATTTTACTAGTTTAATGGCTAAAAAGGGTAAAACAAAACTATATATAGATTTATCCGAAAAGTGCACAGAATATTTTTTAATTTATCGTCCTTGAGATATATACAATACTTATACATATACAGTGTACCACCATGCTCGCTTGCATGAAAAACATTGAGGTTTTTAACTTAAGGGCATTATAAATGATTAGCTTGATTGCCATTCTGTTATTTTTCGTTTAGTAGTGGTAGGAACGGTTCTTTTTTCAAAAACATTATATCGGTTTGTTTCCTTGTCTTTTTTGTAATAGTTTCGCTCTCATTTGTCAACAATAGTACAGTGAGATATTATTGAAACAAGGTCGTTCTTTTTCCAAAACATGTTCGCAGATTATCTATCTTTTAAAAAGAGTGGTTGAAATAGCGGGTGGGTAAAAGTATGAAAATCTAGGCATTTATTTTTCCTGTCATGCCACAATAGGACAACCTATACTTGATTGATCTTACCTCGTCACCGGGTTTGTAGTATGAAAATTCTCCCGGGCACACTTGTAACCGGCGTCTGTAATATAATACATACGGTAAATACAATCATTTTCGAGGGTTTTAAATTTCGTGAATTTTTATATTAATGCAATGTTGCAAAATTAATTGCAATACTAACGCATTTCAACTAATTTGTGGATTTTTATAAAAGTCTTAATAGAAAGACCAATAATATGAATACTTGTACCTTCTATGTATTGGCTTTTTAGTGTATACATGTATGTATCGATGTCATGTTTCTGTTGTTTCAATGTTTTACTGTTGAGGGCCTTACGGCAGATTGACAATTATGCCAACTATGTTCCCTCTATAAATAAAGTCTTAAGTATTATTACTATTATTGAAATCAATGGGCAGTGAGTATGAATGTTGAAATTAATTTAGCGTTCGTGATTTTTGACCTGAAACTGCCCATAAACGCACCTGCGACAGTATAGAATTTGGAGCCTGCCCCTGTACACTCCTAGGATAGTGTGGCTTACACATTTATTTACAACAAGTTACGCCCCTAATAACACACTGATGCTAACCGTGTCACTTGTTAAAAGTCTACTTCCTGATAATAAAAGTCATGACATAACAAATCATAAATAGACTTGTTACGTTACATGGGGAATTTTGTTTAAATTTGAAAACATTGAAAAAAACCTGTTAATTTCTAGTTTAAACATATTTTATTACCCAAGTAAAATATACAATTACTGCCATACAAATATAGCTGCCTGTATAAGCCTCTATAATATGATTTACACAGTAAACGTGGACTCATCCGCTGCGTCACTGTTTTCTTATCCTGACTGGACTATATGTAGGATATTTTTCAAATCATATTTTTTCAATGAAGGAAGAGCAACTATCCTTCGAAAAGCATAAAACATGCGAAATTATCGAGAGAAAAATCCAACGCCAAAAAAAACATTTAAGGAGGCGGCTCAATTTTAAGGTAATTCAGGACCGGAAACAAACACTACTTATTAATGCTATATAAAGTCCTTACTATGGTTCAGATATTAATTTTCTCTTCCTGATTCAAAATAAATATTTGGCTAGATCACACCATTTCATGAATAGCAATACATACACATTAATTTAACCTTGAAATTTCCAAAACTTGAGACGTCTGTCTTTATTTATAGGGCGGTATTTATTGAATCAAATTGAATGAAATCCAGCTTGAAACTCGATACCTTCAAAAAAGTAAAACAGAACTGATATTTCAGACGTGTACATAGTATAAATCGACTAAGCAGGTCAGTCACTTGTTTACATAACATTGTGTATACATAAACATTACAGTTTCTCTGAATAATGTCTTAAAAGATATTACATTAATGTTTTGTATATGTATTAGAATTTATTAATGCCTAATAACATCGACGAAATGAAAATCAAAGCACTGTAGAAGGTTTTAGTGTCCTTGTTAAGATAAAGGGGTTAGTAGGGGCTGTTTTAATGAAGTGCCGTAATCTATTTTCTTTTGTTTTCCTTTGATAAGTTCTTGTTGAAATAATCACATAAATTTTCCTGATGTAGAGCTCTTCTAAATCTGATAAAACAGGGATAATAAATTTAGACGTTTGTTATGACCGTGAAAAAATAATCTTCTAAATATACGCAACTTTTAGGAAGACTGTGTTCTTATTTTAGTCGTTCGCGGCGGTTTCAAGTGGGGAGGGGGGTTCCAATAATAGAATGTGTTCAAACTTTATTTATAAACACGATATCATGTTAAAAACAGAAAATCATGACGAAAATAATCACATGTCACATAACTTCTTCATAAGAATTATCTGCCCGTGAAACTGGTGTTTCTCCCTCCAAATTATAGGCATATTCAAGCGCAGGTAACTCCTAAACCAATCACTGTGATATATTATATATTTTTTCACGTTTTCTGTGTTTCTTATATGATACTGACAGGTAACTGTATCATTGATAAAGACTACCATTTTCTATAAAAAAAATGTAAATTTATGTAAACTTAGAGGTAACATAAAAAAACAAAAACAATACTTTTTTAAAACACTATCAATGATACAGCAACCTAATGCACTGTCTATGTACGAAGTTTAATCAAATTTTAATTTGGGGAATATCTCACATGAAACTGGCGCGAACGCCTTTAAGTCCGATTGAAAGCTTTATAATAATAAAATAATGTTATTGTTAATAAATAATAATAAGTTAAATCCGGTTGCCTGCAAGACTGTAGTACAATCTTCTTTTATAATAAGCAGTTACGACTGTTTCGCAGGCAACCCTCGAACAGTAAGATTGGACACTTATGTAGAATCTAGGCCTACGAGTACATACCTTGACCAGGTGGGTATTTTAGTGTTTCCTTTCTTGTCAACAATGCCTTCTTTAAGTATTTGTTTCTTTGTACTAAGTCTGTTTGCAGGGAAGCCATTATCTCGTGTTACAATATCTGTAGAGAAAAAATATAATTTTTTCAAAAATGAGTGAAAATAGCGCATGTTTCTGGAAAGGACCGCTATTGTTTAGTGTAATTTTAGTTATTAAAGCGTCGCCGTTATTCAAATAATAGTTAGTCAATTTGACTTCTTGGGCACCGAATTTCTTGACACATTTGTCCTTTTCGACTGGTCTGTTTAGTAGGGCAGACTATAGTCTGGTATCCGTCCTCAATATTTCAGTACGAATGCATTGCTACCGCTGTAAGATTTGGGGTGGGAATCAGATAATAGTCTGATCCACGAAACAGCCAAGTCGAGAAGAGCTATTGATTGACAAAATGACTCCAACCATCCAATATGAGGCACCAGGTAGGTAAGCATACGATAACTAGTTATATAAAACTAGCCAGTGGCTCGCCAGTTTCATGGACATACCAGAAGGGACCACTACTATGATTCAAACCTTTAACCTCTCGCTTCAAAGGCACTTGATTTAACCAAGTACTCCATTGAGAGCAACAGATAGCCCTGGGCATTAGCATCATCAAATATTTCATGTTTCATGTTAAGAAATCATGGAGGCATAAATTGCATATATAAAACTACGGAAGCCCGTTAATGACTCCTTCATTCAAAACCTAATATCATTAAAACACGTCAAAATACATTCAGAATACGCTAGTTTGATATTCCGTCCACAAAATTGACATAACGTGTCATCCCCGTTTCTCTATACACGTACTTGTGATCTAACGTAAAGTTTCAAAAAGACTCGTTTTTCCATGTGAAATTGTCCTTGAAGGCTGTTTTTTTACTTCCATTTATGCGAACGATGTTAAGAATATCACAAAATGTCGGGCAGATGTCGACCTGTCTAAATATGGAGTTGATAATGCACATGTAGAGGTGTAGGTATAAAAAATTTTATAAAGAATTGTACAAATTCTTGTTAAATATCGGTTTGTTTGATTAATGAGTGAACTTGTGACATTTAATGATATTTGACACAATTTTTGTTATTAGAACAGATGTAATTGTGTATTGTATCAATACAATTGTAAAGCTCGGTCATAAAGGAGAATTTTACCACGTGTTTTGTGTAATATTCGTGTAACATTTAGCCCCTGAAACAGATTTACACTTTTTTCTTTTTTATACACTTTTTAGTTTTTTATCCTATTTTCTTTGTATTTTACTATACTGTCAGATCTTTCTCACCCTTCTTGATCTATTCTGACCAAGAAAAACACGCTGTTCTTTCCAAATATCAATATTACAAAAAGCGCGGGAAAGAACAAACGATTGAAACACTTTGTCTAAAATGAAACTAGTTATATAAGGTAAGTAACATACTAGTAAAACATTTTTCTAAGATACTGTAAAATCTGGTAAATAAGCGCATATTTGAATATAAGCGCATACCAAAGGTACTGCAGTAACAATTATAGTTCTCGGACAGAGAAGGCAATGTTGACTCAACAGAAAAAGCAAAGCACGAAAGCTACTTGAAAGAAAACAAAAAAGAAAATTCACAGATTACATTGTAAGTTACAAGAATAAACCAGAAAAAAACTGAACAGATTCAGAAGTAGAACGTTACTCCGACATCATGCCTCGTCGGTCAGATCGACCACAGGAACTTGCATAATTTGAAAAAAAAATATTTTAAAAAAATGAGAAAAAAAATTGAAAACAAAATTTGAAAAACAAATTCGATACTGAGAGCCTGTATTAAAATACATTTTATTGGTAGGCCTTGATCTACAGATTTTTTATTTCAATTTTTTTTTAAATAATGCAAGTTCCTGTGGATCGACTAACACAACCGGATTAAAAATCAGCAGACGACAACGAATCACAATCTACAAAGCAACACCCAACAGATACAGACACATGTCGTTTTGAAATATAATAAAACTCGGATATGTCGAGCTTCGATATTACGAGCACTCGATCAATGTCGAGCAAAGGACAAGGTTCACTTATGGCTTAGTTTGGCCCTGAGTTTTATCGAAAAATAGAAATGCATCTTTCTATACAATTTTCCTATGTTTCTAATCACCTAACAATGTCTTTCAAAAAATTAAGCATACTTTTCCAAATTTCTCTCGCAATATGTCGACAAATCTACTTAAAATATGTTTACCAAAAATGTCATTTTAGCCATTTTCAAGGCTTTTCATGGCGTAAAACCTTCCAAAAAACCACTTTGATATTTTGTACATATATAAAGACTTGCAGAACACTGGTAATGTAAAAATATGTAAAAAAGTGTCGCAAGAATGCCATCATGGTTTTTCTGAAGATTTTACGTCAATAATAGTCGTGAAAGTGGCCAAAAATGACATTTTGGGCTAAACATGACGTATACCTCATATTCTTAGCAATTTTGTCAACAAATTACACGGGAAATAGGGATATGTATGCTCATTTTTTACACAGAAAATGTTAAAAGTCATTTGAATTATAGGACAGATTTATAGGAACACGCATTTTTATTTTGTGAAAAATCACAGGGCCAAATTAAGCCATTAGTGAACCTTGTCCTTTCAAAGTTCCAGCGAGTTTGCTCTATGGTGTATATTAGTTTACACCTTTAAGACGAACAACATTATTAAAAGTAGTGAAAGATATAGCCTTATGATTGCTGGACTTCACAATTGCAAAAGGCGCAAACAATAAAGTAACAGGGACAATTATTGAGATGAACAATTAACAAAAAGCAGTGACAACAAGTCACTACGAATTGCAAGCAATACATAAATCCCCTACCGGTTTAAAGCCATGACCCTTTCAATTATTTTAATTTTTCGCTTGTCATGGCAACCACAATATTTGTCCAAGTGAAGCATCAATTAATAGGTGTCATACCAACATTGATCTCTATGCACATACCATAAAATGTCAACATAACATTGATAATGTTTTGATTATACAAAGATCCGGTTAAAGGTAAGTAGTTAACTATTTCTGTATAATCATATAGCAACTTACTTTCTGTATCGTCTGTGTCCGGTCGAAGAATAAATCCAAGCAGACGACATATCGTATATTTCTCCTCCGCTGTGTCCGCATCAAACTCAAATGTTTTGTTGTTCCGGAACCTAATTACGATGTGAAGGTTGTCCTGGAAACAGAATTGTAAAATATTTAAATTTTACATTAGTTTAATACGAAACTAAGCTTAGTTTACAGAAAAGGGTAAAACATTCATATAAGGTCATCATTGATTACTACCTCCCTTTATGGTTAATTATGCACGAAAGTCAAAGTCCGCAGTGTGTCATTCATTGCGGGGTTAGTATTTGCTTAGTTTTGGAATATTGATGGTTCATTCTGTGTCTGACTCTTGTGTGAGTGGCTAGGCGCTGTCGTCGTTTCTGTGTGGCTTTGAATTGTCTGCGCGCTACAGTACTTATTGCATTTAAATTCCTAATACCTTAGGCCTTACCCGTGTTTATGTTTGTATCATAAATATACAAAGTCGTGGTGTATTTTAGGTATAGCAAACAAACAAATAAAGATTAAACCAAAATTTAATAGTGTCCGTTTCAAGTTGCATGAAGTTATATGAATATTTTTTTAGCAAAATGTTACAACAAATCTCTCTTGGTTCAAGTAAATGAAGTGCTGTTTTATGAAACAAGAAACAAACATTACTGCTTAAACAAAATCTAAGTAATCTAGGCATTCTGATCACCTCGGCCTTTATGCTTTACAATAGTATATTTGCCGGAGACAAACGGAAATGATCGAGCTTTCACGATTGTAATCTAAGGTGGTAACTAAACATGAAACCCCATATTATCATTTGATAACAAGATTGCAAAATGTAAGGTTTATGATAAGCATAAATCTTGAACTGCATTTATTAACCACTAGATGTATACGCTACATTCCGGGTAACCGAGGAATTCCCACCCTATACGTTCATACACTGAATGAAAATGCAAATGTTCTATTATACGAGGGGTAATCCAGAAATACGTGGACTTTTGGTATACGAGGGGTGATCAAGAAAAACGTGAACTTTTATTATACGAGGGGTGATCCAGAAATTCGTGGACTTGTATCAATAAGTATCAATATTACAAGGTCCAAAGGTATCGTAAATTTAACGGTTTTATAATTAGAGCAAACGCCCATGAAATTCTGGATCACCCCTCGTATATATGCCATGTCGGTTGGTTTTTTCAAAACACAGTACGATTGTAATATTTTAGCCCCAATCAAAAACTTAACTTTTAGGATGGTTTAATCTTCGCAGTAAGAACTAAACTAAACTAAACCAGACAACACTAAACTTCAGGAAGGTTTGAGTTTATTTTGAATTATTTTAGAAGTGAAAGTGAATATTAGAAAGAGACGATACATGAAAGCAAAGAAAGTGGAGAAGAGTTCGTGAAAATGCAATTAGGTAACACCTATTCAAAAAAACAATTGCTAATATGTAATTTAAAGAATTAAATTCGATTCTGAGTTTACGTCGTTTGTTAACTGCAACATTTCCAATAGAGGTAATATTATTATAGCAGTTAGTTGGTCTAAGCAGTGCGTCAGATCTAAAGTTGGCTTTAGCAGTGCGTCATTGTCCAAAGTCGACCTAATCAGTGCGCCTTTGTCCAAAGTTGGCATTATCAGTGCATCATGGTCCAAAGTTGGCATTATCAGTGCATCATGGTCCAAAGGTGGCCTAATCAGTGTGTCATGGTCCAGAGTTGGCCTAATCAGTGCGTCATGGTCCAAAGGTGGCCTAATCAGTGAGTCATTGTCTAAAGTTGGCTTTATCAGTGCGTCATTGTCCAGAGTTAGCTTAATCAGTGCGTCATTGTCCAAAGTTGGCCTAATCAGTGCGTCATGGTCCAAAGTTGGCCTAATCAGTGCGTCATTGTCCAAAGTTGGCCTTATCAGTGCGTCATGATCCAAAGTTGGCCTAATCAGCGTGTCATGATCCAAAGTTGGCCTAATCAGCGCGTCATGATCCAAAGTTGGCCTTATCAGTGTGTCATGATCCGAAGTTGGCCTAATCAGTGCGTCATTGTCCAGAGTTAGCCTAATCAAAGCGTCATTGTCCGAAGTTGGCCTTATCAGTGCGTCATGGTCCAAAGTTGGCCTAATCAGTGCGTCATTGTCCAAAGTTGGCTTTATCAGTGCGTCATGATCCAAAGTTGGCCTAATCAGCGTGTCATGATCCAAAGTTGGCCTAATCAGCGCGTCATGATCCAAAGTTGGCCTTATCAGTGTGTCATGATCCAAAGTTGGCCTAATCAGTGCGTCATTGTCCAGAGTTAGCCTAATCAAAGCGTCATTGTCCAAAGTTGGCCTTATCAGTGCGTCATGGTCCAAAGATGGCCTAATCAGTGCGTCATATCTAAAGTTGGCTTTATCAGTGCGTCATTGTCCAGAGTTAGCCTAATCAAAGCGTCATTGTCCAAAGTTGGCCTTATCAGTGCGTCATGGTCCAAAGATGGCCTAATCAGTGCGTCATATCTAAAGTTGGCTTTATCAGTGCGTCATTGTCCAAAGTTGGCCTAATCAGTGCGTCATATCTAAAGTTGGCTTTATCAGTGCGTCATGATCCAAAGTTGGCCTAATCAGTGCGTCATTGTCCAAAGTTGGCCTAATCAGTGCGTCATGTTCCAAAATTGGCCTAATCAGCGCGTCATGTTCCAAAGTTGGACTTATCAGCACGTCAAGATCCAAAGTTGGCCTTATCAGCGTGTCATGATCCAAAGTTGGCCTAATCAGCGCGTCATGATCCAAAGTTGGCCTAATCAGCGCGTCATGATCCAAAGTTGGCCTAATCAGCGCGTCATGATCCAACGTTGGCCTTATCAGAGCGTCATGATCCAACGTTGGCCTTATCAGTGCGTCATGATCCAACGTTGGCCTTATCAGTGCGTCATGTTCCAAAGTTGGCCTAATCAGTGCGTCATGATCCAACGTTGGCCTTATCAGTGCGTCATGATCCAACGTTGGCCTTATCAGTGCGTCATGATCCAACGTTGGCCTTATCAGTGAGTCATGATCCATCTTTGGCCTTATCAGTGCGTCATGATCCAACGTTGGCCTTATCAGTGCGTCATGATCCAACGTTGGCCTTATCAGAGCGTCATGATCCAACGTTGGCCTTATCAGTGAGTCATGTTCCAACGTTGGCCTTATCAGTGCGTCATGATCCAACGTTGGCCTTATCAGTGCGTCATGATCCAAAGTTGGACTAATCAGTGCGTCATGATCCAACGTTGGCCTTATCAGTGCGTCATGATCCAACGTTGGCCTTATCAGTGCGTCATAATCCAACGTTGGCCTTATCAGTGCGTCATGATCCCACGTTGGCCTTATCAGTGAGTCATGATCCAACGTTGGCCTTATCAGAGCGTCATGATCCAACGTTGGCCTTATTAGTGCGTCATGATCCAACGTTGGCCTTATCAGTGCGTCATGATCCAACGTTGGCCTAATCAGCGTGTCATGATCCAAAGTTGGCCTAATCAGTGCGTCATGGTCCAATGATTCCAACAAGAACTAACGGTACTCTTTGGTAAGCAATAGATATATCAAAAATATCACAACTACGTTGGAGTATTCACATCATTCCATCCCACGTACTCTACAGGGTGTCCCAAAAAAAGGGGGACCTACCTAAAGCCCTTATAACTTATTTAATTTGTAATTCATTTGACTGATTTTTGTGAGAATGTGTAAAAGGGATCTCTTTTTCTAAAATAGGTACTTATTAAATATGATTTGCTCTAAGCAGGAAGCGACGTCATCATTTCATCATTTGAGAAGACATTGTTGTCTGAGCATTCATTTTGAGAAAAAAAGGTGATAAAAATTTGTGAAAATCTAAGAACTTTGCAATGCAATAATGAAAACCGGGAGAGAGTGGCGAGTTTACTTAATAAAGAGAAGCAGGCTACCTTCCAAAATCTTCATTAACATTCACCAAAGAAGCATAATATCAATATTAAATTTAAATTATTGAGAACAATCAAACAAAAAAGCTTAGTTAGAAGCAAAAGGTTATAATGTGAACTTTAATTGAAATAAACAGTGCATAGATGTATATCAGAGCTATTTAGTGTACCAGCATTTATAAGTAAGCATAAACAACTTATTACAACAAATCAGCTGCAAAAACATGATATGTGCACAAAAGTATTGACATTTGACCTCAAACCTAAGGGCAAGTGGCCTAGATATAGCTCGGACATGAGCTATATAGTAAATATATTTGCCATACATGATGAACATTAGTGTGTGCAAATCCATTATCCTTGACTATGAGACAACTGAGATGTCGTTTTGGGTCGGCATGCCAATCTACCTCTATGAACACGCTGAAATTCTTGTTCACTGTATTCTGGGTATTGGAATTAATCATCACAATTATGATGCTGGTATTTCGAACAATTTTTATCCCTTAATGTTTTGTCATATTGACAATGTGTTATTGATATGAGAGACAAAGTTACAAATGTTTAACCTAGGTCCCCGTTTTTTGGGACACCCTGTATATTAGCTAACAGCTTTAATCTACGAATAATTTCAACTTCGACTGAGCTACCCTGCCCCACATCTGGATGGCCTAACATGAGGTAAATGTATATACTAAATTACGTGCACATGTAAAATGAATTTGTGAGTGTAAGCATTCAGTGAAAAGTAATGCAGAGTTTTAGATCTGGGCTGGTATTCACAAAGCATCTTAAGTGAAAACTTAAATATTTTGACTTAAGTCAATAATTTGTGAAGCTCATATTTCCCACAATTTGAAAAATAATCCATGTTTTCTTAGTGAATATAATAGCTGTTTACATTATGCTTCAAAACTATGCAATATATTAAGCATATTGGTTTTCTTGCTTAGCTGATACACTTTAGAAAAAAATAAGATTTTAAGAATTTTCTGCTAAGATGCTTTGTGAATACCAGCCCTGGTTTTAATGACAATAAGCCGGAACGAAGGCTCAAGGACTAAGATCTTGAAAAGTACATTTTTGGAAGTACATTTGTAAGTACTGGAACATGTTTAACTCCTTACCCAATAACTTTCACCCTATAAAATATGTATTATTTTACCATAATAATCAAACATGCACTCTTAAATATTGCCGGGAAGATAATATTTTGTTATGCATTTTTGAGGACATTTATTCGAGGGGATTTAATTTCGCGATCAAGTTCATCAACGAAATTTAATCCATCGCGAATATAAATAACTTTACAGTACTATTTGAAAGTATGTTTGGAAACAGCTACCTGTATAATGTTCATGCATAGTGTTTCTATTTTAAAAAAAAAATCCAGTACAAATGTATATCAAAAAGTCCAAAAGTAAGTAAAAAAGTTCAAGGAATTGTTTGGGATACGTGTGTCGTTTTGCATGCACATCACGTGTATAGCATCTCTTCAGAGAACATTTCGAGTGGTAAAACAAATCTAGATGTCAAACATGTGTTAGCGATCAACTGTGTCCAACAGTCACCTTCCTTAAGCCACAGTTGGTTAATCCGTTATGTCCAAAAAAATTAATATTGCGGTTATGGTAACCCTACCTACCCATTCTGATCATCTCGGCCTTCATGCATTGCTTATTTGCCGGAGACAAACGGAAATGGCCGAGCTTTTACGATTGCCTACCTACCCTAAGTTGAGCTCATATAGTCTACTAAACATTTTATTGCAGTTTTGCTGAAAGTCATTGCCGATCGTTTAGTTTCCAGTACATAAAATAAATGAAATAATTGAAAAAATATAATGGTTTCCTGTCTACCATTTTATCCTATTTTTCAGCATGTTACCAGAACCTAAATATTAATTTGTTTTGGCCTAAACTGACAGCATCTCAATACCGGAAACTGAAGCAGACACCCTGGTTCCAATTTTCACCGGAACCTGAACCAGATATTCTGGTTCCAATTTTCACCGTAAACAAGTACCCTGTATCCCATTTTCACAACCACAGCCGACTGATAGTATTCAGTCTGATATACATGTACTAAGGCTTAGGCCTACCTCAGAAATTGGTTCAAACAAAACGAACTCCGGTCTACGTTTAACGTGGCTTTAGAATATAACATACCAATTCATTATGAGCCAATGAAAACGTAGAATTTTGGCGGTTAAATGAAAATTTGATCATTAAATTTTCGCTTATCAGACTTGACGTCATGTGTTGGCGCTAATTGCTATCGGCCAATCAGAATGCAGAATGTTATAATCTAAGCCAGTTAGAACATATTAAGTAAATTTTAATGACTAAAAAGGACTCGCTTCGCTTCGTTCGCTCCACCCTTTTTAATCATTAAAATTTACTTAATATGTTCTAACTATAACTTAATATAATAATAAGTCTGCATCGGGAATGTAAATTTTGAAATAAATAAACAACGTCATGAGTTATGACGTCATAAAACTCAAATACATACCTCAGAATCATACTGTTCAAGATTCCGGAAATCATAAGCTTTTCCAATCTTTCCTCGTTCAATTAAGCTGATTCTTTTACAAGAAAAATCAATCTGAAAAAAACAAGACATGAATATCATTCAGCAATAAAATAACGTCTTAATTAACTAAACATCCCGGTACTGTTTGATATTTGTCAAAGCACTTTCGGAAATGTTAAATTTACACACAGATTTGAACTCTTGAAAATTCTTTTAAAATACACAATTTGGTGAAGTAAAGGGACCTACAGTATTAATATTGTTTGGATAAACGAACTCTCACAAATCATCGTATACATGTCCCCATGGAGCTGTAGGCATATTATAAGAGAAGGTAACAGTAAAATGTTTATAAAGAATTTAAATTTAATAATAATAATAATAACGACTTTATTTATAGTGGATGACATATTTGGTTCTAGACCAATTTTCAATATGGTCCACATCAACATGGGATATATACAATCATTTACAGGAATACATGATAATTATGAGCAAAAGAAAAACATAACAGAAAAACTCATGGAGTCAATAATAAAGATGCAAAACAAAGCACAATGTTAAGGTAATGGTAAATAATTATGATATACAAAATTCAACACTGTAATTTGTAGATATAATTAATAGCGTAATGTTGTGAAACATGTAAATGTTACATCATGTGGCCAGAGTACATCCACTGTAGATAGGAGTTTTTGAATTGTTTGAGTGTTTTTGAAGTACGTATTTGTTTTGGGATGACATTCCAAATGACTGGCCCTGAATAATTTAAGGACTTGCCGTGGTTTAGGAATATTGAGTTCACCATTTTCAGTTGATCTAAGATGACGATCTGAGTGTTGGTAGTTTTGGTTAAATGTGAATTTCGAATGAAAGTATTCTGGGCAAATATTATTTAGTGATTTGTATACCAATATTGCCTTTTTGTAATGAATTCTGTCTTGAAATTTGAAAGTAAGCTTGAGGTTTCTGTAAGTGCTTTGATAAAATGCTACCCTTATGTCTATTAATGGCTGTTCCCAGTCATATACGGTGGTGTCAATAGACCGTGCAAGTTCCATTGCACTGAAATACAATAATTAAATGTGTGTGTTAAAATGTTATGACCAACAGAGGGTGTGTTTTATCTTGTTTTATTTGCAGCAACATTTTGGCCAGCGTTCTTGGCCTTCTTCATGGTCATAAATGCATTTTTATTGCACATAGTCGCCAACCAGTATTACTGTAAAAATCATCCATTTTCGAGGGAGTTGAATTTCCATTGATTTCGTTGTTGAATTCGACCACGAAATCTAATCTCCACCTTTAACCAACCTCTAAAATTCAGACATATGTTTTCCCTTTCATTTCCTGTAATCCACAAATTTACGATCCAACGAAAATGCATTTTTATCAAAATCTACGAAATTTAATACCCTCGAAACGATTTTACAGTACTTTGCTTTTTTCTACTAGCCACTGACAACTTGTCCACATTTGTAAGAAATCACCGTATCTGTTACCCAATGTCACAACTAACTGATTTAGTCCTGATGAAATTTGCAGTGAAATCCATAGTTCAAAAAGAAACCTGTAGAAATCTAAACGAAAACAAATTAAATAGTTTTCCGCGGCCGACCAGTATTAACGAATTTATTATTGGTTAATTTTACCTAACCCAACTTGCATGTAACAGTTGATTTACAGTGCTATAAGACACTGACCCCATATCAATTGCAATGAAGCAGAACCCATTGCGTGATTCAAAATAAGTGAGACCAGGCCCCAATCTCCCAAAGCATCTCGAGTAGAAATCTCAACTCAAATTGAGATTTTGCTCAAGTCAAGAGTATAAATATGAGATCATTCGTAAGTTTTATGCTCAAAATATTTACTGTAATAAACTCAGAACAATGTATCTGTTTTGTGGTGCCAACTTTCAGAGTCTTGTCTCCCATGGAAAGTATCTCAAAGACACATGACAGTATTTGAGATTTATCTCAACTCAGATTGAGATGCTTCGGGAGATCGGGGCCAGTTTACGTAACAGTCCAAGCAGACGATAACACCGTTCATTCCTAAAGCCAAATTGATCACCTGACTCTTTGCAACATGGTCTGGATGAAAATAAGTCTTGTTTACGACATTCTTACGAAATCCTTCCTTTAATTTGAATGCCTAAGCCAGACGGACGCATTAGCCAATCAGGCATTGGTACGTGGTCATGTGCTCCTCCATAGCCAAATCGGTTTATGCATCAAATAATACCCTCGGCCAATAGTTCGCGGGTAATCTTGTTTTCAATCAAGGTCCATAACTACGCTTAGTTTCTGGCAAAAACAAAACCTGCATGACGTCACTTTCATTGTATATCGGCCGATATACAACGTTATGATTTGTTCTTTGTCTATATAGGCAAAATCGCCGGTCATGTTAGAATAATGTAGCATGTACGTGTACACGTATAATATATTTGAACAGGGGTCCGTGTTATTCACAAAGCATCGAAATAGAAAACTTAGAAATTTTCTTAAAATCTTTAAATTTTCTAAAGTGTATCAGCTAAGCAAAAAAGTAAAGATGATTAATGTTTAACATTGTTTTAAAGTATTAACGATACATTTTAAGTTTTTCACTAAGTTGCTTCGTGAATACCAACCCTGGTCAATATTTAACCGAAAAATACCCATCTCGGCATAAAGGCTTTTTACAATCATGCATTGAGTACTTAAAACGTTTAACAACCGACAATCAAGAACGATTTATAGTTTATTGATTTAAAATCCTTTACAAGACGGAAGTAAAAATTGCCAGAGTATTTTCTTTATCAGTTAAATGTCGATCTGAATTGTCAGCACATTGACCCGATAGCTCTTAACAGTATCTATATACCGCCCGTAAATTCCTGATTTCTGATGATAAATAATGTTCTAAAGGACGCAGCTTGTGATAACAGAAACTATAGTCCAGTTAGGATACTGTGACAGTGACGTTGTAGTTTATGTGTACGCAAAAAATCACAACCATTATCTGAGCAGGTAGAGCGAAGTTTAGTATGTTAGTTTAGCATTGAAATTATAGTTGTTTGTACAGTATAAGCCTTTATAATTGATTTTACACCGTTAAAGTGGACTCGACCACTGCGTAACTGGATTTTTATCCTAACTTGACTATACCCATCATATCGCATGCACGTTTAATCTACAAACAATAAGAACTAAAACGCACTGTTCCATTACGTTAGACAATAAGTTTTACAATGCAGAGCATACATACATAGCCTTTTTTGCCAGTCAGCTTTCTGCTGAAATATGACAGGCATAATTATGAGTGCCTCCATGCGTATTTGAACCCGGGTCGCCAAGTTAGACGATAAGCGCGTTGACCATTGAGCAATGGAGGCAAGTTACAAACTTAATCTGAAGGGGTCAGAATGCAAAACTATGACACATAGGCAAGCACTCCCAGGACCCCCTCCTTATGCCCCGGTCATCGAGCAAAGGATCTTTAGTATACCAGTGTCCTTGTAACGACGTGGTATTCTCAAAGAAGATTATCTATACTAAAGGGTATTGCTTTATCAAAGCACTTACGGGAATCTTAAAGTTACGCTCGAATATAAATTCTTTATAATTCTTTAACATATGTAAATTGTAATAAATGGCTGTTCAAAATTAATTATTGTTCAGTGAACGAACTTCTACAAACCATATATGTCACCAATATGTAGGTTTTAAAGAATAATTAAGAATTTAAATTTGAAAGTAAATTAAAGAATTCCGTAAGTGCTTTGATAAAACAGTCACCATGCCATATATACATACATTTATACACACATGTTTTTGATGGGTACGGTAAGAGAGGAGCCAAGATCAAGAAGAAGTAATGTACCCGATTTCGCACCCGGAGGAAATCAGGTCCAAATCCCAAAGCGGGCGCAATTATTCTGAGGTCTTCGTGAATTCCAAATTTTGGCAAATGTATTGATTCACAACACAAGGAGCAGATATTTAGCTGAGTACGGAACGAAAGCTTTATGTGATGTTATTGCAAATACTGGTATGATAATGGGCTATTAGGTTTTTGCCGATATCATCAAAATGATGATCTGCAACATACATTAACTACACCCGCTACACAAAAACCTGCAGATTGAAATATCGATTTCGTTTCTCTGTTGTGCATCAAATTTCAGATAAAAACGAAACTGTGCTATGTGTTTGTTTATTTTAAATGCATATAAGGTATGTTTGCTTCCATCCCTTATTATATCCTATGGCAATTTGATGAGAAAATGCATTATTTAAACATGTAACAAAGAGTTGTGAAATAAAATATACAAACTAACTGAAACAGCTTATTTACATGTCGTTGAGCATATTTTAAAACTTCTGTTCAGGTAAAATGATCATAACTTTACATCATATACATCAAAAACACATGTTTTCAAATCAGCCGAGAGTGTAATGCTATATATATATTGAAGGTTGGACATCGGCCATGTTTAGCCGCAACGGATATGACGTTACAGGAACTGGTATCCGTGTTTGCTGTTACAAATGTAGAAAAACTGGGTACCAGCTTTCATAACGTCATATCCGTTGCGGCTAAACATGCAGATAATTTTGACTCAGATAATTTGAAATTATGTGCCTATAATAATTTATGCATGTAGCAGTATACGACCTGCGCACGGCAGATGAACAACCTCCACACAGCGGCCTCCTCTTAACAAGTAATATTTCTTCAATAACATGGACATTTTTTTCTTTAAGTGAGAATTATTTCTATTTGCAAGAAAAAATTGAGCTTCATTGTGCGATTTCCAACCTCTTCAAAAACAAACATTATAGGGAAAACTATATTAAGGACAGAGCAGTTTTTTTTTTGCAAAAGATTTTTGTTCGATTTTGTCGCATAATGGGTGTCTTGTAACATATTGAAAATATAGGTCTTTAATGGTTTGTGAAAGTCGATTTTTGGGAGGTAAAACGTTACAAAATGTAAAAGCATAGCATGGTTTTTTGGAAGCTGTAGACCACATTGTCAATAATCTTTTTATTTGATGAAAATCTATTGTGTTAGGTATGTTGTAACTTGTAGTTTAAGATATCAAAAGTTGTTTTTCAGGCTATTGCGCAATATGCGATATTTTAAATTTTCAACTATTGATACAAAACACCCCCTACTTTTTCACATCAGGCACTGTGTTCACAAAGAATCAGTTCGCAGGATCAGGCTTAAGCTCCATTCTGTTTTTAATATTTGTTTTAAATAATATGTACAGTCATGAAATTCTATGTTCCTTAGCAGTTACAGAATATCGAAACAGTTTCTAGATAACATATAACGACCCTTGAAAACTTTCATTTTCTTATAAAAAGAGATTAATTGTACTTGAGACCGAAAATGATATGAGGCACTCAGGATCAAGCTCGAAACCCCAGCTTCAATTAATTAAGCACAGTATTTCTGTAACTATGCATTAAAACTTACTTATTAGTCTTTGGAATTTAAGAAGATAACAATATTGTTTTCTCTGCTTTAAAGAAATAATCTTTCTATCAACATATTTTCTGTATTTGAAATAAAATGGAGCTTGAGCCTGATCTTGATAACCAATTCTTTGTGAACACGGGGCCAGGCCCCATAATTGAAAAGCTTTTTATCAACATAAATGGCAAGGAGCATATCAGTGTATAGTCCATGTAAATGCAGTCTAATGAACCGATTTGGTCGAGGTATGATAAGACCCGAAATCACAACCAATACTTACACTCACCACTCAAATATCTAAATTCACTCTTTTGAAGTTCATTGTGGTATTTCTTTAGAGCAAGACGTTGTAATAATGTTAAATTGGTACTAAATATTGTTTTCGGCTTACTTCCTAGTTTAATTAAGTGTATTTGTAAGCTATATTTGCAATTCATCAGTCTGAGTGCTGAGTGTGGCACTCGAATTCAATAAGCTAAAGCTAAAGTGAGGAAGCTAAAAACAATATTTAGTACCAATTTAACATTATTACAACATCTTGCTCTAAAACAATGCAACAATGAGCCTTAAAAGAGTGAATTTCAATATTTGAGTGTTGGGTTGTGAGTGTAATTATTCGTTGTAATCCCGGCCCCAGACTTTTAAATTATCATTGACAGTAAAATCAAAGACAGCTTCGATAATAAGGTCATCTTAAAATTAAAGACTACACTTGCAGGTCCATTTCCACTGCTTTGCATTTAATTCAAGCTCACAGTAACTACTTAGACCAACTCAACCAAGTCCCAGGGCCCGATCTCCCGAAGCATCTCAATCTAAGCTGAGATAAATCTCAAATACTGGTCATGTGTCTTTGAGATAATTTCCTTGGGAGTAAAGACTCTGAAAGTTGGTACCACAAAACAGGTACATTAGTCTGAGTTTATTACAGTAAAATATTTTAAGCACAAAACTTAAGAATGGTCTCAAAATTATACCCTTGACTTGAGCAAAATCTCAATTTGAGTTGAGATTTCTACTTGAGATGTTTTGGGAGATCGGGGCCAGGGGTGGCCTTATTATTGAGGTTTTACGCACATATATAAATGTACTCACCTGAAATATTGTCCTTTTACCAGATTTGGTATAGATACCAAAGTTGTGGGCGGAGTTTAGAGTTATGTCACTCATTCTGAGAGAGTCTTAAAGCTTCATATAGGTGCTCACATCTGGAAAAAAAAGAAAATTTAATGAGCCAATTTATACAGCACAATTCCCTCCCAGTCGGAGGTCATTGGCCAATCTGACAGTGTAAAAACAAATGAACACGCTCACGTTTAGGACTGTCTCTGTTGAACACAAACGAACGAACGAACGCGATCGAACGATCGAACGAACGCGATCGAACGAACGAACAATAAGGCAGCTGGTGATGATGATGACGATGATGATTTTGGTGTTTTTATTACATCATCAACAGCATACATGTACTATAAATATGGGTCTGAATGCCGATATTTAGCTACTCTATACTGTAAAAACAAGACAAACTGCTGCTTGAATTCGACGTTTATTTAGCTACTGGGGCCATTGGTGTTGTTTTATTTGTGAGCAGTGAATAGATCACATTACTCTCGTGAACAGAGTGAAGACAGTATCAGAATATTAGAGTATAGAGGGTTCATAGCTGTAAAACAACAAGTTCAAATGACAACCAAAACTATTTTGACGATATGGGCGATGAAAAGTTCATAAAGTTTTACAAGTTGATCTGTTTTTTCTATTTACGTGTACAGTATGCATATAAAGTGGTGAGGTTTACTTGTTCACATATATATATATAAACCCTCAAAGAGGAAATTTAATGAGAAAGGGAATTATATAGATGCAGCGATAACTTGAGCAAACATTGTGACAGTGGCCATGGCATAGGTGGTATCAGTTAGGTTTTTTGAAAATATTGAGCATTGTACATAAACAAAGAATACACTTATACAACGCATTTTTCGAAATATTTTTTTTGTATTTGATATGCTAAAACAATAGTACATGATTTATGGATTAGAATGATTTTACCCCGACCAATGAAACGTTCAGATCGATGAGTTGCATACTTTAAGAAAGGAGCAGGACTGCATGCTATCTTCGCTGAGGCCCGATGCGTATCGGACCATTAAGCGCTGCCACCATTAAAGTAACTTGAGGGGAAAACCGGGAAGTAAACCTGACGTGGGAGTCTAACCCACGTCGCCCGGTATTACTACACAGTAGCTCAACCAACTGAGCCATCACACAACTAGTCTTCAAAGTCGCTACTTGTACACCACATGTTATCATTTTCAAACAGAGGTATTCACTTACCACTGGCTAAAAATAATCCGCAAAAATATGTTTTCTACTTACATTTTATATATAATTAAATCCATAAAAGATGACAACTATCGTGCCACTAAGCTAGTTGACACATACCAATGCATCTAATGACAGTATTCCAATAGTGTTTAACAAGTATTTAAAATGACACGGTGAAGAAAACGCTACTGTTCAAAATACAAATCTCGACACGAAAGACTTCACTTTGATAAAACTTCTTGATCAATATAAATAACTTTACAAAGATTATGTAGTCTACCGATGTAAAGATAGATCTACATTTTAGTGTCATTGGAATATGGAAATGTTTACAACTGCATTGATAAAAAGGCACGCGTATACACGGTCGAAAAATTCGAATTTCGAATCATTGTAATATTTGCCCAAATTTTCGTTGCTAGGCAAATTCGATTGCATAACTTTTGAAGATTGAAAAATGACAAATATATCAACAGTTGACATCCTTATTTAGACGGACCATTACGTGAATGGGGTTGGCAACGCATACACATGTATAAGGTAGAGACACCAGTCGTAGGGTTTAAAATGTGTGTTCACAAAGTTTTGAGATTTTATAATTCTCTTACGTGAGAAAATAAACTATCGATGTAAAATTAGGATTATATAGTGTACATCATAGGGGAGATCACCTAATCATATGCAAAGTGCCCAGCAGCAAACTATTGGATGAATGAACAATAAAAACCATACATTCACCAATAACTAGCTGGTGGGAACATTTGCATATGAATAATTCTTTATACAAATATGATTTCTCCTATACCAAGCTTATATAATACCATTATCAGGGTCATTAAACAACTAAAATTGACGTTGAAAAATAAAGAAAATCAGTAAAAACAGACATGGAAATTGTGTTTTGTATTTGGAGGAGTTTCTAAGTGAGTGCGCAACTGTCAACAAATTGGAAACTATTTTTTCTGAAAATTAAAACATATTTTTTGAGATATTCGAAAATAAAACCGTGTGTAATAATGTAAAAAATAACCGAAAAGTAAATGCATTTCATTGTTTGGAATTGAGTTCAAATGTGTTTGAAGAACACTGCGATGTTAAAACGAAATTATTTGAAATCTTTAATCAGTCATTGGGCGGTAATGGCTTTATTACTATTATGATAGGTTAAGTGTACAATTTAGTGATGTAGATACATGATGTATCTGTGTCAAAGAATATGTAGGTTAATTTAAACCATATTTCTTAATGAGCTACAAAAATATAGTTTTACAAATTAGTTCATGAACATAATTTGTAAATTGTTGAATTTTGAGTTCAGTCGAAGTTTTCTACTGTTTACATTTTTCGTCTTTAACGATGGAATATGACTAGCATGATGCGTTTGTTGTATATGTATGTAATTAGTTAGACCTTTCGATCAAGGATAACCCATTATTTGCAATGGGGTCCACTGATTTGATGAAGGGACAGAAGAGACATGTTCCTTGGTTCTTTAACATTTCCGGTGTATAGCACAAAAACGCTAGACTACACGATAGACTACCTCTGGGTTACCAACCAGTTCATCTCTATTTTGGTGGGAAACACTGAAAAGTGTTTCTGAAATTCCCAGTGCTCCGGTCGAGATTCGAACCATGGACCAGATAGGTAGTCGAGAGCCTTAACTACTCGGTCACCATGCCAATCATTACAAGGAAGTATTTCCAACTGTCTCCAAATCACAGGGGAATACGGATATCTGACTGTATACTTAAAACCTTAATAAATTTAAGGTATCACCTGTCTTTATAACAGTAGTACTGTTAGTTATGAAATCTAATTGACCAGTTGTAGTAAATGCATGTATGCGCAGTGCAACCTCTCTAGAACGGCTCCCCATAGATCACCAGCCACTATAAAGCAGCATTTTCATTTTCTTCCAGAAGTAACAATTTACTACAACTTTTACCTCTCCAGACCAATAATCTATACAAAGATTTTCAAACGAATATAGATAGAAGAGTTTACGATAATGTTAATAAATACTGATTGTGACTCTGAATTAAATGCTACTGTAAAATCATTATTTTTCGATGGAGTTGAATTTTCGTTGATTTCGTTGTTTAACTCGACTACGAAATCTAATCCCTTCGATTGATCGACCTCTCAAATTCAGATATGGGTTTATCCTTTCATGTTCTGTAACCCAAGAATTTACGACCCCACGAAAATGCATATTTATCAAAATCCACGAAATTTTAATACCCACGAAAATATGGGATTTTACAATTGTGACGTTACGCACGAAACTGTCTTTTCGATAAATCGAACGTAATGCCTGGAATTAGTGTGCCTAGTTCATATAAATAACGTACTACTATCAAGTCCTGTATATCGACGGAAACAGCATACATTGAGTTTCATTCTTATGTACATATTTAAAAAATATCGTTTTTATAAGAAATATATAATACGTTTTAAAAAGAAAGTGACGTCAAAAAACGGTGTCACGCGATGCATCAAAAACAAGACTTTGGTGTGCATAAATATGCTGTGTCGATATTTTTTTATCAAAAGTCGCCAAAACTTCGTCAATTTGTATAACGATGACCTAACGACGAGACATCATGTCCGCGAACATCATATGTAAATGATAAGCGTTTGGCCGTGATTTTAGGAAACTATCATCAGGTGTCGCAAATAAGACCAATGCAAGAATATGAATAGAAAAAAAACACATTTTAGCTATCACTAATAAATGCAATGACACTATTATTTTAAAGCATTTTTTACTAATATATATCCTTACAATAATGTCTTAGTTATTTTAGTTACGACGCAGCCGGTGTTCATAGACCATGGCATCTGTTAATCACGGTAACAGCTCAAGTATTTTACGAATATCCAGTATAATTATACATGTATGTAGATCAAATTTACATAAAATGTCCCAAAATAGAAGTTACAAAATGTACTTTTAAAACGATTTTGAGTAAATATAGTTGAAATGTCACCAAGAGGTATGAGTTAGTAGATTTGCTTGCTTACATAAAATGATTATTATTATGATGTTGTTTTCACAGTTCATTGCAAGATCGTGATTTCATATAAAACATACGTATATGTATATGTTTATAATCGGTATTAATATTACAGTTTTGTATTTTAATTTAAGCGGTATTTGGATGGTGATCACTCGGGGATGGTTGATATTTATTAACTATTTATTTTATGAATGCATGCATTTACATCCTCTCAACTCAGACTATTCTATGAATGCATCAAGCATCTACATTCTCTCAACTCAGAATATTTTATGAATACGTGTATCTACATTCTCTCATCTCAGATTATGTTATGAATGCGTGCATCTACATTCTCTCAATTCAGATTATGTTATGAATGCGTGCATCAACATTCTCTCAACTCAGACTATTTTATGAATGCATCAAGCATCTACATTCTCTCAACTCAGATTATGTTATGAATGTGTGCATCTAGATTCTCTCAACTCAGATTATGTTATGAATGCGTGCATCTACATTCTCTCAACTCAGATTATGTTATGAATGCATGCATCTACATTCTCTCAACTCAGATTATGTTATGAATGCGTGCATCAACATTCTCTCAATTCAGACTATTTTATGAATGCATCAAGCATCTACATTCTCTCAACTCAGATTATGTTATGAATGTGTGCATCTAGATTCTCTCAACTCAGATTATGTTATGAATGCGTGCATCTACATTCTCTCAACTCAGACTATTTTATGAATGCATCAAGCATCTACATTCTCTCAACTCAGATTATGTTATGAATGCGTGCATCTACATTCTCTCAACTCAGATTATGGTATGAATGCATGCATCTACATTCTCTCAACTCAGATTATGTTATGAATGTCAATTAAACTTATATTCAAATATTTCTATACTCGTTTAAGAATGTTGATCTCCAAAGATAACTCACGCATAAGGGGTCCCGTATTACGCACCAGTCAATAGTATGCCCGCCCGGGGGAGCGGTGGGGATACAAGGGGAATTAGACAGACGCATATCCGCAACAGGTGGGAATTTGATAACCTTATTGACTCCGAGTCCAGGGAAATAGACTTTGGTCCGGGAATTTCGACACAGCGAAAGACGACAGCAATACTTTTATACGTGTTTTTATTAAATTACCCGGATGAAAAACTGTGCCCCATGGTGTGGATTTAGACAATAAGCATTTCTCCAGAGTGGGGATTTAGACATCAACAAATCGAAAATGTCTTATTCCCACTAGGTCGCCGGCCGCCCCCCAGGGAGGGCAAAATGTTCACAGGTGCATTATATTTACGTGTTGTTTACTTCCACATCAAATAACACTACAAATGGCATCGAAAAATTAACCTAAATGAAGTGTCAGGTCAGGTCAACAACTAAAACTTCCCCACCAGGCTTCCATACAAACAAAGCTCATATGGTCCCCGACCTTTATGCATGAATGTACATATATTACAAGCTTCTTGCGCCGATATATCCACGTGAAATGCGTGAATTGCAGGGGATTTAGATTATAGTTTGTGCTATACCTTATACATATTCGTAATAATCTTCAATTATGAAAACAAAGGCCGAAGATGAGTTGTAGGCAAAAAATCAACTGTTAAATAATGATAATGGAAGGTTCAAGGACCACGTCAATTTGTCCGCACAATATAAACTTCAAAGAAAAACCGTTGAAGTCAACGAATGTATAAATGATTTGGTGTACCTATATATACTAACATTTATTATCAAAGGATACGAGATTACGTATAAATAACGAATAATTATGTATGTGCATATATTTGCTAAAATATATTATGAATCATTGAATGTAGTCATGAAAATACTTAGATACATGAGGAAAGCCTAGTTAACTCGCAATCTTCACTAGGGTAAGGTGGTATGATACTATAAATGCAATTGTGAATGGTAAGATACCGCAGGTGATTGTCAAAAAAAAGGTGTATCAGTATTTTGTATAAAAAAGACTTAAGACACAAAAAACCTCATTTTTACTGGCACCGATGGGACAAGACTCAAAATCCAAATTTGTCTATATAGGCGTATTATCTAATATAATAGTATATTATTATTTCATTCTCTATTTCCTCTATACCAACAGATACAGCACTGGCCTGAAAATCTGGTGGTAGTAGGTTCGTGACTCTGTGGTGCTTAGACTGCATGTAATGCATCCAAGTTCGGTCAGCATTCTACCCCTGATGATGAAAAAGCTATAGTTACATGTGTAATTGATGGCTCAGTACTGGCCATTAACCCAGCAGCGTGATTTGAACAAATGAAGACCGTACGTAATTGAAACCCGCACAAAAACATTCCTCGAATTAGTGCTTCTATATGATCAAATTAAGTTGCCTGTGGAAAGTGAAGACTATCTTCAGAACAGAAAGACAGAAGAATGGTAGAGTGGAAGTTGGAAGAAATGAGCCGTAAAAAGGGGAAAAGACCAAATAAACTAGAATGCAACTATAGCCACTGCCATATCTAGCTGTGGGATTACGTAAACAGGATCGCATTAGCCGTAATAGGCAACATCACTGAAAACAAAAAAGTTATAAAGTTAACGCTACAAAAGTTATGGCATATCACGGAGCACTGGAAACAAAGCCATCTCGCCAGCCATTTGTGTAATTTATAAACTTTGATATTTACAACAGATGTTGACACCATAACGGTTTTTCAGGAGACCCTGGCCAGTTCAGGGACCGATTTAAAATATTATAATTTTATAGGGATATTTACAGATGCGTCCATCTACATTAATTACAAGCCTCTTCATATTGGACAATTGCTCTGAGATGAAATCATGAAATAATAGAATTATAGTGAATATTTCAATTGTTGATATATCGTGGCGTCAAATATTCATTTGTTTGTGTAATTATGGCATTATTTTGTTGGTTTTACGGCAAGGTGTTCTCAACAGTATATGTTGCAATGTGACGTCATCTAGACTAGTAAAACCGTCACTGACTGCTAACAAGGTGACTAGACATAAAGTCTTAAGGCATACACTAACCGTGAACAAAATGTCTATACATATGTCAATAAGTCAACACTCATATAATAACTGCAGGGGTATACATGTCATATCATATATACATAACATACATACAACCCTTTATCAGACCCCCCCCCCCCCCCCCCAATAAACCCCAAATATACAGATGATACATTAGCGTCACTGAAAGTATTGTTTACTGTTATAATAATCAAAACCTTAGTTTGGCTATTAATTATAAACAATTAGATCTGATTGACCAATGCCACAGTGTATAAACACGTTATAAATGTATATTTTTTCAATAAATCATACAGTGATCGGAAGTTACAAGTGATTTTGCTCGCAATAAGTCATACAAGTTGAACTGTATAATCTCCCAGTAAGTCATACAGTGATTTTGGTTAATACGTTGTGAATATGTGGTAATGATGTAGGTAGAATAGGGAAGTACTCGCCATCGTTAAGAATTGTGACCTAATTGACTACCCCATTTAAAAGGGCCAAAACGTCCAAAATATCCCTCCACTTTTCCAGTAAGCTCATTCAGTGCGGTATGTGCAGTGGTGAGACAAATGTTGGCCTTTTTTGATAATGAGTAGTTTAAAATATCAGACTCAATGTGCAAAAATAATGTCTACTTTTATATGATAACGGCCAAAATATCTGTTTTTACAGCTTTTTACGTTTTTTCCCACCCTTTTAAAGGTATCTACTTGACATTCATACTTGACATTGATAATTGATAACTGGCATCGGCTTTACTAAACGTTCATACTTAACGGTATCTCATACTTTCGACTACACTAAAATCCATCCAAAACGTACACTTTTGGGACCGGTTCTTCGGACCGGTTTGGAGGGGGTATGACCATAGTTTCGTGTTACGAATCAAATGAGTGACTGTTTCACTTGGTTTTACTATGATTTTCAACAATGTTTGAGTCCTATACGTTGGCCACTTAATCTAAACAATTCTCAGTGAATTATTTTGCAAGCAATTAACTTAATGACGTTTGAGACCTTTCAACGAAGTTGTAGGAATGTATCGAACGTCCTTAATGCGTCTCTCCGTGTAGATGATACGACCTTAACCAATAGTACGGTAGAACATATAACTGGCTACCCCCTCCATAGATTCCATATACTTCAGGTATCATTCTCTGACAAGCCTGCCCCCGATTTACCGAAGCATCTCAAGTAGAAATCTCAACTCAAATTGAGATTTCGCTAAAATCAGAGTCGGAATTAGAGATAAATCTGAGTTCTAGCTCTTGCAATTTTACTGTAATATGGAAATTAACACGAAGACACATGCCAATATTTGAGATAAGAATTTGGTCGGATTGAGATGCTTAGGGAGATTGGGACCTCGTGCTAAATATACCAGAATTAAAAACGTTATTTTACGTATATTCAAATAAACGAAACTGAAATTATTATACACAAAAAGGTGGGTGTTTAAAGTGTTCTACAAAGAACAACCCGTATTCGAAAAAAGAGTTAATATTTATTTTAGATTCACATTCTTTATTTGTATGAGACAGAATGCGTACAGCATGGTGTATTTTTGCGTCCGACTGAGACAGTCGTAGTGTGTGGCCAATCGGTTTTACCTCTGCCTAATTGTCCACTGACCTCCGGCTTGGAGGGACTAATGTTTTATAAAATATCTAAAACATGTATGCTCCTCGATAGCAGTAAGAGTTCATCCAGGCTGGTACCCTTTGAAGTAATGACCCCCCTCAGTAGGGAAATAAGATATACATATTTCCTCCGCATTGCAATAGAGGACAATTATTACCTCCTTCTTGTATAATTAGTCTCCATTGATACCTAGGTATTAAACCAGATCTTCAAAATATAACAATACATTGTAATTTCATCTGTAGACATTCACGTTAAACGGTTTGGTTCCGCTAATTTATATGTAAATGACTCATCTAATGGAATAGTATAGAAGGTTTCAATGGTAAAAGCATAACGAGTATGTTTGCTTGTAACTGTGACCAAGCATTTTGGCCGAAACAAAATTTCCAATTTAGTCATGCAGTTTCTGACTATGTCTTGATTACCTGCCCCTTATAAGCCTACTACTTGATTAGATCGTACTCTTATAATCTCGAGATCATTGAAAATCAGACTAAGTCTGACGTAAACAGGCATCAGTTCGAGTGGTTCATTTTGCTAAATCCAACATATGAAATAGGAGACAATTTACTCTTTCAGTGAAAAAACATAGATTGGTACAAATTGAACAAACTCAAGTCTATTAGAAATACATATAAACAACGTCATAAGTTATGACGTCATAAAGTGAGAAAAAACAAAGAATTGTGGATGTAGAACAAACCAATTCATAGTTTTAAGAGTACCTTGACCCTTTTTATTCTATGTGCTTAGGGACACGTCCCCTTTTCCTTTACGTGTACTATATATAAAACAACCGAAACCTTTGCTATCAACAGTTCATAACTTCATATTATACCACATCGTTAATTAGTGCAAGACCACTATGATTTTCATTTAATCAAGCTATCGAAATGGCGGTTGATAAAAACACCATGGTGAACAATTTACTACGAAGGACGTGTGTTGGTCATTGTGACATTGATTGGTATCGGGGTTTAGGAGTAGGCGACAGGCTGCTTTATCTCCGGCCAGATGGTCACGGGGAAGAACACGAGATTACTTATAGTCACCAACCACGCAAACGAACTGAGCTAACCGGGTATTCGATTTCGTGAATCAAAAATGCCCAACCAATATCACAGTGTATAAACGAGTCAATTTCCGGTTATCGCAATAAGTCATACACGTTGAATTAATAGTATCCCAATAAGTCAAATAGTGACCGGAAATCATAGATGCTTTCGCTCGCAATAAGTCATACAAGTTGAATTGCATATTATCCCGATAAGGCATACAGTGATTAGGTTTATACGTGGTGAATATAACCTCACTAAAGAAACAATATCTCCACTACAACCGAAATTTGCATTTACCAAAGGTTGTTACCAGGGTTATAATTGTCCCATAAATTCGAGTGATTAAGTGAATCATGTTGGTGATGATTTGTACACAACAAACACTGTATCACCATATCCGGGATTAGACATGGGTCGGTATTGTTGTTATTTGATGGTATTGAAAAACTGTTCTAAAAAACCATAAAACGTGTGTAAGCTAAACACAAGACAATAAAAAGTTGATTTTTTTGCATCGGTTTATTTACTTTTAGTAAATCATTGTTAAAATAATCACCAAGAAAACCTGGGTTAATCTTCAATTTGCACGAAATTTAAGCGGCACAAATTTTGAAAATATTGAAGTTTTCGACTAAGATTTTGTGTGAATACCAGTCCTGATATCCAATAGAAGGATATACTAGTAACACTTTGTTTTGTGTGTTTTTTTCTATACATGTATAGATACATTGTTTTTTGGTTTTTTTTCATAAAAGTATAGATACATTGTATATAGTCCAGTTAGGATATTGTGATAGTGACGTTGCAGTTTATGTGTACGCAAAGAAAATCACAACCATTATCTAAACAGGTAGAGCGAAGTTTAGTATGTTAGTTAAGCATTGAAAGTATAGTTGTTTGTACAGTACAAACCTTTATAATTGGTTTTACACCGTTAAAGTGGACTCGACCGCTGCGTCACTGGATTTTTATCCTGACTGGACTATAAATGGATTAATCAGGTCAGTCACTAGTTTACATAACAGTGTGTTATTAACATTGCAATATCTCTTATTAATGTATTATTTAAATAGACATTATGTGTACATGTATTTACCTTAGTGAATAAGGTAATGGTTTTCACCTTTTTCTCCAATTGAAACGTTTAAAACAATAAAAGTACAATGTTATAGTTCGATTTCGAGCATTGAGCCGTGACTGCACTTTTAAGGTTTTAACCACTAATCGATATAGGTTGGTATAGGTTTGACCAGTACGATAAGTAATACAATTAAAGCCAAATATTTCATGTGTCTGGTTGGTCATGACGGTTAAGCACTTGATACATTGTAAAATAACTTTTGTCCGACCAGGGCGAGTTCGAATCCCACCAAAATAGTTTTTCATTTTTATTATATTTTTTTAATGCACACAACTTGTAAAATCCGTGTAATACTAGTATATGTGACACACCATATTTGTTACATGTATACATATTGTAGTCTAGAACGTTATAAGCTCGAAATACACCAACGATCGAAATGAGTGAAAATGATAAATATATTGAATCGACACCTTTTAATGGATAAATTAAAAATATAAACAAAATCTTTTAACTTACAATCTCTTCAAATAACATAAAACAACGAATTAAAGAAATGAGCGAATCAGGGATTCGAACCAACGACTTCTGGGTTAGAAATTCTGATCGTTGCCGACTGCACTAAACTGTAATCTGATTATAAGCAGATATCTGTAAGAATCATAGCATTAAAAAATGCGCTCCGAGCGTAATAAATGATAGTCTACCCGCCAAAATGGACTAGTCGGATAGGTCATGGCTCAGAGTTCAAAATTGAACTATATGATATTGCAATGTTTGTATACAAGTGACAGACCTGATTAAACGGATTATGCATATCACATTTTGGTACGTAAGCCATTAGCATTATATTATAACCGTAATCAGTATATCTTCATACAATGTGTATCGCATGTCTATATTGGGCACGATTTGAAAACAACTCCGCCAAATAAGGCTAGCCTTTACAAATGCTAGTTTGCGAGGATTTGGAGGTTTTGTTAGTATATCATGGAACATTATGTATGGTTCAACATACACGTATTTGTACATCAAAACACGGACAGATGGACGTACAATTCGTACTTAAAATGAAAGGCGTTTGTATTATTGTTCTTTTGTTGTTGCTGCTGATGTTGTTGCTAATATTGCTGTCGTTTTTATTGTGTTGTTATTGTTGCTGTTGCTGTTGCTGTTGCTTTTGTTGTTGTTGTTGTTGTTGTTGTTGTTGTTGTTGTTGTTGTTGTTGCTGCTGCTGCTGCTGCTGCTGCTGCTGCTGCTGCTGCTGATGATGATGATGATGATGATGATGATGATGATGATGATGTTGTTTGTGTTGCTGTCGTTTTTACTGTGTTGCTGTTGTTGTTGTTGTTGCTTATGTTGTTATTGTTGTTTTTTGTTGCTGTTGTTGCTGTCGTTTTTACTGTGTTGCTGTTGTTGTTGTTGTTGCTTATGTTGTTATTGTTGTTTTTTGTTGCTGTTGTTGCTGCTGAAGCTGTTGTTGTTGTTGGTTTTGTTGTTGTTGTTGTTGTTGTTGTTGTTACTGAAGTTGCTGCTGTTGCTGTTTATATTATCGCTATAGTGTTGTTGTTGCTACGTTTGTTGTTGTAGCTGGTGTAGGCATGGTGATCACAGTGAGCTTTAAATGATTATAATATAACAAAAGTTTTAACGAGCCTGCTGACAAGAAACTAAAACGATATCACATGATTATCATAATTAACATACAAATTAACAGCATGTTTTTATCAAAATCTAATTAAGATAGAACAGTTATATATGGAGATTACTAAATGCATGAAAGCTTACACTTGATATGCGTACAGCGTTCAATTATAGAAAACGGTTAATTTAAAATGAAAGAGGCGTTTGATTTGGGATGAGAAAAATTCCCTCCGCATACCCTTCCTCTGGTCCCCGATCCAACACAGACCCTTACTTGATTCGCTGATGCAAATACCAAAACATTAACCATTGTAAGGTGCATCTAGACATGGTGTATACATTTTGACCCGTACAATAGAAGAAACTTGGGTCTTCAAAATGAGACATTGGTCATTAAAAAAGGATGACAAACAAAACTTTTGATGCAAAATAACAGAGTCTGCTGCATAGTGTTTGGCATTTTCTCCCAGCTTTCAATAGGGTGTCTAATCTGTGTGTTTAGATCTTTGACGTGCAGTACACTTCTACCACACATTGTCTAAAGATGTACTGTACAACTCCGTTCTTTACAAAAAATTTTTGGGGGAAATAACGTGTGTTTCATAAGTCATGTTAGGTTTGATGTACACCTTCTGAAATGTACAACATTGACTTATAGACTTATACATCAAAATGCACTGTCTAGATGCACATGTAGTCGAAACAACCATCAAACGCCAGCGATTCCCCTCAGAAGAGAGCTAATACATGTATTCGAGTCAGGGATTTGAAGGATCATATATAAGAAAATACGAAAGTACGAGATCAATGAATCTTAATTGTGTTTATTAACCGATGGCCAAAAGCACCTACAACAGCTCAATCGGGACACCTTGGACAATCTCTACGAATCATTTTATCCCGTAAAAATGCCGTACGGACCGTTCCGAATGACAACAGCTATCCAGCCATTCAACACGTGCGAATTACCGAATTAATTTACTGCCAGAGATTGTGTGACAAGAACAGTATGTTCAATTCTATTTAAAAGCATTTCTCTATGAAATACCAGATAAAATGACCAGCAATTTACATATGAATAAAAGTATTAAACTACTTTCAATTAAAAAAACAAAAAAACAGGACCATCATTGGGACTCTTGATAATTGATCTTGATGATGTGATCTTAAGTTTGATGTCGAATAAAGAGCAAAATTAGGAATAGAATTGAAAGTCGGGTCTTAATTTTAGGTGATCGTATTACTTAGGTGGTCTTTATGTGAGGTCTAAAGGTACTTACTTGTTATAATAGTCAAATAAATGAAATCCTCCATACGGTGAATATTATTGAATCATTCACACATGCATAATTGCACTAGTAGTTGTTTATATTAATTGTATCCTTTTATAAATACGTGAACACTATAAATATCCAAACACATAAAACTCATTGAATAGAAATACCTTAACAATAAAACGTTAAAGTGAATCGAAAACTTAATAAATCCAGCGTTTATACATGTACGACATCCATGTACAGTGAGCATCCGTTGGTGTTTACCTAATGACACGCCAATATTCCCGTAATGATCAATTAAAGATTGAAAAATGTCCCCCAGCTAATCAGTGAATACTGACTAAGACTTAAGTGTATAATTTGTGTTATCGCGACCACGGGCGTGATCTAAAATTATTTACTGGTTACAGGCTTATATGCATGAGTATATTGTATACATTATTTTTTTAAGTTTCGAGTTTGGGGCTAGAGATTTTGTAAGTCACGCTGATACTACCCAGTCACATTGTCTTGACACTGGGTCACTTCGACCTGAACTTTTGTTACTTTTTCAACACTATTTTAAAGTCGGAAAATTTGGCTTATGATACATGTTCTTTAACATGAGCGCAATAAATTCATGTTCATTAATGCCAGGCAAGTAAACACACGTTCAGTAACCATGCATAATTGAACAACAATATAATTGGCGGATAACTCATCGGCCATATCAAAACAGATCAATATGTGAATTCGAACCTTCGATCTGCCCTTGATAAAGACGGATGAAATGAACCACTTGGACTAAGCCAGTTCAGGTTTAACTAGTTCGTTTTTCCAAGTCTGGTATCGAACTCACAACCTAGTTCCCCGAGTCAGTCGCTCTTTAAGCATTACTTGGGTAGGTTGGTATAAATGATTGTGTTGCGTTCGACTGAGACAGACCACAGGAACTTGCATATTTATTTTAAAAAAAATGAAAAAAAAATATTCTTTTGGAAAAAAAAAATCACTACTGTAGAGCCTGTATTAAAATATATTTACAGCAATTTTTTTTCTTTTTCAATTTTTTTTAAAAACGTATGCACGTTCCTGTGGACAGACGTAGTACGTGGCCATTCCGTTGTATCGGCCTATTTACTTTGCCAATGACCTACGGCTTCGAGGGAGCATAAATAAATAAATTATGACAAATTATTTCACGACAATATTAATTACGTGTTTTGTATCAGTACTAGTATGGGATTGAGCTACACGACCACAGGAGCTGGTATCAAATCCTCAATCAGACAACTTTATCCCTTGTGAGGTATAAACAATGTGGTAAAAATGTACTGCATAACCTTTACATCATTTACAAATCTGAAGACCGTATGTATTAAACAAACCGTCTGTTTTAAGCAACAACGATTCGCCTAGTGGTAGAGTGTCTTATTCGAGTGCTAGAGGTCACGGGTTCGATCCCAGACTGCGACATACCAAAGCGGTTTTATTGCATCTGATATGTTCCCCCATTGCTTTCCTCTCAACATAGATGAGTCCATATGTTAGGAATAGCTGGTTCATACGCTGTCCGGTTAATGTGAATGGGTAGGCTCAAAATGCGGTTCCAAAGAATATACATGTATGTAGTTTGTTATGGTTTAAAATCCAGGATATTAAGAAGAATAATGGACAACTCGTATTTGTTACAACAGCTGCTATTGACTGGCTGACAAGTTATACTGTATAAGTGGTTAAGTTCGTGACATGCCGGAAATGTTCGTGTTTTTTTGCGAATGAAAAATTTTTTTTTCGCTAGGCCTACTTTACTACTAAAATATATTTTAATAGCACAGTAGGCCTAGTGAAAAAAATTATAAATGCAAGTTCCTGTGGTACATGACACTTTGTCCTCTATTGGGCAAATAACTCTCTTATTAAAACAGTACTGATGATATAGTTATTCCTGTATTAATAAGCAATTTCATCTCTCTAACCTCTCCAGAACAGCAACCTCTCCACTACAGCCAATATGTTGGAGTCTGAAAGAGGATTTCAAAGGAGAGGTTGTAGAGATGTATTTACTACGTTTGTATTAAATACATGATTCACGGTCTGAATACATTCTTAATAGCTCCTGTGACACTAAAAACACTGATCAGTTTTTTTCGAAAAAGATCGATAACATGCAGCATTTTAATTTTAAAATAATATAAACGATCAATGATTAAAAATAATTCTATGGAAGACCTGTCGTGCCAATAACACTTCATTGATTTACTTCATTGTGAAGTATACAGGCGTACGTAGTGTTTCTAAAAATAGTTCATTAAATTGAAATAGTGAATTGGTGAACAGAGTTCGTGAAGTTGTTCTCGTGAATCTATAAAATCAAAATCGCGAATTCGTAAATTCATAAATTATAATTCGTTATTTTGGTTGCGTTGAAGTGTCACCACTAGTCTTCCGTTGAAATCAGATCGATCAAGGAAAGTGTTAAAATCGGTGATCAGAACAAGGTGCCTTGGGGAGAATGAATCTTGTTTGATGTGACAGCGGGCTGACAAGTCGTTGTGTACGCGAAAATAGTCTATCAGCAACATAAATAATAAGCAGATAGCATAGTCTCGAACTCACCCAGAGAGTCAATGCTAGTTTCAATTTTACTCAAAGAAATGCATTATTTCTAACTGAAATCACTTACCTGAATCAATACAAAAATCACTTTAAAACCACCTCCTCAATTGTCCTAACTTATGTTTAACGTTTCATATCAATCTAAAATATATTTCCGTATTCTCCACATAAGTTAACAGAATAGATACTTCAAACTGATAATTTATACTCCCCAAAATAAAAATCCCCTTTGGTCGTCTGCTTTAATACAACCCGGAAGAAACCTAATTATATTTAATGTATGTATTTACAAGGTGAATTTTCGACACGCGATCTACCCGCAACTTGTTTTTAAATACATGTATGTGGTTTTGAGGAGTTGTTTTGCTGTCTTCTGTATGGAACGACGTGTTTGGTACGCGAAGAGTTGTTAATGCATTGGTAAACAACAATCGTACCTATTCGGCGGCATCCGCCAAAGTTCGGAATTGTATAATATAGGTATATATGTAGCAGTGACATTTTCAACCCCATGAATTCACGATTTCAACTGCTGCACTGCATGAATTCACGAAATACATTTTTCAATTTCATGAATTCACGGTCTCATATTCATGAATTCAGTTTCACAATTTCAATTTCACGAATTTGTCGAGATTAATTAAATTGTGAATTGATGAAGTAGAAATCGTGAATTCGTGGAGGTCAACACATGAAAGTTGAAATGTCATTACTGGTCTTACTAGGTTCCTGGTGTTCTTGTACTTACTGGAAACAGTTAGGGAGGGGAGTTAGAGAGGGGAAGCAGTTAGGGAGGTGAGTTAGAGAGGGGAAACAGTTAGGGCGGGGAAGTAATCATAACTTAGTAAAGCACAACTCGTTTATGTGGTGTCCAGGGCTGGTATTCATAAAGCATCTTAGTAGAAAACTTAGATTTTTCTTAAAAACACGAACATTTCTTAAGCATGTCAACCTAACATGACGATCAAGATTATTGATTATTTGCATAGAATTAAATCCTTATGTAAAGAGCTACTATATTCACTAAGAAAACATGGGTTAATCTTCAATTTGTGCACAATATATGCAAAACTAATCTTTAACTTAAGTCAAAATATTTAAGTTTTCAACTAAGATGCTTTGTGAATACCAGCCCTGCTGGTCATCACCAGGACGATGTGGTACTGTTAGGGTCAAGACTCGTAAAATTTAGTAGGCACCTTTAATCCTTTCATATAAACATAGATTTCCTTATTGTGTGAGGGGTCCGGGGACATGCTCCCCCGAATTTTTTGAAATTATATTATGTCGTATGTGTTCTCTGGGCTGTTTTCAGACTAAATATCAATAACACTCTAGGTGAGTTTGACACTCCTATACCCCATACCCCAATTGATTTTTATTGCATTTTTGGCATTTTTATTGTTTTCGACATTCTGTGAAAAAATTGTAGGCCGCGACCTATATGGCCTATAGGAAGTCACGCCCCTGAATTATATAATACTTTCATCCGCCAATCTTGATACATGCCCCGCTCAGATAGTAGTTAGGCATTCATCACCAACAGCATTCAATTCGGCTTTTCGCTGAATCTCCATACCCGTCAGTTCAAGTTTGAAGCTCGCGAAATAGCACTGCATTTGCCAAGTTTTATTTATTTCGTGCCAGAAAGATAAAAGTGTGATTTATGTGTCTGTGGGAGTCGTACTGGTGCGCACACAATTTTTACCAGGGCGCGCTGCTCTGTGAGTTACGTCAACGTTGGGTTTTTCAGACATCTTGTCTTCTTCCGTTGACCATTCACGTGCATTTTGTATTTATCATGTTGTATGATATAATGCTTACATTTCACGCTCCGACATATTAATCTTATCTTAGATGAGATGAACAAACCTGCAAAATATGTACATGCCTTCATGGATTGTGTCCCTTTACGTGTGGAAAGGTGACAATGTTCACAAACGGCTTAATTTGACCCAGTGTTTTCAATGATCCAAAAATGAATGCGTGTTGCTATAAATATGTCTAATATTCCTAATACAAATTTATGTAACTATAAGAAGTCTTTTAAAAAAAAAATATATATATATATATATAAAAATAAACAAAAATAAAAAAATATGATAGTATAATGCCGAAACGTTGAAAATACATGTGTAATTAATTTCAACGCGTGTTGTTGTTGATATTTATCTTTAAAAAAAATAAACATGCATATCACAATTTTCCTCGTAATCTGCAGACAAATCCAATACAAATGTGTCATGTTTGGCAAAATATTACATTTTTTATCAAGTTTCATGACGTGATCATAAAGCCGGTGTTTCGCTTGTTCCGTTCGATTGAGATAGTCGTTAAGTGCGTTGATGTCCGGGTTTTTTTCTTGTCAAATCAGCAAATGACCTCCGGTTTTGAATGAAGACAATTGTGTGATACAAAGAATCCTGACCGCACAGTCACAGCTCTTTTCTATTTAGACTCAGGATTGTGTCCACTGCATCCACTCAAATACACGTAAGACTATCACTTTAGTTTCATCGGAAGTTAGGTGAGAAACACTGTCTGAATTGTAGAAAAAAATCACATGGTCAAACCCCGTTCCTGTCCAAATAGTTGTCAACTAGTAGCATATCAAATGCGTATGTTTGGCCAGTTATGCACCAGCATCACTTATACGTATTACTTTATATACACAGTTAAATCAAACTACGTGTAAGTTCATGATACACTTAACGGCACTTCTATCGCTACATTTTGAATTTTCCTGATATCTCCAAAACAGTTCGAGGTAACTTCATCCGAACTGAGTTTAATGCATCTGCCTGTTACTGCACTAGTCAATTTAGAAATTGATGAATACGAAAACGTCACCTCGAAAGTAAGTATGTCATTTGAGTCGAAGTGATCATAATGTGGCCGAAAATGGTATGTTCGAGAAGTTTACAGGTAACTCATGTCGGTCTGTAGTTTGACGGGGATGATCTGTTTCCTTTCTTAAAGCTTGTTAATGAGACATTTGCTGATTTCCAGTGTGATGGTATTTTCCTCTGTCCGGATGGACGAATTTTGACAGGCCAGAATTTAGTTCAGAGGCAGCCATTTTTAGAAATTTAGTGTGAATTTTGTCAGGACCGGTAGCTTTATGAGGTTTTAGGCCACAAAACAATTTTACACCCTTTTATGTGATTTGATATGTGATTGCTTGTCGGAAAATTGCCATGTGACATTTTGAAAGAAGTGATGTGTCGTCCTCTCTAACAAATTACATTTTTGTTTGGCCGAGCTGTAGGCCTAACTTATACCACTCATCTTAAGAGCATTCTCGTTCACCAGAGTATTCTTCACCTGTGATATCATATTGGAACTTGACTAACCACTGATGTATGAGGACGCTTAAGGGGTGATCCACCGCAATTGCTGAATGGCTGAATATAGTTTTAGAAGGTCTTGGATTTTCCTGGTTTTCGTCCAGGCTGCGTAGACTGGGCAACATGTCTGACAGGCTCTCTGTGCTTCAATTTAATGGCGAAATACTTGCTCCGATTGGATGGTAAGAGAGAGTGTTTTGCTCTTTTTAATCCAAGTTATTTTACTATTTTTTAGACATTTGATGATATCAAGGAATTATGCGTGTACGACATGCCGCAGTGAGTATACTATTAGATTGTTTAAATAAGTGATCGATTGTAGCCGTGTTGAATCCCTTTGGTTGTAGGGCATGGATGGTACATAAAGATACAAATTCATGATGTTCGGGGTTTTGGGTTGGAATCGTCGATCAGATCGAATCATCAAATCACGCCGCCGCTTGGCTACACGGACAGAAGTACGAGATAAAGCTCCATATTATTATAAGGGAAGTAACTCTACTAAGGTATATTAATCAAATATTTGAGTTGCTTCCCTAGTGTCTATGTTTTGCGCAAAGACCTAAATACACAGATTGGACACTCAATTGAAACGGAGAGAAAATGCTTAAACGCTTTTGTTTGTCATCTTTTTCTAATGACCAATATCTCATTTTGAAGAGTTAAGTTTCTTCTACTGCATGATGTAACTTTAAGTTCTGTCTCTTATAGAACTCGGAAAATTATTGTTTGAATGAGTCAAATTGGACATTTTCTGAGAAAATTGTAATTTCCATTGAAATGAGAGTAGGTCTGGTTCTTTGCTCATGCCTGTGACTGATTTTGATAAATGGGGTATCATTTTAAAGCTGAATCGTTCAGTTCAGTTAGACGCCTAGCAAAACAATGCAAATTGTCAATTTATTTGCTACATGTATATGTACTATATGGCTAAATCTCAAAGCCATAGATCCGTCTTATATTAAATAAAAGCCTAATAAATTCATGTAGATTCTACAGTAATTTAAATTTATTGAGAACTCGATATTATCAGGAGCTGTTCGATGTTATCTTTGCCCTGATATTTATCGGTGACTGATACTAGATACAACTAGAGTATTCTTTGTATTATATTTATCTATGATTGAGGCATGATCCTAAGTTGGCCTCTAATTAGACTATTTACAGTAATAAGCCGAATCAAATTAGATCTATACTTTAAATCTAATAATTATATCCAATCATTTGAGTTACATTTTCTTAATTTTATGCGCTGCGTTTACGCTAAAGTCTGTATTTTACCGTACCAAAGCGAAAACGGGATATCCAGGGTTTTCCCCAAACTTTCAATAGCCAATCAAAAGCATCGTAACATTCACGGTTGTAGAAACAAGTCACATGCTCCTGTTAGCGAATAGAATTTGCGTTTAAACCCGCGTAAGTCAAAGCAATCGTCCTCCTGAAGGTGAGCGATCTGATTCAATCGCCGATTACAGCATTAATAGTCTATCATTCTTTCTGGAATTTATGTGTTTGCATTGTTGAATGAATTAACCATCATAAGGAAGTGCATTCATTGTGAAGGTATCGTTTCTTGTTTCTGGAATAACGTTTGAACTGCAGTCTTCTCGCCAGCTTTCTGAGGTACGCCATCAAAACATAACAGATGAGTTACTTCCCTTTTCATAAACTTTCATGCATGCATATTTTTATGTTATTATTTTTGCAGGCGTTTCTAATGTGTCGTTTGTATACTGTATGTAAATGATGTTGCGGAGCTGTTAGCTAATTAAGGTGACATGCTCCTGCAATATCAGAATCTGAGTTATTGAGACTTCATCAAAACTGTCCTCAACTAATCATAGCAATTAAAGCCAATGAATGTACCGCATGTCATACATAAGTAAAATACAGGGCTCACGCTGTCAATCGACATTATCGCCATTTGCGATAATTTTATCAAAGTGGCGATTATTATTTCAATTTGGCGATGAAAAATGGCGATAATTTTATCAAACTGCAAAAAAAATATCTCTATAACTTCTTATTTTATCTATCAGCTACGTATCGAGTGTCACAAATTTTCAAGTTCACACTTTAAACTGGACCCATAATTATAAATCTTCATTGTTAATTACTGTTAGCCCCAGGACATGTCACTAATCCTATTAGAGGTCTAATTACTGACAAATTGTTGTGATAACATCTTTTAATAATTGGTGTAATCAACTGTCAACAACGTTCGTGGAACAGGTCTAAAATACTGACGAACATGTCTAAAATACTGACGAATCCGGGATGTGGGATGCAGACAAGATTGATTGCAATTCAGGGTTAATTATAGCTAATAATAGGTGATTTGATTTATTATCTATCGACTAATGACTGCTTTGACTAAAAAATGAACATACTATTCAATAAAACTTATTTTTACGAGCTGCTTGAAAAACGTAAATTGACTAGTATTCGGACTAGTATTCAGACATGCAAAATTCGAATATTCGTAATTTGTAAAATATTGCTTATTTTTTAAAAAAACTTTAAATAAAATTATCCATTTTAAAAGGTTGAAATCCTGCATTCAAGCATTCATGAAGCTTCAGCTTGTTGCTTGAGCTACAAGTCTTGGTCAAAAGAAAGGTTTTATCATGACATATTAACAATCAATTCATATCCTTTTCTTATATTTATAAAAGCACTGCAGCTGCTTTATATCGATATCTTGCTGATATATTGGCCATCTTCTAGCTTTTAGAAGATAATGGTTATCAAGAAATTGAATTGATTCCACTCTATTGTTACCTATTTTTCAACCACACAGCCTTGTCATGTGTTTATATGTACTCATTTTTGCACCTCATTCAACATGTACTATGTGCTGAGAGTATCAAATAAACTGTAAACTGTCAAAGAAATGACAATTTGATTGACCAAGCTGTTTGACTGTCCCTTTTGTAATGACATCAATTACCTCAGCTGTCTGTGTCATGTAAATGGCACTGTACTTATCAAGAGCAGGTGCATAGCTTTCTATAGGCATATGCCTGCACAATTATTGATTTACCCCAGGTATGAAAAAAATGCACCCACCCTGGCACCCTAGTACAATGGAGCCTATTTGTATGAAGACATTTCTTAATTAAGCCACACATATTCATTTTGATCAGATATGGCCCGACTATGATTCATAAAAAGCCTTATGTACCATGCATTAAGTTCGAGTCACCATGCGTAGATTATAAGTTCGCGTCAATTTTGGCTATAATTTTTGTTGGGCAAAAACAAATGGCTATTATTTTAAAATGGCCAGTGTGAGCCCTGAAAATAACAAGTCATACTACAGGGCTTTTAGTTTACGATTGGCCCTCAAATAACTTAATGACGTACCAGTTAATTGAAACCATCCCCCAACCCCGGGGGAAGGGCGGGGGAACTGTCCCATGTTTTTACCTTTCCGATAGCCCTGCACTGCTGTGTGAGTGAGGGGCTTTTCTTTCACGCCAAAATAGTGGGGAAATATAGAAGTGATTTAACCGAGTTTTTGCAGTAGTATAGCCGGAAAATCTCTGATTGACCAACAGTAATTCATCCGCGATGTTTGCATACATCCAAAAATCGGCCCATCATCTGGTAGGATTTAACTGGTTTAAAATTGAACCCCTTTCAAATGCAGGGATAGGGGGCCCGTTGTTTCCATTCATTAATTGACTGGTGCATAATCAACATTATGTTTATCAATTCAAAACCAATAGGCAATAAAAGTTCTCCGAGTGTTGAGCATTATATGTTGCCAAGATGTATAAAATTCAACAGATTTACGTGTGTTAGAGCCGACAAAAAAGCTCAAGCCGTGACAGGGTAAATATTAAAACACAAAATTTAAGCAAAATAATGTGCGTTTGATACTGTTCTATGCCAGGTGGGATCTGTGGTACCTCTTCATTGGTTAGGGTTTTTGCCTCTTCGGCCTGCCGGTTCATACAATAGAAAGTGGCTAACTGCTATTAACCAACATAGTGCATGATGAATGAGCCATTTTCCTTTCATTCACAATACGAATGTCATGTGGCATCACATGAACCTGAATGGTGAACTGCGTATATTGCTTGATGTCAAATGAAGTTCCGTCATATTTTTTGCAATTTACCTGGCCACTACTCACGAGTCTATTTCTGTAACGCTTAAACAGACGATATCATAATCCAAGTTCAACAAAAAACTTCTAATATTTTATTTCATTTCGACCATTTGTCGTTTCAATTGTACATGACGTGACATGATTTGAAAAATAATAAAATCACATGCATGAGTCTATGACTTTGACAGAACAGCATTTGGCACGAGTAATTTAATGTGCACAAGCAGTTCATGGAATAATCCTAAAGCCATTCATAAAAACCATTACAAGATTATTATGTGATTGGATAAATGGTCAAAGTGATTAGTGAACGAAAAAGTATTAGAAATTGAATAGAAGTTCTGGTTGTTCTGTTTTATAAATTATAATATATATATATAGTATGTACAGTTCTTTATTAATGTTTTTTTATTTTCATCCATTTCAGCTGCCACATTTAGAATATACACTTGTTACTTTAGTCTACATTTAATTTCAAAGGTAAGATACGCTGTTTTTCCTTTCAATTTAAAAAAAAATTATAAATACCTTTAATTTTAAGACTTTGTTGAAATGCTAAAATTCATATTCTATAATATGTTGTAATTATGTTTTTTTTTCAATTTCCTATCATATGTTTGATGTTATGAAGTTTACTGTCGGTAAACTCATGAATGTCAGACTTGTTTAACCAACTGAGTTCAGCATTTTATGCATTGAATTGCTAATAAGATGGATAACAGTTTGATGTATCACTGTCTTATTTACATTTCATCATAGTTATATATCTGGCTGTGAGAATATCATTATGTGATAGATTATTTTCAGAATCATCAAAGATTGTACCTCCAGTCATCCACGGATGAACCTATCGAAATAATAATTATACTTTATAGGGTCATCCATTTACCTTATGACACACATTTGCACAGGTAATTTATGCACATGTGACTCGAGAATTGCGCATGTTTGCATAATCCAATGGATGTTTTGCATAGTTCAAGTTTCAACTGGTGTTGATCATTCACTTGCAAACATCCGCCAATCAATTTGGGGTGGCTAGAGCTTATATCTCAGGCCTCAACAAATATTTTTAAAAGCACTCGTCCTGCAATATAGACAAAGAAGAAAACCCCAAAATCTTACTTGTCCTGCTATATAAATAAAGAAGGAGAATATTGTGCAGGACGAGCGGACGAGTAGATTTATTGAGGCCTGTATCTCTTCTGTATCATAGGTCACTTATTGAGTGTCAACTTGACATTTGTAACTCAGGAAAGAGTTATTGTTTTCCAGTAAAATCATCCAAACTTAGTTCTAGTAGAACTACATTCAGTCTAAGAACTTGTGTGAAAATATTTTTGCAGCCTGGTAAAGCTCGACTCTATTTGCTATACTTTAGGAACATGCATCAATGAATATATAATGGGGCACTCTCCAACACAGATAGTACACAGAGTATCTATTCATTTATTGACAACTGATGAGTCATTGATGGATTGCTAGGTCACCTGAATTTAACCTATTTCTTCTATCATGTCTATTTCTGTATATTAATTCATTATTCTTTTCTTTTGAGAATACATCAATGCTTTCAATGAGTGACTCATGTCTGATTAATTTATAATTCTCGCCTTGGGTATATTGTTGTACATGAGTCTTTTATGACTATGAGTTGTGGCTGTTGTGCTACATGTTAATACTGCGGTTGTTCATGGAGACTCAGTAGTATAGCACAGAGAATTTGACCTGATCCTGATCTTGATGCATAAATATATGACAAGGTTCTTGGGTTGAATATATAAAATTATGCAAGCAAATCATGCAGTATCGGTCCTTTAGATTTGTGTTTGTATTACACCTTGAGCATCTTCCTGATATTTCATGCTCATGAAATCATACAACCGGGATTATAAATAAAGAAATATTTCAGCTGTTATATTAAGCTAATAAAAGATCAAGAGTCAAGTCAAATTCTTCGTTCTATTGTACACTATGCACCATAGTGTTTGTGGCTCCCCGATCCCATGTAATTTTGTGGCAACTTTATGATATGATTATTAAAGCCGACACATAATACGTGTAACTTTACTGTCTGCTATGGATATGATTCATCTATTGATTTGTATTGTTGCTTTAATGAAATATAATAGTTGCGTCAGTCCCTGAGACGATGCTACTCGAGAAGAAAATGTTCCATCTTACCAAGTTTCAAAACTAACTGCATTGTCTGATGTATGTTGTGTGATATTCTGCCCATCATTCACACAAAGAAAACATTTTATTGTAATTCAGTATTTGGCATGCATGTGCTCTTGTTCTTAGCATACTCCAGAGCTACAGATTAGGTTTAAGTCAATTGGGTATTTTACCCCCATGTTTCAATTTTGATTGGGTTTTGACAAATTTTAAGGGTAAATAAGCTTTTATGTACTATTTTTATTATAACATCCTTTTCTATTTGGGTATTTCAAATTGTCTTTGCTTTTTCTTACTCCCTCCTCTCAAAATCTATTGGGTTTTTAAGAAAATTAATTAGGTAATTACCCCAATACGCAGCTTATCTGTAGCTCTGATACTCTGCTGAAGGTTTTTAGGAATTGAACAAAACAGACCTAGGCTACGGTTGTGCTACTGAACTGGTTATTATCCTTCTATGAAAATTTGACAACAATATCGGTTTTCTTCCACATGTGGAGAAGTAGCTGGTTGAAGTGGTTCCTTGTGAAACTGGTTACGATACAGTCCTCTAGGAAATCAGTTAGGTGAACCAGCCTTCCATTAGTCAGAAGTTGGGAGTTTACTAGTGAAAATTTGAAAACCCTTAACATTATTCCTATTGGCCCCTTCGCAATTTCCAATAGGTCCCTTCAAAAGCAGCATGTACTTAAAGAATTTAAGGTTCTCAGAAATATATGTAAACAGTATATAGCCAACTAATATTTTCTGGCAAGTCTTAAGATGATTACATGTTGTTTCTTTGCGCCAAATAGATTTTGTTCAATATATTCGCATTCTGCTTATTGATCGTAAAGTAAGTACCGTGGCCCAAATTAATGTTTGTTAACAGTTTATTTACATACCTAGACAAGCATAACTCTCAAAAAAGATATATAATTATGCCCCCTACCATTTTGATCAGGGGGTATATTGCTTTGCACAATAATTTTGTCGGTCGGTAGGTAGACCTAATGGTTTCTGCTCAATAACTCAAGAACAGTTGGGTCCAGGGTCTTCAATCTTTGCATGGAGGTTGCTCAGCAACAGTAGATGACCCCTATTGATTTTGAGGTCAGTAGGTCAAATGTCAAGGTCGCTGTAATCTATTAACATAAATGAATATTTGGCTGCAATGGGGGCATACATGTTTTACAAACATCTCTTGTTATATATATAATTGTGTTTTCTATAAAACAGATATTCACCAAATGGTTCTTTTTGCTAGAATTAGCAAGTCCAAATACAAACAACGTAAAGTGATTACACTCCTTGTAAAATACGTTTTAAACCAAAATTGTCATTTCCATACCAGGCCTCAACAAATATTTCTAAAAGCACTCGTCCTGCAATATAGACAAAGAAGAAAACCCCAAAATCTTACTTGTCCTGCTATATATAAATAAAGAAGGAAAAAATTGTGCAGGAGCGGACAAGTGGATTTATTGAGGCCTGCATAACCTTTTATTTTTTAACCAGTAATAAATGAGTTATTTAATTAAATTTAAATATAATCGAGTCTGACGGCAAGAAAATAAAAAAGTTGCTCAATGTGTGATTTTGAAAAAAGGATAATGAAAAATCTGACATGGAAGGCAGCACTCAACAGAACACCTGAGCATGAAAAGCACAAAAGGCACACAAAAAAGAATAAAAACACAGACTACAAGGCCGAACTTAAAATATTCTTGGTTTCCCCATCCAGACCCTAGCAGATTTAGAATGGGTAGATAGCTAGGGTAAATTTTTTTTTTGACTGTTTCAGTATGATAGTTATTGGTTAAGACATACAAATAATGAAGTTTAGAATTAACCCTAAGGTGAAAACCAACAATAATGAAATTTAGAATTAACTCTAAGGTGAAAACCAACAGTCTTAAAATGGTAAGATTTAAGAAGCCAGTAAACAAAAAAAATATTTTTCACTTCTAATTTTTAATAAATAAAAAAATTATTTCAATTTGGGCAATAAAATATTTTGGGTAGGGCCATTTTTAATCGGGTAGGTAGGGGATGGGGAAACAAACAATATTTTATTTTAGGCCCAAGCATACATCACAATACCCAACAAGAAAATGAAACTAAACTGCTACAAGTCCTTTCTTAAGGTGGTCAAAAATGTCCTTTCTTAAGGTGGTCAAAAATGTCCTTTCTTAAGGTGGTCAAAAATGTCCTTTCTTAAGGTGGTCAAAAATGTCCTAAAATGTTTAAAAGTCATTGTTCATCGTAACATGTAATTGATACAACCGTAACACTGCAGCTTAAATATTAATGATGTTTGATTTGTTCAAAGTTCAGTCTAACTATGTAATACATACATCATGTGGTGTGGCAGAAAACTTAAGATGTTTTCCAGTCTGGATGGAAGACTTGGGTTCCTGTTGCCAAATTGGAGAAACCAGTTATTTTGTCATAAATCACTATATGATTCATAGTTTATAGCTTAATCCAGATCAGTCAATGTTTGCCAAGTAGAGACAAGTTTTGTATCAAAGTTTGTATCGAAGCCAAAACTTAATGCAGAATTTTGACTACTGATTTCAATGCAAGGTTGATCATCTTGAGTTTGATGTTTTACTGATGCAGTCTTCCTGTGAAGAGTTTCAGAACATGTTTAAATACATGTCAGAATGCCAAACACATCCGTCCTATCTTTGAAACCTCTTATGACACACTTGAGACCCTGTTGTTTTGTTTGAAACAATTCTGTGTATTTTCTTTCTGTATTTTTTTGAGCCATTAGTATTAAAGTTATGAAACTTTTTTGGTGAATTTGAAGCTCATGAAATTGCTACTCGTTGGAACAGCTGCAGTGGACAGGGGTACAGAAATGAAACAGTCAACTTCTTTTCTAAGTTCATAAAATGAGACAGGAAAGTTTGGAGAAAATGATCAATTAGACAGATGCTGTAATACTGTATGGTTGTGGATCAATCTACTGATGAATCAGGAAAAACATATATCTCTTTAAGTGTATAAATACTAAATGTTTGGCTTCAATCTGTTGAATGATCAAACAGATTATATTAAGTCCGACAGGGAAGGCAGCACTCAACTTAACCAGTCAAGCACAGAAACATAAAACACATACAAGGCACAAACCCCAACTAAACAAGCAAAGATCCGCCCAAGTCCAAGCTATCGAAAAGTATAAAACATTATTACTAGCTGAATGACCCAGTTTCCACAGCAAAACGACTATAATGCCTAGTTTTAGCTGTCAGAAATCCTAAAACGAAGAAGTGCCCAACACACTGCCAACAAAGAAGTGTTGACTTCTTGTGTACATTGTGTACCTGGAAATGGGAGAAAAGTTGAGCTCCACATTACACTCTAATGAGATGTTTATCTACATGTTAGCCCAACTGGCATACAGGTATGCCATTTTATGGTCCTATGGAGTACTCTTCACTACACAATCATTGTGAAAAGTCAACAAATTAGAAGATTTTGTTTCTCCCCAATGGCTCTGGTTAATCAGAGTGATGCATGTGTTGTTTATGTATACTGTTACCCAGGGGTCCTATTATTCCGGATTAATCCGGATTTCCGGATTTGCTGCAAAAGAAGGAATGAACTCGTCTGCAGAAAATAAAAGTTATTTGAAAGAAAAATACCAAGTATTGACTGAGTTATGGTCATTTGAAATTTTATATGCTAAATTTTGACAATAGAACTGTGGTTGAAACAGAGTTTTGGTGTAGATATTAGGGACGGGCCGATGCATCGAAATATCGATGCATTGCGATTCCGAGTGTCCCGATAGTATGGATCGATAGTAAAAGTCTCGATCCAATAACTATCGCCGATAGTTAGCTCAACTATCGATAGTTACGATAGTTTGCTTTTTATAAATAAAGTTTATTATTAATTTAAAATAACTCCGTTTTCGCATCAAAACAGCCACAATGGACCAATATCGCCTTAATTGTATTAATCTATTTCTGTCAAATTCATTTTAAATCATTTCCATAAATAAAAGATTTGTATGTTGTACAACAAAATGATATCTCACAGTGCAAAATTGCATTTACAAGTTAATCTCTGGTTTTCAAAGCTTGGCAATAACTATTGCAATAGTATCGCAATAGTTTCCAGCAATACAATAGTATCGCAATAGTTTCCAGCAATACAATAGTATCGCAATAGTACTTTCAGCAATAGCAATAGTATTGCAATAGTCAAAATTGGACTCAATAGTCACCCCTAGTAGATATGTGTACTACTGGCATTCAAAACAGACTTGCGTCTTATATTCAGGATTGGGCATTATGCCTTTGTAGAACCCCTGTTTTACCCCACTAGTTGATGTTGGGGTGTTCTTGGTTGGTATTCTGGTGTATTGGGAGGCTTTGTACCACCAGCATGATGTGCAAATAATGATGATATGAATAGAATTGCTGGATTATACAACAAGCTTTGATTCCCTTGTGTATTTACTTACTTATGTTTTTATGTTGGGAATTCTTTACATTGACTGCTACATGTATAGCACAGAGAAGTTGACATGATCCTGACCTTTATGCATGAATATATTACAAGGTAATTGCAATGAATATCTAAATTTCCGCGAGCAAATCGTGCAATATCGGTTCTTTAGGTTTGTTTTGGTAATACTCCTCGAGCGTCTTCGTGATACTCTCCGCTTATGAAAACATACGGCCGGGGTTATAAATATAGACAATATATCAGCTGTTAAATTATGCTAATTTAAAGGTCGAGAGTCGTGTCAAATTCTCTGGACTATACATAAAAGTACCCATCAAGTCTGAATACATATAGGAATTATATCTGTATGTTCCTTATACTGTAAAGCTATTGACTTTCGCGAATACTTACTTTCGCGTTTTGCTGATCATCGGCATATTCGCAACTACACATTTTCGTGTTTTTAAGTTTACTGCAATGTACATATTAATGTTTTTAGCACTTTCTCGAAATTCTACCACTCGCAAACTCTGCGAAACTAAATCGCGCTAAATAATTTCTGTCTAGTATTATACCATTTTATGCATACATACCCTGTTTCATAGACTGAGTCACTTCATGCAGGAGATTTGTGACAAGGGCCTGCAGCTCCCTTCTTTCGTTTACAAGGGGGAATAGACCACCTGGGATTCTGTGATCCAAGATATAATCCCTCATTTGAAACCACTATGAAGCAAAGGGTTGAATGGATATTGTTACATGCACATCGTGACATGTACATTAAATTTTTCAGAATTATTGATTCATGACTATTCCAGTTACTAAAACACAGCTAAAACACAGTGGTATGGTTATTATGACAGCTTTGTTTTCGAGGTATCATAATGGTGATTGTATGATAGTAGAGACCCATGAAACAAATATTTGTTATACTGTTGCAAGTAATTTACTTTTCAATTCCCAGCAGACTAGTACAATGTACTGTGATGGGTATTAATTAATGAAATGAGTATAAGCTGTGTATTGTGGGTTGACATCAAAGATGTAGCCCGTAGCTACACATATTATTATCTAGAATATGATCTGGTAAATATTTGAATTTCTATTAATGTCATCAGTTCACTTGAAAATATGCTTCAGAATTGTTACTGTGTTTCTCAGGTTTCAGTGAATGAGCACTTTTCTTTATGATGACTTGACTTTATGGATCTCATTTTGAAAGGATGAGTCCTGCTACCTGCAATGCAATACAACTGATAATAATCAGTACTAATGTACTTAATATGTACTGGTTGAAAAACAGTGTCGCAGACTTTGTGTTTGTTTCTTCTGATTAATCACTTACACTGGTTTTATGCGATTACTCAACCAATTTTCAGTTATACACGGCAGTCAATTCACCTAACCAGTTTTCCTTGACTGTATTCTAACCTGCAGTACTTACTTTTAATACCCTTCGCCAAGGATCCAGCCACTGCTCCACTTGTGGAGGAAAATCTACATTGTTGTCAAATTTTTTATGACCTGCCAGTGCCATGACCACGATTCGAACCCAGATTGCCGGTTTACAAACCCAGCACACTGACCATAATGGATCACGCCGGGCACGGCAAAGTGACCTAGGCTAGCACTGATATAAGTACTGAGTGTTCTGTGTCTTCTCTTAAATCAGTTTTCACTTAATCAGGGCTACAGATAAGGTTTTAGTCCATTGGGTATTTTACCCCCGAGTTTCAATTTTGATTGGGTTTTGACAATTTTTAATTGGGTATTTATTAAAACTGAAAGGGTATTAAAATGATCTTTTTTGTACTGTTTTTCACTGTAACATCCTTTTCTATTTGATTATTTCAGATTGTCTTTGCTTTTTCTTACTCCCTTCTATCAAATTCTATTGGATTTTTAAGACAATTAATTGGGTAAATACCCAAATACGCAGCTTATCTGTAGCTCTGACTTAATTCAGACTCTCAGTCCCTTTCCATTTTCTTGTTAAAAACATTTTATAATCATCTTTCTGAGGTCATGTTTTGTGTGCATGTGATGATCATTTTGTACTGTTCAAAATTACATAAAATGTTGTTTACTTCTTGACCTCCTAATGTCATACTATAAAGGTTTTATACTGACTATATGGGAGTGTTTCTCTTTGTTACTCGGATCATGACATTAAATCTGTTAGGTTAGAAAATCCATATTTCTATCAGCTAATACTTTGTGTTTACATGGCCTAGTTAAAAGCTTTGGCATGAGATTGTGTATAGAAATAGGTGTATGTGTGCAGTGGTGTGTTTTGTATAGGGTTTTCACAATGAAGGTCGATTATAATCTTTTAACCAGTCACTGAAGTGGGAGGTTCACTGAAGGGGTTTTGCGTTTATTATTGGGGCATCTGAGGGGAAATCTGAAATCGCATTTAAGTGTGCTGTATACTCAGTGTCAGTTCTGTTTTAGATGTTTCCAAGTTAACCCACCCATGAATTTCTATAAAATCAGTCTGCCAGTTGTATAATGTACGTATACATATGTTTAAAAGTATGAATTTTTAAACATGTCTGTCAGTAGCCTGTCAGTGTTTACATAATTGATGGAACACCTGCAGAATATTATATGTCTATGGCTCTAAACGGTGCAACCAGATATACCTACCATACCTATCAGTATGCCTCCATCTAATATTCCAGCTAATCTACTTTGGGTATTTATTTCAATAGAAATCTATATGAAACTTGTACAAAGTTCAAGCTGACCTCTCTGTACATACTGGGTCACTGTTAGATGACCTCTTGATACTTCAATATGTCAGTCAGCCTGTTGATGAAATATATTATCCCCAGGAAAACTGTTTAATTAACCATGAGTTTACCTTATTGTACCGAAAATAAAACTTGGTCATGTTCTTGTTATTCCGAGAATTTGATTGGAGATGTCAGTTCTTGAAATTTGCTTAGGGTAAGTCAGTGTAGCAATACCACATGCCTGTGACATCACTTAAGGCTATAAATCCAAGACAAAATTTGTCTACATTGGAAAACATAAATAGCCGTACGGTATTTTATTTCTATACCAATTTCTATGAAACATAGGCCAACCATAGGCCAATCTAAGGGGGAAATGTAAGCTTTTCACGAAATGCAGGATTCCTGGACTGTTTTTTGAGCACCCTGTGAAACCTTTGGAAAAAGATGGCTTGAAAGTGTTACTGAGGTTTCACAGGGTGCTGGAAAAAACGACTCAGCTGCTGAAAAAGATCCTATATTTCGTTTAAAGCATATGACTTTTCCCTTAGACTGGCGTATGTTTCACAGAAATCAATGAAGATATAAAATACTTATGGCTATTTTGTTTCCGATACAAAGCAAATTTCGTCTTGAATTTGTAGCCTTATGTGATGTCAAAGCCATTTGGTATTGCTATACTGTGTCAGTTCTGGTCCTCTGGTCCTGCTGGGCTCTTATTTTACATAAAGGGATTGGGCCCATATAGCACAGGGACTGTAACATGGTAATTTGGGGGAAATATTGGTCATATGGGGAACTGATTCATTTAGTACATGAATTGTTAACATATGTTCGGATTTCCGTTATACGTTTACCATGACTGGGTTATGTTTATTATGTTGTATTGTATTCTGTATACTCATGTGTCGTTTTTACGATTTGAGTTAATAAAGATATGTTCTGTTCTGTTCTGTAACTTACTGTAAATCTGACATCATTGTTTGAGAAAAATTCATAATTTTAAAGATTTTTATGTGGAAGATTGCCCACAGATCCTACTACATAAGGGTTAAGGCAAAAACCATAAATATCAGTCTTTACAGATGAACTTGTTTTTTGGAGCATTATACAAAATTAATGTATCTGTTTGTGTTTGCCTAGTTTTAGTTATGGTATAAAAACTACATAAAAGTCAAGCAAGCGAGTTAATATACATGTATGCATAAGCGGTTGGATTTTATTCAAATATTTCTGGTTCAATGTTTACACTAATACTTAATAGTGTATGTGTAATTCAGTACTTCAACATCTGCTCTTCAAAGTGACTATTGAATCATGTTATTTAGTTTTTGAATCAATTTATTGACAAAAATTATCAATGGTATTTTACCTTAAAAATATCATAATACAGTGTAGCAATACCACGTAAGTTTGACTCCAGTTACAAGAAGAAATTTGAAAACATTGGAAAATAAAATAGTCATAAATATTTTATTTCTTCATCGATTGCTATTATATTTACACCACGCTAAGGAGACAATTATTTGCTTTCCATGAAATATAAAATCTTTTTCAGCGGCTGTGCCGTTTTGTCCATTACCTTGTGAAACCATGGAACGTGTAGGTTTGACAGGGTAATGGAAAAATCGGTAATACTCCTGAAAAATATCTTATATTTCACGGAAAACAAATGCTTTTCCCCTTAGCGTGAGGTATATGTTATAGAAATCGGTGAAGAAATAAAATACTTATGGCTATATTTGTGTTCCAATGTTTACAAATTTCTACTTGTAACTGTAGTCAAAAGCCACGTGGTATTGCTACCCTGATAATAGACAGGACTATAACTTGAATAATTTGTATGCATTGCAGTTTCAGGTAGCCCCCTGGTTGTTGACTTAGACCAAGTTTCTTTCCTGCAATTAATAATATTTAATTAGTCCACTCTACCTATTTTGTAATAGGGGCTTTAGTTTTAGCAGTATGACCTGACCTGGGTCCTGCCATAAGACAATAGCGCTGGGATGGGAGTGCAAGTGATTTACCATTGATACCCAATCATCACTCGTTACCAGAAGCAGACTGGTTAAAGTCTATGAGTTTGTGGCCCGAAGCAGACAAAAGTCTGCGAGTTTGTTGCCAGAAGCAGAGTGGTAGAAGTCTGAGTTTGTTGCCAGAAGCAGAGTGGTAGAAGTCTGAGTTTGTTGCCTAAAGCAGACTGGTAAAAGTCTGGGAGTTTGTTGCCAGAAGCAGACTGGTAAAAGTCTGTGAGTTTGTTGGTAGAAGCAGAGTGGTAGAAGTCTGAGTTTGTTGCCTAAAGCAGACTGGTAAAAGTCTGGGAGTTTGTTGTCAGAAGCAGACGGTAAAAGTCTGGAAGTTTGTTGCCAGAAACAGACCGGTAAAAGGCTGGGAGTTTGTTGCCAAAAGCAGACTAGTAAAAGTCTGGGAGTTTGTTGTCAGAAGCAGACTGGTAAAAGTCTGGGAGTTTGTTATCAGAAGCAGACTGGTAAAAGGCTGAGAGTTTGTTGCCAGAAGTAGACTGGTAAAAGTCAGTGAGTTTGTTGTCAGCAGCAGATTGGTAAAAGTATGTGAGTTTGTTGTCAGAAGCAGAGTGGTAGAAGTCTGAGTTTGTTGCCTAAAGCAGACTGGTAAAAGTCTGGGAGTTTGTTGTCAGAAGCAAAGTGGTAAAAGTCTGAGTTTGTTGTCAGAAGCAGAGTGCTTGCCCTTGACTTTCAACAAATAGTTTATTCCGCCAGTGGTGTTCTCTGAATTTTGTGAAATTGTTGAAATTCTCTGTGTTTGATTAAATGGTTGAAGAGTGACTGCTGTCATTGTATGTGTGTGTCTTGGTGTTTGATCTTGTGATGGAGTATTGATAAAACTTTCACATTCACTTTCATCATCTGGCTAATATCATGGATCTACAGGCAGTAAGTGTGTTCTCTGGTATTAGATCTGTTTCTGTCTTTTGTCAATGGAATTTTCAATGAAAATGAATGCTACATTCACAGTTTTGGGCTAGCCTTATTCAATTTTGAAATGATATCCATTATTTCTCCGTCAACTGTTTGGCTATTTTTCACTTAATCTTTGTCACCTCCTTAATAGCCTATTGTGGTAGAGCGTCCACTTCGAGTGTGGGATGTCCCGGAGTCAATCGTAGGCCGCGTCATACCAAAGACGAAACTAAATGGTACCAGAAATTCTCTTACTAGACGCTCTGCATGAAGGGAAACTCAGGCTTCTGTTCTCTCATACTCTCGTGGCAACGGATAACATAAGAAATGAGGTGACGTGAGTGATTGATATAAGTTGCAAAAACTTGTTTCACATATAACCTAATCCCGAAGACACTCGAGGTGTAATACAAACACAAATCTAAAGGACCAATATTCCTCGATTTTCATGCGGAAATTAATACATTCAACTCAAGAACCTGGTATAACATTCATGCATAAAGGTCAGGATCAAGTCAAATTCTCTTTACTATACAATGGGTTGTAGATTTGTAGTGCATATAGTTACCTTAATAAAACCTTACGTTTGATCTTTCTCTAATTACACTGCTTGTCTAGGATTTCAACACAAGTTGATTCATGTGTTTATACTCGGCCACATTGTATGATGTATGGTGCTGGAAGTCAAACCTGTCATCTATGTTTTTGTCTCCTTATGATTAATGTCCAGTAAGATAGGGTTTATATATACATTTTCGTTTGTTTCTGTTTTTATGCTGTTTTTGTATTTTAAGGGATCTGCGACAATTGACTAAAACTTGTCGCAATTGCTGAAAATATCAGCTTACTTGTCAGACTTCTAAAAAATTGTGTCGTACATTCGTACTGAAGAAGGCTGAAAACATTTTGGCTGTTTGACTGAACATTTTCTGTCGGGATTTAAGACAGGGATCATCTGATTCATCTGATACTGTCCCCTCTGAAAGGGCCGAGTTATTCTCAAAATGTCTGCCGGTAGAAGAAAAATACTTGATTGAAGTAAAAAACTGAAAATTAGCAACAATGTTTGAAATCGGTCTGATGAATAGTTCACATTTTATTAACGAACATGTAATACATACACAGGCATGATATATTGTGTCTTATCTATGTGTACTGAATCTAGAACATAAATACAGATACATCACATTATTGTGGTATGACAACCCCCATAAATCTATAATGCTTGTATTTAACTACATTTTGTACATGCACACTCAGACAGTATGTAGTTCAACAATTTTGAACCGAGGGCAACTTGGCTGTAATATCAATATTCGTATCTCATAAATAATTTGCAGTGGTATAGATCGATGGTTTATAATTGACCTGAAACTGCTAGGTTTGAAGTACAAATGTACTTATTATAGCACAGTGATTTTAACATGGTCCTCAACCTTCTACTAGCATAATTTAACAAGAGCCATTGATATATTCAGCACACAAACATTATGATATATTCATGCATAACCAGGCCTAGACACTAACTATTTTGGCCACTGGTCGGACAGGGCAAAAGCGCCCAATTTGTAAATAGGACAGTAACTGGTCCTCCAGAATTTTCAATGGTCCTGGATTTTCACTGGTCTCAGACCAGCAGACCAGTGTTAATGTCGAGCCCTGATAATGGTTGGGGTCAGGTCAATATCTCGGTACTATGCTTGTACATAGGTCTAAGTTCTATGTAGTGTTATCTCCTGAGGAAAACCCAGGAATGAAGCCTGAAGCTTGCTATATATAGCAACCTATAATACTTGTTTCAGTGATATTAAATTCATACATAACTCACTTGCTTAGAATGAGTAGGTCGTATCGACTGTCAAGAGTATCATGAATATCAAAATTTCGACAGGTTTAAGTCAACCAATGATATCTAAAAACTGTTGACACCATGTAGCCATTTCCAAACTGTGTCAACACCCATGTTCTGGGTTCCAAACTGTGTCAACACCATGTCGCAGTTTGATAACTGTGTCAACACCGTGTCACGGGTTCAAAACTGTCAACACCGTGTCACGGGTTCAAAACTGTCAACACCATGTCACGGGTTCAAAACTGTCAACACCATGTCACAGGTTCAAAACTGTCAACACCATGTTGTGGGTTCGATTCCTGGCTGTGTCATACCATGATGCATGAAGAGGAAATACAAGTTGTACTACAAATTCCCTTGCTATATTATGCTCAGCATGAAGGGGAAGCTGGTCTTACTCAGTCCGGCCCACTCTAAATATTCCACATTTGGTTCTTTTTGTAAACAGGAGAGAGAGGGGGGTGGCTGTAACTAAGAACTGAATGTAACACTACTGTTTTTGGACTGTTGTTTCAACATGTACCTATTCCCTGGTTGACAAGTATCAGCTGTCTGTCTATTACATCAAATACAGGACATGTTATATACACACTGTGTATAAGATGGATGTGTTATGTGAATATAAATGTGCCTTATACTTGTACCAGGTTTATAGTACAACTTAAATCTCCCATTAGGTCAACCACGAACTGTAAAATCTGTCATTTTCACAAGGTCAAAATTTTGCAAGTTTGTTATTCTGAAGTAGTTCATAGTTTGCGAAGTTAAATCATTACATTTTCTTATGCCCCTGCATCTACTGATGGGGGAGGCATAGTATGTTTGTCCTATTGTGTTGGTTCCATTCAGAATGTTAACTATAACTTTCAAGTTTTTGAAACTCAAATACAGTGATTTTTTCCTTCTTTGTTTGCTACCGGTAAACGGTACCTTCCCAATTTGAAAAAAGCTATAGTTTTCTCAAATTTGAAGGGAGAAATTCCCAATGAACATTTAAAAAAAAAAATTCAAAATCGGACATAAAATGACAAAGTTATGAGCATTTTTGACAAGGGGTCAAGCGTAACTGTTTACAGAAACCAGTAAACAGTCACATGTAATCTCTTTTTCCGTTTTATTTGACCTTTCTACTTCATGAAAATTCCCAATTTCTAGGTGTCACGACGCGAAAATTCCCAATCTGAACGGACCCTTTCCCAAAGAAGCGAAAAAAATCACTGAAATATATTTGAAGTCCATCATGCTTTCAAACTTTGCATACTTGTTTACCATAAACACGTTACATTGGTAGTCAGGTAACACTATCCAACATTTTAACAGAGTTATAGCCTCTGATTGACTTAGCTAAGTTTTATTGACAAGGCTTCCACCGAGGCATAACAGTTTATTGAATTCTTATTTTAATTCAGATGAGTCTTCTTTTGTGCTTTACTGCTAATTCATTTCTGTGCTTTACTTGCTAATTCATGAATTTTCTCCAACTTCAATTTTATGAAGGTGGCAAAATTCTGATTTTACATTTCGTTCATTAAAGTACACCAAAGGTTTGCTTTGACACAGATCATAGGGTATTATATATGGAGCCAAGAGGTGAAGCAAAGTTCAGATGGTCAGATTAAATGAGTTAGGCTTACATTGTGTAGATTTATTCTGATACTAAAATATGCTTACTGAACAGTGAAAATTACTTTTATACATATATACTGCCGATCTGGTCCATGAAGTAGACTGGCTGTAAGTGCTTGAAAAATGTATAATATACAGTATGTCCATATGATAGTCATGTAATTTCTCTGGTTTGCTTTAATTACCCTGTGGAATAAGGCCCTGCTGCTTGACCTGTACCGACCTTCTTGACCTTTACCTAAAGTGACTTGGCTTATTTCAGTTTCAGCCTGTGGCACTATACATCAAGTCACCACAGTGTATTTAAGAGTCAACTTTTGGTTTTCGCAATAAGTCATACACATCGAATTGTATAGTCTCCCAATAAATCATACAGTGACCGAAAGTTACAGGTACTTTTGTTCGCAATAAGTCAAACAAGTTTAAATGCATAGCCTCCCATTAAGTCATACAGTGATTTGGTTTATATGCTATGGTCACTGTACCTTGGTAAATCAGGTAGGTTACATTATGACACTGGGGGGGGGGGAGCAATGGCAAGGATTGGACACCTTTGTATCTTCTAACATACAAATTACAAATGGATGTCTACAAACAATGTGACACGGCGCCATATAACAAAATTAGGGCTCAACACTAACACTGGTCTGCTGGTCCGAGACCAGTGAAAATTTTGGAGGACCAGTAACTGTCCTATTTACAAATTTGGCGCTTTTGCCCTGTCGGACCAGTGGCCAAAATAGTTGGTGTCTAGGCCTGAAAATTATAAAGTTTTTCCTGTATTTCAGATGCATGAAGTGTTGACTGTTAACATAGAGCAATGTGGACATACTGGTGCCCATGTATGCCAGACCAGATTTCCATGTTTGGATTGAGTTCATTCAACCATTCTGCATGCCGTCACTACTGTTACCTAGATTCTCGCCTCAGGATATGGCTGACAAGAAATCACCTCCCAGAAAGGTATCTATAGAAATTCTCTTGCTGTCTGTATGTTATATGAATAATTGTGACAACAAATGTTAAAATGGCAACATGTTTCTGCATACCTGTACTTGTATCATCTCAATTCCTACATTTGTATCTGTCTGTAAGTGTCTGCATCCAACAACCATGATGTGCAGAGCACTGTTATACACACGCACACACACGCATGCATGCACACACACCCGTAACTTGATCATTTGAATGCAAGGAACATGCATTTTAATTATGTATTTAGGGAGATGTCTGGCTGGCTATGAATACATGAATTAAGATTTTCATTCCTGCCTGTGTTGCAGTTTGATGCCACTTGACTTTACAAAGGATTGGCTGTTACAATATTTCCAAACTATAGTTGGAGAGATTTGTGCTTGACGAATATCTGTCAGGATGGATGTCACAAAATTTGTTGGCAGTTAATCTCAAATTTGATTGAAACTTCACATGAATAGTTGGTAACAAGCCTAGCTGTGCATATTGTCAGGAATGTTTTGGCATACATGTTTTACAAACATCTTGTTTTCTATGAAAGTTTCTACAATTGTCCTGAAACTTTCCAAACACCCCTCATGTGTGTTATATATATATATATATATATATATATAAATAAATATATATATATATTATATATATATATATAATATATATATATATATAGCAAGAAGATCAAAGTCTACAAAACAAAATGTGGTACAATGGACAAATGGTAGGGTTTGAGACTTGAGTCACAATTGTTATGTATAGAACCAGACAGATAAATATTTACAGTGTTAAGGCTTGTATATATCAAGATAAATGGTTGGTGAACTTCTCAATGGTTGGGTGAAGCAAACTATATAAATTCTCCCACTGTATGTTGTAGACAATGTATTATCTTTCTGACTGGGTATTATCTATCTTTCTAGTATTGGGTTCATGTAGACTTGGGGTTCTACAAATCCAGTATAATCAGGAAATCTTGATTTGCTACACTAGAAAGAAAAGCTTTTCTGCAGAAATTAAAAATTATTTGATAAAAAAATACCAAGAATTGACTGAGTTATGGTTATTTGAAATTTCTCTACTGAATTTCAACAATAGAAAAATGTATGGAACAGGATTTTTGTGTAGGAATGTGTGCTGATAGCTCCCGAAACAGACTTGTGGCATAGTTTCAGGATTGGGCACTATGCCTCAGTAGAACCCATGTGTAGATTAGCTGAATGGTCTGTTGATAAAGAGATCCAACTTAGAACTTTTCATTGGGCCAAAAAAAAAAAAATTGTGTGTTTCGGGTAACCCGACCCTACCTAGCCGAAAGGCGCCGACCCTAACGATTTTTTAACGTTCCCACAACGATAATTTTATGCTTTGGTCCGGCAAAATTTGACTGAATGTCGGACGGTTGGTCCGACGGAGATTTTAAGTCTGGACAACGATATTCCCACATCGTAGTTGAAGATTATTGTAAAGAATGTAACACGAATGTATTTTCGTAAATCCTCGTCGAGATTCAATAAGATATCCCTCCGAAATCGTCAAAAATGTAAAATAATTCAGCGAAATGAAGGTCGCGAAAACTGATTATTTTTTGGATGCGGATAAAACCCGTACTACACGGTACGGATTCCGGAATGTTCGCGATTTTTTTTCTGAATATATTTTTATTTTGACGATTTCCGAGGGGGCTTTTTAACACGAAAAAACGTGATTTAGTTTAAAGATGTTTGATATTAAATGGTAAAATGAAAATAAAATTTCTCTTGACAGAAAGTCCTGTCTGATATATGCTCATTGAATGGGCTGAATGAGCCCATTGTGAAAAGGCAAACTATATAATTAGGCCTATTTGAAAACACTTGTTAACTGTGTGTTAAAGCTAACAATGCATTTCTAAATAATTTACCACTGAATAATTTAAGAAGAAAATGCATTATCTATACATCTCTCTTCATTTTTTCGGACTGACAAATGTTCGTTCGGACTGACAATTTTTTTGTTTCTGTCAGTCTGAATGACTGACAGGTTTTTAGAGTTTTCGCGAAGCCTGATATGGTCCAATAAGGATACCGCATTGAAAATCGGGTAGGCTTCGTATGGAACATGGCGTCTATTGTGCAGATCATTCGTCCCAAATGCCAACATGCGGCCGCATTACGAACCTTCCGCGTTCTATCGGATGAAGTCACTTTTTCTAAAGTCGCTTTAAGTTTCTTCATTCTGAAGATTTTCATTCATAAACTCTATCCAACATAAATGTTTGTGTCAAAAAATGTTTTCAGATGTTTCTAATACTATAAAGTACATTACTTTTGTCATCTGCAATTTGTGTCAACTTTCTTTAGGATCATACATGTATATGTTGGTTTGTCAACCCTTATGTTTTCTTGTCTGGTTGGAGCAAAATCATGAGAGTAGCATGTAACCATTTTTATAGATACTTTTAGATTATTTGCATCATATTTACAGTAGAACCTCATTTGTTCAAACTCTTCAGTACTGAAAATGATTTGTAGATAAGAAAGTACATATGCGCCTGGTCACAAGAAAGTGTATTCTGACCTCCCCTTTCCATGCCAATGAAGGCCTAACAGTAAAATTAAGACAGCTATAATACTGAAATGAAATAGCTCTTTCGTTGCTATGAAGTAAATAGTTTGGACCCTGGTCTGGCTATGTGAAACTCATTTTGGTCGACTGGACCCATACTGGTTGCATAATACTGAAGATGTCATAAAGGCATATTTTCTTCTGACATGACATAGCTCATATATATTTTCATTTGTTGATATAAACTAGACTAGTGATAAAAATACTTTGTAAAAGACAGAAAGTCTGTATAAGTCTGACATTACTATTATAAAATGCAAAACCAGCATTAAATACTGAACATATTTAGTATATTCATGTTTGTGTTTCTTTAATACGCTCTAATCTGAGCACAGTGTGCTGTTGCGTTTTTTGACAGCATCCTGTCCGTCAATATTATGTCAACTAAACAGACCTGCGGTACTAAATTTCCAGAACAAATTCGAACAAAACCCTTGTACAGTTGAATGTATTTGTAAGTCAAAATATCAAATGTGCTTTCAGTCAGAATAACAGTCATCTAGAATGATCTGTAATTAAATATGAAGCTAGATATACATATAATTTACACAGATATATCATCTTAAGCCACCACAAATTCATGACTGGTTTCCCGGCAGGCAAAAAAAAAAAAAAAAAAAAAAAAAACCCAAAGCCTACCCTACCTAACTTTTTTCAGACCGTTACCCTAAACACACAATTATTTTTTTTTGGCCTTGGAATGCATGAATCGTATTTCCCATCCTCACTGAAGACACTTCTTAGTCCTTGAAAATGAGGAAAATGTACTTAAAAAGTCCTTGAAAAGTAGTGGAATTATTTAAGGGAAGTTCCGTTTTGTGACCTATGAACACATGCATTGGTCGCGATCATTGTAGCACATATTTATGGTATGTTTCAAACATTGTATTTACACATTCCCAGTCTGTGAAATTAGCACTTGTTCGGTTGTTAATTGTTGATTCGGGCAAGTAACTTCTGCAGTAATTATACATAGAGTATATATAGAAAAACTATTCAGCTTTGCCGTTTCGGGCAAGTAGTTTAAAATCCTAAATGCGCAGACTGCATTCCCATTCTCGAACATTTACAATATTGAATATAAGCCTATAGTTAGTTATTTTTAAGAACACTGCACTGCCCTGTCCAATATATTATAATTACCATGATTTGTCACTGCCCTGTCCTATATATTATAATTACCATGATTTGTCACTGCCCTGTCCAATATATTATAATTACCATGATTTGTCACTGCCCTGTCCTATATATTATAATTACCATGATTTGTCACTGCCCTGTCCAATATATTATAATTACCATGATTTGTCACTGCCCTGTCCTATATATTATAAGTACCATGATTTGGCACTGCCCTGTCCAATATATTATAATTACCATGATTTGTCACTGCCTTGTCCTATATATTATAATTACCATGATTTGTCACTGCCTTGTCCTATATATTATAAGTACCATGATTTGTCACTGCCCTGTCCTATATATTATAAGTACCATGATTTGTCACTGCCTTGTCCTATATATTATAAGTACCATGATTTGTCACTGCCCTGTCCTATATATTATAATTACCATGATTTGTCACTGCCTTGTCCTATATATTATAATTACCATGATTTGTCACTGCCTTGTCCTATATATTATAAGTACCATGATTTGTCACTGCCTTGTCCTATATATTATAAGTACCATGATTTGTCACTGCCTTGTCCTATATATTATAAGTACCATGATTTGTGCCCAGAAGCATTGTAAGTCAGTGGTTACAGAGAAACAGTTACACTAGTTTTGCCCCCCCCCCCAATTACATTATAGCCCCCCCCCATTACATTATAGTCCCCCAATAACATTCAGAGCTACATATAAGCTGCGTATTGGGGTAATTACCCAATTAATTTTCTTAAAAACCCAATTGATTTTGATAGGAGGGAGTAAGAAAAAGCAAAAACAATCTGAAATACCCAAATAGAAAAGGATGTTACAGTGAAAAACAGTAGAAGAAAGATCATTTACCCTTTGAGTTTTATTAAATACCCAATTAAAATTTGTCAAAACCCAATCAAAATTTAAACTCGGGGGTAAAATACCCAATGGACTAAAACCTTATCTGTAGCCCTGACATTATAGTCCCCCCCCCAATTACATTATAGTCCCCCCCCCTCATTACATTATAGTCCCCCCCCCCAATAACATTAACCCCCCCCCCCCCAATAACTTTATAACTTTATACATGTAGTACCATGTTTACCAGTGTATATCAAATGAGTTTTAAGATCATATTACATGTCATCAACTTTCAACAATTTGACATCTGATACAGAGAGAGCACATGTCCTATTTTTCCCCTCCTTTCAGCTTTTTGAACTATTTTGAAACAGAAGAAGGTGGTGGGGATACTTTCAGCCTTGTCAACCTTATACTGTAGATTGTAACATGTTATATCATAAGCTCTCATTATTCAATTTATGACCTCATGTACATTTACACAGAAAATTTATTTGTGTTCAAAAACATTAATTACGTGCGTTTTGTCAGGGTGCTATATAGTTCATTTACATTATAATATATTATCATGTTTCGTATGACATGGTTTTTATGCTGACATTTGTATGGGGCGTTCAAAAACAGCAAACATCACGCATGCAGTCAGTCATATGGTGTATTCAATTCATGAAGTCATAGCAAAGTTAAGTATATTCTCAACACATCCTTTTTTAACGACCCTGGGAAATTTCAATCTAAACGCCATGTGTTTATAATTCAAAGGGTACCGCATGATCAATGATCTAAATTGTGAACGGCATAATATCTTTAGGCAATCTGTAAAAAATTAATGAGCTGTGCCTACTAACTTCATAAAACAGACCAAAAAGAATAAAATATGTTTTTTCTGAAATGGCGATTTATTGCGGGTGGGCTGGGGGGATGAATTTGGCTTGGATTTGAATAAGGTAAAGACTCATCCTGACCATGAAATGTTATCATACCACCACAAAACAAAGTGTGCTTGTTGGTGGAGTCAATGTCACTGTTACTAAAAATAGAAAAATGGCTTCCAGACAATGAAAATGTTGTTTCTATCTCAGACAAGGGAACGCTGTGAGTGTATTATTTGAACGTGTGGGAACTTTAGTTATATCTACCCAAGTAAAGGTTTCATTTACATGGTAGGGGTTTCGATGTTCAGAAACACAGTATTTATATAGGCTAACCTTCATCTGACTAATATTTCATGATCTGAATGATCTTCAAAAGGGGTTTAGATGTTCAGAAACACAATATTTATTAGGTTTGGCCCTTTATCTGACATATATTTCATAATCTGAATGATCTACAAAAGGGGTTTAGATGTTCAGAAACACAATATTTATGATGGTTGGCCCTTTTTCTGACTAATATTTCATGATCTGAATGATCTTCAAAAGGGGTTTAGATGTTCAGAAACACAATATTTATTAGGGTTGGCCCTTTTTCTGACTAATATTTCATGATCTGAATGATCTTCAAAAGGGGTTTCGATGTTCAGAAACACAATGTTTATTAGGGCTGGCCCTTGATCTGACTAATATTTCATGATCTGAATGATTTTCAGAAGGGGTTTAGATGCTCACTGATCCATGCTCTTTATTACAGACTATGAAAGTCAGTGAGCGGTTCAGTGAACTAATTATAAAATATGAACATTGTAACCGAGAACTCATTATTTCTACCTGCATGTTGGAAGATAACGATCAATGTTTGTGTACAATGATCTTTTGATTATCTTGTTAATGACTTGTTCAGCGTAATGAATATGATACACTCCAACCTGTGTAACTGTTCTATACATTTCAAGGGCTTTTTCTGCATGAAAAGTTCAACTATTCATGTATCGTGTATCGTTAGTTTGTCTTTCATCATAAAAATGCAGTTTAATATGATTAAATTACTTCTGCATCATGCAGAACCGAATTTATACTGTGAAACAATGAGCATTTGAGAAATCGAAAACCTCCGAAATTTTTTTCTAACTTGATTATTTGTGTAGGTTCCGTACTTGAAGTTGTCCACACACCTGCTGATTCTCAATATATGAGTCCCCCTTGATAGGCAGTAAGGCTAGTTGTAGAGGGTCCATTTTGAGTGTAAGACTTCTCGGGTTTGATCACAGACAGCAACATACCAAATTTGTAAAAAATAAGACATAAAATTGTACATGTTCTTAATTAGTTTGAATACCTACATGATCTGCTTGTCATGGGTCCTGCTGCACAAGGGAATTATTGTTTCTACTGAAAAGGAGTTATTTGGTGAAAAATCTAAAGAATTGACAAAGTTATGGTCATTTGAAATTTCGTCAGCTGAATCTTAACAAGAGAATTATGTTTAAACTGAGTTTTGGTGTGGGAGTGACTGCTAATGACACTCCCAACAGACTTGCGAGTCACGACTCTTTTTCAGGATTGTGCATTATACCTTAGTAAAACCTGCCTTGTGTACAGAATTATTACAATTTTGTGTCTGTTAACCTATGCGCGTCATGGTTGCTAGGTCTTTTAACAACCCTCTATTTGATGTGCTGTTGATTATCTATATTTAACCTTGTGTATATGTTAGGCCAAACTTAAAATATTTTTTGTTTCCCCATCCCGACCCAAGCAAATTTAGAATGGGTAGGTAGGTAGGTTAAATATTTTTTAATAGTTTCAGAATAATAGTTATTGGTCAAGACATACAAATAGTGAAATATAATAATACATGTAACTATAAGGTGAAAACCAACAATCTTAAATTTAAAATCTGTACAAAATGTACTTAAGTAAGAAACAAGCCAGTAAACACAAATTAACATTTTCACCCCCAATATTTCATAAAAAAATATTATTTCAATTTGGGCAATAAAATATTTTGGGTAGGGCCGTTTTTTTCGTGTAGGTAGGGGATGGGGAAACAAACAATATTTTATTTTAGGCCTTACAATGGTTTAAGTAGGCTCTTTGTTTGAAGACAATGTGGAATAATTCTGTCAATATATTAGGACTAGTCCTTTATCCTGCATGATTGTTCCTGTTCGATCATACTTGATCTACCCCTGTGTGCTAATTGTTGATGTTAATGAGTTTGTACTCAGGTGTCTGTTTGAGTTGATTATAGGGCCCAATATGTGGGTAAACAGTCCTGGATGTTAGACTTTACGTTCGATTGTTTCATGTTCAAGTACATTATTTGGTTTACGTAAACATTTGTTTTACTGCCTGCATTGTTCATTTGAATCAATTTCTTTTAAAGTCTCAGATTTTTATATGAGCATGCAGCCTTTAAATGCTGAATCCAGGTCAAAATACATTGCCCGCTTCGTTAATTGTAAACAGTTTTTACCTGACACTGTCATGAATTTTTTGCATACTCAATTAGCAAATGTCAATGTAGGGGAGGCGGGTAGTTAATACATCTGTCATTATTGAGGATGTCATACTTCATGTAAATTGGTTCTATTTTTTTCGCCAAGATCTGAATTGAGGGTTGATCCTCTAGTACTAGGCTTGTTTGTGTGTTTAATGTTTAACTGTTGGAACACCCCTTTTCATATGGGGTCAAAAACTAGGTCACAAGGTCAAATCATAGAAATGCGTTGAGTTTGCATCATAGGCACATGGTTTCAAATTATCTGAGTGTACTATAAAGAGAAGGTAGTGCAGCGGCCATGTTTAGCCGCAGCGGCCATGTTTAGCCGCAACGGATATGACGTTACGAAAGCTGGTACCCAGGTTTTCTACAGTTGTCACAGCAAACACGGATACCAATTTCTGTAACGTCATATCTGTTGCTGTTAAACATGGCCGCTGCACAACCTTCTTTCTATATAGGGTACACTCAGATAATTTGAAACCTTGTGCCTATGGTTTGCATTGTGAATCCTGGTTGTTTGTTTGTTTTCGTTTGACTGAAAGTCTTAAACTTGTGCAAAGCCATCCAGGTTTTCTCCTCCTAATTGGCCGATGACCAACGGCTTCGAGGGAGTGAATGTTTGTTTTGATGAAATCTAGGTCGAATTTGAATATGGGTCAACCGGATCAAAGTACTCAGGTGAGCAATATAGGGCTATCTTGTCCCTCTTATATGTTTTGTTCAGATCAAAGAGTCCTATCTAATTACAAATGACAAAAAGATCACATTCTGGTCTACAGTTTTCAGTGAATGTTCAATAAAATTGTCAGGATCCTTGTTTATAATGTGTTTTGATCTTTTGTTAGAGCTAATTCCTACATTGATGAATAGTTTTTGCATCAAACATTGCTGGTGACATTTGTTCCCCTGTATCTTAATTCCATATTATCGATTACCCGACGTCTATATCCACTTCACAGATATTACAACTTGAGTAGAAAATGCAAAGGCGTAATTTTCTTTCACCAACAGCTGTGCAAGCTTAGGGTGGCTAACTATTAATGTCTGTATTTTATTGTAACATACGGTTGCTGATAATGAGAGGAAAATGTCACCGCATTGTATTCAGTTTTCTGCAGTTTTTCTGCTTTGTCGTGACTTTTAAGCAGTCTAAATTTTGATTGATCACATTTTATATTGACTTGAATTGGTGCACATGGTGTCTGATGTTTTTGAGTGAACTGTGAACTGCTTAAGATTTGTGTAGGAAGCTAAAAATGCTGACAAACAGTTTTAAGATATCTGCTCTCTGTTTGTGCCTGCATGCATTTATTTGTAAATCATCTCATTGCATTTTGATTACTTAGGGTAATGGAATATGCATGATTGAACTAAGACAGATATAGAGTGCTTAGAATACAAGCCTTTTTGCTTTTTCGAGAGCTCAATGTACCCTATGCTCCCCAGGCCAGAAAAAATGAGATAAAATTTTAGATTTTGTGGCAGAATTTACCAATATATTAAAAGTTTAGTCGGCAACTGTTGTCAAATTAAAAATAAATTTTGTTCTCATGTGGGTAAAGCCTGGCCCCTGCTTACATTGAGACCATAAATAGATAAGATCACAGGCACATGGCATGGTTTTTGAAATTGGCATATAACCATAAAGGGAGGTAATTGAAAATGATAAATGTACTGCAAGTAATTTTTTATCTTATTGAAGGATTAGGGCTAATGTACATGTTCTCCAAGCTGAGTTAAAATACAGTGTTTTGGCCGTTAATCCTTAGTAAATCATAAACTAAAAGAACTCAGAATTTGTGCTTGCAGGGTAATGTTGAACACATGGTTTAATTGGTTTTGCTTTCTTGCCAACCAAGACTCAGTACCACCCCTAAACTGTGAAATTTTGACTACATCAGGAACCTTGATGTTTTTTATGTGGATTATTCTTCCTTTTCTACAATTTGTGAACTAGTTATCTTTGATTTCTGAATACTTTGAGTGACAGTTTCTCTATTTGCTCTTCATATAGAAAGTTGTTGATGAAATCTGATAAAATCAGGATAAAATTCTGCCATGAATTATTTCCACAACTGATTGGATGTACCGTAAACTTCATATAAATGCCCTGGAAGCGGTACATTGACTCTATATTCGGTAAACTTGATATAAATGCTCTAAGAGATATAAAATTGACTCTTTGTACCATAAACTTCATATAAATGCCCTGGAAAGTTGCAAAGACCCAATATACCGTAAACCTGTTATGAATTGCCTTGGAAAATATGCAAATTATACAACTGGAGTTCATACTGAATAATATGGGGGATGAATGTCCCAACATGTGGGTGTTTCATGCCAAAGGGACACTTATATGGGGTTATGCTGTAATCATGACATTTTGCAAAAGAAGACATTTTTATGGGGTTGTATGGTATTAAGATTATTGAGTGTGAGAGGGCATTTATTTTGGTAGTATTATGTGGTACAAAAGTCACAGACATACTTAGCTGATCTATGCATTTTGTGAGGGAGGTGCATTTATATTGGGTTGTATGGTATTCTTAGAAAAGCATGTCGAAGATGGCAAGAGTTCAAGAATTCTCAATGCCATGTTGTAGTCTCTGCCAAACTCATGCCAGTAAACCTATTTGAGATGGAGAGGGAAAATGTAAAAAAAATACAGTTTTACATCATAGTGTCTGTGTATGAGCATGTTGTAATCAGTGTTTTGACATAGAATTCTAACGAGGTTTTCTTTCGTGGTAATTTTGACATTTCTTCTAGATCTATGTCATTCCGGTGGGGGAACACTCCTTTACTGTCTAGTCTAGGATGACCGGCTTGTAATTGTCAAAGTATTAATGTAGTGTTTAGGTGAACATTTATTGATTTTGAAATTAACTGCTGAGTAAATTGGGAATAATTTCATCTATAATTAAGGCAATGGTGTGTATATATATAGGTTCTGTGGAGCTTAGTTTAACCACAGACCAATCCTGCTAGTTTCTGTAATAGAGACGTGATTATCAGTGCTTAAATATGTTATATATAACATAGCATCGAAGGATGGGACATGAAATATGAGTGGGCATTAAATTATTTGTTTGTTTATTGGTGTTTTATAAACCCTTAAAGAATCTCAACAGTTTTTCAGTTACTGGTATATACAGCAGTAACTGTTGAGTTACCTAACTTATTTCCTAGACTGTATCCTAACCAAACTAACTTGCCCTTCCACAAGGATCCAGCAACTTCTCCACATGTGGAGGAAAATCAACATTGTTCTCAAGTTTTTATGGAACAGTGTAACAACCTGCCGTGACCAGTAAACGAACCAGATCGCTGTGTCACAAGTCCAGTGCACAGGACCAAGGTCGCAGCTTAGGGATTCAATAACCATTGCATTACTCAGGTAGACAGTGAAACCTGTCTATGAAGACCATTCATGAACAGCATATAACATGGTCTTTGTTGACAGATGGTCTTTCTAAACATGTCAAATATCATTGAAAATGGTATGAATGGGAGATGAAACGCAGGTGATCTTTATGTCAGGTTTGACATGTATATACAGTTAAACCTCTCAAGAGCGGCCCTTAATAGAGTTTTATAACCTTTCTATAACAACACCTTCAAAATTTCCCCTTAGCTGATATTTACTCTTCATTTAACCTTTGAAGAGTAACAACCTCTATACAACGGCCAATATTTGCAGCTCCCAAAGGGTGTTGCTCTACTTAAATTGTACTGTATTTATAGAAATATGTTTGTAGAATGTTGTTGGATTAATTGTGTGAATGTTGATTTCACTAAAACTTTCATGTCTTCTTTTACGTCGATTTCATAAACATTTTCATTAAGCTTTCTTTTACGTCGATTTCATGAACATTTTCATAAAGCTTTCTTTTACGTCGATTTCATGAACATTTTCATAAAGCTTTCTTTTACGTCGATTTCATCTATTTAACTTGAGTTACCGAGTTACCGTATTATTGTACTAACCTGTTCTACGTGAACAGGGCTCGACACTAACACTGGTCCGCTGGCCTGAGACCAGTGAAAATCCAGAAGGACCAGTGAAAATTCTGGAGGACCAGTAACTGTCCTATTTACAATTGGGCACTTTTGCCCTGTCGGACCAGTGGCCAAAATAGTTAGTGTCTAGGCCTGATGAGCTCATCATTTATCGATCAATGAGTATGTGACATATTTGTGGTTTTAGCAGATGTTTGCTATATAGTTAGATTTTCAATGATTGAGAAGTCCACTTATGGATTTATATATTTATTAGGTAAAGCCTCAAGTTTATTGCACAAAAAACACTCAGTCAAAACTGATTTGTGGGAACAATATCTATGAACTTATACTAGTTTTCCTGCTCCTTTATTGACTTAAAATGAGTTTCTACAGAGTTTAGAAAAGGGGCTAATTAACGTGGAAGGGGGGTGGGGGGCTTGTACTTTTTAAGGGTTCACCTGAACAGTAAAACATTCTATAGAGGGACTGACATTTAGGGGGCAGGTACTGGTAAACCATGGTATTTTGTTATGGAACATGGTTTTGCTCGGTATTATAATTTTGTACAGAAATGCTGTCAACCTTAAACTTTGAAGTCTACTGCCTGAGGGAAGAAACACATATACAAGGTTCGGTGAGGTTTTATTGTAATAACTCAATGTGATATGTCAGTTATTGCTATATATCATGCATTTATGTTTTATTACACACTTGGCTTCTTAATTTTCATATGCTTCAAAACTTCACAATATTCAATTCTCTAAGGATAAAGGTTATTGTAATGTTAATTGTAATTCAATCATGGCATGTTGTTGAACAAAACATTACAGAGCTTTTTCTGTTCATTTGGGAAGGGGCCTAAGCCTCTAAATTTTGGGGAAAATATTGGGTGTATTTCCGTTTTTGGTCAAAAAAGTTGGAGTGTAGAGTGGTGGTCAATCAATATTTTTAGACAAAATGTTGTAATTTGCCAAATTCTGCTTCTAAAATGGTCGGATGTTTATTCCAACAGGTGAATATACCAGTCGCCAATTGATTCCTAGACAAACGATTGTTCTATGTATTTCTCAGCTGTAACAAATAATACAGTTATGGAGTGGAACATGATAGAACATTATCAATGCTGTGTATAGATCTAACAAACAATGTAAGCTGGACCAATGAATTAGAACATTGATTTTCTATAATCAACAAGCCTGATCACCTGTCATTGGTAACAGCAGGGTGTCTCCCCTCCTCTCACTCAATATACCAACAAGAGAAAAGCTCTTCAGGAACACAGACTAGGGCCTAACAAAAATATTGGTAGTTTCCCCTTCTACTACCTGCCCAGACAAAAGCGACCCTACCCAAAATGTGTTTTTGCCAAAATATTTTTTAAGAAAAATCAGGGATGAAAATGTTTTTTTATGTACAGGCTTGTTTCTTGCTAGTAAATTTGGCACCTATTGTTTGTTTTCACCTTAGAATAATTACTAAATTTTTTTTTTTAGGTCTTATCCAATTCCAAAAAAAAAAAATTTAACCTACCTACCCATTCTAAATCTGCTTGGGTCGGGAAGGGAAAGCAAAGATATTTTTAAGTTCGGCCTAACGCAGAACAGAATATCATATATATTATTATTATTATGTATATTTGCTCCTGCTGATGTTTTTGATGCACTCCTACCTGGGGAGTTAATGTTACCATAACAGACTATTTAGAGTTTGCCAGAAATCAATAATTCAGATACATTTGTTTCATTACTTAGTTTACTCTGTATAAGCCAAATCATCCATCATTTCCTTTGCAGCATTTGCATTCATTGAAAAACTTTTGATGACAAATTGTTGCAGTTTCTGTCCACTTTGTAATGTGCTGAACCATAAATAGGACTTGATTATGGCATATTACAAAACATGGAGTGGAGTAATGGAATGGAACCATTGGAGTGGAATCACACGGAATGTGCCTTTGATTTCTAAGGCCCCATTTATAATTAGAATATTAAGTGGTCGGTCCAGGTATTTGTGGTTTAAGTTCAGCATTAAGTATAGGACACTATTTCTCTGCTGTCTTCACCCTTGTAGCTCTGTTCACACCATTTTTGTTGCCGAAATTTGTCCGAGTTCCTCATCAAATAAGTACATTATAATTGAAAAAAAAATGTTTTTGCAATCAAATGTAAAACATATTGAAAATCTTGTATAGTAAATCACTAAAAATTTGTGTGATCTTTATTTCATGAATTTCAGTAATGTTCAGACTTATTTTTCCGATTAAGGAATTCACAGGATATATAGGATATGTTAGGACTGGAACTCATGGATTTTTTACAAATTTGTGAGGAGCTCAATTCGCGAATTTTACCCTATGTACACTATTTCTTCAAAAACTAGGTTTTGATCGATGGATTAGAACCATTGTTTGATTATTTGATTAATTGTCTGATCAAAGGCTACAATTCATGGACTATAAGATTGCCTGATATTCTCCACTCTGATCAATCTGATGATGGATACTATAGCTACAATGTTTCTTCAATGTTATACATGTGTTCATCTGTTGTTTCCTTGGTGATTGATTGATTGATTGAGGCTTAAAATTAATTAACAGGCCTGTATATTAGTCAGAATCTATATCGGTTTGTTCCTATATGCGTCAGGTTTTAAACTGTATCAGCTTGATGGTATTTCAGTTATATTGGCAGCCACCAGAGATCGACTTACCCGAGTGCCCCAGAATCACCAAACGAGTTCAGCTTAACCTGATGTCAATCTCAAACTTAATCATCATACTCAAACTTAATTATCACTCTGAACTGGAGTAAAGTTGGATAATTGTATTTGGTATTGATAATCATGTTTAATAATAAACAAGTCTTCAACAACATGCCCATCAACAAATATTTTTAAAAGCACTTGTCCTGCAACATAGACAAAGAAGAAAACACCAAAATCTGAGTCGTCCTGCTATATAAATAAAGAAGCAAACGGACCAGTAGATGAATTCAGGCCTGGCCCTCAACTTGGTTCTGAACTGAAGTGGCTTTCAGTGTTTCATAAAAATCAGTCATCTTAATTCAGATGATCACCAGCACAGGTTTGACTGTGTGCACATTCCCACTCAGAGCTACTTGTGATTTTCGATGCCTCCAAATATTTCCCCAGACCTAATAAAGGAAGATGAATGCTCTGCTATAAGACTTCAGTCAGTCATTAATTATTCTTGTATGGTAGAAAATACTCAGAACAATGACGGATTTATTGGCCCAGAAATATCTTGAAATTCTGTAAATAATTAATTGTCAAGATTTGCACATAGTAATGGGACTAGAGCTGGTGGGGGAATTGGTGACATCCATTTATATCTAATGTTCGTATTAATTTTGCTGGAAATCTCTCCTGATCATTGTCTGTTCCCGTTTTAGTTTTCTTCATAGGTTTTCTGTGGTGTTTTAAGAAACTATATAATGTTCGATCTTTAATTCATGTTTAGGGGTCATTTTTACCCCTTTTTAGCTCACCTGTCACAAAGTGACAGAGTGAGCTTTTGTGATCACACTTCGTCCGTCGTCCGTCCGTCCGTCCGTCCGTCCGTCTGTCCGTCCGTCAACAATTGGGTTGTGTCCTCTCTAGAGGTCACAATTTTGGCCTAATCTTTATGAAACTTGGTCACAATGATCATCTCAACAAAATCTAGGTCAAGTTCGATATTGGGTCATCTGAGGTCAAAAACTAGCTCACTAGGTCAAATTATAGAAAAAACCTTGTTTAAACCTTGTTTTAAACCTTTCAAAATGTAGTCTTCATAGTCACTAAACTCTCTGCAGTAACTCTCTACTCTCTATACATACAATAAACTTTCATCAACCAATGAAAATGTGTATCAGGGTTCACAGCAGTTTTGTAAAGGTCAAATATAAAAATATTCTAGTATTTAAACCAGGGTGTGAATTGTACTGGTTAAGTGGAAATCAAAGCGCTGTAGGGAGCGTAGACATTTTCCTGAGGGTCGTGGGTTCAAACCCCACTGGAACCATAATTTTTATTTTTTTATTTTTATTTTTTTAAGTGTTTATGTATTGTTTTGTCTTTATAGCATGTATTTGTACATTTTCCTGATGGTCGTGGGTTCAACCCCCACTGGAACCATGATTTTTTTTTTTTTTTTTTTTTTTTTTTTTTTTAGTGTTTAGGTATTGTTTTGTCTTTATAGCATGTATTTGTACATTTTCCTGATGGTCGTGGGTTCAACCCCCACTGGAACCATAATTTTTTTTTTTTTTTTTTTTGAGTGTTTAGGTATTGTTTTGTCTGTAAAACATTTATTTGTACATTTTCCTGATGGTCGTGGGTTCAACCCCCACTGGAACCATAATTTCTTTTTTTTTTTTTTTTTTTTAAATGTTTAGGCATTGTTTTGTCTTTATAACATGTATTTGTACATTTTCCTGATGGTCGTGGGTTCAACCCCCACTGGAACCATAATTTTTATTTTTTATTTTTTTAAGTGTTTAGGTATTGTTTTGTCTTTATAGCATGTATTTGTACAGTTATATGGAGGAAAAATACCAAAATATTTTGTTTAAAATAAAGGTCAAATCATAGAAAAACCTTGTGTAGTCAGTCACCAGAGGTTACAATTTCAACTTAATCTTTATGAAACTTTGTCACAATGATCCTGTCAACAAAATCTAGGCCAAGTTCCTGAGGGTCGTGGGTTTAAACCCCACTGGAACCATAATTATTTTTTTGAGTGTTTAGGTATTGTTCTGTCTTTATAGCATGTATTTGTACAGTTATATGGAGGAAATATTTTGTTTAAATTATAGGTCAGATCATAGAAAAACACTGTGTAGTCACCAGAGGTTACAATTTCGACTTAATCTTTATGAAATTTGGTCCTAATAATCATCTCAACACAATCTAGGTTAAGTTTGATATTAATTAAGTCATCTGGGGTCAAACGCTAGGTCACATGGTCAAATCATACACAAACTTGCAATAGAGGCTGAATTTCCTTAAATTTTATTCAGAAAATGTGTAGGATCACCATAGGGGTGTGCATGCACTAGTACGACAGGTGAGCGACCTAGGGCCCTTTGGGCCCTCTTGTCTGTTAACTTGAACTGAACGTTTTCTCTAAGTTGTGTGGAAATTTCTTTTGTCATGCACTACACGAGTTTGTTAAGTAAGTCAGATTATTCATATATAAAAGAAGGGAAAATTAAAGTTGACTATATTTTGACATCAGCCTGTTTGTGATCATTCCCCATTGAATGTACAGGACAAGATACAGCAGTATTGCGATAGTTCCTCATAATTGTATGTACTGGACAAGATACTGCAGTATTGCGATCATTTCTCATTGAATGTACAGGACAAGATACAGCAGTATTGCGATAGTTCCTCATTGAATGTACAGGACAAGATACAGCAGTACTGTGATCGTTCCTCATTGAATGTACAGGACAAGATACAGCAGTACTGTGATCGTTCCTCATTGAATGTACAGGACAAGATACAGCAGTACTGTGATCGTTCCTCATTGAATGTACAGGACAAGATACAGCAGTATTGTGATCGTTCCTCATTGAATGTACAGGACAAGATACAGCAGTATTGTGATCGTTCCTCATTGAATGTACAGGACAAGATACAGCAGTATTGTGATCGTTCCTCATTGAATGTACAGGACAAGATACAGCAGTACTGTGATCGTTCCTCATTGAATGTACAGGACAAGATACAGCAGTATTGTGATCGTTCCTCATTGAATGTACAGGACAAGATACAGCAGTATCGCAGCATACCACATCAGGCCTAAAATAAAATATTGTTTGTTTCCCCATCCCCTACCTACCCGAAAAAAACGGCCCTACCCAAAATATTTTATTGCCCCAATTGAAATAATATTTTTTTATGAAATATTGGGGATGAAAATATTAATTTTTGTTTACAGGCGTGTTTCTTTCTATTACATTTCGTACATATTCTAAATTTAAGATTGTTGGTTTTCACCTTATAGTTACACATATTCATTATTCGTATGTCTTTACCAATAACTAGTATTCTGAAAGAATTAAAAAAAAAATATTTAACCTACCTACCTACCCATTCTAAATCTGCTTGGGTCGGGATGGGGAAACAAAGCATATTTTAAGTTTGGCCTCATCAGTATTATTATTGTACATACTGAAGCCAGAAGATAAACCCGTGTCAACAATGTTATACCATGTAATGACTCAGCTGGTGGTAATTAAACATTGTCAATGATGTATCTGGTGTACAGTTTGCATGTACCAAACAATTCATCTGTTTGTTGTCCATAAAAACAGATAATTTATGTTCTCTTAAATAGTCTACATGGCTTGAAGCAGTTACATCGACTTGCCATGGTGTTGGTTTTAAAGCAGACATTCTTATGTTGCTGGCTTTAGAGCAGACTCATTTTAGCATGCCCTTGTCATGTTGCTGGTTTTAGAGCAGACACATTTCTTGGTCTTGCCATGTTGCTGGTTTTAGAGCAGACATATTTCTTGGCCTTGCCATGTTGCTGGTTTAAGAGCAGACAGTCATTCCTTGGGCTTGACATGTTGCTGGTTTTAGAGCAAACAGTCATTCCTTGGCCTTGACATATTGCTGGTTTTAGAGCAAACACATTCCTTGGCCTTGACATGTTGCTGGCTTTAGAGCATACAGTCATTCCTTGGCCTTGACATGTTGCTGGCTTTAGAGCAGACAGTCATTCCTTAGCCTTGACATGTTGCTGGCTTTAGAGCAGACAGTCATTCCTTGGCCTTGACATGTTGCTGGCTTTAGAGCAGACAGTCATTCCTTGGCCTTGACATGTTGCTGGCTTTAGAGCAGACAGTCATTCCTTAGCCTTGACATGTTGCTGGCTTTAGAGCATACAGCCATTCCTTGGCCTTGACATGTTGCTGGCTTTAGAGCAGACAGTCATTCCTTGGCCTTGACATGTTGCTGGTTTTAGAGCAGACAGTCATTCCTTGGCCTTGATATGTTGCTAGTATTAGAGCAGACAGTCATTCCGTGGCCTTGACATGTTGCTGGCTTTAGAGCAGACACATTCCTTGGCCTTGACATGTTGCTGGTTTTAGAGCAGACACATTCCTTGCCCTTGACATGTTGCTGGTTTTAGAGCAGACAGTCATTCCTTGGCCTTGACATGTTGCTGGCTTTAGAGCAAACACATTCCTTGGCCTTGACATGTTGCTGGTTTTAGAGCAAACACATTCCTTGGCCTTGACATGTTGCTGGTTTTAGAGCAGACAGTCATTCCTTGGCCTTGACATGTTGCTGGCTTTAGAGCAAACACATTCCTTGGCCTTGACATGTTGTTTTTTTAGAGCAAACGCGTACCTTGGCCTTGAGAGCAGAAATATGCTCCTGAATGTACTAGATTCCTGATTTTGTCTAATCAATGTCTCATTTGGTTACTTATACTCTAATTGAATTACACAGATAAGAATGTGATACACTAAGTATGTTGACCCAGTAAGTGGGTGGGAAAGTTAATGAAATGTGCTCTTTAATTCACATGTAGATATTCAGATACACTTGAAGGTCAAGTGTTTGAATTCCTGCCAAATTGCAAGATTATGATAATACTGAGCTGACTTTAATATGTATATGACTTGTTTGATATATACTATTTTGAAGGTTGTGTGTATATATTTATTTATGTACTAAATGTGTACTAAAATATATATAGCTGTATCGGTCATGTTACTTATATCAGCTTAGATTTCTAAAAAAAGGTGAGGTCAGTCGTTACAGTATTTGTTGTGTCACAGTTCCTTAAAAATATATCCTGATTCCCAAAATTAGAGCCCAGTCAATAGACTGAATGGCTCAGCATGTTATATAATAAAATGAAGTATACAAAAACAAGCCTGGTGTGGTGGCACTGTTGATGTCTTTGGCTCAGCTTGTCAGTTTCATCTGCCTGGGTGACTGTGTGTCAGTTTCATCTGCCTGAATGACTTGTGTGTTGGTTTTGATCGTGGGTTCGGTATGCGACCCTCTCAGGTTTAATACAGTTATTTTGTATTGCATAGAAGCAGGATTCCAATTAAGGCTTCTATTTTATCTGCTACAAATACACATATATATAATCTAGCTGTCTGAAATGGTCCAACTTTGGATCATATGTCAGGAGGAGAATGCCCTCGCCAATATCCTCGCCAATATTGGCGGCCTTGCTTATCTATTATATACCTAGAGGGTTTGTGATTATATATCTTATTTGAACAGAATGTCTGGACAATCCGTCTGTTATATCGGAATGGCTGTAGCTTTGTTTGTCTTGGTATATTCCTCTCTCAAGATGTTGTTTATAGATTATATTTTGTTGCAAACATGTCATGGTTGGTCTTAGGATGTCTGAGCTGCACTTTCCTTTCTAAGTAAAAACTGCTGACTCGTGATTTTGATTAAAACTGTTTCAACAATTAATGAACTCATATTATATAGAGACTGTGAAATGTGTCCCAAGCCCGGAGTGCAATACTGTTTCAAAGGCATAAATGATGCTTAAAGTGGATGTACACTCTCTCAAATGCTTTCGGCATTCACTTAAGTTAGATGCCCTATTTAAATAATCGAGCCCATTCCTCTTGCCAAGTGCTGTTTCTCTTGTAAAATCAACCATGCACCCCTCTCTTGTCAATTGATGTATTGTTTCTCTTGTAAAATCTCCTGCAAGACTTAAGAGCAGCAAATTTTGAGCATTTTGAGCAAATTTAAATTTGAAGATTGAATCTCAGTTGCTACATCTACTCTTCTTATCTCCATACTTGTTTGTTTGTTCCATGCTTTAATGACTAAAGTCAGCATTATCAACGTAATCAGACATTATGACATCAGAGATGAATGTGTATTAAAAGTTGGAGCACACAGGGAGTAGTGATTTTTGTTTCAAATGTTTCTAATCAATATTTATATCTGATAATCCTGCGCATTAAAATCATTAATGTATTGGCAGTGTTAATCTATTGTCTTGATGAGTTATAGCTCTACTGTTGATCGTTTCATGCGATTTTAGTAGGAAAGTAACAAATGAATTTCATTGGTGCATATTGTGACAATGAATCATTGATGATTTTTGTCTTAATATAAAAAATATAGACAGCTTCAACATTGATGATGTTTAAATTGACAAAGAATCGGAGGTATAAGTTTTTGAATACATCGCTTTTGGAATTTTATTATTATTATAACAGTTATTTAGATTGACAAAGAAGCTGACATATCAGTTTTCGACTACATCACTTTAGGAATCTTATGACCACATAATTCTAGTTCGGAAGCATGATAGAACTACAATTTATAGCCAACTGGTTGTGGTGTCGTTAGTGATGACCTACTTAAACATTCCTTCGGCTTGCAATTTGTTTCCAATTGTGAACACTTTTGTCTGAATCTTGTCATATCCGATTTCTATTACAGTTTTTGGTTTGTTCAGTGTTGTAATACTGTTGTGAAAGTTTGGTGCAAAACTATAGTAACTCAGTTTCAATGATGAAATGAAAACGATAAAAACTCTGCATAATCCATGAAATATTACATTTGAAATGATGTGGGTTTTTTTGTACGGTTTCTGACATTTCTGTACTGTTAATTAACATTGTCAATGTTTTTGCTTATTACAGGAGAAGTCTTTCATTGTCAGAACACCTCAACACGATGACAAGGGTATGAAGAGGAAGCTTCTATCTCCTGCCTCGCCCACTCACGATGATGAAGGTAAGCGAGTTTTATATATCGGAGTATCAGGGTACTGTTTTATCAAAGCACTTACGAAATCTTTAAGTTACACTCAAATTTAAATTCTTTATAATTCTTTAACAACGGCAAATTGGTGGCACATATCATATGGTTTGAAGGAGTTCAGTAACTGAATCATTATTAGTATTGCAACTCCTTTTACCACACTATTATTGTAAACAAATGATAAAGAATTTAAATTTGATCGTAAGTGTATGATTTCCGTAAGTGCTTTGATAAAACAGTACCCTGGTGTAAAAATCAGGGATCCTATCATTCAGGAATAATCTGAAAATCCAGATTTGATGCACTAGAAAGGAGTGCACCAACCGTCCCTCGTGACTCTGCAGATGTTATAGCCCGAAAAAGCATGCGTTAACCCTACAAAATAAAAGTTATTTGGGCAAATAATTGCCAAGCGTTATGGTCATTTGAAATTTCATACACTGAAATTTAACAATAGATCAATGTTTGTGTGCTAATGGTACCCAAACCAGACTTGCATCTTATTTTCAGGAGTGGGCATTGTGCTGCAGTAGGAACTCTGAAAAATATGTGAAATATCATACATCAAGCAAATATGACAGTTTTACATTGAGCCCTAATTTTTCTAACACAGCAATATCTTAACTATGGATTTCAAATAATGCAAATATGGCAGTTTTACATTGAACCCTTTATTTGATTTCAGAACATTTGGTGTAAAAACATAACTTGAAATAGAGCAGACTAGATAGTTCCGCATTAAACCTGTTATTCGGATTGTTGTAAAGTGATAAACTAACAAATGTTTTATTGATTCAAACATAGGATTTTGGTTTTTAAGTTTTACATTTTGCTTCAAGACTGGGTTGTCAGGTTGACTCACTGAGTGATACTTAATAACAACATCTGTGATATGATAGCCATCTCTCCCTGTACTTACTGGGAGAGGAAATGGAAGTGGCTGCCGACATTATCATCTTATCATCGACCAATCATTGATAAGCATCGGTTCATAGACCAATCAGTGATAAGCATTGGGTTTTTGTAAAACATCTGTCTTGACAATCCTATACTGGTAATGGAATGTCTGGAAGATATCTTGCATAATGTGCAGTACGTTTGTGCTGACATATATAAAATGTTTGGTGAAAGCCAATCTTTTGAATTGTCAGTCAATTATTACCTAGGCCCATACCAATGTGTTTTTCTGAAAGACAATCTTTTGTATTGTCAATCATTATCAAGGCCCTGTACCAATGTTAGATGAAAGCCAATCTTTTAAATTGTCAGTAACCGAAATCACTAAGAAAGGTCTGGTTCCTGTGTTTGCTAAATGTGTCTGACCTGTTGATTTTATTTGAATGTGTCTAACAGAAGTGAGTGAATAAAACACAAGTCTGACTTAATATAATCTTTTGGCAAAATTGTATTTTTTTTACTGTCAGAGATATTGACCTATTGTTGACTTATGTTATAAAAAGTATCTTTGAACTGGCATAGTATAGTTTGCTACCTTAAAAATACAAAGACAAAAAAATATTTTGTTACAGCACAGTCAAGTTAATCTTGTGCAGGAGGGGGGGGGCAAACCAAGCTGTATTTTGTGATATTTAATTGGCATGATTTTACTGGCGTATTTTAAGAGAAGGCAGTGATTTTTCTTGAACAAAATCAAACAGCCTGTGCCTTTAAAATGAGGAAATTTTAGCGCAACAATTCGTGAAATTGGGAATTATCAAAAAAGATTGCTTTGGTTAAAAGTGTTCAGATTTTGCTATTTTCTACTGATATACTCATATGTGTTTTGCAAGTTTGGAAATCTATTGTTTTGACTTGAAAACAGCTATGATATTGTAGTTGATTTGAAACTAGCGAGCACAAAAGGGGGAAAATATGCATACTTTTTGGGAAAAAATTATGATTTTTTGGGGAAAATGGGAGGTTATTTTGCTAGGGGAAGGAGCCTGTATTCGGCCCTAAAAATAGCCAAAAAAATCACTGGAAGGGTTTGTTAATACTGGATATTTTATATGAATTTATGTATCACCAAGTTTCTGTCTGCTTTGTCTTGTAGATAAAAGGACTCCAAGTAAACGCAAACGTGGTAGTGTTAGTCTAGAAGCATCACCAATGACCAACCCTAAAACACCGGGTGGTGGTTCACGCTCAGTACCTCTATCAGAACGGCAACAGTTGGCCATGATTATGCGTATGTCGGATGTTGAGTCAACACCAGGTGAGTTCAGGTTTCGGATTAGTGGAGTCTATGACATATTTTCAATATGCCTTGCATGTTTAGAAACTTCATCAATAACACACAAACTGCAACTCTGTGAGGCATGGCCAGTCTTCTTGTGTCATTAACACACAAACTGCAACTCTGTGAGGCATGGCCAGTCTTCTTGGGTCATTAACACACAAACTGCAACTCCATGGGGCATGCCCAGTGTTATTGCATCATTAACACAAGCACACCTTGTTTATTTCAGTCATGTGTTGCATGATCTATGTTAGCAAGCAAGGTGTGTCTTGTATCTGTCATAATTATATAGGTGGAAAGTTCTAACACTTGCCTGTAACACTACATGAATTGTTAAACCTTTCTTTAGCAACTAGTTTGAAGCAAGATTGATAGTTGTTTACTATAGGTTCTTATTGTATAGAAATTGGCTCACTAAGATTTATTACTATTGGCTGCATAAGACATGTGACCTGCTAATGAGGGTGACCGTAATCACAGGTTCAACTGTAGTGCATACATGTAAAAGAGGCTGGCTGCATTTTCATGAACCTTAGTCAGAAATTCAAAATATTTACTTGCGTTACCATAGGGTCCTGCATTCCTTTACAGATGAGCAGATGTCTTGGATTACCTGACTATTGTTGTATCTATAAAATCGCTGTCAACGTCTTGCCTGTCACTTCCTCCTGACATATGTGCCATGTTTCTGTTTTGATATATCAATATTACACAACCTACGCATTTAGCATGTCATTACCAGTCAGTCATTGATTTTCACTTATGTTCGCGAATTCATTAAGTTCGTGAAAAATTATGCTTGAGAACTTCAACAACAGCCATAAGACACAGACAGTTATCTATTTCTGAAGTTTTAAATCGTGAACTACTTCAGAGTAACAAATTCATGAAATTTTGAATCTGCGAAAATTTATGATATACAGTTATCATACATTACGCAGTGACCAAGATTTATCCAGTCACATCCGGCAAAAGCGGCCAGATAACTGGGTGCCTAATAAACTGTGCTTTATTAGGTCACCTGGTCATGTGACCAGTGATATACAGTCATCTTACCATGTGATCTGATGGAATTCTTATATGAGAGTCGCCGGTTGAAATTCTGTACCTGATGGTGAGGTTTTCGTATCCTAAATGAGCTGGCGGTTGATTGATTATTTTCTACGACTTACCTGCGTCTACACAACATCTATCAAGATGTCTGACGTCGTTGTCTATAATGACGTCGCGGAACAAACTTGACATCAGGCGCTAGTTAATGAAAGAGTAACAATAGAGTCCTGTGTTTGATCCCCTTTCTGAGCAGATTAAGTGACTGGATGAATAGAATAATAGGTTAGTGACGTGGCTGCGGAAATTATTATATTTGCCTACGGCTCACCTGATAAATTCCTCCGCCTTGCCAGATAAACTTTTTCATCCACGACACTAACCTATTATTATTCTCTATTTATTTACCCAGTTAGACTTCGTTATGTATCTATATATATAGATGTTATGTTACATTGGTAATGTAATCACTTGTTTACTGTTCAGGGGTTCTAGACTTCCGGATTTGCTGCTTTGGAAAGAATGAACTTTTCTTCAAAAAATGAAAAAATACCATGACTGTATTGACTTGAGTTATGGTCATGTGAAATTCTATATGCTAAATTGTGACAATAGAACAATGTTTGAAACAGGTTTTGTGTTGGGATATGTGCTAATGGCATCCAAAACATACGAGCATCTTATTTTCAGGATTGGGCATTAGGCCTCAGTAGAACCCCTGACTGTTATTTTATATAGGCTTGAGTGCCGCTTTGTTCATTGACTAAATAATGACTTGAAGCTACAAAAGCTTTGTATTTGTTACACTTATTGTAACAAGCACCTTTTTTAAGTGCAGAATCTGTACTAGAAGATTGGAGCAGTTGGTAGAAAAGCAGTCTCCGATAAGCTAAACTTAAATTTTAAGAGTTACTCGTTTAGTCATCAGACCTCAAATTTTATTCCTGTGAGTGTGCAAGCTATCATTTAACTCTCATTTGCTCATTTCATACACTTAAATTCTAAACTTTAATCGTAAACCTCAATATGCCTTGAACTGCCCCTGGAATGGTCAATATGCCTTGAACTGCCTTTGGACAGGTCAAAATGCCTTGAACTGCCTTTGAACCAGTCAATATGCCTTGAACTGTCTTTAATATGCCTTAAACTGCCTTTGGACTGGTGCCTTGAACTGCCTTTGGACCAGTCAATATGCCTTGAACTGCATTTGAGGGTGTTTGAGGCAAAACATGTTAAGGTATTGAAGTTCTACTATAGACGTATGTGGTAGTATGTCTGCATGGAGTACAGGGTTAAGATCTTAGTGCACAAATAATGCTAGTTTATTCCTCAGCTCAGATGCCATAAGTTGAAATTAATGGTGTTCATGAGCAGAAAAAAACCTCTGACGTTCTAGTTGACACTTAACATTGGTAGTTATAAACATTTCTGGATATAAATTCTTCATTCTGGGAATACATCTGTATAAACCTTCATGTTCTACTGGAAAATTGTCAATATATGCAATGGAATAATTTTCGTTAATTTCGAGTATGAATTAGATTGCAAAATTGAATCCCATCGAATAATTGACCTATTAAATACTGGTACATAAAAAGGGATTTTTCTTTCATTATTTTAAATTTACGTATTTAAGAAATCCCTAATCATCATTTAACCAATATTGGCAAAATTTAATTTCCCTTGAAAATTAATGATTTTATAGTATAGAAAGTTTTTGTGAGACATCTGTGTTTTGAGTTTATGCATGTGGAAATTAACCCGACTTCAGTTTGTCCATATGGAACCTGTAATGTATTAGGAAGCAAGTCCATTGCTTATTAGGTAAAATATAGTTATTGGTAGACACTTGGTATCCGTTTGACTGCTAATCATAGTCATGGGTCCAAAAAACCATGTAGGCGTAAAATACAAATATGGCTAAAATGTCATTAAAGTCACAAATTTCCACAACCATGAGGACCCCAATCACAACCACCAACTTCAAGACTTGTGTGTGTAACATCAATTCGAGCCTGGTTATGCCCCTGTAGGCTTGATTTAACTTTGAAATCTATACAACCGGTTCCTTTTACAGAATGAAAGTATCCATAATTTCGGACATACCAATTTCGGATAAGTTTTTAAAATTAAAACAAAATAGGGATTGGTGAAAATGGAAGGTTAGCAGAACCAGGAATAATTCCATTTCCTAAAATTGAGCCTTATTGCTGTGTTTGCTATATTGGGAAGTGTTTATATTGTTGTTTATTCATTTGTTACTTAAGTGCATTATTGATGGATGTGCTGTTTTTGGAAGTTTTTTATCGGTTGCATGATTGTCAATTAATCCTTTATGTTTGTTCATGTCTACTTGAGGAAGATGGCACAGTTAATTAGAAGTTGATGTATTGATTTGTAGAGTCGTTAGATGTTCTTTGTTGCCTGTAAAGATCTGCATGATTAAAACTTTCTCCTTGTCAATATGGCCCTGCTAGCTATTCATACAAGCTATTTTGGTTTATATTAGCATGAATGATGTGTTATGGCCATAAAATCAATCATAATATTGTATTAAGCAGTTGGAAACAATACAATCGTAACTCCGGTTTCCAGGGTGATTCAGATAGGTTCATTTTGCCGTAACGTCAGCAAATGAAATGAATTCATGTTTGTTATCTGGTTTGCTTGATGAGAACAGCTGGTGGTATATAAAACAATGGGGCCAAAAATAAAGTATTGTTTTGTTTCCCCTTCCCTACCTACCCGAGCAAAAAGTCCCCTACCCAAAATAGTTTTTTGACCTTCTGAAAAAGATTATTTTATTTTATAAAAAACGTTGGGTACGGGAGTACGAAAACAAATTATTGACAATAAAAAATGATTTTTCAAAAAAGTTTTTTACCTACCTACCCAACCCCAATTGGAAACAATATTTTATTTTTGGTCTGGTGTCTAAGATAGGTCTAGATGTTTGATTGCCTATGTGTGATTTCATTGAACTCTTAATCAAAACTTTGATATATATTCATTATTGTTTATTCATTACAAAAGCTGTGGTTCAGTGGTTATTGTGCTGGATTTGTAACCTGGTAATCCGGGTTTGATTCCCAGTTGCGGCTGATTACGGAAATCCTTCCATGAAAAAATTAATTTGACACCATTGTCGATTTTCCTCCGCATGTGGAGAAGTTCCTGGTTCCTTGTGGAATGGTAAGTTAGTTAGTACTGGTAAGGTTGCAATCCAGGAAAACTGGTTAAATAAATCTGCTGAGGTATATAACTGAAAAATTGTTGAAAAACGGTCTTCCAACGGTAAAGTCACCCAAAGGGTGTAGCTCTGTAGAGGTTGCACTGTACAGTCTCCCAAAGGGTGTAGCTCTGTAGAGATTGCACTGTACAGTCTCCCTAAGGGTGTAGCACTTGAAAGGTTGAACTGTACAGTCTCCCAAAGAGTGTAGCTCTGTAGAGGTTGCACTGTACAGTCTCCCAAAGGGTGTAGCAATTGAGAGGTTGCACTGTACAGTCTCCCAAAGGGTGTAGCTCTATAGAGGTTGCACTGTACAGTCTCCCAAAGGGTGTAGCTCTGTAGAGGTTGCACTGTACAGTCTCCCAAAGGGTGTAGCAATTGAGAGGTTGCACTGTACAGTCTCCCAAAGGGTGTAGCTCTATAGAGGTTGCACTGTACAGTCTCCCAAAGGGTGTAGCTCTGTAGAGGTTGCACTGTACAGTCTCCCAAAGGCTGTAGCTCTATAGAGGATGCACTGTACAGTCTCCCAAAGGCTGTAGCACTGTACAGTCTCCCAAAGGGTGTAGCTCTGTAGAGGTTGCACTGTACAGTCTCCCAAAGGGTGTGGCTCTGTTGAGGTTGCACTGTAAATAAAAAATAATAAAATAGTATCAGCATTAAATCTCATTTTCAAACATCAGAAAGCTCCCATAGACTATAAGTTCAATAGAAGATTTGGCTTCCTTTTCTATTTTTACAGATAATCATGTATTAAATCATGTACATTTTTCGTCTTCTTGCAAGAATGCAAGAATATTTACGAGCATCTTCTCATGTTGTTTTTAGTTTAATTGCCCATAAAATACAGCTAATGACTGTAAATGATGCCCTGTTTTAAGAAATTAATGGCAGATACCAGATGTTAGGACCGGGTTTTTCTTTGACTTGTCGTATAATCCTTTTATGACTTTAATGGAAGAACACGGGATTTCGAGACAAACTATGGTTTTTACTTGCAGGGTTTTATGTTTTAATGTGAATATGAAATGTGTTCATATAATGGGTTTCATGGTTTTGGGTCTGAAAAGTCATCAGGTAGTTTTGTAAGGAATTCCAAGTTTTTTCTTAATAATGGAGGGGATTTTCTATTTTATATCTAGGGGAGATTGTTAGCATTATGAGTACAGTCATGTGCTTGTAGACATGTTCCAGAGATAAAATCTGCTATAGATGTACTTAGAAGTTCTTGAAATGGTGTTGCTGCAGAGGTTCCAAGTAGTTGCATTAAAAATTAATAGTATTGTTGAAAAGAGGGTCGGTGATACTGTTCACTACTGTTAGGTCCTCAGAAAGAGGGCTGATCATACTGTTTACTAGTGTTCGGTCCTCAGAAAGAGGGCTGCTCATACTGTTTACTAGTGTTTGGTCCTCAGAAAGAGGGCTGCTCATACTGTTCACTAGTGTTTGGTACTTACTTAAAAGAGGGCTGATCATTATGTTCTATATTGTAATCAAAGGAGGATTGATCATATTGTTAAAAGATGTTGGTACTCAAAAAAGGGCTGATTATACTGTTCAATCAAGGTTGGGAATCAAAAGAGGGCTGGCTGATCATTGTTCAGTGGGAATGGTCCTCAGAAAGAGGGCTGATCATTGAACAGTGGAGGTTGGTCCTCAGAAAGAGAGCTGGCTGATAATTGTTCAGTGGGAATGGTCCTCAGAAAGAGGGCTGATCATTGAACAGTGGAGGTTGGTCCTCAGAAAGAGGGTTGATTGTACTATACTGTTCAATAGAGATTTGGTATTAGGCTGTTGGTTTTTTCTGGTAAAATGTGAGTTTCTGAAGTTCTATATAAAACAATTGATGTAGGAGAAATCCTACATATTTGTGCCCTGATGACGCCTAAGTTAATTTCTTTTTGGTGAGAGTGTTTTAAGGCTGCTTGATGTTTGCATCTTCAAATAGTTTGTAAGTCAAGGTATATCTGTTTAAATTGATGTGCAAGTTTGTAAGTCAAGGTATATCTGTTTAAATTGATGTGCAAGTTTGTAAGTCAAGGTATATCTGTTTAAATTGATGTGCTAGTTTGTAAGTCAAGGTATATCTGTTTAAATTGATGTGCAAGTTTGTAAGTCAAGGTATATCTGTTTAAATTGATGTGCAAGTTTGTAAGTCAATGTATATCTGTTTAAATTGATGTGCAAGTTTGTAAGTCAAGGTATATCTGTTTAAATTGATGTGCTAGTAGGTAACTCATCTAAATGCTAAATGCATTGTCAAGATGTGCTAGTAGGTTAACTCATCTAAATGCTAAGTGCATTGTCGACATCATAATAAGTGATTAAAATGTTTAAATAACAAAAGTATATACAATCAAATGTAGGGCATCAAGTCATAACCTAAAATACCTGCCGTACATATCATTAATTACCCATGTTTGACCTATTTATGAAGAGATATAACATTTCTTGCTATGGTGTTGTCATTAGTGCGGTTATAATGTAATACATCAACATATAACCTTGATCTGAACTCCTCGTCAAGTATTATAATGGTGAGCAGTTGATATTCCCACTTGTATCAGGTATGAACTGCCCTAGTTCTTAATTTAGACAAAATATGCCTTACCAAAGTACTAAATCACTGGTTCCAGGTATTACCAAAGTACTAAATCACTGGTTCCAGGTATTACCAAAGTACTTAATCACTGGTTCCAGGTATTACCAAAGTACTTAATCACTATTTCCTGGTATTACCAAAGTACTTAATCACTATTTCCTGGTATTACCAAAGTACTTAATCACTGGTTCCAGGTATTACCAAAGTACTAAATCACTGGTTCCAGGTATTACCAAAGTACTAAATCACTGGTTCCAGGTATTACCAAAGTACTAAATCACTGGTTCCAGGTATTACCAAAGTACTTAGTCACTGGTTCCAGGTATTACCAAAGTACTAAATCACTGGTTCCAGGTATTACCAAAGTACTTAGTCACTGGTTCCGGGTATTACCAAAGTACTTAATCACTATTTCCTGGTATTACCAAAGTACTAACTTGCTAGTCCTGGGTATTACCAAAGTACTAAGACCCTAGTCCTGGGTATTACCAAAGTAATAAATCACTAGTCCTGGGTATTACCAAAGTACTAAATTGCTAGTCCTGGGTATTACCAAAGTACTAAGTCGCTAGTCCTGGGTATTACCAAAGTACTAAATCACTGGTCCTGGGTATAACTAAATTACTAAACCAGCGATATAGTACTTTGATATTTCTTGGGGCCAGCGATTTAGCACTGTGGTAATCCCCGAGACCGGTGATTTAGTACTTAGGTATTTCCTGGGACCAGTGATTAATACTGTAATTATACTCAGGACCAGAAATTTAGTACTTGGGACCAGAAAATTAATACTTGGGACCAGAAATTTAGTAATTGGGACCAGAAAATTAATACTTGGGACCAGAAATTTAATACTTGTTATTTAATACTGAGGAATCCTGGTGAGGTCCACAGGTCAGGTCAGGCCGCTAATGAACTGCATCCCTAAAACATAGTTTATATAAAACATAAAACATTGCTCAACCTGATCTGTACAAAAAAAACACACTCAGGTTACATATGCTGTGAAATATAATGGTAATGTTTCTGTGATGTTAAGTGTTTGTGAAATCCTGCTCCCAGTTTTATGACATCAACACATCATCATAGTTCAGAATTTTAGAAACTTGTAACCCTGCTCCTATGTAGGAAGCTAATCCACTACAAAAGTTCTCAGATATCGTCGTTGCACTTTGAGTGGTAAAAAAAGTCTATTAAAACTGCTGTTGTGCATGTTGGTTCTTCACAATCCTCTTGTGGTATTGATATAATGATTAAGAGAATGTTATTCTTGCGTCTAAATATAGATTGACTTGTCGTTCTCATGAAATATCTCTATATTTTCTTTATTACTTTAAAGGTACAGAGACCATTTTTGGTCAAAATCACCAAGTCATAAAATATGCCAAATTTAATGATAATGATCTCTTCTAACATGTTTACCAGGAAAATTACAATCGCGTTGATTCATCGATTTTCTATCTTTAGCTTAAAATAAAATTGTATGCCAAATTACGGTACTTTCAGAAAATATCCTCATTGATTCACACTCAGTTCCTGGAAACTCGTAAAAAACTGTTGGCAATGGCGTGTTTTAGGTACATATTACTGTGTGAATGAAGGCAATTTCGTAGGAAATATTTTCATTTTATCTGATATTATTTTGAAAAAAATTGACAATCTACCTTTAATGTCTTGAGAAAAGATATTCCATGATGTGGTTATGAATTTTAAATCGTTTCTATGCATATTGATGAGGTGCATTGATAAGAAAGCCATTCCTTATTTTCTGTGTTCAAGTACCATTGGTATTGAATGGTGGTGCACATAATCACGAATCCGTTAATAGATAGGGAGTGTTCTTGTTAACACGTCTTTGAATTGTTTCCGTATATCAGATATCATTTTTAGCTCACCTGTCACAAAGTGACAGAGTGAGCTTTTGTGATCACACTTCGTCCGTCGTCCGTCCGTCCGTCTGTCCGTCCGTCTGTCCGTCCGTCAACAATTGGGTTGTGTCCTCTCTAGAGGTCACAATTTTGGCCTAATCTTTATGAAACTTGGTCACAATGATCATCTCAACAAAATCTAGGTCAAGTTTGATATTGGGTCATCTGAGGTCAAAAACTAGCTCACTAGGTCAAATTATAGAAAAAAACCTTGTTTTAAACCTTTCAACATGTAGTCTTCATAGTCACTAAACTCTCTGCAGTAACTCTCTACTCTTTATACATACAATAAACTTTCATCAACCAATGAAAATGTGTATCAGGGTTCACAGCAGTTTTGTAAAGGTCAAATATCAAAATATTCTAGTATTTAAACCAGGGTGTGAATTGTACTGGTTAAGTGGAAATCAAAGCGCTGTAGGGAGCGTAGACATTTTCCTGAGGGTCGTGGGTTCAAACCCCACTGGAACCATAATTTTTATTTTTTATTTTTATTTTTTTAAGTGTTTAGGTATTGTTTTGTCTTTATAGCATGTATTTGTACATTTTCCTGATGGTCGTGGGTTCAACCCCCACTGGAACCATAATTTTTTTTTTTTTTTTTTTTTAAATGTTTAGGCATTGTTTTGTCTTTATAACATGTATTTGTACATTTTCCTGATGGTCGTGGGTTCAACCCCCACTGGAACCATAATTTTTTTTTTTTTTTTTTAAATGTTTAGGCATTGTTTTGTCTTTATAACATGTATTTGTACATTTTCCTGATGGTCGTGGGTTCAACCCCCACTGGAACCATAATTTTTTTTTTTTTTTTTTTTTTTTTAAATGTTTAGGCATTGTCTTGTCTTTATAGCATGTATTTGTACAGTTATATGGAGGAAAAATACCAAAATATTTTGTTTAAAATAAAGGTCAAATCATAGAAAAACCTTGTGTAGTCAGTCACCAGAGGTTACAATTTCAACTTAATCTTTATGAAACTTTGTCACAATGATCCTGTCAACAAAATCTAGGCCAAGTTCGATTTTGGGTCATCTGGTGTCAAAAACAATGTCAATTGACATTTTCCTGAGGGTCCTGGGTTTAAACCCCACTGGAACCATAATTATTTTTTTGAGTGTTTAGGTATTGTTCTGTCTTTATAGCATGTATTTGTACAGTTATATGGAGGAAATATTTTGTTTAAATTATAGGTCAGATCATAGAAAAACCCTGTGTAGTCACCAGAGGTTACAATTTCGACTTAATCTTTATGAAATTTGGTCCTAATAATCATCTCAACACAATCTAGGTTAAGTTTGATATTAATTAAGTCATCTGGGGTCAAACGCTAGGTCACATGGTCAAATCATACACAAACTTGCAATAGAGGCTGAATTTCCTTAAATTTTTATTCAGAAAATGTGTAGGATCACCATAGGGGTGTGCATGCACTAGTATGACAGGTGAGCGACCTAGGGCCCTTTGGGCCCTCTTGTTTGAGATATCATAAAATTATATCTATGTATGTAAAATTTAAAAAATGTGTTCTGTACTGAGCATCAGGTTAGAGGACACATTCTCCGTGGTAACACATTGATGTTTGACTGGTGTATTTCAATTCAAAAAGATTTCCTTTCATGTTTTCGGTCATAGAATAAGTTTGTGTCAGATGAATACTACTTTCAAGGATGAAATATTTCTTGTGTAGTGACAGATTTCAATGTGAATCTATGTTGAACTATATATCTATGTGGAGACTATGTTATCTTTACTTGTCTCAAAGTTGGCCCTCCCTGGCCTGACCCCTTACATATCTATAGTCCCTGCTTGGTTTCACAGTAGCCCCTCTCTGGTCTTATCGCTGGTTTATTTCTCTTCTCAGCTCAACAAACTTATTCTTGACATTGTGACATTTTAAATGCATGTCCTTCACCTTATTGATTCAATCTATTCATTCAGCATGTAGCCTGAACCGTGTATGTATAAACTTCATTCTGCCTCCCTGATTAACATTCATTGTATGCTATACATGTAGTAAGTCTGTCAACATCTCATACTTCTCGTAATTTGAACCCATTAGCTGTTCTCAGTTTCAAGGTATAAAAAAGGTTGACATTTCGATAAAAGCACTTAAATTAATGACGTATGAACACCTCGTACATTTCAGACAGTATCGTGAAGCCTCCATCACCCACCCCTTTACAGTCTATCAAGAAGACCCAGTTTGATAAGAAGGTATTCAAGCGGAACGAACGTGGAGAAATGCCGATACACATAGCTGCTATTAAAGGAGATATTAAACTGCTGAAGAGACTTATAAAGGCAGGCGCTGATGTCAATGTAGCCGATTTTGCTGGTAAGCAAATATAAAAAAAATATGTATTACCTATAGTGGGATTTGAACCTAATCTGTACGGCACCATCGCCTAGCAATATGATGTACGGAAACATTAGACCATTCAGCTATCACAACAACCCCAAAAGAGGTCAAGCCAATGACCAGTATCATTGTGACCACATCATACCTCACCAGTGATTGATTGATACATGGATATATAGTGTGGCAACATCTAACTGGGACTCATGAATGTATGCATTATTTTTAGGGGAAAATGGAGGCTATTTTGCTAGGGGAAACTGCCCATATTCGGCTCTAAAATAGCAAAAAAAATCACTGTTATTTCGTGTTTATCTGTCTTTTCATCAAGTTTTGTCATATTAATTAACAAGTCAAAAATGACTTTCGGTACAATAGCGAAAACACATGAAGACCGAGTTCCTGAACAATTGTGCCTTACCATAAAAGCACTGACTATAACTTAAACAAAGTCACTGGTTCTTTGCCAGGAAGTCTAGGGATATTGTTGTATTAGTAATTTTGAATATTTTACCGACCTTGACCTAGATAGTGCAGCTTCAGATAAACAACCTATAAAATCTAGAACATTCTTGTTTATGTACCACTTTCCATAATAAAAAGGTGTTTAACGTGAGTGGGAAAGGAGTACTGTTGCATAATTTATGCCTTGTGTATGTGGGAAAGTACTGAAGAGAGAATAAATGTACATTTACATGCAAACATCTGATTATCTTCAACCATTGTTATCTGATAGAATATCTCAATTACAATTTTCCTTTAAGGATAGAGCCATAGCTGTGGTCCAGTGGTTAGTCCACTGGAATTGTAACCCGGGTTCAAATCTTGGGTCCCAGCTGGTTTATACCCTTCCATGAAAATTTTGACAAAAAATTGGTTTTCCTCCACATGTGGAATCCGAAAAGTTGCTGGTTACTTGTGGAAGGGTAAGTTAGTACTGGTTAAGGTACAATCCAGGAAAACTGGTTAGGTGAACCAGGCCGCCATGATTCAAGATAAGAAACAGCGTTAAACCAAAGGAGAAGTCTTAAAAAAGTTTTGTATTAATAAATTTCAATGGCAAATCTTTGATAGATCTGATCATGTGAGATCTAGAGTAAAATGTATCATTACTTGGGACTCTTCATTTTCTAGATGCTACCAATGGCTTCATTTCAAGGTTTAAATGAAAAAAAATGACCTAGTTGGGTGTGGCATTTGTTTTATAAATGTTTCGACTCATGGATTTTCTTTCTGAGTTGTCCAATATTATGAAACTTATGTTTGAAAACTAGTCTTGCAAAGAAGTATTTCCATTGGTCCATTTTGATGCTGTTCTCAAATTCAGCCAATCAGATACTTGGAATTGGGAGATTGGTCAGGAAACTGCCTCAGAGCTCACTCATCTTGGATGGAAATTTGAGACTCTCTAGGGTTCAATCGTGTTACAGCTGATTGTGACCCACATACGAACAAATGCACAAACAATTTCTCTCCCTGTTACAAGAGTTATTGCCCTTTGTTTAAATTCCATGTCTAGTTGATTAAATTTCCTACCCTTGCTTAGATTCTCAAATGACTTAGAACACTTGTTTCAACCCATTCAGATAGTGTGTAGGAGTCCAAGGGCCAATACTCCACTGATTATCAGAGTTATTGCCCTTTGTTTCATCCAAAATTATTTTCAGGCAAGATGATCAAATCTATTTGCACCATTCTACATGCATAGTTCAAAACTTGGTTATTGAATACATGAAGTTTTCAATTTTGAACTGCTTGTGTATGGTTGCATTTATATATAAGTTCATTTGAAAATACATTATGTATTTTATAATTGTAAGGTTAATATGTTTACTGTGAGGCGGGGAGTAACAAACCACTCATACTATGTGATGTTTGCTGAATGCTCAAAACGAAGCAGGGGTAATTGGTATGCGTATTCTGCTTGAATTAGATCTTTCTTGTTATATTACGTTAACGATAACATATTCAGACCAATAAATTATGCATGCCATGCTGTTTACATAATGAAACCTTATTTGCATAACGATATATAAAAAATTAGCCCTTGTAATCTTTAGAAAGGAATTTTTTACCTCCCCATGTCAATAAATGTTCCCAATTCAAATTTTGCAAGGCTTTGAGTATGATGAACAGGGCTAAAAGTGCATGTGAAAACTCAATTTTAATGCCCGATAATGAGCATGTGTGGTTAACTTTTTAACGTTGAAAACAAATCTGTACTCGGTGCACGGTGTACGCTTTAATTTTGATTTTTGATAACTTTTTTTTATCTTTTTATTTTCATGAAAGCATGTTACATAAAATTGTCAAATACACACATATAACTTCATGAAATATAGTGACATAGCATTTATAACCAAAAGAAGGTGCATAATTAAGTTTTTAATTTTTATGGAACAGGAGAGTGAATATAGAATCGATAGGGTCGTATGTTTGATAACTTGTTTTAAGCATCAAATTTTGAAGATTTAGCATGGCCAGAAAATAGAAAACCCTAGATCTAAATGGTCAAGCTTAAACCTAGAGCCGTGCTCATGGTCGTGGTTAGTGCCATGATCGTGGTTAGTGTCATGGTCGTGGTTAGTGCCATGATCGTGGTTAGTGCCATGATCGTGGTTAGTGCCATGCTCATGGTCGTGGTTAGTGCCATGCTCATGATCGTGGTTAGTGCCATGCTCATGATCGTGGTTAGTGCCATGGTCGTGGTTAGTGCCATGCTCATGGTCGTGGTTAGTGCCATGATCGTGGTTAGTGCCATGCTCATGATCGTGGTTAGTGCCATGCTCATGGTCGTGGTTAGTGCCATGCTCATGGTCGTGGTTAGTGCCATGCTCATGGTCGTGGTTAGTGCCATGCTCGTGATCGTGGTTAGTGCCATGCTCATGGTCGTGGTTAGTGCCATGCTCATGATCGTGGTTAGTGCCATGCTCATGATCGTGGTTAGTGCCATGCTCATGGTCGTGGTTAGTGCCATGCTCATGGTCGTGGTTAGTGCCATGCTCATGGTCGTGGTTAGTGCCATGCTCATGGTCGTGGTAAGTGCCATGGTCGTGGTTAGTGCCATGCTCATGGTCGTGGTTAGTGCCATGCTCATGGTCGTGGTTAGTGCCATGCTCATGGTCGTGGTTAGTGCCATGGTCGTGGTTAGTGCCATGGTCGTGGTTAGTGCCATGCTCATGGTCGTGGTTAGTGCCATGCTCATGGTCGTGGTTAGTGCCATGCTCATGGTCGTGGTAAGTGCCATGCTCATGGTCGTGGTTAGTGCCATGCTCATGGTCGTGGTTAGTGCCATGCTCATGGTCGTGGTTAGTGCCATGCTCATGGTCGTGGTTAGTGCCATGCTCATGGTCGTGGTTAGTGCCATGCTCATGGTCGTGGTTAGTGCCATGCTCATGATCGTGGTTAGTGCCATGCTCATGGTCGTGGTTAGTGCCATGCTCATGGTCGTGGTTAGTGCCATGGTTGTGGTTAGTGCCATGCTCATGATCGTGGTTAGTGCCATGCTCATGGTCGTGGTTAGTGCCATGCTCATGGTCGTGGTTAGTGCCATGCTCATGGTCGTGGTTAGTGCCATGCTCATGATCGTGGTTAGTGCCATGCTCATGGTCGTGGTTAGTGCCATGCTCATGGTCGTGGTTAGTGCCATGCTCATGGTCGTGGTTAGTGCCCAAGATTTGTAACCCTGGTCCCAGCAGTCTGGGTTCATTTGATTCCCAGTCGTGGCATGTCATCCCTTTCAGGAAAATTTTGTGTTGAGTATATTTCAAATTATTTCCATATCGAGGGCTTCGTGCAAAACTGTTGTAACTTCTCCTCTATGTAGTTACAACTGTTTATCACTGAGCCCTCGATATTTATGCTTGGCAACATGATATAAATCAAAGTGTTTATTCAACATAGTGCATGTTTATTTATGAAGCGTAAAGTGGTTCAAGGCTAATTTGGAATTTCACCAAATAATGAAAGTTGCTCTTCTCCAGCTAAATAAAGTAAATGCATCAGTATGTGTCACTATGGAATAAAGGGTTAATAATAGAAAATCCTACATGCTGCCATAGACTCTCTCAACAATTTTTCAGTTATATATACATGACTTTGGCTGTTTCACCTAACCTGTTTTCCTAGACTGTATCCTAACCAGTACTAACTTACCCTTCCACAAGGAACCACCAACTTCTCCACAGACATTTTTTGTTCGGTCTTAAATATGAAACTTATCATTTTCATTCTAGGATGGACGCCACTACATGAAGCCAGTAACCGAGGATGGTTTTCCATAGCTAAGCAGTTACTGAAAGCTGGGGCCAACGTGAACGTACAAGGCTTGGAAAATGATACACCTCTACATGATGCTTCTATAAATGGACATAGAAAGGTGCGACTATTGTTACCATAGTAACTTATTAATTATGTCTCCCTTGTATGATAAAGCACGAGGTTGACCACATAACACATTTGTCTTAACTAGTTGAAATCCTCTGTCTTTATCGTTGTTTCTAGTTGAAATCCTCTGACTTTATCGTTGTTTCTAGTTGAAATCCTCTGACTTTATTGTTGTTTCTAGTTGAAATTCTCTGACTTCTTTGTTGTTTCTCATAGAGAGGGGAGATAATGCCTCACTAATGTCTCTCATTATATATTCTCTGACATTTAAGCGCATTTTCACAGGTTTACTGCACTTTAAAAGGTGTTATTATTAGGTTTGTGGTTAGCCCTTTGTCATGAAAACAGGATTCATTCCTACCTCAGTACATGGTCTGTTTTGTACATTCACAATTATGTAATGATACTTGTGACGCACAGCTAGCCCTTTGTTGATGAAAATATATTCAGGGGTTCCACTAGCTTCTGAATCTGAAGGGTTATCGTGATACGTTTTACCATAATTTTACCATTTTATAGGCAAAATACCCATGATTTTAAGAGAAAATGACCCTTCAACCCAAAATCTTAAGGGTCAAAATGTGCCTTTCAAAATCCCTATTCCGGAGTCAAATGGAATCCCATAATATTGTTGGCCCCGTATCTTTGAATGGTGGCAGGGTTCTATTTTTGTGATATTTTGATTTTTATGCCCCCATATCGATAGATCGGGAGGCATATAGTGATTCACCTGTCCGTTCGTCCGTCCGTCCGTTCGTCCTTCCTGGTTAACCCAAATTGACCGTTTCTTCTAGCATTAATATGGCTGGCTACAAAGCTTTCATACTTGCATGGATGTTGTATATGAACACTCTCCACACGCCTGTATCACCTGACCCCATTTTGACCTTGACCTAATTTTGGACTTAGACTTATTTATGGACAAGGCTTCCACAGGGGCATAAGCGTTTATTGAACGCAGTCTTGTTTCCTTCAGTAGTTCATTACTGGACAAACCATGCAGCAATATTTATAGTCATAAATCATGCTATAGAAAGTTGGCTAAGAAATATTTTGTACAATGGGCTATGGCATAGTTTGAGGCATTTCTCCGAGGGGGGGGGGGGGTTCTGACAAAGTAATGCTGACAAAACTATGCATTAGTTACCCCATGACAAATATGTGTAACAAGGCAAGTTATATATGTGCTATTAGATATACATAGTAGTATCATTAGGTAATAGTGTGTTGGCCTCTAGAGATAGAGCATGAACAATAAAACATTGGCAGTCAGTGATATTAATGTGACCAAGGTTTCTATAAATGTGGAAGAGATATTTCTATAAATGTGATTGTGCTATATACAGGACCTGTGTATTATTTATATTAATGGTATTTACTGCTTGGCTTTATTGTGCTACTGCTTTCATTAATATAATGGTGACTATTCTGCATTGGTTCTGCTCTGTTTGTCTAGTCCGCCCTGGAGACTTGCATCAATTTAAACATCAGGTCTCGGATGCCCTAGTATGCAAATGAATGTTAAACATTTAATCACATTTTACAAATTTAGCTCCTGTGAGAATGTCAGTATAATGCCCCAGATACTGCGGTGGGATTTTGATGAGAAGTTTTTTAACAAGATATTTAGATGTAGTTACAAAGCCCTAGGCAGTGGCTTGATTGTTATTGATTTGTATCAAATGTTGTATTGAATCGAGTGACCCAGATCTGATGATTTGTGTCGACTCATCCTGCCAACTCCTCGCTTTATTAAGTGGTCACTTAAACTATCCTGCAGTATTAGTTTCCCTAGAAATTCTCTCACCAGCCTCTCATCGTTTTGATTCAAACTTTCTGATATCGGTTGATCACCGGGTATTGTGGGTTTTCTGATATTTCCTTCCATTTTCTGAATGAGTTTTATATGAAACTCTATCCTTGTAAGAAGTATGGGTACTTTTGCTTCGCACATATTCAGTCTAGTCAGCAAACAAGTGCAACACACTCAGTCTGAAGTCATGTCAAACTTGGTAACTATATAAGTCTGTCATAATCAGCATAACTTACTTTGCCTTGTTAAGTCTAGTCAGTAATAAGTACAAAACCTAGGTAACTATATAAGTCTGTCATAACCAGTAGATGAAGCCTTTTGTATTTGAGATCAGCAGTTCAAATGTCAAGGTCACCATCTTAACTGTAACATTCCTGTCACATGAATATTTGATAGAAGCCTGTGGAGTTCCTATGGGAGTCACACGAAAATTGAATGTCTGTTTAGTCGGCAGACATCTAATTAGTGACTCTGATGGAGGCTCAACAAGCTTTAATTCTCATGTGGCAGAGATATAGTTTCACAAGCTTCAATTCTCATGTGGCAGAGATATAGTTTTGCAAGCTTTAATTCTCATGTGGCAGAGATATAGTTTCACAAGCTTTAATTCTCATGTGGCAGAGATACAGTTTCACAAGCTTCAATTCTCATGTGGCAGAGATATAGTTTTGCAAGCTTTAATTCTCATGTGGCAGAGATATAGTTTCACAAGCTTTAATTCTCATGTGACAGAGATTATAGTTTCGCAAGCTTCAATTCTCATGTGACAGATCTATATATAGTTTTGCAAGCTTTAATTCTCATGTGGCAGAGATATAGTTTCACAAGCTTTAATTCTCATGTGACAGAGATTATAGTTTCGCAAGCTTCAATTCTCATGTGACAGATCTATATATAGTTTTGCAAGCTTTAATTCTCATGTGACAGAGATGTTTTTTTGCAAGCTTTAATTCTCATGTGACAGAGATATAGTATCGCAAGCTTCAATTCTCATGTGACAGAGATTATAGTTTCGCAAGCTTCAATTCTCATGTGTCAGAGATATTGTTTCACAAGCTTCAATTCTCATGTGACAGAGATATAGTTCCGCAAGCTTCAATTCTCATGTGACAGAGATTATTGTTTCGCAAGCTTCAATTCTCATGTGTCAGAGATATTGTTTCACAAGCTTCAATTTCTCATGTGACAGAGATATAGTTTTGCAAGCTTCAATTCTCATGTGTATGAGATATAGTATCGCATGCTTTAATTCTCATGTGACAGAGATTATTGTTTCGCAAGCTTCAATTCTCATGTGACAGAGATTATTGTTTCGCAAGCTTCAATTCTCATGTAGCAGAGATATTGTTTCGCAAGCTTCAATTCTCATGTAGCAGAGATATTGGTTTCGCAAGCTTCAATTTCTCATGTGACAGAGATATAGTTTTGCAAGCTTCAATTCTCATGTGACAGAGATTATAGTTTTGCAAGCTTCAATTCTCATGTGACAGAGATTATAGTTACGCAAGCTTCAATTCTCATGTGACAGAGATTATAGTTTTGCAAGCTTTAATTCTCATGTGACAGAGATATAGTTTCACAATCTTCAATTCTCATGTGACAGAGATTATAGTTACGCAAGCTTCAATTCTCATGTGACAGAGATATACTTTCGCAAGCTTCAATTCTCATGTGACAGATATAGTTACGCAAGCTTCAATTCTCATGTGACAGAGATTATAGTTTCGCAAGCTTCAATTCCTCATGTGTCAGAGATACTGTTTCACAAGCTTCAATTTCTCATGTGACAGAGATATATTTTCACAAGTTTCAATTCTCATGTGGCAGAGATTATAGTTACGCAAGCTTCAATTCTCATGTGACAGAGATATAGTTTTGCAAGCTTCAATTCTCATGTGACAGAGATTATAGTTTCACAAGCTTCAATTTCTCATGTGACAGAGATATAGTTTCGCAAGCTTCAATTCTCATGTGACAGAGATATAGTTTCGCGCCAAATTCTCAATAAAAATTCTCAGTGAAATTGCTGCCTCTAATGTGCTAAGTCAACAATATGCAGCACCCCAAGCATGTTAAACAGGGCATATATGGTATGTGTTATACCATGTACTGCCTCCAGGATCTCTCTATGATAATAGAACAAAAGATTAATTAAAAGCAGTGTGTTGATGCTATTTTAGTTATTTCTGTAGGCAGAAATGTCAGGATTTTACTTCTGGTCTATTGTTTGTAAACCAGATACAAGTATACTAGATTGTGTGTTCTTGTTTTGTTCAAATTGTAGATAATCGACTTTTATGAGTACATTGTGGTTTTTTTGGATGACTTTGCTATCTGCAATATGCTAACTAATGTGACTCATGACAGAACGATGTATCCACGCTGCATGTGTGATAGGACGCACTTATGCTGTGTAGTGTATCATCATATGAACTATGCCCCTATCTTTGAATGAGGGTTATATTGCTTTGCACATGTCGTTTCGTCAGTCTTGTCAGCCAGCCAGTCGGTCCATCAGTAGACCAAATAGTTTCTGTTCAATAACTCGAAAACTCTTAATCCTAGGATCCTCAAGCTTTACATAGAGGCTGTCATCAACAGTAGGTGACCCATATTGATTTTGAGGTCAATATATCAAGCCATGACCTTCACCATTTCTGACTATTGGGCTGCCATGGGGGCATAAGTGTTTTACAAACATCTCTTGTGTAATGCTTATTCTTCAAATGTAAACAATAGAAAAGTTCAGGCACTTAGGTAATTGTATTTAGGATCTGTTGCCTAATATTTGATATTTCTTTTCAGTTGGTTGAACTTTTGTTGAAGCATGGTGCCAACCCACTCCAGCCCAATGCTCAGGGTAAAACCCCTTTAGATGTTGCAGCGTCTACCGATATGATAAAAATATTGAAAAAGGAGACGATATGTTCAGGCAGTGATACATCAAGTATAGAAGATGTTAGATCCCCAATGTCTCCAGATAGTATTATCTCAATGAAAGATGATGATAAAAGCTTAGATTTGGAAGGTATATATGTTTGTCTTACTGCCAGGAATGTGATATCTCCCCCCCCCTCACCCTCATTTCAGCTGATGTTAGCTTAATTTCAAATCTGAAGCTATTTTGATATATTTGATTGCCAAGTTAAATATTGACAGTCATATCACATGTACTAGTATGATATTACTGAACAAATAATACATGGCACAGAGGTCATTGCTCGAGTTGACTTAGAAGATGGACCAAAACTTGTAGATCGAATATACTAATATGGAAATGATCACACCTACTAATTTGTGGTAAAACTCAATATTTATCTGTATATTAATACATATTGTTACCAAATTACCAATGTATAAACTTGTATCAAATTATTTTTTCTGTTCGCAATAAGAATATCTTTGCCTAGGGGAGTTGTGGAGGGGGGTCTCTTTAAGAGGGAAAATTATATACAAATGCAATACTCTTGTGTCTTTACGATTTAAAATTGATGATATTTTCAAAACAAAGTTCCCAGCTTACATGTTTCGGAAATAAGTGGTAAAATATATCTTTTTCACGGGAGAGAGGCCGAATTTAGGCATCAGATGTTTTACATGTTTTTCACTTTGAATAATTTATTTTTTGCAGATATTGGATCAAGTAATCATAGTGAATCATTTTCTTCATCATCGTCAAATCGACGACCATCAATGCCAAAATCTCCCGATGGGAAGCTCTCCTCACCTAGACTGTGTTTAAAATTTCACCGTGACCACTTTGGTCATTCTTATCAGAAGTCTAGGGACTCGACTGAACCGCTATATAAGTCATACAGTGTTACAAATATGTCAGTCGATTCTAATATAGAGAATCCAATGTTTTCTCCATCGGACAGCCCTGCTTCTAGTGTTGATAGTGACCTCTATAACCCAGGATTAGACAATTTTACCAATTTTGGCAGTAATAAATTAAAACTATCGTTAGTTGATGATGAAAATTCCGAACCTAGATTTAAGCCCAGTATCAGTATGGCTGCTCTAACTGTGGATACTAATTCAATGAATTTGAGGGAAATCTTTCCTGATAATATGAATGATGTTTGTGAACAAACTAATGACCAAGACAGATTAAGTTCTGGTTTAATTACCTCTGGTGATTCTGAGAACAAATGCTTGCTGAAAACAACGGAAGCCATGCCGTTTAAAGTGAGTACGAATTGGAATGAGACTAGACATTTAGATTCTAGAAATGTTGATTCTGCGGACAAATTGCCAGATATGGTAATCGATACCACTGGTTCTATTCCATGTAATGATTCAAAACCCTCCAGTTTTTCAGACAATATACCCGAGTGTAATTCAGTGACTTCTACAAGTTCAAGGTCACCAGGTAAACTTGGCATCAATCATTCCTCGGTGTCCTCGACTACTGAACCTCTCGAACAGTTTAAATCTACATACATCAATGCTGATAAATCACACATAAACTCTGATGTGACTAGTAATTCTGTGGAAAGTTTTCCGGAACAAAATGATCAAAGTGATAATGTCGACACCTGTATACCTGAACCTGTGAATTGTGTGAAAAATATCTCGTCAGAGTTGTTGACAACGTTAGAGACTTGTAGTAAGTCGGATGACCAGTCTACATCTGTGATGGCAAATGGTGAAGACACTGATATAAAGGAGACTAACCCGGCACCCTGCTCACCAAGCCGTTCTGATAGAGACAGTAAAGATTCCCGTCCCTCCACTCCTAAAGTTCCACCATTAAAAATCATTATTCCACCAAAATCTCAGACTACCACGTCTACTACGGACACTAACGATCGGCTCAAACCTGCGACTAAATCGTCTTTACCCTATGTGATAAACCCATACCAAGGTCTGGGCAGGGAAGGTATCAACCAATCAGAGGACACCACGGACAACAACGATTCCCAGGGATCCTTGTGTGTGAATCACGCGGCACAATCGTCAGTTTCGGAAAGTGTCGCCGATTTGGATTTAACCAACAATGTGGAAGGTATAGCAGTGAAAAGTTCAGAAAGTGATCATAGTGGTGATGTTAATGTGGATATGGAGGTTAATTCTAGTGATGATCTTAGTGTTAAATCTCAGGATAAAAAAGTGAACGAAAAAGAGGAAAATAAAAGTGATAGTGAAACGGGGAGAAAGGACGAGGGTAGCAAGAAGGATGAACCACCTCAGCGAGTGTTACGTAGTGCTGCACGATCTCAACAACAGTCTGGCGAAACAACTAAAACACCAAAACCAACTAAACCAGAAAAGTTGGATAATAATAGTAAGTATACTGCATTTCAATATTTGCTTTCTGTATGATGTAGTGAGCTTTATATAATGCACCTATCAATGTTTTCCCCCAGGGGGGGGGGGGGGGGGGCATACACGGGACTTTTGACAGAAGGCTGTTCCTGATAGGTGGGAATTTGACAGACAGGATGGTGCCGAGTCCTGGGAAATTTTGACTTTGGTCGAAATTTTGATCCCGGGGGTATGTAAAGCATCTCCCAGTGAGGGGATTTTGACAAATTGCCCTTGCTCTAGGGTGGGAATTAAGACTTTGAAAAAGTAAAAATGTCAAATTCCCCTGGGTCAGCCCGCCGCTCCCCCCCCTGGGGGAAAACATTGATAGGTGCATAATTCACTAACCTGTATCCCTAAAAGCCGGATGTCATTGGCCAATTAGGCAGGGATAAAACCGAATGGCCATGCAATACTACCGTCTCAGTAGAAGACAAAAAACGTGAACTTTTAAAGCAGTAAAATTTAAATGAATTTCCCCAAAATTATATGTTAACCATTTACACAAAAATGTAAAAAATGTCATTATCATAAAGAACATAGTGTCATGTTCCTAAATCACGGTGAAATGATAACACAGAGCGGTCAAATTCTGGATCAATCTAGAAACTCTTTTTCAAAAGTCCAAATTATGTGAAAATACTACAGAATTTGGGCACATTGCTCCTTTCGAATGTCAATGGACAGATGGTTTGTTGACACCTGACATAGCTGAGCTGTTAAGGATTGGGGAGGGGGGGGGGGGGGCTGTGGGTTTTTGTTTTTAACTACTTTCACAGCATGATAAATAGAATTAATTTAGTTTATGATTTATGGATATGTTTTGAAGATTGCTGTTTATCTCATTTTGCAATGACTCGCTTAGATTTTCTTATCCTGGTAGGTGTGTCTATTGTTTATAAAACCACTGAAGTTCTGGGTACTGAATGGCTTATTTTGTCAGTTGTTTATGTGTATACAGTTTACATGGATTAGTGGACAAATTTTTATCATCAAGTACAATATGCTTATGTTTATCATTGACTAGGCCATTGTTAATAATTTAGTGGGTTGACGTAATGCTCCCAACCCTTGTGGGGTAGTCTCCAGTATTGTCGTAATGTGACTTAAGTCTCTAAATGGTCCACTATTGGGTAATGTGACTGGGTCCAGTGTCATGATAAATGGTCCAGTGTCAGGATTATGTGCTTAGGTCCAGTCACTAAATGGTCCAGTGTCAGGATTATGTGCTTAGGTCCAGTCACTAAATGGTCCAGTGTCAGGATTATGTGCTTAGGTCCGGTCACTAAATGGTCCAGTGTCAGGATTATGTGCTTAGGTCCAGTCCCCAAATAGTCCAGTGTCAGGATTATGTGCTTAGGTCCTGTCACTAAATGGTCCAGTGTCAGGATTATGTGCTTAGGTCCGGACACTAAATGGTCCAGTGTCAGGATTATGTGCTTAGGTCCGGTCACTAAATGGTCCAGTGTCAGGATTATGTGCTTAGGTCAGGTCACTAAATAGTCCAGTGTCAGGATTATGTGCTTAGGTCCGGTCACTAAATAGTCCAGTGTCAGGATTATGTGCTTAGGTCCGGTCACTAAATGGTCCAGTGTCAGGATTATGTGCTTAGGTCCGGTCACTAAATGGTCCAGTGTCAGGATTATGTGCTTACGTCCTGTCACTAAATGGTCCAGTGTCAGGATCATGTGCTTAGGTCCGGTCTCTAAATGGTCCAGTGTCAGGATTATGTGCTTAGGTCCGGTCACTAAATGGTCCAGTGTCAGGATTATGTGCTTAGGTCCGGTCTCTAAATGGTCCAGTGTCAGGATTATGTGCTTAGGTCCAGTCACTAAATAGTCCAGTGTCAGGATTACGTGCTTAGGTCCAGTCACTAAATGGTCCAGTGTCAGGATTATGTGCTTAGGTCCTGTCACTAAATGGTCCAGTGTCAGGATTATGTGCTTAGGTCCGGTCACTAAATAGTCCAGTGTCAGGATTATGTGCTTAGGTCCAGTCACTAAATGGTCCAGTGTCAGGATTATGTGCTTAGGTCCAGTCACTTAATAGTCCAGTGTCAGGATTATGTGCCTGGATTAAGTTCCCAAATGGTCCAGTGTTAAGTTCCCAAATGGTCCAGTGTCAGGATAACATGCCTAGGGTGTTTCCCAAATGGTCCAATGTAGGGATAGATGATCCAGTTTCAAGATAATGTGAGGGGTTTGAGTCCCCAATTATGGTCCAGTGTTATGATAATATTACAGAGTTGTCTTCAAATGGTCCAGTGTCAGGATATTATGTCACTGGATCAAATCTCTAGTTAGTGTGACATTTAACCCAATAACAACAACAGTATGGCCCAATGTGAATGTCAGATCAATGCAAATCTACAAGATTTATTGGACGTGTTTAATGTTCAGTCCTTGGTTACTTGGATGACAAATGTTTGAATAAACCTTATAACCTGCATGTTGGAATGTATTCAAAATGCAGTGGATTTTCCCATCTTCTTCAAATGATGTTGAATGCTTCTTTGTGAGCTATATTCTAAGCCTATTCAACATATTTAGAGCAGAACTGTATTATAAAATGTGTAATCTCACATTGGTTTAATATTCCCTGAAGCTTTATAAATCAAGCTGCCTTGAGCTTTTGACTTCTATGGGGAAGCTTTTCAAAAGGACTTTGAATTAATGGTGAATTTGGCACAGTTTTCGTTCCTTTTTATGTGATGCCCGAATGTGTCTTGAATGTGTTAGTTTGTTTGGGTCCAGTGTCTGTATATCATGCCAGGTCATTTACTTAGCAGGGGGTATTTGTGTTTACTTGTAGGCCTTCCGGTTCAATGGGGTAGGAATTTCGGTCCGACTGGATAGGAATTTCGTGACAATAATAAGTACACCTCAAAATTGTTGGTCAGGTGAAGAGAGTTTAAAAAGTTACAGAAGCAAGGTGATCAGTTTCTGAAATTGTGATCATTATTCATTGTTTACCAGGCCTAGACACTAACTATTTTGCCCACTGGTCCGACAGGACAAAAGCGCCCAATATGTAAATAGGACAGTTACTGGTCCTCCAGAATTTTTACTGGTCCTTCTTGATTTTCACTGGTCTCGGACCAGCGGACCAGTGTTAGTGTCGAGCCCTGTTTACCTCCTGGCTGGGTTAAATGTTGTTGTCACTTTATGTAGCAGCCCTTGTACCTAGACATATACTCGATCAGAGACATATCTTTATCTGAGAACTACTTGGTCAATGAGACCTGTCATTCTACTTTATTACCTGTCAAGGTCACTCTGGAACCACATGAGATAGCACTTGTAAGCTAGCTAGCCATTATCTGAGAACTTGAATAACATTTTGATGACAGACTGTCACTGTATCTGTCATATGTCAAGCCTTGTCAGACAAACAGGATTTCTGTCTATTTTAGGACCAAAGTTATTCCTATATATTAGTGAGTCTCTAGACCAAGCTACCACTTCCCCTCTCCTACGGCCCCTGTATGCGATTTTATATTTTAAAATACATCTAAAAATAAACTATCTCAGGGGCGCAGAAATGTTTTCATGTAGCCATTTTAACTTTAAAAGTAAGCAGTTGATTTGAGGGTTCTTCCTAGCTGCCTACTTACCTCCCTTAGGCCCTGTTATATGAGGCAACATAGGGCAAAGACTGGAGCAAATTCCTCTCTTCTCTGACGTGTGCCGCAAGTTTCCTCATCAGTTTTCACCAGGTCATACCAATGTCATTGATTTCCATCTCCGTTGTACGCTTCCCTAGTTTTTTGAGCGACCTTGCTTCCCTTTCCCTTCTGGAGTTCACCTGAGAGCTCTATATAAACATAATGTTGTGTTCATTTCTGCGTTAACAAATAATTATTTAACCATGAAAGAACATGTTTTCTGTATTCAGTTTGTCTGTGGCACTAAGTGGATCTAATGGCAATCTATCGTTCAATGACTAATTTCTAACACAATAACTTTACTTCATACATTGTTACGGTCTGTAGTTTGACTGACATAATAGAGATATAATGGTAAAATATGGGTTCAACTATTCGCTCAAACATGATAATAGAAAAACCAATATATTCCAATCAATAATACGTCATGCCCTACCTAGTTTGTGATATTTTTGTACAAAATTGTCATTCTTAGGCCATAATTAAAAATGTTTGTTTCTTGCATAGTCCTAATGACATTTAAACAGAAACATGGTCCCTTTTAAAATATTTAAGTGGTCTTATTGGATCTTTTTCAGACTTCTCGTTTCATATTAAACGTGTGTAGTAAAATTATGTTAAGTGTGTCGATAGTCAGCCCAAATTTTCGAAAGATTGTGTCAGACCTGTTCAAAATTTGCATGTCAGGCCCGTCGGACTGATGGTTCGGACCAACGGTTTTCCAAAAGTCTGCTTTTTTTGCAGCATGTCAATAGTTAGCACTAGCGTTATGATAAAAAAGACTACCCAGTTAGCACAGTAGGTCGAGGCAACTAGACTGTCACCCTGGTCTTTCTTGGTACATGTATTTCCAGGGTAGAGGCTACTAGACTGCCTCCTCGGTATTCCCAGGTCGGTAGGTTACGTTCTTCGATGAAATTGACCATGATCATGTCTTCCACATGTGGAGAAGTTATCATTTACTTGTTGAAGAACTTGTTTAGTCAGCACCAATGTTAATTGTAGAAAAACAGGTTAGATCAACAGTTACTGTGCTGTATATACAGTCTAACTTGTACTAGCGACCACGCGTATTAAGCGACCTTTGTCTTAAACGACCGGTTTAAACTCCTCCCGATCGTATTTGTTCTATGGTCCAACTTTTTTAAGCGACTTTTGCCTAACGCGACCAACGACCACTATTTAAGCGCTACAATTGATTGGTCAAATTTCATTTAGCGACCAAAAAAATGTAAATCACTAGTTGTCTGTAGTGACAGATTGTTAATTAGCTTATACATGTACCTCGTCATAAATCATTGTTTGTTCACACTTCAGTGTTTGTCTTTTTTTAACCGGACCCCAATTAACAGCATTGATAATCACCATTGTATCCTTAAGGCATGTCATACAGATGATTTTTTAATCCGATAAGTATAGGATAGAACATGAGTAGGTGTTGTATATAGGTTTGATATACATGTGCATGTATTCTAATAAGTCCAATTAGTAACTTGTTTAAAATATAGTATTGTTATAATATAGACTAAACTAAGCTTGGTATCAAAAAATGTTTGGCATCCACATTTTCTGTGCTAAATGCATGTATACATTATTATAGCTATGCGCAATTATTTTGCTTGGCCTACTATAGTATATAGCAATCTATTGTTATATATACCACAGCAAAGTGTTGTATATGGGATTTATTCAACACTTTTTCTCCATGCTGATTGGCTAGCTACTGAGATCTATAGTCTAAGGGATTTATAACTCCGAGTGAAACGAGGATTATAATCCCATATCAACACCTACGGGTCGTTCTATCTGACTTAGACTATAGATAAATAATCTTTATTTATCAGGTACACTTTGCCTATAAATCAACCTGTACATAGGGTATGATAAATCATTTAAGTGCTGGTGGAATATGTTAAGTGTTGCATGATGCATATATAGATATGTGACGAAAATTAGCTAGTTACAGTAAAACCTCAATAATGAAACTCCTTCTTGGGACTGTAAAAAACTTATCTCAATAATGTTGAGTTGTTGCATCATTCTATCAAAGAGCAAACAGATGAAAACGGAACGAAACATGGTAAATTCTGAGCCAATCTTGTTAAAGAGGTGGTCTTCATATAGGTGCAATTTCACTGTGAATTTGAGGTTGAATAATGTGCAAGTCAGTGGACAGAAAGTAGTGGTCTTTATTTTGAGGTGGTCTTGAAGGTGAGGTCTTCATTTGTAAATTATGGGTTGTGATAGTATGAAAGTCATTTTCTTCAATCACCAGACACCATTGGAACCCCTACACTTTGTTTTAATCGTTTAGTTGGTTTTAAGTTCTACTCTGTGAAAATGATGTCTTAGAAGAGAGGGGTAATTTGCACGTAATTATTGAAGACACAATAGTACAGAACAACCTCTGTAGAGTGAGACCCTTTGTGGGCTGCAAATATTGGTCATTGTTTAGAGGTTGTTGCCCTACAGAATTTACAAAAGTATATACATGTAATAACTTCAAGTAACTTTGAAGGTTTTGTTATACAGAGGTTGCTGCACTACATATGTCCCCTAGAGAGGTCGTACTGTAGTCATAAAAGCTACAACGGCATTCACCCTCTACTGATAATGTTGTCAGCACTCAGCAGAGATGTTGGCAATACCTTAATTGGTTAATTATCTATCAAAATTGTTGTCTCAGATTATGACAGTAATAATGAACAAATGTAGAAAGGTTTGATATACATGTACATGTATTCTAATAAGTCCAATTAGTTACTTGTTTAAAATATAGTATTGTTATAATATAGACTAAACTAAGCTTGGAATCAAAAATGTTTGGCATCCACATCTTCTGTGCTAAATGCATGTATACATTATTATAGCAATGCTCAATTATTTTCCTTGGCCTACTATAGTACATGTGTATATAGCAATCTATTGCTATATATACCACAGCAAAGTGTTGTATATGGGATTTATTCAACACTTTTTCTCAATGCTGATTGGCTAGCTACTGATATCTATAGTCTAACACACATTATTACGGGTTAGTTGCTGTATCGTTTACTGCAATCAGGTTGTTGTAACTCGTTTGGAATGGGGTAAAACCCGGTCTATTCCGTTTTGTTCGTCGACTGTGCAAGCAAAACTGACTTACTTCAATTGCATTTTGTAATATAATATAAAGTTATCTGAATGAGAAATTGAAATGTTTATGAAGACAATGCATACAAGTATAGAATCATCATAAAACTTGTTTACACACTAATGTTTATCAATTGAAGTTGAATGGTATTCGGACAGCCAAAATCGGAAATTCGTTAATTACACTCAATGTTTCTAAAACTTGTGTTAAACGACCATTCCGTTAAGCGACCGTTTTCAGACCTTCCTAATGGGGGTCGCTTAATACAAGTTAGACTGTATATGTGACTGAATAACTATTGAAATGGTGTGAAACCGGTTACCCAATAAAAGTAAAATTCCATACAGAAGTGATTACTTTACCGGTCTTTTGTTTGCTGTTATATCGTCAGTGCACATCAGTTAAACAATCTATGATTTTAAAATAACAATTTATAATACTTTCCGATATTTAAAAGACTGCCAAGGATTATTGTTCTCAGAAAATAATTACCAGTGTGGTTTTTGTAACTAAGGAATACTAGATTTGCCTCAATGATCTATTTTGATATGATTTAGTGGCCAGACTGGAGAATGATTTAGAAATATTATGAACTCATTTTACCATATTAAAGATAAGCTGACATTTTTGCGGATGAACACCCACAGCTTTTTACAAAATGAAATGTCAATTCATTCCAACCTGAGGTAGTTTGTTTGTTTGTTTCCACTTCTCAACAATTTTTCAGTTATATTTAGCAACTTATTCACCTAACCAGTTTTCCTGGACTGTATCCTAACCTGAGTATCAACTTACCTTTCCACATGGAACCAGCAACTTCTCCACATGTGGAGGAAAATTGACATTGTTGTCAAATTGTAATGGAAGGGTATGACCTGCTGCGATTGCCGTATTGCTGGGTTACAAATCTAACACAACTGCCCACTGGACCATGGCCACGGCTTTTAACAACTGTTTGTAGTTGATCTCAGGGCTCTCATTTGACCATTTTTGGGGCCGAAAATCGGCCCCATTCCAGGGCTCAACTAATTTTTTGGAAGGCACTCATCCTTGCTCCGGCGATTCCGATAAACCGTACTACGTACATACCGGAATGTCCGTAGCGAGATTTTAGCCGATCCAATCGTACGGAACTAGACGGATTGAAGGCTTTTAAACAAACGGTCAACATCTGGTTTGTGCGAATTATTTAATTTTCTGTTTTACATTCGATAACAACTTGAAACTGATTGCTTTCGGCCAGAAATTCCACTCGCATTATTTTGTTTTCTGTTCTACGTTCGTTTAAGAGATGAAACTGATTGTATTCGGCCAGAATTTCCACTCGTCCTGCAAGAGCGTTGCCGTAAGATTCACTCGCCTGTGGTCACTTTTTACTCTTAATTACGAGCGGACGAGTGAATTTGTTGAGCCCTGCATTCCCCCCTAAATGAATTTATATTTTTCCCCTATTTTCTGAAAAAAATCCCCTAAAAAAAAATGTTTTTTTGTTTTTTTTTGAAAATCAATGAGTCCTTGTAAATGCTGTTCAGCCATTGCTATAAATATCTGTTGTTATAGCTTGAAATTCGCTTTTTGTTCATTTTATATGTATTACATTTATAATAGTATTGATATTTATAAAAGACAAAATTCCCCTTTTTCTTCAAAACGACGCGAAATTCCCCTACCTGAGGGTCCCAGTCCCAAAAGTGTAGCTAGAGCCCTGGATCTGTAACTTAGGGGACAAAGATGTATTTGAGTCTTGGAATTTTTCACTGATAAGTGGACTAGTAAACAAATGATTTCTTTAATATTGGCCTTAAAGGGAAAATCTAACAACCCAGGTATGTGGTAGCATGTGGTTCACCTAACTGATGACAGTAAATTATTCATGGTGAGATTGGTTCAAGTTCTTGATTACCTTTAGAGTACATGGTAAGATAAGATCTAAGATAGTTAGTTGGCTTGTAAACAACCTCATAATAAACTGGATCCCTAAATGTACTTTAGGGGACTTGGACCGGAGGATGGTTGGGTAAGGCATTGTTGGGTAAGGTAATGCCTTACCCAGCTCAGACTGGTTTCTTTTAATTTTAGGAAAGATGTTGAGGGGTGGATATCACATTAATGCTACTGTATCAAACATTGACATTTCTGCAGTAAAGTTACCAAAAATTAGAATTTTGTGTGAATTTGAAGACGATTATTGCTTTATATATAGGAATCTAAACATGTCGAATAGCTGCCATGGAATAGGGCGACTGTTCACTGCTGATCATAGTTACAACGGGTCTCCCTAAACTGATATTTTTCCCCCAAAAAAATGACTGAGAATCCCATTCCCCAAAATAACCAACAAAGAATCCTGTAGTGTCAATCTGCCCTTTTCTTATTAAAACCCAATCAAAAATGAATCTGGTTTTAAACTTTTAATTCAGTTAAATGCCTTTTTGCGTTCATGTACCATGTTAAATCTCTTTGTTACATCAGAGTATTTCAAAATGTTGCTATTTATAGAATTAGTTGTTGTTTTGTATAACAAGGTCAAGATGACATTCGATGAAGTGATGATCATGTTTTATATTACTACAGTGAATGTGTTGAATAATTTAATATATGTACAAACATTACACACAGTCTGACCTTATAACCGGAAGATGTCAATTACAGATTGTCAAGTGTTTATTGTTGTTTGTCTGTGTGAAAAAGTTCATACTGACATCAGCAGTTCACAGCTTCTGTTTTTAATGACATCTTTAACTGACATCAGCAGTTCACAGCTTCTGTTTTTACTGACATCAGCCAAGTCGGGCATGATTTACTGACATCAGTGTAGTCGGGCATGATTTACTGAAATCAGCTAAGCGAGCAAGCTTTTATTGACGTCAGTTAATTCAGACATGCTTTTTCTAACATTAGCTAAGTCTGACATGTTTTTGCTGACATCAGCAAAGCCGGATTTTTTTACTGACAGCTAATTTGGGCATGATATGTCCCCTGAATCACTAAATGGGTTTTTACCAAACTGGACAGGTAATATCAATCCTTTTTTAAAACAATAATGTTGAACATTCAGGTCGGCTGCATATGTATAAAGTCATGGGGTCAAAATATAAGATTTTACAATCGAACACAAGTTTAAGGGGTCTGAGAAACAAAGAATTAATCAACTCTGGCCCCTTTTATGATGATATTAAACAGACAAGAGCTAACAAATGGTTTAGCAATCTGCAGAGAATACCGGTAGTCCTAATTGATGCATTATAAAGGTATAGATTGGTCTCCCGTGGGAAAATCTTTTACCAATTTCAGTAGAAAAGAATATTAAGCAGATTCCTTTGTTTAGCTGGTGTTGAAGAGTACTAGGTTTTGTTGACCTTGTTTTGTTATCCAACCTTTTCTGGAACGTAAATTCAGTTTAATTTGCTTTGTTACTGATAAAAGATAAAATCTGGTATCCTCTGAGAGAATTTTTTCGAACATTGAGGATGGGGCCATACCTTTAATTAGGGGGAAAAAATGCTGGTATTTTTACTATTTTGGTAAAATGGGAATGAAGCTGTCAAGGTTAACTTCTTTTTTGTGGAAAACTGCATGATTTTAAAGAATCTATTCCAAGGGAAGGAGCCGTTATTAAGGGGCCTTATAACAGTTCCTATTATATAACGCAAAAGAGCCGTAGAAATGTAAAAGTATTTACATCAAACAGTCACTGTGACATTGTACTTGATGGCGTTTCTCAGATGGGATTATTTTGATAGATTATAATTATGTAAGAAATAATACAGCCATATTGTCATGTAAATCACTCCTTTAATTTATTTGAACATGGCTCACTGACTTTTATTTTTACGCAGTTATTTAAATATTTAAATGTTATTCTGTAGAATCTTATGATAAACAGTCTCATAAGGAGGGTTATGCGTATTTTGTTACACTAGACTTTAAGTAGGTCACAAAACTTTTAGGTCCCATTGTCAATGAAAATTCAAATTTGAGTAAAAATTTGTTTACCATAAACTTCACAAAACAGTTGGAATTGACCATAGTTCTGTATGATAAACAAAACAGTTGGAATTGACCATAGGTCTGTATGATAAACCTCTTATTTATAAGGTAGGTTACTGTATATTGGGGGGGGGGGAAATAATCAGAAAGCTGCATGATATCAAGGTACCCCCCTGGTGATTGAGATGTCTTTATAATGAGATATAGCTTTGGTGAAACCTATCTAATGATAGCTTAATGCATGTAAGCTAGGTCAACGGAAATCGCTGGAGCAACGCGGCCTCATATCAATCAGAGTATACCCGAGTTAACTAAATATTTTACAAACTTAATGCTCTGTTGTTTGATTTGGTCATAGATTACAGAAAATTAATTTTAAAGAATCTGGCTTCTCTCTTTCATACCCTATCGCTGTATAATATTGGATGACTACAATTCTTTAACGTTGGCTGATTAGGGCAGGTCAGGCTACCTCATTCTGCTGACCACAATTTATTACATTGGCTCACTAAGACAGGTGATTGCTCAATTCTGGTGACCACAATTAATTACTTTGGCTCAGTAAGACAGGTGATTGCTCAATTTGGGTGATCACAATTCATTACATTGGCTCACTAAGACAGGTGATTGCTCAATTCTGGTGACCACAATTAACTACATTGGCTCACTAAGACAGGTGATTGCTCAATTTGGGTGACCACAATTCATTACATTGGCTCACTAAGACAGGTGATTGCTCAATTCTGGTGACCATAATTCATTACATTGGCTCAGTAAGACAGGTGATTGCTCAATTTGGGTGACCATAATTCATTACATTGGCTCAGTAAGACAGGTGATTGCTCAATTCTGCTGACCATAATTCATTACATTGGCTCAGTAAGACAGGTGATTGCTCAATTCTGGTGACCATAATTCATTACATTGGCTCAGTAAGACAGGTGATTGCTCAATTCTGCTGACCATAATTCATTACATTGGCTCAGTAAGACAGGTGATTGCTCAATTTGGGTGACCACAATTCATTACATTGGCTCACTAAGACAAGTGATTGCTCAATTTGGGTGACCACAATTTATGGATTAAACTGTATAAAACATGTATGTATTACTATTATAGGTAATTCCAATTCACCGTCATTGAAGGATGACACCATGGTCTCAACTAGTAAACCCACGAAAGAAGAAGAAGATATGTGCATACATCCGAGAAAGCGGAAAGTACGACCTAAAACCGACTCCACAGATCAACAAGTTCCTCAAGCTCTATCTGACAATGGTGAGGAGTGTCCGATGGCGAGTAACACTAATATCATTGCTGAAAAAGTGCCAAACCCATTCGAAATATTCCTCAGCCTTCGTAAAAAGGTAATTAAAATTATTATGTTATGATTGTATAAATTTATGTAATATGTATTTTTTGCTGAACGAAATAATAAAACAGGCAGCATATATCACAAATGAAGGCCATCCACAGGCTAGTGTGACCTTCTTCCAGTGTCCTTAAAAATGTGATATTCAACCCACATTTCAAAAAGTTCCATTTTTTTTATATCCTTAGTAGTTCCCAATTGAGTCAACCATATTTGTGAAAAGTTTGTTCCTAACTACTGAATATTCTGGCAAATTGGACCAAAATTATGTTTAAACCTGTCCGAAAGTTCCAAGAAATGGCCAAAATGTCTACAAATTCAACAAAGTAGTCCCATGTTGACAATAAGTTATATGTACATATTTAGCTTACATGTCTCCTCTTTCTTAAACCAGGATCGTAATTCATGATCACATCTTGCTAAAAGGTTTTACACAATGAATGTGTCTGTTCTGTTGTCATGGTTTTCTGAAATTTCCTGGAAACTTTTTAAGAATTTGGGTAAAATTTGTATGTATCTTCTTTACGTAATCAATTTATCACTTTGTTAGAACAAAATATAAATAAAATCAGGCTTTTCACCGGCCTTAAAGATAAGGCAGCAACAATTGGATTTTTTCAAGGTCAGAGTATTTCAGGAAAATTCGAAAATAGATTCAGGGTTGTCAGTAGCCTTGAAGCAAAATTGGAAACTTTCAGGACATTATGAAACTGGTCACTGTTAAATACCTTAAAAGCCCTAATGAGCTGATTGTATGTCTGGAAATACAATTTTAGAACATTTTTACACCACTTTCCTCTGTCTGACTTTGCTAAACCTGGACCAAAACAAGTAGAATACAATTTTGTTCTGGGAATTTTGAATGTCACTTGTACAAGTGGAGTAATCCTGAAAAAATAAACTTACACAATTCCTGTACAACTGCTTCCATTGTCTGGACTTGATGAACAGCAACAAACATATATCATTGAAAGTTTGCAGTCAGAACCAAGAAAGTGAAGTTTCCTTTTTAGGAAAATCTAATTTTAATATAATAATTTGCTTCACAAGCTGTATGTCTGAGTACCGTCATAATATAATGAGAGATTATATTCAACTTCTGCTTCATGATCAAAGTATTGACTTTACTGAAGTTGAAAAACTATTAGGAGTGTATGTTGATCACAAGCTAAGTTGGAATACTCAAGTTGAACATATTCTTAAAAAATGTAATTCACTACTATACCTGCTTCTAAGAATAAAGCAATTTCTTTCTACACATATGAGAAAAATATTTTTCAATGCCTACATTTTGCCACATCTTGATTACTGCTGCACAATATGGGGCAATTGTAGTGACACATTGACTGATAAACTATACAAGTTCCAGAAAAGAGCAGCACGAATAATTCTGGACCAACCATATGACGCACCTTCTAACAATTTATTCCAAGAGCTAAAATGGATGAAATTTCATGACCGCATTATCTACAAAAAGGCAATTTTTGTATATAAATCTCTGAACAATATTTTTCCAGAATACATGTCTAACCTGTTTAAAGAATCAGACAACAGATCTTTAAGATCACATTCTAACAACACATTATATGTTCCAAAACCTCGTCTTGAATTTTGTAGAAAATCACTAGCTTATTCAGGACCAGTTATATGGAACAATATACCATTAAATGTTCGCCAGTCAAATTCTCTAATAACCTTCAAAAGGTCATACCTGTCATGGTTCTACTCTGATGGACAAACCTAATTTAAATATATTCTGAGATTTTGTGAACATTATGACTATGTATCTTATTATGTTTTGATTCTATCATACCCATTGTAATTCAAATGTATAGTCAGGTTTTTTCTGACCTGTCGCAGGTCATCTTCTTGACCATTAGTGTTGAGAACAGCCTATTTCACTTACAAGTATATGCCTGTACACAAACTGTTAAATTGAATACTACTTGTACAAACTTAACATTGAACGAATATACATGTATTTATCTCATCGACCCATCCAGTTTAAATTCAATGGCACGATGCATGCGACAGGTTAAAAAAATCTACTTGTAATATTGTTATGTTTTGTTGTTATTCCTCTGACTGTTTATTGTTTATGTCATACTATTTCTGTTCACATGTTTTGCCATAGAGGCTCACAGGGAAGACTGGGCTTGCCCAACTGTGTTGCCTCTGAAAATAAAGTCTTTATTATTATTATTATTATTATTATTATTATTATTATTATTATATTGATTTAAGAGGTTTTCACCAAGATGAGTTGTACTTTTGTTAATTCATTGGTTCCACTTCTTTCTCTAGGTTATATATAAGTGTCTGGCCATTTAATTACTGGTTACCAGTACTTTGTGGAAAAAATATTGATGTGGTAGTGGAATATGGGGGACCTGCTTGAGTTTTGAAAATGATCTTTGATACTGGTTTGGCCTAAAATAAAATATTGTTTGTTTCCCTTCCACTGCCTACTTGAAAAAACCTGTTTAAAACTCTGGAGCACCGTTCCCGATCAAACTAATTCAATTCTATCCATGCCATGCCATTTGTTAACAGATCTTAATTAGTTGCTACTTCGTCTTTCATAATGAGTTGCTACTACGTCCTTCGTAATGAGTTGCTACTACGTTCTTCGTAATGAGTTGCTACTACGTCCTTTGTAATGAGTTGCTACTATGTCCTTTGTGATGAGTTGCTACTACATCCTTCGTAATTAGTTGCTACTACGTCCTTCTTAATGAGTTGCTACTACGTTCTTCGTAATGAGTTGCTACTACGTCCTTCGTAATGAGTTGCTACTATGTCCTTTGTGATGAGTTGCTACTACATCCTTCGTAATAAGTTGCTACTACGTTCTTCGTAATTAGTTGCTACTATGTCCTTGGTAATAAGTTACTACTGCGTCCTTTGTTATTAGTTGCTACCAAGTCCTTCGTAATTAGTTGCTACGTCCTTTGTAATGAGTTGCTACTACGTTCTTCGTAATGAGTTGCTACTACGTCCTTTGTAATGAGTTGCTACTATGTCCTTTGTGATGAGTTGCTACTACATCCTTCGTAATGAGTTGCTACTACGTTCTTCGTAATTAGTTGCTTCTATGTCCTTGGTAATAAGTTACTACTACGTCCTTTGTTATTAGTTGCTACCAAGTCCTTCGTAATTAGTTGCTATGTCCTTCGTAATTAGTTGCTTCTACGTCCTTCGTAATGAGTTGCTACCAAGTGCTTCGTAATGAGTTGCTACTACGTCCTTCGTAATTAGTTGCTACGTCCTTTGTAATGAGTTGCTACCAAGTCCTTCGTAATGAGTTGCTACTATAGTGCCCTTTGTAATGAGTTGCTACTACATCCTTCATAATAAGTTGCTACTATGCCCTTTATGTTTGCATATAGTGAAAGTACAGTTCTGGAAAATATTTAGAAACAAACTAAGAACCAGTTTAGTGTAATGGGGGTATCAAAGATGGTAACAACAACAACAACGTCAAGATATTTCATTAAAACAAGATCTGATATTTTAGATTGCATCCAGATTGCATCCAGATTGCACATTTGCACCAATGCTTCCTGCAATACTGAGACATGAACCATGACAGCTGTATGTGGTAATCTGAGCATTTCTCCTGAAATTGGATCTTCTAAATCTGTTACATAATATACTGAATCAATAATTAATTAAAAATCTGTATTAAAACTTGATACTTGCTTAGATTTCTGCTGGCTGTAAGTTCTGTGTGTGTATGTGGGGGGGGGGGTATTGATCATTTTCTATTGCTATAGGAATGACTCGGCAAATTCCAATATATTGACCTGTTTCTGTTTGAAATCATTCAATTTAATTAGCAACCTGAGTGCTTAAACTTAATCTTCCACTGACCATTGACAAGCTCTCCACATGTGGAGCAGCTTGAATGTATCCAATATGTTGCTTATAAGAACATTTTCTTACGCAAACTGAATTCCTACCCTAACTAGATTCCATCCTAAACTGAATTCCTTTTTAAACTAGATTCCTACTCTAACTGGATTCCTACCCAAACTGGATTCCTTTCCAAACTGGATTCCTACTCAAACTGAATTCCTACTCAACTATATTCCATCCTAAACTAAATTCCTTTTTAAACTAGATTCCTACTCTAACTGGATTCTTACCCAAACTGGATTCCTTCCCAAACTGGATTCCTGTTCAAACTGAATTCCTACTCAACTATATTCCTATCCAAACTGGATTCCAGTTCAAACTGAATTCTTACTCAAACTGGATTCCTATCCAAACTGGACATCTCACACAGGTTGTTCAGGTCACAACAGAGATTTACGCAAAGTGTATCACTGTACAAAATGAACCTGGTGACTGTTTTATAACTCGTCTCGTAATTATGCTACATGCATGTGCGAAGCATTTACCTGTCTATCAAAATTTAAGATGAATTTCTTTCATCCGACTTTCATGAAATTCGGAGTGGAGGAAAAACGTGACTCTTTCAAGATTCTTAATATAGAATTGCTAATGACCATTTAACAATGGACTAATTGCCCTCAAGCGGTAATGGCTTTAATTCGGTCTCCGAACCAATTTTCTGTTAAAGGAAGTAGTCGTATCGCAGCTGCCTGTTGCCATGGTAGCACTATTGATGTATACATACGACTCTAAATTGGTCCAAGATTCAGCTGCCAAAGTCAGCTTGTAATTCAAGTTACCATTGATCATGAAGCTCCCATACTTCCATATCTGGCTTAGTGGAGATAAAAACAAAATTCTGTAGGCGAGAACGATAACCATGTGTTTGCATTGATCATGTTTTGTCCTGCTATTTTATAATTCAATATTATTAACTCTAAAACATGGAAATGTTGTGTACATGTTTGTATTCACTTGTCAGAAACATCCCTATGAGAATGTTGTAAGATGCTCCTTGTGATTGAGATTCAGGGTTTGTCCAGTTTATAGAACTACAAGATTCAGGTTTTGCCCAGGTGTGGAATTTTGAGATTCAGGGTTTGTCTGGTTTGTGAAACTATGAGATTCAGGGTTTGTGGAACTATGAGATTCAGGGTTTGTCTGGCTGTGGAACTATGAGATTCAGGGTTTGTCCGGGTGTTGAACTATGAGATGCAGGGTTTGTCTGGCTGTGGAACTATAAGATCAGGGTTTGTCTGGCTGTGGAACTATGAGATCAGGGTTTGTCCGGGTGTGGAACTATGAGATCAGGGTTTGTCCGGGTGTGGAACTATGAGATCAGGGTTTGTCCGGGTGTGGAACTATGAGATTCAGGGTTTGTCTGGGTGTGGAACTATGAGATTCAGGGTTTGTCAGGATGTTGAATTTTGAGATTTAGAGTTATGCATACCATTTTCATAGCACTCCATCTTGGAATAGATAGGTTTAGTTTGTTAGACGCTTTAATTAATTGCTCCTCATCAATTTCAGTGTACAGAATGTTTTTTACTGCACCGAGAAAATGGGATTTAAAATACCTCCAGGTTTTGGGGGCGCATTCCGTAGAACAAGAAGTACTTGTCAAATGTTACTTAATGTAGTCTTGAAGCTGATGACTTACAGGCATACTTATTGTCTCAGCAAGTTTATAGACTGACATACAACTTAATTACTGGTAATTTTCTTGAACTGATTAACTGTAGCTTGGTATGAAATGCCCTGGTAGGTTAGTACATATGTTTGGCTGATTTAGAGCCATTGACAACATGATAGGTGATGTCATGAATTAATTGATAGGTTTGCATCAAGATATTTCTTAGAATGAGAGCATCATCGGCAGCTGCTGGCCGGGAGGGAGAGTGTTTCTGGAATCCATTTTGACTGGATTTCCTTTATATTGATAATGTTGAAACAGTTTAATGTTTGTTTTAAAGAAATGAATCAGTCCAGTGGGCATGAAAAAGTTCAGTCCATTTGGCATGAAAAAAGTTTGGTCAGGGGTGGGCATGAAAAGTTTGGTCAGGGACGGGCATGAAAAAAGTTTGGTCAGGGACGGGCATGAAAAAAGTTCAATCAGGTGGGCATGAAGAAAGAGGGTAGTGGGCATGATAATCTAAGAGGTTTTTTTGTCTGGCCTTTGCAACGTGTTTTACTGTACAATGAACATAATGAGTGTTGAAAGGGAAACTGGGCTATGTTCATACAAATAATATGATCCGATAGGTTAGTATTGTGTTCAATCTCTGTATGTTATCCTAGTACGCTGTTTATATTTTGAAGCCAATTAACAGCTGTTACCAGATATCATATGCCCCAGGATATAACATTGGGAATTTGATATAAACTTCCATGTACTGTAAACCTAGAAATTATTTCACTCAAATGTTTTTAGCTCACCTGTCACAAAGTGACAGAGTGAGCTTTTGTGATCACTCTTCGTCCGTCGTCAGTCGTCCGTCGTCCGTCGTCTGTCCGTCCGTCCGTCCGTCAACAATTGGCTTGTGTAGACACTAGAGGTCACAATTTTGGCCTAATCTTTAGGAAACTTGGTCACAATGATCATCTCAACAAAATCTAGGCCAAGTTCGATATTGGGTAATCTGGGGTCAAAAACTAGGTCACTAGGTCAAATCATAGAAAAACCTTGTGTAGTCACTAGAGGTCACAATTTTGACTTAATCTTTATGAAACTTGGTCACTATGATCATCTCAACAAAATCTAGGTCAAGTTCAATATTGGGTCATCCGGGGTCAAAAACTAGGTCACAAGGACCAATCATAGAAAAACCTTGTGTAGTCACTAGAGGTCACAATTTTAGCCTAATCTTTATGAAACTTGGTCACAATGATCATCTCAACAAAATCTAGGTCAAGTTCGATAATGGGTTATCTGGGGTCAAAAACTAGGTCACAAGGTCAAATCATAGAAAACCCTTGTGTAGTCACTAGAGGTCACAATTTTGACTTAATCTTTATGTAACTTGATCACAATGATCATCTCAACAAAATCTAGGTCAAGTTCGATAATGGGTCATCTGGGGTCAAAAACTAGGTCACAAGGTCAAATAATAGAAAAACTTTGTGTAGTCACTAGAGGTCACAATTTTAGCCTAATCTTTATGAAACTTGGTCACAATGATCATCTTAACAAAATCTAGGTCAAGTTCGATATTGGGTTATCTGGGGCCAAAAACTAGGTCACAAGGTCAAATCATAGAAAAACCTTGTGTAGTCACTAGAGGTCACAATTTTGACTTAATCTTTATGTAACTTGATCACAATGATCATCTCAACAAACTAAATCTAGGTCAAGTTCGATATTAGTTTATCTAGGGTCAAAAACTAGGTTGTTAGGTCAAATCATATAAAAACCTTGTGTAGTCACTAGAGGTCACAATATTGACCTAATCTGTATAAAACTTGGTGACAATGGTCATCTCAACAAAATCTAGGTCAAGTTCGACAGGTGAGCGACCTAGGGCCCTTTGGGCCCTCTTGTTAAGGTTTGCGGAGTTCACGAGTGGTAGAATTTTGGGAAATTAAATCCCTGCGAAAGTGCTTAAAACATTCATATAGACGCTGCAGGAAACTTAAAAATGCGAAAGTTTGTAGTCATGAATATGCCGGGAAGCAAAACGTGAAAGTTAGTATTCGCGAAAGTAAATTGGTTTACAGTATACAGTGGGAAAAGTTCATAGAAAGTATAGAAATCTACACTGAAACTTTCTGCCTTGTTTGAATACCTGTTTGTTAGGTACTGTCTGAGATGTGAGCATGAGCTGTCTTCTCTTTTATCATTCACTAAATGTCAAACTGTCTGAGAAATACTGAGAAGATTATGTCATTAGTTTATGTCTGTGTATAAAATATCACTTAAATTCTGGTGTTAATAATCCAAATGTCTGGTGAATAAGGGTTGACTTTGCTATTAGAATGACGCAGATACTGCATGGTCAGCCCTAATTCAGGGATTCAAATTTCCATGCTCAGGTATTCCTGTTAGGAGTTTGTCCTGATTTAGATTTTCTGACTCAGGAAGGGAAGGTTGCGGAGTTTGTCCTGATTTAGATTTTCTGACTCAGGAAGGGAAGGTTGCGGAGTTTGTCCTGATTTAGATTTTCTGACTCAGGAAGGGAAGGTTGCGAGTTAGGTGACCCAAGCTGCGACTTCAAATACTAAAGTAATAAAAAAAATGGTACTTGTCTAATTATCTCCCTCACTCTATGTTCAGCATTGCGTCCCTTTGGTGCAACAAGGTTGTATCGCTCTATGTATATAGTGAGATACAACCTTGTTGCGCCAAAGGGACGATTTAAGGGTATTTCCTGGTAACTGTTGGTTTGCCCTGTGTCAGGACTGGGAAGTCTCCATATGACAGAAATGCAATTGACCCACTTTAAATAATATTTCACAAACAAAATCGTCTATGAATTAATGTGACATTGAATTGTAAAGTTACGAGCCTTCAAACTTTATTTAATGAATTTTAAATGACTTCAAAATTACCCCCTCACATTCTGTTATAAACAAGGCTTTAGAATATTCAATATTGCCTTAGTTAAGTTTACATGTTAGGAAAATGTTAACTTGCTAAATATATTTCTGACATGTTTACATTTCCCTGAGGAGGTCTGATTAATCTGTAACATTTTTATAAACATGTAGTTTAGGCCAAACCATAAATATGTGTGGTTAAATTGAAACAACTAAATTACTTACTTGTTGTTTTACCTAGTTTTCCATGACAAACGTTCTTGTCTTACCTAGTTTTCCATGACAAACGTTCTTGTCTTACCTAGTTTTCCATGACAAACATTCTCGTCTTATCTTGTTTTCCATGATAAACACTCTTGTCTTACCAAGTTTTCCATGACAAACGTTCTTACCTTGTTTTCCATCACAAACGTTCTTGTCAAACCTAAGATTTTTTGGGGTCCTGATACCACAGATATTTGGGGTCTGAAAATCTGATTCTTGGAACCAAATTCATGTGTTTGATGGTGGTGTTCTACTATATATTAAAGACTGTTGTTCAGTCGTAAGTGCATGATCATCCAGTTTTTTCCCTGCAAGCTTGGCCAATGACCTCGATCCAGACAAAAACTGTGTGTGGTACAAGGAGTCCTGGTAGGCTACCTTAACAATAATTCATTCCAAATTGACTTGTTGATTCTTTAACATGTCCAGTGTATAGGACTGTTGCACAGTGACTACCTCTGTGTTACCATCCACAGTTCACCTCTAGTTGGGTTGAAAACACTGAAAAAAGCATTTCAGAAATAACCCAAGTGCCCCAGTCAAGATTCGAACCAGGGACCTCCATTATAAGTCAAGTGCGTTGTCAACTCAACCACATTGCCATCCTTCTGATTGATGTAAGGCGGCGGAAATCTGAACTTAGCATTTCTTTTATGTTGCCTTGAACTGAACTCAATTACTGAATTTAAGTTCAAATGATACAAAAAGATGGAAATGTTGATGGGAATGTAATATGTAGTACATCATTTAGATAATGTAATCATTTGAATGTCATATAACTGTCCTTGTACATAAACGCTGTTCAGTATTTCCCGCTTTTAAGAATTCTGGTCTGAAAACGATATTTGATTTATGTTTGCTTATATAACGTATTGCATGATTATACGTTCTATAATTGGTAACACCATGTCATCCAGCTAGGATGATATTAACTTGTGTAAGCTGTTTTCAGTATGGTTACATAAATAATGTGCAAATTGTTATCATTATGAACTTATTATGCTGTGCACATCATGTGTCAAAAAAATAAGTAATCTGTTTATAGAGCTTCAAATGCTGCGTGGTTAATTATTGCGCTATGCATTTCCTCCCATCCCTTATACTGATGAAATCCAATAACTTGGTTGATCTATAATGATATTGGTTTATTCTTGTGATGAAAAAATCGAAAAATGCAGCGAATAACCTTACCAGTTTTCCTGGTCTGTATCTTAACAATAACAAGTACAGTGGTACCTCTCTTGAGCGACATTTGTGGGAGACAGAAATAGTGTTTGTTGTAGAGAGGGAGCCGTTGTGGAGAGGGATTGTTCTTCTAACAGACTGTTGAATAAATACCTCCAAAATATGTACATGGTGTACTGTACACAAGCAGCGTGTCATAATTAGTAAAGATGAATACAGTGTATTGAGGTTGCTAACTCCTGACCAGATTATGATCTTACTAATTCTATAAAAATAAATTATTTCGCCGATTTTGTCATGAAAATAAGTACTGACTACATGTAAATACAAAATAACAGAATGTTCGTGCACACCAATTTACATACATGACAGTCCGGATCGGACGGGCTTTAGACGGTACCGTAAGCCCGACGCCATTTGTATTAAAATAAACAAACGCTTTCCTTTTCTTGTTAGAAAAGATGCATTAATTGTCACTTTATTTTAATCAGAAGTAACAAGTTTTCTCACCTTACGCTGACCAAAGTTATTATACAGACCACCAATGAATGAAAACAATCTAATCATCGTAATTATCCAATTAGACCAAGCCACAATTTGTTAATCGTGTCACAATGCAAGTGTGAAAAATAGCAATTTACAAGCTTCTCAATGATGATTAGTATACCATATTCACACATTTTGGCAGACACTGTCAATACTTATGAAAACAATCAACAACTGACTTAACCTATGCCGGTCCGGAGAGGTAATTCTTAGTGTCGGTACGACTTTTGAGTGACGTTTGTCGTTGAAGGGAGGTGTCGTTTCTCGGAGGGAAATTAACGCTGAAATTGTATGGGAGGAATTTGGAATGTCGATTAAAGGAGGGAGCCTTTAGCTTGGGAACTGGCAACTTTTCCACATGCTGAGGAAAATCTACATTGTTGTTAAATTTTCATGGAATGGTATGACCTGCCAGGACTTCCGGACGGACCTACTGCCTGTTTACCACAAATCCTGTGCACGAACCACTGGATCTAGGTCACATCTTGGAACATTTTAATGAGGCAGAATTAGACATGTATACACTGCAGCAGCCTCCTCCTTTAGTACTGTTCACAGATCTCCAACATGTTTTATTTGTAACATACTGGGTAGTGATGGGACATCGGTTGTAAATCATAATCGATCATCAGCTAGAATCGACTGGCACTTCCGATGCGATTTTCCCAATTAATAATCGGCAGAACAGGGACTGAATATGCAGTGTACTAATGCCTGTTTTCCTTCTTCCCAAGTCGCGAAAGAAGGTGACAAAGGGAAAAACAATGATTTTCAGTAGACGTTTTACTATCTGAGTTTGAACAAATTCTTTCATGCTTTGAATTTTCCTAGCAATTTTTGATTAAATAAGTCTTGTTTAACATTTTGTTATATTTATCCGATGATCGATTATGGATGAATGACATCGATCATCGGAATCGGCTGACTTCTGCACACCACTAATCGATGTTATCCGATAATCGGTACATCACTAATACTGGGTACTAAAATCTCTCTGTATAATTCTCATAAAATGCTTCATTAGAACATTAAGCTTCTTTAAGCATCACCTAGTTCATAAAAGCCACTATCCTTGAACCAGGTCAGAATGGGTGTTCATCCTCAATCAGTTAGTTCTCATTTTAGAATATAAATATCTCTTATAATATTATATTTCTTGGAATCATATAATGATCTGTGGGTGGAATGATATTATAATGCATGTTTTTATATCGATATTAAATCTAGATATAAGTCAGGAACTTTAATCTAACAGATTTTCTTGAGATTCTGTTACAATAATATCTATTTTACTCAGAATAAGCACTCTTAAGCTTATTGAATAAAACCATGTTTTCAAAGATTTGATATTAAAACTTTCTGCCTTATTGTAGTTTGTCAATAATTAGAGTTCCTTAACTACTAGCATATGGAAATCAATTTTCTTCAAGACCCCTTCATATTGTCAGATATTAAAACCAATTTCTTACAAGTCACCCTCTATGTCTGCTTCCACGGTTTCTAAATCCGTCCTCTATGTCTGCTTCCTCGGTTTCTAAATCCCCCCTCTATGTCTGCCTCCACGATTTCTAAATCCTCCTCTATGTCTGCTTCCTCGGTTTCTAAATTCCCCCTCTATGTCTGCTTCCTCAGTTTCTTAATTCCCCTCTATGTCTGCTTTCTCGGTTTCTAAATCCCCCTTTTGTCTGCTTCCTTGATTTCTAAATCCCCTCTATTGTCTGCTTTCTCGGTTTCTTAATAATACCCATCCATGTCTGCTTTCTCAGTTTCTCAATCCCCCTCCCTTTCTATTTTCTCGGTTTCTAACCGGTCCTTACCCTTGAATCAAAAAGTTTTGAACACTTGACCTGTGTATAAATACTCAAGCATTCTACCCCTATACCACCACTTTCTCTTTTGACAATTTAATTTAGACTTTCTGGCGTTGTCAGTCTGGGTTACGTTCAAATATACTGTTTCCTAGACTTTTTCCTAATTTGTCTGATGAAGTAATAAGGTCCGTCTTCTCACTAAACTGTCGGGAAGTCTCATCATTAAAACTATGGTAATAATATTTCTTATTGAAGCCATAGAACTGTGAGAAGACTTATCTCCTGACTGTTTTGGTCGCATATTGATTGTACTTGGTCCGATTGTTGGGGAGATATTTAGGAAGATGTTCGTACAATAGGCGGTATTATTGTGATAGCTAACGCGAGATTGGAGACATGGTGTCTTTATATCAACACAGATTTAGTCTTTCCCAGAAATACTTTCTTATATCAACGCAGAGTTCGTCTGTTTCCTAGAAATACATTCTTATATCGGCACAGATTTAGTTTATCCACTCGAAAACATTATTATATGGAAATTGATTGCTTGAAAGCACCAGGCATGTTTCTATAAGTCTGTCAGTGAGTTCTGTTACCCTATAATGGCCATTTATAGACAAATGTATGGCTTCCCGCAAACTAATCATGCATATTGATGTCACATAATTGGTTGCTATGGCTACTGGACATTGCGCTAGAAGTGCCCTTTGGTGAACTTCCACACTATATCATGTTGTTCAAAAACTGCTACCTATTGAGTAACATACATACATGTATAACACTAAAATAGAAATACTACGGTGAAAGTTTCCAGGTATATGTCTGAACTTTAGGCTTTTAGGTGTACCAAAAAGTCTTGTTTTGTTATTTTTTTCCTATATAAATTGTTGGTTTTTGACAATTTCAAAATTTTCAGAATTTCTAACTTTCACCCTTGCTGGATTGCGTGATGTGGTCTCTTGTTACCTGTTATGTAGATTTTGTATGTATGTATATATCAGATTGCGTGATGTGGTCTCTGGTTACCTGTTATGTAGATTTTGTATGTATATTTCAGATTGCGAGTCGTCGTCTTGGCTGCCTGTTATGTAGATTTTGTATGTATATTTCAGATTGCAAGTTGTCTTGGCTACCTGTTATGTAGATTTTGAATGTATATTTCAGATTGAAAGTTTTCATCTTGGTTACCTGTTATGTAGATTTTGTATGTATATTTCAGATTGCGTGATGTGGTCTCTGGTTACCTGTTATATAGATTTTTATGTATATTTCAGATTGCGAGTCTTCGTCTTGGTTACCTGTTATGTAGATTTTGTATGTATATTTCAGATTGCGAGTCGTCGTCTTGGTTACCTGGACATGTTGAGTATCAGTAGCCTGAAAACACCTCAGGGTTTTAAAGATTATCTCCTCAAGACTTGTAACTATGTACTTCAAGGAAACAATACCAGCACCCTGTCTGTACCCACTGTAAGTATATATAGCTATCATTTGGTGATATCTAAGTTACGTTCTTTAAAATTAGTATGACTGGTTGTTGACAAATTTTCGTGTTTTTTGTGACCAGGAAATTGTATTGCTAAATGCAAATCATGAAATGTGGATCCGTTTGTGGGTAGACCCTGCATCCGCACCATGTCTTTATGTTTCATAGCGTATTGACTATATAATGGATGAACTCTAGTTTTTATGCCCCCCTATCGATAGATGGGGAGGCATATAGTGATTCACCTGTCCGTCCGTTCGTCCGTCCGTCCTGGTTAACCCAAATTGACCGTTTCTTCTAGCATTAATATGGCTTGCTACAAAGCTTTCATACTTGCATGGATGTTGGGTATGAACACTCTCCACATGCCAGTATCACCTAACCCCATTTTGACCTTCACCTTGACCTAATTTTGGACTTATTTATGGACAAGGCTTCCACAGGGGGCATAAGCGTTTATTGAACGCAGTTTTGTTTTGGGGGGTTTTACGTAAGCCGATTAAATGTCATGATAACAGAGACCTTTATAATGAAATGGCTCATTAGCTGCAAGTAGGTTAACATACGTGTTGCAGGAACATCTCTTGTGGATGTATGTATTGTTGTTACTCATTCAGTAGTCATGAAGGTTTACTTACCAAAATAGGCTAGCCTGCTCGTTGCAGGAACATCTCTTGTGGATGTATGTATTGTTGTTACTGAGGTATAAAGCTATTCAGTAGTCATGAAGGTTTACTTACCCAAATAGGCTAGCCTGCTTGTTGCAGGAACATCTCTTGTGGATGTATGTATTGTTGTAACTCAGGTATAAAGCAATTCAGTAATCATGAAGGTCTACTTACCAACTAATGAATGCTCCTCATTCTCATAAGAGCATAATTAACCTTCACATATATATATAATATGATGTTACTTGTCTGGGTGTTTCACAGTGTATAAACCTAATCACTGTATGACTAATTGGGAGACTATACAATTCAATGTGTATGACTTATTGGGAGCCTTAGCACCTGTGACTTCAGGTCACTATATTCAGGTCACTATATAATACCAACGTTGTCAACATTGATAATGATTCTTCATTAACCGAGTTTTACAATGGTAAAAATAAATGGTAATAAGGTTGGCAAATGCTGCTGGCATTTGTTCGGCACAACATTCATTGTGTAGCTCACATATCTGAAAAAGTAATTTACTGGTACATGTAGTTATATTGGTGAGAGTTTACTGACATTTATCAGCAATTTTTTGTGATGACGCTACATAAATTAATGTTTTCTTATGGAAACTTAGTTACTTGTATCAGGGTTATGGGCCTTGTTACGAAATTCAAAATTGCTTGCTATTGTCACCTTCGCTTGGGAAATAATCACTGATTCTATTGGTTCCCCCTCCTAAACTAATTGGAAGTTTGAAACCCTCCCAGAGTTACTTAGTCTGTAAGGCAGCCACCAATCTGGTTTATGATAAATGTGGCCTCCGTAGCCCAATGGTTAGTGCGCTTGCCTTCTTATCTGGCGGTTCGGGTTAGAGGCACACATATATATGCCTGCCATATTTCAGCAGAAAGCTGACTGGCAAATATAGGCTATGCTCGGCATTTTAGAAGAAAAAAAAAGTTCTATCAAGGTCTTTGACCATAGTCTTGGTGAAAACTACCCCCCACCCCTTCCCCACCCCAAAAACAATAATTCTATTACAACATTCATAATAAAATTCACATGCAGTACACCCATTGGGAGCTGCAAATATTGGTTATTGTAAGGAGGTTGTTGCTCTACAGAGGTTAAATTTATTGTAAATATCAGCTGAGGGAAATTTTGAAGATGTTGTTATAGAGAGGTTGTTGCTCTCAGAGGTTAAATTTATTGTAAATATTAGCTGAGGGAAAATTTGAAGATGTTGTTATAGAGAGGTTGTTGCTCTCAGAGGTTAAATTTATTGTTAATATCAGCTGTGGGAAATTTTGAAGATGTTGTTATGGAGAGGTTGTTGCTCTACACAGGTTAAATTTATTGTAAATATTAGCTGTGGGAAATTTTGAAGATGTTGTTATGGAGAGGTTGTTGCTCTACACAGGTTAAATTTATTGTAAATATTAGCTGAGGGAAATTTTGAAGGTGTTGTTATAGAGAGATTGTTGCTCTACAGAGGGCCGGTCTGGAGAGGTTGTACTGTACTACAATGTTGTTAGTTAGTGTTGTTCCATATTTTGGCTCATAATCTGAACAGTTTTATGAGCTACCTGCCACAGGTATATAATCATCATATTTAACATAACCTTGGTCTCGGTATAAATACGATGATATAAAACAGCTTGTGAATGATGTATGTCTTATATACCATTAGGTGAAAACTGAAAGTCATAAATCTGAATATATATAAACAGATTGATAGTCATAGCTTTCATATTTTGATATGATACATTTTAACATTCAGGCTATATTCGGTTTAGCAATACCTTGAGACTGATGTCACTAAAGGCATCGTTTTCCATTCATTTCAACATTCAGGCTATTATACTTCAACATTGATTGTTAATTAAATTGAGCCCATAATTCAGATGCCTTGTTTGGTAAATTGTTTTGGGGGCTGCCTTAATAGCTTATCCGTAAATGACAACAAAAAAGAAGGAGTAAAAGACTAAGATCTGTACCCTACCGGTAGAAACTTCAGTTGAGTTCTACTATGTTTTATGAATGGTTAGGAGTGTACAATTTATACATGACAGTACAGAGCCTCTGGTATTGTGTGCAGATATCAGTGGCAAAAAAGCAGAATTGTTTTGCAGTTAAGCTGTACATGTTTTCATAATGATGCCTGATGGGTATGATTTATTGCACATGAAATTCACATGCATTCTTCGTTCCCTGCATGATTTATGTATAATCACGACAGTATGTTGTGGAGAGAGAACTGGTTCCTGGCGTTTATATGTGGATATGTCTTGTTTTATATTGTGCACCCAGCATCAGCCAGTATCAAGAAATTGTTTAATATTGAGCACCTAGCATCGGCCTGCATCAAGAAATTGTTTTATCATATTGATTGAAACCTGACATTGTCGAAGATGAGATCAAGTTTCTATATAATATTGTATTTTCCTCAGCTACCAGGAGATTATGTCATGGTGTCAGGAGTATATCATGGCATCAAGAGTATATCATGGCTCCAGAGTATATCACTAAATGTTTCCTCGATCATATGATATTGCGGAGCATTTTTCAAATATCTGAGATTAAATCCCCAAATAGGCTGTGCCTTAGTTCATATTATTCAACAGGTTTTCTCAACCCTTATTTTCGGACAATGATTCATGATTTCAGCTTATTAGATTACAAGGGCCATTAGTCCTGAAAGTTTGGGAAAAACATTTGTATTTTGGTAACGAGGGAAACTGACTTTGTGAAGGTAGTCTTGATTTTTGGGGAAATCTGATTGATTTGTAGTACACATATAATTTATATAAGTTTGAAAACAGAATCATACATTGATTGATTCCTCTCTTTAGTCCAGGGGTGGTATTCAATATTGATCTTATTTCATTTGAGAATAAGGATAGCCAATCATATCGCCTGTTACTGACCAAGAGTTTAATATGGTGTGATCTGATTGGTTGTACTTATCCTTAAGTCAAGTAAGATCAATATTGAATACCACCCCTGGTCTCATCCCTCTGGAAAAAGCCCTAAAAGATCAACAACAAAAAGTGAAATATAAAAAAATTCCAAAGCTATCCCTCTCCATCTTCTTGGTGCCTTGTATAAGAATTTATTCAAGTGTTCTTTTTATAATTATAGATCTTTTGAGAGAACATTAAATCTGGTCTGAAGCTGAAAGATGTATTTATTTTTCTTGTTATAATGCTGGGTAATCTTAATCCTATTGTATTGATTTCACATGTTTCTGTGGATTAGTCTATTACAGCCTAACAGCTCTAGTTCATTATCGTTGCCATAGATCTGTGGGTGTTTTACGTATTAGTGATAATTAATGGATTTAAAAATAAACCTCATAGGTTGGAAAAGGTCATACATGTATATTCTGGTCGATCAATTGTTTTATTGGCTCAGTTTATTGACAGAAAAAGCATAATAATGCCTTAAAGGCCATTCACAACATGAAGGTTAAAAAATGGTAAGAAAATCATTCTAATTTACCTGAAGATGAAGGAAACATCAGCATTATTCAAAACATCAGCATAATTCAAAATGTCGGCATATATTCAAAACATCAGCATAATTCAAAACATCAGCATAATTCAAAACATCAGCAACATATTCAAAACATCAGCATCATTCAAAACGTCGGCAATATATTCAAAACATCAGCATAATTCAAAAGGTCGGCAATATATTCAAAACATCAGCATCATTCAAAACTTCGGCAATATATTCAAAGCATCAGCATCATTCAAAACTTCGGCAATATATTCAAAACATCAGCATAATTCAAAACGTTGGCAATATATTCAAAACATAAGCATAATTCAAAACATCGGTATTATTTAAAACATCAGCATTATTCAAAACATCAGCATTATTCAAGTAAAGAATCAAAAGGTCATACAGGCTTGATGGTAATTAACAAAGTACCACATGTACTTGGCACCATCCTTTTAATGTTAATGACTTTTCACAAGAAATAGAGTATATGTCATTTCCTTTTCCTTCAAGTCTCAGATGTAACTTTACCATGGCAACTAGATTTTTACAGTCTGAAAATTTTCCTTAGTTTTCTTGTTCCTTTTAGGTTCAGTTTAGAATTAACTAGGGGATTGTTGGTCTAGATGTTGGGCAGGGCTCGACACTAACACTGGTCCGCTGGTCCGAGACCATTGAAAATCCAGAAGGACCAGTGAAAATTCTGGAGGACCAGTAACTGTCCTATTTACGAATTTGGCGCTTATGCCCTGTCGGACCAGTGGCCAAAATAGTTTGTCTAGGCCTGTTGGGGGTGCATGTTTTGAGATTGAGAGGTCGTGGGTTTGATCCCTGACTGTGCCACTACTTAATTTCTCTGAACAAGCTCCACTCCACCAAATTGTATGTGAATGGAAATTAGTTACTGAGAGGTTCAAATGCTAATGTGCACCGAGTTGTACTGCCGACTTGCTACCGAATGAGAATGATCGAGGGAGGATATGTACAGTGGGCTGAAATAAGATTTTATTGGTAATTTTATAATTGGTACTTTACTTTTAGAACCAGTCTGCAAAATTAGCACTTGTTTAGGACAAGTGGGTAATTTATTGATTCAGACAAGTAAGTTCTGTATGAAACATAGAGACTTAAGAGTAGCAGGGAGGAAAGTAGTTTCAAATCTTCAATTCACAGACTTTCTAAGAATTGTTCTGACATTTCTCAAGTAGGTTTTAGCAAGATTTTTTCGCTCATATTTTCTCTGTCATTCATGTACATCAATACACTCACTGTCTACTATAGAATGATGCCAGGCACATCAATAAATGTCAACATTAATTACTCAACTTGTTGATCTCGTTAAACTTGCTGATCTTCCTCATGAAGGTCAGTTTGTTCCCATATTGCTATTTCTGGATAGTAATTACTGTAAAATCTTTATTTTCGAGGGATTTGAATTTCGTTGATTTCGTTGTTGAACTATTCCACGAAATAAAGTCTCCGTGATCAATCGACCTTCCAAATACAGAACATGGGTTTAACCTTCCATGATAAGTAAACCACAAATGTGTTACCTGTGAAAAAGCATTTTTAGCTCACCTCTCACAAAGTGACAGGGTGAGCTTTTGTGATCACTCTTCATCCGTTGTACATCCTTCTACCCTGTTCACAATGTCTTGTGAACACACTAGAAGCCATACTTATGGCCCAATCTTTATGAAACATGGTCAGAATGTTTGTCTCTATGAAATACAGGTCAATTTCAAAACTGGGTCATGTTTCTCAGGTGAGCGATATAGGGCCATCATGGCCCTCTTTTTATCAAAATCATCAAAATTTAATATCCACAAAAATATGTGATTTTATAGTAATTGGTCTGTGAAGGTTTTGTGTTACGTATTGAAAACTGCTCATATGAAAGGACAATTGTCACCGCCTAGATAGAGATGTACAATCTATACTTGAATGTGTTATTAATATTATCTGAAATTTGATTAAATTAATATCAAAGCCGACCAGCCGTCGTGTAGGTGGTCTATTGTTCATAGAATGTCCGCATTGGGACTAGGTTTGTCAGTTCATTCATAGACTTGAGACACAAAAGATTGTTCTTTGCTTGGAACTAATTGTATTGGACTAGAGTAGTTCCATAACTGGTTGGCCAATTGCAAGTTTCTTGTCCGTTATTGGGGTTGGCACTGATAACTATAGAGAAGTTCCAAAACTGGTTGGCCAAGTTTATTGTCCCTTGCTTGCTTGGCACGGATCGTATCAGGTTTGTATTGGCCTAGTTGACAAGGATCTTATCAGTGTAGTTCCAGAACGGGTTGTATTGGCCTAGTTTCTGGATATTGTGATTGGATAGTCTCTGTACGTATGACTAAACAACAGTATGGGACGTTCAACCATAATTTTTTTATAGATAAAAGAAATAATCAAAAGCAATTATCTAATTAGTTTTAGGTATCAGAGAGTTCTATGGGTTTTTATTCTGCTTTGAAGTCAGCAGATTGGAGTAGAATGTTTTACTATCTCCTCCTAGTACATTTGGCTCGGTCTAACACGTTAGTTAATACCTGGTATTATATTTTTGCCCTATCTGATGAATCCCTCCACTTTTTCCCATGCATTTATGTATAATGTTGTTTACCATATGTATGCCTGGTTGAATGTAACATATGATAATGATTACAGAGTACCTGTAATTTGTAAAACAGGTCAGGATTTATTTGTGGAAAAAATATGAGCAAGGTTTTCTGGAATAATCTTGTATGTTGGTTTGGTTATTGTTGTTTATCAAGAGTTCCGTGGATCTGAATGCGGCCATGAATGGTTGCTTGATCTGTAAGGCCATGGTTCAGTGGTTAAATGGGCTGGATTTGTAACCTGACGATCAGGGCTTGGTTCCCAGTCACAGCAGGTCTTACATATCCGTCCATGAAAATTTGACTACAAATGTTGATTTTCCTCCACATGTGGAGAGGTTGATGGTTTCTTGTGGAAGGGTAAGTTCAGTACTGGTTTGGGTACAGTCCAGGAAAACTGGTAATTTAAAGCGCTGTATAATAGCCTTGACATGATAGTTAAGTGTAGATTGAGTGTGTATTAACATGTATGTATGTATGAAGATAAGGTCACTGGTCAGCGTGGTTATAAATGTCCTATTTTATTATCTGACATGGTGTTTATAGTGGTCAATATTTGACATAGTGACCCTAATGTTAGTTCTCTTGTATATTAATATGGGTTTGCTTAAAGTGCATGTATAGTACAGTTAGATCTTGACACTCAGTCTACACTCAATTTACACTCAGTCTACACTCAATTTACACTCCCTATTCTTATATTCTCAAATTCTAGGAATGTGTCATGAGCTACTCTATACTCAACAAGTATATGTTTTGGTCTTTGAGACCTCAGCATTGCGTAATTGTCCCCAACACCAGCTGTATGCACTCAAAATCTTAACACTGACTGAGATGCACTGAGATTCAGCTCTCAAACTTTAACCTGACATTGTGCACACAAACCTGGACACTGACATTGTGACTCATATGTCTGCCATATTTCAGCAGAACGCTGACTGGCAAATAAAGGTTATGCTCGGCATGCACACAAAACCTGACACTCGACATTATACACTCAGACCTTGACACTGACATTGTGCACTCGACAGTGTAGCTACATTTGACACTGTGCACTCGACACTCAGACATTGTGCACACGAACTTCGACACCCAGACATTGTGCACTCGATACTGTAGCTATACTTGACACTGTGCACTCAAACCTTGAAACTGTAGCTACACTCTACATTGTGAACTCAAACCTGTGCACACTGTGCACTCGAAACCTCGACATTATGCAATTAAACCTCAACATTGTGCACTCGAAACCTTGACACTGTGCACTCAAAACCTCGACATTATGCACTCAAACCTCGACATTGTGCACTCGAAACCTCGACATTGTGCAATTAAACCTCGACATTGTGCACTCGAAACCTCGACATTGTGCACTCAAACCTCGACATTGACACTGAATCTCAGGCCATTAAATCAACAGCTTCATGTTGATAACCTAAAACCTTAGAAGATTAGGTCACCATGGCATGCACTAAGTCTTGATAATGTGAACATGTTTGATGACTCAAGATAAAATGTTTTGTATGACAATGTCTATATATAGATTGCATTTCCTCACAATCATGTTAATGGTTTGATGACTAAAGCCTACCTTGCGTTCTGTTGATTTATTGGCTGATAACTAACCATGTTAAACTACCTACTATTGATTTTGCAATTATTGATGAACTGTTAATGAGTAATGCTTTCATCTCACCACTTTCTGGGATTGGTGTAGAATAGCTATTACCTATCGCTTATAACCACGCATATAAACCAAATCACTGAATCAATTATTTGGATACTATACAATTCAACTTGTATGACTTATTGTGATTAAAAACATCTGTCATTTCCGATCTCTGTACGACTTATTGCATTTATATCGTTTAGGTTGGTATGAAACTATTGCCATTTGGCTTTGGTCTTTGGTTTGAGACTATTTCTTTAGGCTTACCTTAGTATGCTGTTACTGACATTGGCAGGATTCAATCAATTTCATTATGTGAAAATTAAATCTTAATGATTATTCTGTGTTTCAATTTTGATCTCTTTGATCAACTTATAATATAAATTCACTGACCCTGATAATCCAGTGATGCAGCGGTGGAGTCCACTATAACGGTGTAAAAGCTTATACTGTGCAAACAACTATAATTTCAATGCTAAACTAACATACTATATTCGCTCTACCTGTTTAGACAATGGTTGTGATTTTTTGCATACACATAAATTGCAACATCGCTGTCACAATATCCTAACTGGACTATAATTGTTATACAATCATGTACATGTAGAGTGTACCGGATTTAAAAGTACTCATAAGAAGATTGGTAATTTTGAAATAAAATCACTGGTATGGAAATGTACTTTTAATTGCCTCATACACATACCTGTATAAGAAATTCATCTAGTATTTGTCAAGTAGTTTGTTTCCCATCGTCACAGTAGGTTAAAATATAACCTGATCCTATACACAAAGAAATAAGTTAAGCACACCCCGGAAATTTAAAATTGGTTGTGATTGAAAGCACTGTCATGAGATGACGACTTAATTGAGCTAAGAAATAGTAATTTGATAAGTAGCGATAGCTATTTAGTAATCATAAACCAGTAAAGGTATAAGTTTAGTTTATTCTTATCCAAATTATTGAAGCATAAGCAAATGTGTTGTTTTTCACCAAAAATGTAGGTGTTTATATGTATGGTGTTGGAGCGTTTACAAAACATTTACTGGTGGATATTTTTGGTAAATATTGACGATTACTTAACCTTAAGTGACATTATGTTGGTTTCAAAGTTTTTTGCTCACCAGTCCTGTAACATAGTGACAGGGTGAGCTTTTGTGATCACTCACAGTTATGACATAATCTTCATGAAACTTGGTCAGAATGCTTGTCTCTATGAAATCCAGGTCAAGTTCGAAACTAGGTCATATGAGGTCAAAAACTTGGTAACTAGGTCAAATTTAAGAAAACGCTTTTGAACACATTAGAGGACACAATTATGGCACCAATCTTCAAGAAACTTGGTCGGAATGATTGTCTGTTTGAAGTTGAGGTCAAGTTTGAAACTAGGTCATGTAGGGTCAAAAACTTGGTCACTAGGTCAAATCTTAGAAAAAGCTTGTGAATAAATTAGAGGACACAATTATGGTCCCAATCTTCAAGAAACTTGGTCAGAATGATTGTCTCTATGAAGTCCAGGTCAAGTTCGAAACTTGGTCATGTATAGGCACTAGAGGTCACAATTTTGGTCTAATCTATCAATATTGGTTATCTGATGTAAATAACAAGGTTGCCGGTTAGGACTATATGATAGCCTTGTACTGCAACTGAGGCTGCATTACCTTGATTCTTCAAAGTTGTAAATGATTTCTTACGTATATAACTTCTATAAGGACAGGTGAGCAACCTAGGGCCCTCTTGTCTGTAAATTGAGAAATATTTCTAGTGTGAATTTGATTCATACACAGGTTCTAGAAATATGTGAATATTAAAACCATCAGAATTTGATAGCAGCCAAAGATAATGAATATGCATAATGCATGTTTGATCTCATACTGGTTTCTCAATGCTTCTTCTTGCTTAATACATACACTCAAACCTGCCCATCAGTATCACCCATGGATATATCAAACAGCGGACATTATTGACACTTGGTTTATCTAACAGGTTAAATGTCATTATACCCCCAGATACAAATTTTTATTGTGCAAAAATATCCCAATTTACAGTATTCGATTGTGATTTGATGTTTAAATATTCTGTGTGTCACAATATGTGATAATTCACAGTTTTCTACAAATATGTCTGAGTGACCTTTATCGTGACATGACTTAATTGATTGACAGTAGGTTGGGTATGGTACAAACATTCCTAGTTCTCCAACAAACACATTGTAACTCAGTGATTTTTTTCCTTCTTTGTTTGCTACCGGTAAACGGTACCTTCCCAATTTAAAAAAGGCTCTAATTTTCCCAATTAACATTTAAAAAAAAAAATTCAAAATCGGACATAAAATGACAAAGTTATGAACATTTTTGACAAGAGGTCAAGCATAAAAGTTTACAGTAACCAGTAAACAATCACATTTAATCATTTAATCTCTTTTTCTGTTTTATTTGGCCTTTCTACTTCATGAAAATTCCCAATTTCAAGTTGTCTTGTCGCGAAAATTCCCAATCTGAACGGACCCGGACCCTTTCCCAAAGAAGCGAAAAAAATCACTGCTGACTACGGGAAATTTTGAAATTAAATAAGTTGTTGTTCTGTTGGTACGAAATGTACTTTTGTTCATCCTACTTAGTTTAATGTTGGTTATATACCAACACATTGTGACTACGGCAAATTTCGAAATTAAATAAGTTGTTATTATCCATTTGTGCGAAATGTACTTTTGTTCATCCTACTTAGTTTAACATTGGTTACTGGTATAATGGTTATAATCCTGGTATTATTGCTTACATCACTGCACTAGACATATTTTCTCATCGAAAAATATTTCGTCTTCTCAAGGACTCAAGGACCTGTGCTTATCAAGTTGTTTGTTTGTCAGCTGCTATCATCTCATCCTCCTCCCCTGGTTCAGAGAAATCTATAGAATGTTGTGTGTCATGCTTTGCACCTCCCAACCACATAAATACCTGCATTGATTGGCTTGTGTTTGTGTTAATGACTTAGCTCAAGGATGTAAACATGACCTACTCAGAGTATCCAAGGGAAGTAACTCAAACTATATTTAGATACATAAGTGTATTTTACTAGCGAGTTGTCTCCCTTGGTAGGATGAAAACTTTTACATTTTCAGTTATGTCCCCCTTATTCTGTGAAGGATAAATTCACAAAGCTGTTAACATGACCTACTTAACAAGCAAGGGAGGTAAATCTAAATATATGAAGATACAGAATGTCTATTAGTGAGTTTTCTCCCTTGTTAAACTGAAATGTTTTCTGTATTTTCAGTTATCTCCCCCTAATTCTGTGAAGGATAAAATGAGAGATATGTTTGTACAACAAGAAGAGGCACGATACAAACTGAGACTTCAACATCTAATAGAAAGGGTTTGTACAACCTTCATGTTTTAAAATAATTCAGTTACGGATAAAATCGCAATTTTAAAGATTTAAGTTGGAGACAAGAACTCAATTTTATTATTTGAGTTTGTGACAGGATCTCACTCAAACTCTTCCGTAAAACTGAGGCCAGGTCCCGATCACTCAAAGCATCTCTAGTAGAAATCTCAGCTCAAATTGAGATATTGCTCAAATCAATAGTCTGAATCTGAGATAAATCTGACATTAGAACTCTTGTCATATCACTGTATTAAACTCTGCTTTGTAATGCCAATTTTGTGTCCAGCAGCCCATGGAAATTAACGTAATAACTCTCGATATTTGAGATTAATCTCAGATTGAGATGGTTCGGCAGATTGTCAGGCTTGAATTTACCATGTACTGCCTATGGCACCCGCAATGTTGCTGAAATGGCCTTTTTGCTGATCAACTATTTTGATTATAATCTGTAAATGACTTGGGGTATGAGTTCTTTTGAAACAACATGTACATAAAAATATGAAATAAAGTGAAAATCACATGCTGAATGACTGAATGTTATTGTTTACAAATTGTATTTCAGGAGAAATTGATACTATCTATAGAACAAGAGATATTACGTGTACATGGTCGGGCGGCTTGTGCTCTCGCTAATCAGGGTACACCACTGAGTGTTTGTACTATTCTACGTGATCAAGAAATTTACAATTTTACCGAGGACCAGGTTCGTCTAGTATGTATTGTATGCTTTATATATTGTACGTTTCTCTTATTATTTGTTGTTAAAGTACAGAGAATTTGACCCGACTCTAGACCTTCTATCAGCATAATTTAACAACAGGTTTATTGTCTATATTTATAAATCCGATTGTATGTTTTTCATAAGCAGGGAGTTTCATGAAGATGCTCAAAGTTTAATGCTAACATATATCTGAAGGACCGATATTGCATGATTTGCTCCTGGAAATTTAATAATTTATGCAAGAAGCTTATAATATATTTATGGTGATCAGGTCAAATTCTCCATACTATATAACTGTTGTTGGTTTTAGCTGTTTTTTTGCATCAGTACAGAGTGCCATTCTGATTTATTGGGGTCCTAAAATTGTGTAATTCTCTCCCACATATAGTGGGGGAACATGATGATTTTGTGCTGGATGGATAAATAGATGGCGTCACAAAGTTTGTCCGTGCTAGTTCTCCTTAACCATTGGTCGGATTTCGATGAAACTTCACATGATTGCTTGGAACCAAGCCTAGTTGTGCATATTGTGAGGAATTTTAGGTTGGATGATTTCTGTCAGAGTTATGGCCCTTTATGGGAGACATATTTTTTGTGTCAAAAATCCACCTAGTTTGGGATATGCTGCACTAGAAAGAATAGACTTTTCTGCAGAAAGTGAAAATTATTTGATGCAAAACTTTCAAAAATGACTATGTTACAGTCATTTGAAATTTTATAAGCTGAATTTTAACAATAGAACAATGTTTGAACTGAGGGTTGGTGTAAGAATGTATGCTTATGGCACCCGAAACAGACTTGCATCATATTAACAGGATTAGGCTTGGTGCCGCAGTGGGACCCCTGAATATATTACCTGAGTACATTAAATTTTGTACTGCTGATTTTTGCAACCGCATACAAAATGCATGATAAATCAGTTCTGTCAGTATGAAATTTTGTGGATTTTAATGAATGGAAATATCTTCAGGAATGTTAAGTATAGATTTCAATATCTTTGGTACATAATTCGGAAGTTTGATTACTCATGGGGATTGATTATTGTGATATTCTATGTGATTCAAATACACATTGCAGTCTTCTCAATTGGCCCGAAATGATTACTGTAAAGCAATTTACTTTCACCAATACTAACTTTCGCGTTTTGTGATCGTCTGCTTATTCACATCTACAAATGTTTGGGTTTTTAACTTTCCCGCAATGTCCATATTTAATGTTTTTTGCACTTCCACGGCGACTTAATTTCGCGAAATTCTACCACTATCGAACTCTTGCGAAATTAAATTGTGCGAAATAATTTCTTGGTTTACAGTATGTTCAGATTATGTTCCTGTAGTTTATATACTTGTACTGGCGCAAAGTCTGCATTGTAATTTTATTGATGGTTTACTTTAGTTTTGTAGAATATTTGTCTAGGTAGTTTGAAGCGAATTGTGATTGATGTTGTTTTCTTGGTGTTAAATGTTGTAGTCAGATTGTGAAAATGATCATCGTACATGTTGTTATTATTTAGAACCAATTCATTGTTATATGATGATTCAAGTCCAATAGTTTACCATAATTAAATCATTTCACTAGTTAATTTTCAACTGCAAATCTGACGTATGATCAACTTTCCCAACGTGTCATTCAAGCATCGGGCAGTTTGACTTGGTAGTCTCCATACAATTGGAATACTATTGATGGGACTTTTTGAAGAAAAAAATAAAACATTTAAAAATTCTTGTACAAATGTAATAAAAAGTGTATTTTTAAAACAATTACTAAGATATTTTTCTTCACTGCATGATCAGCTTGATTTTTCATAAGTAGAAATAAAGCCATTAAGGCGAGATATTAAAGAACGAGTGTAACATTGAACTGTGTTTTTTTAGCTCACCTGAGCTTTTGTGATCACTCTTCGTCCGTCGTCCGTCGTTGGTCACAACGATCATCACAACAAAATCTAGGTCAAGTTTGATATTGGGTCATCCGGGGTCAAAAACTAGGTCACAAGGTCTAATCATAGAAAAACCTTGTGTAGTCACTAGAGGTCACAATTTTGACCTAATCTTTATGAAACTTGGACACAATGATCATCACAACAAAATCTAGGTCAAGTTAGATATTGGGTCATCCGGGGTCAAAAACTAGGTCACTAGGTCAAATCATAGAAAAACCTTGTATAGTCACTAGAGGTCACAATTTTAGCCTAATCCTTATGAAACTTGGTCAGAGTGATCATCTCAACAAAATCTAGGTCAAGTGCGATATTGCGTCATATGGGGCCAAGAACTAGGTCACTAGGTCAAATCACAGGTCTTGCATGTACTGCTATAACAGGTGGGCGACATAGGGCCCTTTGGGCCCTCTTGTATTTATTAGTGAAATATTTGTCCCTAAATTGGGCTTTATTCTGACACTATAGTAAAGTCAAATACCGTACATGACTGCGGGCTTGGCCAAAACAGTCGATCACCGTTCCTGGCTGACAAAATTTGGTCCAGACTGGCAGCAAATCCTGTATTTTCCAGTGAAACAAAGAGGAACATTAAGTTATTTTACAAATTCTGACTGGCAAGTTTTCAAAAGAATGTTCTGTAGTTTCATATTAAACGAAGAGGAACATTTAAAAAACTTATCACAAAGTCTGTAACTGTCACTCTAAATTATAGGAGTAAAATTCAAAACATGTTTGTGTAAACAGTTTATAAGTTGATTTGTTTTTATAACATTATAGGAAGAGAAGGATAAGAAGAATAGAACACGATATAACGGACGTCAGTTCTTATCCTGGTTACAAGACGTCGATGATAAATATGAAAAAATCAAGGTCAGTATTGGTGGTTATGTCGTACACTAGTGATAATGGACTCGATCGATAGCTTGATGCTTGAGAATCTGTTTTGATGCTAGAGTATATCGCTAGCTTAGAATTAGAAGGTTGTACTTAAGAACAAACCCAATATTTTGAGAAAACAATAAAAACACTGTCTGAAGTCTACTTTACTATTGAAACAAGCTTTTTAAAATTTGGTTTGGTCAACATGACTCATAAGAAGTGTCTGATTATGTAGATTTCAAATATGTATGAGCGTTATAAGGTCGTAATACTTACGACCTTCTAATTCGAAGCCAGCACTATGTTTCAAGTCTGAGAGGTATTGGGTTTGATCCCAGGCTGCGATATACCAAACTACTGGTATCTTGCTTGACACCCACCATAGTTCCAGGTAACTGCTGGTTTGCCAGTGTCACGATTATGTGACTGGGTTGTCTTAGTATGACAGAAATACTGTTGACCAGTGGTACTTAAAACAATATTTAAAGAAAGAATTTGGTTGTCTACTCAAGTATAGCAGTTGACTGCCATTCCGGAGGTCATGGGTTCAAACCTTAATGGAGGCGATTATGCTGACTGTTAGGAGTACTTCAGCTAAGTGGTCTCAGCTGATAGGAAGTCTCTCAAACCTAGCTTGCTTAAATATCATTAAAAGTAGCCTGATGAAATTGGTAGTTTTCGCAACTATGTTTTGGAGTAGCCTTGTTACCAGGTGGTCTTTAACACAGTTATGATTGTATAATATTATCATCTAACAGTATTTTCCCTCATATTTCAGGAGTTGTTGATACTCCGACAGAAACAAGAGGCCGACTCATTATACGCGTTTCAACGTCTAGAGTGGGAATGGCGACTGGTAGAACTGGGACTATGTGATAGAAATATGACCCCGGATATTGATGAATTACATGTTCCGTTAGTTCACGTTCAAGACAACTTTGATCTTTTACCAACTTAGCATTGACCGGAATCATGTACGTGATATACTTCCTGGTTGGAAGTTTGGATTACCTCTCAACTACTCGGAAAATGTCCCTCGGACGTGATTCCTGGGATACTCGCTAGGCAGGTCCTAGTGGGTCAAGGTCATAGTAGGTGGTGTCAGGGTCTTGTGTTGCTACGGTGATGATGGGATTCCGTGTCAATGGAAAGGATAAAGTGTGCGACAGTGTGCTTAGCGTTGTGTGTTGCTTGGAGGCTTACAGCTTGTAGGGAAGGGAGTTTAGTATAAACATTGGAACAGAAAGGAACGGGCTGCGATGCGAGTGTTATTTGACATTATGTTACAATCATGTGAAAATTGACGGAATTTATTGTTCTAGTTATGGAAAACTTGGAGCTTATTGTTATTTTTGGGACAATTTATATGGATCAAGTATAAATGTGCTTTAACGACGGGTTATCACTTTGTGTGTCCTTCATTATGTTGTATTTCATTAGTTTGGTGTGAATGAATTATACACTCGACTTTCTAGGTTTTGTGTTTAAAAGTGTGCTTCTCATATATTACCTTGATCACTCGGTCGTAAAATGATATATTTTCGTGAGACTAGTATTTCAACTTTTCGTGAGACAAGTATTTCCAATTTTCATGAAAAAAATATTTCCCATTTACGTGAGATCAATATTTCCTATTTTCATGAGATCAAAATTTCACAAATTGTTGTTATCTGGTTATTTCACAAAATGTAATGTACCGAATCATCTGAATTGTGTATTATTGTAAAATTTTACACAGCAATTTTTAGTGAGTATTCATTTTCATAGATATACCAATCTCACAAGGGAAAAGTGAAAAATAATTTTCTTACGAAAATACCTGATTTTTTGGTACGTTTCTCTATTTCTTTTTATTTATTACTAACTTAACTACTCTACTTTCATCTTAACTCTCACTATTCTCTTGCATGGATAAACAAACGTTGTTACCTAAGATACAGAAGTTTTATTTTACGTTTTGTTATGTTTTGTCTATGATGTAGAATTCTTTGTTTTTTCGTTGTTTTAGATATTTTAGTTAATTAGCATTTGTTTGATTTTTTTCTTGTGAGAATTATTTTTTTACAGGAGAATTTTTTTTGCTTTATTTACACAAATTTTGTATGGTATAATATCTCATACAAAATAAAAATAGTCAATGTGGTTTATTTATTGTCAATGCAGGAATACTTGAGTGTTCACCGTGTGCTCAAGACTACTATGTATAAAGGGACTTGATTTCTGCAATCTCTAATTTTCTCCTTGTTAGTCCCCTACCGGTTTTTGACCGGAGGGGACTATAGGTTTGCCGTCCGTCAGTCTGTCAGTCCGTCAGTCCATCAAAAATCTGGATTAGGACATAACTCAAACAGTTTCCAAGCTAGGTTTATGAAACTTGGTAAATATTTTGATTCTGACAAAATTTGTGGTTGCTATGGCGACAGAAAGAGTGAAAATATGCCCAAATCTGGATCCTTCTATAACTCAAACAGTTTCCAAGCTAGGTTTATGAAACTTGGTATGTGGATAGAGGGCAATAAGGGGATTATGCACGTCTAAAAATATTTTGATTCTGACAAAAATTGTGGTTGCTATGGCAACAGAAACATTGAAAATGGCTTAAAACCGGTAGGGGACTTCTGTATTGCTTGCAATTCTCAATTACTTGTTTAGTTTATCTTTCTTAATTATGATCACACAGAACAGTGGAATGAATTAAACATTGTTGTTACATTATCGAACAAGATTATGTATTTCAATATTTCTGCGTGGCTTTGAAATTTGAGGTGTCATAATCAGTTAGAATGGGGGGGGGGGTATATTGTGGTGACCATGCGGTCAGTCAGTCAATCAGTCTCTAAAAAACTAGAAGCACAAACTACTTCAATTATAAAAAGGAATTTTAACGAAACTTTGTATACTTGATAATGTGTATGACAAAGTTTTCATGTACATTGGTTCCGGCATTGCCGAGATATTGCCCTTGGACTGTGACGAAGCGGTAAAATAGAGATGTCAAGTACCATTAGTTTGGAAATAAATTTGACGTCTCTAGCGAAGATTCCTTTGCCTTTAATAATACAGGCAGTTAGCTCATGTAAAGTTAATCAAGCTTCCTTCACTGTATGAGGGTGTTATACAATTTCAATTATTCTAGAGTGTTAAATGCTGCAGGCCAAACAAGAATGTATGTTCTCCAAATGTTTTGGAAGGTTTTTGGCTTATTTTGCTTATATTTCATTCAGTAATACATCTTGTGTGTACTATCTGTCTAGTGCATGTGCGAGATCTGTTTGCTTGTGAAATAAACATGTTACTACTGGTAGGTACCCTGGAATAAATGCTAGTTGGTACCCAGGAACACTGGTTGGTACCCAGGAATAAATGCTAGTTGGTACCAAGAAATACTGGTTGTAAACTGGGAACCAGAAACACTGGTTGGTACCCTGGAACCAGGAACGTTGGTTGGTACCTAGGAACACTGGTTGGTAACCAGGAACGTTGGTTGGTACCCAGGAACACTGGTTGGTAATCAAGAATGTTGGTTGGTTCCCAGGAATACTGGTTGGTAACCAGGAACGTTGGTTGGTACCCCAGGAACACTGGTTGGTAACCAAGAATGTTGGTTGGTTCCCAGGAACACTGGTTGGGAATCAGGAACGTTGGTTGGTACCCAGAAATGCTGGTTGGTACCCAATTCCTTAGGCTGAATTTTATACAAAGAACAATGTTTGAACTGAAATTTTGGTGCAGGAAAATGTGGATTTGGCACTCAAACAGACCTGCCACTCGTTTTCAGGATTGGATATTATGCGTCAGTACGACCCCTGTTGTTGGCGTGGTTGCATCATAAATCTTCTCAATAATGAAAAGTTTCCCTGAAAATTCATTTCAATTTTTTTGCTCCCGAAGATATTTGCTCTAGTTACTGGCACAGTAGTTGGCATTCTGATCAATCATTGTATGAGCATCATGTGTGTGTATGCAACTTGAAATTGGTTCCACAATTTTACATTTATTCCAATCGGGGAAAATCTTTTTTTGGCTGCGAATGGAAATATTAGTAATTGAATTCTGGAATTTCTACAATATTGAAATCACTTTCAATATTGTTTTATGTGCCACATAAGTGATTTCTTAGTTTCATTGGCTCAATGTTTGGATTTAATAGATAGATATACATGTACGGTAAAACCTCACAAAGACCACCTCAATGAAAGGACCACTTGAAAATCAAGACCACAACTTCAGGTCCATTTTCACTGTTTTTGTTCTTTATCTAACCTCAATATTAAGATCAACTCATTATTAAGATCAGGTTTTCAAGGGTCCCAAGTTAAGGGTGGTCTTATTGAGGTTTTACTGTATGCCTAGCATAGTCTTTATTTGCCAGTCAGCTTTCTGCTGAAGTATGGCAGGCATATGAGTGCATCCAACTGTAGAGATGGCCAGCATGCTTACCATTGAGCTCCAGAGGCACAAATGAAAAAGGGCAGTCTCTACAGAGCAGCACTTCACTTAGTACTTACATGACCACAAACTGACTGTATACGGATAGTATACACTGACTGGAACAAATGATTTAACAATATTTGACTGGTTCCAGCAATTTGACTGGTTCCTGCAATTTGACTGGTTCCTGCGATTTAGCAATATTTGACTATTTCCTGCAATTTAACACTATTGACTGCTTTAAATAATACAGGTGACCTAACTGACTGTTAATGGATATAAAACAGTGACCTGTTCCTGTATTTTAACAATATTTGACTGGTTTCTGTAATTTAACAATATTTGACTGGTTCCTGTATTTTTACAATATTAACTGGTTCCTGCAATTTTAACAATATTGACTGGTTCCTGCAATTTAACAATATTTGACTGGTTCCTGCGATTTAACACAATTGGCTGTTGAGGTCATGTGATCACTAGACTGGTTCTATACCTTATTTACTCCATTCATCCCTCTATACACATGGTATATCTGTTCTGTATGTATGTATGACTTCACTAATGACAATTGTAGTTTTAATATTTGCTGAGAAAATTTAAATGTGTTCAAAATAAATGTAAATAACCAAAAAATTAAGACTTTGTTTGTCGTTTATTCTCATTATTTTATTGCATTAATTGTTTGCAATTTTAAGTATAAAATGTGAAGAAATTGTTTTAATCAATAAAAGTTTTACAACTCAAATGCTTCTACAGAACCCCAAGAGACATCACCATGTTATTACCGGTACTATCCTAAACTGAAAGTGTGGGATTAAAAACTGTAGCCATGGCAGAGGTTATTACAGAGTTATTTATTGGCAATCTGTGTTTGAGTCCTGGTTTTGGCAGGTCATACCTGTAGACATTGCCAGATCTTTGTGGATGGTTTTGTTAGTTATGGTTAGGATACAGTCCAGGAAAACTAGTAAGGTGTATATACCTGAAAAAATGTTGAGAAACTGGAACAAACAAAAAGAAACTTCTTGATTATGCCCCCGTCATTGATTAGGAGGATAGATTGCTTTATCAATAACTCGAGAAGGCTTTGCCCTAGGATCTTCAAATTTACATGGAGGTTGGTCATCAACAGTAGATTACCCCTATTGATTTTGAGGTCAGTTGGTCAAGGTCACTGTGACCGTGACCATTTCTGACTATTGGGCTGTCATGGGGGCATACATGTTTTACAAACATCTCTTGTTTGTATAAACTGGATCATCCACAACTTCACAATCCCATGCCATATCAGTTGTATCAGTCCACATTTTTGGGGACCCTGCTTGTGGCTGTGAGATAGTCTGAGTAGTGGGCAACTTCGGGCAAGGTTTAATCTTGCAAGCAAAACAAATCTACAAAACTACGAAAAAAGCATACAGTACAACCTCTGTAGAGCAACACTATTGCAACACCTTCAAAAGACCCCATTTACTATAAAATTAACCTCCGTAGAGCAACAACCTCTAAACAATGGCCAATATTTGCAGCTCCTAAAAGGATGTTGCTCTGAAGAGATTGTGCTGTAGCTGTTTGGCTTTCACTCCAACATTAACAACACACACTACAAAATGAATGGATCCTACAGCAGGAGTTGCTTTCAAAATGAGAGTAATTTATATAATTCATTTTGGGTTGATTGTTACAGTAGTCACGAAACAAACACTTAACTATAGTCTTGGTGATGTCACAAACAGCTGGTATGACATCACTCTATAACTTAAATTACTTGTTGTCACTTTCATCACCTCATGGGCTTAAAGTGAACACAATGTCACTATCACTAGACTATTAAGGTGGAATGAGATTCACTCATGATTATCTGAGAAACGGACCTACAAAAAGTAAGCAGAACTGTGTTATCGGTGTAAAATAACCTAAGATACAGAAGTTTTATTTTACGATATATTAGGTAGAATCAATTATGGTCAAAGGGAGAGTAATCCTGGTGATATACCACATATAATACAGAGTAGTTCCCTTTGTTCTTAAAATATTGTTTTTTGGCCCAACTAAAGAAAATGAAAACGGGAAAGTCATTCATATTTGCTGGGGTAAATTTTTTAACATTAAATCTGCACAACTTATTGACTCTAATACCTGGTACATTACAAGGTGTTGGTGTTATTATCAAGTTTTTTAAATTGGATTAATCCACACATTTATCATTCCATTAAATTGCCTATTTACTAAAACCACAAAATTGGAAGATTATGAAAAGGAATGATTTTACAGTAGTTATACTATAATTCTCTACTGTAGAATAGAGAGTACAATTTATTTGAATGACTGATTCGTACGCCTGATTACAAATCATAATTTGATCTTTAATCCGCTTAATCTCATTAACTGGTTAATATGAACACATACCTTTAAAGTAAGTTAACCTCTGTTAACCTGAATGTATGTTTTAAATAAGACCTTAGTAGGTTAAGATTTAATTAAGGTGAATTTTCAATGAAAAAAAATGACAAAAATTAAAAAACTGTCGAAAGTTTCGGACATTCAAAATGTGGATGTATTGGACACGGCACCACCACAACTATTTACATCTAACGTAGTGTCGCCAGTGGCTACATCAAGTATTCGACCAGAGTTTCTCACTTTCCAGAGTAAAAATGATACGTCAAAAAACAATGTTGAGACAAAGTCGTCAGTGGTCTGGAACCAGAAAATTTCTAAACTTGTGCCCGGTTCATCTGTGAGCCCAGATGAGACTATTGGAGCAAGCCGGGATCCACATGGAATAAATGATCATGTTAAAGTAAGTTTTAACTTTATTTCACTTTTATGCTGAATAAAACAAGTGTGTACGGAATACAGATGCATATCTATATTCTAAAGATAAACAACTAAACTGATTGATTCATTATGATTATAAATTACACAAATTTTAAACTCATTAATTTTCGTGGGGGTAAATTTTCTTTGATTTAGTGGTTGAGCTTGTAACCACGAAATCTTATCCCAACAAATAATCAACATTCCAAATACAGACCAAACGTTTCATAGTCCATGTTCTGTAATTTACAACCCCACGAAAGTATATTTGACAAAAATCCAAAAATTAAATATCCACAGAATAAGTGATTTTACAGTATAAATATACAAAAAATGTATATGTGCTAAAGGTCATTTGCTAACAAAGACCACTTTAACAGGTTTGACTATAGTGTGAATTAGGTGTACTGTCTAAGAGAAGGATAACACTACCGTCAAAATCTGTGAGGACAATAAGAAGTGTTTTTGTTGACCGGTGGTCACTCTTAACAGGTTTAATATTACAATAAATCTGAATGGAGACAAAATCATTGGACTTTTAACACAGGTTTTGTAATTGTGGTCTTCGTTTACATAAGGTCTTTAACACAAATTATACAGTACTGCTTGACCAGAGTACTGCACTGTCAAGCTGAAACCTTTCTACAGCAAAACTACCTGTACTAATTTAAATAGCAACAACTTTTTTAATTTCTCAAGGGGAGGTGCTCCACAACCTTTCATTAATCATATACAGTAAAGCCCCAAATAAAGACCCCCTCAATAATAAGACCAGATACCATAAGGCAATGATCTCTGATCAGACCAACTCAAAATTCAATTCACACTTTTCTAGTTTACGTATTTGTATGATTTTGCTCTAAAATCAACCAGTTAACTACGGTAACTACGGATTTATCGGGAATTCCGGATTTGTCTATCCTTGAAGAGCTATGCTTTCTGACCAAACTAAAAGTTATTCGATGAAAATATCTCAAGAAATGGCAAAGTTATGGTCAATTTCATCTGCTCTGAAGGATTCTCTTCAATAAAAAGTTTGAAAAACTGAGTTATATATGGTTGACGGCCTCTAGTTTGTCAAAAAAGGTCAGCCGCATATGATTTTCAGGATTTTTAATTTGGCTCTGTTGACACCCCTGGGTAATTAATGTTATTAAACTCTTTTCAATGGTGGTTTAAAAATATTGTTGTTGTTTTGTCTTATGAAGGTTGAGTTTGAGGATGTGATTGGTGAGACAGAGGATGTGCAATCTGTTACACATTGCTGGCGATGTGCTGGGTGCTGTTACACAAGCTGGAAAAACTTTATCTACAAACTCTTCACATTATTCGCTGCCTTTCCAACTTCTGTATTTTACGGATTTTCGTTTGGCTTGAACGCTTTTACGATTATATGGATACTGAAGCCATTTTCTCACGCATTCCACATGTGCTGTGGACATTGTTCTGGTGTAATAGTAAGACACTGTGTATCATGTGTTATTGGTATTCCTTGTAAAGCAGCTGGTCAAATATGTTGGATCTTCAACAAGAATGTTAAAAAGTTGCCGACAGGTACAGGGCGTCGAGGACCGAGGGTGACTTTCAGTGATAAGGTGCGGACCAAACGAATACCAAGAAAACCAGAAAATCAACAAACTGAGAGCCAAAAGAGATTGCTGTTTTCTCGGTCGCCATGGCAACGGAGATTATTTTGAAATTACTCTTTACTTCATCATTATGTAACAATTTTCATTATACAAATATAATAAGTGCCATATTTTGAATATTATCAATAAAATGCTTATGTTGGTATTTACTTCCAAATTGTTTATGGAAACAAAATTAGTACATTGTAACAGCAAATTACAAGAATAGTTCACCTACCTCAAAGCAATTCTCACGCCAATTTAAGCTTTTTTGACAAACAAAATCTCAAATATGCATATTCCAATAATGTTGTTATGGGAAAATTGCGCTGAATTAGCATTTTGCTTGGGTTCCTTTCACATGAATTTCAAGAAACAAACTTTTTAGTTGATTAGTTTAAAACTTTTTGATGTATACAATGTAATTAATGTTTACTATATCATTAAACTAAACATAACTGGGCTAGATGTAATATCATGATGACTGAGATACAAATAGATTTATTGAAATATTCAATACATGTAGAATATACATACTAATCAAGCAACCAGGAATTCACATTCAAAGTTAGACAACTCTACACAGCAATGGTAATTTATAACTATGATTGTCTCCCTTCTCCTTATATCTGCAGGTAAGTAACCGAATAGCGTACAATGTCGTTAGAGCTACAATGTATAACATTTCAAAAATCTAAGATTCATATGGTAAGGACATGTAATAAGGAAATACTACAATAATAGCACAAGGTCCTCACAAAAGTGGACACCATCAGATGGCAAAAGCCACAGAGGAAGACAAGAAGAGACATAGAGACGGGCAATCGCTAGCGATATCAAAAGTATGGAAAATACTCTTGTTGAAATCTAACAATAACAACTGCACAGAGGCACCTCAACAAAGAAACAAAGCAATGCATTAGACAAACAGCAACAAAGGCACAAACCTGCTGTACAAAGACACACAACATAAATTACATTAGACAGGCAAGTGACCGAAGTAAGGCAGACAAGAGAAAACGGAAAAAAGGGCAAACACCACTCTACAAAAAGACAAGGCATCGCACTAAACAGAAACTAACAAACAATTTAAACAGATGCGCAAAAACAATTCAGCTAGGACTCGAGCCACAATTACATTGCATAGACAAGAGACAAACAGAAACTATGTACAACGCAAAGACCACTCTACACGTCAAGACACTGCGTTAGGTAGACAACAGAAAAACATGCGGACACAATACTCACATACTAAGTACATGTATAATAAACTACATGGACACGAGACGGGCACAATTTACATGGCTATTTATATGTTTGCTGTGGATGAGTTTCATGAATACAGTTACGCACAGAAGAGCAGTTTGTTGATTGGCTGGTAAGTATACGTAACACAGGACGACCAGGGCCACAGGTTTGATCAACTGATCGTTGTATATAACAAACAAATCAAACATATACAACTTTAAAATAAACACCAGTCAATGTTTGATATGTTCGCTATGTGATTGGGATTATTATAAATCATACAGACACCATCAAGGCCCGAGTTTCCTTACCGGAATGTAACGAGGTAACACGGAAATTGACGATGTTAATGATGGGTCGGAAAGTTAAGATGATTTGACGTTTATGTACCGTGAAATGAGTAGCATTCCTACATACCGCGTGTAACTGGACCTGCTGGTTGGTATCCGTATCATTGGCATGTCCGAAAATATTGCCACTATAATGGTACCTGTCATGGACAAAGCAGCACGGGCATTCATTCAGAGTCGTAATTTAAGATATTCGACACAACGAGAGCAAATATTAGATGGGAAACATGTTTTGTTAACGATCACTAATGTTTGTGATCTGTGTGTATTTTCATTGGTTCGTTAAATTCTTAACACACGCCTTATCCATTCTACTTATTGTGATGGCCAAGCTTTATTTCTTGTGGTATGTTCAGAATGTTCTTTGCTAATTACTAGTAGAATATTTATTATATATTGTTTAGTCTACAAAATTAGGATACTGGCCCATGTGATGTAGTCACTGTTTAGAGCGTTCTCCTCAGAAAAGGGGAAACTTTAAGATTTGATCTTTGGTCGTCAAATACCAATATCAATGTCGAGCTAATTCTAAGTTGGGATAGCACCCTAGAGAATTTGTCGCAGTCACTTCATTGGCATGTTGGCTTAGCATCACCACACTGCGATTGCCACGTAGCCACCATTTGACCAGAATGCAGCCAGTATAACATTGAAAACCTAACATAACACAAATACACTGAAAGTTTCTGTTTCGCATAATTTAACTCTACATAATTACGGTCATTACATTAAAGACTCAACGAGCCAATGCATATTTAGAATGACGTTTTTTACAAGCATGTACAAAGATCAAATCTTCACGTCACTACACGCACTTACACGTCACGACTTCTCAGGACAATTCGTTGATATAAATGTTGGAGATTGTTTTGGTAAAAACGGCAATTTGGCAGAATTATGAATTCGTTGATTTTATTTCCATAATAAAAAAATAGAAATATGCTTGATTATTACAATTAATCATGGTTGTTTTGTTTTCATAGATGTGTCCACAAAATGCACTAATATCTATCCACAGCGTATGGTACTGCACACTGTTGGAATATCGCATATATATACACACTCTATTGACCATGTTGACGTAGATTATCATTATTAATATTATTCACCGTTCTGTCTTAGATACATTAATTATGTTTGGTCCACTTGCACTTTAAGAACTTTGACATGAGTGTTATAAAAAGGCTTTGTGTTAATAGTTTTATATACATTCTGAAAAATTGTACGGGTCAAATGTATAATGTTTATCATTATAATATTACTCATGGTTAACATCTTGAGTCACGTACCGACCACCGAACTCTCTCAGAACGATATCTATGATTGAACGATACTATCGATTTACTGATAAGCCACGATTTATTATGATTCTTTCCTTCGTGTTTATGAGTCGGACCATATGTGTTCTGTGTTTGTTTTGACATTTATCTAAATTAACAATATTTTCTTGGACCCTTGTTCAAACAAAACCGCAGCCGAGGTTCTCTATGACAACAACTTTCGCTCCGTGCTTATCATACAATATTCATTTTTGCACGGTTTATTAATTTTTTATCGTTTTTGTTGGTAATATTTATCGTCTGCTAGGAAAACGCAGAGTAAACAAGCAGTATTTTAGCGAGAAGCTACTCAAGTAGCCGCGTGCATTGATAGGCCACTACTGCATGGAAAACTGAGGGTTCTTTGTTTCTGGCTTGGGAGAAATAGAAGCAGGCGTTACTCAATGTGAAATATTGCTCAATGTTGCTAACAGTGTTTTGTGATACAGAATGGGTACTTTTTCCCTTGCAACCTAATCAATGTAATTGCAAACTCCGTTGGACATATGCGACAAAAAACACACCAGACGACTTTGACTGAACATTTTTAAGAGAGGAATTAGAAATAATAGAGCCAATTGCGGAGGATTTTTTTGTGTTTATAATTTAAAATAAGGAATTTAAAAATAGTTTTAGAAGTGTATTTTATCAGAAATCGGATTTTTTATTTATGTAGTTTTAAATTTTATATCGTGGGAATGTGTGGTTTCTTCTGGTACAATGGGATTAACATTAGAGTGAAAATGCTTTGTTAATAATTTGTGTATTCATTTTTTATCACCATGTCTCAAGAATATTGTCTCGTGGCTTCGGGGATACAGTATGATACTCTGAATAATAACTACAGACAGAAGAACGGACGAAGGTCAGTATAATTTTTTATATGTTATTGTGAACAAAGCTTGTTATGATGTAGGCTTCGTTCGTTAAAAGGCCATCATATAGTATTAGGTTAATTTGTGTTTGTTTCATTAGGCAATATCATAGTATGACAATATAGGTATACATTGTTTCTCTTATAAGGGACTACATGTATAATAATAATATAATCATCTGAGAAGAGTTTGGAAAATAATTTTGTTATTTTTTTTTAAAATCTTTAAATTATAATTTCTTCTCCATAATAGTCTAAAATAATACATATGAATAAGCCACATTCGTGCAGTTTTCAAGCAACCGCTCCAATCCCTTGTGGTTTGGGCATGATTATATGCATTCGCATGTTATATATACAAGTATATGCATTCGCCGCTGGTAGTTAATAGATCTGACATATAATTTATCAATATTTCGGCAGATCATGAACTGAATGTCGGTGGTAAATGCACTATTGGTAGCGTTTTGTAGACAGGATAGGCAGGATGACTAGTACATGAAGAGGGTAATGTATCTAGTGTACATGTATGCCTACATAATGCCTTTCTGAAAGTCTTTCACAACGAATCTATGAATGTTATTTACGTCTACTCTCAGTTAACAATCCTCACCCACCGTCCCATCGGACAATGAGAATATCACATACTTTTAATAAAGATAGGCTCATATTTGTAGCGCATAATTAGCTCATTATACATGAACCACGCATGTTAACATGCGTGACATGAACATAGGCTCTAAGTTTGCATAGAATTTCAAATCTAGCCTGTGGTATGACTAGACCCGTACAGTTCCGCTTCCTAACTCATTAGATGATTGCATGACCTAGAAACTACCGGTGTATTTCAAGGGGCTTCTTATCTCCCTAAACATCTCAACACTTTCACAGCCAGATCGCTTATCAGTGCAGGTGAGGAGAGGTTTGGCTGGGGAGCCTGTCGCCACCTTTATGCAGGTAATAGGCCTTTAACTTACAAGTTTACCGTCTTCGGTGTTTTTGTTATGTATTATTTTGCTTTACAATTAAGGGTAAAATAAACCAATAAAATGTCAGGGTTTAAATTGTCCGATTGCAACTTTTAAACTTGACCCGCAAAAAAAATACGTCCGCCACTGCAAACTAAATTACCATCATCACGTGACAGTCACATGATCATAACACTTATGTTATTACTTCCGGTTGGATTGAAAACACTAGCTTACTATGTTAATCGTGTGTAAAATCAATTTCTCCTGACCTCCTGGTATTTTCAAGGTATGAATGTACATATTGTGATATGTTTTAGTAAATTTGTGCACGAATTACATTTATATTCCGCGAATTCGTCAGAAAGTCGTTTTCTGGGCCGTTCTGATTGCGCCATCAATTATCGTTCAATTTCCTCGATTTACGTCTTTAGAAGTGTGCAGTGATTGTGAATACTTCCTGAAGTTGACTCATTGTGTCAACTCTTGTCACTGTTATGTACATGTATAGTGAGTGTTGTGTATTGTTCTCTGTGGTAAACAATAGTTGAACCTCTTTTTACTAGTTTCAGTCTTTGCTTACGTCAATAATTTGCAGCATTGATTTTCATTATGCATACTTGGCCTAGATTTATTGATGACTGATGTCATTTATGCATAATCTGCTATTACAACATTTCTCGGCCAACCTCATGCTAGGTTAAATTCTGAGCCAGACGAGGGTGAGATATCCTTATCCTACATTTGTATTCTTGATATCGACATTACAGGATAAAACCCGTTTTCCGGAATCTAAAATTTCACGATCGGGGGCATATGATATAGAGTGTATATTATTCTCTTTTCAACATTTAAACAAAAAAAACATATAAAAATTTATTGTACATTATCATTAAACATCTTTGTTTATTATTAATTAAGATTTAGCAAAACGTATCCTAAAAAATGGGTTATTATTTGAAATATTGCATTTTATTCCTTCCTGCTTCCGAAGCTCGGCAAAATATACAGATTTTTCAAGTTAAATATATCATTTGTGAAAAAAGAATGTCAGCGAGGTGACAAGGTCGTAAAATAGTGTTGTCATTGAAGATTGTTTTCAAGTAATACTTATCACACTTTCTTTGCTTAGTACTGGAGTTACTTGCTTGTTTTGGTTTGATTAATAATATCATTCATATAGGGTCATCCATATTTAAAGGGACAGCGGCTGAGCCAATTTGATTTAAGGGACACCTACCCTCTGAGCACATTTATTTTCATTAGGCACACGTACGTCAGTAAGTAAGTTAAAACTGGCTTGCCACTCACCAACAGCCTCATCTGAATAGACCTCTACTTGGATTACAACTTTCATGATTTTCAAACTTCTCATCGTGATGATTTACCTATAGTGCACCCAGGATAACGTGATATTTACAAACATGACTCAGTTCAGCCAAATGTTGCAAAATTGGTTTTACAAATCACTAAAATAAACAGATAAGGTCAGTATTGTACTTAAAACATCACAGATAAATCATGCACATATGATTGATCCACCTTTGTGGAATATACCATTTATTTTTCGCCTTTCACATTATCCTGGGCGCACTATACCCTTACCACACATAGTGTATTATTTATATATAACCCAGATAATCCCTCATTTGCTCCTTTACAGACAAGAGTTGTGGCAGGACCACGATTCATGATCAACTATGTAGACTGATACAGGTGTATCTCTGTTCCTAAATTTGATATAAAAAACTCAGTTTTATCTTGAGAATGTACCAAATTATCAGCCTTCAATTTCAGTTACATTTTCAAAACTATAAATTATTATAAAAAGAAAAAAGAGTGTTTTGAAGATCAGCTGGGCAGATAAATGTAAAAAGTGAAGTAGGATAAAAAGGCGATAAATTTAGTAACATTGGCTAAAACGGTGAGAAGTACTTGTAACACCCATACCCCTATGGAAACACCATCACCATAGAGATTTCTCAAAAAGCCATTAATCAATTTATAGGGGTAAACTCTCAACAGCACAAAGGTACAACAGCTGCAGAAAAACTAATATATGAATAATAGACAAAAAACCTTTTTAGCTTTTTGTTCAATTTTCTGCAGGATTCCTGTTTTTAGCAACTTATCTTTGAATTCATATTTCTTACGAAAGCATAATTTTAGATCCATAGTTTCATTTGGCAATCCTGACCTACCAATAATATCATTTTAGCTTGAAAGTTGAATGTGATTACTGAAAACAGTAGTTTGTAATTTACAACTGAATAAAGCTGTCGGGTAAGCACAGTGGATAGAATAACTGACACCATTACACTACTGACATAATAACACTACTGACATAATATACTACTGACATCATTACACAACTGACATCATTACACTACTGATACCATTACACTACTGACACCATTACATGTACACTACCTACTGACACCTTAATCATTACACTACCTACTGACACATTAATCATTATACTACTGACACCATTACATGTACACTACCTACTGACACCTTAATCATTACACTACCTACTGACACCTTAATCATTACACTACTGACACCATTACACTACTGTCACTATTAATTTACTGACACCATTATACTACTGACACTATTAGACTTCTGACACCACTGACATAATAACACTACTGACACCATTGTACTACTGACACTATTACACTACTGACACCATAATTTTTACACTACTGACACCATAATTTTTACACTACTGACACCATTATACTACTGACACCATTATACTACTGACACCATTATACTACTGACAAACACCATTATACTTCTGACAAACACCATTATACTACTGACAAACACCATTATACTTCTGTCACTATTACACTACTGACACCATTACACTACTGACACTATTAAATTACTGACAACATTACTCTACTGACCCCATAGCACTACTGACACCACTACACTACTGATACCACTACACTACTGACACCGTTACACTACTGACTGACACCGTTACACTACTGACACCGTTACACTACTGACACCACTACACTACTGACACCATTACACTAATGACACCATTTCACTACTGACACCATCAAACATGGTAGCAAACATCATTTAACAACAGGTTTCATTTAACAAGAAGTTACTGGTACATTTGCTGTTTTTGGATGACTAAGGTATTTATGTGTTTCATAACTGACACAGGGTAAGGTAGGGGTTGGTTAAAATATTAAAGTAGCCATGTTACATCACTTGTAGCAAACTTGATAAAATCTTCAACATCTGGTTTGTGGTTGAACGGTACATTCTTCAAATAAAATAATTTGTTTTTTATACTGTTCTACATTTCTTGTGGTATGTTCGTTGTCAGGGTCGACTTAGTGATGCACTTATGAGAAGCTGTGTGTCAATAAATCAATATGAAGAATCTTCCTAGTAATAACTGAGTCATGGCTGTCTTACCCCCAATTTACCGTAACATACAGGGGTTCCATTTGACTCGAGAGTAGGGGTTTTGAATTTTGAAAGCCACGTTTTGACCCTCAATATTTTGGTTTGAAGGGTCATTTTCTCCTAATCATAGCCTATTAGGTAATTTGCCTATAAAATGGTAAAATTTAGTCAAAAGTATCAAAATGACCCTTCAGATTCAGAAGCTAGTGGAACCCTGACATTTTGTGTCAGGATTCGAACCTAGGTTCTCAGAATGAGAAATCAAACACTTTACCCCAATGACCCCTTATATCTTATCTCTCCAGGGGTTCCAATAGCTTCTGAATGTCAAGGTCATTTTGGTATTTTTGACACAGTTCTACAATTTTATGGGTAAAATACCCATGATTTAAAGAATTATTGACCCTAAAATCTTGAGAGTCAAAATGTGGCTATTGGAAATTTCTACAGGGGTGTAACTTCCTATAGGCCATATAGGCCGCGGCCTACACATTTTCACAGAAAGTCAAAAAAATAAAAATGCCAAAAATGCAATAAAAATCAATGGGGGTATGGGGTATAGGAGTGTCAAACTCACCTGGACTGCTTTTGATATTTTAAGTCGTAGTTGTTCTTGTTTTTTAGTCTGAAAACTGCTAAGAATGCACCTGCTACGATGTAGAAATTAAAAAATTTCCTGGGGGAGCATGCCCCCGAACCCCCCTAAAATAACGTGGCCTACACATAGATTTAGACTAAGCTACGCCCCTGTTCTAGGGTCCAAACCCCTACTCCCGGGTCAAATGGAACCCCTGTCTCTCTATAGTGGTGGGTTTTATATGTTATAATACGGTGTTTATATAATCTAATACGGTGTTTATTTAATCTAATACGGTATTAAATATAAGATAAAAGTACTGTATATAAACAAAAGGTCACACTTGAGGTGCATTGCTTCCTTTGTTTTATGGAATCTTGTTTATTGATCTTTGTTCTATAATGGGCCAAAAAGAAAATATTGTTTGTTTCCCCTATATCTTGACCCCAGAGGCCAATTATGGTTGGGTAGGTAACGTTAAAAAAAATGTGAAAAAAAAAAATTGTTTGCTTTCATACTCTTGAACCCATTTTTTAAAAAAAAAATTCAGAGGGTCAAAAAATATTTTGGGTGGGGAACTTTTTGCTCAGGTAGGGAGGAAAGGGAAACCCAACCATATTTTATTTTTGCCTAATGGGCCATAATTGTTGAACAAAAACAAAAGTTAGGTGAAATATACCTGGTATTTTATCGCAGTCATTGACATTGAACATATTCGGTATTATCTACGTTAGTCCCAAATGTAAATACAATATATCAAAATCTGGCACACCTCTTCTGTACTTGTTTCCACTTGGTTGGAGTCAGGAATATTAAATAAGTTGTAAAATACGGTCAACTTTGTAAATTAAAATATTTTAATGTGTTATAAAGAATGTTCGTCGCAGCGTTAAATTTGTGTTTAAGTTTACAAGGACAAGCTAACTTCTGTGCAAATTGATATATTTAATCGTTTTTTTCGCTGGGGAAAATATTGTGAAATTTTGCATGTGGTTAATTAAATGTGAATTTAAGTTTTTTTACGGTGCAAAAATCCAGATGCACAATTTTGTGTGAAATATATTCATGATGTTGGAAGCTAGTCTGCAGTGTTTTGAGTGAAGATTAGATTTCTGTATTAAAAGTGTAATATTAATGCAGATAAATATATGTAATTATATAATACGGACAAAATAACTATTTTACAGCTTGGGTGGTGATGCTATTAAAAAGATTGTGCTGTATTTAAAATGGGATACCGGTACATTTTAAACTCTCGTGACAAAATAGAGTTTGATGAATAACTAAATGACTTTGTTGAATTTATTCAACGAAACCAAAGTGACTAATAGTAGCACAAAGAATATATTGCATCAAAAAGTATACTCATTGAATAAGGAATGTGTGGGATTGAGAATTTTACAAATAGAGGATTTTATTCAAGATGACTATCTTCATGAATTGTTGACTGTATATTTACGTAATGTAGTCTTCTATTACATGTTGTGTGATTGACTTATCGAATAGTAGTGTTAAATACATTTTTTGGATAAAAATGCCTAAAAATAATTGTTGACGATATTAATGTAATGTACTCTTCTATTACATGTTGTATGAGCAATTTAATGACAAGTTTGTGTTAAATAATTAATTTTTTGGATAAAAATGCCAAAAAATAAGAAAAAATCAAATTCCGACAAAAATGGGAATTCTAGCGTGCCTTACCCTACTTTGGATTCCTATTACAGGCTTACCATGGCGACAGGAGCCCCGACGTACAAGATCATCTTATGTGGAGAGTACGGGGTCGGGAAAAGCTCTCTATTTAGGAGGTTTATGAACGATACGTTCTCCATGGAGAAGGGTAAAAAGTCAACAATTGGTTTGGACCAAGCATCACAAAGTTTTCACGTTGCTGGGGAAGAGGTTAAGGTATAGTAGTGTTGTTGTTTTCTTTTTATGCCCCAGCATCTCTTGATACAGGAGGCATATAGTGATTGTCCTGTACATCCGTTCGTCCGTTAGTTAAACTAAAACTTTCTAGTTCCTAAAATTCAAATATTTTCAAAGTCCATTAAGGCATTGCTTTCAAACTTGGCATACCTTACATTGTAAATACCATATATCACCATCCAACATTTCTACTGAATTATGGCCCCTGATTGGCTTAGCTAGTTATTATGTACAAGGCTTCCACCAGAACATAAGCGTAACGCCGTTTACTGAACACAGTCTTGTTTCTGTAATATTTACCCCGAGCCATGGCATTGCATTGATTATAAAACAGCCGCTTAACAAAATTTCAAAGAATTATGCCCTATGGCAAAAAAATTATTGTTGACGATATTTACGTAATGTACACTTCTATGACATGTTGTATGATTGATTTAGCGACAAGTTGTGTTAAATAATTATTTGGATAAAAATGCCACTTTGGATGTCTGTCTGAATTTCACAAAGTTTGTCCATGCTTGTTCTCCTTAACCACTGGTCAGATTTCAATGAATGAATCAAACTTCACATGAATGCTTGGTACCAAGCCTAGTTTGTGCCTCTTATCAAGAATGTTTGGTTTGATGATTTTTGAAGGACTTATGGCCCCTTGCGGAATCGGACATACAATATCGTGTAAAAAACCCTTCTAGTTTTATAGTGATAATATTAAGTAAATATTAATACCTTTTGTCACATACCAGATTAGTATCTTTGTCAGATATTTTAACATAATGGTGGTGAAGGGAAATTAATAAATAGAAGTGTTTAAGACAGTCATCATTGCCCCATTATTTGATGCCTGACCTGACTGGCTGCTTTAGAAATGTTCGACTGTATACTGTTAGCAAATGCCTCGTCTTTCCTGTTAAACTTTGTAACATTAATTATTTGTAAATTAATTCATACATAATTAGCATATTCATATTGTCTTACAATGCATAAGTTTTAAGACTTCCTGAGTTCATTAATTGAAATCACTGTGTGGTATAGTGTATAATGTGCTGATACTGTATGTATGATGTAGGAGGAGCAAAGAGTCCCTTCTTTGCCTATCTGTCCACATGTCCGTCCAACATCAGCTGTGGCTGTTGTTCAGAGGTATGTGGGATTGATTTCTAACCTGGCTATAGCTGAAAGTTAATGAGAATTGCATGGTGTTAAACCCTGGAAGAAAAATAATACATGGAATCTGCAACTCTCCAAATCTCCAACATAGACTGAATTTCAATGAAACACAACAGGAAGTTTCAGCACCCTGATTTCATTAGTAGCAATGCCCCAGAGTGGGTTACGGCAATGCCCCAGAGTGGGTTACGGCAATGCCCCAGAGTGGGTTACGGCAATGCCCCAGAGTGGGTTACGGCAATGCCCCATAGTGGGTTACGGCAATGCCCCAGAGTGGGTTACGGCAATGCCCCAGAGTGGGTTACGGCAATGCCCCAGAGTGGGTTAAGTGGGCTCTGCTAATTATCAGTTAGAAGGATTGGATAAAGAGATGAGACATTTTAGGATCAGTATTAATAAACTGTTATTTTGTATTGATTATGTGTTCATATACTTTTGGCCATTGGCATTCCCTCACATACATACTTCAGGAAACATTTAATGGTTGAGTGACACTAATATTGGATATAAGACCACTTTAATTATGTTGAAATCATGCAGATATTTTGCTATTGTTAAGTACCAGTAGTAGTCTAGGAGAAACACTTGTATTTTGTTTGTTTGTTTATTTGCGATCGACTGAGACTGTGTGTGGTCATTGGGTTTTTTCGCTGCCAAAATGACCAATGACCTCTTGCTTTGAGGGAAGAGATAGACTGGTACCTTGGTCCGATTGCTTTCTGACGTCGCAATATACCAGTACCAGAATGTACCAGTCTAGGGAAGAGACAGTTATGTGATACAAGGAGTCCAAGTGTGCTACCCTAACTCATTCCTATCAGACCCATTGGTTCTATAACGTGCCTGGTGTTAAGCACAGATACATGTTAGAGTACCTCTGGGTTACCAACCAGTTTGTCTTTAGTTGGGTGGCAAATTTAACATTATTTTAACTTTCTAACGCTTTATGTTATGAAATTCATATTTCTTTTCTGTTCAGTTTGGAGCTTAAAAGTATGGACTTGATCAGAGTCATTTTTGTACATGTATGTAAGTCATATGCTGCAAATTCTGTGACTGAGAGTTGCTTTCTTGGCTGATAAGTATGCACAGTTTTTGTTAAAGTTGTTTGTCTCTATTAAATGTCACTTTCAGGGGTTCCACTTGACTCTGGATTAGGGAATTTCCAAAAAGCCACATTTGACCTTTTGGTTTAAAGGGTCATTTTCTCTTTTTTGCCTATAAAACAGTAAAATTTAGTCAAAAGTTTCAAAACAACCCTTCAATTTAGAAGCTAATGGAACCCCTGCACTTTTATCTGCTGATTTGTTCAAATGAGCAAGCATTTATTTCGTTCACAAGGATGTGTTTATTTCCATGTAATTACCAGGGTATTGTGATTTTTAAGGAAAAGAGAGACAGCAGCTGGCTGGTGTAGTTCTTGTGAGAAACAGGATACTTGTTGATTCACTAGAAACCTGTTGTTTGATTCGTTGATGTCGCTTTTTCATAGATTAAATGGAATTAAAAAGCAATACATGCATGGGTGAAAGTTTTCAGGCGTATGCCTGAACTTCAGGTTTTTGAGCTACCAAAAAGTTTGTTTTTCTTTTATTTATTTTCCCTGTATGAATTGTCAATTTCTGAGGATTTCAGGTTTTTCAGAATTTCTAGCTTTCACCCATGTTCATGTATTTAAGTAAAGTCTAAGGCCATAAATAAAATATAAAATATTGTTTATTTCCTCTTCCCTATCTACGCGAGCAAAAAGTCCCCTACGCAAAACTTTTTTATAGCCTCCATTATATTTAATAGAGTACCGGGTAAATAAAAACTGCTGTAGTTTATATTAAATATTACTGTTTAAGGGAGTGACTGTTCAATACAGGTGTACTGTATGCTAAAAGTATAAATGATAGGGATTCAATAACATGCCAAGCGTGATTCATTGGGTTGCTTTGGAGAGGTCACCAGCACTGTAGATACCACCTGTCCTGTTCACGCAGTGCGGATATACCAGTAGATAATGTGATGTTTCCAAACATGAATCCGTTTGGTCAAATGTTGCAAAATTGGTTTTACAAATTACTAAAATAAACAGATATGGTCAGTTTTGTACTAGAAACATCACTGATCAATTGTGCACATCTGATTAATCCACCTTTGTAGAGATACCAAATTTTCCCGCCTTTCTCATTATCATGGGCGGCACTAGGCGCACGATAGACCATAATTATGCTTGTCACTGAACAATCCAGGTTTAAATACTGGTTTAGGCAAATTAGGTTTTTCTTAGACTTGATCATGGTCATAATTATATTGTTGATGTATATACGACTGTGTTTATGTTTACTCAGGTAATGATCTCATGACATATCAGGATTTCCTGGTACAAAGTCATCCATTTGTTTCCATTGTGTTTTTGTGGTTTGTTGTTCTAAATGTCATACTGAATGGTGCTGATGTTACAATTAACATGTAATACAATTAGTGAGTAGTTGATTAATGTATCTGACACTGTAACCGTGAGTCTGTTAATTGTCAGGTAATTGTCTTATACAGTCAAACCCTGTGTTAGTGGTCACCAGAATTACGCAAATCTCTGTCTTATACTCACAAATCACCCGGACGCCGAACATTATGTCAGTGTACATGATGTTCATGTGATGTCCATGTATCTGATGTTGATATGATGTCTAAAGAGACTTAAATCACTTCAGCCGCTGCCAATGACCAACCGATGGCCGTCCGTCCTCGGGCCCAATTAGACCAGAGTATGATCAGACAGTGACTGGATTGTATTTGTGACAGAGGTATAAAGCAACCAATATTATCCAATCCTGTTCGACCATTATAATATCTAGGTACCTGGATCATGTGTATGTTTAAACAACTGCTTTCTTTAGGTACATGATTGTATAGTGTTTAGATGTTTGGCTGGCTGCTTAGGATTAGTTATAGGTTAGTCTGTAAGTCAAATGGTGCTGTTCCGTAAACATATGAAGGTTTTGGAATAAGCATCTAAACCTACACAGGCAAACTAGAAAACCTGGGCAGAGGTCATGAGCTGTGGGATGTTGGCTATCTAATAGACATTTAGATCCTGTAGGAGAGTCTCCGCTATCAAATAGATATTTAGAAGTTCCAAGCAAATAAGTTGATCTATAGTCCAGAGAATTTGACAGGACTCTCCGTCCTTCTATTAGCATAATTTAACAGCTGATAATTATATTGTCTATATTTATTATCCCAGTTGTATGTTTTCATAAGAGGAAAGTACTAGCATCACGAAGACGCTCGAGATGTAATATCAAAACAAATCTAAAGGACCGATATTGCACGATTTGCTTGCGGAAATTGATATATTTATCGCAAGAACCTTGTAATATATTCATGCATAAAGGTCAGGATCATGTCAAATTCTCTGAGCTATACCTGAAATATCAACATACAGGAGTTAGTTTATGCATAGGAATATAGGAAACACAGATAGATTCTTACTCTCATCACTCAGTATGAGTCAATTTATTTAAGTGTTGTATATGTTTACATTATCAGAGTTCTGTCTGTCATGTATCAATGTCTGTTTGCTGTTGTTTGTCCAATATCACCCTGTTAACAGAACCAGGGGCAGAGACAGGATACATGGGCCAGGAGATGTGCAAAGTTTGTAAAAAGATTTTAAGTTAAGGGTCCATGTCAGATGAATTTTGCCAGAGTTATAGCCCTTTGGAGAGAGTCATGCCTTTTGTTCGTGGAAACCGTTCTAGTTCCACAGTATCTTGGAACAGGCAATTGATATAACACTCACAGAACACTTCATCATGGATTATATAATACTAATGTTCAGGCCCCGATCTCCCGAAGCATCTCAAGTAGAAATCTCAACTCAAATTGAGATTTTGCTCAAGTCAAGAGTATAAATTTGACATCATTGTTAAGGTTGTGCACAAATGTTTTTACTGTAATAAACTCAGAACAGTGTATCTGTTTTGTGGTGCAAACTTTAAGTCTGGCCCCCATCGTAATTATATCAAAGACACATTGCAGTATTTGAGAATAATCTCGACTCAGATTGAGATGTTTCGGGAGATCAGGGCCTGGTCATCTTCAATGACTAACCCTGGTATATGATACATGCCAGAGCATGCCAGTATTGTACATACATGATTGTTATCATAGCTAGTTTGTATAGTATTACTTATTAATTAGCAAGCCTGTTTCACATTAAGTTAATTATAGAAATTATAGCTGGCTTATTATACTGGACTCAGTGCATACATGCCATGATAGGAGGGGATCAGGTTAATTGTGTGATTATATACATTTAATGTACTGTCAATGTAACAGGCTAATTATCGACATGATTTTGTTGGTTTGAATGGTGATACTATGGTCACTGCAGGGCTATATCCAGAGACAAAAAAGCACCGTGACAAATAATTACTTGGTTCTATTTGAGGCATTTTTTCATTCAAAAAACATGGTTATTTTGGTTATTTCTCAAATTTTCACTGAGGCAAGCATCTCAGTGTGGCTACGGGCCTGGTCACTGGTACTGTTGCTAAGGCTGTCTTCTTACTGATAGTGTGAAAGCATAATTATTAGACATGTAGATTCCAAATTCAGTTACCACTCATAGTTTCTCAGGAAGACTTTTAATGTCCACCTGAATAGCTTATCGTTATCTGCCAGCACTTCTTTAGCATTAGGGGCAGCTGTGTCCCCTTTCCCTTATCAGCCCCTGGTTCTCTCTATGTCATTATATTATTATCTATGTTTGTTTCCTAAAGACTAAAAGTGCAGCTGTGTCCCTTTTCAAGCCCTGTTACACAATGCTATTATAACATATTCGGTGCCGATAGTTCTTGTTCACTTGGACCCTGTCTTTGTTTAGTCCTAAATGCTCCTTGATTAGTCCTTGTTTATCCTTACTTCGAGATCTTTTCCTAATATTGCACAGTTTTTGTTGAAATTAAATTTTGAGTCATTATAGAAACTCAGCATCACCTAGTAATGAAAATGGCGTATCTGCATTTAAGAGGCATATTGACTCGATTTATTTTAAGGTGCACACAACAGGATATAGAAATATCCAAAATCAGTATTAAAGTGTTCAAAATTTTGATGTCGTATTGTCTCCTTCTTATTTTGATTTTGTGCTGGACATTTGTCTGTCTTGATGGTCCATGGATGTCACAAAGTTTTTCCATTCTTGTTCTCCTTAATCACTGGTCAGATTTTAATGAAATTTCACATGAATATACTAGTAGCTGGTAAAGGTTGAAGCCTATTTGTGCATACCGGTATTGTCTGGAATTTTAGTTTGGATCAATATTGTCAGAGTTGTGGCCCTTTGTGGGAGACGTAAGTTTTTGTGGCTCTAGTTATTCTTAAGGTGGTTTGTAAGTATTTTACTGTAGATTATCATACATGCATACTTATCTCCTCGTTGAAGAGCTCTGTTCATACATACTTATCTCCTCATTGAAGAGCTCTGTTGACAGGATTTGATACATAAAATGATTAACATAATAGCATCTATCAGTAAGAATAGATAACCAGTTTATATACACCAGCTGCTGTCAATGTTTACCTTGTTTATGATAATAGCCTATATACAGTCAAACCTGGTCCTATTAGGGACCTGGGTACTGTTTTATCAAAGCACTTATGGAAATCTTACACTTTACAGGGGTTCTGTTGAGGCTTAATGCCCAATCCTGAAAACGTATCGAAAATCTGTTTTGGATGCTATTAGCACACACCCCTACACCAACTTTCAGTTCAAACATTGTTCTTCTTCTAAAATTCTGCTTATAAAATTTCAAATGACCATAACTTTGATTTTTTCTTCAAATATTATTTTCTGCAGAAAATGTGCTCTTTCTAATGCAGCCAATCCGGATTATTCTGGGACTGTAGGACACATGACTTTAATACGTTCAAATTTTTAATTCTTAATTATTCTTTTTTATCGAAGGGAGTTTGTTGAAGGTAACTTTGGAGGAAATTCATTGGATTATGTGCTATAGTTTACTAGCTCGCTGAATATAACTCCAGCCTTATCAATATTAAAACAAACATTGGTGATATAAACACTGCACGTTCGACTGACCACTTGTTATCAGCGTAGTTTGAAAGAGTACAATTACGCTATGCTTTAAATTAAAAGTGATTATGCACAATATGGAACAAAAATGAACATCGAAAATGCATTTAATTGAATTTTTATTTGTAAACAAAGGCTAGATATTATTGGTGGATTATAAATACTGAATTAAAAATTGGCATAATGTCAATTGACCAGTCGCTTGTTATCAATCAAGGTCTCTGTTGACCAACGCTAGGATTATCTTTTGTGGTGTAATATAGTACAAGGTTGAATAATCCAATTAATTCACTTGAACGTTACTTTCAACAAATATTCAGGCAGTGCCAATTTTCTGCAATGAAGGCTGGTCAATGGAACATTACTTGCATAAAAAATTCTTGTTTGGCTGTTGTCTGTTTGTTTGCATACGACTGAGACAGTTGTAAGTGCGTGGTTATAAAGTTTTCCCCTGCCTTATTGGCAAATGACCTCTGGCTTCGTGGGAATAGACTGTTATGTGATTCAAGAATTCAGGATGGGATACCCTATAAAAGCTCTACCTAAATAGACTCCTTGGTTCTTTAACATGCCTGGTGTATTATAACACCGATACTCGTGTATTATAGCACCCGATACTCGTGTATTATAGCACCCGATACTCGTGTATTATAGCAACCGATACTCGTGTATTATAGCACCCGATACTCGTGTATTATAGCACCCGATACTCGTGTATTATAGCAACCGATACTCGTGTATTACAGCACCCGATACTCGTGTATTATAGCACCCGATACTCGTGTATTATAGCAACCGATACTCGTGTATTACAGCACCCGATACTCGTGTATTATAGCAACCGATACTCGTGTATTATAGCACCGATACTCGTGTATTATAGCACCGATACTCGTGTATTATAGCAACTGATACTCGTGTGTTATAGCACTGATACTTGTGTATTATAGCACCGATACTCGAGAGACTTGAATCCTCTGGGTTACTAACCAATTTGTCTCTAGTTAGGTGGAAAACACTGAAAAGCTTTCAGAAATTACCAGCCTTGATTCATCAGTAGGACCTCACAATCCGTATTCAAGAGAACAATATTTTACTTTCTGCAGCAGCTGTAGATTTTATAACCACTCATGGGGTCGGTTGGTATGGAGAGGTTGCCGAGTATTTATGTGTGCCTGGGGTATGTCATTATATTACATTTCTGACAATCACATCATCTGATGTTCAGCACAATTAATTCGCTCACATTTCTTGGCACAATATTCTAGATCTGCTCAATCAAAAAATAAGCATTTTGCAAAAAATATGCCGGTTACCACCAAAGAATATTTCAAAAATTGAATTCATTTGCGGATAATTTTGCTGCAGTTAATTAACTTTCCTTCCTTGCTGTTTGTATTGGCAACCTGGAACTCTTCCATTGTATGCATCTGGTGATTGATATTGTGTCTGCTCAAGGTAGCTTCATTTACAATATGGAAATTCAATTATATATAATCATTTTAGGCTTCTGAGGGATTTGCATGTTTCAAACATAGTTGGGTTCCCATTATGACATGAAATGCAATCTGATTTAGATCAACTATATACATGTACCAGTCTAAAATTAAATGATACACATTGTATAATTATGTTATGCTTCTGAGGGGATTGTATGACTTAAACTTAGTTGGGTTCCAATTAGGACATGAAATGCAGTCTAATTTAGATCAAACTATATACCAGTCTAAAATTCAATTATACATAATTATTTTAGGCTTCTATTCCTATGCAATTAGACTATTGAACTTAGTTGGGTTCCATTAAAACTGTTTACATGCAGTCTTTCCTTGGAGTCCTTGGTCTTTGGCCAATTAGGCAGGGATAAAACCTAATGCCCACACATTACGACTGTCTCAGTCGGACGAAAAAAAAATGCAGTCTAATTTAGTTCAAACTATATAACAGTCTACAAATGATTTCCATCAAATGAAAAAAATTGACATATGTTATTCTTACACATGTTACCTGTATAAATAAAAGTGAAAAGTTTAGGAACATTGATGGGTTATTCTATATACTCGTAGATTATACTAGTAGTGTAAACAAATAAACTTAGTCCTGGACCTTAATTCATGAATATATAACAAGCTGTAACTTGTGGACAATATATATCAATTTCCTCAAAAAAGTTGTGCCTTGCTGGAGAATTTTACTAGTGTTTATAGTATGCATCATACAGTCCAGTTAGGATATTGTGACAGTGACGTTGCAGTTTATGTGTACACAAAAGATAACAACCATTGTCCGAACAGGTAGAGAAATATAGTGTGTTGGTTAAGCATTGAAATCATAGCTGTTTGTGCAGTATAAGCCTTTATAATTGGTTTTACACCGTTAAAGTGGACTCGACCGATGCGTCACTGGATTTTTACCCTGACTGGACTATACATACCGGTACCGATGAAAATTGAATCCAAGATTAAAGAAATCAACTGTTAAATTTTGCTAATAGAAGGTTCTAGGACCAGGTTAATTTGTTTGCACCATTCAAGTCAGAAACATCTGTCAAGATAAAAATATTGACTCAACCTTGGAAACAGTCATTCACTGGATGTTTTGTAGAAATCTCAGCGTACTCATTCTGTCAATATTCATGTACTCAATCTATTACAATATTGCAAATGTTGCACAGTGAGTGTTGGCATGATTATGACGTTGGGGAACTTTTTCTTTCATTAGAGCTCACATATGCTTTCTTGTTTGTACACAAACTGCAAAGCCTCAAAGGCAAAGGGTATCCGGTGCTCAGAATATAGCTATGTCACATAATTTATGTGCAGATGTGACGACAACCCCTGCTACAGTTTTTCTCCTGGACTGATGGGTTCTACTCAGTTCTTGGTATACTACTAAGTATACTATTGAAAGTAACCCCTCCTGTAGCCCCAATAAGATAAGTTGTTAACTGGACACTGTGATAGGGGAGCTTGGAATTGTAACAAGAAGTAAATGTGTTGTTGAGTTTTTTTTATGCCCCCCTATCGATAGATGGGGAGGCATATAGTGATTGACCTGTCCGTCCGTCCGTTCGTTCGTCCGTTCGTCCGTCCTGGTTAACCCAAATTGACCGTTTCTTCTAGCATTAATATGGCTTGCTACAAAGCTTTCATACTTGCATGGATGTTGTGTATGAACACTCTCCACACGCCAGTATCACCTAACCCCATTTTGACCTTCACCTTGACCTAATTTTGGACTTAGACTTATTTATGGACAAGGCTTCCACAGGGGGCATAAGCGTTTATTGAACGCAGTCTTGTTGTTGGTTTTTTTTTGGGGGGGGGGGGGGGCTACAGGAGGGGTATTTCAATAGCACAAGTAAGCTGAAGCAAATATTACAGATTTGTGTAGTGATACATATTCCCCTAGAGCTGACATTCACACCCCTGGTACTCTCTTTGATCCCTTTCATTAGGAAACTTGCTGTTTTCCAATCCAACACTTATCCATAAGGGCTATAGGAGGGTACTTGAAATATTCCACTATTTCAATTTAGAAGCAAATTTATCTTTTGATCTAGAAATTATGTCTCTAACATATAGTGGGGAGATATGTTGATTTTGTGCTAGTGGTCAGTCTGTCTGGCCCCGATCTCCCGAAGCATCTCAATCTGAGTTGAGATAAATCTCAAATAATGTCATGTGTCTTTGAGATAATTTCCATGGGAGACAAGACTCTGAAAGTTGGCGCCTTAAAAAAGATACATTGTTCTGAGTTTATTATAGTAAATCTTTTGAGCATAAAACTTAAGAATGATCTCATATTTATACTCTTGACTTGAGCAAAATCTCAATTTGAGTTGAGATTTCTACTTGAGATGCTTCGGGAGATTGGGGCCTGGATGTCACAAACTTGTCCTCTCCAGTACTCCTTAACCATTGGTCGAATTTCAATGAAACTAAAAAAACATGAATACCTGGTAGTTGGTACCTGAAGCCTAGTGGTGCTTAATGTCTGGAATTTAGTTCAAATGATTTTTGCCTTAGTTATGGCCCTTTTTTGGGAGACATACGTTTTTGTGTCAAAAACCCTTTGGGTTTTAAAATATTTGTAGTTTGAATTCAAATCAGTGGATATATGCCTTACTGCGGTGCCTGCTGTATCGCATTTATTAAAACATATAGATGACAAATCTATTTTTAGATCTATAAACATCACGTGACAAAAAACACCTTTTTTTAAGTACTTCGAGACACTAAACTTACCTATTTTTTATCCCTGATGAAGACTATGTGTATTAGTCGAAACTAGTTGGAATAAATAAATTGAATATATACCCGTTGTTTTGTCGTGTGTTCCACTATACTCCTTTATTATTGTAAAACATATAGATATATAATACAAAAAAAATTAATGGTATTAAAAAAAATAATACGGTTTTCACAGGTAATCACTATTGAATAATGCATGCACCTCTATACACCCTTATTAACAATGGGACTTAAATTCTTACACGATCAGCGGATTAATCCATTAAATTTAGAGCCGACCTGGCCATGTATTATTACCCCCATAAAACATGGTATCAAATTGGCTGTTACTATTTACGCCCCGTATCACGTGACATATTTGTGTATGAATGAACGTAAACTTTATAGTAAATATTCAACGAACCGTGATGACAAGGCAAGATGCACGGGTATCCAGTGGTACAGCTATGACGCATCTATTTTTAGAAACTCCAATATAATCTCGAAACTAAGTTTCATAAAAACTTATGATAATCAATTCATTTATATTTTTCATTTCATTAAATAGCTACCCCATACTCGTGTTATTAAAATTGTTTCAATGTTTAAAATGTGGTATTTCCTTCAGAAAATTACGAAGGTCGTTTTCATTAACGAGGGAGGTAATTGTACCAGCTAATAAGCCACTCAACTTCACGCGAACAGATTTTTATTTCTTAATTATAACACAGTGAGACATATCTGGGCATCAATTAATGTTCATCAATAATTTAAAATGTAACTCTGACAATCTTTGGGTCCAAATGATACAGATTGGGTCTCCATCTATTCTCATTGCACAAACTCTACTAGTAATTCCCATTTAGTTAGTCTGGTTCCTCTTTGCAAAGCTTGGGGCTGGGAACCAGAATACCATTTAGTGTTAATGATAACCTTGGTGCCACAAGTAATTGACGTTAATGAAGATAATAATGATAATTGTGATTAAACTCTTGAGTAAATGACATAACTTTCTTTCATAGTTTGTTTTACAACTTGCATTAAATACTTAATTATAAATGGGTTGCCATAGAAACGACATTAGAAATGGGATTGATTCTTAATGAAACTCTGTAAGTACTGGAATTATTAAAGACCTATTGAACTAAGTTTGAACATTTACTCTCTTTGTCGGGAGAATGTGTTTTATGTCTTGTTGCAGTAGCATAAATTGATTTGACATGGTGTCAGGATAAGGCCAGAGTTCTTTTATTTTTCGTTACTCGGACCCTCCTGCCCTATTTTTTGGCATTTTCAAAAAAAATATAAATTGGAAATGTAAAATTGTACAATTTTTTTATATCAAATATTTTGATGGTAATGTTACTATACACCTTGTTTTATTATGTATTTCAATATTTTACTAATGATAAGTATGTATAGTGCTCTCATTTACCACTGTGCCATAGGTATCATTGAAAAAATATCTAACTGAAATTTATTTTTAAATAAAATTTACATGTTATTAAATTTCTGTAGATTTTTTAAAATTCTTTATCAATGATACAGGTACATGTTCACTGTATTTGTTATAAGATAAATTTGCTGTTAGAACTAACATTGTTGCTTTCAATAATGGACCGTCATTGACTACAATCCACTATCAACAACATTTTGGGAGTTTTTATTTTATTTTTTTCCCTCCTGTGGACTTTTTTCTCAAAAATGTCCGAGTAACAAAACATTAAAAAACTCTGGCCTAAAGGGACTGGGTGTGGTATCATGTTATGCTCTGTGCTGTCCTAAAATAATTGTTGTGCATATAATTATTTCCCATTGATATAATATATTCTACTTTCAATTTAATCAACGATCGACAACTCCAGTTGATTTTATGGAAACGTCCCCAGTCGAACTCTTACGTAAACATTTTAATTGAATTCGAGTAAACTATTTGACATTCTTGGGTCTAAGTTGTGTAATTGATAATGAGTGTAGTGGCTGTGTGTATATAATTTCAGCGTGGTTTACGACGTCGCGTTTAGCGCCGTTTTCTGTGTTATGATGCCAAACTCAACAAACCTGGTTTTGTCGTGGCGGGTCACATATTAATGTTGTGACGTATAGATATTTATCATAACATTCAATAGAATTGCATACAGTTATTCAAGATGGTTACAGATACATTGAGTCTGAAAAACAGAAAGCTGAAAAAAATTCCACAATGGCCAAACATTCAAAATGACTGGGTTTGATCGAGTTTCAGGAACTTGGCTGTGACATAAAAATGGCTGACAAGGACAGACATTATATCTGTCAGCAGCACCTGGGCTACGTACTGCCAATACTTCTTCAAAGTACTCCAAAATGGAGTGATATATTCTTCGAACTTTTTCTATAAACGATGTTGATTTACATTAATCTAACTATTTACTGGCATGTATACTGTATCTATATAGATGCATGACTCCTCACCATCTGTTTTATCAACATCAATTCTCACCCCGGATCTCAGTAGATTATCTCTTAATTACTTTATATCCAGCGATAGATTAGAAGCTTTTCTTATGTACCTGTTGTGTGTAGACACTTCTAGGCAGAACACAAAGTCATCTTAAAGCTTTCAACTACTATGACTTTTCAGCTTTACATTATAAGATATTTCTATTAACCTGTTGAACATGTATTTCATGGCAGAACACATAGTCATCTCTGAACTACACTGACTTCTCAACTTATTGGCCAACTCCTCCTTTGTGAAAAGCAATGCTAAATAAATAGTTATTCAGGTATTTCTATGAATTTGTTGTCTTTACTTCTTTGAGGCAGATCACAAAGTAGTCAATGAAATATACTCTTGACTTTTAACCCAACCCCTCCTTTGTGAAAATGAATGCTTTGAATATAAAATATTCCTTTGAACCTGTTTTCTATACTAATACTTCCAGGCAAAACACAAAGCCTTCTCTGACATACTTTGACTTTTCAATTTATTGGACAATCCCTTCTTTGTGAAAATCATAGCTTTGATTTGTTTTCGACACTGTTTTGACTACCTTAATGTCTGATGTTTGGAACATTATTTTTCTTTACAGTTAGGATAAAAATCCAGTGACGCAGCGTTGAGTCCACTATAAGGGTGTAAAACAAATTAAAGGCTTATACTGTACAAACAACTATAATTTCAATTCTAAACTAGCAAACTAAACTTCGCTCTACCTGTTTAGACAATGGTTGTGATTTTTTGCGTACACATAAACTGCAACGTCACTGTCACAATATTCTAACTGGACAATACCTCAACTTCAATCTTTGTTTAGCTGTGACTGTGGTCCAGTGCTTAGTCAGCTGGATTTGTAATGCTAAGGTCACATTTGCCCTACGAGCTCCGTACGAGTTGATTTTGGCAAACTCGCACAGCGTCTGTACGGAGCCCGTACGGACACCGTAGACTCGTACAAATATCGTATGGATTTTCTTAACTCGTACGAGCATTGCATGGATATTGTACAAGTGCTTCTCTAAGATCGTTCGTGGTCTGTACGAGCTGTGACCAGATGCTACAAACATACAAAAACCGTTAGGATTTAAAAAATGTGAACTCGTACAAGTTGATAAATTCGTACTGATATTGTACGAGCTTTGTGACCCTAGCATAACCTAGCTGGCAATCCAAGTTTGATTCCCAGTTGCGGCTGGTCATACCCTTATATTGACATCAATGTAAATTTTCCTCCACATGTGGAGAAGTTGCTATTTCCTTCATACCTTGCTGAAGGGTAAGTTAGTACTGCTTAGAATACAGTCCAGGAAAACTGGTTTGGTGAATTCACTGGCTGCAGTATACAGTAAAACCTCGTTACCTCGAGGACCCATCGGGACAAACCAAATGCTCGAGTTAAGCCAGGTGCTTGAAATATCAGAAGTCGATGATGAATTGTTGTTATGACTAAGTGTAACTGTGTTTATAATGAAAACACGTTTGATATGTATTTGGTTGTATAAACCGATTTCGATAACATGGATTTCTGGGTTCAGTGCATTCAAAGCGTTTAGGGGAGTATGTTTTGTTATCGGATTAGAGCAAATTGCATCAAATTACTGGATAAAATCAGTATAACAACGTGTCATATTCAATAGCCTCTGTGGCTAAGTGGATATGTGCGTGGACAAAATTATATTTGGCATTTGAAATCGTTGGTTTTGAGTTCAAGCCCAGCAGAGGTCGTCTTTTTTACTTTGCATAATTTATCATATTATTTTTTATTCAATATACAAATGTAATATTATATAGATCAATATCAATATACATTGTGTATAAACTGCATCGTCTGGTACGATGTTGGTACGAACATTTTGCCTGTATGTATTTTACATTCTTTATTGAAGTTTCGATTTCCTGAGTTAACTTTCTTCTTGCCAATAATTTAAGTTCATATATTTTATCAGCCTGATACCATTAAACAAAACAAAACAACAATTATAAGCAATTAATTATTTATATGCGTTTTTTTAAATAAAAATAGAGACAGTGTGTGGGTTGAACCTAAAATGTTGTATTTGAAACTTTCTGCTCTGCCAACTGCGCTATGGTTGCAATTGAAAAATGTGTGCTTTGTATAGCCTAATAAAGAGTTTATATGCACGTTATCAAGGCTGGATCACCCGTATTATGTTTATAGTATAGCCTTCGTATATAAACAAACGGTCAGATTATCGAAATCGGTCTATAACTACGAATATTGTCATTGTTTATTTATCAAGTCTATACGTAATTTAAATCGTGTGGACAATTGCCGAATTCAACAAATTGCATATGAAAGTCGTAATGAATCCTTTTACATTAAATATCAAACTCCATTTAACGGTTGTAATAAAAGTTTGCATCGAAAAAAATATAAGATTACCCAAGCGCACAACATACCCTACATGTGTGAACAAACACCCACGCACTAAAAGTGCATGTGATAAAATAAAACCCGGATGCACAGTCGATCCAGTGTCCTGCACAGGGATACGGCTCATTCAGTAAAAAACATGGCATGCACTATATTATCTATGATAATTTATTTAGGGCATTATGTTTAGCTGAATGGGTTATATACCTGTGGTTTCCAGTCGAAACGCGCGCGAAAATTTGGAGACATCAAACGCGGCGGTCTTTCGACTGACTTCAAACGCGCGCCGCACATCAAAGGAATTGCCGGTACAGTTGGGAGTATGACCTTTTGCGGAGGTGTGAAATTTTGCTTGGAAGATTGCCTCGAGATAAAGTAACTAATTATCGTCGAAAATTGTTGAATGGACCAACACCTGTGCTCGAATTAGACCGGATGCTCGAAATACTTTTACTCGAGTAAGAGGGATAAATTAATGTACAATATAGAGCAAATTCGTCGGGACTCTGAAATTTGCTCGAATTAGGCCGGTTGCTCGAATAATCGCTGCTCGAATTACCGAGGTTTTACTGTATTACTGAAAAAAATCATTGAGAAACAGCATTAAACCCCTATAAACAAACATCAATGTCCTTATACCCAGAGTTGATGGCCCAAGTGCCTCCATCAAATTGTCTCAGGCTCTCAATATTTTAAGACCCAAGATTGTAGCATCATTATTTTTTCTCATCAAAAATGCTTCAGTGCATCTCTGCCATTATCTTGGTGGATGTTTGTATTAGATGTAATGTTGTGTAAATGAAAGTGCGGATTATATCATTCTGTGGAAGATAAAGGCTGGGAAAATATTGGGTGTCATGAAAAATATGAATCATTGCATTCATACTCATCATACCTACACATTTCTGTAGGTGCATACAGTTTTTCATGTGATTTTCATCAGGTACTGTTAAATCAATATTTTTCGTGGGGGTTAAATTTTTGTTGATTATGAGTTGAACTCACCACGAAATCCAATCTCCACGAATAATCAACTTTTCAAGTATTGAACAACAGTTTTCTTGTCCATGTTTTGTTATCCACAATTTACAGCACCTCAAATTTAAAATTTGATAAAACCTTGAAATTTAATGTCCATGTAAATGAATGATGTTACAGTATATCATATTTGTGGTGTGCACCTGTAGATGATTGTGATGACTATAAATGAATCTATAGTCCAGTTAGGATATTGTGACAGTGACGTTGCAGTTTATATGTACGCAAAAGATCACAATCATTGTCTAAACAGGTAGAGCAAAGTTTAGTATGTTAGTTTAGCATCGAAAGTATAGTTGTTTGTACAGTATAAGCCTTTATAGTTGGTTTTACACCGTTATAGTGGACTCGACCGCTGCGTCACTGGATTCTTATCCTGATTGGACTATAACAGAATAATGATTGATTCATAAACAGAATGATACTGTTACATGTGCTGTAAAGTAAAAAATCTCTGTGGGGTTTTAATTTCGTGGAATTCGGTATAATGCAATTTTAAGGAGTTGGGCAAATTTGCGGATTACAAAAAGATAGGAACCCTAGAAACTGTTGAAGGCCATTTAATGGGCATTAAATTTTGTTGATTTGGTAAAATACAAATTTGAGGAGTCACAAAAATTTGTGGATTACGAAAAATGGAAAGACAATGCTTAATGATTAATAAAACTTTTTAATAACACCAGGCACGTTACAGAACCAAGGAGTCTATTCAGAATGAACTAGGTATAGCACCCAGACTTCTTGTATCACGCAAGTGTCTCTTCTCTCAAAGTCAATAGCCTGACTGGCAGGGAAAAAACAGATGACCAAACACTCATGACTGCCTCAGTTAAACAACAACAATTTCCTACAAATGGTAACGATTGTACGGTATAGTCTGTAGAATCTGATGTACCCTGTGATAAACAACAGTGTTGATTGTTTCTGTTCACTTCTGTTGTTATGAAATACAAGATGAATATACTGATAGAATACTGGTAGTTCACTATAATTATATGTGCCAGGATAGCTTTATGTTCATATTAACAAGTACAATAGTAAGAGTAAGGCCAGAGTTCTTTTATTTTTCGTTACTCGGACCCTCCTGCCCAATTTTTTGGCATTTTCAAAAAAAAAAAAATTGAAAAAAGCAACATTGCATATAATGTTTTGATGATAAATGGACCAGCCTTGAATTATTTTTTCATTATTTTATTAATAATAAGTTTTATTATATTAGTGTTTCACTGCAGTGTACTAGTCTTAAGATAAATTGGCTGTTTTCTTGAAAACTAACACTGTTGTTGAGTGTTGATTGTTTTAAATCGGACCGTCATTGACTATTCTACCACCAACAGCTTGTTGAAGCTATATTTTGGGAGGTTTTATTTTTATTTTTTTCCCTCCTCCTGTGGACTTTTTTCTGAAAAATGTCTGAGTAACAAAAAAATAAAAAACTCTGGCCTAAGATACCCTGTTACAAAAAAACCCAGCAAAGAATCAAAAGAGCTAATGTTCAACTTCATATTTTTGGTAACATTACCAGTATTTAGATGGATAGCCTGGGTAGTAACAATGATATTCACACAGATATATGGTACATTATAGGGTTTATCAGTCATACCCGCCTTCATGCATAGAAATACTTGTTACTTTTGCTCTGTCATAACTGTAATAACCTTGACTTCCACATAACCTGACTGTCATTCTGAGCTTGTGGAGACTTATTCATGGAATGGAGTCCTAGAATGGAGTCTATCTGAAATCACAGTTGGAAACAAAAATATTTTCTGTGAAAGAAAGATAAACTTGTTGTAACAGAGCTAATTTATAGCCATGTTCATGATACAATAAATGTGCCGCCCACAGAGATAATGGGAAAAAGCACAATTAACGATACATTAATAGGTGATTTGATGAGGTGTTAAGTTTATTTTCTTTGTAATGCCCTTCAACCTTTTTCAGTCATTCTTGCATATTACTGGACAGTTGTCCTATATACCAGATTTCTTAGAAATAAAACAAACCATCCAGTTGATCCAGCCATGTTGAGGCATGCCCTGTCAAGTCTTGTCCAGTCCAGTTTAGTCCATTTCCTTAAACTTACTGGGTACTCTTTGTGAGCTACTGAGGGCAAGCGAAGTAACTGATGTAACAGTAGCTGGTGTATGCCTTCAATGTTTCATTGACATTGGGATTGGATGAAGACTATGCGGTACATGTAATTCCTTTTCCAAAGGTCCTGCCGGTTTGACTCTTGCAAATATAGGACTGAGTATCAGGACAGTGTGTCTACCATGTACTAGTTGTAAGAAAATGTTCCCTCATCCAAGCTTTAGTGCAGGATGAGGGTCATTATTGGAATAAAGCCGGAGGCTGAGCATGTACAATTAGCATTTCAGTCATAGTACTGGAATGAGCGCTTTTTTAAAGACCCGAGAAAAAGTGCAGTGCACCGTATAGTATATATCACGTGTGCACCTGTAATCAATCATAATTCAAAGCCAAAGTTTTGTCGCCCTAAACAATAGGCTAATCTCTAATCTAAGTGATAAGCATGTACTAGGGAGGGCAAAGCATAAAAGGCTGAAAGATACACATAATATCACAACACAAATTATAACATTACATCATAAAATAAATATACCTGTATGTATACAAATATACACTTTAAATATAATGATAATCTGACACAAAGGGAGGGTATGTACATGCTCAGCCTCCGGCTTTATTCCAATAATGACCCTCATCCTGCACTAAAGCTTGGATGAGGGAACATTATTTTTCATAAAGCCTATGGCTTTCACATGTACAATTAGCATCTTCAAAGTAGGGCAACAAAACATATTGCCATTAAAACAAAAACCCTCTTACAAATAAAAGTGTAATACAATAATGTAAAACAGACTAGACACCTTGTAAATCAAGAGTAACAATAATATATACATGAACAATATATATTAATACCATCATAGAGTTAGAATACTTCTCCACAGGTAATAAAACCTCTATTATGTCAATAATTGAAATTCAAATATATCTCAAAGGAAAATACTTTATATAAACTTGAAAATACCAAATAAAATTTAAACATGAACTCATGAGGTGACTTATAAAAAGGATTCCTCAACCAAACAAACACCCTCAAATAAACATTCTAAACCTGCAAATCAACAACCAGTTGTTAACTGTCAAAAGCTAAAGCTTATAGATTTTAACAAAAAAATAAATTAAATTTAAATGATATAATAAATAGTTCATCAACTTCAGACCATCATTGAATCAGAGTATCTTTTTCAAAATGAATAAGTGGTTAATAAATAACCATTACATAAACACCTATAATTCTACTCTAAACATAATTATATACAAGACACAAACAATAACCACTCTTTGTATACGGCAAATACAATTCTATCAAAGCCCAGTTTATGTCAAGATCATAAACTTATAACACTCCAATACGTCCTTAACAAAATGACATCAAACCTTTCTTAAATCATAAAAATATACAATATGGTCCGTAAAGAAAACTGCTATGCAGCTTAAGTGCTATTCATAGACAATAAAGAAATCACGTATTAAAACATGATATACATGTAATATGTAATATAAATAATAAAACTAAAGTAAATAAAACCTTTATAGGAATATAAGAAAATAATAGTACTGTTACAGACTTTCCATATATAATATATATAAATAGATCATTCTGCAAAGACACAATACTGCCATATTCGTATCATGACCATCTTAAATGACTATGATAAAAGATACCACTAATAAATGACAAAGGCCATTATATCCCTAAATTCCTTCATTAAAATAAGTAAAGTCAATATCTAAACCAAATTCCGCTCAGGTAACACTAACCCTGTTTCTTCGAAAAGAAATAAAATCCATTACAATAACACACAAATGTAACAGATACGTCTATAATTACTCTTAATAAAAACTTAAAGAATAAAGTACCTCAAATACTCATATAATTACATATAAAAAAGTAACAACCACTATATATACATTACCATTAGCCGAAACTATGAAATATTATCTATGCTTGAAATGTTCCTGGACACAAAAAGCTAGTTTCCCAATAAACATGTATAATAAGCTAGGGAGTTTCCAATGAAACATATATAATAAAGCAAACATATAAGCGCTTCCAAAAAGCTAAACTGGATCCATGTTAACTAATTAACACTAGCAGCACATATAAAACAAACAACAATAAAAACAACACTACATTAAGACAGTAAACAAGTTGTTAATATTTTACAACTATTACCAATAGGTTTCTAAAAAAAATAACTTTTAATTCAAATTCCCAGGTTGCTTAACAGAAGTACAAATGTATGTGAATTCAACCCTTCCTTTCCAACTTTACTGTAAAAGTCATTTTCAAATATCAGCTTCACTCCGTAAAGTTTATAGTTGATAATCAATCACTCATTTTCAAATATCAGCTTCACTCCTAAAGTTTATAGTTGATAATCACTAAAGCATAGGTGAAAGTTAAAAACCTGAAAACCCTGAAATCCTCAGAAAAGGACCATTATATTGGGAAAATACAGCAAAACATACTCTTTGGTACACCCAAAACCTGAAGTTCAGACATAAGGTCTGAAAAAATTTACTCATGTAGATGCGCATAAATAAGTCTGTTAAAATATTATGCCTCGTAAAACTACACGTATCCAGTGTATTTATAAATACATGATACTCCAAAACAGTCTCACTTATAAACATATATCCAGGGATACTGGTTACATAATATATATATATATCCCTTCTCAAGAGGAACTATAGTAAAAATACTAGATTATAGTAGATTTTATACTAACAACTGACAACATCCTATCATCACATGACAAATAAATGAATATAAACAACTAAAAATTTGTACTCTCATCGGTCATAAAAACACAACACTTGTTGCTACAGTGATAATGTTCAGAATGCAAGAAGCATTGGGTAATAAGTCTATAAGTAATTGGTACTGAGTCACTCATTTCAAGTATATCATAAGTATAATTGATATATGGCTAAATTTAAGAATACAGCAACATATATTTCCAAAATTCATGACATGAATACCTAAAAGTAGATATATCTAAATAAGTTCAGCCTGTATCCAAATGTACCAATTCATCAAAATGAACATCATTCCTCTTGTAACCAATTCTCCACCAAACATCTGAGTTATTCAGTATCATATATAAATATAAGCCATCATAATACTGCCGTATAAATAAAGTAATCATTAAAAACAATTCATAAACATGAACTTGATATCTCTATTCAAATGAAACCTTTTAACTCACAAAATACCCACTATTAGATGCCTTTGACAGACTCATAGCGAAATCAAAATATAATTATAATCATAAACATGCTAAACCATCCTGCATGTCACTTAAAAACAGTGTCATATAAATATAACTTCCCTCAAATACCAAAATCATGTTCCATGACCAAAATTATATTAATTCAAAAAAGAACCAAATACACACTTATGTCAAATCTAATAGATTGACGACACACCACAAAAGCAAATGACAAACTGCATAAGTCTCTGGTCAGAATAACTCAGTGCAATACGTTATACCTGATTTCAAATACTTAGAATTACTCCAACTCAATGCAACCATCCAAACTACCAAATATTGATTTATCTCATAGGATAACCAATCTAAATTTACATAAAATATATCTTGATTGCATAAGCATGCAAATTAATAAATTCATATATAAACATACCCATAGCAGACAAAAAGCAACCTAAATGCTTGTTCATATGGATTCTAAAAATTGCATAAACACGCATCAAACACGTTCTCCCCTGACAAATGTCAAAGAACTCTACGTTATGCTTCAAAACAGGTCTTACTTAATCACGTAACTTCTTCTCAACTATCAACTAATTACACGCAAACTGAGTTTGTCATGAAATATAACACTCTTAGTACCTTTCTAAATATAAAATAAGTACTGCCCATGTAATAATCTCTGAATAAATATCCGATATACAAATGGTCTCCATCTAAGGTTATGTACTCATAACACACTGTTATATTATCAAATAAACCGTGTCAGACTCAAAGTGACTTACTGTAACTGCTAATAAAGCTAATTTCTCATATTCTCATAAAAGGTACAAAAACGTAACCTTCATATCAAATGAGCATGTGCTCTCAGGCTTTTCACAAAACTCTGTTATACAGAGCCCATATACAGTCACAATTCATCTAAAAACTGATAACTGCCTAACAGTCAGTTAAACTCAAAACTTACCCACAGACAATATCATACTAATGTTATAAAGCCAACACTTTTGGCATGTAAATAAACATTTCCTCTAATCAAAAGACTAGGTCATTGCATTATAATCGGCGTCCTAAGACGCGTTCACTCGGATAACGGAACAAATTTTAAAGCCAACACTTTTGGCATGTAAATAAACATTTCCTCTAATCAAAAGACTAGGTCATTGCATTATAATCGGCGTCCTAAGACGCGTTCACTCGGATAACGGAACAAATTTGTCCGAATTTTAACATCCGAAAAGCATGTACTACGTACTATGCACAAAGACGTAATTCGTCTATAAAATTGTCCAGAGGACATATTTTTATAATAACCATGTTTTACTATCACAAACTAGCAATGAAAATAGAAGACATGGGACAAAACCGGCTCAAAACTCTGCCAAAGTAATCATTATCGTGACCTAAGCTGTTTTACAAACTAGCTTCCGGTTCCCAAAAAAGTCTTCGTAGTTCAACAATAAAGGATAATAACGGAAGATAAAAAACTCATAACGATTGAAAAATACAATACATTCATCGCAATTACCTTCCTCGAATGTAAACTGCCAACGAAAGTCGTAATTTCGCCGCAAAAACCAAAAATTACCACGCGACATTGTCGCACGAACGTCTTGCTCATTCAAGCGCTAGACTAAATATGATTGATTACAGGTGCACACGTGATATATACTATACGGTGCACTGCACTTTTTCTCGGGTCTTTAAAAAAGCGCTCATTCCAGTACTATGACTGAAATGCTAATTGTACATGTGAAAGCCATAGGCTTTATGAAAAATAATGTCAATTTCATCCATAAAACTGTGGCAACTCTTCATTGTATCCATCAAAGATAGAGAAAGTACTTGTGATACTATAAATGTTTCAAAATCATTTGACCTTGGGTAAGGTTTTAACACAGTGAACATTGAAAAGCAGAAATAAAATACTGAGAAAATTCCATGTGTGAATTTCATTTGTGTGTATGACTCAAGCAGTCCTTGGTTTGATCATGATAGGGATTATTGACTCAAAGCTATCCTAACTATGTAAGTGCTCAAAGTGAGTTGCCATAGTTTTGCATCAAATAGTGGCTAGATCATGCCTGGTCATTACTTTTGGTATGTTCCGAATGTAATAAAAATGTATCTTTAGGTAACTTGAGGTCTCCAACAGTCTGCAATCAATTAACTGGTCCAGGTATAATTGGTTACTGATAGAATGTATGCAAAGTTTTATGTTGAGAAATTTAGCACCCTACTGTGTATAATGTGGGATAATAAATGTCTAGTTTGATGGACGGATAATTAGGGTCTAGTTCTTTATTTTAACCACATCTGACAGCTTGTGTCTGTTGGTAACCACCTTCTCCAGGACATGTTTGTATGTTATCATCAACTGTGTTTGACTTTTATAATTCCTATATCAAAACTTGTCTGTCCAATGGACATGTCCGACAAAATCAGATCCTGGCTTAATCTGATGCCGATGGACAAGTTTTCACCTGCAATTAGTGCAAATGTCTTCTGACAACCTTGTAGTAGATCTATGCTGTCTATTTATCTTGTCTCAGTCTGACAGGTTTTCGGACTTTGTCAGTCTAAGGGTGCATTCGTAACGCTGTTCCGCACATCCCGGACAGTGGAACAGACTTACGAACAAACCGGAACACTGTTCGGAACATGTTCTTTCTGTGCCTGCCACAGAGGTGGTGCAGCCAGAACAGTCACGTGATTACAGCAAGAACGATGGTCGCTTGTGTCATAAAATAGAATATAATAAATTTATTTTCAAATCATGGGGCATTGCGGACAAACAGTCACATTCAAATATATCAACATGCATATTTCCTTCTCCAATATTACGGCTGCAACTACAATTTTGGTCGTCTTAAACATTTTACTTTCTGTTCCGTTGTGTTCCTAAGGTGTTTGGAGTAGAACATTCGGCACACTGTGCAGGACAGTTCAGTTTTGTTCGTAAGTTGTTCGGAGTAGAACATCCCGCACATGTGCGGAACAGACGCTACGAACATACCCTAAATTTTTTAAAACCTTTTTTTTTGGGGGTGGGGAAGTCTCTCTCTATAATCGATTGAGCTTTGTGCTTGGAATTAGAGACTTGGGCTTGGAATTAGAGACTTGGGCTTATGAGAGGGAGCAGACTTGGGCTTATGAGAGGGATCAGACTTGGGCTTATGAGAGGGAGCAGACTTGGGCTTATGAGAGGGAGCAGGCTTGGGCTTATGAGAGGGAGCAGACTTAGGCTTATGAGAGGGATCAGACTTGGGCTTATGAGAGGGAGCAGACTTGGGCTTATGAGAGGAAGCAGGCTTGGGCTTATGAGAGGGAGCAGGCTTGAGCTTATGAGAGGGAGCAGACTTGGGCTTATGAGAGGAAGCAGGCTTGAGCTTATGAGAGGGAGCAGACTTGGGCTTATGAGAGGAAGCAGGCTTGGGCTTATGAGAGTGAACAGACTTGAGCTTATGAGAGGGAGCAGACTTGGGCTTATGAGAGGGTGTAGGCTTGGGTTTATGAGAGTGAGCACTTCTCTACCAAGGAACTAATTTGTCAGAATGTATTACTTTATTATACCCCCACTACTGAAGTAGGGGGGGGCTATATAGAAGTCACTTTGTCAGTCGGTCGGTCCGTCTGTCCCAAATTTTGTCCGGGCTGTATCTTCTGTATGCATTGAAGGATTTTTAAATAACTTGGTACATTTGTTCGTCTCTGACAAAGCGGTATGTGGGGGTATCATTAGTCACTCTGTGGAAGTTCTAGTTTACTTTAATCCTTTAAAATGTTGCGGTACATTCTATATTTGTGTGATTTAATCAATGAATTCAACGTATTTGCTACTTTTAACTCTTGTTCTTTGTAGCTAGACATAAAACTTGTGTACAAGTACTTCCGTACTATAAGCTAAGAGTTAATTTAGTACGTAGACATAACAAATATAGTAAATAGAAGTATTGTTCAGAGTGTAATGTATACAAAAAGCATCTAGTATACGTGTATGTAGACATAATTTCCTGTATTTATTTAATATCAACATCTTAAAAAGGGTGTGGTGGTGAAACCTTGTTGCCATATTAAACATATAAGTTATGTCGGGTTTTTTATTATCGGCTTTTATATATTCACTAATACATGACTGTATAAATTTTATAAATGTGAAATACTGACAATTAGTTTAATAATTTGTTGCAGATATGTGAAACAGATTGTATGCATATATACACATGTCTAAATTTGGGGAGGGTGGTTAAAGTCCTATTTGTATAAGTTAGTAGTGTACTAACAGCGTTTCAAACATATGTTACAGACTATCTGTCACTTAATCTTGAGACTGGACCAACCTGTCATGGAAATACATTTTGTATGCAGAATGATAATTGCAATGGATTGATACCTTTTTGCTATTTAACAACTTTGGTATTAGTCTGTCATGGCCGAGCTTGGATTGAACCTCAGTGTTAAACATTCATTTTTCCATAGGGGACTCGAATCACTGGCTATATCCCATATCCATTTTGGAATAGCAACTACTTTGCATACTTATTTCATCATCTGATATAGTATTCTAACCAGAATCATATTCTATATATTTCAGTTAACGTTATGGGACACTGGCGGAATGGAAAGAATGAGTTTTATTGGTCAGAGTTATTACCGTGGTGCCAATGCTGCACTTTTATGTTATAGTATAAACAACAAGGAAACATTCTCGATACTGTCTCAGTATATATTAGATATAGTCATGAACGCTGAAGGGGCCAAAATATTCCTGTGCGGGAACTTCGCGGATTGCGAAGCCGAGGACAGAGTGAATGACCTTGACATTGAAAATTTTACGCGAGAATGTGGAAACGTTTTATCAGGTTCATATCAAGTGTCGTGTAAAGACGGCACTAGTGTTAGAGACATGTTTTCCGACATGGCGCGTGTTCTTCATCGTGAAAACGCCAAGAAAATGACCCTACGGAAAGATCTAGTGATACAACCGGGGCTGACCCCTGATGAAGATGATAACCATAAAAAGAAATGTTGTATGTCATCTTCTTGATTTAGATTTTATTCCGTCATATAAAGGAGGCAAGGAAGCAAGATAGGTCTATATGTGTCATTATTCATGAACAGATAAATCTGTTTTGCTTCCATCTCTCAACGTTGTATATATTTCTTATATTTATCATTCATGCTTGGCTGAAGCCAGACATCTATATGGGATGCATTTTTTATGTCTCTGTAATGGAAATACAATGTAACTTGCCAGTTAAAATAAGCCAGTTCTAGATCATGTTGTTATACTGCATGACGTGCCCAGTTCTAACATGACAGAACGCTGTCCTTAAAAAAAAATCCTGGTTACATGTTTCCAGGTACCTTTTCCAGCCAAATTTCGGGTATTTTCATAAATCGTATTTTATGGTCATGTTAATGTGAATAGACTACATTGTTACCTTAATGATTTCCAAATATAATTTCCAAATATGATATTTTAAATATGATTTCCAAATTTGTTTTTCCAAATCTGACCCCAAAAATGAATTTTTGAGTAGGGTCATTCGGTAGGATGCTTATAAACTAGTACTTCTGTAACTATGGCCTATGATATATAACATCTGAGTAAATGCTGCCTAAGTCAACTAACTGCTTCCTTCTCAAATGAGTTACAATATTTTTGCATCAATATCACAAATTTCAAATGTATATAATCATGTCTTTCATTTAATAGGCCAAACTTAAAAAATTGTTTCTGAACTGTCTCATATCACTTGAACCCATGTTCGCTCAAGTACATCACGCTATTATAAATTGTAGTAGAAACCGATTATATTACTATTACGTTGGATTCCAAATGATCTGAAATTATTTTTTTATACACTGCACAGAAAATTGTTATTAACTCATATGACAAGCATTATTGTTATTCTCTCAACATTCTTTTAAACATTTCACCTCACAGATCCAATGGACAAAGATTTTTGTAAATGTGACCTTACTCGTATAGTCGAATGATTTACACACAGGGAATTGACGCATAATATTTTTTGTTCATGACAGCCTTATATCAATATACATACTGATTTAAGGCTAGCATGAACAAAAAAATATCATGCGTCAATGGGGAAAAATAGTAAATTATCCCCCCTTACTACTCTCTAAAACTCCACCGGTCCTATCATGCGGATTACTCTGTTTTTATCCCTGTTTTGTTTATTGCACATGGTAGTAATTAGGCTGAAATATTTGCAACATTAATTATCAGATCAAATAATAAATTTGGCTACATGTTGTTTACACACGATGGTATATAAACTTTTATGGCCCTAACATATTAGGTAATACAGAAGTGAGAAATTTCATATCTAAAATCAATGATATTTCAGTTAAAAACAAGGATAAAGTATGAGGATCTCAACTAGTTAGGACCTGTATGCTAATTGGTCTACCTCGGGCTTTATCTTACAAGGGAGATAATGTATATGTCACTTATGTCTCTCATTCCCTGTGGATTTACATGTATGATAATGCATATAATTGTTCAAGTCTTTTGACTATAAAGACCTGTAACGTGTGTTATACCGAATATAAATACTTTCCAAGACAGAGCTCTATGGCCATTTTAGATCATTCAGATAAAATCATTAGGCCTAATTTTCTGTAATTATTACATCATATATATGTTGTATGTTTGTTTCACGATCTGACATACTAACATTTTGTGCCTTGTATTTTCAGGAATCATATTACGTTACAATGCAGGAAACAAGCTTTCAAATTCAATTCCATCCAACATGAAACACAAAGTCTAAATCACATAAACTAACAGTGCCATGTATTCTCTAGTTTAGACCATTTCCATCCATTTATTCACCTCCTTTCGAAGAGCATGTTTAGTAGTGCTGGAGTGATCTCCCTTTATGCATGTTCTGTAAGAACTCAGAAGAATTTATAAAAACCTTATTCCACCACACTGTCTGTAGCTCTCCGTTTTCATATTTAAAGAATATGATTACATGTATACTTCTACATTGATTAACATAAGCATGCTACGGTACTAATGTAGTCTAGGAATGTTTCTCATTTTATGAGTTTTCAGAGTTCCTGAGATTTTAAATAGAAACAGATGTGTATAAATGTTGCAGTACGGCTGTCATTAGAGGTACATTTTGCCAATTTTTGGTTGAACATGAAACTTTGAGTACTTACCAACATTTTAAGTAAATGGCGAAAAAACACTCATTTGTAATAAGCACTGATACAAATTTGTGTTTTTTCGCCATTTACTTAAAATGTTGGTAAAATTCAAACTTGATCTCTTAATGGTACACATGCATTAATTTTTTTATTCATTTTCTGTCCTCTTCCATAAATATGTTGGTAATTAAGTTCAGTACCCTGTGCTGTGAATTTACACATCTTTGTCCTTGGCTCATATTATCTCGTTTTTCTAATGAAGTCAAGATTTTACTCAGAAAGTATGAATTATTAGGTAAATGTGGCACAGATGTTACTTGTTAAGGATGCATTAGAGTCATTTACTGTCCGCATGCTTTCACACTCATAGAACAAATTACTGACATTAAAGTTATAATCATGTTAATTATTTGTCGTGAAGATTGAAATGAGTATAAGGGTATAGCATTCTTATCTTCAGTTATGAAGAGTTCATAATTGCAATATGAATACATGTGTAACTAGTATAATTTTTTACCTTCAATCTAGGAGAGTGTCAAAATGCAGAAGTTAATATTATGCCTGTTGTACTAGACTAAGTACATTACTATGACAAAATTCAGGATATTGTTAGCAAAACCAAAGATCTAAAAATGACACAGTTAATGTGTTTAGATCGTTGGCAAATATTAATAATTATCTTAGTTGATCAGGGAACATAATACATCCTATGTTAGGAATTAGGTGTGCAGACATTTTCTCATACGTCAGAATTTACTTGAATTCATATGATATTAGGCAGCATTTTTACATTGTTTGCCTTCAAACGCTTCCAAAAAGTACAGGAATTTTATTTTTATCCATAAATCAGGGATTAACATACATTTTCACCATTTAATAATAACGACCAAAAACCTTGCTGGAATCCTCTAGAATGATCATTATATCCCCTCCCCTCTCCCTAATGAACTAATATTAATCCCGACCATGTAACCATATCTTACTGCATGGAGCTTGTTTCCTGTTAATAGTTTTCAGTATATAATACATGCATTTTATGCTTTAATGTCTACATGATAAAATATTATGAAAAGTCTTCATACTCACAAGAATTTTATAGACGTCTGCTTTCTTTGAAAATTCCAAATTTCTGCGAGAAATGTTCTGTAAATGATGCCACACGTTCTTGAAATGTAAAGCTGTCTTTGGTGACTAAATATTGATGTCATGTGATGCCTATGTGGTTTAAAAAAACGTGTTTTAATTGGCTGATGACATGATTAACATCATCATTTGTTTAAGACCAATTTTCAAGTAAACATAACTATGTGTGATGTCATATTGATGTGATGTCATCACATTGTGTGATGTCACTGCTTTCTGTGATGTCACCGCTTTCTGTGATGTCATGTGATATATATAGAGCATATAAAAGGATAAATATGCAGAATGTTTTAAGGTTCTTGTGAGTATAATGTTTCTATGCAACTAAGTTGTTCAGAAATCTGTGAACTTGATTGATATACGTGTATATTTTGTATGAATTCTGTTCAGTTGTCTCCCTTTGCTTCGCTTTTGTTACCATGAATACTGCTTTATCAGTGTTGACAAATTAACAAAAAGAAGAGGGATTACGTCTGCCATCGTCTCCATAGTAACCAAGGACTTCAGGATTACAGAAATCAAGTGGATGAAAGTGGACATGGATATCTTGCAGATAATTTGTCAGTGAATTGTGTGATGTCATCATTTTGTGTGTCATATTTATGTGATGTCACTGTTTTCTGTGATGTCATGTGATATGTATGTGGTCTAAAAAAACTGATTCCTTGGATTCCAGGAAGGATGGTGTATCAGAGAAAAACATTTTTCTCGATAATATTTTCCGAAAATGTTTGTGTGAATTTTTTAAACATTATTTGTCTTGAGACAGTTGCGTATATGAGTATTTATACAGATCTATAGTTGTAAATTTAGTGTTAATGTCAAATATATGTATATGATGTTCTCTTTGAACAATGCAATCCTTTCCTTAAAATGTTTTCATCATTTTAGTGCAGTGTGATGAATGTAATATTTAAATTACAAAATATTAGTCGTTCTAGGTTTGATAGTGTAAACTTGTGACCTTCTTAACAAGTTAGTCATAGTAGTGGAGAGTTATCTGCCCTTGTTTCCTATGATAAAGGGTAAATGCTGGGTATTGACTTAAGACAGTAAAAGATGAATATTTACGATAAATAATTGGGACTGGATCTGACCAGACAACACAAACACTGATCAGAAACATTTAAATCTGATTGTTCTTAAATATGTTATGGGTATCTAAATTGGGACACAAAATATTTACAATTTCATTTATATTCTCAACATTTATATGGTCCACATTCTTAGGTAATATAATATCTATCTTGTAATGCGGAATACTGTTTACTTGTACAATTGACCACAGGTAACTGTATCATTGAAAATTTTTTTTTGTAAAATATAATTTTTTATGAAAAATAAATTTTACAATTTTTTGGTCGATATTTTTTCAATGATACAGTTACCTGTGCACTTGACAGCATCTTTACAGAGATCTATGTATTTCTTGTTGATGTACATTCCTTTCATTATTTATATCGGCTTGTATTTATTTCACGCTCATACATATTGAAATTAAATATGTTCTGTAAACAATTTAGACTCTTTGTCAACTGGCAAAGTTGCCCATGTCAATTTTTATATTTTCATAAAGTGAATTACATGTATAAGGCATATGCATTTACACTTTTGCAATGACCACACTATATGTAACTTGTATCATCCAGGTAGCTTGATTCTCAATAATTATGCGCCCTGTAGAATCATATAATAGCTGCTACAGTGCATTTCTCATCAGTCACTGATTCGATAAGAATTTAATGGAACTTAAAGGGACTGCCTCACGTATTGGTGTATTGCAAAAATAAAATCAAATTGTCAAATATTGATGTTATTTTGGTATAGTTTCCTGTATATGCCATTAACAACCACATTGACATAAAAAATAACTTTGGAAACATCGGCACTTTGTAGTAATTTAGCATTTTTACACCCAAAATTCAATAGGGTATTAATACCCTATAGAATTAGCACTACTATCACTTAAATTTTCTGAAATGTGTTTGCATTCGATGAAAACGAATTGCGAAACGAACCGAATACCTCACAGATGTTTAGGCTTTAGTTTGTTGAAGTTACAGTTGGATCATGTCTGAATTACATAATTCATAGAACATTTTGGAAGGAAACTGTGTGATATTTTCAAACAGAAAAATACTGAGTGCCAAATATCAAGAGTGATTTAAATTGCTTATATGCCATAAATCTTTCATAAAGCAACCACCAGTGACTTTCTATTATATAAATACTTGGTTAGGTTGGAAAATTACATCATACAAAAATTTTAGACCGATCTGTGAGGCAGCACCTTTAAGGGGAAGTTTTCACAACCAGTAGGAGATGCACATATAGCACCTCAATGATTTTTCCCATGTCTTGGGGGCTGCCTTTAAACTTCATTTTTGGGTAAAACTGCAAGATTTTAAAGATTTTTCCAGGGGAAGGGGCCTTTAAAAAATTACGAAAAAAGTCCCTGTATGCCGTCTCCTTCTTAATATGGAAGTTATCGGTATTGTGCAAAATTATTTACTAGTACCTGGTACTCGTTAGTTTCAGACAGTATGTTGATATGTTTTCGTTATTGTAACATAATACAAATGTAGTACAACAGATCAGCGTGTGGAATATTCAGGAGTTCCATGTGAATAATTTTGCACAAAAATGTCAAGTTGTCTCCCTTTGTTTTTACTTGGAAGTTAAATGAACAGTCTATGTGTAGATGCATTTTATATGGCTTCTTAAAGCAGGTATATTTAATAATCACAAAATGGCCTAATTGGGTGTTTATATTGTCTTCTGAAGACACATGACTTTAAATAACCATACATAGTGTTGACTGTAGTCTGAAAGATAGGCATTATATCAGGTGCTGTTATTAGAGTCAGTATGTTTCTTTTAATGACTGTTGCTTTCTATTGTGCCAATAATTGCTTGTTATATTTTCTGTGTTTATCTCTATGTTAAACTATCTGATTTTTCATTCTCAGTATTGCGTTTAAAGAATATTTATAGAAATAATATTTGTTTTGTTCTACCTGTCTTTATGCCCCAACTTTTATTGATGCAGGAGGCATATAGTGATTGTCCGATCCGACAATTCATCCGTCTATCTGTTCATCCCATTGAAAATGTTTCCAAAATTTTTTAAAGTTGTTGAAACTCCAGTATTTTCAAAGTTCATCAAAACATTGCATTAAAACTTAGTATACTAATCAACATTTCAACAGAATTATGGCACCTGATTGACTAAGCTTGTTTTTATGGACAAGGCTTCAACCTGGGTACATGTGTGTATAAGCGTTTATTGAACACAGCCTTGTATTCCAGTGTCTTGAATTCATGAGATCTATGAGCTCTCTCTCCTTTCGAACAAATACTGTAATACGATTCAATGCAAACTTTTTTTTTCCACACTAATTCTGCTGTACAAAAAACTAAAACAGTTCTGTGCTATTGTACAATAAATATTTAAACTTGGAAAATTGTAACGGACACTAATTATTTAAATCACAATTGCATCAGATAATGGTAAGTATTTGTTCTGCATGTAAGCAAATAATTAAGAATTGCAAGCAATAGTATACAAAAGTCCCCTACTGGTTTGAAGCCATTTTCAATGTTTCTGTTGCCATAGCAACCACAATTTTTGTTGGAATCAAAATATTTTTAGACGTGCATAATCCCCTTATTGCCCCCTATCCACATACCAAGTTTACCTATAGTCCCCTCCAGTCAAAAACCGGTAGGGGTATAATTAGAGGGAAACCCAACTTTTTCCAATTCCAGATTACATCTATTGGAATATAGCAGGGGAGAGAGTTAAGCACTAGAGAATCCACAAGTTCTCTCCCTTTGAACATACATTGTACTGAACAGGATAGTGTGCAGTTTGGAAACTACCAGTCACATTATCCCGACACCTGTTGAACCAGCAGTTACCTGGAACTACCTATGCTGAGGTTCAAGCAAGGAAATATAATAGCACCATTTTAAACAAGTTTGGTATGTCGCAGGCCGAGATCAAACCAGAGACCTCTCGCACTTGAAGTGGACGCTTTACCACTAGGCTATAAAGGCAGACTCAACATTTTAAAATTGTATACAGATCTCATAAATAGTACTGATGGACCCTAAAATTGTGGATCTCCACAGATTTCAGGAAGATTCTGATCCCTGTTTTATTTCAGGGTGGTTACTGGTAGTAAAACCCGTCAAAACATAAGTCTAACACAAAAGGCCATTTTTTCTTTTTTATTTGCAATAACATTTAATATGACCTAGACCCATTCAGTTATAGTAAAGTTGAAAATACTAAAAGCACACTAGTACACAAAATAAGAAGAGCATTCCTAATCCATAATGATGGGATGGAAATAAATAATATCGCTGAAATATAGATGGATGGACCCTTTATTTAACTGGGACACATTCAGGTATCCTACATCAAATTGTGAGGCGAAAGCATAACCAGTCTAACTGCTTCCTTAAGTACGAAAATAGACTGGTTACAGTTTAAGATTGGTTTCCTAGATGGACTGGTTACTCAGATTTATTACATTAACAAACTGGTCACCCAGAAAGACTGGTAACAGTTTTCAGGCTCCAATTAAAGAGAGCTATTCATATTTCAATGTGCCTTCTAATATATAGATTGGGAATAGTTAAAGAAATTTGTCAAATAAATGATAAAAATATGATATCCAATATACCTTAAATAATACTCAATCCAAAAACAATCAGTAAAGTTAATTTTCCCCATGATTATAACTTGTGGACGTGATTGAACATCACTTCCGCATTTGCATCAGTCTAAATTTTTCTTGCTGTAGCATGAATAATCGTTATACATTGAAAAGATAGCAAGACTGATGATCGGCCAGTGTATGAAACGTAGAATGAAATGATTCACAAAAATTCCTAAGCAATAGAAGAATAATAAATACCGACACTAACCCATCAGTCAAACATCTTACAAATTGTGATTAGTTACCAAGGTTAACACTCGTAACTAAGCAGAACGAAATTTCAAAAATATTGTATGCAGAACATTTACCACAGAAGCAGTCCATGAGTCTGGAAACAAATTTAAATATACATCACATGAGCAATGGGGGACTAACACATGGAATAAATACATGACATGATATCGTTCAAAACTATTTACCTGGACCCAAGAATATTCTTTCCTGTTTATTGAATATTCATTATTTATAATAATTGTACTATTTACCTGGACCCATGAATATTCATTCTAGTTTATTGAATATTCATCATCCTATCAGATTTGTACAATTTACTTGGACTCATGAATATTCATGCTTATGCTTTGTCCAATCAGATTTGTTGTTTTAACCAGTCAAACCATTCTTAATGTATAATAATGAAAGTGCACAAAGTTTAATAAGTTCCAGGTAAATAATCTTGTACAATAAAATCAACCATTCAGCAAATAATCAATAATGATAAACAGGTATGAACGTGTAGTCTCATATATTACTACAACTCTTCAAATGTTAAGTGTAAACTTGTATCTAAATGTAACAGTATGGCTGATGGCAATTAATGCACCTATCTGTGTTGTACCCTGTGTGGTTGGCAATGGGCATATCAGAGACTGCAGCATAGGAAAGACTCCACCACAAAGATTTTGATGGAGACTAACAATATAGCCCAAATTTCCTGATGGAATGTTCGATACTTAGGATAACTTCAACCCTAGGAACTAAATTTAAACATCTCTGCATGTTCCAGTAGCCAACCAACTTGACTGTGGGTTACATTCGCCCACTGCCTGACTGACTGCGGATTTCATGGTCGAGTTGCGTGTCCAGGGCTACAACACAGGTAAGTACATGAGAAAAGCATGTATGATTAACCGAAATATATGATGCAGAGATGATCTAATAATTACGTGAAAAATATTGAAAATCAATGAATATACAACCTCTTTTGTACAAGGTAACAAAATGAGATTACCGTTCTATATGCGAGCATTATAACACAATTATAAATACTGTATGGAAGCAAGACACTGGTACAAACGATTACATATATGTATGGATTATATTGCAACCTGCCTTATTTACAGTTCAGTAATACCATAGCTCATCATGTGACATATTAACCATTACCATATTCTTCCAATTATTGCCCTCACTTACTGTAAACCAAGAAATTATTTCGCATGATTTAATTTCGCGGGGATGGTGATTGGTAGAATTTCACGAAATTAAGTCGCTGCGAAAGTGCTAAAAACATTATTATGGACATTCCTGGTAACTTTAAAACACGAAAATTTGTAGTCACGAATATGCTGATGATCAGCAAAATGTGAAAATTAGAATTCATGAAAATAAATTGGTTTACAGTATATCAATCCAGAAGTGATTTGACATATTTACCATTACCGTAGTTTCCCAAGTATAGCCCGCACTTTTATCCACCCAGATGTGATTTTACTGTATATTTTCCCAAAAACTGGAACAAAATTGAGCGGTAAGTATAGTTCAACTTTATGCAATTCAAATCAATCACATAAAACCATGCTTTAAATATGACTACACAATGCCATGTGTGAAATTGTCAATTTAATCTGATCACTAGTATGATTTTAAGCTGTCATCCAATACAAATATTGCAATATAGCTGATAATAAATAAATACAAAGTGACAAATTATCCCCTCAAGACATTTAAACAATGACTATGACCACTAGTCAGTTTGGCATGCAAGAAATTCTTAGGTAGATTTGGGTTCCATAAAACATTTCAAAGACTTTCATATCGGGCAATTTTTATAATTTCGTACTCTCTAATGAGCCGTAATTTATCATAAAATCACCAGAATTTGTCTTATTTGTGTACAATCAGCGTGTTGTCTTTAGCTCTTCTAATTGACTTACAAATATAGCGCATTTTATAAAGTGGTGTTGAATAACAGTGACAAAATACAAAATTTGTAACAAGCAGTTCAACTTGAGCTATTAGCCTTAACATGTTAAGTTGTATGTAGCAAATTTAACAACCAATGCTTTCAATTACAGATCAGACACAATTAAGTTCACATACTGACAAAGGACATCCAAGATTAAAGGCAAGGCAAGTTCCATTCACCCTAAGCCTACTCCCTTAAAAGTCATTGGTCAATCTGCCAAGGAAAGAAACAAATGACCACACACTTATTTGAAGGCGAACAACACAACCCTCAAACTATACACAAACACAATTATTGGTGCTTAATTGGTTTAGAAAAATTAATATTAGAGTTGCTGAGTCGGCAACTTAGAGTTGCTGACTAGACAACTAACACAAGACGAATCTATTACAGAAGATTATATCCAAACATCGATATCTGACAGAGATTACAGAAACACTAAGGCCTCGATGAACCTATATATCTACCCACTAGATTGTCGCACTTATAAAAATATTCACTTAAACATATTCGTCCAAGTATTGTCCATACTGTTATCAAGAAGATAAATCGGACAGGGAAGCCAGCACTCAACCCAAACACTTATCAACCCATAATCATAAGCAAAAATCGGATGCGCCCTTTACATGGCTTTGAACATTTTCCAAGTCTCTGGTGGGCAAATTGAAACAGATATATTTTGCCTTATTTTTCTTGATTTTTTACATGCGTTCAATGCACAGCTGTGAGCAATATTTGGGCGCGTATGGTACAACAGTTTTGATTTATTACATTAGGGGCTGTTGAAGGAAAATTTTCATGGAGGAGAAAGGAACAGTCGAAAATACTGGAACCATTAGTAGAATTTAAATACAGATTTGACCCCTCCCCAAGGATAGATTTTGACATCAGCCAATGTTAATCGTCAAGGAGGAGGGATAAACAGTCAAAAACAAGGTAGCCACAAATGAAATTCGAATTAGGGTTTGGCCCTTCCCCACCACAGATTCTGACCCTAATCAGAGTTATCTGAAATGGTCTTAGTTCCTACTATCCCAGAGAGGTTTCCCTGGAACAGCCCCTAAGAATGGAAGTCATATTACTACACAATCAAGCATAATTAAGCATATAATAAGCATTTAGACCATAAATCAATGAAGTGCTATTACAATGAACGTAATGATACCAGTATTGCTCTCCATGATAAAATTGTGTACTATCTAGAAGGGAATGTTATACACATAATTATAACGTGTACAATGGAAATCAATTATTTTGTACCATAAATAAAATCTAACACTAATTTCATGACATTCAAACACTTCAATGGATACATTCTAAATAAAACTCACAGGATATTTCATTTTCACCCAAATCATTTAACTCTTCCAATCATTTCAACAGTATGACCAAGACCTTTTTTTCCTAGCATATGTATTAAAGACTCTTTTTAATAAAGAGAGACAGCAGTTAAAACACTTATCATATATAACGTTCATTGTACATTGTGTTATAATTCAAATATGTAATAATCAAGCACAGAATTGTATACTTTACAATGACCGACAATACTGTCCATACAACCAGACAGTAAACTTTACCCCAGCCCTTAATAAGGGACAGTGATGTCCATTCAACCAAACAGTAAACCTTACCCCAGCCCTTAATAAGGGGTCACTCACAAATAAGACTGCACTGTCCATTCAATCAGACAGTGCACTTTTCCTGGCCCTTAACAAGGGGTGACTCAAAAATAACTGACAGTGTTGTCAAATTAACCAGATAGTAAACCTTCATTGGCCCTAATAAGGGGTCACTCACAAATAAGACTGCACTGTCCATTCAACCAGACGGTGCACCTTTCCTGGCCCTTAACAAGGGGTGACTCAAAAATTCCCATTTATCATATACATCATGCATTTTCTATTCTTAACATATTACTTGCATAAGTAATCAAATCACGTAATCAAATCACTCTAAATCAAACTGGATTAAAGCATATGGTAGCTAAGCATTTAATTGTAACATATTGGCTAGAACAAACAAAACATTTCATTTCTTATAATCAGATTCTATCATTATCACAGAAGGAGAAAAAGATCAACATAAAAATTTACCATCACTAACACACAGTAGCATGCACTATAAGAATATCAGTAGTTTGACGCAAAATTATTAAAAAGCTGCGACCATAGATACGCATTTTACAATGTTTTGCACCGAACTCCCTCTTTGTAAGGATCAACACATTGTATGTATATCATATACTAATAAGCTCCCTTTTTTCAATAAATACTGTAATATCATGAATATTCATAAGTTACATAATAACATATTCCATTTTAAACTAACCCCACGAAATTTACTTATATTGTAAAATATTACATTTTTTTATTAAAAATTGGATATTTTACCACCAAAATATAAATTCAGGTTGAATCTTAGGAACACCAACACAGAAAGAACAGGTTTTACGGTGCCTGATAGGAAAAATCGTTATTTACAAGAAAAATATTTTTTTTATGACAAAGGGGAGAATTTTTTTGGACTGTTAAATATCAGCCCAATTTGGTTAATTCTGTAACTACGGTCAGCAGGTGTAATATCGGGCAACTTGACGGATTTGTCATTATTTTTACAGATATGCTACACATTCAACATTTCCTCATACATTACATCACATTCATACCCTGAAACAGTCATGCGATAAACACTCAGTTTTATAATTATTGAAAAACAATGTACAGATATATACATCGTAATTTTTTTACACAACTTTACATCGCAATTTTTTTATATTTATCAATCAATTTTTATATATATCAATGATGAAATGAACTACATGTGTTTATACAGGTTTATGCAGTTTCGTTTCAAACGTACCCTTGAAAAACAAAGGAACGAGAAAAATTGGTTTGCAGTTGTATTACTGGGGTCGGACTATTTAACCAAGAAATAGTGCAAAGCACGAATTATTTATTAAGATCTTAATTGGATAGTATAGTTAATGAAAACAACGAAAACAAAAATGAAAGACAAACAAAAAAGCACTTTTTAGCACGGACAGAAGTAACAAAACAAAAAAGAAATTTTAAGTAAGTGTAAAATATAACTGATACGGTCCCTGGTCATATAAATGTCACAGCTAATGGATGTATGCTGTAGTTTCAATACAATTAATCTACAAATAGTTTGCACCTGGGTACGGTTTTATCAAAGAACTTACGGAAAACCTAAACTTACGTTCAAATTTAAATTCTTTATATTTCTTAAAAAACTGCAAATTGGTAATGGTTTTAAGGTGTTCAATAACTGAATCATTATTAATATTTCAGCTCCATTTACCATACTTTATTATCGAACAAATAGAGTAATGGTCGAGTTGTAAGATTAACTAAAAAACAATAATACAAGTATCAGAAATTTTGTAATACCATACATATAATTATTCATGTGGGCATGTTCACTAAAATCGCATATTTATTAAAAAATATAACTTAAATACATCATGTTTTAAAAGTTGTTTGCACGACTTATAGTTATAATGCACCGGTTACTCAAGGAACCCTAGGTTTTCCGATATCATAATTGTAAACAAGTTATGAAGAATTTAAATTTGATCGTAAGTTTCATATTTCCGTAAGTGCTTTGATAAAACAGTACCCAGTAGTGGAAGTCTAACCTGTACTGTACGGTGCAATCCCCAAGCAATGTAAAGTACGAATGCGCTACATTGACATGGATAAAGAGAATACAAACTTCTAAATAAACGGTAAAATACCTTACATTGTTATCAGGTAATTTTCACCAGGTTAAGATTCTAAAGCAATTCACAATATGCAGAATTTTAGGGATTGTCATTAAGGATACATGGATATGTAAGCATTAGACATTGCGAGACAATGGATATGCAAATAGACGCAAAAAATTACATTATCATAAGCAAAGGAATCTAAGTGAATACATAGCTTCAGCATTAAGTTACCATTTAAAACAACGCTAATGCACAAAAAAGCAATTGAATCAAACTCAAAGAAATTTAACTTTGTGAGTAAACAGCATGAAACTTTATGATCTTTTTTGTCAAAAAAATGTTTTCAAAAGAAATGTTTTTTTTCCATTCTTCATCAGAAATAAATTGTTATCAAAACTAAAGCATACATCATGAAAATTATCGAAAAAAAGAACTCATCAAAATCACCCTAAATGTATTTGGCAATAAATAAAATGTGATGCATCATGCAACAATATAAGTATTTTATAATTACGAAGCAAAGAAGGCCGGTAGAACTTTGTATATATAATTATGTACATATATTCATTAAATAAATCAAAATGGCAAACATAATGCAGACTCTCGGACAGGACGAGAAAACTTGGTACACACAGATTGCAGTATATTTTATCATCGTGCTATACGTGTACTTAACATGCAGCACAAAACATGGCTCCTTATTATTAATAAGTCACGAAATTAGGCGAAAAACATGTACTAGTACACGCCCCTTTGTGATGCAGGGGCACAAAAATCATAATGAAGCCATGAATAAACATATAATTCCGGATTAGAATGTCCATGTTTGTATCCGATGAGTACAACACATTCAATATATCAAATGAATCACATAACTGAATGAAAATATGAATGATATAATTTTCTTTATATAACAAATACAAATGTTTAAATAAATCAGTAACAGTGTGTCGGTTGCTCAAAAACAGATTATTTCACTCAAAAATGTTTTAATATTTTTGAATGAAATCATGACAGCAATTTTTTCCATTAAATATTCTGCATAAATGCAAGCAGACGTATGAACACAGTTGTGCACCAATCCACAGCACATACTTTTATCTCCACATATGAAGAGCTCAGCCAGATTCTGTATCAGCCAATCAGAGCACAGCATTGTTTCCGAATCAGCCAATCAGAATATTGTATGTAAGTCACATGATCACTGGTGGGGTCCAATAAGAATGGCTCTACATTTGAATTTTCAAAAAAATAAAATGATCACAGGATTGACCAATCAGGAAGCTTCATTTGTATCTACAGTTTACAAAGCAACCAATCAGGATGTAGAACTTGGTCCATTTGGATTCACATCTGAATGTGCTCGTTTAGTCTGTTTTGTGGTTTTTGTCATTTTTTCAAGCTCGGCATGTACTCCAGCTGTGTCTGAAATTGTAAGAAGTACTAAGATTACAAACTACAAACCTAGAACTGGAGATGAATATTAACAAGACTGCGTTCACTAAACGCTTATGCCCCCTGTGGAAGCCTTGTCCATCAATAAGTCTAAGTCCAAAATTAGGTCAAGGTGAAGGTCAAAATGGGGTTAGGTGGTACAGGCGTGTGGAGAGTGTTCATACACAACATCCATGCAAGTATGAAAGCTTTGTAGCAAGCCATATTAATGCTAGAAGAAACGGTCAATTTGGGTTAACCAGGACGGACGGACGAACGGACGGACGGACGAACGGACGTACAGACGGACGGACAGGTGAATCACTATATGCCTCCCCATCTATCGATAGGGGGGCATAAAAACCTCAACATAAGTATGCTTCCTTACAATACAGTCACCTATTGATATATCCAAATTGTTAAAGTCGAAGACTTTATTAAGTTGAAGCTTTTCTCAAGTCCTGATTTTTCACTTCTTTGTCTTTTAAATTATAACCAGTATGACTGGCAGTTTATGTCACACTTGTAGTGTTTTTGACACAAAAACACAATATTTTACGTCTCCCACAAAGGGCCATAACTCTGGCAGTAATAAATTTGACTTAAAATTCATGACAATTTGCACAACTTGGGTTGGTACCAACTATCAATGTGACGTTGTATTGAAATCCAATCAATGGTTAAGGAGAAAATGCACAGACAAATTTGTAGGGCATCCATCCAGACAGACATCCTTATGTCCAGCACAAAAACAACATGTCTCCCTTAAATATGTTGGAAGACATAATTTTCCTGACGAGAACTGTTTTTTTTTACAGTCCCGATTAAATGAGTCGACTGTACCTAAATCCATCATACCATATCATATTACATGTTACAGCCATGTATGATTATGTGTTGTCACAACTGCTGTATAGTGATGGTCACTGCCATTCATGAAACTATCAATGATGTTCTTTACTCAAAGGCGAACATATGGATGTGTATCTACATGTTATTGTACAACTTCGAATGGGTGAATCAATCATTGCCAACGATTTATAAAACTACAAATGTACTTTACCCAGTACTCAAAGGGGAACAAAAAGATTCCCTAGGTGCAGAGGGATGTGTTCCTAGTTGTACAACTTCACATGAAGGAGGTTTTAACAATACAAGGTTTGCAGGATAGACGGATGGACAGACAAGGTCAGTCTAAATATGTCTTTATCTATATATATGTGTGGGGGGAGGCAGCAGAATTATGCAGCATGTTCATTTGCAGGGGACCAGGGGTTCCATTTGACTTGAGAGTAGGGGTTTGACCCTTGAAATTTTCAAAAAGCCACATTTTCACTCTCAAGATTATGGTTTGAAAGTCATTTTTAGGAGTCACTATAATTGCCCAGCCCGGGAAAACCTGGGCGGTCAATACTTTGTGTCAACCCTGTTGAAGGGTTATTTTCTCTTAAAAACGTGGGTATTTTGTCAATAAAATGGTAAAATTTAGTCAAAAGTAACCAAATGAGTTTTTAATGACCCTTTAGATTCCGAAGCTAGTGACGGAACCCCTGCATATGATATGGTCAAGTGGAGATGTTGTTTAGTATGCAGTTCAGACAGATAACTGTTGGTCTAAATGTCTTACGGTGCGCAGCATGTTTATATAACACAGACTTGTTGTTTTCATACACCATTGATTGACCTTTGTTTGGTTCAGGGGTGTCCACAGAGCCAAATTAAAAATCCTGAAAATCATACACAGCTGACCATTTTTGCCAAACAAGAGACCTTCATTCACCTTGCTTCCATATGTAAGACAGTTCGTATTGAAGGAAATCATTCAGAGCAGACTTAATTAATATAACCATAACGTTGTCATTTCTTGAGATAATTTCATCAATTAACTTTCATTTTTGTCTGAAATCATAGTTCTTTTATGAAAATAAATCCGTAATTCTGTATAAATCAGGAATATTGGCACCCCTGTTGGTTATGACAGGAATAATGGCACCCCTGTTGGTTATGACAGGATAAATCAGGAATATTGGCACCCCTGTTGGTTATGACAGGAATAATGGCACCCCGGTTGGTTATGACAGGACCCCTGTTGGCTATGACAGGAATATTGGCACCCCTGTTGGTTATGACAGGATAAATCAGGAACATTGGCACCCCTGTTGGTTATGACAGGAATAATGGCACCCCTGTTGGTTATGACAGGATAAATCAGGAATATTGGCACCCCTGTTGGTTATGACAGGAATAATGGCACCCCGGTTGGTTATGACAGGACCCCTGTTGGCTATGACAGGAATATTGGCACCCCTGTTGGTTATGACAGGATAAATCAGGAACATTGGCACCCCTGTTGGTTATGACAGGAATAATGGCACCCCTGTTGGTTATGACAGGATAAATCAGGAATATTGGCACCCCTGTTGGTTATGACAGGAATAATGGCACCCCGGTTGGTTATGACAGGAATAATGGCACCCCGGTTGGTTATGACAGGATAAATCAGGAACATTGGCACCCCTGTTGGTTATGACAGGAATAATGGCACCCCTGTTGGTTATGACAGGATAAATCAGGAATATTGGCACCCCTGTTGGTTATGACAGGAATAATGGCACCCCGGTTGGTTATGACAGGAATAATGGCACCCCTGTTGGTTATGACAGGAATAATGGCACTCCTGTTGTTATGACAGGATAAATCAGGAATATTGGCACCCCTGTTGGTTATGACAGGAATAATGGCACTCCTGTTGTTATGACAGGATAAATCAGGAATATTGGCACCCCTGTTGGCTATGACAGGAATATTGGCACCCCTGTGGATATGACAGGAATATTGGCACTCCTGTTGGCTATGACAGGACCCCTGTTGGCTATGACAGGAATATTGGCACCCCTGTTGGATATGACAGGAATATTGGCACTCCTGTTGGCTATGACAGGATAAATCAGGAATATTGGCACCCCTGTTGGCTATGACAGGAATAAATCAGGAATATTGGCACCCCTGTTGGCTATGACAGGAATATTGGCACCCCTGTTGGTTATGACAGGATAAATCATGAATATTGGCACTCCTGTTGGTTATGACAGGATAGATCAGAAATATTGGCACCACTGTTGGTTATGACAGAATAAATCAGGAATATTGGAACCCCTGTTGGCTATGACAGGAATAAATCAGGAATATTGGCACCCCTGTTGGTTATGACAGGAATATTGGCACCCCTGTTGGCTATGACAACATTATACCTGGTCTAGGTGTACCTGTAGCTCCAGTCTTTTTGTTCAATAAACTGTTGAAGAAATTAGCCAGCATTCCTTCGCTCGTATTAGGACCTCCAGCTTTACTGTCCATCTAGAATACACAATAAACTGTAAAATGTAACAGCTGTCAGATTGCATTAAATGATTCATTACCATACATAAATATAAAGCATTACAACACCTTATTGAGATTTCATCAACAGAAAACAAACACATGTTACGCAATTGATTTCACTTTACATACAACATATGAGGACTGAATATGACAACAGCAACATTGTCGTAGCATGTTTCATTAAATTCAGTAAGTTACAACAGTGCAGCATTGAGTGGTTAAAATCAACAACTTTATTTATTTGATTAATGAATCATGAGACAATCATGTAGTGTATCCAGTACAGTAACAGTCTCAGTGACTCATCCCTGTTAACATTGCGTAAATATTGGATTAATGTAAATGTATAGGTAAATTTTCAACTAGGGTAGCTAAACAGGGGGATCTACTGTACAAACTCTATAATTAAAGTACATAAATATGCATAACCTATACACCTATAGGCTATTTGCTTGTTTATATATCGTTTTGAGATGATTTTCAACAAATTTAACCATGCACCTTTGAGTTTGTACTGTATACAGAATATCTATTGGTCAATTGTTTGAAAACTATGATTTCATTGGCTGACCAACCATAATGATTGATTACCAAGCATGCAAACTCAGCTCCAAGCTTACAGCGCTCACAACGAAGTTAATATCAACATAGCAGGATGGTTTAGACGAAAAATAATGCAACAGCAAACACCTAGTTCACAACACACATACAATGCAGTTTTGTACTAAAGCTGCCCTCATTATTGGGTAAGTGACATCACTTAAATTTACATTGACAAGCAATAATCTGTCATGTCGATTTAGATCTAATGGATTGTTGCTTTGACTTGCTTTAGCTTAAAATGACATCAAAGACTTCATGGTATGGTCACACTGCATAGCGTCATTGGTTTCAAATCTTAAAATAGAAGTACTATAAATAATTAAGAGTTTTTGACACCAAAATGTATGTCTCACATAAAGGGCTGTAACTCTGACCATATTCACCCGGCCTTAAATTTACGACAATATGTACAACTAGGCTTGACTTTTACAGAAATTCAACGAGTGGTAAAGGAGAAAAAGTGGGGACTAACTTTCATTCATCCAGCCTGGGAGGTTTAATAAGGCAATACAGAATGAAGAACAGATTAGCATCTATGCGTCAGACAAAGTAAAGGTTTTTATGTTAAATATATGTATGAAAAAGAGAAAAGCTACGTATTTTGCTTGATTAGGTAAAAGTCTCCATATAATATATAATCTAGTAGTATATGTGTATGATATAATAAGTACATCCATCCCATAATATAAACTACATCTGTACATATGAATGAATACATATAGAAAACTTGACGCAAAAATGGCATCACTATAGCTGTGCTATGACTGTCTCCTCCTAATATTAGCATATAATTATGCAATAAAGCTAATAAATATAAATTATAATCAATTTGGTAAAATATAAGCTATATCCTGTGTATAATAGATACATAGCCAAGTTATATTCAGCATCAATAAATGTGGATTAATATTTGGTCGAAACGTAAGCCAGAGTCCACTGTGAAATAAGTTTTACTGTTCATTCTAACATTGATCAAGTCAATGTAGTCCACAACCAGATCATAAACGTGTGTACTTTTCTAGTTATCCTAAGTACAAAGTATCTCAATTGGAAACTCTGTGTACATAACTCGCTAATTTATAATCAATTAGGAAACATGAAAGAACAAGGCAGTTGGCACACTCTGGTTAGGTTACAGTTTACAAGTATTGACAAAAATATAAATCAAGCATATACATTAACTGTGATGTTATAAAGTGAGTCAGATGGTTTGTACCAAACTAATACATCTGACTTGTTTCTTGATCAAAACTGTTAAAGAATATATATGTAGTAAATGCTATAGATACAAATTGAGATGGATATATTTATAGAACAGTCCAACCTGTGGTAGTGATCACCTGAGTTAAGCAACCACCTGTCTTTGATATAATTTATCCCAAAATAGCAAATCCATATTTTAAATACACCTGTATTAAACAGGTAACTAATTTTTTTTGCATTTGACTGAGACAGAAGAGTGCATGGCCATTCAGTTTTATCACTGCCTAATAGGCCAATGACCTCTGGCTTGAGGGAAGAGATAGAAAGTTTGTGTGATACAAGGAATCCAGGCGCACTGCCCTAGCTCTTTCCAAAATAGACTCTTTGGTTCTTTAACATACCCGGTGTACAGCATTGACACACGCAAGACTACCTCTGGGTTTCCAACCAGTTCATCTCTAGTTGGGTGGAACACAACGAAAAGCTTTTCTGAATTTTCCAGTGCCCCAGCCTAGATTCGAACCAGGGAACTCTGGATCAATAGTCGAGAGTGCTGACCAGTCGGCCACTGTCCCACCCATGATGTATATTTTGATTGGCTGCTTTAGACAGGTTTAACTACACTTCGCTTTTAACAGCCACACCTGATGCAACATTTGACTGGCTGCTTAAAACAGGTTAGACTGTACACTTCCCTGAGTATAATATACATGTATAGCATAATGAGATGATCATATAATGCAATCTATATATACACTTGTTACATGATTTCATGAAATTAGGGCAGAGATAAAACAATTAGGAAATGGCAAATATCATGGCAAATATCATCATTGTTTAAACAACCAAGATAATACTGGGCACTCCTCCCGAGTCCTCCTCTTGTGAAATCAATAACACAAACAGTTGTGCTTACTGATAAATGGTTATTAAAACTACCAAATGGAGAAAATTAATTGACTTTATTGGAAACCATGATATGAAATTGATTATATCTTGAAAACTATGACCAGGGGTGGTATTCAATATCGATCTTACTTGACTTAAGGATAAGGACAACCAATCAGTTCACACCATTTTAAACTTTTGATCAGTAACGGGCGATATGATTGGCTGTCCTTATTCTCCAATTAAATAAGATCTATATTGAATACCACACCATATCACAGGATTCATCATTTCTTAATAACAGTCATAAACTCATCTTGACCTAGGGAACCAATCTTTCTATGGTCAAGAGAAAATAGATGATCAGTAAAGTGACATTGCCAAGGGATGGTTTTTGTGTGAAATTTTGTGCCAGATTCATGAATTTTTCAGACAGATACAAGATGGACAGTTGACCTAATCACATTTCCTGGCATTATTTATCAACCAGTACTAAAATAATCTTCCTGAACTATCTGTGGAGCCACAGTTTACAGGGGTGTTAACAGAGCCAAATTAAAAATCATAAGCGGCTGACCATTTTTGCCAAACAAGAGGCCTTCATGTCACTTAAACCACATTGTTTCCATATTAAACTCAGTTGGTATTTAATAAATTCCTTTAGAGCAGATTATATTGACCATACCTTTGCTATTTCTTGACATATTTTCATCAAATAACTTTTATTTTGGTCCGAAATCTTAGCTCATTCAGAATTACGGATCAATCAGAAATATTGACACCCCTGAGTTTAATGCTCAGCTAACTGTGCTAGCAATATTCTTTGAGTATTCAGAGTACAAATGATGTCGCTTATCTTGCCACTGACATTCAACCCAGCAAGGTTTTACAACTAGGGAGTTGGGTGACAATCATACAGTCCTTCTCATAAACATAGGCACACTATTACATGCCAAAATCAGTTTTTGAAGCTATTAAAATTCACAAAATACAAACTTCTACAGATACTGGCCATTTCATGAGAGTACATAATTTCTAGTGTCTATGAAAGTATTATACATATAGTAATAAATCACACAGCTAGTTTAGCACTGTAAACAACTTACCAATTTCTACAAACAAAAATTAAAATAAAATAAAAATTCATTCCATCAAAACATACATGCACAAAGATGCAATTAAAATGGAAACAATAATAACAGACATTCACTGATGACGAAAAAGTACATAACTTTATAGATAAAGCCTGATGCTATATTTAATAATTCAAATAGATGATTTAAGTTCTTAGGTGATCCCTGCAAGGCATTGACTGATAATTAAAGATATTAAGCCTCACACTAAGGGGTTTCATTTAACCCATGATGCAAAATAGACAAGTTTTTTCCCCAGAATGCAAAATGTACAAGATTTTACTCATAATGCAAAATGGACGAGATTTTACCCATAATGCAACATTGACGAGATCTTAACTATAAAACAACATGAACAAGATTCTACCAATAAAGCAAAATGGACAAGATTCTACCCATAATGCAACATGGGCAGAATCTTACCCGTAATCCAACGTGGACAAAACTTTACTCGAAATGCAACATGGACATGATTTTACCCATAATGCAACATGAACGAGATAAAATATGGACAAAATTTAATAACGAATCAGCAAATTTGTGAAAAATGCAACAACAACACAGCGCGTGCCAAGTCTAAATTCACAATAATACACAACCAAGAAGTGGGTGGGGTGACATTCTCATGCACAAAGTATATATCATATATTAGGGGTGTCATGACCACGATACATTGCAATATCATACATGAGAAATATACTGCCATATGTACCACAATATATTCCTTCCTCTTAATATATGCAATTTTCATTTTGTGTTAACTTATGTAAAACACTATCTTTGTAAACATAATTTGTAATTTTGTATCGTTAGGCCTTTTTGACTGGGCTGTTACATGGAGCCGGTTATAGTCTGGTTCCCGTCCCAAGCTTACGGCACTACTATAGTACTACTCCTGTAATATTGGGGACGAGAACCAGCTATAACCTGCTCCACAAAACAGCCCAGTCAAAAAGGCCTAACGATACAAAATTAAGAATAATATTTAATAGATTATGTATTACATAAAATTAAATAGGCATATATTTACAGTTTTAAATCACAGTATGCCACTAGCAGAAAAAACAATCCATTTTGTTTGTATTGTGATATAGCAAAACTGAGGGTTAAACCCAACACTGACAGTACTTTTTGGTTACGATAGGTTTGTGCTCTATCCTAGATATACCATAGTATCATGACACCCGTAATATATGCGTAAATCAGAGTACAGTAATACAAGCATGTATATACGTTACCTTCTTTGGTGTCGCTGAAGTAGGGTTAGGTGAAGATGATGCTCGTGGCAAAGATGGCGAAGGCTTTGACGTAGACCCCGCAGTACGTGATGGTGACTCCTAGTAACAAATACTTCTATATATTACAATGTGATAGGGACAGACTATACATGTGACTACTGATGATAACAAAATACTAACTTAGTAAATACTTCGCTTAATACTAACTTATTCAATAATGAACTGATAACTTATCTGTTAGAACGCTCAACGTTTTGTTCATATGTTATATGCCATTTCTAAACAGTAATTCAGTAAATCCAGAATATCTTAATTCCCAGTACCATGCAAACAACTGAGATCCTCTCCACATACATCAGAAGAATAATAAAGGACTAATAATTATTAAGAACATTACATTCATGGACCATTTTTCTCCCATTTTTCAATGAATTTTAAACCATTTTTTACACCATTTTTCTTATATGACAGCCATTTGACCTAACCAGTTTTCCTGGTTAACAACCAGAATTTCTTCCACTTGCAATTGACAACTTCTCCACATGTAGAGTACAAGACCAAAGCCAATGCCTCGGACAAACATATCCCGAACCAGGGAATTAAATCCAGTCTTTACAAACTGTGCTACCTGAGCTGACTTGACAGGTTTTTAATATTACTCTAGAATTTTAACTCAATGATCAGAAAACTTCATTAATAAGACCACTTTCTCTAATACCAAAGGTAGGTCTTATCTTTGTAAGGTGCAATTGTTTGAAAGGTTAGCAATAGGTTAGAAAGGTGAGATCTTCAGGATGAAGGAAGGTTTGGTAGTAATGTGTATCTAACATCGGAACAATGATTGAACAAAGTGACTGAGTATCTAACAATGGAACAATGATTTAACAAGGTGGGGCAAACTTCCCGAAATCTGTCAGTTTGACAAACATTGATGACAAAAACCGATTCAGGCTGTCACATTTTCTATGTTTTAATATTTATTCTGGTATAATGATGTTTCTCAACATGTTTTCAGTAATATACAGTGGCCAATTCACCAAACCAGTCGTCCTGGACTGGATTCTAACCAGTGCTAACTTACACTTCCACAAGGAATTGGCAACTTCTCCACATGTGGGGAAAATTGACATACATGTAGTTGTCAAATTTTCATGGAAAGAAATGACCTGCTGTAACCGGGAATCAATCCCAGGTTACTAGTCCAGTGCACTAACCCTGGACCACAACTGAAGCTTCGACAACCAGAAGCTGAGTGAAATTTTATATTTTTCAATATTTGAATCTGAGTGAAATGTTATATTTTTCAATATTTCAGTTTTGGACAAACAGATTTGTTTTCAGTCTTACAGGTTTTCAACCATATATCAGTCTGTATGATTGACATGTTTTTAGAAAAACAAACTTTCGGGAAGTCAGCAAGTGTACCAAGGTGAGGTAAAACATAATTTATCTACAAGTAATTTTATTAACATTGTATGAATCCCAGCCATTCAGCTAACACATTTTATGTCTGATGCATTTATACCAAGAGAAATGAAAGGAGCAATGAAAATCAGATGAATTTATAAATTCATATCATTACTTCTGTATCTTTAAAGACTTAGTGACAAAATATACTGTAGCAATTAAAGAATTATTTCTTGTGTTTCTGCAATCCATTTTCATAGAATATTTTTAAAGGTACAACTGTACTCGTCATAGTAACAAAAAGTGGACATATCAACATCAGCCCAAAATATTTACGATTTATTTTCATCAGTACAGTTAATTATTGTCATTTAAGAACAACTAGCGAGGCAATAAATGATCGATGGATAAACAAGTCATTTCAAAACCAAGGAATATTTTATCTAACTAGAACAAGGAGGAATTTTTAACAACTAAGCACAAAAATAAGGTTTCAAAGCCAGAAAGCAAAAAATTTCTACTCTGCATGAACAATTCTAATATAATTTTGAGACGACCCCCAACAAAAAAGCTGCAGCATTGTGGTCATGTAAAAACAGTGAGGAGCTAACGCAGGTGTGAATTAATGACATGGTAACCGAGGTTGGTATAAACTAGATATCCTTACACTTGTCGGAGGAGGTGGCTGCAATATGGCAATAAATATAATCAATAATGTATAAATTACTAGCTAAACGATCAACACTAAATAGCAATAATGTTCATCTGATCTTGAAAACGGTCATATCGCATAAAATTTCACAGAATAATTAATCACCTATGAACAAATATGTCCTGACATAGATGAAGTACAATACGCCTCATAAAGAAATTCGAAATTCCTTAAAATGAATATTTAACAGGTGCTCAAACAAGTTGAATTTTTATATCATTTTTGATGAAGATCTAATAAATACTCTAAGATTACATAAATAATCCAGATGTACCCCTGAAAAGTCTAACAACAAAATTGACATACAGGGTTTTCATTGTTAATATTGATAACAGATTGACTGGGGAAAAAGAACTGATTGGGCAAGGATCCTTTCTAAAGTAAAGTTAAAGTTGGTATTTTTTTTCAAACACAAAAAATTACCAATCAAAACACAATTTCAAACTAAGTTTTCTATCGGCTATCGGTTAAAAATGAAAACCCTGCAAATATTATGGTTTTGCAAACTTTATAAAAAGTAGCCCTTACAATACCATTGTTTTCCGGCATTCAGTGAAAGGCCAGCATCTTGAGTTCTTTAACACGACAACACCAATAAATATCAAACTAGTATATCAAAATATACAACACATGCAGTGTAGCATAGCTTGGCCTTGTGATACATAAATTCTAACATAAGAGACATAGCAACCAAAAACATGAATGGAGCTACACAAATGTACAGTAATTCTGAAAGAAAAATATACAAAGAAATAAAAGCATGCTTGAATTTATAAGATCTCAGGTTAAGATCATAGAACTTGGGTTCAATTAGAAAGCTCAAACTTTTATATTTTCTGTGGCTAATCAGCACCTGAATAATTCTTGAGAAAGCTAACTGTAACGGTATAAATAGAAAGGTGATGAACATAACTTACAATTTAAGCCATGTGACATCCTGATGTGTTTGCCAAAATCTATGTTCTTAATTTAGGTAGAAGTAAAAACAAAATTAGTGTAATCTCCATTTTGGTAGATTGTTCATCAAAAAATATACATTTCACGATGCTGATTTTTGGCACTTTTCGTGATTTCAGTATACAAATCTTGAAATCGTTCTTTAACAAACAGCTTCATATTAAATTCAAGTTCTACAGTCCCAGTATTGATGATTTATCACCACACGAGTTTAAACTTACCCCAGCAGCACCTGGTGATGGTGCTTTACTTAGATACGATTGTTGTTTCATAAAGAACACTTGTACATCTTCTACCGTTAGTTCAGCGTCTCTTTGTACGGGCTGCAAATTGATCAACAGTGTCACTTAGAAACCAACAATTACATACAACATACTATCTGTGGTACTAAGGTACTAATATTTGGTATGCTGGAAAATTAAGGTACTAATATTTGGTATGCTGGAAAATTCTTTAATTTTCAAAAATAATTGTTGGGTGTGTAGCTTGGCCTACCTTGAGTGTATGCACATTTACTGGGATTAAGGGGAGTACAGGGGTCCGTTGCCTAATTATAGCGCTATAGAGTGCCTTTATTCAGTTACCTCCCATTCAATTAAATATAGAAGGCAAGGATTACCTCCCGTGGAAAGGGCTACGTAGTGCTCGCCCATGTTAACGGTCTCCTGGTTACCACAAGATGAGCAATCAAAATTCAGTTACTTTTCAAACATTTCCCCTGACATGAACCAGAAATTCCTATAACACAAACTAGTGGTATTCTACAGTGAACAAAACCAGACAGCAATTTTGAATATTATCGAAAAATCATACTGGAAAAGATAGACTAGAGAAAAACCCATGTTTTTTGGATACTTTACTGACCAATTTAAATTCCATGACAATTCCCTGACCAGGGCTTGACACTAACACTGGTCCGCTGGTCCGAGACCAGTGAAAATCCAGAAGGACCAGTGAAAATTCTGGAGGACCAGTAACTGTCCTATTTACAAATTTGGCGCTTTTGCCCTGTCGGACCAGTGGCCAAAAGAGTTAATGTCTAGGCCTGCTGACCTGGGATGAATTCAATTTGTCTGACAAATTCACATGAAATACAACTGATTTGCAACCTTACAACGAAAAGTATCGAATTTTCAAAATGTTTCTAACATTAACAGTATGAGGGCAAATATCTACCTTTCTGGTGATCGGCTTTCCTATCACATCATCGTAAGCCTCTTCTGGTTTTACACTTTGGAGGTTTTCATGTAAAATTGCAATCTTTTTGTCATTGTCCCAGCCCGTGGGTCTGCAATGATCAAATAATAAAACAATATACTGTAAAATCAGTAATATTTGTGGGGGATTTAATTTTGTGGATGACCACAACTACGAAATTAAATCCTGACGAGTAATTATATCCGTAAGTGTGTCTAATGTACAGCAGCTGTCATATGTCAGGTATAAGACTTATTTTTGGAAGTTTTCTTACCCATATCTTACATAAAACAATGATCATATACATATGTTTGATATTTGATGTTTGAATGATTACTGCAGGGCTGTCAACAGAGTCAAATCAAAAATCCTGAAAATCATACGCGGCTAGCCATTTTCGCCAAACAAAAGGCCGTCAACCACATTGTTTCTATAATAAACTCAGTTTGTATGGAATAAAATCCTTCAGTAAAGTTTAAATCAACCATAACTTTGCCAATTCTTGAGATTTTTTCATCAAATAACTTACATTTTGGTCAGAAATCATAGCTCTTTCAGGATAGATAAATCCGGAATATTGACAACCCTGTTACTGGTAAGTTGTTTGAAAGTTTGTCCCATTGAATTTAAATGATTTTACAGTAATATATATTCATCAAGTTCATACAATATGTTATCATCTGTAGATCTAGGCTGAATTGTTTTAAATATTGATTTTCTGCACCAAACCAGCAGAGTAAACAACAATATACAATTAAAATCATTCTCCAATTGCAAATAAAATACAGAATTTAACAATTGACTAAACTTCAACAGGTTTAAAATTTCAACTATGTTTATACAACGGATAAAATTTTCAACTTATAAAAGCAAATTTTGTATTAGATTTACTATGATTTTTATTAACTTTATTCCTTTACAGTGAGTCATGATGGTCTAGATGTAGGGAACCATGCTCCCGAATTCCGAGGTTGTGGGGCTTTAATCTAACGCTGATCAATTTTGACATCAGGTGTTTACAAAGGATCATTAGTTAGTTGTAAATCAAAGATTCTATTTGACCAACTATTTACTAATATAGAACACTATTTAAGCCATAACATGCAATTAAACTATTACATAATCAGGGGTTCTACTGAGGCATAATGCCCAATACTGAAAATCAGACGCAAAGCATATTTGGGTGCCATTAGACACATCCCTGCACCAAAACTCAGTTTCAAATACTATTCAATTGTTTAAATTTAGCATATGGAATTTCAAATGACCATAACTCAGTCAATACTTGGTATTTTTTCATCAAGTTACTTTTATTTTCTGCAGAAAAGGTCACTTCTTCTAGTGCAGCAAATGTAGATTTCTGGATTATTACAGAACTGTAGGACCCCTGATAATCTAATAAATGTATATGAAAATGCTAGATAAGCAATCTAAGAAACCTAATTAGGCACAGCACTAACACCGATCAGATCAATTTCTTAACTAGATACAGGTACGTGCTAGAATCCCATGTAAATCAACAAAACAAATTAATATAAATTGATTTAAATTAAATAAATAATCAAACAAAATAATAGACAAATAGGATTTAACAAATCATTGCGGACTACAATAATATTTGTACAGGAATTGGTTAAATAACATATACAAAACACAGCAGTTTTATAGGTAGTTAAATTGAATGATGCAACAGTACAACTTAATCAAACATTTACACGCTGGTTTATTGATAAAACTTTCAATGCACCTAAAAGTTTATACTACGGATTAAAATCCATTCACAATAGCAAGGCTTATATAGATACATTGGAGAAATTGAATACAAGAAAAGTAAGCAGCAGATTTAAGTTTACAAAAAGAGCTTATTTTTATGTTGTTTTCAATTTTTAAACTTAAACAAATGTAGAGAGACCACGTGGTAGAGAGTGCAAGATTTCTGATCTGAAGGAATTGAGTTTGAGCCTCACACAGCAGGGTTAAACTGCTACTTCATTATCACATAATCAGACATGAGCACCAGCTGGCAACCCATCGCGCAGTCAATCAAAGGAATCAGGAAAAGTAGTAGGAATTTCTGGAAGTTTTTAACAAAAGTGCCAAACTGTCTGAGGTATGGTAAATCCCAATGAAAAGTATTTAAAGTAAAACGAAAGCCAATTACCATGGCATTGCATTGTCAGCAAGTTTGCCGCACAGGTACAATAGTAGAACTGCTAGCGGGTACCCCTTGTTAGAATCAACCCCCCCCCAAATAATATATAACTTACATGAACACACTATCCTTCTCTACAACATATGCAGGCATAATGAACGGGAAACCATATATCCTATGTAATAAATATTTATGTAATAAGTCACAATTCTTCTCTTCCTTGACTGATGTGTAACATAATGCAGCACCATCTGATATTGCGTTAAGGTAAACAATATATTAACATTTTGCAAACTCCTTTCCAAAATATCATGATTTTGTGATCTAAGTACATGTATACTGGCCTTAACATGAAGTACATTTTACATAAAAGTCAGTAAACAATTAAGCTGATGTTCAAATTGAACACTAGAAGGGCTATGACACAAAAATGTTTGCCTTTTGTAAGGGGCCACAACTCTGGCAAAAATTGTTGGGCCTAAAATTTCTGACAATATGGACAAGGCTCCGTATTTAAAATTTAAATGAAGGTTCATTAAAATCAGACCAGTGGTTAAGGAGAACAAGCGGGGACAAACATCAGACAGAAAGCACAAAATCAATATGTTCCCCCCACTATATTAGGGAGATACAAGACTGTGTTCAATAAACGCTTATGCCCCCTGTGGAAGCCTTGTCCATAAATAAGTCTAAGTCCAAAATTAGGTCCAGGTGATGGTCAAAATGGGGTTAGGTGATACAGGTGTGTGAAGAGTGTTCATAAACAACATCCATGCAAGTATGAAAGCTTTGTATCAAGCCATATTAATGCTAGAAGAAACGGTCAATTTGGGTTAACCAAGAATTTGGCCCTTCAATAAGTCTAAGTCCAAAACTAGGTCAAGGTGAAGGTCAAAATGGGGTCAAGTGTTACAGGCATGTGGAGAGTGTTCATATACAACATCCACGCAAGTATGGAAGCTTTCAATTGTAGCAAGCCATAATGATACTAGAAGAAACGGCTATTTGGGTTAACCAGACTGATGGACAGACAGGTGAATCACTATATGCCTTACGATCTATCGATACGGGGGCATAATAAAAAGTAGTATTCGAAATAGTACACATGACACTTTGGTATTACAATTATTGATTAAAGGATACAATGCAAACAAAAATTCCTTATATGCATTTGTATAAAGTCGAAATGTTCTTCTCGAAAGTCATTTTCTTTTTCTAAAGTGGAGATTGCATCTGCCTGTAATTAGAACATAATTAGAAACATTAAGATTAAGCAAACATCAACATACATGATAACATCTATCGTCTCCTGGGTGACAGATTGAAGTATAATTAACGGATATTTAATACTTGAACAGACTACACTACAACTATCACTGAACGTGACAAATATCTGTGCAATACTGCATCGTCACACTGTCCAAATAAGGTGCTTACAGATGAGATCTGTACAGTAATGTCAGGAATTCTTAAAATAGCAAAAGGCATCGCTAGAAGATAGGATATACATCCCAAACACAGTGGTCGCATTTGACATGGGACTACAGGTTATAACCTAGACGTTTTCAAAAATGACGCCGAAATGACCCAGAATAATTTCTATCTGTGTGTTCCTGGGGAATGATTGAAATACGGCTTTACCAATTTCAAACTTTATACACTTAAATTGATAACGCCCAACATCAGAACCTCAGACATGTCTAATTCCATGGTTTTATAACTAGACATGTGTATATTGTGCATATAAACCAATAAAGATTCCATGCAATGATATTGTGTTTGAAGATAACCACTGAAATTTTGACAATTACTGTGAACCTCCAAATACCAGGACTAAGAATCTGCGAGCCTTGACTTTCTGAACCTAGTCAGTGGAACCCTAGCTTACTATTGATTAATTTATCCAAGACATTTTAACAGTTTCATCATAAGATGACATTACTAACCTTTGATATAACTACTACAATTGGTATTCCTAGATTTTGTGCTAGAATATTTTCCCCCAATGGTAAGAGAGATTTGTCGTCCTCTGAACCCATGGCTTGTGGATGTAAGGGATTAACGTCTCGTCGTAAAGATGTTTGACTCGCCGAGCTGTTCTCATCTGGCTCTACATATTCCTGGTAAAATCGGATCACTGAAAACATAATTCAAAACAAGTCATTTCACTTAATGCAGTTCCTTAAACTGATATGCCTAACATTACTCATTATGGTAGTCAAATTCATTTCAATACTAAGGTAATGTTAAATTGTTGTTCTTACTCTTTATTATAAATAAATTACGGACCATGGTTATTAAAGGATTATCAAGTCAAAGGCCAAAAATACTTCACAAGTCACAATTAAGTATTTATTTTTGGTCTGAGGGAGTTTTTACTGCAGGTATGGGAAAATTTTGAAGGAGGAAAAAGAAACTAAAGAAATACACTGTGTTTGAACAAGGCTTCTTGATAATTGATCATTTGAGGAAAGGCAAACTGAAGTTGAACAGACAAAATATGACTGACAAAATGGCAGGTAATAGTCCTCATTCTTCCTGTGCTGGTTAGGAACTGTCATGAACAGTGATAAGTACTGAATGTCATATGAATATTTTTCATGTAAGAGTTTAAAGAAAGAAAAAAATATGAACACAACTTACAACTTTGTTCATAGTCCCTTCGATCCTCTGGCGAAATTTTTAGTCTATCTATATGCTGACTTAATACTTTGACCCATTTTTCAAGAGTGTCAAGTATATGCCAAGGCGTGGTCATAGTAGCATTAATAATGACTAGAGTATGTTCAAAATTCTCCTCAGTGAGAGCATATTTCAACAATCCACTGTGAGTAGGGTCCCCATCTAAAGCCCAAATGCCCAATCTTCCTTGATCTGAAACAGAGAATAAACTAAGGATACAAGAGGAATTAAAATCAATGTTGAACTATTTGCGACACAAAAATGTATGTCTCCCACAAAGGGCTGTAACTCTGGCTAAAATCATCACACTGAAAATTCCTGACAAAATGCACAACTAGGCTAGATATAGCTCAGAGAGTTTGACATGATCCTGACCTTTATGCATGAATATATTACAAGGTTCTTGCATTGAATATATAAATTTCCGCAAATCGTGCAATATCGGTCCTTTAGATTTGTGTTGGTTTTATATCTTGAGCGTCTTTGTGATACTTTCAGCTTATGAAAACATACTACTAGGGGCATGTTGGTAGCGTCTGTTCCGAACATGTGCGGGATGTTCTACTCCGAACAACTTACGAACAAAACGGAACTGTCCTGCACAGTGTGCCGAATGTTCTACTCCAAACACCTTACGAACAAAACGGAACAGAAAGTAAAATGTTAAAGATGACCAAAATTGTAGTTGCAGCCGTATTATTGGAGGAAGAAATATGCATGTGGATATATTTAAGTGCGACTGTTTGCCCGCAATGGTCCATAATTGGAAAATATATTTATTATATTATATTTTATTACACAAGCGGCCATTATTCTTGCTGTAATCACGTGACTGTTCTGGCTGCACCACCTCTGTGGCGGGCACAGAAAGAACATGTTCCGAACAGTGTTCCGGTTTGTTCGTAAGTCTGTTCCACTGTCCGGGATGTGCGGAACATGAGCGGAACAGCGTTCCGAACGCGCCCTAGGACTATAAATATAGACAATATATCAGCTATTAAATTATGCTAATAGAAGGTCAAGAGTCGTGTCAAAGTCTCCAGACTATACCAAGTATTCATGTGAAGTTTCATCAAGTTTGACCAATGGTTCAGGAGAACAAGTGCAGACAAACTTTGGGACATCCATCAATTAAGACCTCTAGACACCCAGCACAAAATATAAATGACTTAACTTGAACATTGCAATGAAAAATATTGCAGAAACATTTATGACCGAACAAATATCAGGAAGTGTCTATAAGCAGATAAAGACAATTTTTGTTGTTGTAGAAATTTGATTCATAAGGAAGGTCCCGAGGTGGCATGGTACTAAGTCAAGAGGAAACCCTAGATAGTCTTGTGTGAATCGGTGCTACAAATGTATACACAGGCCACTAATTAGTCTTCAGTATTGCATTAGTACAAACTAACAACAAACAATGACAAACTAACAGAAGGACCCTGATGGTCATAATGTGAGTTTAACGATAGACCAGTTCAGCTTTAGATAGACCAGTTTAGCTTTCACCAATCAATTTGACTTAATCATAAATTTCTCTAGCACTACTCACCATCTCTGTATTCATCTTTCACATTCAAATAATAATATTCAAGACCTATTCCTTTCTTCGGTTCTTCGACACCTTGTAGCTTGGCGATCAATGTCGTCTTACCACTTTCATTGTCACCTGTATATATATAACATGAAAAACTCAGGATAATAAATAATGTACTGTCAGGCTCCGCGATAAGTTTTTGAACTTGTCAGTCCGAATTGGTAAAATTAGTGAATGATCCTCTTCGTCTAAAAATACAGGATTTTCTGTCAGTCCGAATCAAAGTTTGTCAGTCAGGACTGGAGGACTGATATTTTTCACGGAGTCTGTACTGTGAATAATCTGATCACCACAGCATATCAAGTAATAATTCATCACATCAATAAAATTTAAATAACATTGTACCTAGTAATCCAAACACCATAACACATTTCTGTTAAGATATGAGCTAGAAAGCCTTCAATGTACATAAATTTCATGTGCATAAAAAATCACAGTAAAATTTCACCAAAAGAAAATTGTGAGACTATTTTCTAGTGTAGAGATTTTACATAAACCAGTTTATAATAACCAGTTCCATGATTTAATGACTAGGTCACAATTAACCCACCACCTAGCTGAAGTGTCCTATTTCGAGGTATTGGCTGGTGTATACAGGTCGGTGAAAAAGTGACAAGCTTGTACAGATCACATGGCCCGTGACCTGTCGGCAGTCAGTGATTATTAAATTGTGAATCCAACTATCATAATTATGATGCACACTTTCACATCATATGGATATCATGATGCTAGTTCATAGCAGTTTATTGATCTATAGATCATTAGTTGATAGTTAACATGGTAGTTTGTTGAATCTTCATTGAACTAATTAACTCAGATCAGAACAAGATAGAAAGCCAACATACCAAGAACCACTATGTTTTTTGTAGTGGGAAGTTTTGAAGCAGAGCTAGATTGGACCTCACTCAAAATTGATGACCTGAAAACAAAAGGAAACAGATAGGAAACAGTTAACATATTGAAGCTATTGATCTACTACCATAATTATAAAAAACATCATAAGGCAAAGTTTCTCGAAATATTTTTTATGGTCCAGCAATGTTTGGACCATATGATGCTAACAGATGTGATATGGACCTCGCAGGATTGGAGTTTTGCCTCTAACTTACACAAGATACTAGTATTGACATTAATCCTTTGCTTGAGGGTAAGGCTATATAAATATACAGTGAAGTTCCGCTAATAAGACCAGTCAAAAAGTGGTATAGCGAATCGGTCTTAATAGCGGACCTTTTTTGTTCTAAATTTAATACTTTGAGTTTGAGACCACAGCATTGCAAAAATCTGCATGATTTCGAAATAATTGAAGTGGTCCTATTAGCGGAACTTCAATGTATGAACATTTTTTGTAAGTTTTTTGTCTTAGGGTGAAAAATCAGGTTAGAGTAATATTTAAAAGTCTTTGAAATTTAGAGGTCTATTGTCAAAATGGGTATTTTCCCCCTAATTCTTCATTCTGACCAAATTGATAGACATTTCATATCATTTACATTTCCCACCCAACTTGAGATTAACTGGTTAGATACCCAGAGGTAATCGAGCGTGTATTGGTCAATTTGGTGATATACACCTGGCACACCCTGGTTCCGTGTATCACACAAAGTTTCTGTCTCTTCCCCCTCAGCTGTAGGTCATTAATTGGCCATTTTGGCAGGGATAAAAACAAATGGCCATGCACTTACGACTGCCTCAGTTGAAAGTCATTTAAAATGCAGTTTAATCTTTCACATTAGAGAAGATCTATGTCATACCTCCCTTAAGGGAGACTATTCTCCCTTATTCTCAAGACTTCTGAGTGAAGTTCTCCCAGTTTCCCTAAGAAAGATGAAAAACTCCCTTAAAACAGCTGGCTAGGGGTATACTGTATTGTATGATTTTTGGGCTGACTAGATCTATTGTCACTTGTCATGATACTGATCATTATATTGAACATAATATATGACATCCTGTGTATAGATTTTAATCCCCCAGACATGAATAATTAAGCAGTCAGCAGGACCACCTTCTGGTGAAGGTGTGATTACTTAAATGCAACTGATAAAAACATAAGTGTGTTAAATGAAGATGGTTAAGAATCAGATATTACATAATGATATTAATGATTTAATCCCTTCAGGCCTCAACAAATATTTTTAATAGCACTTGTCCTGCAATATAGACAAAGAAGAAAACCCAAAAATCTTACCCGTCCGGTTATAGTAATCAACTTATAGAATTAAAGAAGGGAAAGAAATTGCAGGACGAGTAGATTTATTGAGGCCTGCCCTTAATAAATTAATGAGAATTTTGGTAAAATAATTTGTTCAAAACTGCTTTTAAGCGTATTAAAATGAATAAATAAAAATCTCCCTTATTTACTCCAAAATTCCCTAAAAAAAGCCTTGCTAAGGCAATTCTCCCTTGTTGACCGTCCAAATATATGGCATGTATGCAATAGGGGCTAGGCATATTAAATTATATTATTCAAGATCTAAATATACATGTTTTTAAGATCTTTGTTATTATTATAGTGCAAACAAATTAACCCAAGTCCTTTGTCATCAACCATGCATATGTTCTTATGAATACTGTTCAGAAAACCTGAGACGCAGTTGACATAACAAAGACATACAAATTATGTTCATAACTTCATCATAAATTATATTTTTAGAACTAAAATTTAATAAATTGCCATTTCTATGAGAAATACTGGTGTTGTAGTGTGCCACACTTATTTCTGTTGATAGAGCACCATAATAGTGTTGGTGGGTTTTGGCATTCAGTTCCCTTGATTTATTCTGACACAAATTACTTTTTAATTAGTGACAAACCAATTTTTTACAATAGCAGTCAACATTAATTACAAGCAATGACAGTAACATTTTATTATAAACGTGTTAATGAAGTTAACTGAATACACAAAGGCTTATCTCAATGGTATGACAAACATAAATCTACAAATGGGCATTTTTGACATCCATTGAAAATCGAGTGGGTGGGGAAAGCATAAATTGGGAGTGTCGGACTGCAAATTCCAATTTTGTCACAATATTCAGAAATGATTATTGAACATTACACTTGTTTTCGGTAGATAATTTACACATACAATCACTCAAATGCATTTCGGAAGAAATCTTACACGTGTTACACATAAAAATGTTAATTTCCACGATTTTCAGCGGAAATAATTTCACATCCGAACACGCAGAATGTGTTTTCATTTGACGCAGAAGACAAGTAAAACAAAATTTAGCACGTGCAAACGCATGGTCAATATTCAAAATATGTCTGAACGCTTCATTATACCAAAGATTTTGAGACTCGGCATCGTCATCTTCACCAACGTTATTCATTCTGTCATTTCTTTCTCCAACAGGAGCCATTTTGGATCGAAAGCTCCCGGATAAATGTGATGCGCGCATGCGCACAATAATAAATGAAATGGTGGCTGGTGAATCATCGTGTGATGTCAGCTGAAGGAAAGGTCAATGAGCGCACATATCGCATTTGTAAGATAAATGCTTATTTTATCACATAATCAGTTGTTTATATCTGCTTTCTAAAAATGGCCTTAATATGTGATTGCATGTTTTTCAGCTGTCAAATTTTCTTTTGTTTTTGTCTAACCATGACCGGAAGTTTACATTTGTGGTCCAATTCCAGGGGTTGTCTCAAAGTTATCATATACATAGGAAGTGTAATTCAGGTAAATTTGATGTATTGCTCCAGAAAATTTTGGGTGTAGTTTCAGATAACAATTAATGTGAATGATTTTCTGTTATTTTCTGTTTACTTGTTTATCATTCTTGTAAAGGCCATGGATTTTATAAATAATTTAATATAAACAGTCTGAATGCAAACTAATTTTACTAAAACAAACTTTGCAACAGTTGACAGTTCTTGGAATTCTTTAATCATGTGGTGTCAGACATTCAGAGTAGGTCCGATTTATACTGTCTGCCCAAACAAGATTTTGCCTGACATGTCTGATGGACTGACAGTTTTCTGGACTCTTCAAAGACTGCGGAAAGTGTAGAGTTGCGCAATAAACCAGTAGTCAAATGTGCGACACATCCTGGAATATGCTGCTCCTGCATGGGATCCCTACTGCTCAGAACTGCATCCAGTCACTTGAAGCTGTACAGCAGCGCGGTTCGTCACAGGGGTCTATCATACCTAACCACCAGTAGCACCAGCAACATGATAAACCAACTTGGATGGCGATCCTTGCAACTACGAAGACAGTACACCGAGGTCATCATGGTTTATCAAATCATATACTGCCTAGTCGACATAGATCCATCACCCCAATACCTCACCTCAACTGCAGTTAACACCTTTGCAAGATACATACTGCAGAACAGACTCATACCAACACTCCTTTTTCCCTTCCAGCATACGCCTATGGATCACTCTTCCTGTTTACCTGACAGGAGCCTCTGCCATCGAGGCATTCAGGTCGGGCATTGTTGGACAGAGATGTTTTTACCATTTTAATCCTGCACTTATTTGAGCCTCACATTCACCAAGTGTAAATAGCCTGCACATTGTTTTACAATGCCCCAGATAATGCCTAAAAATGGGCCAGAATGTTATTGGAAGAAGAAACCTACAAGGCCATTATAAGCCACAAGCTGATACTGGGGACCTATTTGTCCCCTATGTGTTGGTTTAAAAGAATTATAAAGAGTTCAAATTTGAATATAAATTTACGATTTTCGTAAGTCACTAAGTGTCTTTGGCCAAATTAAACATGCATGATTGACAACTGGCTACTGTCGGAGCAACTTACTAGACATTTGACTTGTGTATTACTTCGCTTAATTGTCCCCTTAAGCCATTCAGGTTATGCCCCTTTAAGACCTTAGTTTCAATTAACTATTAATTATATCAGATTGTACAAGTTGTGTTAATATAGTTATGTCCATGATTGGTAATTACATAATGATTATGTAACATACTGGTCAACATAACCAACATAAATCATAATAAATACCATTAGATTTTATCTTGTGTACATGTACCTTTATGCAAAACTGTTGATACAAATTGTGGTTTTAATTAGTGTTGATTGTTTACATACCTTACTGACCAACACATTTTATGAGTCCTCATTGTGATTAATGATCATTTGTTAATGATGAAGTTAAAAATTATTTCTACTCATAATTGTTAAGTGCTAATAATTAATAAAATGTACTGACAAAATTATTTTGAATTCCTATCTTATTTACTTACTTTAGAAGTGCATTAATAATTAAATGTCTCAGTCGAACGCAAAATTAAAATAAGTTTATTAAAATAATTGCTGAAAATTTGAAAGTTCATGGTTGTCAAAAGTACCAACCAATCAAATATAATGTAAATAAATCGATTCATATCATATTGTAATATACATAGTGTACATTTCTTATTTTTCAGACCTGAAAAGATTTGGAACATGTGTTATTTCTGGTAAAGATTGTATCATAGCGATACCTTAGCTAAAAGTGTGAAGAAACACCATATGGTTCTTATTGACAGTGACAAACCTATCAGGCATACTGATTTAATGTTCTCAGATATTTCAAACAAAGACTGGTTGCTGATCAAATTGTACAATATCATATTAATCTAAGATCACATGGAAGACTTAAGCTCTGAGAAGCAATATTTAAAGTGAAATTCTGATAAATTCTATGTAAAGCCAAAATTCTGGTAAATTCTAAGTAAGTAATTCTAGCTTGTCTTTTTCATAAATAGTACTATGGACATTAGTGAACTCATTTTCCGAGAATGTCGTCCTGGTAGGACAATATATGATGACAATGAAACGCTGTTGCTTAAATGTTTGAGATTGACGGGTAAAGAGTCATTGTATTGTTTGAATACTGTGTTAAGGAATTTAACGAACGTGAGAGATGTCGCTACAAGCCTACAGGATGTGGGTAATGGATACACGTTCCTGGGAGCCGCATGCTGTATTGGTAGATGTGAACTTGTGGAAGAAGTCATTGACCATATCGCAGAGGTAAGAATACTCATTACTTTGTTCATTCATGTTATTATTCATATTTATGTTAATTCTTCGTTGAAACCTCAATGTGTTGGGCATTTATGGAAATTGAATCGTCATTTATTATTCTGCCCTCCCCCATCTTTTGATTAGGGGATATTTTGCTTTAGTACTTGTTAGTCAGTCTATCAGTTGGTAGACCAAACGGTTTCCACTCTCTAACTAGAGAAGGCTTGGACCTAGGATTATGATATTTTACATAGAGGTTGAACAGCAGATGATCCCAGTTGATTTTGAGGTCAGTAGGTCAAAGTTCAAGGTCATATGGGGACATACATGTTTTACAAACGTCTCTTGATTTATATTTTTTAAGTTCATACATCACATGTGTTCACAGACCCTATGGTTTTGATATTTTATGGGAGACATCTCTTACATCTTTAATAATTCAGGAATCCTACAGTCTTTACAGGTTCAGTATCTCAGATTTTAATTTGATAAGGTTGTGATTAGTTGACTAGAAGTACTGTATAGTACAGAGAAAATGATTTAGTCCTGACCTTTATGCATGAATATTCACCATATCGACATTACAGGTTAAAATCCGTTTTCCGAGATAACGGAATTTATTGAGAGACAATGTGCAAGATATTCCGAGTGTACGTCAGGGGGGAAAATGCATATAGCGTATAGAGCAACCAGGTACAATAATCGCGATTATTTAAGCCAAATGATAAGAATTTGTAAAAAGTCTTACTAGAACTCAATGACAACACAATTTTACGACCTCGCTGACAATATTTTTGCCTTAATAATGTTAAACTTGAAAAATGAGTATATTTTCTCGCCATCAGTATCAAGCTATGGAAGCGGCAATGTGGAATAAAATGCAATAATTCAAATATAAAGCATATTCTTGCTAATGTTTAAAAACGAATATGTTGAATGATAATGTGCAATAATGGTTTTATACGTTTTTCATATTTAAACATTGAAAAAAGAAATTTTATATACACTCCTGCTATACGGCTTATTGCTCGCTGCCCACCTGACCGTGAAATATCGAAATCCGGAAAAACGGGTTTTATCCTGTAATGTCGATATCGAGAATATTACAAGGTATTTGCGCTGAATATATAAATTTCTGTGAGCAAATTTTAGATTTGTGTTTGTTTTATACCTCAAGCGTCTTCGTCATACTCCCGCTCACAAAAACACACAACCAGGGTTGTAAATATAGACAAGATATCAGTTGTTAAATTATGCTAATAGAAGGTCGAGGATCTCGTCAAATTCTCTGTACTATACTCCATCATACAAGTGTAGAAATACCATATGGACAGTCTAATATCAAGCTTCATTAACATTACGCCTGATAGTCACCTGATACTTTGTTTGATGGTGGAAAACATAGTCCTGAGTGAGAGCATCTGGAAGTCAGCTTGGTTGTAACTTGTTACAGCCTTTACTTGCTGTAAAAAATATAGTAAAACCTAGTGTCGTGAACAGAAGTTTAGTAGTCCCCTAACGGTTTTTGACCGTCTGTCCGTCCGTCAAAAAATCTGGATCCTGACATAACTGAAATAGTTTCCAAGCTAGGTTTATGAAACTTGGTGTGTGGATAGGGGGCAATAAGGGGATTATGCACGTTTAAGAATATTTTGATTCCCACAAAAATTGTGGTTGCTATGGCAACAGAAAGTGGCTATGGCAACAGAAACATTGAAAATGGCTTCAAACCGGTAAATTCTTAATGACTTGTTATTTTTATTTTAACTGTTAGTAGGGTGTGTTCCACTAGGGCCAATTGTCAAGGGTTATTTTGATTATTTTGCTCTGTGCTTCACCATTTTATAGCACACATGTCTATCATTTAAGACTTGACCCTTCAGTCAAAACCCTGTGGGTCAAAATATTGATGTTCAGAATTTTCAGGGGTCAAACTTTCAAAGGTTCATTTCAAGGGTCAAATGGAGCCCCTTCCTGGCAGATCTTGGTTTGATCTCTAGGTTCTACTGTGACATTAGTTACTACTATTATTATATGGGCATGTCCACTCCTCTACACAAATTCTAAGACAGATATTACATTTATGTTTGATTTTATTGTTTTAGATAAAGCAGTCGGCACAGTCTTCTGATGGTCCAGTATTGCAGCAGAAGTTCTCGGTACTAGATGCTTACGATGAGCATGGTTACACTCCCCTGCTGTATGCCGTGTTCTGTGGACATGTTGATATATGCACGTTGTTACTGTCTGTAGACGTAGATGTGAATCTTCAACAACAGATGAATAAACAAACACCGCTTCTAACAGCTATAGAAAACTCAAAGGTTTGTGTTTAATGTTATCATGTTATTATTGTTTAACACAGGGGTGTCAATATTCCGGTTTTATCCGGAATTCCGGATTTATTGATACTGTAAGAGCTTTGATTTCTGACCAAAATAAAAGTTATTTGATGGAAGTGTCTCAAGAAATGGCAAAGTTATGGCCAATTTAATTTTCTATGAAGGATTTTATTCAATACAAACTGAGTTAAATATGGAAACAATGTGGTCGAAAGCCTCTTGTTTGGCAAAAATGGTCGGCCGCGTTTGATTTTCAGGATCAATCTAATTTAACGGCCATCCAATTTACAGTTGACTTTAGATGTCATGCAATCATCTATCTTTTGAACAGCCATAAAGGGCTTTTATTTGACTCTTGACCCCTGAAATTTCCAAAAAGTCAAATTTTGACCCTCGTGATTTGAAATGATTATAACATATACTTCAATGATACTTTTCAGCTAAATATGGTAAAATCCAGTACAAAATGACCATTAAGGTAACAGGGGTTCCATTTGACTCGGGAGTAGGGGTTATGACTCCTGAAATTTCTTAAAAACCACATTTTGAACCCCAATATTTTGGTTTGAAGGACAATTTTCTCTTTAAAAATGGATATTTTGCCTACTAAGTGGTAAAATTTAGTCAAAAGTATCGGAATTACCCTTCAGATTCAGAAGCTAGTGGAAACCCGGAGATAATAGCCCCCAGAAACTGGAAAAAAGTTTGATATTAAAGTATGTGTACATAATTATGTCATCGCATTATTTCAACTTCAGGATGATATAGTTCCATTATTACTGGAGAATCTTGCGAATGTTCAGATCTGTGATAATGTTGGTATAACTCCGCTATACATGGCGATCAAGAACCGTAAGCAGCATATAGTCAAGCTGTTGATTGATGCAGATTGTGATGTCGACGTAGGAAGTCAGGATCATGCACCTTTGTTTCTTGCCACCAGAACTGGACAGCTGAATATTGTAAAAGTAGGATTTCCTTTTGTAATTCATACTTACCTATTTAACTAAGTCATTTTCCCTTAGATTTAACTAAGTCCTCTTAACCCAGAGGTGTGCATAGGGCCTTCACTATCAATCTACATCGGTCTCTGGTAATCCTTTTCACTTCTCCCCGTGACAATCTAAGGGGTTTTCTTATTTGAGGTTGATTGTAAAACAAGTTCAAGAGCTACATTTATCACCCTGGACACTTCGTTTCTGATGGTATCCAATACCACAATGGAATAAGAGATGCCATTTCACCTAATTAGAAAGTTCAATGCTGAAGGTGAAATAAGGTAAACAGGGGTTTAGGGATGCATGTTGGTACAACACAGTCTGGAAGAGATATCATTTTGTATTGAATATTGTTTGTAATAGAGATAATATTCTTCCATCAAGTATTCTGAGATATAGACCATTCTTGCATCTTTAAAAATGCTGACTATTTAGACCTTTTTGCATAGATTTCACCCACAGGTAACTACATATCATTGATTAAGGGTGAAACAATTGTTTTGGATGAAATTTATAAAATCATAATTTTTTTTACCCTTAGTCAAGGATACAGTTACCTGTGATTTCACCAGGACTGTTTAGCACTAGCATTTCCTAGCATTACTCATGTTATACATGAAATGAGATAAATAAATGTAAATTGAAATTGTCTTTGAAGAGGAAAAATGTGGTGTGTCACTGTGACTATTATATTGTGTACTTGTGTTTCAGTTGTTATGTGAGGCTGGATGCCACAAAGATGTGTCCAATAAATACGGGGTTACTCCAGTTTATGAAGCTGCTTTGAAGGGTATGTTGGTTTATAATAACTTAAATACTGTTGCATTTTAAGAGTAAATTTTATACTGTTTGTAACTTTTATACTGACGAGCCAAAGCAGAATCACAACTTTATACTTGACTTCAAAACGTGTCATGAAAACTTTATCTAGATTGAATTGACAGCTGTCATATCACTCCTTAATTTCAAGGGAGAAAATTCTTGATATTTGTTACAAAAAGCTACACATGAGATTCAACACATTCTAGTTCATTGCTTATCACAATAATGATGCCTGTTGCAGGGGTGTCAATTTTCCTGATATATCTTGAATTCCGGATGTATCATTCCTGAAAGAGCAATGGCTTCTAACCAAAATAAAAGTTATTTGATAAATATATCTCAAGAAATGGCAAAGTTATCGTAAATTTAATCTGCTCCCAAGGATTTTGTTTAATACAGAGTCAATTCTGGAAACAATGTCATTGAAAGACTCTTGTTTGGCAAAAATGGTCAGCTGTGTACGATTTTCCTGACTTTTAATTTGGCCTTGTTGACACCCCTTCTGTTGAGGTGCATGGTGTAACAGGTTTAATAAAACAAGGGTGACAATATTTCTGATTATCATGAATTAGCGATTTATCTATTCTGAATGAATCTATGAGTTTTGACCATAATAAAAGTTATTTGATAAAATTATCTCAAGAAATGGCAAAGTTATGGTTGAATTAAATATGCTCTAAAGGGTTTTATTTAATACAAACTTACTTAAATATGGACTCAATATGATTGAAGGCCTCTTGTTTGGCAAAAATAGTCAGCCCTGTATGATTTTCAGTATCTTTAATTTGGCTCTATTGACACCCCTGATAAATTCCTTTTCCTTTTCATGTGTTATATTTTGATATTTGTATTATTTTCCAGGTCATACAGATATACTGAGGTACCTGCTCGAGATGGACTGTATGTGTAATATAGTAGATATGTACGACCAGTCACCACTACATGTAGCTGTTATATCCAATCATATAGATTGTGTCAAACTACTTATAGAAGGTATGTGTAGATATGTACGATCAGTCACCACTACATGTAGCTGTTATATCCAATCATATAGAATGTGTCAAACTACTTATAGAAGGTATGTGTAGATATGTACGATCAGTCACCACTACATGTAGCTGTTATATCCAATCATATAGAATGTGTCAAACTACTTATAGAAGGTATGTGTAGATATGTACGATCAGTCACCACTACATGTAGCTGTTATATCCAATCATATAGAATGTGTCAAACTACTTATAGAAGGTATGTGTAGATATGTACGATCAGTCACCACTACATGTAGCTGTTATATCCAATCATATAGAATGTGTCAAACTACTTATAGAAGGTATGTGTAGATATGTACGATCAGTCACCACTACATGTAGCTGTTATATCCAATCATATAGAATGTGTCAAACTCCTTATAGAAGGTATGTGTAGATATGTACGATCAGTCACCACTACATGTAGCTGTTATATCCAATCATATAGAATGTGTCAAACTCCTTATAGAAGGTACCTATAGATATGTACGACCTGTCACCACTACATGTAGCTGTTATATCCAATCATATAGAATGTGTCAAACTCCTTATAGAAGGTACGTATAGATATGTATGATCAGTCACCACTACATGTAGCTGTTATATCCAATCATATAGAATGTGTCAAACTACTTATAGAAGGTACGTATAGATATGTATGATCAGTCACCACTACATGTAGCTGTAATATCCAATCATATAGAATGTGTCAAACTACTTATAGAAGGTACGTATAGATATGTATGATCAGTCACCACTACATGTAGCTGTTATATCCAATCATATAGAATGTGTCAAACTCCTTATAGAAGGTATATCACATGTTTCATTCACCTTTGAACTCACCCTCTGATAAATCTGTAAAGCCACTTTGCTGACTTGAGGGTTACAATTTGCTGGATTTGCAGTATGGCCCTATGGTTATAAAGCTTTTTCAGTGATTTTTTCCTTCTTTGTTTATTTGGCCTTCCTGCTTCATGAAAATTCCTAATTTCAAGTTGTCACGACGAGAAAATTCCCAATCTGAAAGGAACCGGAGCCTTTTCCAAAGAAGCAAAAAAAATCACTGTTTTTTTCATGCTGAACTCAAATTGATTATGCAACTTGATTAGCCCCATAGGAAGTACAACAATTAAATACAGGTAATCTTGACTATACAAGAGATTATTACTCTTGATTTCTTTAAGGCTATCAATGTAATAAAAAAGTTTCAGTAAATTATGGGAAATAATATTTACTGTTTGAAACATTTAAAGTTTTGAGTATGAAATTGAGCAGAGCATGAAAAAAGCTTTATAATCAAGAGGCCAGGTGATACAGGTTTGATTCGTGGTCACAGTAGGTACCCTTCCGTGGAAATATGACAACAATGTTGATTTTCCCCCACTTGTGTAGATAAGTTGCCGATTCCTTGTGGAAGGGTAAGTTAGTACTGGTTAAGCCTAGGTCCCACTAAGCATTTTTTGCCTCAGCGATGTACTCCCGAAGGACATTAATGACTTATCAGGACATCGGGAACAGGTCTATCGGAGGTCTAGGGGAAGCTTCGGGACGTCATGAGACAATTTGTGATATAGGAAGGAATCGTGATGAATCAGGTGATATCGGACGATAATATGAGTACATCGCCGATGAGGAATACCTCAGTGGGACCTAGGCTTTAGGATACAGTCTAAGAAAACTGATTAGGTGAATCTGCCTCTACATTACTTAAAAAAAGTTGAGAAACAAACAAACATCACCTCTGTTATTTGTTTTTAGCTGGTGCAAACTGGAAGTTACGTAACCATAACAGAGAAAATGTGATGGATTTAGCGTTACAGATGGGCCGGGCCGATATTGTGCAATATTTCCTGGAGGAAGGTCTAGATGTTCTGCCAAGAGTTTCTTCACCTTATGGGTGAGTAACATATCATTTGTCTTGGATATTGCTTTGGGCATTAAACAGAATACAGTAAACTTCTCTTCTTATCAGGGGTGTCAATTTTCCTGATTTATCTGGACTTCTGACCAAAATAAAATTTATTTGATGAAAAGGTCTCAAGAAATGGCAAAGTTATGGTTAATTTAATCTGCTCTGAATTATTTTCTTTAATACAAACTGAGTTAATTATGGAAACAATGTCATTGGAGGCCTCATGTTTGGCAAAAAAGGTTGGCCGCATATGATTTTCCTGATTTTTAATTTGGCCCTGTTGACACACCTGCATACCCAAATGATGACTGGTAACGTCAGAAATGCTTGATGCTCAGCATTGTGAGATCCAGGTGACGGCTGGTTCGCCCTGTGTAAGGATAATTTTGTGTATTTTCTACTGTAGATTTTCATATTTCAGGTTAAAGAACATTGTGAAAGTGTTTGAGAATGGACATTCATCTACGTTAGCAGTTCTATTACAAGGTTGTGCTAAACTTCCCATGCTTCATTGTGTCGGTGTCCTACCAATGTTCAGGTGAGTATTATCAAATACTGCTACAATAGTAACAGGCGTCCTACAATTCCAGAATATTCCGGATTTGCTGCATTAGAAAGAATGATCTTTTCAGCACAAAATATAATTTATTTGATGAAAAAAATCAAAAATTGTCAAAGTTATGGTCATTTGAAGTTCCATAATCTGAATTTTAACAATAAAACTATGTTTGAAACCTAGTTTATGTGTAGGGATGTGTGCTATTGGCACCGAAACAGACTTGTGACTTGTTTTCAGGATTGGGCATTATGTCTCAGTAGAGCCCCTGTAGTTAAAGAATGAAATATAAGGATGCAGGGGTGTCAATATTCCTGATTAATCCGGAATTCCGGATTTATCTATCTCGAAAGAGCTATGATTTCTGACCAAAATAAAAGTTATTTGATGAAAATTAATATCTCAAGAAATAGCAAAGTTATGGTCAGTTTATCTGCACTGAAGGATTTGAATCAGTACAAACTGAGTTAAGTATGGAAATATTGTGGTTGAAGCGAAATGAAGTCTTCTTATTTGGCAAAAATGGTCAGCCACATATGATTTTCAGGATTTGTAATTTGGCTTTGTGGACACCCCTGAAGGATGAGAGGGGAGCTTTGGAAGACTGGCTGGGTTGGGGAAAATGCGGGTTTTAAACGTAAAACTCTGTCCTGGAAATACTGAGAAAACCCGAGTTTTACTGGGCAATGCTAGGTGCATGATTGCAGACATCTTCTTGGCTGGTTTAATCGAATTATTCCACCACACCCTGTTTATGCAGTGGCTGCCCTAATCAGTAGTCAGAAAGCAGCCACTAAGGGACAGCAAGCTTGTCTATGATGGGTTTTGTTTCTCTTTTTAGGGAATGACTATTCAAATGACAAGCAATGGTCGAATAATCTTGCTGCGTTCCGTATAATCGTATGCTAATGGGACTTTGACCTGATTTTAAACCCAGGAAGTTGAGAATTAGCATCTCCCAATATTCAGGATTTAGACAAAATGCTTGTTTTGGGAATTTTTGAGGGACAAACTAATGATAGGTTGCATTTATGTTTTCTGCAGGGCTTTCATTCGACTCTTAAAACTCAAATTTGAATCTCGAGTTAAAAAAAAGTGCCAGTTTTAATCTCTTAAGAGTAAATTTTACTATACTTTCAGCATAAATCTTGAAATATTCTGGAAACTTTTGAAATCGAGTTAAGAGTCATTTTACCTCTTCACAAAGAGTCATCTTGACTCTGCACTTTTGGAGTTTTCTGACTCACACATTTCCTTAATTTTTGCAGGAACCAGTCTCATCTAGTGAAGTTATTGTTACAATCTGGAATACAGACTGTGCCAGCCAATCTGATGATAGCTGACACTCATCAATGCAAGGAGACTTCTGATTGGCTGAAACAATTTAAATCTAATCCCAGAAGGCTACAGGATATCTGTAGGATCAGAGTGAGGCGCTGCCTTGGCAACAAAGTCTTCTTTGGTGTAAAAAGTTTACCTTTGCCTGCTGACTTGAAATCATTTATTTGTTTAGAGAAGTTATGATAGAAAAGTTTTTGTATTTGGAATCTAGTCTTTCAATTTTTTTAGAAGATATAAGTATGATCCTTGAGTCTTAATTAAGTGTGCTATGTTTAAGAATGGCTGTAGTTCTTTAAAGGTCACTATCAATTGGTTCATGCATGTTTGATTTACCCATTCATCACGATTTGCATATTGTGATATTAAGTGTAACGTGTCAGGCTTTGCAAGCCATTGAATTTTCAACTGTTTCCAGATATGTTATGTTACAGAAATGCTTGTGCTGCTCTGTAACCCTTTTGAGGTTACTGCTGTACACTTTGATTTTGTTAGTGTTTATTGTTATGGAACTTTAAGGTGCTGCCTCACAGATTGGGCTAAAATTTTTGTATATCGTGATTTTCCAACCTAACCAAGTATTGATGTAATAGAAAGCCACTGACGGTTGCTTTATGAAAGATTTGGTGCAAATAAGTAATTTTAACCACTCTCGATATCATCGCCCACTGAGTATTTTTTTCTTGAAAAAAAACCGCTATGTTTCCTTCCAACATGCTTTGTGAACTATGTAATTCACACGTGATCGAACTGTAACATCAACAAACTACAGCGTAAACATCAGTGAGGTATTCAGTTCGTTTTTCGTTTCGTTTTCATCAAATGCGAACAAATTTCAGAGAATTTAAGTAATAGTAGTGTTAATTCTATAGGGTATTAATACCCTATAGAATTTATGATGTAAAAATACTAAATAACTACAAAATGCCGAAGTTTCTCAAATTATTTTAGATGTCAGTGCGGTTGTTTATGGGATATACAGACAACTATACCAAAATTACGCGAATATTTGACAATTTTATTTTTGCAAGACACCAATATGTGAGGCAGTCCCTTTAATGTGTTTTATGATAGCTAAATGAAAATATTTTCAAAACATTGAAATTTTTACATTGCCGCAGCAATTTTCCTCTGAAAAAACTGACCTCCCTACCTTATATTTAAATTTATGTAAAACATTTTTATTTTGCTCTCACGTGTAGAAGTGAGGGTTTGTGTTTCACCTGGATCCTATCGCATTTGATGTGGTCAGGTCCATGTCACAGGCCTGGTAATTAGCAATTATTTTCAGGCCTGGAAATTTCAGTTTCAAAGCCTGAAACTTTTTCAGTATAAGCTTGGAAGGGAAATTCAGGATTCAAAAACCTGAAATCAGGTTCAGGCCTTAAAAATGCCATGCCTGATTAGTTGTCATTTAGCTACCAATAGGGGTGTCATACATTTTGCATGTCTTATTTATAGATGATGTTATGAATGTCTTTATTTTGTGGTTTGTTAATGTTCAATCTCATTAAAATCAGACCCTTATTACGCTTCACTACTTTACGCTGGTATAGGATCTGATGGCACTCTGTGTTGGGTCATGTTGATGTGAACTTTATGGCATGTCGATGTGAACTTTATATCAAATCGCTGCTTTCACAAATCTGAAAGTGTAGTTAAACACTGCTGAGGCTACGTGACGTTATTGTGCGCTAGAGATGTCATTTAAACCTACTATGGAGTGAAGTCAGATCTCTAACAGCGTAATGAAATGGAGTAAACGTTAGGGTCTGATTTTAATGAGATTGGTTAATGTTATGGCAGTGCCTAGTTGCTATATTGAGCAGATGATCTGCTTATTATGTTGATCTCATTTGTTATTTGTTGTTTATTGAAATGTTTTGCCATTTTATGATGAACATGTTATCCCATTTATGTACTAATTTTTATTGGCATTTTTATTACATTTTTATGGTTTGTCTGTTTAACTAACAGAAAAAAGCGGTGACCATGGTTTGTAATTATTCATAGCAGGTCATGCCAGTTCATATATATTTGTCAACATTGTTGATTTTCACTTAACATCTGTAGAAGTTGCTGGTTCCTTCGTGTAAGGGCAAGTAAGTACTAGATGGAAACACTGTATCAGTATAGGATAACTGGTTACGGATATGTGAATCTGCCGCTATATTTAACTGAAAAATTGTGGCACTGAACCCAAATAAAGAAGAGAAAGTACAGTTATTAGCCTGCCTATTGGTTTATTGGTTAGTTTGTCCATACTATTCATTATCAATACCCTGATCATGCATGGTCAGACTTTGAAACAATATGGCCTATATCGCTGGCTTAGAATAAGAAGGTTGTCACTACAAAATCGCTATTTTGAGAAAACAAGAAAAAAGTGTCTGAAAACTACGGCCACCCTGCTATTATAGGCACTTTTTAAAAGACCAGTAACAGTAATGCAATTGTAAATTAGTAGTAATTATGTCACATTGTTCTATAGTGTAGCATGGTGTAGTTTAGCATATTGTAGCAAAATGGAATGTAGTTTAGTGTAGTATGGTAAATGGAATGTAGTTTAGTGTAGTATGGTAAATGGAATGTAGTTTAGTGTAGTATGGTAAATGGAATGTAGTTTAGTGTAGTATAGTATATGGAAGTTAAGTATATAGTAGTGTAGCATTGTGATGTGTAGTGTAGTACATTACATAGTGAAAATTAAATTTAGCAGTGTGTAGAGTACCATGTTTGTGTCATTCAGCAATAAAACTATTGATTAACAAACAAAACTAATTATTAACAAACTAAGTGTGTGACAGTACTTTTCTATTAAGCATTTCAAGTATTGTATTTGCATTTTCTTGTTTGAAACAACAATTTTAGCATTTTAACAAAAGTTATTGTTGATTTATATGATATGATAGTCAAACTGATTTTGGTGCTTACATCGAAGTTGACAAAATGTACTTTTTGTATTTGAAGGAAAAATTAGATCTCCTGATTACACAAATTCAAATCTCCAAATGATAGATGTTTTGGTGGTTAATTATAAATTTTATGTAAAAAAATTGTTATGAATTGTACAACTTTTAACAATTAAACATAAATTCTGGATAGTGTTATATTATAGGATAGGTGACAGTTTAACAGACCGAGGTTACTACATCATTTTATTAGTAAATTTGTTTCTATTATTACATGTGCAATATTCCTGTTATTGAATATTTGTTTACTGAAAATTATTTAGGTCATAATAAATTAATTGCTAGATTATCATGAAATCTTTTGATACAGAAGTTTATTTTCGAAAAACTTAATATATTTGTGGATCCGTTTTCTCTAGTTGGACCAAATTCCTTGCTTTCAAAAATTTTGAAACATTTAGGTCTTATTATTTATTTTAACAAAAAAAAAATTAAGGCAACCTAATAAAAGAGATGCAATGATAATCTAGCAATTGATTAATTCTTACCTTACGGTGCTTTTTACCTTTTTATGGACTGAAGGTGTAGTTAGTCAAATGGCACTTTGTATCCCGTATTTCTTTTACTACCTAACAGCATTTTTACCTTGTTTATGAATTGTTATTGTTGAATTATAGTCTCGTGTTGTTTTTTCCTGAAGGGAAAGCATTTAATCATTGCATTGTCTGTCCGTCTGCTACTATTCTTGTCAGCTCTGATTTCTCTGTGAAAATTTGCTGCAATTCTATAAAACATCATGTACAGTGATATGTATGATTGCTGTTTTTTCCAGAACCCACCGTCTAGAATTCAACGAATCTTCACAATCAAAAGGAGATGTGCATATTTTGGCTTTATAATTTTACTTATGTGTTATGGCCTTCCAACGATATATCCTTGTTATCCATTGCTTTTATTGTGAATGGCATTTATGAGAAGTTTTTACTGTTAATTTGCTTTTAATAACTTGTTTTATATATAGTAAAAAGTTGATTTGCTTTTAATAACTTGTTTTATATATACAACATGAATTTAATTCAACATTTTCTTGTCTTTGTTTTAATTTAGCATCTTATAAGAAGATAATAATTTTTTTCCCTCTTATTCTTAAGGCTCAGTGTATCTGTATCATAGGTCATATAATATGAACCAATTTATTATAAAGGTGACCCATCGTCATTGTTGTTTTACAATTAATGAATGGCATATTATTGACAATTTTATTGTTTGCATTTTACAAATTATATACACAAGTCTGTTGCTTTTACATGTATTGGAAAATAAAAGAATTAAACATCCTCCTTGGTTTGTATGCTTTGTTGATGACTATAATTTGTATCCATTGTAAAATTACCTCCCATTATACTAATACTACAATTCCCACCAAAAATAAATATACACTTGTATAAATAAATTTGTTAAAATAATTTAATATCTGTTTATCAGACGGTTACAATTATACTAGTTTCTGAAACTACAGTAAATCAATGAGTAAAAAAATAGAATTAAAGATGGAGATGTTTTGAATTAAAATAACTATGTGATGCAGTAGGCTGAATTTTTTTTATCTTTTTATGACAAATTTACCTTTCAAACCAGACAAAGAAACTTTGTATTTTGTACCTAGGTATCAATCAATGTATGTTCTTTAAAAATATTGTTTCTTCACTATTCTGCAAAAAGTGGGAAATAGTGTTATATCAAATGAGTAAATATGCAAATGGCCTTGGTATACTTATTGTTGGTGGGCAGTGTACGACTTATGACTCCATGACACAGGAGCATATAGCTACCTCTCCATTTGTCTATCCCACTACCGTGTCCATTCAGCCAGTATTTCTCAGCAATTCAATAAAACTTGGTAGGTAGCATCCTTGCCAAGAGGCAACACATGTGAGCTAGAATATGTACACATCTTATGTACTGTACAGCTTTTTTTGACAAATATTAAGAATGATCTCCTTTGGTAAGATTTCTTGTTAAGTTCATTTCCAATGGCAATGGACATGACGAGTAACAAGTAGCAATGTGACTACACAATATCAAACAAACAAAAATGAATTTTATAAATTTATTATACATTGTAGTTTAATTAAGCAAAGATATAAAATATGTGCTAAATATTTGGCATACTATCATATATTCAAACACTATTGGAAACCCAGGTTCAAAGACTACACAATCTTATAAACAGTAGAACTTTGATACCTCAAACACCCTAGAAACCTCAAACACGTTCTTCGGTCCCGACAAAATGATACTGTACTAGTATGCCTCAAACAAGTATATGGCTCAAACTATCTGTCAGGTCCAAAGACAGGTCGAGGCATCAAAGTTCAACAGTATACCATTTAATGTAATAGCTGGTCGACTTAGCAAAGTTTTGTATTCATGAATTACAAATGAGACAGTTCATTCTCTACAACGATCATTGAGTAGTTAGACCAATAAAACAAATCAGCTTGTTCAGGGATACATGTGACAATCTTTGACTTCAACTGAAGAGTATTAAAATGTAACAAGCAATTTTATTGGTCCATAGGCAACTCATTAATATTCATGAAAACTAAACTTTGACTGTCAATTCATTCTCATTTACCAGATTATTCTTCACCTGAATCTGGGAATTTGACTAACCACTGATGTATGAGCAGCTATAATGGAACAGTACCACAGTTTCTGACACTAACAAACAAATAAATATATATTTATCACAGAAAGGAGAGATTACCTCAATACAGTCCATCTATAAGGACTTCCCAGTAAACCACAATAGACCACAATTTCTGCGCTAGGCTGGCAGCAGCACACACTATGTCACATATTTTGTGGTTGCACCCCTTCACTGTCCACAAAGGGAGCTAACTCCAACATGACAGACTGACCTGCATAGAGTCCATCTGCAAGGGCTACATAGTTAACCACAACAGACCACAATTTCTGTGTTATGCTGCATACACTTAATCACATATTCTGTGGCCATACCACTTCACAGTCCACAAGGGAGCTAACTCTTACATGACAGACTGACAACAGCTATGTTACAACAGCTTGGACGGTCATCCTATCAATTCTATATAAACTATAGATTAAAATAAATTAATACAAACAAAAAATGTCTAAACTATAAATCCCGCTAGTCGCTAACAGTCTGAATCACAGCCTGTATGTCCATAACACATTTCTCTGTGATTTTACCATCCTGCCCACTGCTCAACGTCTCCTGTAGCTTAGCAACAACATTGGCGTTCTTCATAACAACCTTGGCCTGAAAAGATCAAGGTATAAACTTAAATTGTTGTTTTGTAGACTTAACCTTTGATCTTTGACTTTGCAATCAGTGTTGTGGTGTGATGTAGTCACATTGATACTGGTGAGTTTTGCATAACATTTTTTAAGTTGTTGCAATAGCAGAGTGGTAATAAAAAATTACGCAGGAGTGGTTAATTATAAAGATATGTAACTTTGTATGTGGATGTTATATTTTGCTTAAATTTTCAGAAACTGTTAATAAGAGTCGGGTATTTCTAATGCTATAAATATCATAATTTTCATAATTTTGGTTTTTCTGGAGAACGGCTCATATAGTTTTTCAGCCTTTACCAGTCCAAATATCAGACACTTTGAAACAGTGAAAAAGTGTGAATTATTATGTATTTCCTCTTTGGTCAGCATCTGAACTCAAAGAACACCAAATTGATGTAAATGTGATGACATGTCAAAATATCTTACCTTTTGGTTATTATAGACTAACGCCCAGAGAGCCGACGCCCCAACAGTTCTCAGTTTCTGGTTCCCTGACTCAACACACTGCAGTAACCGTGGTAACAAGTTCTCTGAAAAATAGAATAATTACTTACAACTCTTAAAGTTCAGATATCAACAGCCAGACGAACTTTGATAATTTACCAACACCTATCAACCATGGTACAGTAATGCATGCAACTAAAGTGATAAAATAATGAGAATTCAATTGCAATCTTCACACTTCAATGTGTAAATATTTAAATATATGATTTGACATTTACTAAAAATGCTAGTTCATGAAGTACATTTTGTACTTACAAAGACAACAAAATGTGTGTCCCATCCCCCAACTTTCCAAGCAAATTTGAGGGTAAGCTGAACAGGCATTTTCAACAGGCCTAAACGTTATACATAGATCCTAATATTGAACCGAGCTACTGTAAACCAATTTACTTTCAAGAATACTTATTTTTGCATTTTGCTGATTGTAGGCATATTCGCGAATATAAATTTTTAAGTTTCCTGCAATGTCCATATTAATGATTTTAGCACTTTTGCAGTGACTTAATTTCATGAAATTCTACCACTCGCGAACTTCGCAAAGTTAAATTGCGCAAATTAATTTCTTCATTTACAGTACATGAAACATGGTAACAGTGTATCAAGAAATACATACCATTAGCTAAAACTTTGGGTTTATTTGAAGTATGACAGCAGAGGTTACGGATGATAATCACAGCACATTCTTGTAATAACTCATTCTGACATTCTATAAACTCCAGCAGGATATCTACACCATCTGTAACATAACATAAATATATAGACACCATCAGAAACAAACAGTTCATGAGTATAAATTAGTTCAGGAATATATATAACAGAGGAAAGAAACAGTTCATGAATATAAACAGAGGAACTTTTTCAAGATTGTAGTAAAACCTGTGTAAAAGACAACTTGGGAACAAATACCACTAGTGCAAAACCGGTCTTCCATCAAAGTCTAAGTTTATTTGACACTCTGGCATGAACAAAACCAAATGACCACACACCACATCAGTATAAATTAGTTCAGGAATATATATAACAGAGGAAAGAAACAGTTCATGAATATAAACAGAGGAACTTTTTCAAGATTGTAGTAAAACCTGTGTAAAAGACAACTTGGGAACAAATACCACTAGTGCAAAACCGGTCTTCCATCAAAGTCTGAGTTTATTTGACACTCTGGCATGAACAAAACCAAATGACCACACACCACATCAGTATAAATTAGTTCAGGAATATATATAACAGAGGAAAGAAACAGTTCATGAATATAAACAGAGGAACTTTTTCAAGATTGTAGTAAAACCTGTGTAAAAGACAACTTGGGAACAAATACCACTAGTGCAAAACCGGTCTTCCATCAAAGTCTGGGTTTATTTGACACTCTGGCATGAACAAAACCAAATGACCACACACCACAAGTCTTAAATGAATACAAACAAACATACACTTACGGAACAGTCTGGAAAGACCACCAATTTAATGTAGCACCAAACCATTAGCAAGGATATTTTTAGCACCCATCAGCAAAGATCATTTTTTTGTGCACATGAGTAAATAATATTGCAGCATACAGAATATTCTCTCAAATCTTATGTTGTCACTTTTTTTGCATGTTTCCCAAAACACCAAAAACACTTGCTATAGAAAATAATTTCTTATTGCACATACCTTGTATTTTCAAGATCATTTGTTGACCTTCAAGGGAGAAAGAAAGGTTTAATACAAGTTCCAACCACAGGCTTTCTACATACAGTTGTTTCCCCTTGGCTTTAGTAACCTTTGACCTCTTTGGTGTCAGTTTTCCAAAATCCAATAAAAAGTTACTCTGAAATATTTAACGTTACATTCAAAATAATTATGTCACTAATTTTGTGTTAATCATTAATGTTTTTTACTAAAATATTGATTCAATGGTTATTTCTGTTAATTTGAACTAGACTTCATGCCACATAGCACAGACCATAACTAAGCACTCTTTTTTAATGAAATTAAGTGAGTGGATCATTTTACTTTCTCTGCTTGAAGACTTGTTTGTCACATACATTTATCCACAAACTAACAACATACTTATATGCAAAATGATGTTAAACTTACGCAATCTGAGTTGTTCAGAAACAAATCAGAGTGTTAACGGTTACCCAGTATCAGAGTCAGTTATAGAAATTATTATATTTGTTCCAGGTGATGCCATGATAAATGCATGCAAGACAACACAAAGGAGTCTGGCACCTAACCACAAGCCCCCATCTCCTGAAACATATCAATCTGAGCTAAATTTCATCTCAAATATTGCAAAGTGTCTTTTAGATAATTTCCATGGGAGATTGCACTCATTATTCGCATGAGAAAACAGAAAACCTTATTCTTAGTTTATTACATTAATATTTAGAGAGCTCTAACTTAAACTTGATCTCAAATTCTGACTCAATTTGAGATGAGATTTCTACTTGAGATGCTTCGGGAGATCAGAGCCAGGTCACCACAGCTCCACCAAATACAACTCACCTTCCATATAGTAGTTCTACATTCCGATGATAGAGCAAGGTTAGCAAGCAGACCAAACAAACATTTCATCATTGGTTCTTTATGTTTGCCCTTATGTATATATTTGATGATACAATGAACCAGGGATTTCCCACCCGTACTGGAGGACATGTTGGTACATGCTGTGGTGGAACTGGTGTGTGCCAAGGAACTGCATGCTGCAAGTAGAATGAAAATTTGTTGTTTGTTTATTCGAGTTAAACATCATTTTCAACACTGTTATTCAACACTGTTTCAGTTATATACTGCGGCCACTTCACCTAATCATTTTTCCTGGACTGTACCCTAACCAGTACTAACTTACCAGTACCCTTCCATCAGGAACCAGCAACTTTTCCACATGTGGAGGAAAATCAACATTATTGACAAATTTTCATGGAAGGGTATGACCTGCCGCGACTGGTAATTAAACCAAGATTGCAAATCCAGGGCACCCAACCACTATACTGCGACTACAAAGATTTGAAGTAATAGAACAAAGATATATAGATACAGTTGAAAATATCAAATAAAATTTGAAAATAGAATTGATAATTGGAATGAGAACAAATATTTTGAAAAATATCATGAAAATAAACAAATGCTTTACATTTTTGGAACCCTTCAAATATTATTTTAAGACATATGGATCAACCACCAACTCATCTTGTATTAATATTTAATCGACAATAGAGGAAACATACTATAGTCCGCCCAGGCTAATGTGATATTTACAAACATGAATTGGTTTGGTCAACTGTGGCAAAATTGGTTTTACAAATCACTTAAATAAACAGATAAGGTCAGTATTGTACTCAAAATATCATTGATAAATGGTGCACATAATTGTAATCCACCTTTGTGGACTATACCAAATTTGCCCGCCTTTCACATTATTCTGGGCGCACTATACATGTATGTATGTATGTATGTGTTAGGGAAACAGCAAACAAAGCAGTCAAATAACAGCCTTTTTATGTATGTTTTACCTGTAGGACAAGACGCAGTATAGGTTGTAAGTAGTGATATGACACATGACATCAATGTCGGATCTATCTGACACCATGACCATAACTTGTGTATTGTGTCATGTAAGTTGCTATGGTAACATGCCATCTGAAAAATATACACATACATAGTGTCCTTTAACACAATTTGTAAAGGAACAATTACAAATTGTAACTTATGAAATGGCAAATATTGAACTAGGCTGAGATTTCGTTCCATCAGTAAAAGGTCCCTAAACAAACCAACAGAAGGGGCAAGGCTAGCGACTCTACACAAATATTTTGACCAAAGTTGGTAGAGAACCATTAGACAACGAAACTGACTTTCAAAATTTTCCACTCCATGTCTATGAAAATTAGCTTCCTATCATTAAAGGAACGTAGATCAAATAAGCAAGTGCCTCATTATTTGTGAAAGAATAGTAATATCGGCATATGTCTGATAAAACAGTAATCATAAGAAATTTGTATCATTTACATTTTATGAGAACAGAGTACAAAATGTATTTACCTTGACATCTTCATTTCTGTACATAAAATTCCTCAGAAGGTCAAAGGTCAAGGTCAATTCATATATTCCAGGATCATCCTTGACCTTTGATGTCTCCTTAGGAGTTAGCAGCATATTCATGTTAAGTTTATCATTCGTCTGCTTCACATGTTCCATAAGATTCTCCACCAAACCAGCTGAAATAAAAGATAAACCATTGACCTTCATTTCACAGTATGACATTGGCCTTTCATCTGGCAGTATGACCTTGAACTATGACATTGGCCTTTCATCTGACAGTATGACCTTGAACTATGACATTGACCTTACATCTCACAGTATGAAGTTGAACTATGGCATTGACCTTTATATCACCTCACAACCTAGAACTTTGACATTGACCTTCATCTTACAGTATGGCCTTGAACTATGAGACTGACATATCTTACAGTATGACCTAGAACTATTCATCTTATAGTATGACCATTAAACTTACATATTGACCTATGAAATTGACTTTTCATCTCACTTTATGACATTGAACTATGACCTTGAATGTCTAATTGTTATTAAAGTATGTGCACAAAACTTCAAAATCGTAAGGAGAAATGGAGCAGACTTGAGTTTGCATGAACAGATAACTGGACCAAAACCTATTTTAACATCTTCGGGAAACTCATACAATTTTTTAAATTGTGCACACAACAGAAAATTTTGGCAAATTCATTGATTGTATTTTGTACAGTATTATGGTCAATAGTGGACATAGAATAGTTCACCAGAAATCCATACTTACATTCCAGTGCTGTAGCCTTCGCAGACTGTGATACTGACAGTAGATTTTTCAGAGCTGATATCACATGAATTCTTTCCCCTTGGTGTGGACTCTCCGACTTACGGAGGATAAATTGGTCATACGATGTAAGCAGAGACTTGCAGAAACATGATCCAGCAGTCACAAATTTCGAGTCTTTATCGTCTGCAACAAAATATACAGTTTTTAATTAGTATGTACACATATCAATATCCATGAAAACCACAACTAAAACTTAGGTGCATAAGTAAAATGAAAATATATTTAAACCACAGGGCCATTGGTCAGCTCTAAAATGATCACCTGAAGACATTCACACAGTCAGAAATTTTATATTATGACCTAGTTTTTTACCCTTTACAAGATAATGGATTTCAAACACACAATGTGACAAAACTTTGTAAAGTGTTAACACGGTTTTCTTTCATTTGGTCTGGTGAATTAGATTTTTACCCTAGATTACCTTTCTGTGGTATTTAACAAATCTTGATCAGAAGGTCAAGAGTTTAAATCCTGACTGGGCTAAGGTTGAACTGCTAACATACTCCTGAATTAGTAGCTAGAACTGGTCAAGAACCTAGGTAGCAATCATGGTAATATAAGCTGTCATAACTTGATTAACAAGAGATGCTTGTATGCTCCCGACAGTCAGCGAATTTGTTATTTCATTTTGAAGGTCAATTCGACTTAGTGTTCCTCTCCATGTCGACACCAAACTTCCATACCAAGTAGGCTCAAGCAAGGTCTTTGAGGGTGAGGTACAGAAAAACGAAGTAAAACTAGAATTGTGTCCATGAGACACGGGTGCCCCCATTATAGCACATATCCTTTCAAATGAGGAATAGCAGTTTGAGGTAACATTATTATTCAATTTCTTTAACCTTGTGGACAATAATTCTATTAAAAATATCAAAGGCCATCATAATTAAATTAAAAGTAACACCGGGCCATAATTCTGGTAAAAATCGACACAACAAAAATTCCATCCTTTACGGACACCTATACATTGAGGTTGTTCATCTGTGAAAGTTTGAAGAAATTCCACCCAGTAGTTTATGAGGAGTTCAACACACACGATTTTCACTATAGGGTATATAGTAAAAGTAACAAAGGGCCATAACTCTGGTCATAATTTATGCAGCGAAACTTCCATCCTTTACGGTCATCTATACATTGAGGTTGTTCATCTGTGAAAGTTTGAAGAAATTCCAACCAGTAGTTTATGAGGAGTTGAACACACAATATTTTTCACTATAGGGTATATAGTAAAAGTAACAAAGGGCCATAACTCTGGTCAAAATTTACTTAGCAAAAATTCCATCCTTTACGATCATCTATACATTGAGGTTGTTCATCTGTGAAAGTTTGAAGAAATTCCACCCAGTAGTTTATGAGGAGTTGAACACACAAGATTTGTGTTACGTACAGACAGACGTACTGACAGACGGACGGACAACACCAATGCTATATGCCCCCCACTTATAAATAAGTGTGGGGGCACAATAAAGAATATGTTAAATATCACAATAATACTCACCAGGTTGTAGAGAGAGATTAAACAATGTTGTCATGGTAATGGAATTCTCGTCAATACCACCTCTATACTGTAGTTTACCCTCCTCACTACACAATACAGCCAGCAAGTTGACACAATACACGTAAAGTCTTCTATTCTCAAAATCTCCTTCTAGAATCTTCTGAAGATTCTCTATGGGAAAAATAATTGACTAGATTAGAAAGGTTTTTTGAGACAAAAATGTACTTTTCCCACAAAGGGCCAGAACTCTGTCAAAATCATCTGGCCTAAAATTTCTCACAACATGCACAGCTAGGCTTGGTACTGAGCAATTAAGTGAGGTTTCATTTAAACCCAACTAATGTTTAATAGTAGAGCAGCAAAGTGCCTATTAGTGGCTTATTTTAGAAGTAAGGTGGACCCAAAAAGTAACAGCAAAAGTTCTAAACCAAAATGTTCGGGACAGTTTGGAGATTATCAGACTGCCGGCCTAAATTGCAAGTTTTTGGTAGAGGCCCTAAAATCAAAGAAGGCCCTTGAATGTTGAAAATGTGGTTTCGCTGCTCTACTATTATGAGAACAAGCAAAGAAACCTTTGTGACATCCACCCATCAAGACGTCCAGCACAACAAGTAATTAAGAATTGAAAGCAATACAGAAGTCCCCTACCGGTTTTAAGCCATTTTCAATGTTTCTGTTGCCATAGCATTGGTTGGAATCAAAATATTTATGGACGTGCATTATCCTGTTATTGCCCCCTATCCACACACCAAGTTTCATAAACCTAGCTTGGAAACTGTTTGAGTTATGTCAGGATCCAGATTTTTGACTGACGGACGGAGGGCAAACCTATAGTCCCCTCCGGTCAAAAACCGGTAGGGGACAAAAAAGAGCTAAGCCAAATCTTGAAAATTAGATGAAAGTCTGTTTCACAACCCTACACCTAATCTCTTGCTTGAAACATTGTTCTTATGTTAAATTAAGCCATAAGATTTCAAATGACCATAACTTAGTCAATATTTCAAATATTTTTATCGAATAACTTTTATGATTATGAAATGTTTATTCTTTCTAGTGGAACAAATCCTGATTTCCAGAATAATCAGGAATTGGAAGACACCTTTTTTCCTGAACTGTATCTTAATCAATCTGGATTCCCGATTATTCCGGAATTTCAAGACCCCTCATATTAAAGAGAAAAAGACAAACATACCAACAATTGGCGACCATTGTTTTTGTAGAACCTGCGCTAGAACTGTCACAGCGGGAGCACACTGCATCTGTACGAGTGTAGTAAGGAACGAGAGAACAGCTTCCCACAATGCCCAGCATGATGACCTCGTGTCCTCGGATACTGAAAAGGTATACAAAACTCTGCAGAAGAACGCAATGGTATGGCATTGAAACTAGATCTATCACTGTATGAGATCAATACCCCATGCAATACCACATAGCCATACACAAATTATTCACCTACTCACACACAAATAATAAGAGTAAAACCTCTGCCATGCCTGGGCCGACACACATTAACATTTTGTCACCCACTTTATGGTGATCCTGATACAAGGGTGTCGACAGGGCCAAATTTAAAATCAGGAAAATCATATGTGGCCAACCATTTTGTGAAACAAGAAGCCTTCAATGACATTGTTCGTTAATTAACTCGGACCAAATGTAGTGGATCCTTCTTGCTCAACTTACCATCTGAATAAATCCGGAGTAATGAGACTATACCGCCGAGCGATACTTTATCCTGTAGTATATCCATTCTTGTGGAAGAATCGTGAACCAGGCACGTACGTAACAGGTGTAGAATGTTGATATGCATTTCTATAAGCTCGGAGAAGAACAGTTCTAGTTGCTGTGAGGAGGTAAGGACTTGTATACCTTCCAGGAAGTTGGCATCAATCATGCTTAAATAAGTAATTTATACATGGGTAAATTGTTTTTGCAAAACCCTTAAAATTGGTCCAAATTTTACAAAAGGAAAAATAAAGAAAACAGACCGTTTTTGGACACTAAAACATCTTAACAATTTTTACCCTTCTTATACGAATGTACAGTTTAGGATTAGACTAGCAGGGTTTTTGAAACAATAGTATATGCCTCACCCACAGAGGGTTGTAACTGTGGTAATAATAACTCAACCAAAAATCGTGACAGTATGCGCAACTAGGCCTGCCATCAACTAGTCATTGAAATATGACCAACGGTTAAGGAGAAGAAGGACTGATAACTTAATTTTGTCCATTTAAGGGCCAAAACCTTGGCAATAATCATCCTACACAAAATTACTGACAATCTGCTCAACAAGGCTTGATACCAACTATTGCTATGAAGTTTCATTAAAATCTGACCAATGATTTTAAAAGGAGAGCAAGCGAGGACAAACTTTGTGACAATGATCCATCCATCATACAAACAATACGTCTCACCCACTCTGTATGGGAGTCATAATAGCAATAAAGATTAAATAGAATGAGCAACCGAACATAAATGTGTGTATGATATAATTTATTTTGGAAATTTCAACCTAGCGGTTTTCATAAGTAAAATGAATAAACATACTTGACAATGCCAAGAAATAACCACAGAAGTACATTACATACCTTACAAAGAACGGAATGAGAGATTCGTTCTTGAGTGATGTCACGGTATCTTGTGGTGCTTGAATCATCAGATTACGTACTAATTGTGATATAGACGAGACTAAACAAGGCGTGGTAACATTCTGATAGACAGCTGTATCACCTCCCTCGTCTTGTCCTATATATACATGTACAACATTATTTTATATGATTTCATCACATATCAAGTAAGTGGAAATTTTCGAGGGGTGTATCAGAAAGTGCAAGAAAGATTGAATGTGTTTACAGCATGGAGCTGCATAATAACGGTTACGCATTGATTTTCATGGGTGTAAAATTTGGTGAAATAGCTTTTTCATGTAAATTTTGTGCAGCTTTCGCCATATAATGTTACATGACCACTAGTCCATTCGGACGTTCAACATGCCAAAATCGCTTGTATGAAATTAAGTTTGTTTGTCATGTCATATTGTATTTTTTGGTATTTTCGAGAATTGCATATTTGGAAGACAGGAACTGTAAAATTGACTGTTGGATAAAGAATTGTGAAAATTTTTTAGGACAATTGTTTTCCAAATTTACACTAGCCATTGAAGAAGCTATGAATGTATACCTTGTTCCCTGTCAGGTGGGGTATTTGATCTGTGGCTGACAGGTGTTTGATGTACAGTAGGCTGTTGATTAGCACCTATAGCTCCAGGTCTCTCAGAATACCGTGCCGACGAAGCCACTGATGACTACAATAATAAACAAGTATAAAACACACTTTAATTACATACAGTACAACCTCTGTAGAGCAACACCGTTAGGGATCTGCAAAAGTTTTGCTGTTGTGCAGAGGTTGTTGTTATAGAGAGGTTAAATTGATAGTAAATACCAGCTTAGGGAAAATTTGAATGTGTTGTTATAGAGAATTTTTTGCTCTACAGAGGGCCACTCAGGAGAGGTTGTACGGTACTTTAAATCAAAGTGCATGTAACACCAATCTTATTACACAATATGTACCCAGCATACAGTTTTGTTCACCAGCATATTCTTCACCAAGCATACAGTTGTATCATAGAGAAAAGTGCCATATAGTGATTTAGTTAAGAAATAAGGTGGACCCTAAAAGTTACAAAACATGTTTTACATCCAAATGTTTAGGATGGTCTATTGATTATCTGGCTAATTCAGGTACATTTGAGCATTGGCTAGAACTAGAACTGTCGCCATTCGGCAGACTAATATACCCCCCGCGTGGCAAAAATCTGCAGAATTTACTAAAATGTGACTTTTGGCATACTATTTTGACAGATATACAACATGTCGTTAAATTCTGTCGTCAATTATTGGTCATTTGTGAAAACATCATAATTCCTGGTATTTACTGGATGATCAGGCCCCAATCTCCCGAAGCATCTCAAGTAGAAATCTCAACTCAAATTGAGATTTTGCTCAAGTCAAGAGTATAAATATGAGATCATTCTTAAGTTTTATGCTCAAAATATTTAATGTTATAAACTCAGAACAATGTATCTTTTTTAAGGCGCAAACTTTCAGAGTCTTGTCTCCCATGGAAAGTATCTCAAAGACACATGACATTATTTGAGATTTATCTCAACTCAGATTGAGATGCTTCGGGAGATCGGGGCCAGGTAAAAGTTTGGGAGATATAATGGGGCTTGAAGAACTTGTCACAAAATAGTAGTAAAACAATGAAGTTACAAAGTCCATATTTCTATGACACATAAATGTATTACCTGTAACATGGATATAGTGTTGTGGTGAGAACTTCCAGCTTTAGGTACAACACCAGCTTCAGCTGTAAGACAACAATTACAGAGTCAAAATAGACCTCAGAAATAACATAACTTGTATTATTCTAATATGGTGAGATTTAAGACACAGTATGCTTATATTAAAGGTAAAGCAGCATTCATTTTTAAACACATTTTGTCAATGTAATACTGTTAAGTAATTATAGGTAATTATAATCTTTTAGACCCCTACCACATCCCCTGCATGCAAAAGGGCCATAATCATGTTCATCTATATGTTAAGGTTGTTCATCTGTGAAAGTTTGACGGAAACCAGCCTAAGCTGTAGGAGTTCCATCCACAAGAATGCGTTCTTGGGAGGACTGGCAGACAGACGCACAATGTGAATCCGGTATACCCCCTTTGCAGACAAAGAACTTACCGAGAACATTGAGAGTACTCTCTGAAGCGGAGGCAGAAAGTTGATACAGCTCTGACGTAACCGACGGTTGTATTGTTGGCTGCGGATAGTAACTGGACAGTAGAATGGTCATCTCTCTATAGAACTGACAATGATGTAACAGAGCCAGGAGAGCTGTTAAACCAGTCAACGAAACCTGATATTCTGTATCCATGACAACCGGACCTTGCCAGGTTTTATGGTCCGACTCTGAACTGCCGCTAGGTAACATCTGGGACGTCAAGTTAACCAACAACAAGGCAGCCTAGAAGATAAAAGTTAACTGTATCAGTATTTACTCATCACTGAATTTATCAAACAGAATTTCCAAAATAAATAAATTAACACTTCAATTATCCTAGTACAGCATTCCGTCTCAACGTTATGATTCTGTTCTGCACGCGCCAATGTTTGAGTTTGTTATACATTGTAACCTCTTGAGAGTTAATTGAAGCATTGATCAAAGTACTGTATGTCATTATTTATGCGATAAATTATGATTGTGTGACTTTATATGTTGTAAATCAATATTTTAATGTTCCGTCTTGGAACTTGAAAATGGGTGGCGTAGGAAGCCTGTTTGCTCATCAGACGGAATTTTCCACCTGAATATTCATTGGTTCTGAATTGTGATATCTGAAATAATGTAATTCCATTGGATTAGTAGTATCACCCCATGTTATTTGAGATTATATCGCCTTTTTGATGTATATAACGCGGGAGCACTTCAACTCGGGGGCTTTTGGGAAACGGATCTTGGAGGAGACACCACTAAAACTTCAACGTTATTGTAGAAGATTGCTTTGGAAACTTTTGGACGTTATCAGATAATTATTCTAGATCTACAGAAGGATTAGAATGTTATTATACTATACTTATTGTACCTGTATTTATATTTCGCTGTTTTGTGTTAAATAAAATAAATTAATCTTTTGAACTTTACATCTTGCATTGCTTGTCGTCTGCCCCGGTCCGCTGCTCATAGTTAAGCTATCCTGACAAATACTAGCGTTTGAGCAGCGTGTCGTATACTCTTATATCTTTGACTTGTTATCCCGAGTCTGGAGGTGCAGGCATACTATAGCCCCGGGAATTTGTGGGACAGTTTGTCGTCCGGAGCCGGGATCAGACCATCACATACATATAGGTGCCACAACCGTTACAATATTAATCTGTTAAGTGCAGATAACACAGTCTTTAACTGTCTAACATTAAGAAACTGTAACAAAGGTATGGTAGGGTCCAGCCCTCCAGCCCTGCTAGCGAAGATGGCATAAATGAGCGACCATTACTCCTACTGTTTAAAGGAGTTATAAAAAAATGTGACAAATAGTTTAACATGTGAATTAACATATAACAAGTAATTAAGAATTGCAAGCAATACAGAAGTCCCCTACCGGTTTGAGGCCATTTTCAATGTTTCTGTTGCCATAGCAACCACAATTTTTGCCAGAATCAAAATATTTTAGTTGTGCATAATCCCCTTATTGCTCCCTATCCACATATCAAGTTTCATAAACCTAGCTTGAAAACTGTTTGAGTTATGGCAGGATCCAGATTTGGGCATATTTTCACTCTTTCTGTTGCCATAGCAACCACAAATTTTGATAGAATCAAAATATTTTTAGACGTGCATAATTCCCTTATTGCCCCCTATCCACATATCAAGTTTCATAAACCTAGCTTGGAAACTGAGTTATGGCAGGATCCAGATTTGGGCAAATTTTCACTCTTTCTGTTGCCATAGCAACCACAATTTTTGTCAGAATCAAAATATTTTTAGACGTGCATAATTCCCTTATTGCCCCCTATCCACATATCAAGTTTCATAAGCCTAGCTTGGAAACTGTTTGAGTTATGTCAGGATCCAGATTGTTTGACGGACGGACTGACTGACGGACTGACTGACGGACTGACTGACTGACTGACTGACTGACTGACGGACGGAGGGCAAACCTATAGTCCCCTCCGGTCAAAAACCGGTAGGGGACTAATAATGGCGTAATGATTACCAACCTAGGCATCCACATTTAAAACGTAAAATGCAATAAAAGTTTAAATACCTTGGCCTACCATGTACATAATGCTATTCATGAGTATATAACTATGACCACCATTGTTGGTCAGAAAAGGTGTGAAACTCTATAGTAAACTTATATATAACACAATTAGAGTAACAAAATGTGTGTGGGGGATTGGTGTAGTGGATATGGTGTCTGACTGGTAAGCTGGAAGTCGTGAGTTCAAACCCCACATAAGGTAAGTTGTTTATAATAAAATAAAAATTGTAAATAATTCTAATTGATTAATCTAATCTAAAATAACCATAAACTAACCACACTAACCCTGTACTTACCAAGCACTAACCCTGTACCTAACGAGCACCACACTAACCCTGTACTTACTGAGCACCACACTAACCCTGTACTTACCGAGCACCACACTAACCCTGTACTTACCGAGCACCACACTTACTGCTTCATTAAATGCGTTTACAAAATGAATGGTTGTTAATCCATATTTATGAATCTAATGGCATGACAGCACGCTTGATATAGACGTTTTTACCTCACATGATATAATTACAAAAGTCTGCATTATTACCTGTTGTCTGACCATACTGCATTCTGATTGGTCGAGAAGGATACTGAAGGCCGCCGCCCAGATTCCGCCAGGGATATGTTTACAGTTAGCGGTCAGTAATAGACGACCTTCTTCAGTACTGCTCAAGGTCACAGCAATACCCAGCCCTGCTGTTCGTACCTATACAAGAATAGACAGTTAAACAAGATAATTAAACAATTAACAAGGTTAAGGGTCTATGATTACAAAACCTAATTAGACACAAATACAGGTTAGTCACCAGGACTTTTATAAATGTTTAAAGTTCCACAAGTCAATAGTACAGGGGTGTCAACAGGACCAAATTAAAATCAGGAAAATAATATGCAGTCGAACCTTTTTGCCAAACAAGAGGCATTCAACAACATAGTTTCCAGAATTAACTCAGTTTGTATTAAAGAAAATCCTTCAGAGTAGATTAAATTAGAACTTGCCATTTCTTGAGATACATTTGTATTTTCATCGAATAACTTTTACTTTGGTCAGAAGCCATTGCTCTTTCAGGAATGATAAATCAGGAATTCCGGATAAACAAAAAAAATTGAAACCCCTGATGATTACAATACCTAAAGAGACACAAACACAGGTTAGTCGACAGGAGTTTTATCAATGTTTTAAGTCCCATGGGTCAATAGTATTTCAGTCTATATGGAGACTACCCAGTCATATCATCCTGACACCGGGAGAACCAACTGTTACCTAAAAACTAACTGCTGAGCATCAAGCAAGAAACTAACTGCTGAGCATCAAGCAAATGAGATATACCAGTATCGTCCTTAATGTCTATGTTAAGTTGCAGCCTGGGATCGAACCCAAGACCTCTCGCGCTGAAAGCGGACGCTCTACCACTAGGCTATTCAGGCAAAAGTAGTCAGCAAGAGTGAGTTATGTAAGTTGCCATAACTTGTTTCGTATTCAATACAAAAATAAGTAATTTTAAAACAAAAGAAAAATAAATATTTTTTTTTCTTATGTCTATGGAAGCACATTTTGTACTTATATACTTGTATAATGTATCTTACCTCGGCATCCCTGTAAGCCCATAGAGTGAGCATCCAATCCAAGCCCGGATCACCATCATCCACATGGCGTGAATATAACCAGTTCTGTGGCCATTTCTGAAATATATCATCATCATAATGTTACAATACATATGAGGGTGGGGTAAGGCCAGTATGAATTAGATCCCCACTTTGCTTCCAATAATTTATGCCACCTCCGTCAGTCATACGGAGGCTACCCAGTCATGTTATCCAGGCAACGGGCAAACCTGAAGTTATACCTGGAACTAACTACACTGAGCACCAACCAAGCAAGGAAGATATACCAGTACCATTTTTAATAACTTTGGTATATTGGTACATTGTGGTCTGGGATTGAGTGCTGATCATGCCACCTTGATTTTTTTTAAGTCATAACATAATCAATAGCCTACATATCCCATGTAATGAGTAGTTTACCACTACAAAAGCATCCATGAAACTGATGGAAAACTTGCAATCTGGTAATTAACATAAAATTCCTGACGGGCTTTGGCACCAACCGTCCCTTAGGACTCTGCAGATGTTATAAAACAAAAAGCCATGTGTTAACCCTACTTAACTCTTTTAATAATAGATGTGTCTTACCTGATCATCAGACAATGTTGCCATCTCATATACAAGATGTCTCAGACAGAGGGTAGCTGCCTTGGTTACGCCTTTACCCATAAATGACATTGAGGTACCGCCCCGTCCGATGTGAAATGCTGATACGACTTCCAGTAAGCAATTTAGCACTTGACAACACAATGGTTCTCGTTCTAACTCGGTACATTCCTGACTCCATCCAGGTCTAAAATAATGAATATGTATAGAAACAAGAGCACCGCTTTGCAGGTTCAGACGCTCATCTGATCATTGTCACTGTAAAAAGGGCCCATTACCCTTGCATAAAGTAGGGCAGTGTTATTGGTCTTGCTTAAAAAAGTGAGGTATTGATGGTGAAAAAAGGGGCAATAAATCTTGCAAAATGCTAATCAGAGTTATGGGTCTTGCTTGACATTGTCAGGTATTGATCATGAACAAGTGTTGAAAGTTTCAAAGCAATAGCCCACATAGTGTATGAGAACAGTGGACCTAAACGCAAAACTTAACCAAGGAATTTTCTAAGTCCAATAAGGGGCAATAACTCATGCAAAATGCAGATCAGAGTTATGAGTCTTGCTTGACATGGTCAGGTATTGATGGTGAACAAGTGTTGAAAGTTTCAAAGCAATAACTCAGTTAGTTTAGGAAAAAAGTGGACCTAAACACAAAACTTAACCAAGGAATTTACTAAGTCCAAAAAGGGGCAATAACTCACGTTAAATGCAGATCAAAGTTATGGGTCTTGCTTGACATGGTCAGGTATTGATGGTGAACAAGTGTTGAAAGTTTCAAAGCAATAACTCTGATAGTTTAGGAGAAAAATGGACCTAAACGCAAAACTTAACCAAGGCATTTTATTTTCTAAGTCCAAAAAGGGGCAATAATTCATAAGAGTTATGGGTCTTGCTTTACAGGCTCAGGTATTGATGGTGAACAAGTGTTGCAAGTTTCAAAGCAATAGCTTTGATAGTTTATGAAAAAAGTTTACCTAAACACAGAACTTAACCATGCAACGCCGACGCCGACCAAATGATGACAATAACTCATCTTTTTTTAAAAAATCAGATGAGCTAACAAGAGGGCCCAAAGGGCCCTAGGTCGCTCACCTGTCGAACTTGACCTAGATTTTGTAGAGATGATCATTGTGACCAAGTTTCATACAGATAAGGCCAATATTTTGACCTCTAGTGACTACACAAGGTTTTTATATGATTTGACTTAATGACCTAGTTTTTGACCCCAGATAAACCAATATCAAACTTGGCCTAGATTTTGTTGAGATGATCATTGTGACCAAGTTTCATAAAGATAAGGTCGACATTGTGACCTCTAGTGACTACACAAGGTTTTTCTATAATTTAACCATGTGACCTAGTTTTTGACCCAAGATGACCCAATATCAAACTTGACCTAGATATTGTTGAGATGACCATTGTGACCAAGTTTCATAAAGATTGAGTCAAAAGTGTGACCTCTAGTGACTACACAAGGTTTTTCTATGATTTGACCTAGTGACCTAGTTTTTGACCCCAGATGACCCCATATCAAACTTGGCCTAGATTTTGTTGAGATGATTATTGTGACCAAGTTTCATAAAGATTAGACCAAAATTGTGACCTCTAGTGACTACACAAGGTTTTTCTATGATTTGACCTTGTGACCTAGTTTTTAACCCCTTATGACCCAATATCGAACTTGACCTAGATTTTGTCGAGATGATCATTGTGACAAAGTTTCATAAAGATTTAGTCAAAATTGTGACCTCTAGTGACTACACAAGGTTTTTCTATGATTTGACCTTGTGACCTAGTTTTTGACCCCGGATGACCCAATATCGAACTTGACCTAGATTTTGTCGAGATGATCATTGTGACCAAGTTTCATAAAGATTAAGTCAAAATTGTGACCTCTAGTGACTACACAAGGTTTTTCTATGATTTGACCTTGTGACCTAGTTTTTGACCCCGGATGACCCAATATCGAACTTGACCTAGATTTTGTCGAGATGATCATTGTGACCAAGTTTCATAAAGATTAAGTCAAAATTGTGACCTCTAGTGACTACACAAGGTTTTTCTATGATTTGACCTAGTGACCTAGTTTTTGACCCCGGATGACCCAATATCGAACTTGGCCTAGATTTTGTTGAGATGATCATTGTGACCAAGTTTCATAAAGATTAGGCTAAAATTGTGACCTCTAGTGTCTACACAAGCCAATTGTTGACGGACGGACGGACGACGGACGGACGACGGACGACGGACGAAGAGTGATCATAAAAGCTCACTCTGTCACTTTGTGACAGGTGAGCTAAAAACAATAAACTGATACGAGGCCTTTATGTCTATATCAAAATACTAATTAATTCCTAGGTTATGGTCCAATTTTCCAATAAAGGAGCCAATTTTGTTTTTCATTTTAAAAGTAGTTATTTTTGGATTCAGTATGACCTGACTTCAATTTAACAGTTTTGAAACTTTTATCTGTCTATCATTTGCTATTGGAGAAATTTAAGAAGGAAGAACAATAGGGTGTAAGATGGGGGGATGAAAATCTAGGAAATTACTTATTCAAGCCTTAGGTTGTTACATCATAAAGTAACAGAGATAAAGACCATGGAATAACTGGTAAATCTTTCTTATAACAGACTGTCATCCTTCTTATTTAATACTTATTCCTTTGATTTCAATTTGTTTGTGAAATAGGCTTTATCGCCACTTCTTAACAAGTTTTTAGTTACATACAGCATCCGATTCACCTAACAGTTCATGTTTCATGAACTGTATCTTATCAGTACTGATTTACCCTTCCACAAGGAATCCACTTCTCCACATGTGGAGGAAAATCAACATTGCTTTCAAATTCAAAGAGCGGGAATCGTACCCTCTTTGGCGGTTTAAAATTCAGCACACTAACCACTGGACCTCAGCTCCTGTGATTTCAAGAATGAAACACAAACAAAATGTATGCAGTTAACATACCTGGCAGTGATATGCATAAAACACTGAAGAGTTCCCTCTAGTGAAGCTAGGTTGTAGAAATGTGGTGCATCAGTGACGTTCAACCGCTGTAACAGTTTGTATGCAAGGTCACCTCTCAACTGATGAAACTTCAACCTATAAAAAGATTACCATAGTTTTAACTGATGTACATCATATATCAAGTGATCAAGTTTATATAGGTACACCAGAGAATATAGGAAATGGGAAAACAACATGTCAAACAATGGGATGGTTTAGACTGGATTTATTTTAGATTGACTAGTTTTGGTTTACAAAGACCTTCATCAGGATGGTTTATATAGGGTTAATACTCATTTCATTTAATCAAATTCCAAAAAAATTCCACAACATTAACACAGCAAACCAAACTGCCTAAAGTAAATCTTTGGTCAAACAATCATAAATTTGGTCCCAAAACACTAGTACTTGGCATTTTTTTCAGAATTTTGATTGGTCGATACTGCGTGTTTGAAGATCACTTTCGAATGCAACAGCAACTAGACAGCTAAAATAAAAGCTCTGCGGGGCGCATGTGTCGCCTGACAACATGCACATTTGTCATGGAAAACTATCCAGTATTGGGCTACATATCCGACTCACAAGAGTTCTCTAGTCATCTGAACTAAAAATGACAAAGGGATGCTCTGGACAAAAAATGTCCTGATAAAATCAATCTGAAGGGAATCATTCAAACACTACACAAGCTAGAGTTATGATTCTTGCGCACTGCACTTCATGTCACAGCAAGAAACATGCATACCTATTTTGGAGTCATTAATTCCTATGGTGACAAAGTTATGCCACGGACAGAAAATGCTTATAAAATCAATCAAAGGGAAAAAATTAAAAAATGGCACAAGGTAGAGTTACGGTTCTTGTGTACTGCACTTGGACTTTTGGTAAGAAACATGCGTACCAAGTTTCAAGTCATTCAACTTAATGGTGACAAAGTTATCCTCCGGACAAGAAATGCTCATATTAAATCAATCTAAGGGAAGTAATTCAAAAACGATGCAAGGCAGAGTTATAAATCTTGCGAACTGCACTTCGGTTAATTGCAAGAAACATGCATACAAAATCTTGAGTCATTTGAACTTTAGGTGACAAAGTTATGCTCCGGACAAGAAATGCTCTAATTAAATCAATCAAAGGGAGATAATTAAAACACGATGCATGGTAGAGTTATGGTTCTTGTGCACTGCACTTGGACTTTTGGTAAGAAACATGCATACCATGTTTCAAGTCATTCAACCTAATGGTGACAAAGTTATCCTCCAGACAAGAAATGCTCTAATTAAATCAATCTAAGGGTAATAATTAAAAAACGATGCAAAACAGAGTTATGGTTCTTGCGCACTGCACTTCGGCTTATTGCAAGAAGCATGCATACCAAATCTTGAGTCATTTGAACTTAAGGTGACAAAGTTATGCTCCGGACAAGAAATGCTCTAATAATATCAATCAAAGGGAAATAATTCAAAAACTATGACAGGTAGAGTTATGGTTCTTGCGCACTGCACTTCGGCTTATTGCAAGAAACATGCATACCAAGCCTTGAGTCATTTGAACTTAAGGTGACAAAGTTATGCTCCGGACAAGCAATTTGTGACGCCGCCGAAGCCGCAACCGCCGACGCCAAAGTAACACCTATATGTCGCCTTTTCAGGCGACACAACTGGATATTTCAGCCTTTTAGCAGTTGAAATTAAGTCATTCAGCTTTTTGACAACTGAAACTAGGTCATTCAGCTTTTGACAACTTAAACTAGGTCATTCAGCTTTTGACAACTGAAACTAGGTAATTCAGCTTTTTGACAACTGGTTTCTCGTTCAGTTGTATGTGGGCATTGTGCTGTGTAATGATGTTATGTGATGTTTTTTATGTTTTCTGTGCTCAGCTGATTAAGATGAGTGCTGCTTTCCCTGTCCAACTTTCTGTTATCTTTTTGCTATGGTTTCTGATCAAAGTCCCGCTATAGTCAAATGTATCAGTATAAAGAGGGACAGAGCAATGGAGAAAATTCATGACAAATCATTGTAGTAGTCTGTATAGAATTGAATTACTAACAGGGAGAAACTTGTTTAGGCAGCCGGCTAGCTCAGTCGGTTGAGCATTCACCCCGTAAGCAAAGGGTCCCGGGTTCTAGCCCCGGTCTGGTTGCACATTTTTCTCATCTGGTTACATTTGGGGCCCAACGTAAATGACCCACTGCACCCTTAGAACATCCCACAGAGGTTCTGGTACTCCATTAAATGGGGATGAATTCTTCGAAGGAGGGGTGTACGTAATAGTCTGTATAGGATTTAATTACTAACAGGGAGAAACTTGTGTAGGCAGCTGGCGAGTTCAGTCGGTAGAGCATTCGGCCTGTAAGCAAAGGGTCCCGGGTTCTAGCCCCGGTCTGGTTGCACATTTTTCTCACCTGGTTACATCATCTTACAGCTATTTTTCTTCACAGAAAGACTCAGAAAGCGTCAAAGATTTTGAAGCTTAGTGATCAGCAAAGAAAATAACAAAACAATTCTTGGTATAATTTACCTGACAGTGAGTAGATATGGTAGTGAACTGTTATACACAGATATAAACGTAAGTAACGATTTGTCCAATGATCTGAAAACAAAATAGTCATAGAGTTAAAGTAAGGTTATGCTGATTGATTGATTTTTTAAATCAAAACACACATGGAATATATTCATATCGAAAAGACTAAAACACCAATATATCATAATATATACTACTCAAACTTTGCTAACGGCCAAGAAATTGATTTTGATGTCCGTCTCAGGTTAAATGTACAACACTGATGAAGAAAACGTTGTGCAATTAATAAAATATCTGCTTCTAAAGTTCAAAGCTTGAAGTCTTGCATTTGATACGCATAGTGCCAAAATGAGGTTGTTTTCCTGGAAATTGATAAGCCCTATTTTCGGGGACCAAAGTGGCTAGATTAATATGGAAATTTGTATCCCGTTTTTATTACCATGTCGTGTAAGAAATGCCAAGAAAATGACTGCATTCTGTTACTTCAGAGGCTCAAATACAGCACTAACATTGTAATGGGGTTGGGCTTATTAGCACTTAGACATTAAATTTCGAAGTAATCTTATTGGTTTACAATATTGCTGATGTAGCATTATGTTTTTGAAAATTCTACTGGTCAATCTTATTCAATTTGCAAAATATTCAAATGGAAAATTTCTTGGCCCTTATCAAATTTGTTTATGATCAAAGAATAAGGGATGTCAATGTATCAAGACTTTAGGAGTGGAACATACTCAACAGTCTACACCCTTAGCAAAATTACTGGTATTTATTTTTAACTTTGAATTATTAAAAGTCCATAATGCTGAAGTCAGCTGAAATGAGAAAATAACACATCCCTGTACAGAATACACATTTATACATTATATTTAAGAAATAACTATTTTATTTCGATTCTAATATGATTTAGATGCGCAATCATATCTTAAGCCAGAGTTACTTTTCTAGAGTATGTTGTTTAGTTTACTTGTTGACCTGCATTACGTCAAAAAGGAATTATCCTGCACGCCGTGACGTCATTTTCATGGGTATATCGAACGTCGTACAAGGGTATTATTTGTTTATTGTCTATATAGGCAAAATCTTCGGTCAATTTAGAATCAACTTCATTTGTCAACAAAGAAGTTATAGTTGTAATAACCATTAAACTGTAAATACACTCAACCACTTTTCTAACTGGTCACTTTTCAAACCCGAAATACCTTTAACTGTGATCATTTTGTTTGATGGCGAAAATGCAAAATTGATGGCATGAATGACCACGCATATTTTGGCACACAATTTTGATTTTTAATGATTTGAGTGTTAGGACTATTGCATAACATGTTTGTGTGCAACATATCGTCGAAAATTATTATCACAGTTAAACGTATTAAGGGTTTGAAAAGTGACCAATTAGAAAAGTGGTTGAGTGTACAACGCCTCCCTATATTTATATACAAGGTACTACTTACCGTTTTACATTGACAGCGGGTTCAGACACTTCTTCAGCAGCCACTCTAGCTGTCTGTCTGTGTAACAGACCAATGAGAGGACCTTTAGGATGATAAAGCACCTCACCGACCCATTGTAATATGTTATCTGGCACCTGATTGGTCAGTTTGAGCACAATGCCAATAAACCTGAGGACATCAAGTAACAACGACTCGTCCGCTCCTGATGAAGGTGTCACTTTAACGAATCTGAAATAATGCCAGTTAAATAAAATACATAATGTGCTACATAAAAGTCTTTCATATTAGTTATAATATGAATGTTTAATTTAAGAAATGAAATATGAAAAACTATGGTATACCAGCTTATATACAACAGTTTGGAGTCCTGCATCATAGGAATTAACCACATAGGCCATGTGCAGTTTCATTGAAATCCGACCAATGGTTAATAAGGAGAACAAGCATGGACAAACTTTGTAACATCCATTCTGACGACCGGCACCAAATCAATATGCTCCCCACTAAATGTGAGGGGGGGGGGGGGGGGGGGGGGGGGGGGGCATAAATAGCATACCTGGATATTGTATTACACCAGTCCAGTGTATGGAAGATATCCGTGACTTCCGTATCATACCAAGCCAGCATGTAACCAAGGAGACGATTCAGTGACCTTGACACTGCATAGTGTGATGTTGAGTTAGATATATCATGTAGACCGGCCAGCAAACCTTGTTTTACATGACTTGTGATCAGCATGATCCTGTCTGTGGGGGTCAGCTTCAGCTTTGGAGAAAAACTACAAAAGAAAATATCATGATTACTGGACTTCAAGATTATTCTTTTCCATAACATTAGCATAGCAAACCAATATGCCTAAAGTAATTCATTGGTCGAACAATCGTTTATTTGGTTCGCATTTCCTAGAACTCAAACAATTTTTACAGGATTTTGATAGAAAGATAGTGCAAACACAGATAGATCTATTACTGTATTTGCCCAAAGTATGCACACAGCTGTGTATAGGACGGAGGTAAACTATGGGAGAAGATTCCAAGAAAATAAATCAGATGCAAAAAATTGTGAAAAAAAACAATGAAAGAATATTGCCGTTCCCTATTTGCCCATTGGATACATGGTGTCTAAATCTGTGTTTAGGACACATCCAATTTTTTATTTCTATTTTGAGTTGATTAAAGTGCTGGCAATACTTGAAAGATTACAGTATCTGTTCTTTTTCACAACAATCAATGCAGCAAGCTGTTGCAAAATTGTGAAAACAAAAAATATATTTTAATCTTTTATACAAGGTGGTAATTAAAATCAAGAGTTATTTTGAGAACTTTGCACAGGATTTTACTATTGTGTAGCAAAGCTGCTTGTGATTTAAGGAAGAATTTACCCTTTATTAAAATAATGAGGGTCAAATTGGGACATTGTGGAAATGTCAAGGGTCAAAGGAAACCCCTAAAACACTTATTAACATTCTTAAATATGTTTTAGCACTTTTAATTGGCAAATTCTGCATATCCAAGCCAAATTTTACTAGAGGAACCATTCAAGCATATCAATTTACATTTATGCAGCATATAATAAAGCATGGACTGGAGAGGACTGTTTTAATGACAGCATCAAGTAAATCATGTGACGGTACATACTCAGCATCTGTATCCAGTCGCTTGTTGGCTGCCAATGCCTTGATAAGAGTTTCCATCCCAGAATGCCATGCAACATTCCACGATATTCTCATCATTTCTAACGGTAACCCGGTCAATAAAGGATCAGGGTTAGGGGTCGAGGCACACTGGTTAGGACTCTTAGTGTAATGGATGTTGGGACGGAATGGTAACTTGTATCTGAAAAATTGAAAATTGATAAACATGTGACATTGTATTCACAAATATAATTAGTTACAGTTTATTGCATAATAAGAACATCGGCCAATAGAAAAGCATGCAATGACATACATATGCATGAACAAAAAAACCCCACATAGGCATGGAATTTGGGTAACAGTCTAACAAACTTGTGTTTCACCCCAAACTTAACAATCCTTTAGTGGATCATGAGCACTTGCTATTAACCCAGGATGCTCTGGACAAGTAAAAATACTGTCAAGGGAGATAATTCAAAACTTACGTCAGACAGAGTTGTGATTCTTGTATGCAAGCTTAATGTACAACAGTTTAAACAGTATCCATTCATTTCTGTTCATAGTAGAGTAATGCTCAGGCTTTTTTGTAATGAATTAATTAACAAAGAATGATTTTATACGTACCTAAGCTTCACGATGTTGGGCACAGAAAAGTTGGTTGTGTTCTTCCCGCTGAAAAAAAAAGTTCAATTATATTATTTAGTGTTCTGATATTTATCCATCTTTCATTGAAATGAATACAAAACAATTTATGTATTATTAAGAATGACTTTGATATATTTTAACATTGTCACATGATTAGATTCTGCTTTGATGTGGACTTAACTGAGTCAATTTTAAATTATAGCTATATACCCTTAATGTATATATTTATAACATACTTACATTTTTACTTATTTATAGAGTCATTTAATATATACAATTAAATTTATTTATTTTTATATAAAATCTTTTGAGGATGTTCTATTTTTATAAATCATATATATACAATTGTCTTTCATGCCTTCAAGGTGCAATATTTTGTTCATGCCTCTCTGTGTCAGTACACCAAATATTTATTTATATACAAGGACCGCAATGGAAATAAGAGGTCTCCTCTTTTTTGCGTTATCCTTGGTGTGGGTGTGTTTGACATGGCTTCCTTATGAAAATTTTTAAAATATATTTTTGTATGTGTAATTTTGTCATTTATTTAACAATGTTTCATTTATATTTGGTGTTATTTATTATCTGAATTGACGTGCCATGTTATATACATCTTATGCCAAATAAATATTATTATTATTAACAACAATGTAGACTGAATGATAATAAAAACATCAGTAATTGAAAACCATACATGTACTTATACTATAATTTGTTGAGGACAAACTCTTCATTGATTTCATGGATAAAACACAATTCACCAATAACAAACATGACAAAATTAAATTTTCCCCAGATACACTTAAATATTTCATAAATGATTTTCTGAAATATTTAAAACTTGTAAATGAATTTTCGAGTGGTTAAAAATTATCTGAGATTTTCTGAAAGATTAGAACATATTTTAAACTTACCTCAAGTAGAATCTGGCTTGTTCATCAAACAGCAGCAATGTAAGAATATGAGAAACTTCATAACATGTTCTATCATCTCTACTATGGAGGAGACCAACTGAAAATACAGTCAGTATTACTTACACAGCTACATCCATTAAGTACCTAATATTATGAATCCAAACACACCCAACAGCTTTACCTATATACACATTAGGTGTCCGTCCAACTAAGGCAGAATGCCCAATCCTGAAAATTAGACGCAAGTCTGTTTCGAGTGCAATTTGCACACATATCCCTACACCGAAACACTGTTTTAAACATTGTTCTATTGTTAAATTCGGCTTTAAGCACTTCAATTGACCATTTGTTTATACTTGGAATTTTTCATCAAATAACTTTTATATCCTGCAGAAAAGTTCATTCTTTCGGATTATTCCGGAATTGTAGGACACATAGAGGAAACCAAGGTGTGCTTGAATTAACGCTAAAACACAGCTGATTGATAACGTCACATTTGACGTCAATTACTAAAGCCAAATGACGTAACGTTCCGAGGAAAGAATGTAGTGCGACGTATGTTGGCTTGTTGTGCTGTAAAATGAACAGCATTGCCGATGTTAGAAAAGAAATAATGAATATATATAGCTGTGCTTTGTTAGAATAAAACACAGGCTCTTGTTCAGATACGAACTCATAATTCAATTACTACATATCCAAACTCGTGCCTGTGTTTTATTCGAAATCAAAGAAACAGCTACATAATACTTTATTTCTTAAATCAATCCCAGTTGGCATTTTTTTTGGAAAAGGCTTAAGTACATCTGTAAATAAAATACTGATTTTCCATCTGCAACCAGAGATGTTCAATTTATTTGAAGGAATCAAAGAGGAACACTTAGGTGAGGCCTAAAATAAAATATTGTTTGTTTCCCCATCCCCTACCTATCGGATTAAAAAGGGCCCTACCCAAAATATTTTATTGCCCAAATCAAAATAATATTTTTTTTATTAAAAATTGGAAGTGAAAATTTTATTTTTTTGTTTACTGGCTTCTTTCTTACGATTAAATTTAGGATTGTTGATTTTCAACTTTGAGTTAATTCTAAATTTCATTATTTTTATGCTTTAACCAATAACTATCATACTGAAACAATTAAAAAAAATATTTACCCTACCTACCTACTCATTCTAAATCTGCTAGGGTCGGGATGGGGAAACAAAGAATATTTTAAGTTCGGCCTAATACTCCTAGATGTAGTTTAGTTGAAATTCCCCCAATGGTTTGGGGTGGGGTGGAGTAGTTGAAATAGATAGCTGACATAGGCGATGAGGGATAACAGTCATGGGATGGTCACTATAACTCATCTTCCAACAATACAAGCTCAGGGGCCAGGATTACAACGAATACTTACACTCAGCACTCAACACTCAAATATTGAAATTCACTTTTTTGAGGTTCATTCTGGCATTATTTTAGAGCAAGACGTTGTAATAATATTAAATTGGTACTAAATATTGTTTTAGGCTTACTTCCTAGTTTAATTTCGTGTATTTGTAAGCTATAATTGCAATTCATCAGTCTGAGTGCTGAGTGTGGCAATCAGATTCAATAATTACATTTACACCTCATAAACAGTACAAAATTGCAAAGAAAATGTATTAAATGTTATTTTCAACACTCATTAGCTATCTTATACATTTGCCTCATCTAAATTTGCAATCTAGGACAAATAATAGCTCATTATATTACCTTTTCAATATTTGAGTGTTGAGTGCTGAGTGTAAGTATTCATTGTAATACCGGCCCCAGATGATGTGACAAGTTACAGATAAAATTCTTACCCCTCAGTAGAGTATAGTAGACGTTTGCATCCTGGGCAAGTTTATGTCTCAGTGTATAGTCATGATGAACCAGACATCGGAGTACAGTAGTACATCCAGGTAGATACTCCACATTGTTGTTCTGTAAGTAAAAACAAGATCAATGTGGTATTCATACAAATGACATTTCACAAGTTGTCCATAAGTTACATTTGAATACATTTTACTGGCAAATTAAAAGCACACAATCATACTCCAATAAATTTAATTGAAAGCCCTCTCAACAACAACCATACTCTTGCATATTTTAAAGTTTGTTGCTCTAGAACAAAACTAGAAGTGTTTTTGACACAAAAATGAATGTCTCAAAGGGCCGTAACTCTGACTAAAATTCCTAACAATATGCACAACTTATCTTGGTACCAAGAGTTCATGTGAAGTTAACTGTAAACCGAGAAATTATTTTGCGCTATTTAATTTCGCGGAGTTCGCGAGTGGTAGAATTTCGTGAAATTAAGTTGCCAGAAATCACTTAAACATTTATATGGACATTGCGGGAAACTTAAAAATGCAAAAATTTGTAGTCGCGAATATGCCGATGATAAGCAAAACGCAAAAGTTAATATTCACGAAAGTAAATTGGTTTACAGTAATCGAAATCCAACTAGCAGTTAAGGAGAACAAGTGTGGACAAACTTTGTGATATCAATCCAGACATATATCCAGCACAAAAACAAAGTGGGAGACAAAATAATACATGCAATAACTTACGGTATTAGATTCTCCGTCTTTTAGTACTCCTAACTGAAGATGTTCTACGATCTTCTCGATTCCTCCATCTTTCTTGAATGCTGGATGCAAGGCCGGATCTGAAGCACAAACACTACATACTGTATAACTGAATATTGCTGCGGCACAAAAAGCTACTTAATTCAAAATTTTAGACATTTGGAAAATGGGAAAAATAGCCAGTGATTTTTCAATTTCTTAAGACAGTTTGTCGTGAACAAAATTTAAGCTAGAGGCAAAATTAGCGAATTGAGGCAATTCACAAATGGCCAATATTTCTGTAACACTAACAGTATTTTTACCCCCAAATTTCTTTTCAACAACTTTTATACAAGTAGTGAAAATATTTCATACAGCCCTCAATGTAGTGGCAACTCTCATGAATCGGCCCCAAGGTACTAATAATTAAATTTATTTCTTAAATATTATTTTTAGTCCCACTGGTCAACAGTATGTCAGTCATATGGAGACTACCCTGGTCGCATTATATTAACACCGAGCAAACCCACAGTTACCTGGAACTAACTATGCTGAGCGTGATGCAAGAGAGATATACATTGTACTATAGTCTGCCCAGGATATTGTGATATTTACAAACATGAATCGGTTTGGTCAACTGTGACAAAATTGGTTTTACAAATCACTTAAATAAACAGATAAGGTCAGTACTGTACTCAAAACATCATTGATAATTGGTGCACATAATTGTAATCCACCTTTGTGGACTATACCAAATTTGCCCGCCTTTCACATTATCCTCGGCGCACTATAATACCATTCTTTCGACTTTGGTATGTCGTAGCCAGGGATGAAACCTGAGACCTCTGACGCTCTACCACTCAGCTATTGAGATAGTTCACATGCCTAATTCAGACAGTAGAAAAGTCTGGAACAAAACTGACAAGTACATATGTCACTGTACCTTGTAGAATAATGGCTAACTGATCTACGGCAGATTACCCCCCCCCCCGCCCCCCCCCCAATTCTCTGGAGAGGCTCAACAATAAAAAAAACAAGTCAATAAGAATTGCAAGTAATACAGAAATCCCCTACCGGTTTAAGCCATATTTTCAATATTTCTGTTGCCATAGCAACCACAATTTTTGTCAGAATAATTTTTTTTTTAAATGTGCATAATCCCCTTATTGACCCCTGTACACATACCAAATTTCTTGGAATCTGTTTGAATTATGTCAGGATCACTGACTTGACATTGTGGGGTTTTCTTTTGTTCATCCTTTTGTTTGTTAAACCCCATAAGCAACATTTTGCACCCCGTAAGCAACGGAATGAATAGAATCTAAATATAGCCTATTGTTCCACACCCCACAACTACAAGTGGGTGAGTACGGAATGACTGACGGAATGAAAACCGGTAGGGGACTAACAAGTATATATCTCACTATACCTTGTAGAATAATGGCTAACTGGTCCACGGCAGATTTCTTCACACTAGGGTCCACAGATAGTGATGTAAATATCTCATACACCTTACGTAAACCATCAACCTGTAACAGTAGGGAGATTTTTATAATCAGGGGTTCCACTAGGGGCAGATTTTCAAGGGACATTTTGATCATTTTATACTCGATTTTACCATTTTATTACAAATAACTATCATTTGAAGAAAATATGACTCTTCCGAAAAAGTCCTGAGGGTCAAAATGTGGCTTTTTAGAATTTATTTTCAAAGGGTCATTTCAAGGGTCAAATGGAGCCCCTGTATAACATACAGTGAACTCTTGTTATCATAGAGGTAGAACCATGATAATAATTTTAACATAAAAATTCCAGACAAAATTGAGAGCCATTTTTATAAGTTTGGCCTTGGCCAAAGCTGCGGTTAAATGGGTTATGAGTTAAAAGGGGTTTTATTGTGTCTCACATTGTTTTAGTAAATTTCACAAACATTAAGTCTTCTCTCGTTTTGATATCTGGCATTACTGCGATTTCTGGCATTAACAATTGGTCTAGGCAATAGAATGAATTACTTGAAGAACCTAACACATGCAATGTATACCTGGAATACAGATCTTCCTAATTCTTCTTCGACAGATCTCGGTGTATCCACCACAAAAATATTTGCCAGGTTGGATACATCCATCTCAGAGAAAACAGGAAGTTTTCTGTTGCTGTTGATTTCATTGGTAAGATACCAAGATAACCGCTTCAGAGCTTCTGATCGTACCCTGAAAATACATGTATAACGCGATTATTCAGGTCAGTCATCGGCTTACAATAAACAAGTCATTAAGAATTGCAAGCAATACAGAAGTTCCCTACCGGTTTGACGCCATTTCCAATGTTTAAGTTGCCATAGCAACCACATTTTATGTTAGAATCAAAATATTTTTTGACGTGCATAATCCCCTTATTGCTCCCTATCCACATACCAAGTTTCATAAACCTAGCTTGGAAACTGTTTGAGTTATGTCAGGATCCAGGTGGATATAAACATAATTTCTCCTATTAATATCTTTATTTAACAAATAGTGCATAGTTGATGAGTATGTATCTTAGTGGACAAGATATTGGTTTTCACTGCCTTTTTAAGTTTTTATCCAATTAAAATGTTTATAACGAAAAATTATTATGATATGATATTACATTGTTTGTATACAAGTAACAGGTCTAAATTAACTGACAGCACTTCTTCACTCAATTTGTATTGTTCAGAATTATTTATACTAGCAGGGTGGCGAGGTGGTCAAAATGGTAATGCTCTTCACTATGGATTGAGAAATTCCTGGTTCGAATCTCAGCCGAGGCATGTGGTCATTTCTGAAACACTTTTCAGTGTTTCCCACCCAATTGGAGAAACTGGTTGGTAATCCAGAGATAGTCTAATGTGTACCTGTGCTATACATCGGAAGGAAAATCAACATTCCTGTCAATTGCTCATGGAAGTGTATGACCTGTCACGACCAGGAATTGAACAATGCCTTCTCGATATGTGACACAGGAAGTGATATCACCATGACACAGGAAGTGACATCACCTAGGTGCAGATTGTGACACCACCACAACACAGGCAGTGACATCACCATGATGCAGGAAGTAACATCACCATGACACAGGAAGTGACATCATTATGACACAGAAAATGACACCACCATGACACATGAAGTGACACCACCATGACCCAGAAGGTGACACCACCATAACACAGGATGTGACATCAACATGACACAGGTAGTGACATCAACATGACACAGGTAGTGACACCACCATGACACAGGTAGTGACATCAACATGACACAGGAATTGACACCACCATGACACAGGATGTGACACCACCATCACACAGGAAATAACATCACAATGACATTGAAAGTTAATACTTACTTGACATCTGATGACAGCATACATCTAAGTGTCCCTCTTAACTTCTCTAATTGTGTTAATTCATTAGCAGAGTCTGTGGTTCTGGGTTCTAACATGGATAGGACTGTGGTACCCAGCACTGACGTCGGACCAGCGTACGACTGTAGGGTAAATGTAAACAACTTTAATCTATTTTAAACAAGTAATTAAGAATTGCAAGCAATACAGAAGTCCCCTACCGGTTTGAAGCCATTTTCAATGTTTCTGTTACCATAGCAACCACAATTTTGGTCGGAATCAAATAATTTTGGACGTGCATTATCCCCTTATTGCCCCCTATCCACATACCAAGTTTCATAAACCTAGCTTGGAAGCTGTTTGAGTTATGTCAGGATCCAGATTTTTTGACGGAATGACAAACAAGAGCCGTCAGAGACAGGTAATGCTTCCAGCAGGGTGTTTGTCATAGACAAATCACTCCAAAAATATGCAAAAGATAGTTGCACTTGAACTTAATTAGATCTATTCAACTATGAAATTTCCACATTGATGTCTTAAATACTGTACAAGTTATGGCCTGGACAAGAAATAAGTATGCAAAATTACAAATGGGGAATAACTCCAAAAATATAAAAATATTATAACAACGATAACCATTCCAAAACATGAGATGTTTGTAAAACATGTATGCCCCCATGGAAGCCCAATAGTCAGAAATGGTAAAGGTCACTTTGACCTTGATCTTTGACCTACTGACCTCAAAATCAATAGGGGTCATCTACTGTTGCTGACCAACCTCCATGTAAAGTTTGAAGATCCTAGGTTCAAGTGTTTTTGAGGTATTGAACGGAAACCATTTAAGGATGTTTGATAGGGTTAGTATTTTTTTTAAAAGATACCAAAAAATAGGCACAATTATAGTTTAATATATACTGAAGCATTATGTGAAATAAAAAAGGTATGTCGCGGTACTATTTAAGGGGTCATGGGCCCTTTTGCAACATCACTTTTCAAGAAAATGACCAAAAATTCTGATATTTCTCAATGTATTCGTTTTTGCATTAAAATCAATATTTCTTCTTGTTACAATCATTTCCATGGGTTTGTATGAACAAACATATATTATTCAAACATTCCTATTCACTTTTGGTATTGATAAGAAAATTCATATATTTTTGACAAAAAATAATTGTCAAAATTTCCGAAAAATGACTGCTAAAAAGACAAAAAAAAATACACAAAATCGGCCGTAGCTCAAAAACGACCTCGATGACCAATATAATTGTTATGTCTAATTTTGTTGATAAAAGAGTACTCAATCCAAATATTAAATAAAAAAGATAGGTCACGCGACTACTTTTCGCGTAATTATTGTCCTCTATATCATAAAAACCTTAGTGAAATTGCGTAAAAGTGACGCATTATCTGCGCGGAAAAAAAATTCTAATAACAAAAGAGTACTTACATTTGCATATTATGTACATAAAAGTATAGTAAATATAAACTTAGAAGAAATTGACGTGTTATAAGAATTTTTTTAGTTGCAGTTACGTCGTAATTATGGAAAGTGCGGTAAAATGGCGGTAAAATGGCGCAAAAAGGCCAAATTAGGACATTTTGCATATATGTTTTTCCCGTAATTTCTAGTCTTGTCATAATTAATTTTGGCTAAGGATGTTGATTAAAGTGTACTTAATTTAAAAATTAAAATAAAGCATAGGTTATCACGCTACACTTTGTGCTATCATGGCTAAATTATCTCCCCTTTTTCCTAATTTGGCAGTGACGTCGCATTCCATATAGCAAGGGGGCACAGATTGGCCCTGAATCTTTCACTTGAATAATCTTCATACTCTTAGTCAATATATAATTTATTCCCTATATATCAGTAAAAGGGTATCTGTGTAGTCCCAGGCAATACAAACACTCATTATAAATGGGTACAGGTAACCCAAGTAATAATTTCTAATTTCACAAAAAATGAATGAAAATGTAACCGTTTTTTTTTCATATTATTTGCTCAGTGAATTTATTTTTTACCCCAAAGTACCCATATTTATACTAACCCTAGATAGTATCACGACAAACATTTTGTCCAATTTTCATGACGATCCAGTGCAAAACGCGGCCTGTATCCTCGTTTAAGCTATATGCGCAGAAATGATGCTCATAAACAACTGTATCAAACTTCCTTAATACGACTGACTGACCAACAGACATGTACCAAGTAATATACCCCCTCATAAAAGATGGGGGGCATAAAAAGATCAAGGGAGGTAAAAGGGGGCGGGGTAAAAATAATTTGAATACCTGCAGTATTGGCAAGCCTCTTAATATAACCTGTAGAAAACTTTGCCATAATTCTGTTGTCATTAGTAACTGACTCTTCAATAAATGAGACACAATATCACCCGCAGCACTGGATACCTGTAACAAAAGGCAATAAAATTTATAATAGGTAGTATACAGTGTAGCAATACCACATGGTTTTTGACTACAGTTCCAAGTAGAAATTTGTAAACATTGGAACACAAATGTAGCCATAAGTATTTTATTTCTTCCCCGATTTCTATAAAAATCTACGCCACGCTTAGGGGAACATTTTTTGCTTTCCATGAAATATAAAATCTTTTCCAGCGGATGTGCCGTTTTGTCCATTACCCTGTGAAACCGTGGAACGTGTAGGTTTCACAGGGTAATGGAAATATCGGTAAATCTGCTGAAAAATATCTTTAATTTCATGGGAAGCAAATAATTCCCCCCTTAGCGTGGCGTATATTTAATAGAAATCGATGAAGAAATTAAAAATTATGGCTATTTTATTTTTCAATGTTTACAAATTTCTTCTTGTAACTGTAGCCAAAAGTTACGTGGTATTGCTACACTGGTATAGTAGTAATAGCAATAATGAGTAAATTTCAGGGGTGTCAATAGAGCCAGCAAGAGGCTTTCAACCTTATAGTTTCCATATATAACTTAGTTTTTAAAACTTTGTATTAAAAATCCTTCAGAATAGAAATAATTGACCATAACTTTGCCATTTCTTGAGATATTTTCTACAAGCAACTTTTATTTTGGTCAGAAGTTATAGCTCTTTTAGGATAGACAAATCTGGAATTATAGATAAATCTGGAATATTGACACCCTCCAGTGATCTGAGCAATCGCTATGCTCAAATAAGGAAAATCTCATTTTGCCACAATTTTCGGCAAACAAGCTTAATATGATGTTATGTTGATTCAGTTGCCTTTAAAACACTGGGATATAATCATGCAATAAAAGTACAAAAAATGTCATAAGACCACAATCAGGGGGGTTCTACCAGGGGTCCTACTGAGGCATAATGACCAATCCTGAAACGATCCACAAGTCTGTTTCGGGTGCCATAAGTACACATCCCTAGTACTCAACACATTAACTAGGTTTCAAACAGTTTTATTGTTAAAATTCAGATTATGGAATTTAAAATGACCATAACGGGGTCAATTCTTTCATATTTCAAATAACTTTTATTTTGTTTAGAAAAGACAATTCTTTCGTATGCAGCAACAACGGATTTCTGGATCATGCCGGAAGTGTATGACCCCTGTCTACTGAGGCATTATTCACAATCCTGAATATAAGACACAAGTCTATTTCGGGAACCATTAGCACACATCCCTACACTGAAACTCTGTTTAAAACATTGTTTGATTGTCAAAATTTACCGTATCAAATTTCAAATGACCATAACTCTTCTTCATAACTAATTCTTGGTCTTATGTAATCAAATAACTTCTGTTTTCTTCAGAAACGTTCATCCTTTCTAATGCAACAAATTAGGATTATTCATGGTATTTTGTCATCTAATAACTTTTATATTCTACAGAAAAGTTCATTCTTTCTAGTGCAACAAATCCAGATTTCGGTTTATTCAGATACAGTTATTTTTTTGGCAAAAATATTTGGAGATATAAGGCCCCTTTCCCCTCACTGCAGAGTATATATTTTTCCCCAAAGATTTCTAACTTTTCCCTTTGGAGTCTTGTTCAATTTCTTCCCAGATAAATGAAGTAAATTGTGTTGATAATTAATGCAGAATGGATTGAAATAGTTTGTTTTGAAATACCACCAATAAACAATTGTACTAGACATTTATAATGATTTAAGGAGAACTTAACAATGAGTCAAAATTCTCGTTTCAGCTTTTTTGCGCGTTAATTTCCATCTCCTATGGGCCCTGACCCCTTTATCCCAAAAGTCGAAAGAAACACTGGGTATACTAAGAACCCTGAACAATATATACAATACCTTAGGTTCCTTGTCAGCCAGACCAAACACAATGATCTCATACAACATATCAGCATTGAGGATAAACTTCACCTTCATACTCGACGTAGATGATGGGTCCGATGCTCGGGCAACACTCAAATTGGCCTGAAGATAAAACTTAAGAATTAGAAATACAAACCAGAGGGCCAAGTTTTCCCTGTATCTCTCATTTGTGCACAATGATTTAAAGTTTGATGCTCGGGCAACACTCAAATTGGCCTGAAGATCAAATTTAAGAATTAGAAATACAAACCAGAGGGCCAAGTTTTCCCTGTATCTCTCATTTTTGCACAATGATTTAAAGTTTTTCTAATTAATAGATAAGCAATAAAGCTCATCACAGTTTTGTTTGTTCATATTTATTTTAAGTTTCATGAAATGTCTACCAGCAGGCAAGAAATTGCTGCCACATATGGGCAGGTGAACTCAATCAGTGAGGGGCAAAAATCTGAATAGCAAAACCAAATCATGAATTTCCATGTTTTAACCTTAAACGTCACATGTTTCACCACAGCGTGCCCAATAAAATGGCTTGTATCATCGGATATTCCGCATTGCGTCACATGACTCAAAATGGAAGTCCGATGAACATTTTTAGATGTCAAAATGATGAAATGACCGCACTATAGCGCCTGGGTTACTTTTCAGAGGTGATATTTTGGTTATAGTTTTAGTTATAATACGCTCATCCAACCATGTCGTTGTTTTTGTCGGCACTCCTGTGTGAAGATCCCTTAGGTATGGTAAGAGTCTGTCCATGTTCATGTCCAGATTTTTTTTTCAGTAAATTTTCAACATGTATGCATTTGTAACGGCTCGAGTGTGATATATTTTGACACAACATTTGTTGTATCTCGAAGATAAATGTATAAGCTTGCTACTGGAGAAAACAGTATGTGATTGATTGCCTTTTTGGAAAAGTTACAAGACTGTTAAGTTGGTGGTGTCGCAATTTTTATGCTAAAAATTGAGAGTAACTTCCCTGTAATCTATATGTAGTGAATGAAAGACCAGTGAGTCGATTCAGACCCCTATGCATTGAGGTAGGTAAGTCATACCTGCCTCTTAAGAAAGTATTTCAGAAGTAGAATCCTCCTGAAATTTTTTTTCGTCTCTGCAGCACTGCAGATTCGGCTTATGAATTAGATGAATAAGATGACTCTGTTATCTTATCAAATAAGTATTTACTGTTCTACAGCCTTTTTGCAAGAAAGGTAACACAAAATACATTATGTAAATAATAACGCTGTTAACATAAATAATTCTTCACCAATGAATATAAATTCTTTTCTGAAACAGGCAAAAAACCGTAAACATTTTTTATCATTTTTCTAACAAAGGGAGGTAATAAAAAATTAGTGGTAATTTAAATTTGCATAAAAGCTGAACAAGTTATCCTCCTAATTTCAAAATCTTTCAGGATTATTTGAGAATTCAAGGTCCCCTACAACTTCAGGACAAATGCCACAAAGAGATATCTTTTTCATTTTAACAGTGCCTATTCTTTGATTTCAGACAACTCAAAATATAAGATGAGTGTGGTATGTGACACAAATTTTGGCTAAGAAGGCAAGACAAAATATGTAAACACAAAGTTTAAAATAACTATTAGTATTTTATTCCTGGACCAACTTCAACGAGACATCCTCGATGCTCATCAGTACAAGGTTTGAATTCTCATGGAAATACTCAACCATACTCAGATGCAAAACTATGGAATAATCTGTCAAAATGAATGCAAAATGCAAGGCCACTTTCGTGATTTAAAAGCTATTACATAAAGTGGACATTTACAGGTGTTAACCGTGTTTATTAATAATTATTGATACATTTTATCATAATGAAATTGTTGTTATACAGTTTGAATACAGAATGACTGATATACACCTGGGTACTGTTTTATTAAAGCACTTACAGAAATCGTAAAGTACGATGTTCATCGTAAAGTACGATGTTCTTGATAATTTGTTAACAACTATAAAGTGAGGTAAATGGAGCTGCAATACTAACGATTCAGTTAAAGAGCTCATAAAAACCATATTCTTCACCACTTTGCAGTTGTTAAAGAATAAATAAGAATTCAAACTTGAGCATAACTAAGATTTTCAAAAGTGCATTGATAAAACAGTACCCAGAACATCTGATTTAGGTATCAATATGCATGTACTCGTCTGAATTAAATTATGTACGGATGTAAATATTGAAATTGTAAATACTTATTCATATATAATGATACAGTACACGGCAGAATATTGCCAATATATACATATTTATTATTTGCTATCAATGGACTATGGAATTTTTGCAGTAAAAAGGACAGTGAAATTACCACTTTGTTATTTTCACAGTTTTAGAATCTGGTTCCAGTAGCATGCAGAACAAGACTGCGTTCAATAAACGCTTATGCCCCCTGTGGAAGCCTTGTCCATAAATAAGTCTAAGTCCAAAATTAGGTCAAGGTGAAGGTCAAAATCGGGTTAGGTGATACTGGCGTGTGGAGAGTCTTCATACACAACATCCATGCAAGTATGAAAGCTTTGTAGCAAGCCATATTAATGCTAGAAGAAACGGTTAATTTGGGTTAACCAGGATGGACGGACGAACGAACGGACGGACGGACAGGTGAATCACTATATGCCTCCCCATCTATCGATAGGGGGGCATAAAAAGAAATGTAACGTCAACGGCACCAGGCTTTAAAATATGCATTACGTCATCATGATGTCATAATTCTCACGTCGTGACGTTCCAATTTCGACGTGATTTTTCCAATTAAGCCAATTACGGCACATTTTATAGAGAAAATTGAGACATATAATAAACAGAACATTTGTTGATTTTTGGTGTAAGATCAATTTTATTCACTCGTGATCACAGAAAATTAAATTTTCACTTGTGGCTACTCTGATCACTTGGTGAAATAAAATTCTATCTTACACCAAAATCAACAAATATCCTCTATATAACACATACCTGAATGGTCTGTAGTACTATCATGTAAGCGTGCTGTCGGATTTTATCTACCGGATGAGACAAACATTTCAGAACCAGCTTCCTGTAGGTCACCTGTAAGGCTTCATAATGCTGAGACTTTGAACAACTGAAACGGAAACATGGTTCATAAAGAGCTTCCGTAAAAAAAATCAAATAATTTTCAAGGACTTTTCAAGTATATTTCACCTATTTTTGAAGACTAAAACATAGCGTTTGTCATGGCAAAACCTGCAATAAGTGTATTTAAATCCAATGAAATCATAGAAGAAGCTTGAGTATTCAGATGTCAACATGGTCATTTGCAGTCGTATCTGTTCAGGAAACAGATGAGTAAATAAGGTGGTGCACCATCTGTCATTTTTCGTCATCTTATATCTGGGTTTTTTGTCTGCTTTCTAATATCAGCAAACTCATTCTAGACCAATTTAACTTTATTTTCAAAATTTAAGTACATTTGTACTTTTCAATGACTTTTCAGCAGTTTTAAATTCAAGTACTTTTAAAGTACTAGGCATTACATTTGAATACTTTTCAAGAAATGTGTGGACGTTGGGAAAGTACTGCATTCTATGAAATATTGTCTGCACTATATTCAACCCAGAATTGAGGCGAACATTTTACTTTACAAATCAGGAACAGCCATATTTTCGTATTTTCAAATTTTTTTGAAGAAGACTGAGAATAATTTCGGAAGGCAATTGTCTATCAAAGTTGTTTTGTAAGAAGTTGATTTCATTTACTGAATGCATTTTTTTTTTCCGTGTTTGGAAATTATTTAGATGATAACATGAGCCACATGAAGTTTAGAATTTTAAGAGCAAAAGTTTTTAAAGAAAATGGAAGAGTTTTCAGAGCAAAGTTAAAAGTCTCAGAAGAAAAGAGTTTCCAGACCAAAAGTAAGAGTTTCAAAAGAAAATGGAGGCATTTCCACAGCTAAAGTAAGAGTTTTAAAAGGAAAAGTTGCTAGAGGCAAAATCCAAGATCCAAAGAAAAAGTAGATGTTCATAGAACAAGAAATGGAATTCTGAGAAAATATACTGAATCTTAATATAAACTAGAAAACATACAAAGACACAAGTTCCTTCACCAAAAGAAACAATTATAGCACAATTAACCCCTCAAAAATGGAGAAGTCAACATTCTGACATTCTGTAATTTTAAAAAGGTGCAAACAAACACACACATGTAGACAGTGTGACCATTTGTTTTTTTACCTTCTTAAAAAGATGAACCCACTGTTATGTACATGAAAATGAAATTAAATGCAAAATATTTCTTAGTTTTTATGAACATATATCGTATTATATCTGCAACTAATCGAAGAAGAACATTTGCCCTTTTCATGTTAAGGTGATAAGTTATTTTAAGTTATCATTATTTACTTTTAATTTATTAATATTTGCACCACTATATCGGTACTTGAAAACATTTTTTAAACTAAAAAATTCTTCAACTAACCTCTATATGGAAGAATAAGACAACATATACATTTTGATCGCATGATCAATCACGGAACCAATAATATTTCTCAAATATCATAGGTAATTTATAGCACATGGTTACGTAGTTCAACACATAGGTAGGGAGAGAAATCTCTATGCAGATGACTGGTTATATCAGCTGTATGTGCCTACAGAAACAATGAGATATTTGTTTTTTTTGTGTACGCCCGGTGGCAGCCAAATAGTAGTTTATGTTTAGTCATGGGCTCATGGCGACCTTTGACCAACTAACCTCAAAATTAATAGGGATCATCTACTGTTGATGACCAACTTCCATGTATAGTTTGAAGATCCTAGGGCAAACCTTGACGACCTTGACCTTTGACCAACTAACCTCAAAATTAATAGGGATCATCTACTGTTGATGACCAACTTCCATGTATAGTTTGAAGATCCTAGGGCAAAGTGCTCGAGTTTTTGAATGGAAACCATTTGGTCTATCGACCGACAAACCAACAGTCTTACAGACCGACATGTGCAAAGCAATATACCCCCTCATCAAAGACATGTCATAATAAATGTTAGTAAAATATGTTTGCGACAAGTTTGTCACCACATACTTACATATCAGAGCATAGTTTGACAACCTGAGTCACATACTCTAGATGTCTGTGATATGACAAACTGATAAACGCTCCTTCACACATGGCTAGTGTATCCTTAGAGAGTCGCGTTGCCTGGAAATAGATCAATAAAATCCTGAATTTCAGACACATCAAAGCATACTTTTCATTAGTTGAATGTAAAAAGAATAATCATCACAAATTGCCTTCGATATGTTAATTAGATCTAGAGCCATACTTCATAACTGCCACAAATTACGAAACTTCACTAACTGTGACTATCATTTCTAGTCAAGTCATTTCAACTGAAATCCCACGTCTAGTAGACTCACTTTCTTAGTACACAAACAGATTGATAGGTTATCAGTATGCCTTTGTTATTTTACATCTGGGATATTACGAGGCCAGAACAGGTTTAAAACTATCATTTTCAGTATATTTAGAAAATAGATCTAAGTTTTACATGCGGTTTGTTGTTCATATGCATAGTTATTTTAAAATCACTCAGGCCTCCGGCCTTCATGGTTAATTCCTAAAATTTAGTCAAAAGTATCAAAATGACCCTTCAGATTCAGAACATAGTGGAACCCATGTACATAAATTATAACATTCATGCAGTATAGTAGTCCTACCTCCTCTTGACACATGGTCATAAATTTACAAGCTCTCTGCAGTGATTGACATAGAGTTGCCGTGTCAACATAAACAAGATATTTTCCCTCATCCAGTTGTTTGATGTATCCTAGCAACAAGACTTGAAGGTCAGGTAGTGCGTTACCAAGGCATTCATCATATACCATCATGTGTAATGTTGTCAACAATTCCTCCGATATTACTCCACGACTCTGAAATGATTTACAAGTACATGTATTAGACCAGATTAAACTTCTAAACTTGTAATATTAACCTACTTAAAAGCAAGCCAAGTGATAAAATAAATATATGACCGGTACATAGATTGATAAATAACATCCCTGAACATTATTATCATATAAACGAAGAGAAACAAGAATGGTTTTTGCACAAAAACGTGTGTATCCCACATCTAAGCTTGGCACCGAGTGCTTATGTGAAGTTTCATTGCCCACTGGTTAAGGAAAAATTGTGTAGACAAACTTTGTGACATCCAGGCAGACGTCCAGCGCAAAATCAATATGTTTACCCCAGGCAACTTTAAGTAGGAAACATAATGATTGCTGGAAATTTAAATACTGATTAAAGATCCATTCCAATCAGTGGTTGCAGATAAATAGCATGAACATGCAAGCAGACCAGATGGACGGACAGATGAAATAGCAGCTGCTGGTATATACTCCTCAATCAAACTGCATAAGAAATTCATAAAAACAATACCTTTTCAATGGGAACCAACATCTTGATAAATTTCCCTAAGAAAACACTCAGTCCGATATATGTCATTCGATGTTGAACAAGATCACCTTGACCTTGTGCTGAACTATCCTCAAGGTCATTGTTCACGTTGCTATGGTGATAATGTTTCAGTAACATTGACATAACATCCAGGCTCTCAATGAATTTGTCACTCTGAAACAAATACATTGGAATAATATGTCAGTATATATCACAAATAAATATTAAAATGCTGAAGTGTCTATATGACAGATATATTAACCTAGAAACATGATTATAACAGCCAGGCAGTCCTACCTCCTCTTGACACATGGTAAATTTTAACCTAATCTGGACCTTTATGCATGAAATTCAATATATTACAAGTATCTTGTGTTGAATATATCAATTTCCGCAAGCAAACTCGACCTTTCAACTACATTTCTAAAAGTTTGGCTATATACATTTTTTGAAAACAATCTGTTAACATATACATATAAAGCTACATGAGGGAATATTTCCACAAGTTCCACAAGATGTAAATAACTCGACAACAACCCTTGTTCCGTATTTTTATATAATAATTTACGTTTCGGCTTGCGCCTTCATCAGATATATTATACATGTAATCAACAAAACAACGGATGTCAATAAATAACAAGAGCACTGTGGGTGCAGATGCTCATCTGATCATTGTTACTGTAAAAAAATGCCCATTGCCCTTGCATAAAGTAGAGCGGTGTTATGAGTCTTGCTTAAAAAAAGTGAGGCATTGACGGTTTTAAAGGGGCTATAACTCTTGCAAAATGCTGATCAGAGTTATGGGTCATGCTTGACATGGCCAGGTATTGATGGTGAATAAGTGTTGAAAATTTCAAAGCAATAGCCCACCTAGTGTATGAGGAAAGTGGACCTAAACACAAACCTTAACCAAGGAATTAACTAAGTCCAAAAGGGGCAATAACTCTCGCAAATGCAGATCAGATTTATGATCCTTGCTTGGCATGGTAGGTGTTGATGGTGAACAGGTATTGAAAGTTTCAAAGCAATAGCCCACATAGTGTATGAGAAAAGTGGACCTATACACAAAACCTAACCAAGGAATTTTCTAAGTCTAATAAGGGGCAAAAACTCATGCAAAATGCAGATCAGAGTTATGTATCTTGCTTAACAGGCTCAGGAATTGATGGTGAACAAGTGTTGCAAGTTTCAAAGCAATAGCTTTGATAGTTTAGGAGAAAAGTGGACCTAAACGCTAAACTTAACCAAGGCATTTTATTTTCTAAGTCGAAAAAGGGGCAATAATTCTTACAAATTGCAGATCAGAGTTATGGGTCTTGCTTTACAGGCTCAGGTATTGATGGTGAACAAGTGTTGCAAGTTTCAAAGCAATAGCTTTGATAGTTTATGAAAAAAGTTTACCTTAACACAAAACTTAACCATGCAACGCTGACGCCGACCTAGTGATGACAATAACTCATCTTTTTTTCAAAAATCAGATGAGCTAAAAAAGTATATTTTATTATTTTTTTACACAAGTTGAAAGACATTGAGCAGAAACATAAAAAACTTATATTTTCTGCAGAAAAATTCATTCTGTCTAGTGCAGCAAATCTTTATTTCAAGATTATTCCAGCATCGTCTGAACCTAGGATATATTTTAAGAGATAAAATCCCATACTCACACATTCTCTTGCAGCCATTGTGTTATCTTGCCATATCTCTGGACTCACCACCACAGATACTATATCTAACACCTGGTTCAGCAGATAGAATACATCCACCGTCATAACTTCATCATCCGTTTTTAGAAGAGGAAGCGACTTCTCTAATACCGCGGCACAGAACTGAGGTATAGTCATCTGTATAAACTGTAAGGACTGCATATCCTCAAAGTCCATCTGTTCGTTCTCAGCATCAGGACTTAGACCAACACTCGAAGCACGAGAGGACCTGAAATGTTGTAATATTGATAAATACTGTCGTGTCTGTGTGTTCCACAAATCGTAATCTGTTATCATCGATAATAAATGAACAACATATTTGGAAGTCGTGAATGTAGATTCATTAATTGCTCATATAAACTTTTTTGGGTTTGTTGTGATAGTGGAGTGGTCTAATACGGTAGTACTTTGCATAGCTAGGCAAAAGAACCTTTCAGTATGTTTGATTCCCACTATAGATGCAAACTATTAGACTTCACAACAGCTCCAGCTTTGCTGTGTGGTGGCTTTAAATATTCTCTCTTTACTGTCATCCGTATCAATCAATTACAGGTGTAGTCACAATGTTACTGGTTATTTGGGGGGTGGGAGTGAGTTGTTGCGATAGCGGTGCAATCTGTTTTTGAGTTTGACTAACAGTCGTAAGTGCATGGCCGTCCATTTTTTTGCCAGTGACCTCCAACAAGGGGGAACTGGAGTGGTTAAACTGTCTGATGCATTCTTACTTCGCTTTGCTAGGTGTAGGCTTTAATTCCACTGTAGTTGCAAACTATTGACAAATATGTAGCATGACAACGTACCCAGTAGAAGATGCTGATGTGTCACCATCTCTACCGTCACCACGAGGACGCATATCAGTCCAACCAATCACAGACGGTCTTCCATCAGCGTTGTTGTTGTTGTTAGTAGAAGCGCTACTACTGGGAGTGGAGAATGGAGACGGAGTTGTCGTAAAATCTGTATCAGTAATACAATAAATAACATCAAAGCTATGTCTAAATCATGGATCTAATTATACAAAACTGACCGGAGATGTATATTGAGTTGGTACTGACCCATCTTGTAAGTACTGAACTCCCATCTTATATAAATATGATGCATTTTGAGCACAATGATGAAAGATTCATATTATTCATGTATACCTAAATTGTTGTTAAAACCTTGAAAATTGGTCAATTTCTTTATTCCTACAAACGTTTGCAAATACAATATTTCATGTCTTTGAGAAACTTTCGCGGATTTGTAGTGATTGCTAATCTCGCTATTTGTAAAACACCTTTATATAGGTTAATTGTTAATAAAACAATTTTCATTGAAAAACTCCCACAAACGTTGTTTATAGCTATTCTCAAGGAAACATGAATGGACAATACAACTATACATGTACAATGTTTGATACACTCAGGGGTCTTACTGAGGCATAATGCCCAATTCTGAAATATGTTGCAAGTCTGTTTCAGGTGCCATTTGCACAAAATCCCACACCAAGTCTCAGTGCAAACTGTTAGAATTAAGTTTACAAGATTTCAAATGACAATAACAGGGGTTCTACTGAGGCCTAATGCCGAATCCTGAAAATAAGACGCACATATGTTTTGGACGCCATTAGCACACATCCCAACACTAAACCTCTGTTTCAAACATTGTTCTATAGTCAAAATTTAGCGTATAGAATTTGAAATGACCATAACTCAGTCAATACTTGGTATTTTTTCATCAAATAACTTTTATTTTTTGAAGAAAAGTTCATTCTTTCTAAAGCAGCAAATCCGGAATTTCGGATAGATCCGGAAGTGTAGAACCCCTGCAATAACTTTGTCAATTCTCTGAAATTTTTCTTCAAATAACTTTAATTTTCTGCTGAAAAGTTCATTCTTTCTAGCACAACAAATCTGGATATCCGGATTATTCCGGAATTGTATGACCCCTGTAGATTGCATGATTAAGAAGAAAGTACATCTTCAAAATGATACTTTATTTTAAGTCTTAGTATACTAGTACCTTGTTTAGCAGTATATAGATTCGGGTCCTGGTGACAATGTATTCTACTCTTAAGACAAGCTGAGAAATCTGCTAGTGTTCTAATTGCTTGAATACGTGGACGACCCATATCCTGCATTGGTCCAGTTAACAACGACAGCAAATTCTAAAACAAGATATGAAAGTAATGACCATGTCACATATTGTACACAGCAGATATCTCAAGCTGAGCTAAGTCTAAGCTCAAATTTTCTTTGCCTATATCTTTTGAGTTAATTTCCATGTTAGATTGTACTCAACATTGGTATCACATAACGAAAACATTGTCAGCAGTTTTAATGTTACAGCAAAATTTCAAGAGCTCCAAGTTTAGTAAAATTTCAATCTGAGCTGAGATATGAATTTGAGATGCTTGATGAGATCGGTTCCAATCCAGGTCCTCAAACTTTAACTAGACCAGTGACTGTATTGAAACTAGGTTCCAGCAAAGAAAACACTCAGGTCCAAGACTTCACATCCTGATAATCATTCCTGCATGTCCATTGTTATATTTCTTATATTAAATACACCTCTGTATTTAAACCAGGAAGCTGTTTAAAGCAACCAAATTTGATATATATGTTGACCTAGTTGCTTCATACAGGTTGACCAGTGCTCCAGCTAGGATTTGAAAAGGGCAGGGTGCAACTTTGATTTAATAGCGTGCGTTTATTTCCCTGCAAGATCCTGAGAAAAAATTTGCTTTAATTAAACTATGAAGTTTAAGAATGAATTTATCATTACTGTAACTTATGTTAAACATTTCTGTTGAAATTGGCAAGTGCCCTTTAAGTTTTTTTGACTTGATCAAATTCACGGACAATACGAGGGGTGTTCCATATGTATTGTCACTGTCCTTTGCATTTTTCTATGGCAATATTTAGAACGATTTTACTGTCTAAAAGGTGCATGTTTCTATTCTATATCTGGAAAATTACATAGCCTTTCGTCAACAATTAAGTAATTTATTGAACTTAGAAGAGGGTATGCTCGAGTACACTGGCCTTATGTTAATTTTAAGCTAAATTTGTGTCATCTTTGCAGCAGTTGTTTAGAAAAGTAAATGTCAGTATTCTTTAAACTGCAACATAAGATACGATAACTGGATCCTTATACTTTCATTAGAACTTTAAATAAAAATGAAATTATTTGTTGTCTACGAGTGAGACGGTCAAAGCAAGGGAGATCACTCTTATTTATACCAAAATGATGCTTGTTGTTTCACGCACCAATAACTTCATATCAATTGTACTTTGATCGCAAATTCTTTCCAAAAATCAATGCTGATGGTCAATGGCTTACATACATGTATAATATGTCTAATCAATTAAACTAATCGAAAATTTTCATTGAAAGTAGGATGCTTTTTTGACTAATTTTGACACCTACTTTCGCGACTTTGAAATGCTCTTATTTTGTTAAAAATGACAATCAAGTACAGCAAATCATGTTTTTATGGAAGGAATTTACATTATTTACGGTATGATAGTTGTGGAATAAGAATATTTCCCGAAAGGAAGTTTTAATCGACAGCTATTCGCAAAGAGTCGCAGTGTCTATTACTAGCCCTTTGAAAAGACAACAGAAACAACATTCCGGTAATTAAATGTTATTGATTTTTTCACGAAATATCGCGGAAATCTTGATGGTTCTAGAAATGTATAAAGATTTAAATATATCAACGAATTTTCTGATTTGTGACCCAAGTGACAATACATATGGAACACCCCTCGTATGTGATCTAATTGACTTTGATAAATGCCAATTAGCTATTCACACATTGATTATGTGTGAACGTGAGACACGATCTCATTGGTTGATAGCCGTTGCAGATGACAAGCCCGCCTCCAATGTTATTAATTTAAGAATGTTTTATAGGTGATTGACATATCTGATTAATATAAAACTTGTCACGTTGTTTATTAATCGATTGACACAGTTTTTTTATACACATAAGAAATTAAAAAGGGCAGGGCGGATTTGACAACAAAAGGGCACAGCAGGCAGGCTTCGCGAAAACTTTAAAAACCTGTCAGTCATTCGGACTGACAGAAACAAAAAAGTTGTCAGTCCGAACGAACATTTGTCAGTCCGAAAAAATGAAGAGAGATGTACAGATAATGCATGTTCTTTTTAAATTATTCAGTGGTAAATTATTTAGAAATGCATTGTTAGCTTTAACACACAGTTAACAAGTGTTTTCAAATAGGCCTAATTAGATAGTTTGCCTTTTCACAATGGGCTCATTCAGCCCATTCAATGAGCATATATCAGACAGGACTTTCTGTCAAGAGAAATGTTATTTTCATTTTACCATTTAATATCAAACACCTTTAAACTAAATCACGTTTTTTCGTGTTAAAAAGCCCCCTCGGAAATCGTCAAAATAAAAATATATTCAGAAAAAAAATCGCGAACATTCCGGAATCCGTACCGTGTACTACGGGTTTTATCCGCATCCAAAAAATAATCAGTTTTCGCGACCTTCATTTCGCTGAATTATTTTACATTTTTGACTATTTTGGAGGGATTTCTTATTGAATCTAGACGAGGATTTACGAAAATACATTCGTGTTACATTCTTTACAATAATCTTCAACTACGATGTGCGAATATCGCCGTCCAGACTCAAAATCTCCGTCGGACCAACGGTCCGACATTCAGTCAAATTTTGCCGGACCAAAGCATTTTTTGTCGGTCAGGACCGACGGTTTTCGCGATGCCTGAGCAGGGCGCAGGAAAAGGGCAACAGGGCGTTGCACCCTGCTATTAACGTCTAGCTGGGGCACTGGTTGACTGCAGGTACTATTGTGCTGCTAGCTAATCATTTGAAAATCACCTTTTTTCTTGTGGAGACTGTAACCCGGTCACATTATCTTTCACACTGGGCAAACCAACAGTCATCACTTTACTTATCAGAAATTATTACTCTGCTTTCTTTAAGGCTATGATCATCTATAAAAGTTTCAGCAAACACACAACTTTTCATGGTTTATAGAACCATTTACAAATAGAGTACAGACTGGAGTTGAGCATGAAAAACGTTTTATAATCATGGAGCTGGGAAAGAACTATACTGAGCTTCAGGCAAGGGAGAATTTTTTTTTTGGAAAGCAACAAATATATAGTACCTTGATAATGCTTGGTCTTTGTAGGAAAATTTCTGATGGGAAATCTTGGAATACAACATCACTGAGGAACTCACATGTGCTTACCAACATTGACGATTCACGACTCTGTAGGGAGCTGTGTGAATAGAAACAAACAATATCACTTAAAGTCCTGCAGCAACAGTATGTAATAATCTCCTTGAAAATATCACTATAATATAACACGTTTGCTGGTTAAAAGGATTCTACTGAGGCATAATGCCCAATCCTGAAAGTTAGACAGAAGTCTGTTTTGGATGCCATTAACATAGAATCCTGCTCCAAAACAGTTTTAAAGACTTTTCTATAGTTAAAATTAGCATAATATGAAATTTCAAATGACCATTACGCAGTCAATACTTGGTATTGTTTCATCAAATAACTTTCCTTTCAGCAGGAAAGTTCATTCTTTCTAGTTTCAGATTTCCTGAATTGTAGGACAACTGGGGTTAAATCAGGCGTCGGATAAATCCGGTTATACTACGTGATAGAACAGAAACTTTTCATTTGTTAGGTACAATGACTATAGGTCCCTGTTGTTAGAATAATCATTCCTGTAGGTCATTGCCACCTTTATAAGGCAGCAGATTCATTATATTTGTTTGTTCCTTTATTGGGTTTTAACCCCTTCTCACATCAATTTTTCAGTTTATACTCGGCAACTGATTCACCTAACCAATTTGCCTACTGTATCCTAACCAGTACTAACTTACCCTTCCATAAGGAACCAACAGCTTCTCCACATGTGGAGAAAAATCGACATTGATGTCAAATTTTCATGATCTGGGCATAGCACAATGATTGTCTGTTTACAAAATTTAATCAATTATAGGGGTAATCTACACGCCATGACCAATACACCTTCAAAGACTGAAGACATTGTTGTTGATTGGTCTACAAAAAGACTGATAGTCAAACAAGAAGAAGGGGGCATAACTAACCAGCACCTTCTCATTATACACATACCTATTAGTTGATACAATCACATGACGATCTGTAGAACTCAATGGTAACCATGGAAATATGGTCATACGGAAACAACTTGAGTTATCTGAAACAAAATATGGTTGCTATTCTTAAATTGTGGTCAGAAGAATTATATACTCAAACAAACATATAAAGACTGAATCCTTGTATTTGAAGAGCTTATAACATTCTAGATTTTGAAAGTTACAGAAACGATCCATTTTGCTTTATCATGGTTTTCAAGCACTATTAAAACCAGAAAGAAGCATTTCTTAAGCATTTTTCAAGATCATGTTAACAAATTAGCACTTTAAAACACTCTGATGTGTATTCAACCACTTTCCCAAGAAATTGAAATTCAAGCACTTTCCGTGGAATGTATGAACCTGCTTTGCCAAAATACAAACTATTTCAATAAATAATGACCCATCAACCTGAAATATGTGAATGAAAATGTGGCCGGCTTTTTCAGAATTTTAGGGATAAAGGATCAACTCTGCAAGAAAAACAGAATCCCTAAAATGCAGCTTTTTGAGAATATCAGGGGTAAAAGGGCTAAACCTGGGTTCAAACACAATCTGTAAAACCACCAACTTACTGGATGTAACATCAACGTGCATCAGCTGAGGATGTTGTGGCTGAGAAGGTTCGGGCCCACCAACACCACCTTGATCTCCCTCAAAGAAGCCTAGAGGAGGTTCCCTGTAATCTGGTAGCCTCTGTGATGACTCCGGGGGTGGTGGCATACTACGTACAACGGATGGTTCCAATGTCTGTCTGGTAGCTACCGAGTCCATTGTTGTCTCCATGCCAGCTGTCATACCTACATCAATGAGAAAATTATATACATGATAACATCATACTATTTTCAGATTTTCAAGTACAACAATTTAGTATGCATATAAAAAATAAATTTTTAATTATGTTAAATCAGAAGTATTTATTACTCAATAATGCTCTTAAACCTTAATGTCCAAATGTTTCATCTCTGTCTTTACCAACATCAATATATAGTTACTATGTATCATGAACTATGAATGAATACTACCTGTATACGAGGGTTGTCCCAGTAAATCGTAGACTTTGCTTATTAACAAAAGAGTATTTTACGCTTTAGCGTTAAATTTTTACAGACATTTAATAAATATGTTATGAATGTGTATACATAATTTCATAAAAATACATTTAACAATAAAAAAACAATAAAAAAAAGATTACCATTATAACAACATATGGTATGTATGTGCGGCGCACACCGATGTCAAGTCAGTAACGTAATAACGTCATTACACAGATCAGTTTATATTACTCCCCGTTGTGAGCGATACACGAATGATGTCTTTCAACCCACATTTGATACACCTCCTCAAAACATTCACAGTTTAATGAGCGATTGAATTTTTGTATCGCATACATGATTTCTGCTCGATCTTGAAAGCGCGAACCCCATAAATACGCCTTCAACTTCGCTATCTATGACGTTCTGTACAGCCTTAACATTCCGTATATCTTTATATGGCGTTCTTCCTCGAGGCAATGTATCAGTCCATCCATCACTTAACCTGCCATGCCATTTGTACACAAGTTCCCTAGACACACCACTATATCTCTCAGTATTTTTAAGTTTCTTGAAAGTGTTTATTGGTGTCATTCCCGTCTGTACACAAAACTCAATAGCCGTAATGCGGGCCTTGCTATCCTCTAACGTCGCCATTTTGAGCATATTTCGATTTTCAGTGATGTATTTCAAATGTGCGTGGTTCGCGTGCGAATGACGTTGATTCATCGAAATTTGCGGAGATGATGTCATAATAACGTACAAAAAGCAGACGTGAAATGTAGGCGCCAAATTAAAAAACGAATTCAAAATAGCATGTTAACTTCATCGACATTAAATAAATAACGACACGTTTAACGGGTTGCGCCTCCCGCGCTTACATAGGGTGCGACAATCAATGATTATATAAGTTAAGTACATAATTATGATTTTAATTTACATGCATGATATTTATAAAAATATAATTTATAAAGGTAATTGTCAAATATAATGGTTATGTTACGTCAAATAAAAATATTATCAACAAAGTCTACAATTTACTGGGACAACCCTCGTATATTTGATATAAACGGGATAATCCTTAAGAGTTTTGACTTTCAAGTTGAAAGATTTGATAGTGTTTGAGAAAATTCAGTTTATGTGTAAAATTTGCCACATTTTTGTGTAAAGATGCAAAGTCAGAAAAGGAGAATTACTCTTATGAAATGCTGTATAGAGTTATTTCCTCTTGTCAGTAGATGTAGGTTATAATATTCCACAAGTGTACTGACTTTCAAGTTGAAAGCTTGATAGAGTTTGAGAAAATTCAGTCCATGTGTAAAATTTGCCACTATTTCTATGTACTAAGTCCAAACAAGGACAGATAACTCCATAAATATTGGTCACATAGTTATTAGCCTTGACAGTATGGACTCCCCTTGTGATGGTGAATAACTATGTTAAGTTTCAAGTTGACACCTTTGATAGTCTTTGAGTAATTGACAGAGAAATTGACTCTGACAATATACTTAACCAACGCACACGATCCCGTCATGACAATAGCTTGACTTTTTTTCTTCGAAAAGTTTAGCTAAAAACAGGCCCTGAGTATCTAGCAATTAGAGCATCCAGAATAGATTGGATCACATGCCCTGATTTTTATCTGCACTTATGTAACAATGTCCCCAAAAATAAAATAAAAATACAATACAATGAAAACCAGATACATAATTTATATTCGTACCAGTGATATTTTGTTTCTGATAAATGCATTCTGGTGCATGATCTTGTGCCTGTACATCAGGTAGCCTCATTGTGTTCTCCAGGATCTGATCAATGACAGGTTGTAATGCTGACATAGCATCCTTCCTTAACATTGTCAGGAACTCTATACCTCCAACATCTTGGATGATTTCTGCTGCAGATGTATGCTAAAAGTACAAACAATATGAATTGCAGTCAGTTGTATTGGTTTCAGACACTACCACCCTGTGCACTAGTTTGAAACACCAACAGCAAATGTTGAGAAGAAATTGCAAGTTGTCAGTAAATTTGCAGGATTTGCACAAAAATACATAACAACATGCGGCAATATGACAGTTGAAATTGAGAGCTTCGTAGGTCGTTCAAGTCATTGTTACAGATAGATCAACCTATTGTTATTTTCTGCACAAACAGGGTGACTATTTCGTATGCAAAAATGCAATTCATTGACACATTGGTAATAAATATGAAACGCATTTTACTTTCACATTGCCCATATCGATAAGGCCTTAAAGGGTTAGCTACATGTACCTAATCCAACTGAAAATTTCAGGCATTTTGAAGTTGTAACTTTATATTGTCCACATATTAAATGTATTGTGTAGAGATTTTCATTCATTCTGCATGTTTTAAGAAATTGATATTTTGTCAAGGGATCGATTCACTCTTCAGTTTTGGGAACAGGGAGTGAATGACTCATTCAGTCATTGCACCAATCAATCATCATGAGCTGTGAATTCAAACATATTGTTACTACGGTATATATTTATGTGTATTAGTTTTGCAAGACATTAAACAGAAATGTATACCTCCGACAGCCGTAGCAACAAGTTGAGAACATCAGAATGCCTTGTTGATTTTGGGAAGTTGAACCATTCTAGAAGGCGAATGAAGAGATGTCGCTCTTGTACAATATCAGAATCACATATCAACTTATGTTCAAGTTTGGACAGTATGTTTTCTAAAGCTCTAACTCGTATCTCTTCCAAGTGATGTCCTGAAAATTGAAAGTATTTTCTATACAACTGAATAAATATATCAAAATAATAAGCTGTTTTTTTGCCCAATCACAGACAAGGATGGTCATTATTTCAATATTTGTGTTTACATTAAAAGGAGTCTCCAACTAAGAGTGGCATCCTTTCATGAAAAGTATTGCCGCTCTTGGTGATGTAACGATGCTTATTATCAAACAGAGCTGATATTAACAATGGATTTCATGTCTTCCTTTCAATGCTGAATACTGACAGTTATGGGTTTTTGTCAGATATTTAATTTAATGTTGTAACGCAACCATGACTGAGTGGTAAGAATCCCGGCGGAAGCTGGGTTAGAACTGATGCAGTCCATTCGTGAACCACAACCTAGTTGAAGAATGGTTACTGTACTGGCTGGCGACCACCAAATCCGGACGACAACCCAATCCCGACAGATTCAAAAATGCTTTATTGCGGCCATTGATTTTGATCATCTGTTGTCAATCAATTAGTCGCTTGATTTTTGTCAACACTACTAAGTAGCAACGATTAAAGTTAAATATTTTACAAGAAATGTCGCATTTATGTTCGTCTGTTCTCGCGAAGCTTGTTTAAATTACCGGGAAGTAGAACATCGCATAGCTGCGCATGTGCAATACTTCTGCGCAGCCCCGAAATGTAAACTACAGTCCTTCTGCTTAATGTGAGGTAAGCCGATGAGCTGTTTTGTAATCAGTTCAACCAGGAAAATATAGCTTTAATAAATACAAAACATCGTACAACACCATTTTGTATCAAAATGCCCGCTATGAAGAGTGAATCGTTTAAAATTTTAACGCTAATTTTCGATCGATATTTTTCCAATATTCACGGGAGATAAAATCATAAATCCTACAAATTTTGCACAAACCGTTCATCAATTGGTGCTTTCCCTTGATTCATTACACAGTTTAATTGGATATTTAACGCCTTTTTTGTAATAAAAAGACTGACAACACGGTGTCCGGATTGATGGTCCTGGTGGACTTAAAAATGAGGTGATGTGGTGACCCCTACAACGGCCCTCAAAAATGCACTTGTCAGAGCTATTATTAGAAGTAAACAAATTAGCTCTTCAGTTCAGATACGAACCAAGCTTTGTTCAGGTGAAATTTCAATGACTTGATTTACACATTTCTCGAGTTATCGTGAAAAATATTATGTTATTTAGAGTGGCTATTATGGTTGCACTGACTAACATGTCAATCATCTGTAATGTCAATTAACTTGCATTGGTGACAAAATATCAAACTTCGAAAAGAAATCAGTGACATCCCACAGATGTATTAAATATTCTGCAACTAGACCATGATGGCTTATTTAATAACTTCAGTTTCAATGAGTAAGGCCAATGTTCTCTGTATTTTACACTATTTACCCAATTCAAAGATATATGTGCCTTAAGTTAAATTCAGCAAAATTTTGATAAAATGCATAATTTTACCACAATGACAGGTGACAATAACAATTGATAGAGTCTGATTTAAAATTGGGTTCAACACTACCAGTAGGTGGAAAAGGAACTGTCATAAAGTGTTAACCCATGAAATTTGGATTAAATACCATTTAAAAAAATTGTACTCATTGCCATTGGGATTTGCAAAAGTTCTGTCAAAAATCTGAAACCGAATCATATGCATGAAGAGGAACTGATATCCTACCAAGCTTTTTGAATATTGAATTGAAATCAACGTCTTGTCTCAGAACCGTTGCCATAATGAAGCTACAGCTCCTCAGTTCCAGCTAAGATAAAACATTGGAATCATGAGTAATGTTCGGACTTGTTTCAAAACATCCGCCATCTGAAGAGTTCTTATCAAAGGGAAGTAACTTTAATGTGTAGGCTAGACACCATCAAAACTTGTGAGGTGAGGTTCGCACCATTAAAAGGAATCAGGGTCAAAAAGGCCCACTTACCAGAAAGGCCCAGTTACAAGAAAGGCCCGGTTACCAAGAAGGACCGGACCAGGAAGGCCCATTTAAAAAGCCCAGAAAGGCCCATTTTCAATATAATGCTTTACATAGTAGATCTTATGTGTATTATCATTTCCAAGTATACATATTTGACCATTTGTTGCATGTTCTTAAAGTAACATGTAATTTGAAATTTGATATCATAATAGTAAATACTGACAAATAAATATTTTTTTCAAATTTGAATACACGTAAATTATTTATTTGTCAGTATTACGATATCAAATATATATTTGAATTCCAGACGTGAAAATCGCATATATGTGCGGTTAACCACGCAATTTAGGAATATGCGATTAAGAGATTATCTGTGAAATGTAAAGAACAAAGTAGTCCAATTATGTTTATTTCATGTGTCAATTAATAAGGAAATCAAATGTTCAATTTTATCTTCAAATCGATATGCACGAAATTTACGTGCAAAACCACACATTTGTGAAAGTGGCTTGAACAATGCTTACATGTGGCGGTTAACTGAACGAAATTTTGATACTGTATATCAATCTGTATCTACATGTGTATATAGATCAAATGGGCCTTTCTGGTACACCTAAGTGGGCCTTTCTGGTACACCTTTGTGGGCCTTTTTGGTTCATTTATACTTGGCCTTTCTGGTAAGTGGGCCTTTTTGACCCTATACCATTAAAAGTTGTATAATGATCCGTATCTCTTTAATTTTTCTTGAGATTATCAAAGCATATTTTAATAGATGTATGATCTTTGCGATTATCTAGATTTAAGTCTAATAAGTAAGTTGCAACAGCAAAAAATAAAAATAAAATGATTCCAGCGTGGATCTAGACCAAGAATCTATAACTTACACGTTTTCTGCAAAATATCCCAGGTATCGGATCAAAATAAATGGGCAGATCTATTTGATCATGATCCTCGCAATTTCTCAATATTTAGACTTAAAAAAATGAAACACTTATTTTATTCACACAGCTTAACCATATTATGAATGTACATCTCTACAGTATGGCGTCATGACGTCATATTTCCCAAAAAACTGAAGGTTTCATATAAAGAGGATCTTGCCATACGAGTTTAATAAAACTCGTATGTAATGAGCACGAATGTAAGATTCTATTTATCACATAACCCTAGAAAACGCTCATTATTGTTCAAAAGAATGATGTACGCTGCATAAGTTTCAGCAAAAATTTAGCGGTACAATTAGCGTGACGTCATGGCGACGTTGGTATTATCCTGACGTCATGAGCGGATCAAGGCATGTATTGGCTTACGTCGCGTCAGCCTAATTTACATATTTATTGCACACTCTGGGGGTGCCGAACGATATTTCGGCGCGGCTTTACGGCACTGCTGGACCGCGGGTTATGTGATAATTTAAGTTATTTTATCAATCTTCAGGTTTCAATCGTTGTCGAGGCGTCGGTAATGCACCAGTCAATATTTTGCCAGCCCGAGGGGCGGTGGGCGACCCAGGGGGGAATTAGACATTTTCATTTTTTTAATGTCTAAATCCCCACCCAGGTGACAATGCTTACAGTTTTTCATCCGGGTACTTTAATAAAACACGAATAAAGTATCACTGTCGCCTTTCGCGGTGTCGAAATTCCCGAACGAAAGTCTATTTCCCGGGACTCGGAGTCGATAAGGTCGTCTAATTCCCGCCTGTCGGGAAGATTCGTCTGTCTAATTCCCCCTGTATCCCCGCCGCCCCCCGGCGGGCGTAATATTGACTGGTGCATAACGTAACGTCAATATGTCAGGACGAGACGCGATCATCATGTTTGTAACGTCAACAAGTACACTTGAGACGTTCTGACGTTACATACATGGCGACAACGTATACACAGTCTCGTCCTGATATACTTACGTTACAGACGTGACCACACCATCTAAATAGTCTCGTTATTGTATATTGGCGTTACTGCCATGACGACAGCGTCGATACAGTCTCGTTCTGATATATTTGCGTTACACATATGACAACAACATCGATACAGCCTCGTTCTGATATATTGACGTTACACGTAAATACAGTCTCGTTATGATATATTAACGTTACTAGACATGACGACAGCGTCAAACATCCTCGTTGTGATATATTGACGTGATATACATGACGACAACGTCTAGACGTTACACACATGGAAACAATACCGATACAGCCTCGTGCTGATATATTGACGTTACTGCCTTAAGGACTGCGTCTCTACAGTCTCATTTTGACATACATGTATTGGCGTTACATGCATGAAGACAACGTCTATTCAGCCTCGTTCTGATTCACTGATGTTACATACATGTACATGACAACAACATCAACACAGCCACGTTCCGAATGACAGACGTTACGGATACGACTGCAACATATACACAGCCACGCTCTGATACACTGACGATACAACTATGATATCAACGTCTATACAGTATACAGCCTCGTTATTATATACTGACGTAACGTCAATATATCAGAACGAGGCTGTTTCGACGCTGTCGTCAAGGCAGTAACGTCAATATATCATAACGAGAAAGTGTTACGTTCTTATCACATCAGTAACGTAAATATACCAGAACGAGATTTTATAAATGTTGTCGTCATGTCGGAAACGTTATTATATAAAAACGAGCCTGTTTCGACGTTGGCGTCATGTATGTAACGTAAATTTACAAGAACGGGACTGTATAAGCGTTGTCGTCATGTATATCAAGACAATATATCAGAACGAGGCTTTATAGATGTTGTCGTCATGTTTGTAACGTCAATATATCAGAACGAGTCTGTATTGTAACGTCAATAATTCAGAACGAGACTTTGTACACATTGCCGTCATGCTGTACCGTCAATATAATTATCAGAACGAGAGTGTGTATATATTGCCATGTCTGTATCGTCAATATTCCAGAACGAAACTGAATAGACGTTGTCATGTCAGTAAGTCAATACACCAGCTGTGCGGACGCTGTCGTCATGTCTATATACTGTATGGCGGATATATTTCACGGGGTCCATTATTCGCGTTATCTGGATCCTTTTGAATTCACGGTGTCTTGATTTCGCGCAAACGACCTCGACAGCGAATTTAAAACCTTGTTGGTAAACATGAAATGGGAGGTCAATCTTACCTAAGTTACACCTTGGAAAATAAAAAAACCGAAATTGATTGCTGAACACGGCAATTTATAAAGCTTAAAACTTACATGCAATATCGTAAGAAAACCGGGCGCAATGACAATTCAAGTGGTAATTAATTGCGAACATACATACGTTTTCACAAGTCCCATATTATTATCAAAGTCCATAATTAATAATTAATTAAACAAGTCCGACAATTTAGAACTGACGATACGCTATGTAATTACGCACGCAAAATCAAGTCAACGCTTCCGATGTGCCGGAATATATTACACTGTAAAAAGTAGTCAATATAATTATCAGAACCAGACTAAATAGCTAGACGTTGCCATGCGAGGCTATATCGACGTTGTCGTCAAGTCTGTGACGCCAATAGTAGAACAAGCTGTTTCGATGTAGCTGTCATGACTGTTACGCCAATATATCAGAACGAGACTGTACCGACGTTTTCGTCAAGTCTGTAACGTCAATATATCAGAACGAGGCTGTATGAACTTGTCTTCACGGCATTATTCCAGAACGAAACTTTTTAGACGATGCGTTCTCGTCTGTAACATTAGTATAACAGAACGAGGTTGTGAAGATAGAGTCGTCATGTCTTTAACGTCAATATATAAGTAAAAGGTTGTATGGACGTGGTCGTCAGGTTTATATCGTCAATATATCAGCAAATCGGTTTCTTTGGCATACCAAATTTTCTTTTCTCATGACCTGTCAATCGGAGAGCAACCTTCGGCAGTCGTGCAAAGTCCAGTCTGAGCACAGCGTAACAAAAACGATTCTACAAAAACGTTGTCGGCATGTCTATAACGTCAATATATCAACGAGACTGTATAGACGTTGGCCTCGTGTCTGTAGCGTTAATACATCAGAACGAGGCTGTATCGACTTTGTCGTCATGTCTGTAGCGTAAATTCATCAGAACGAGGCTGTATCGACGTTGTCGTCATGAACGTAACGTCAATATATCAGAACGAGAACGAGGCTGTATCGACGTAGTCGTCATGCACGTAACGTCAATATATCAGAACGAGGCCGTATCGACGTTATCGTCATGTCTGTAGCGTTAATACATCAGAACGAGGCTGTTTCGACGTTGTCGTCATGAACGTAACGTCAATATATCAGAAAGAGGCTGTATCGACGTTGTCGTCATGTCTGTAGCATTAATACATCAGAACGAGGCTGTTTTGACGTTGTCGTCATGAACGTAACGTCAATATATCAGAAGGAGGTTGCATCGACGTTGTCTTTATGAGCGTAACGTCAAAATATCAGAACGAGGCTGTATCGACATTGTCGTCATGTCTGTAACGTCAATATATCAGAAGGAGAATGCATCGACGTTGTCGTCATGTCTGTAGCGTCAATACATCAGGCCCCGATCTCCCGAAGCATCTCAATCTGAGCTGAGATAAATCTCAAATACTGTCATGTGTCTTTGAGATAATTTCCATGGGAGACAAGACTCTGAAAGTTGGCATCACAAAACAGATACATTGTTCTTAGTTTATTACAGTAAATGTTTTGAACATAAAACTGATCTCATATTTATACTCTTGACTTGAGCAAAATCTCAATTTGAGTTGAGATTTCTACTTGAGATGCTTCGGGAGATTGGGGCCAGAACGAGGCTGTATCGACGTTGTCGTCATGAACGTAACGTCAATATATCAGAACGAGGCTGTATCGACGTTTTCGTCAAGTCGGTAGCGTCAATACATCAGAACGAGGCTGTATCGACGTTGTCGTCATGAACGTAACGTCAGTATATCAGAACGAGGCTGTATCGACATTTTCGTCAAGTCTGTAGAGTCAATACATCAGAACGAGGTTGTATAGACGTTATCGTCATGTCTGTAACGTCAATATACCAGAACTAGACAGTATCGACGTTGTCGTCATGTATGTAGCGTCAATTCATCAGAACAAGGCTGTATCGACGTTGTCGTCATGTCTGTAGCGTCAATACATCAGAACGAGGCTGTTTCGACAATGTCGTCATGAACGTAACGTCAATAAATCAGAAGGAGGCTGCATCGATGTTGTCTTCATGAGCGTTACGTCAATATATCAGAACGAGGCTGTATCGACGTTGTCGTCATGTCTGTAACGTCAATTTATCCAGTTACTTCCGGCAAAATCTGTCTGTTAACGGGGTGCCTGATAAACTTAGCGATAATCGGTCACCTGGTCATGTGACTAGTGATAATCCGTCACCATACCACGTGATCTGACGGACTTCTTCTTATATGAGAGTCACCGGTTGCAATTCCGTGCCTGAGGGTGAGGTTTTCCTATTCTAAATGAGCTGGTGGTTGATCGGTTATTTTCTTCGACTTACCTGCGTTAACACGACGTCTATCAATATGTCCGACGTCGTTGTTTATCATGACGTCACGGAACGAACGTGACGTTGCGCGCTTGTACATGAAAGAGTGACAATATAGTCCCGAGTTTGATCCCGTTACTGAGCAGATATAGCGACTGGATAAATAGAATAATAGGTTAGTGCCGTGAATGAAGTAAAAGTTTATCCGGCTCGGCTACGGAAATTATCGGATTCGCCTACGGCTCACCCGATAAATTCCTCCGCCTTGCCAGATAAACTTTTTCATCCACGGCACTAACCTATTATTCTATTTATCGAACGAGGCTGTATCGACGTTGTCGTCATGTCTGTAGCGTCAATACATCAGAACGAGGCTGTATCGACGTTGTCGTCATGAACGTTACGTCAATATATCAGAATACAGGTATAACAAAATAAACATATTTGACCGAAAAGTTTGTTCAACCCCTATTCGACATTGTCGTCATGAGCGAAACGTCAATATATCAGAAGGAGACTGTATAAACGTTGACGTCATGTCTGTAACGTCAATATATCAGAACGAGGCTGCATCGACGTTTTCGTCATGTGCGGTTACGTCTATATTTCAGAACGAGACTGTGTAAACGTTGTCGTTATGAATTGTGCGTAACGTCAATAGATCAGAGTAAGGCGAAATGGATGTTGTCGTCATGTTTTTAACGTCAATATATAGGAACAAGGCTGCATCGACGTTGTCGTCAAGAGCGTAACGTCAATATACCAGAAGGAGACTGTATAGGCGTTGTCGTCTTGTCTGTAACGTCAAAACATCAAACCGAGGTTGTATCGACGTTGTCATCATTTGTATAACGTTAACATATCACAACGAGGCTGTATCGACGTTGTCGTCATGTCTATAACGTCAATACTTCACAACGAGGCTGTAAATACGTTGTATGTTTATAATGTCAATATATCCGAACGAGACTGTAAAGACGTTGTCATCATGGGCATGAAGTCTATTTATCACATGTTTGACGTCGCGGTAGCGTAATAAAGCCATTATTTATTTTTGATAATACACTAGTGTATTAAAGCTATCACGCGACGTCATTCAAAGGATAGGCGACGTCGTCGAAGTTGCGCGTTTATTATAGTGAAAAATACGTAGCTATTTTATGTTTTGGCCGGAAAGGCTAACATATGATAAAAAGAACATTACATTTGTGACTTTCCACATTGAATTTATTAAACTCGTTGAAAAAATCGATAAAATGCTCGGCAGAGCCTCGCATTTTATTATTTTATTCAACTCGATTAATAAATTCAATATGGAAAGTCACTCATGTAATATTCTATATATATCAGAACGAGGCTGTATCGTCGTCGCCGTCATGTTTGTAATATATTAAAACGAGACTGTATCAAAATTGTCATTTTGTGCGTAACATCAATATATCAGAACGAGACTGTATGGACGTTTTAGTCAGATTTGTAAAATCAATTTATTATCAGAATGGGGATGTATGGACGTCGTCGTCATGTTTGTTACGTCAATATATTGTCAAGGTCTGTAATGTCAATACATCTGAACGAGGCTGTATCGACGTTGTCGTCTTGTCTGTAACGTCAATATACCAGAACAAGACAGTATCGACGTTGTCGTCATGTTTGTAGCGTCAATTCATCAGAACGAGGCTGTGTCGATGTTGTCGTCAAAAACGTAACGTCAATATATCAGAACGAGGCTGTATCGACGCTGTCGTCATGAACGTAACGTCATTATATCAGAACGAGGCTGTATCGACGTTGTCGTCATGTCTGTAGCGTCAATACATCAGAACGAGGCTGCATCGACGTTGTCGTCATGAACGTAACGTCAATATATCAGAACGAGGCTGTATCGACGTTTTCGTCAAGTCTGTAACGTCAATACATCAGCACAAGGCTGTATCGACGTTGTCGTCATGAACGTAACGTCAATATATCAGAACGAGAACAAGGCTGTATCGACGTTGTCGTCATGAACGTAACGTCAATATATCAGAACGAGGCTGTATCGACGTTGTCGTAATGTCTGTAGCGTCAATACATCAGAACGAGGCTGTATCGACGTTGTCATAAACGTAACGTCAATATATCAGAACGAGGAGGCTGTACTGACGTCGCCGTTATGTATGTAGAGTCAATACATCAGAATGAGGTTGTATTCACGTTGTCGTCATGTCTGTAACGTCAATATACCAGAACGAGACACTATCGACGTTGTCGTCATGTCTGTAGCGTAAATTCATCAGAACGAGGCTGCATCGACGTTGTCGTCATGAACGTAACGTCAATATATCAGAACGAGGCTGTATCGACGTTGTCGTCATGTTTGTAGCGTCAATACATCAGAACGAGGCTGTATCGACGTTTTCGTCATGTGCATGAAGTCTTTATATCAGAACGAGGCTGAATCGTCGTCGCCGTCATGTCTGTAATATATCAGAACCAGCTGTATCGACGCTACTGTCAAGTCTGTAACATCAATATATTATCAGAACGAGGCAGTATCGACGTTGTCGTCATGTCTGTAGCGTCAATTAATAAGAACAAGGCTGCATCGACGTTGTCGTCATGAACGTAACGTCAATATATCAGAACGAGGCTGCATCGACGTTGTCGTCATGTCTGTAGCATCAATACATCAGAACGAGGCTGCATCGACGTTGTCGTCACGTCTGTAGCGTCAATTAATCAGAACGAGGCTGCATCGACGTTGTCGTCATGAACGTAACGTCAATATATAAGAACGAGGCTGTATCGACGTTGTCGTCATGTCTGTAGCGTCAATACATCAGAACGAGGCTGTATCGACGTTGTCGACATGTGCATGAAGTATATATATCAGAACGAGGCTGTATCGACGTTGTCGTCATGTCTGTAACGTCCATATATCAGAACGAGGCTGTATAGCCGTTGTCGGCATGTCTGTAACGTCAATATACAAGAACGAGGCTGTATCGACGTTGTCGCCATGTGCATGAAGTATATATATCAGAACGAGGCTGTATCGTCGTCGCCGTCATGTCTGTAATATATCAAAAGAGCTGTATCGACGCTACTGTCAAGTCTGTAACGTCAATATATTATCAGAACGAGGCAGTATCGACGCTACTGTCAAGTATGTAACATTAATATATTATCAGAACGAGGCAGTATCGACATGTCTTTAATGTTAATACACCAGACCAAGACTGCATCGACGTTGTCGTAATAAACGTAACGTCAATATATCAGAACGAGGCTGTATCGACGTTGCCGTCATTTCTGTAACGTCAATACATGTATATCATAACGAGGCTGTATCGCCGTTGCCGTCATGCCTGTAATGTCAATACATCAGAACGAGACTGCATCGACGTTGGCGTCATGTCTGTAACGTCAGTATATCAGAACAAATGCATCGACATTGGGTTCATTTTATTATTTCAATACTATTGCTATTGCTTAAAGTACTTTTGCAATACCATTGTATTGCTGGAAACTATTGCGATACTATTGTAATAGTTATTGCCAAGATTTGAAAACCAGAGATTTTCTTGTAAATGCAAATTTGCACTGTGTACGTAAAATTAAAGTTCACGTCACATATATACGAATTATCACTGCATTGTGTTGATCCGTTGGGCCGTATTACCTCGAGTTGCTTGTGTAATGCCGTATCTCGCGAGACCGCTAGGTCGAGCGTGATGCGACATTGTGCAATCAACGAGAGGTAATACGGCTTAACGGATCAACACAACTGCAGTAATATTCCTTTTATTATATACCTACAAAAGTTGAAAAAAACGTTTTTACGCGCGAAAATGCGTTTAAGGTGAAACCACACTATAAAAAAAGTTCCTGATCCATATACAAATTTGGTATCATAGTAAACTTTGATTTATTTCCAATTCAATGCCGAGTCTTATATCTCCGTGTGCGTTCCCATGACGTTATTATGACGTCATGTAGTTACCATGGAAAACGCGTTTTGACGTCGTTCCGCGGAACGATACGGAGTCAAGAAATAGCCCATACAGGGCTTCATTATTACACGTCAAATGCGTTTGATGTGTATACATTGACATCATGAACGTCGGCATATTTTCGGCATATAACGCGACGCCCATTCATGAAAAAGTCAATGTTTACGTCGAGACTTCATTGACTTTGGCATATGTTCGGCATATAACACGTCAGACATGCATGCTACGGATTCAGAAAACCAGACATGTATAATACGGAAAATGCAATCTGTCGCGTTGTATTCCATTGTGCGATTTGGCCTGTATTCGTGACAATACAATGCTAGGTATATAATAAAAACTAATGCCTTTTATCACGTACAATCAAGTTTTTTATCTTGTTCAATGGAAGAGTGTTTTAATGGTTCTGGACACTCGGGATCGCAATGCCTTGATAGTTCGATGCATCGTCAAAGTCAAAATTTATTTACTGTCTGAAATTTGGTACATGTATAAGAAAAAAAAATATTTGACTGAAAAGTTTATCCCGCCCCTAATCGACATTGTCGTCATGAGCGAAACGTCAATATATCAGAAGGAGACTGTATAGACGTTGTCGTCATGATTGTCTGTAACGTCAATATATCTGAACGAGACTGTATCGACGTTGTCGTCATGTGCGTAATGTCTATATATCAGAACGAGGTTGTATAGCCGTTGTCGTCATGTGCGTATTGTCCATATATCAGAACGAGACTGTATCGACGTTGTCGTCATGAGCGTAACGTCAATATATCATAACGAGACTGTATCGACGTTGTCGTCAAGTCTGTAACGTCAATATATCATAACGAGACTGTATCGACGTGGTCGTCAAGTCTGTAACGTGAATATACCAGAACGAGACTGTATCGACGTTGTCGTCATGAGCATAACGTCAATATACCAGAACGAGACTCTATCGACGTTGTCGTCATGTCTGTAACGTCAATATACCAGAACGAGACTGTATCGACGTTGTCGTCATGTCTGTAACGTCCATATATCAGAACGAGGCCGTATAGCCGTTATCGGCATGTCTGTAACGTCAATATACAAGAACGAGACTGTATCGACGTTGTCGTCATGAGCGTAACGTCAATATACCAGAACGAGACTGTATTGACGTTGTCGTCATGTCTGTAACGTCAATATACCAGAACGAGACTGTATCGATGTTGTCGTCATATGTGCGTAATGTCAATATGTCAGAACGAGGTTGTATAAACGTCGTCATGAATTGTGCGTAACGTCGATATATCAGATCTAAAATAACAGCAGCTGAATCGCCCTGTCAAAATAAAAAAATAAGATACTGGTTTTATAGAGGTTACAATGCAATTTAGTAACTTATAATATATAAACTCTGTAAAATAAGTTTAGAAACACTCAGTGTATTTCTAAATATGAGGCTCATTTTGAATGAAGAATAAAAAAAGTTCTTTTGATGTTAATTCACACCCGTTAAATGCTTGTAAATTAGCGTCTAACGATGTAAGGTAGCAACACAAAAGTCACAGAAAATGTCTATATATCACATGTGAAACCCATTACAATCGATCGCAGTATAACAACGCCTTTGCACATTTGAAAGCAGTTATGACATATGGTGATATGATAGTCTATATTCCTCGAGTGATGACCGTTCCAGATAATGCAGATCACTAACGTCATCACGTTGACGTACTCGTTATCCATGACAATCCAACATGTTCTGCAATATTTGATACGGCCGGTGAACATGACTGTTAATCAAGGGTACATGTGTAGTAATAATAATAATAACGACTTTATTTATTGTGGATTACATATGTTGACAGCAATATCAATGTGATACTCACCGTGTGTCATACATGCAGAACCCATCTCTGACATGCTGTTGCTGTCGAAAGCATGCGTCAACGTCACTCCAGGCGTAAGGACGTCGGTTTCTACAGTTTCCGCCGTTAAGACCTGTCCGGATAGCGGGCACCGTAACATGTACTCTATATGCTCAAAGTAAATTTCCCTCAAGTTTTAGGGCCAGTAGAAAACGGTTACGTCGTGACGTCAATTTTGCGATACTTCGATTTTGGACGTTATTACTGAGCGTATCGGAGGACAGACAGTAACTTGTCAACAATTGCTGTTATATATATTATGTCTTATTGTTGATTAGCGTACTTGAAATAACACCATAGTGCGAGAAACCGCACTGACAGGCGCTTCAGCATAAAGCATGCCGATATCCCGTTGACGTTGGTTGTACATGAACATGAAAGTACATTAATGTTAATAATAGTGAAAATAAACTAGAAATTGACGTGTTACCATGATTCTTTTTGTGCAGTTACGACATAACTATGTCCCCTTTCAATGAAAATTACGGTAAAATGGCGAAAAAACTAAAAAAGACAAAATTAGTACATTTTGCACATAATTTTTGTATGTTTAATTTCTAGTCTTGTCATAATTTATATTTGGCTAAGCATGTTTATTAAAGTGTACATTATCTAAAAATTAAAATAAAACATAGGTTATCATGCTACGTTTTGTGTTGTTACGAGGGTTGTTCAAATTGGAATGCAACTAAGAACATAAGAATGTTACCTTGATAGATTCTAATTAAACAAGTCGTGGATCCCATTGCAGTATTCATCTCCGATATATATGCGAAGTTTCATTCAGTTATTCCATTTTTAAAATGCGATTTTGTTATTATTCCTAGGTACACTGTGCATATACTGGATATGTGCCAAACCGAGATCTTAACATACCTGGTATATTTTATGACAATGAAATTTAAGAGTCGTTTGAAACAAATAAAGATCACAATGCTTGACAAATAAGGATGGCCGGAATGTTCAAGAACCTTCACGCTTCTCAGAAAGTCGCGTTAATGGCTGCTGCATGTGGAGGCCCATTGCCCTGCAATAGCATGCCATCCTTCAAACATGTGGCTTGGCAGCGATTGTCGGAGTATTTCTTCAATGTCTGAAGGAAATTTAATGGTAGAAACTTAGTTTATATCGAAAAAGGTGTATATTTCTGCTGGCGCCCACGGTGCATTTTGCAATGCACACTTTTGTTCTGTCTTTGCTGGCCCATATTTGTTTATGGATATGTCGCATGGGTGACAAAATGAACTCATGTCTGGTTTATTGTCATAACATTCGCAAACGGTCGACTTTTTTATGCCCCCGTATCGATAGATCGGGAGGCATATAGTGATTCACCTGTCCGTCCGTCCGTTCGTCCGTCCTGGTTAACCCAAATTGACCGTTTCTTCTAGCATCATTATGGCTTGCTACAAAGCTTCCAAACTTGCATGGATGTTGTATATGAACACTCTCCACACACCTGTATCACCTGACCCCATTTTGACATTCACCTTGACCTAATTTTGGACTTAGACTTATTTATGGACAAGGCTTCCACAAGGGGCATAAGCGTTTATTGAACGCAGTCTTGTTTTATCTAGAAACTGGTTTCAACTATTTTGTGGACAGTTTGGATGGACATATGTGCTGGCGTCCCAAAGCAGATAGGGGTATCCAAACTATATACTTTTGGTCCTAATTGTTGTAATATGCTTGATATTTGTGTGAATAGCTCCTAACGATGTGCCAACACATTGAGCTACTTGCCTAATAGTAAATAGTCCACTATTTTCTAAAAAATATTTGATTTTCGCAACCCTTTGGTAGTATGTTGCGGTATTTGGATGGCGTGCAAGAGGTTCACCACTTTTAAAATTCTTAAAATACCAAGTAGCTGATGAATAAGACATTACATGACACCATTTCACCATACAAGTTATTTTAAATATTGTATTTGCTCCAACATTAAGAAAACACCGATTTTTAAATTGGACCGAATTTGGTCAGAAAAAGTGACATTTTCCAAATAATTTAAGCATAAGAATACACGAGTAGACAGTGTTAATTGACCTATTGTTACAGCTACATTAACGGATTTTAAAATGTGAGGTGTCAATTTAAAGCTAATACATTGATCTTTGATATACTGCTCACTATTTTTAACAAATTATTGATACAAGAAAGATATAGCATCACTTGCATTCCAATTTGAACAACCCTCGTATGACAGAATTATCTTCCCGTTTTTTCAAGTTTGCAGTGTAGTCGTATAAACTATATATATAAATGTACCTGATGAAACGTCCTTACATTTAATTTCGTGACGCTTAATCACATTTACTTCATGGTTTAACATCCCGATGTTTAGCAGAGATATGTAATGCTCAGAAAAGTTTAAGTAAATTCGAAGTTAACAAAAGCAAATACATTTTTTTGACCAATGCACGTGTCACCTTCCGTCATGAACTGAACACTATATATATGTTTTCATTATTATTTCTTCAAATGCAGATATGTTTATCAAATGAAAACTGTAACCGGCACTTGATAGCAATATTCTCCGATTTTAATATTTACTAAGGGATTTAGCTTTTTTTACATGTTTTTGGCAGGATCCTTAGCCTCTTTTATTGACTTTTCACCAACGAAGTCTGTTACGACACTACCGAAGTCATTGTAACGCATTTTTCACGGTCGAAGTCCATTTTGATGTACTACCGTGATTACTAACTTACATGTATCTGTTTTAAATTATTATATATAATAATTATATGAATACAATGTGTATAGGATAATCACATTTTTGTCAAAATTCCACGGGTGGTCCTTTAGTATACATGTATTATTCAAGTTCTTGTAGAAAGTATCTTAACTTTAAACATTATTTAAATCTTTAAACTCGCATTCACCCGTATCTTCTTTAGACCCGACATTTACACACCGACGTTCAATCAATCATAACACTGTACATTATTGATCTGATCGATCGATTTTGAATTGACTGTAAACATTGGGTAGCACATGAGAATATCGTGTTTATAGTCCAGTTAGGATATTGTGACAGTTACGTTGCAGTTTATGTGTACGCAAAATAATCACAACTATTGTCTAAACAGGTAGAGCAAAGTTTACCATCGAAATTATAGTTGTTTGTACAGTATAAGCCTATATAATTGGTTTTACACCGTTATAGTGGACTCGACCGCTGCGTCACTGGATTTTTATCCTGACTGGACTATACATGTCCTATACCTTCGATTTATGATCGTGAATACCTAACCGGCAACATTTCCTTTCTATTCAATATCTTATCTAATCAACATTTGCATAAAGTATGGGACAACCTAGGTCTAACGAGGATTACCTAATGAAAAATGTGAATTAGGAGTGTAAATCGTGTGACGTTAACTTCAAATGGAAATTATTGTAAATTGTTTTAGTGTTACATTTATCTAAGTAGCTAATAAATACAAACAAACCATTTTGTGTACAAGGAATTGACACATAAATGGACGAAAGGAAAATGTTCTGAGGACGAAGAGCTCAGTAGGTGACATTTCAAGTGTCATTTAACGTAACATACATGCACATCTAAAACATACATGTATCCGTTCGTTAGAAAGTGCAAAGATCTAAATGTACATGTGTTTAGCTCTTTGGAAAGGGTTGAAGACGAAGAGCATTGCCTTTGGATTAATCATTTAGACTGTACGTCATATGATACTAAATTAGTGACAGGTGATACTAGTAGTTAGTGTCGTGTCATGTGATAAATGTCATGCATGCACGAAAAATTTAATGATTTGCTTCCTGTGAAAAGTGCTTGATGAACGATGGCGGAACGAGTTGTGAGGAATGTTGAAAATGACTACCTGATGTGCAGTATATGTTTGGGAAGATATACAGACCCTAGATTATTACCATGTGGACACAGTTTCTGTAAACAATGTTTAGAGGAACATATCAAACAAACAGTGACTGATCCCGCTGCGCTTTATTTTAAATGTCCCAACGATCGTACGAAGATCGGCCGACCATCGTCTGGTATCGCTATCAAACAATGGGCCTCAGCCTTCCCGTCAGATACATTCCTCGGGAGCCTGCTTAGTGCGGTCCTCGTACATGCTACGGATGGTACGGGCGCCGGGAGCATGATGTGCAAGGAGCATAAAAATAGATTAAAAGAGTTTTTTTGCCGGAAGTGTTCGACCACAGCTTGTGCCTTGTGTGTGGTTAAGAGCCACAAAGGAAGTAGGTGTGAGTGTGTAAGCATTGAAGAGGCCGTGGAACAATATCGTCCCAGAATGCTTCAGATCAGAAACACATTGCTAAAACAAGTCCAGTTCGCGAGACAGTACCAATATGGCGAGGACACTGGAGCTGGCTCACTGAAACAATGCAAAGCTACTGCATTGTCAGAGATTACTGACCTTGAAACCAAACTAAAATTCTATTTTCATACCGCGATGCAACAGCTTGAAGGCATGAAAAATACAGTTAAAGAAGCAGGAAAATCAGCTGTAAAAGATAGCACTCAAGCTCTCGCGGTAGTTGGAAACATAAACGAGACTATAAGTAACTTTGATGAAGTATGTAACAGTGGTACTGGTATTGATATCATGAACACTGTCGCTAAGGCGGAGAAGCAAGTGAAAGAATTTGATAATGCATTGAAGTCATTGTCAAACCATACACCCGCTGTCAGGATTTACTTTGCAGTTAATGAAGAAACTGAACGAGTCTTTGAGAATGCACCTAAACTGGGATCAGTTGTAATACATGGCATTTGTCCCTACGATAACCATCAATTAGTTACTTCAGCATCAGGTGCAAGATCTCATTTTGAACCACCAAGAGCTCCCTTAAACTCTGCAAGAACTGCAAGAACTGCAAGATCTTTGAGTCTTCCATTGAGCGCTCGATCCGAGTATGATACACCGAGATCAACAGCACCTACTCCACGCCGTAGTAAGATTACATTTGATGTTAAAGCAGCTGACAGGATAAATGAATGTTGGCAGCTTACTGGTATAACCATTGTTGGTGATTATATTGTTGTAACCGATGCACACAATGGTCTGGTCTTCAAGTTTGACATCCGACATTCAAGCTTACCACCAGATTGTCTAGCTGTCAACTGTCCAGTGTGTGTAAGCCCAGCTCATAGTGCCTCAGATGTCGTGGTGACTTTACCAGAACAGAAACAGCTTCTATATATTGCTACAGATGATGGCCTTGACATCAAAGATAGTCTGACAACAGTTAAACCTTATGAAGGTATTGCTACTTTACCTAATGAAACCTTTGCTGTGTCCTGTTGTGTTATAGGCAATCAGAGTATTGACATAATCGACACAACTGCTGGCATTATTAGAACGATAGATAAGACAGATGCTGGTGTTAGTTTATTTGGATGGCCAAGGTTTATATCGGCGACGACTGGTGGAGATATTCTAGTGTCGGATCGGGACAAACGAGCATTGCTTTGTGTGGATGTAGAGGGGTGTATTAAATGGAGTTATACACTTAATGCATCACCATGGGGTGTGGCTTGCCATCAGTCAGGTGGCATCTACCTCTGTCTGGATAATAGTACAATTCATGTTATAGCTGAAAATGGCAGACTTGTGGATGATAAATTTGTGACTGCTCGAGATGGTGTAAAAATTCCATATGCAATCTCTGCCATTGGAGGCTATGTTGCGGTGACAGAATGGGGTTCAAGTCTGTTCACACCAAACAGCTCAAGGGCTCATTTATTTGATGTAGATGAATGAATTAGGGACATTTGGATTAGTTTGTGTAAAACAAAGTGACGCTTTTTAATGAATACATTAGGATAAATTTAAACCAAATTGTTTCAAATCAAAGCGGGTTGTCATAATAACAGATTATATGCATTGTACATTGTATTTCAAACAAGTTTGTCTACTTTCTAAGGCTGGTAACATGCTTAAAACAAACAGAGTAGATAGGTCAGACATTATTGAATATTTTATTGATTTATTTTACATACAGAAAGGGCTTCTACTCTTCCAAAAGAATGTACGTGGGATAGCAAACATACAGATTTTCCTAATGCCATAAATTGAAAAATGCTTGATCACAGCAAAATGTAGCACAGATCTGGATATCGGAAACAAACAATTTTTTATGCCTAACCAGTATAATCAGCAAGTGACAAACCCCTTTTTTCATTCGAATGACTACAACTTGGAAGTGTTTCGGATATCAAAGGAACAATGTGAAAAAATATGGATTTTGACAAAAATAATTTTGACTCCTGGTAGAAGTTACTTCCCTTTGTCAATGGATTAAAAATTGTGCTCAGAAACTCTTAAATTTCTGCACAGAGCTCGAATTTGTTCACTGCTTATAAAAAAATGCATGTAGCTACATGTGTATGTCCAAAGTAGTTCATAGCTTCAGACTGTATGGATGTAAGTCTTGCCAACAATCAATGAATTATACAAGGAGCGTACCAAAAGTTATGATACACATCTTAATTACTGCTTTTATTTTACTGAAAAATAATTTTGCCAATTGTAGTGTATACCCAGTAGTAAGGAATTACTATATACATGTAGTTTTATTATATACCTAACACTATATTGTCACGAATACAGGCCAAATTGCACAGTGGAATACAACGTGACAGATTGCTTTTTCCGTATCTTACATGTCTGGTTTTCCGAATCCAAATGCCTGTCAGACGTGTTATAACCGAACATATGTCAAAGTCAGTGTTCTCAGACTGTAGACATGTATCAAAACTTGAGAGTATTCTTTGAACATGCGTTTTTCATAGTTGTACAATAGCGTTGACTCAACATGACCATTCATGTATAGAATTGTAATTTATTTAAAAATCTGATTGATTGTGCTACAGATCTTTAGAAATAGAATATTTATTCTATATATATTATCAGACTTTTTTATTGATCAGACAAACTACAATGTAGGTTACGATGTAGCTTGTAATTGTCTAGGATAAAACAGTCATTCTTGAACACTGTCAAACCAGCGTTAGTGGTCACCTGAATTAAGCGACCATCAATTCAAATTTCCCAAAATTTAAAATCACCATTTTAGATCGTTTAGACCATAGGTCTGTGAAAAGTAGCCTATACCATCTATGTTCAATGCAACCTCTCTAGATCTGCCCTCTGTAGAGCAACAACCTCTCTATAACAACACCTTCAAAATTTCCCTTAGCTGATATTTACTCTATATTTAACCTCTGTAGAGCAACAACCTCTATACAACAACTAATATTTACAGCCAATATTTACCCAAATAGTATTGCTCTTCAGAGATTGCACTCTATATACATCTGAATACATAAATAGGTGACCTAGGGCCGAACTTAAAATATTTTTGTTTCCCCTTCCCGACCCCAGCAGATTAAGAATGGGCAGGTAGGTAGGGTAAAGCCTGTTTTTTTTAAGTTTTCATAATGATAGTCATTGGTCAAGACATGCAAATAATGAAATTTAGTACATGTAATAATTACTCTTAAGGTGAAAACCTTCAGTCTTAAATTTAAAGTAGGTACCAAATTTACAGGTAAGATGAAGCAAGCCCATATACAAATGTACAAATATAACATTTCCATCGCCATTTTTCATAAAAAACTATTATTTCAATTTGGGCAATAAAATATTTTGGGTAGGGCCGTTTTTTCTGGTACACGTACATGCAGGTAGTAGAAGGGTTAACAAACAATATTTTATTTTCGACACTTTTCATGGACCTGTGGTTTAGACATACTGCAGAGAAGATTGTTCAACTACAAAATGAAGGGTATCTTTACCTCTATTGACAAATGACCAATACTGGTATACATGTACATACTGTACTTATAGAGCTACAATTCCTTCAGACCAGGCACTCAGTATTGTGTACAGTGTGTCGAATGTTCTACTCCAAACACCTTACGAACAAAATGGAACAGAAAGTAAAATGTTTACGATCACTAAAATTGTAGTTGCAGCCGTAATATTGGAGGAAGAAATATGCATGTGGATATATTTAAATGTGACTGTTTGCCCGCAATGGCCCATAATTGGAAAATAAATTTATATACAGTAAAACCTCGGTAATACGAGCAGTGATTATTCGAGCAACCGGCCTAATTCGAGCAAATTTCAAAGTCCCGACGAATTTGCTCTATATTGTACATTAATTTATCCCTCTAAGTCTAATTCGAGTAATGTTATTATGACCATCCGGTCTAATTCGAGCGCAGGTGTCGGTCCATTCAACAATTTTCAACGATAATTAGTTACTATCTCGAGGCAATCATCCGAGCAAAATTTCACACCTCCGAAAAATTGTCAGATTTAATGTTGCTGTGGTTCGTGGTTTTCACACATCGTGATTATCACATTTTATGACAATAGCGTAACCCCCAACACTGAAATCGGTAGTTTGTCTACAATAAAGGTGTCAAGGGGCAAGATTGAATAATACAAATCAATTACGATAGGCGTTAATTATGAGAAATTTAATGACGAGTCAACATTTGTTATAGTGAAAGTAATTTTCACGCCGCATGTAACTCTTATGATTCACCGATCTAAATGTTGACCTTATCCAAGTCAGAGAAACAATCACAAAACAATGAATATTTGATCACTTAATGGTCGTAAATCAACTCAAATAGAGCATTATACATGATTTCACCTACAAAGGTAACATTCAACAAATGTCTGCACGATTCAAAATGCGTGTAGACTTGATAAACAATGACGATATTCGTAGTTGCAACCAAATACGCGCACCAAACACTTATGTGGTAAAACACAGTTACGCTTAGTCTTAACAACAATTCATCATACAATTCTGATAATTCGAGCAACTGGCTTAACTCGAGCATTTGGCTTGTCCCGATGGGCCCTCGAAATAACGAGGCTTTACTGTACATTCTATTTTATGACAATCACGTGACTGTTCTGGCTGCACCACCTCTGTGGTGGGCACAGAAAGAACATGTTCCGAACAGTGTTCCGGTTTGTTAGTGTGTTCCACTGTTCGGGATGTGCGGAACAGCGTTACGAACGCGCCCTAAGACTGTTTTAACCATCAGACAGTCTTGTGATTTACTGAAACACTCATATTAGATAGATAGCTTACAATACAGCTGTTTGGCATTATTTTATTGTTGTCTTGTAAATAAACAAATAAAGTTTCATGTTTGAAGTGAGATGAGCATGAAAATACCTTTATAATCACTGGGCCTGACAGTCTCATGATAATAAAGCTTTTTGCATTCTCAACTCAACTTGAGCATGAAACATTATTGGCTCCATAAACTTCACTTCTTTACGAAACAATGATTTAAATCATTTATATAACCGTTACTTTATCCACAAATATTACTCTGCTCTAAGGCTATCCATCTAATATCAAAGTTTCAGTAAAACTTGAGACTTTTCACTTTTTAAAACATTAGATGTTTGAGCACAGAATGAGTTGAGCATGAAAGAGACTTGATAATCATGTGGTAAGATAAAAAGCATCCCAGTTCAGATACTGGACCTCCAGTGACTGTGATACATAAATAACAATTAACATTGCAAATCGGTAACAACAACAGTAATTTAATTGCACCAAGCATTTCATAACTGATGAATAATAATCAGACAACAGTATATTGGAAGTTATTTGTATACTATAAAGTATAATAAAGATAAGTATTTAAAATGTCACCTCTAGATAGTTTTTTCAAGTTTTTTCCTTGATATGGCCTGGTGACCTAATATTTGACCTGGTGACCTAGTATTTGACCCTGTTGCAACTTGACCTAAATTTTACATTGTGACCAAGTTTCTTAAAGATTAAGTCAAAATAATGATCTCATGGTTGACAACAGGTAAAGAGTGATCACAATAGCACATCTTGAGCACTAACTTGACTACGGTAAGTCAGTGCTCTGTTTGGCTAAATAGTGATGCCAGTAGGTAGGTAGCCATTGGGTTTATTATGTTTTGTGGTTTTTCAAGTTTCAACTATTAACATGCACTCATGCAGTCCAAAAAAAGTTCTAAGGAGTAAAATACAAATGCGCCATAAATACATAATGATATGCATGATTCTAAAGGAGACATTTTCAGTTCACCGACACTAAAATCAGGGAACTGACGCTAGCCTAGAAGTAGGCCATACAGCGAGGCTATTTGTGAAACTATCCTTAAATAACATAAATACCACATTTAGAACAAGTATACAGGTCTCACAACAATTTTGAGTTTCAGTTTCGATAGTGTAGAATACATGTATGGCATAACATGTTCAAAATTAAATAATGAGTGATTCCTATCGAACAAAGCGTCTTTGGTATGAGCCTCGAAAACATATTCTTCATCTTCATCAACTGGCGAGTCAACAACAAGAACACTGATTTTAAATCTTCTCTTGACTTCACATCGCGTTGACAATGCTAAGCGTACGCTTTGAATCACTTGGCCAGGTATCATATTATTGGTTGGAACCCCGATCATAACACATTTCTTGTACTCAACTCCTTTTGGATAGAACATGACATGCCAATCAAGATGAGAATGACTGTCGGCATCTGAACAACTTGCTGGTGTCGTGAAGAATGCACCTCTGACATCCCCGACTTTCACATCATGCATGTTTTCAACAAGCAAAGTCGTACTCCAACTTTCCGTGTCATATATTCTTGGCATAAACTGAGGGTTCCAAAGTTCGTAAAATTCAAGAGTGTTAAAACTAGATTCTAATGTTGACGTATGATATTTCATTGCAGAAAAGATTTTCTTGAGATAAAAGTCTTGGTTACTGTTAACAAATCTGTCATTTTGAAGAGTTGCTATTTCTGACAAATGCATCATAGGAAAGCGTATATGTCGCATTACTGATTCAAACAACGACTTTGAGTCAGGCTCGCCAGCATTCAGATAGTCATTTACAGTCAGCCACCTTTTCACAACTTTATATAATCTATATTCACCATTTACTACAAGATTTGAACTTGTAAGAAACGAAATCAGAATCTGTTTATTAATATTCTCAAACTCTTGTGTGTTTATCAGAGCTTCGAAATTGTAAGTCACAAATGTACGACACGCCTCTTCAGTTGTTTTGTATCCACAAATCACAGCATACTGTAACCATGGGATGATCACATGTTTGCATTCCAAGGAAGCATTATCTCTCATAAATGCAAGACAAGATTTTGACAGATCTGAAACATTGTACTTATCCGCTAGGGTCAATAAAGGCAGGACATTATCTTGATCCAAAATCACCTGTCCCTTATACAGGTACTTCAGAAAGTCATGAAACACTTCAGCACATTCTGGATCTTCCTGAAGTACTACAAGGTTACTTCGACTCTCGGGCCATGTGTTACTTGTCAGCATTGTACGGAAAACATCACTACTCATACACAGAACCATACGATGAGTCGAATATCTGAAGTTTCCCACTTTAAGCTGAATGTCACAGAACTCTTGTCTTTCATACAATGCAAACAGTCGATCCAAAGTCACCTGGGAGTTGTCTACGTCAGTGAATGTCATTTTATTCTGAAATTAGAAGATTCAAAAGGTACTATAATTCATAGTAGTGTAGTGTAATAATACTAGCCTAATATAGATTTAAATCTGATTATCTTTATGAACACTGATAAACCATTTATTTTAGCTCAACTGTCACGCACTGACAAAGTAACAAGGTCAATGCTTTTTGGATCACTCTTTATTTCATCGTCTGTGTGTGCATCTGTATTACTGTACTATTATTTATATTATGTATATCAACAATTACTTCAATCAACTTCTCCTAAACCACAAGGCGACTATGCCAATTACAACCTTACTCCACAGGAATATCCTGGGGTGATCCTTTCTCAACATAGCAATAAGAATTGAAATCTATACATAACACAGGTTACCATGGCAACTTATTGGTTTTCTCTTCAAGTTCATTCTTACATACACATACTTTTTTATTAAAGTTTAACTTGTAGAATTTTGTGCCAAGTTGCTTTATTTCTCTTACAATAGGGGTATTTGGAAAGTGAAAGTTGCCTCCCAAATATATTCGGGTATGAACGCTTGGGAGTAATACATCGATAAATAAGCTTGATCAGACAATGAACAAACTGATAATAACGCTTGAATCTGTCGATCCAGGTCTTCAACTTTAAGTTTTATCAGGAGCCTGTGGCCTAACCAAGGCGCTACCGAGAATATTTTTCACTTTGTCCGCTATGTAGCCTATTTTGAAGCAAACTGTTTCCTAGCATAGCGGTATCGAGATCTTGGTAGAGGTTTGGCAACGGGGTACAGGTTCTATTACCCAGTGGGTAATGTACTAAAATGCTGAGTATGCGTAGTACAAATAACTTGCACAAGGTTAAAATCGAATATTATACATTATAACAGTCTGTGGATTTACTCTGACATTTGTGCAAGTTAACTTTCACTTTGTCCGAAAAAGTCATTCCGAAAATGTGTTCAAATTGAAAGAATCGTTTTAAAATGCGTTTCTAATGATGCAAATTAAATTCAGATATAAAATTTGTATAAATTTCATTTGTAATTAATGTAAATAATTACTTACCGTTGTATATGGCCTTCAATATGTTTGTAATTTAACGAAATGAAAACAATTTGCCTCTAGCAAGATATCGTGAGAATGACACGTCGTGAAATTCCATAAATTTCAAGGTCAGCACACACTAAATATTTAACCTAATTTACAGTCTCGTTGTACACTTGCTAGGACCACGGATATGTATACACAGACTTCTTTGCTAGGAGTGGACCATTACACAAATGCATAAGCTGACTAATATGTCTATCGTTTTGTATAGTACAAATACTAACAGAGGTATCAGGAACCAAAAAGACGGCAAAGCAATACTTCATCATTCCAAGGGCCACAACTCTGTTAAAACAGGTCAGATCCGAATTTAAATAGGTGGGTAACTCCAGATATTGATTAATATTCCTACAACTGTAGCTAAAAAATAACCACTTTTCATCTTTCAAGGGCAACAACTCTGCCAATACTAGTTGGATCTGAATAAGAATATACAAGCAAAATTTCAACTAATCATTCTAAGGGCAATAGCCCTGCTAACTCGCCATCACTTACCAATAACTCATAGATCGTTTGAAACAAAATTTAATAACTTGATGATAAGTTCTGGCGCTCTCGAGATATAAAGTACAACAAAGGTGCTAATATAATGACCGGGCTGAACTTGAATTATAACGAAACTGACACATAGCTGGTACCAGAGGATCTCAATCTACATATACATGTACTACCAGAATCGTCTATGTTATTATGTTACTAATTCTGGTAGGATCTGAATAAAAAAGTCAAGGTGCACAACAACTCAAGCTGCTATTCCTATTTAGTTTGAAAGCCAGTCGTAGCACATTTACTGACGACACTTTTAAGCCAATTTCATCATTTTAACGGTCATGAGGGCAATATTTTGCTAATACTGGTCGGGTCCGAATATATTGGTGCACAACAACTCATACTGACTCATATTTCTATGCAGTTTGAAAGCTGTAACACAATATATCAATAAACAGCGAAATGAGTATATGAAACCAACCATTTTATTTTGAAAAAGTTTTTATTCTTAAACGAACATTAGAACAGTCAACACATACGTATGTCTGCCGAGTTCACGCACGAAAACAGCACACAGTGGTATTTGTTGTCAGGTCAAAATGACCTATGGTAGATATGACATTTGAAGACATGTTTTGTAATACACGTAGTAGTCTGAACAGATAGTCGACTGTGGAGGTATACGCCATATCAAGTTCCATGATACTGAATCTACTGTTTCGAAAGTTCGAAAACAAAAACTCAAATACAGTTCCTGTTCCACAAATTAATGGTGTCGTTTATTGACATAATGTTGCACCAATTAACGCTCATGACACAGGTCTATAGTCTATATAGTGTGAACATATCAAAATGAAGACATGTCCAGTTTGTCGTTTTATTCCTGCCCACGAAGTTCCATAAGTTCTATATTGTAGACAAATATGATGCATGTAGATTGAACGGATCGTAAAACACCAACATGATAAATAAACAGGCATACAAATAAGCTACACATTTTGAATGTATCGGTTTGCCAAATTACACGAAGTGCTTAATTGCTTTGATCGCAACAACAACATGTTACAACTGCGTCTGAACTCCTTTCTTCCCTAGTAGTGGTAAAGGATTATCAATGAGGCATTCCGATTGAAAAAATCATTTCAACAAGACGTCATTAGTACAACACCTGTGGAAATGTATTGTTTAAACAAACTTATATTCATATATGATCTAATGCAAAAACATTAAGAAAATGTTACCAAGAACAACGTGATGGACCCCTAGATATACATTTGTAAGAATAAAATATATTTAAACATAAACACTGATAACTAATCCTTGTAAATGATGTTAATAAATTTCATAGGTCTAATCTTCCATATTGTTGTAATCTGATAGTTTGAATATATGGAATTTCTCCGTAAGTAAACAGTTTACAATCAGCTCGAGTTATACTGAATCCACTATCCCATTTAGAGTCTTCAAATTCAACAACTGAATTCGCCGACTTTTGACAAAATTCAGTAACTTTGGTTTTGGCTTCCTGATACCGCGCAACTTCTTCCTGGAAGTCGTTACCCAAGCTCATCACCTTAGAACTGAATACGTCTAGCGCAATCTGGTACAGATAAAAGTCTAAATATAAGAATGATTTCAGATGTTTAATGTCTGTGTTCGAAAATCTACGCGTTTCTTTCTTTGCGACGAGTTGCTTCATGTACATTATATCCTTTACATGCCAATTTAGAACCCGTTTCATAAGGACTAAGGATTCGTCCATTCTTTCGTTTATCAATATCAAAGCAAACTCCCCAAGTAGTTTATTTGTGTACTCTTTGATGGCTGTTTCAAGATTATCTGGTCGTTCATTACTATTTGGGAATAAGTTTAAAGGATATCCGAACTCAAATGCCATCCGATTGTTTGACATTGAGTGAGGGGCTTTCTCAAAACGCAACGGATCTTGGGCGTATGATGACAAATCCATGTTTGCAAATAAATTGAAATATCTTATTGCTGATTCCAGCCGAGTGATTGGATCTCTCACAAGTCCAATGTATTTAGTGTCACTTGGAAGATATTTCTCAAATTGTGTGCGGTTATAGATCACGTGACAACAGACAAGTTCATAATGGCGTCCTTCTGGTGGAGGCACGATGTTTTGATCTGTTAAACTGTTACTGTAACTAATCATGTTTGGATATTTTGTCTCAGCAAGTTGCACATTGTCATGGGCAAGGATAAACGTCAGATTTCGAGATTGCCCAAACCTTAAAAATATATTTTGCACTGATGAACTTCCTGTTTTGTGGACTTTAAGGTAAGCCACGTGATATGATTCGCCAGCTGGGCCGTCATGTTTCTTGTCTTTAAACGACACCATCGACTTAATGTGGGAATGGATGGTGCTTCCAGAGGTAAATTCTTGAATAATTTCATTGGTTTTATTCCAAGTCAAGCAAATCAACAACATCAAGCCGACGACCACCGCTACATTTCTGAAACGAATATTTGAAATATCAATACATGTGTTGTTGGCTTATATTATACTAGTCTATGAGTGACGGCATCATTGTTTTACTGTATAATTTAATCGTCAGAACATAAAATGCCAATATTATTTAATTGAACAATCATGAGTGTCTACTTTGAGTTTCGTTTATTTCAAAGACTATTTTGGGATAAATTGTCTTGGACCTATCACCAGAGCAAAGTAAAAACTGCATAGGCTGCACCAGCAACAGTATAAAATTCAAAAGTTTTCCTGTGAACATTCCCCCGAACATACCTTGCTATTTTGGGATAATTTACCTTTGACCTATCACCAGAGCAAAGTAAAAACTGCCTAGGCTGCACCAGCAACTGTATATAATTCAAAAGTTTTCCTTTGATCATTCCCCCGAACATACCTTGCTATTTTGGGATAATTTGTCTTTGACCTATCACCAGAGCAAAGTAAAAACTGCCTAGGCTGCACCAGCAACTGTATATAATTCAAAAGTTTTCCTTTGATCATTCCCCCGAACATACCTTGCTATTTTCGGATACATTGCCTTGGACCTATCGCCAGAGCAAGTAAAAACTGTCTATGCTGCACCAGCAACTGTATAGTATTCAAAAGTTTTCCTGTGATCATTCCCTCGAACATACCTAGAAATCGGGTGCCTTTGACCTTTCACCAAATCAGAATTGCATGCCCGTGCATCCATAGAAACAGGAAATCTTGTTTGTTGTAGACACACCTTGACGCTGGGTGCTTAGAGAGACAAGCAGTGTATTTTGGGAATAAATTGCCTTTGACATATCATTAGAAGCAAGTCATAATGATTCCTGATTTCAGATAGAAAGCTGTCCAGAATAAACGAACCGTAACCGGTAACAGTACAGAATTATTTTTTCTGGTCAGCATGACCCCCCCGAATCCCCATAGCCAAAATGTGTATATTTTAAATGCGGTTGTCATTTTTTTCGACGAAATAACACAACTGTTACTCGTGCCTTCTTATTATATTACAGTCATGTTGTTATCCGTGGTTTTGAGCTGCGAGTGCTTGGAACTATTTATTGGGCGCCAATGTTGCCTTGGTGTCCATACACATTTGAATCACACAAGCAACACGATAATTGATATTGACAATCCTATCACTGAAGGAACAGCTGTTTCTTTGACTATCTACGACATATTGTGTTACACGCACAAATGTAAACTGACACTAGTATAATAACACATGCTTGTATTTATAATCCGAGTAATTGTGCGTTGGTTGTAAACGGAGACAGTGTGTGTATTGTATGGATTACTTGTATCGATTCAAATAAAATACTGGCTTGAACTTACCAAGGAAAATTAAGCATTTGTACTTTTTTCATATACAGTTTTTGAACATGTATTCTTTTTTATACATAAATGTATGTTGATATTCATACAATGTTTATGCGTGTTAGTTTTTGTTAAGTTTAGCGGTTTCAAACATATACAGTGCCCACAAAAATAAGTATACAGTAAATAATTGTTGCTAAATTTAACTTGGTTAAATTATGCAATATCCTTTTATCAGACAGTCACAATTGTACTTGTTTCTGAAACTACAGTTACTAAATGAGTAAAAACAGAGATAGAAATAAAGATGAATATGTTCTGAATTTAAATACCCATGAGATCTAAAATGCTGAATTTTCCATCTTTTTGTGACTAAGTTACCATTCAATCGGGACAAAGAAACTTTATATTTTGTACCTAGGGTACCAATTTATGTATGGTCTTTACATATAATAAACAAAAATATTCCTTTTTCTTCAAAAAAGTGTTGTTTCACTGTTTTACAAATAGTTTATTACAGACAAGTAAATGGAGAAATAACATCTGGATACTTATTTTTGGTGGGCACTGTATAATTCAATTTATTACGGCTGTCAGTTGACCAAAACTATCTGACTCTTCCACAAGCAACTGACAACTTCTCCACATGTAGAGGACATGAGAGTAGTATGTCCAAATATCGAGTACATTTTGTAAACTGGTATTTTGAATATAATACATATAACTGATTAATACCACAGTGACTTAAGTATATTCATATAATTGTTTTATATGCATGGACATCAGGTGTCGAAATGCATCTACATTCTATGAATTATGGAGATAACTGTGTAAGTTATAACAATGCATCTGCATGGAAATCGTGTATTGATGCGTTCCGATACGTATCCATGGTGTGAAGAGGTAAACATTTTACACCTTGTGAAGGGAGAGCGTTCTTACGCCTTGTCAATGAAGAGCATAGCTACACGTTGTCAAGAGAGGTCATGCTTACACATTGTCTAGGGAGATAATTCTTACATATTGTCATGGGAGGGCATTCTTACACCTTGTCAAGGAAGAACATTCTTTATCCTTGTCAAGTGAGAGCATTCTTACACATTGTCAATGGAGAGCATAGCTACACCTTGTCAAGAGAGGCCATTCTCATAGGCGGATCCAAGGGGAGGGGGCGGACCCGGCGTACGCCCCCCTAAAATCGCCAAAGTAAAGTCAATTCATTTGTTGTATCACACTAAATCACATATTTAAAGTCATTTTTGTTCTCCTTTCTGCGCGCACAGCGCGCAATTAACATTTTCCACTAACCACAGACACTTCGATAGACTCTCTGCCGCCCCGTTTTCAGGTCGAACTTTGCGATTCTGATGTATCGCTCTTTTTGCACATTGATTCTCTTTTTGCTGCATTTTATGACAACAAAGATGGATGCGCCAGCTCCAAAACGAGCGAAAACACTTTGACAAGCCCTTGCGCCCCCCTGGACCCCCAGCTCATTTTTCATTTCACGCCCCCCCCCCTAACACTAAATCCTGGATCCGCCCCTGATTCTTACACATTGTCTAGGGAGATAATTCTTACATATTGTCATGGGAGAGCATTCTTACACCTTGTCAAGGAAGAACATGCTTTATCCTTGTCAAGTGAGAGCATTCTTACACCTTGTCAAGGGAGAGCATAGCTACACCTTGTCAAGAGAGGTCATTCTTACACCTGGTCTAGGGAGATAATTCTTACATATTGTCATGCAATCTCATTAAAATCAGATCCTAACATTTAGCTACGCTGTTAGATCTGACTACACTCTGTAGCAGGTCATGTTTAAATGACCTCTCTCCCACGCAGCGAGTCAGTCAGTTTGTAGCCACTAGTTAGACTGGCACCAGTCCTAGTGATTAATTTTGCTAAGACCAAAATACATCTACATCTGCATCAAACATCCGACTGTTACAGGGTGGCACTGTCAGAGCAAACAATTATTAAGACATAAGTATGTTACAAGTGTCAAAAGTGTAAAAGATAAAAAGACCGTATGTTACAGTTAAACAAGTACGTGCAATTACATTTGATGACCGGAATATGCAAAGGAGATAACCCTTGCAGTGAAACTTTCCAAAGAAATAATGATCTTACTTGAGCTAAACCCCTTTGTATGTTCAGTAGAAATCAAGAAAACTCAGCTTAAAGGTACAGAAAATTGCAAGAGAATATATTGCCACCAGTGATATAAAAATACTATGCACAAGAACATATCAATACAACATAAAAGCTTAGTGCAAGTCTAGCCATCTGTACACTTTCAGATTTGTGAAAGTAACGTTTTGATAGGATGATTGAAAGGTCAATTGGACATGACCCCGTATGGAGTACCCATCAGATCCTATATATCAGTGTAAAGTAGTGAAGCGTTATATGGATTTGATTTAAATGAGATTGATTGTCAATCAATTGAGCATTCTTACACCTTGTCAAGGAAGAACATTCTTTATCATTGTCAAGTGAGAGCATTCTTACACCTTGTCATGGGAGAGCATACCTGCACCTTGTCAAGGGAGAGCATTCTTACACCTTGCCAAGGGAGAGCATGTTTACACCTTGTCAAGTGAGATCATTCTTACACCTTGTCAAGGGATAGCATGCTTATACCTTATAACGGGAGAGCATTCTTAATACTTTTCAAGGGAGATCATACCTGCACCTTGTCAAAGGAGAGCATTCTTACTCCTTATAAAGGATGAACATTCTTACATCTTGTTATGGGGGAGCATTCTTACACCTTGTCATGGGCAAACATTCTTATACCATATCAGTTACAGTTATAGTTTATTAGCAATCGGCAAGGGAGATCAATTTTAGACGTCATTCCAAGGAATGGGGAGATCCATTTACACCTTAACAAGGGAGATACAAATAATCTTGTTATCGTTCGTAAAAGATTCACATGGACGAGATATGCGTATATTTTGAAAACATATCGATGGCTTAAATTAGAAGAAGGTTGCAAGCACAAAAATAATGTTTTGAGAAAACAAGAAAAAAACTGTATGAAATCTACTCTTTACTTATGGAAAACAACATTTTTCTACTTCTAGAGGTTAAATAATAACAGTGAATATAATCTTGAAATTTAATTTTGCTACATTTGCTAATAATTTTGAGGTATAGTGATGAGATCTTTAAAATGAAGTTTTACGTTACATGCAATGATCGAGAAGAGACGGAAACGTACGTGGAAGTAGGTTTAACTTACCGTAAGTAGAAAGACAACCCCATCTGTAAATATAAGTAATATGCTTTAATTTGCGTTATAAATATAAAACATATATTATTAAGTAATTCCTAATAGCTAAAATGGCTCCAAGTTTTATCTAACAAAGAAGTACTAGCCTTGAAAGAACTAGATTTGGATATATTAACACGAAAATAATTCGCAGACGATGGAAATGAATTGAAGAACAATTGAAACAGAGATGTGTGTCCATGTTTAAGCAAGTAAGTGCATATGCCAAAAAGTTGTGATTCTAAATAATACGATTATGTACTCAATGCTGTATCTGTACAGAATTTATATTAATTATGGATTGACAATATATAGAAATATATGTTTATCATTCAATTATATCTAAAATCTATTAGAAATATCGATATATAAAATGTGTGTAGTGGGCATGTAACAAAACTGTATCAGCGTATAGCATACAATTACTTGTAATATAAATTTAACTAAACTCTATCAAATATCGATAGACAAAATGTAGAACGATCAATCAAAACAATGTTTCAATGTAAATCACAGGTAACTGCACCATTAATAAAGGGTAAAACAATTTTTTTTATAAAATTTATAATATCCAAGATAACATGAATTTTATAAAATAAATATTTTTTACTCTATCAATGATACCGTTACCTGTGGTGTAAATAAGCACTATGTAATATAATTACATTTCAAAATAACGAGAGAAAGAAACTAAATAAAGAGATTGAATAATACATTCTATACTCACTTTTGTGTCTTTGGTACAGTATGGTGCGACTGTCGGACACTTATAACACTATCTGGTAGGATTATCATCCAGGTACAGCATACAACAGCTGTACGACAAATCAATGTAAGACAAACAAACGGAATAAAACTACAAACGGTGGTACAGGATAGTGTTAGAGGAATACCATACCATGTGGTGCTTATTCATATAAGTAATCGTTTGTCATTTGTATGTTTCAGACTGCGTTCATTGGTAATAAACAATAAACAGCCAAATAGAACTAGATCTTATTTATGAACGCAGTGTAAAGACATCATCTAATCATGCCTGCTGTTTCCTGCCCAATCGATGACTGTGAGTACACAACGCCAGATCTCGACGCGGCTATAGTGGCAGCGCTAATCACGGCGCATACTGTCACCCACACTCAGAACACTGGTATTGCTGCTAAAGTGGAAAAAGTTAAGAGGCCAACAATCACCGCCGCTGGCACCAGCGAGGAATGGGCCTATTTCGAATCTCGATGGAAGGACTATGTTAGTGCTACTAAGATAACAGGACATGATAGAGTCGTACAACTATTAGAGTGTTGCGATGAACCATTACGAAAAGACTTAACACGATCAAATGGGGGAAGCCTCACAGACAAGTCAGAAAATGATATTATAACATTGATTAAAAAACTTGCAGTACGTGAGGAAAATACAATGGTGACACGTGTCACACTGCATAATATGCGGCAAGACAGGGACGAAACTGTTCGCAGCTTCGGCGCACGTTTAAGAGGACAAGCCGGCATCTGCAAGTTCGACATTAAGTGTCCTGGTTGTGACGGCAGTGTGAATTACACAGAAGCTATTATTCGGGATGTGTTAACTAGGGGTATTGCAGACTCAGAGATACAATTAGACCTACTGGGGGACAAAAATCAGGACATGTCCCTTGAAGATGTGTTTAAGTTTGTTGAAGCTAAGGAGGCTGGCAAGAGGTCAGCATCTAGACTACTTGACTCCCATCCTGCAGAGGCAGTTAGCAGTACTTACAAAAAGTCTAAAAGTGTTGCTATTAAAGACAAACATGATTTGTGCTCATACTGTGACAAAAAAGGACATGGTAAACGCTCCCCGGCTCGTGTTCGCAAAACAGAATGTCCTGCATACGGACATCGATGTGACATTTGCAACCGTGACCACCATTTTGAAACCGTCTGCCGTAGTAAGGATAAGCCAATGTCTAAAGACAGTCGAGTATTCAATGAAAGTGCTGTATTTGATGCATTATGTACCATAAACAATACCCCTACACAAACCAATAAGTGTGACAATACAGTACATTGTTCGATAACTCATGCACATTATCCGACAAAGGACTATCAGAAAGAATTATCTCACTTGATCATCACATCTATGACAAGCTCTCTAACACATGGATAAGGCAGCGTTCTAAACCACAACCAACTGTCAATGTAACGGCCAAGGTGTCTGCGGATGATTATGGTGCACTTGGTTTCCAACTATCACGACAGACTCGAACTGCTACCATCCCTGCTATGGCTGATACTGGTTGCCAGAGTTGTCTGGCCGGTTTAAAGGTGATTCACAAACTTGGATTACGCGAGTCGGACTTGATCCCTGTCACAATGCGGATGCACACAGCTAACAATGAGGGTATTCGCATCCTTGGTGCTACCATACTTCGTCTGTCAGCTTGGGATGACGGAGACAATGTTATTGAAACACGGCAAATAACATACATTACAGACTCATCGGACAGACTGTTCTTGAGCAAAGAAGCTTGTATTGCCCTAGGGATCATACCAGCCACATTCCCTGAAATTAGAACCATGTCCTATCACCCAGACAGTACAGCGGTGCTACAGGATACTACTAATCTAACTTCACCTTGTGACTGCCCAAGACGTCAGAACCCGCCACCACCTCCGACCACCTTACCGTTTCCCGCTACTGAGAGTAACAGGTCAAAGATACAAAGCTACCTACTTGACCTCTACAAGGCGAGCACATTCAACATATGTGAACACCAGACACTCCCGCTTATGGATAGGCCACCTATGAAGCTGATGGTTGATCCCCAGGCTGAACCAGTTGCTCATCATACACCAGTGCCTGTGCCTCTTCATTGGCGAGATGCGGTGAAAGCAGGAATTGACCAGGATGTTCAGCTTGGTGTAATTGAACCTGTACCTGTGGGTGAACCAGTGACATGGTGCCACAGAATGGTAGTGTGTGCGAAGAAAAATGGTTCTCCAAGACGCACTGTTGACTTCCAGGCCCTTAATGCTCATGCCACCAGGGAAACACACCATACACCATCACCGTTCCACCAGGCTCGTCTAGTCCCGTGCAACAAAAAGAAAACAGTCCTTGATGCATGGAATGGATATCACAGTGTGCCAATTCGTATGGAGGATCGTCACCTTACCACCTTCATCACACCATGGGGCAGATACAGGTACAAGACTGCTCCACAAGGATATATAGCATCAGGTGACGGATATACAAGGCGCTACGATGAAATTGTGTCAGATATCCCCAACAAAACCAAGTGTGTTGATGATGTGCTCCTATGGGCCAATACAATAGAGGACAGTTTCTTTCAAGTAGTACAGTGGCTCGACACCTGTGGTCGCAACGGTATTACCCTAAACCCCGACAAGTTCGTATTTGCTGAAGACAACGTAGAGTTTGCTGGATTTGAGATAAGCCCGATAGCGTACGACCATGCCAGAAGTACCTGCGTGCAATTATGGAATTCCCAACACCTAAAGATATCACTGATGTCAGATCCTGGTTTGGTCTCGTAAACCAGGTTTCATATGCCTTCAGTATGACACAGAAAATGTTACCATTTCGACAACTACTGAAATCAGATGTCCCCTTTGAATGGAATGAACAGCTTCAGAGTCTGTTTGATGAATCCAAGGCTGTCATCGCTAGTGAAATAGAAGAAGGCGTCAGAATATTCGATCCAAGCAGACCGACATGCCTGGCCACTGACTGGTCTAAAAATGGCATTGGATTCTGGTTGTTACAGAAACACTGCTCATGCTCTGGTGCTCAACCGTTCTGCTGTCACTCAGGATGGAAAATCACACTGGTAGGAAGTAGGTTTACACACCCAGCTGAATCTCGGTATGCACCTGTGGAAGGTGAAGCACTGGCACTGGCAGACTCCCTTGATAAGGCAAGATATTTCGTACTTGCAAGGACCTCATCATCGCTGTGGATCACAAACCTTTACTGCGAATCTTCAACGACCGATCGCTGGAGGATATCAGTATATCTCGTCTCAGAAACCTCAAGGAGAAGACTCTCCGATACCGTTTTCGCATGGTGCATGTACCAGGTGTCCGCCACCAAGCCGCCGATTGCGTCTCACGTCATCCTATAGGTGAACCACATAAATACTTCCTGTCGGACGATGTCGCTGTTATTCACTCCACCACCATTATGACGGGTCTACGCACACCTGCCCCAGACACACCCACCATAGAAGATGCCAATTCCACATCTGCTATCTCTACGCTGGATACCCTCAGCATGAAATCCGTCACTTGGGACAGAGTTCGCACTGCTACTGCAAGCGACAACACTATGCACACCCTTAGCCAGTTGGTGGAGTCTGGTATGCCTGAATTCAGACATGAACTACCAGAACGGCTTCGTGAATACCACCCATTCAGGGACAATTTGCACACTATTGATGGCGTCATCTTATATAAAGATAGGATCGTAATTCCACCTTTGCTACGAGAGGAAGTCCTTGCTGCTCTTCATGCTGCACATCAGGGCGTCACATCGATGACAGCAAGGGCTGAGGCCTCCATCTTTTGGCCTGGTATTACCCCAGCCATCACTGCCTTACGGAGTACTTGTAACCAGTGTAATCGTAATGCGCCATCTGACCCATGTGCTCCACCCACTCCTATGACAAATCCAGACTACCCATTCCAATGTGTATGTGCAGACTTTTTCCACTATCGCGGCTGTAACTATCTAGTGGTGGTTGACCGTTATTCGAACTGGCCGATTGTTGAGAAGTCTTCTGAGGGAGCCTCTGGCCTGATCGCCTGCCTACGCCGAGTGTTTGTCACTTTTGGAATACCGGATGAACTAGCATCTGACGGTGGCCCTGAGTTCACAGCCGTAGCTACACGTAGATTCCTGCAAGAGTGGGGCGTACATCATAGGCTGTCATCTGTCGCATTTCCGCATAGTAATTGCCGAGCTGAAGTGGGTGTCAAAACAGTCAAACGTCTGCTCACAGACAACACCAGTCCTAACGGTGATCTAAACACGGACGCATTCCAACGCGCGATGCTCCAGTACAGGAACACTCCCGACCGAGACACAAGAATCTCACCTGCCATGTGCATCTTTGGAAGGCCTATACGCGACTTCATACCCATTCCACCTGGTCGTTATCTGCCGCATAACACTTGGCGAGAAACATTGGCAACTAGAGAGGATGCCCTGCGGAATCGTCACATGAGAGATGCTGAACGTTGGTCAGAACATACAAAACGTCTCCTACCACTTGTCATCGGGGACCATGTACGTATACAAAACCAAGTTGGTCCCCACTCACTCAAATGGGACAAAACAGGCATTGTCATAGATGTCAGACAATTTGACCAATACGTGATTAAGGTCGACGGATCAGGACGTGTCACTTTGCGCAACAGAAAGTTCCTAAGACAATATGTTCCTGTTAACAAGCTGCCAGCACGTTTGACGATTGACAATGACATTATGTTACGGAAGTATGCTCAACCATCCAGTGACACAACTGTCACACAGGCTAAACCAGAGACACCAGATAGAGTATCGAACCCTACACCTGGAACTCCTAAGGTTGGTTCAAACACAGCAAGTCCGCCTGGCACACCAAGTCCGCCAGGTACTCCAACAGCTCCACTACCTAACACATCTAGTCGTCGCCATCTGGTATTAGATAACCACACGAGCCCCAACACAGATCTGGTTCTGAACACACCAGCACCACCCGTGCAGGTTGATGTGCCTGTAGAGACACGCCGGTCTACTCGCAACATTCGGAAACCTGAATGGCACAAGGATTATGACACTTCCACATGAAGAGATACGACAGTGAATAAGAGACATTTTAAGTCATAATTAACTGTTATGTTAACATAACCATCATGTTTTCGAAGTGATTTTATACTTAAATCTTTACCATTGACACTCACATAGACAATGTGCTAGTACATGTATATAGCAAAGACTTGGGGGAGATAGAGGAATACCATACCATGTGGTGCTTATTCATATAAGTAATCGTTTGTCATTTGTATGTTTCAGACTGCGTTCATTGGTAATAAACAATAAACAGCCAAATAGAACTAGATCTTATTTAAGTGTTACATAGCAGGCCAGAATATATTAACTTCTAAATCATCATCCCCTCTCAAACCAAGGCACTGTTTTATCAAAGCACTTACGGAAACTTTAAACTTACGTTTAAATTTATAGCTAAAGCAAAAGCTAATTGCGGACACGTTCAGTTTGTAGAAGTTCACTGTTTATTGGACTATAATAAGTATTGTGCAGATCCATTTATCACACTTTGTAGTTGTAAAATAATTATGCAGAATTTAAAATTGAACGTAAGTTTACGATGTCCGTTAGGGGTTTGATAAAACAGTACCTAGAATGTATTCAGCAAAGTATTTGTTAAAATACTGTAAGTTTTTATTTTTTTTATATTAAGTTGTGTCACGTAATAATGCGGCAAAGATCATAGATGCTCGACGTGTGGTATATATGTATATGATATACATGTAGTCCAAGAGCTGAGGGCCATTTATTTACAATTCTTGTCCAAATCTATAACTGGTATGAATTGAAAGCATATAGTGTCCAGTTTGCGAAAATCCATTTCTTACAAAAATCTGCTGTCACAACGCTGAGAAATCCAGGATGGCCGCCAAGATGGCCGCCAAATTTTGCAATTTTACTCCTGTGACATAATATACGTACTATAAGTACCGATTCTGTCTTATAACATGTTTTATGTGATTTTTTTATAGGAAACATGTTGAAATACACAAATCAACCTCAAATCAGGATGTTTTTATATTGAATATTTGAAAATCATGCTTTTATGAGGAAAAAATGACTAAAAATGGGTAAAATATGTCATATCGTTTATAATAGTTAATATACTTGTTATATTTTTGGTCAAATAACTATCCCAAATAGTTCTTGTGGTAGTTATACAGATCTTACAACATCACATTTACTCTACTGTGGTGTGGTGGTGAGATTTTGAAGCATAATTTGTATTAAGGTGGGTGGGGTAATAATTTTACCCAAAAAATGAAATTTAGTTTGCCATTCAAAAATTGTTATTTTGAATGGGACATTTTATTTGCGTTATATAACTGTAATATTAATATTATTTTGTGTCTTTATGCATGTTTTATTTCAATTGTACTATATTGAAATATTGCGTCCAAGTATAAGAATGGGGGCAAATCACCGCTGACAATGACGAAATATGGACTACATCAGATTATTAGAATTTGTCCAATAATGAATGTCCCTTTGTCAAAAATGGTTCCAAAAAAGTTTTGTCAGGCAAGAATCATCGCTTTGTAAGCTTAATTAATTCATCATCATTTAATCAAGTTCAGATTAATTGCTTGAGAGACCATGCATGTGCCTTCCAGAAATATAAGATGGCCACCAAAATGGTCAAAGGTCAAGTTAGAACAAGTTAAACATACTTAATTGGCCAACAACATTTTTGATAATAGACTTACGAATATTAAATAAGTTTGAATGTGTCAATGACACAAGTACATGTATATGTATCTACAATATGCAGAATGATTACTTTATCCAGCTTGGTAAGGCTACGGTCATTGTTATTGCCAACGTGTCAAACTTGTTTAGAAATACATGTAATGGGTTGCATGTTGTTCTTGTTTTTTACGCAATTTAAAATAACATACATCTATGTATATATCTTGATTCTTACTTTTTATCTGACCGGGCTATATAAAGCGCACTTCTTAATTAATACGATTGTTTGCTGTTTGCTGTATTGCTGTTTCATGCTGTGGTAGGTACCTCAGAAACCCAGATATGGCTGATACATGCTGTGGTAGGTACCTCAGAAACCCATATACTGTATGGCTGTTTCATGCTGTGGTAGGTACCTCAGAAACCCAGATATGGCTGATACATGCTGTGGTAGGTATCTCAGAAACCCAGATATGGCTGATATATGCTGTGGTAGGTATCTCAGAAACCCATATACTGTATGGCTGATACATGCTGTGGTAGGTACCTCAGAAACCCAGATATGGCTGATATATGCTGTGGTAGGTATCTCAGAAACCCATATACTGTATGGCTGTTTCATGCTGTGGTAGGTACCTCAGAAACCCAGATATGGCTGTTTCATGCTGTGGTAGGTACCTAGGAAAGTCAGAAATAGCTGTACCTGGAAATGGTATGGACCACAGCCAGCCAGGAATGCCTGCATGTACTACATAGAGGCTGTACCCGATAGTGTAAGGTATCTCAGAGAACCAGAAAAGGCTGTTATCCAGAAGTCCAAAGACCTCATAGAGGCATAAATACAGAGCCTGGCAATGGTTGGTTTACCTCATAGAGCCAGAAACAGGTGTACTAAACTCAAAACAATCAGAATAAGTTTCACCCAGAAGTGATAAGATACCTCAATACAGCATAACATATGTATACTAGGCAGTGTTAGGTACAAAAGGGGAAAACTGTAGCATACCCACTATTTTTAAACGATTTTGTAATAAACTAAGCTGATGCAAGAGCTGATTGTTTCCTGACAAAACCTGCAAATGGTATCTTTTGTGCGCATGGGCATTCAGTATGGGACAAATCTTATTTGGTCAATACTTTTCGTCATTGTCAGCGGTGATTTACCCCCCCCCCCCCCTACTATTTGGAAAAAAACATTCCTATACACTATAATTGAAATAAAACATGCATAAAGATACAGAATAATAATAATATTACAGTTAAATATCATGCAAATAAAATGTCCCATTCAAAATGATATTTTTAAATATCAAACTAAATTTCACTTTTGGGGTTAAATTATTACCCCACCCACTTTAATACAAATTATGCTTCAAAATCTCACCACCACACCACAGTTGAGTGAATGTGATGTTGTAAGAACTGAATAGCTATCATTAGAACTATTTGGGGTAGTAATTTGGCCAAAAATACTACAAGCATATTAACTATAATAAACGATAAGACAGATTTTACCGATTTTTCGTCATTTTTTCGTTATAAAAGCATGATTTTCAAATATTCAATTTATAAACATCATGATTTGAGCTTGATTTGTGTATTTCAACATGTTTCCTATAAAAAATAACACATAAAACATGATATAAGACAGAATTGGTACTTACAGCATGTATATTATGTCACAGTAGTGAACTCAGCGTTGTGACAGCAGATTTTTGTAAGAAATGGATTTTCATAAACTGGACACTATATGCTTTCCATTCATACAAATTATAGATTTGGACAAGAATTGTAAATAAATGGCCCTCAGCTCTTGGACTAATACCATGTATCTCGATTTCTACAACACAACAGCATCGAAAACATTTCCAAAAATTCTCTGATGTCATATAACATGCAAACATCATAAATAAAAACTTTAAAAATTTAAATGACAAGCAAAGATTTATCTGGTTAATGTCTAATGAATATCCTGATATTTTAGCTGTATTCTTAAATTACTGAAATTTATAAAAAAAAAACTACATGTACATGTTTCTTGTTATCCAAGAAGACAGACCTTTACACAGCAACCAATTCTAGTATATAAATCTATCTAGAAATAATATGTTGCTCGTGTATATATATGTATGATGTTTTTTAATTGTTATGTCTTTTTGTCTTAGTTAACTTGTTGTTAATATAATTCAAATTAAGCTTTCTTTAAGCATCCTTATTTTGTGTCATTTTATTTTGTTTTACTGTTCATTAGCTTTTTATGTCATGTAATATGACCCTTGATTGGTTCAATAAGATATTCTTATTATTCTTCTAGCAAGCCATCTTCACTGGCTACCTGTACAATACAGAGTGGAGTACAAGGTATTGACTCATGTTTTCAAAGCACTACATGGACAGTCCCCTGGCTACATCAGAAGTATGTTGGAAGTATATACTCCACAAAGACAGCTTAGGTCTCAGAAGACTCTGTTCTTCTAGTTGTGCAAAGGATGAGGACTGTCCCGTACGGTGACCGATGTTTCGAGGCTGCAGCACCGATGCTATGGAATGCACTGCCAACAGCACTCAGAGACAGTAAAACACTACCTTCATTCAAGAAATCGCTGAAAACGCACTATTTTACAAAAGCTTATTCAGGCTGATTATGTGTTTAGGTTTTTACTTCTTAAAGAAAGTACAAAAATGTACTTTGTATTATTTCTTTGGAGTATAGGGGTCTCTTTAAAGGTAGCTAGCACAGTTATACCTTTGGAGACGGTTTCTCGTAGCAGTGGTATCTGACGCTATTCTTGAAACACCGGCTGGTGGAGTAATGCGCGTGTGGACTGGCCATACAGCTTACGAAACCAACCGGACAAGAAACATTTCACGTTGTTTATTTTACCTGTTTGCATAAATGAGTGGTGGGTGTGTTGACTTATAAATTTGTCCATAGTTGTATAATTTATGTATATTGTTTTAACCATGTCTTAATCGTGATTGTACAGCACTTTTGAACGTGTCACGATATACATGAAAAAAGGGCTATATAAATATGGTATAATAATAATAATTCTAATTCTCATTAACGCCGATTTTCCGAGTGTTAGAACAGTCGACCAAACCATTTTGTTTGTTATTGTCGTTTTTGAAGGTTTATTATTTCTTAAGAAATATTTTTTTGCTTGCGATATCTACTGTCAACCCTCCTAATAAATAAGTACGCACGTTTATGGAAATTGACGGGTAATGAGAAACGGACCTTCACGCCACTTCATGTAATTTTTTTGAATGAGTAAAGTGAGTCACCTTTTAAAAGTTACATGACATCCGAGAATTTTTGAAAATGTTTTCGATGCTGTTGGGTTGTAGAAATCGAAATACATGGACCATACCCACACGCCTAGCACCTGTGTTTTGAATGAGTAAAGTGACCCACCTTGAAAAAGTAATATGACATCCAAGTTTTTTTTGAAATTCTGTTAGACTGTCGAGATCGAGGCGTGCCTAGCACCTAGCTGTGACATAGATACCGGTAGGTATTTTCAGCTGCCATTTTATCACAATAGTTCTTATTACGGCTGTTTGTTTAAGCCAATACTTATTTTTTGTTGTAACTTGATCAGATGAGCATAGTAAACTGGTATATATGCCGAGGGTTATTGATAAAATCCTCGAGACATCATCGACGCCAAAGCCGAGAAAGAGTACTGTCCACCATGCCACTTATAATAATATGTTTGTGCTTTTACAGTATTAAAGGCCCGATTTCCTCGAAACCAACTCACTTGATATCCAGGCTGTTGGGTCGGCTTCGGGTTAAATTGTGACAATTTGTTGAAACATATTCAGTTGGGTGGATACTGCTAATTCTCGACTTGAACGGCGAGGATGTCTCGCTAAAATGGGTGGAAGAATAAAATACTTACGATTGCTTTAAACTTTGTCATATTCTGAACCCAAAAATTTACGTCACATATATCCTTTCCGCTACTATAGCGTACTAATGCAGACTCGCCGGGATGGCCATTTCGGCCTTCCGTAGTTTTCGACCTAAATTTGGGAATTTTGCTGTCATGGGTACACAGGCATCCCAGACTAAAGGATATTACGGGCCCAGGGTCGTGCACAGGTTTTTGGGCCCGCTGGACCCCTTTAAAGAGGGCTTTGAACGTAGATATTCCAAAACTGAAATTACTGGTCCTACATGCCATTGCGGTACGATTGCCTGTGGAATTGCATTAACATTTAGCGCCAAAAAGTTTTTATTTTTCTATATAAGGAATATAAGGCTAGACAAAGGGGTCAGGATCAATGCCCTAAAGGGGCCCAAAAGTAGGCCTGCCAAGCTAAAAAAGTTTTTCGCGCTAGGGTCACATCGTCATTTCCGGTGACATTTAGTCGAAATGTTGACAATTTTTACTAATTTCAGTTTGGGGCAGGTGTGTATCCGGGTGTATCGAGTTTTTATCAGTGCTGCAAGTCAATAGTGTCTCAGGGACGGGGTATAGGGACCATATGAATTTCTCATAGCCCCCCAAAAAATCGTGGTTGCGGAAAGGATATCACGTAATATGTCCACACGGATATTGCTCAAGTCGGTTGTTTATGTTCATGTATATATTATGCTGGGGCGCATTCGTAACGCTGTTCCGCACATTCCGGGCAGTGGAACACACTTACGAACAAACCGGAACACTGTTCGGAACATGTTCTTTCTGTGCCCGCCACAGAGGTGGTGCAGCCAGAACAGTCACGTGATTACAGCAAGAACAATGGTCGCTTGTGTCATAAAATAGAGTATAATAAATTTATTTTCCAATTATGGGGCATTGCGGACAAACAGTCACATTCAAATATATCATTATGCATATTTTTTTGGTCGTCTTAAACATTTTACATTCTGTTCCGTTTTGTTCGTAAGGTGTTTGGAGTAGAACATTCGGCACACTGTGCAGGACAGTTCCGTTTTGTTCGTAAGTTGTTCGGAGTAGAACATCCCGCACATGTTCGATACAGACGCTACGAACATGCCCTTGGCTATAAATTTGCACATGTATACGTAAACCTTTAACTTAAGACCAGTTGATAAATTTAAGACTAAAAATACATTTGGACACAAGTCAAAGATTTCTGTATTATAAATGCTTTGATCAAACTATACCCGGATGACTAGCAAATTATGAACAAGTCAAATAGGGCCAGTTTTCTGCGACCAGATAATTTACCGACCGGTATTAGTTACCGACATCTTAAGCCAGAGTTCTTTTATTTTTCGTTACTCAGACCCTCCTGTCAATTGTTTTGGCGTTTTCAAAAAAAATGCATATACGTCTTATTGTGAAAGGTTTATATTGCAATTTATGCAAATGTCAGTGTATTAAGTGGATACATCTTTATATTGAGTAGTTGTTAACTTTATATTTAGTGGATACATCTTTATATTGAGTAGTTGTTAACTGTATATTAAGTGGATACATCTTTATATAGAGTGATTGTAACTTTATATTTAGTGGATACATCTTTATATAGTGATTGTAACTTTATATTAAGTGGATACATCTTTATATAGAGTGATTGTAATTTTATATTTAGTGGATACATTTTTATATAGAGTGATTGTAACTTTATATTAAGTGGATACATCTTTATACTGAGTGAGTATGTCATTATATGAAGTGCAAACTATTTTATATAAAGTGGTAAAGTCCTTACATTCAGTGCAAACTTCTTTATATGAAGTGATTATGACGAGAAAACTTTTCCATAAGATGTGTTTATGTCGAGATATGAATTGCATACTTCTTTATATGACGTGCAAACATCTTTATATCAATGACTTATGTCCTTGTATACCAATGACTTATGTCCTTATATATCAATGACTTATGTCCTTATATATCAATGACTTATGTCCTTATATATCAATGACTTATGACCTTATATATCAATGACTTATGTCCTTATATATCAATGACTTATGTCCTTATATATCAATGACTTATGTCCTTATATATCAATGACTTATGTCCTTATATATCAATGACTTATGTCCTTATATATCAATGACTTATGTCCTTATATATCAATGACTTATGTCCTTATATATCAATGACTTATGACCTTATATATCAATGACTTATGTCCTTATATATCAGACTTATGTCCTTATATATCAATGACTTATGTCCTTATATAAAGTGCTATGACGTGCTTATGTCTTTCATGATACAAAGTACAAACTTCTTAATATATAAGTGTTGAGAATATGTTCATGAACTGATTAATTCGCTGGCTTATATCGTCGACGCGATGAATGAACAATTAAGTATATACAATTTATGTGCCCACAAATGCCATAATAAGCGCGTAAACAGGTTTTAGGTATGCGATGTTTGCCAAAAGTTCGTAACTTTCGCCTTTGACATTGAATTCTCGACTTAATTCGTGGTTTGGAACAATTCTAAAACGTTGAATACAAACTTCAATCCTTCCTCAATATATCTGTCGTTTCCGTTTTGGAAAATGTGCATTTCCTGTGAAGATACAGAGGTTTAAATTGAACGAGGTACAAATAAATGCTAACGAAATAGGCAGTTGTTTTTCGAATGAAAACGACTAAGGCAGATTCTTGGTGAAATACGATGGAATACAGCCTTACATGAATCTTGGGTTATATTTATATCATACAATTCGTACAAAGGGGTTTTATGGCCCTTCAAGTAATTAGAATTTCTGCCTTAGTCGTTAGCTTAAGTCTCTTTTCTCTGTTAGCATTAATATTTAACGCTCTGCCTTTGTCGTTATCATTCGAAAAACAGAACTGCCTATTTCGTTAGCATTTTTTTTTGGACCATGACAGGTTGCCAGTAAAAACAGGTTCTTGATAAACCAGGTTATACTGTAATGTCTTGGAAAGGTTTATAACACGGGAAATTGACCACACAGTCACTAAGGTGCGGTTTGTTTTTATAAAATATTTCACTAATACTGGTGTTATTTTAACTATTATTACACAATCAGTAACTAGAGAGCTTTGTCTTTAATTTGATATCAATATTTTACAAATCCGTACATAAATAAGAAAATAAACACAGAGCGTGAAATCACTTTTTTTCTTGTTTAGAATATATAGCCTTGCGTTTCTATTGAATGCACCTCAGTGATTGACTGGACAACATGGTATTACTTTTCAACTAGTTGATCAATTTCGATGGGATTTTGCATGAAGGTAGTTTTAACGATGTTGTCTATGAATGTAATTACTTCATGAAGATATCGAAAGCCAATTCTTGTACTAGATGCCATGAAAATCTGACACAGAGGAACAGATAAGGTTTTAGGCAATTGGGTATTTTACCCCAAAGTTTCAATCTTATTTGGGTTTTGACTAATTTTAATTGGGTATTTAATAAACTAATTGGGTAATTAGTCTGTTATGTACTATTTTTCACTATAACATCATTTTCTTTTTGCTTTTTCTTACCCCTCCGCTCAGAATTTGGGTTTTTAAGAAAATTAATTGGGTAATTACCCCAATACGCAGCTTATCTGTAGCTCTGCTGACAACTTTAGTACAAATGCACCTTTCTAAGACAACATAAATTTGATAAAAGATTTCTTTTTACTCTTTATCAGTTACCTGTGATTATGGTGTGGTTAATTTGTGATAGCCAAGTGATACGAGTTGCTAGACAATGGTCACGAGTTGCTAGACAATGGTCACGGATCATGGGTTCAAATCCTACATTAAATGCAAACTACATGTATTAGCCTAGACATTGTGACCGATAGACGGAAGTTAACCGAAATGTAATATAAATCTGAACTTTAAGACATAATTCAACGCAGTTTCTCAAATATTTTTTTTACGTTCGACAGCTGACTCACATAACCAGTTTTCCAGGACTGTATTATGACTTAACAAATCTAGCACACTGACCATGGTACTTGATTGAGCATACAAATCAAATATTCATACAAGGAACCAAAATTATGGTTGATTTCGTAAGTTTTGTAATTGGTCTTAAATGTAACCAACAAAATTTGATATTTCTATTTTTCTCTTTATTTTTTGTACACGTAACAGCACGATTACTTCTTGGGTTTGACTGAGGCAATGTCTTCCTGGGCCTTTTCTCTGGCCTTCTTTTCTCTGTAACCTGAAACGACATATAATATTTCATAAGTAACCATCTAAACAAAGCAACGGCAAAAGCTATGATCAGTATGACTGTACACAGTGTTTCAATGTATACTTCAGGACGAAAGAAACATTTTCATTTCAATATTTTTCATTGAAATTATTATGTAGTACTAACACAGCTTTCTGGAGGTTTAAACTCCGGAGAAATTCTTTCCCAGCCAAATGCCCAGAACAAGTTTTCTCTTTGTATATTTATCAACAGCAGTGATCTCCCTTTTTGATAGCAATGCAGTGCCTTATGATCACGAAATCTAATTTGGAGAAAATATCAACAAAAATATAAACAAGCAAGAACGCTGTTTGTAACATCACTATCTACTTGATAATACTTAGTACTGGGTCACAATCCATTATGAACACTGCTTCAGTCAATTACACAAACTGTTAACATGAAGTTGTTCACATTTTTTAAGAGACAATCGGAAACATGCTATGAAAAGACTGACAAATTATTGATTTGAATTGACAAAAATTCCTGTAGTTTCCTATTAAACAAATAACACCATTGAGTCATTTTATTATTATGGACTGCTAACAGTGATAATTTTGAAAACTTCAGTCTGGAATACACAAATGCAAGTTTTTTCCCCAACAGAAATAATGAAAACTTTCAACTAAAACACAGTCATGAAACAAGTTGGAGATTGTGTGTTTTCATTGGGAAATTTACAGTTTGACCACATTGTTCAAGTCACACAAGGTGGCCACAGTAGACCTAGAACATGTCTTCATGGAATGAACTTTCAACCATTAATAATTGCTTTTCTTGAAGCAACTGACCAAATTAAAGCCAAGGTTGCAAAAGAGCTAAACCTGCCACACCTGGTACTCCAACCAAGAGACCGTTAACATGAGCGAGCGCTACATAGTGCTTTCCACGGGAGGTAATCCATGCCTTCTATATTTAATTGAAGAAGAGGTAACTGTATAAAGGCAATCGGTAGCGTTTTGCTTAGGCAACAGACCCCAGGATGCAGTCTAATGAGTTTACCTCTACCCGCAGTGTAAGCTGGGTTGGCAAGTGAGAGAACAGTTCACAAAGATATAAAATAAGGTGTTTTTGTGTGTGAATTCACATAAATCTGAGCATGCATCAAGACTATGACGGACCCAAGAACTGCGTATCTTTTAAATACCTTGAAGTCTTTTGTTAGCTCTGGCTTGTCTGAGAGCAACATATGGGTTGAAGCGTTTCTCTTCATCAGTGATAGCACGAGCCTTCTCTCTACGCTGTACTTGTCTGATTGGCATAATGGCACCAGCCAATTGTGTGGCCAACTTAACTTCCTCAGCCTGTAAAGTAAAACAACAAGAACATCAGGTTAGGAATCCACTCATGCTTCAATATGTTTAGCGTGAACTAATTAAGCTAGTCCTCAAACCATCTATTAGCATAATTTAACAGCTAACTTAATTCATCACAAGCAGATAGTATTACAAATTTACAGTCATGTACAAGGCGTACTATCAACAATAAATTTATCTAAACTGCAAAACAATTTGTAAAGCACTTTTCTCGCAGAAATTAATATCAGGGTGGCCACAGAAAATGAAGAATGAAATTCCCTGACCGAAAGGCAATTTTCCATGACTGTTTGTGCGGCGTTCACAACCCAGATACAGGCGAAAAACATTGCCTCCAACCTCCCCTTATATCCATACCTTTACCTTCAAAATCATTATTCATACATCTTATAATAAATACATGTTATTAATGGTCTGTTTAAAAAAATACATCAATTTACTAAAATCATGAAGAGGGAAGCTGCCAGGAGACATTCCCCGATTATTCCCTGATTTTGGCCCAATTTTAAAATTCCCTGATTTTTCCTTGCAGGGAATTATTTTTGGCATTTTCCCTGTTTTCCAGAGTCTGTGGCCACCCTGTAATATATTCAATGCAAGGCGTATCAAGGTCAACGCCTGATGATTTGGTTGAGCCTTGAGGCATATCAACGATACCTGTATGGACAAAATATTGATATGCACAGTGACACGAAGATGAAACAACACTTATGGTATGAACAGGCCTGATTATTCTAGGCCTAAAATAAAATAGTGTTTGTTTCCCCATCCCCTACCTACCCGATTAAAAAGGGCCCTACCCAAAATATTTTATTGCCCAAAATAAAATAATATTTTTTTTATTAAAAGATGGAATTGAAAATTTTATTTTTTGTTTACTGGCTTCTTTCTTACCATTAAATTTAAGACTGTTCGTTTTCACCAGAGTTAATTCTAAATTTCATTATTTTTTTGGAATTGTTTCAGTTTGATAGTTATTGGCTAAATAACTATCATACGGAAACAATTAAAAAAAAAATATTTACCCTACCTACCTACCCATTCTAAATCTGCTAGGGTCGGGAAGGGGAAACCAAGACTATTTTAAGTTCGGCCCTATTTAACTGTTTATGCAGTGTAAATATTGCAGTTTCAGCTTCCAAAAAATAACAGCTTCAGTTCACACTTGAATGTTCTTATGTAGAGTTAGTCGAGTAAGGATTTTATTCCTGAGTTTTTACTGATTGGTTCAGTAAATTTTGAAAATTGTCTGATGTCAATGTTTCGTAGTCCTAAAATTTTCTGGTATTCTAACTAGACTAAGTGGCCAAGCAGTCATCGGAAACACCTAATTTTCTAGGATTTTTTTGAAAATGCACACACTACTTTTTGAAAGAAATTCTATTTTTATAGCTATTTTGGCTACTGGTAGTACTTTTAAACATAGAAACGAGAAAACACCTGTTTCAGATGTTTCATTAATGCAGAATCTTGAGCAAAGAAATACAACACAGTGAAGGACTGAAGTTAGAGATTTTTGGACTATCAATATTACACTGGGTGAACAAGTAATACTTACAGTGGCATCACCCTTAGCTGGTTTGCTCTGCTTCTTGGGGAAGAGAATGAGTTTAGACTTGTATTCCTTCAGTCTTTGAACATTTTGTTGAAGACCCTCCATAGATCTGTTTCTTCTACGGTAATCCACAGCAATACCAATAGACAAAGCTTGCCTCTTGAATACACCAGCAGCCTAAAATGGTTGAAATATATATACTAAATTTAAAATTAATGAGAGTTGAACATGAATCATTGATAGACAATAACTTTTCGTTAGAGAAAAACTTCCATAGTAGATAAAAATAGTCAATGATGTTAACAAATTGGAGTAAAATTACAATTGTCATTTGTTTCTTCTGATGAATTGTTATTTATTTATACTAATGTTTGGGCAAGCAAGAATATTTTTTGGTAAAGCAGTTCGCAGGGCAGCTTTATTCCCAGATTGACTAGTCTAGACTAACTTAGTAAAGTCAAGCTCTGAAAATTTTAAGAAACCATAATGGCTGAAATATTTCTAGTGACCATATTTTACCTTCAATTCCTCCATAGTGAAACCTCTACCTGCACGATTCTTGGTGTTGTACTTGAATGTTGGGCATCGAACCACAGGTCTAAGAGGACCAGCAGCAGGTCTGGGAGCAATAGTCCTAGCCTTCTTTACTCTGTTAACTGCACGCCTCTTTTTACGCATGGGCTGATTGAACCATGTTTTCACACGGTTTTGCCAGTCCTTGTGAAAATGCCCATTAGGGATCATATTATTACGTTTGGGGGCCATGGTTGCTGAAAGAGATAAATTTCAATATTATTACGTGTTCTACAATTCTTGTAGGTATTTACATTTATAAATATTAAACAAAGATTGGGTTATAAGCACGTCTGGGCTTGGCAATCTCACAAACCTGTCCGCTTATTTTAACAAGTTATTTTGCCCAGGCCATCTGTTTTGACAAATTTCAGGGGGAAGCGTCTGATGATCAAAGAACAGAAATAATAATTGACGCCAGTTGAACAAAAAAAAATAAGGTTGAATTTTCACTATATACACACATTTGGTAAATTCGCAGAAAAAATATGCTCATAAACTGGAACAACCTCAGCTCAAATGAAGAAAGTAGATTTATCTAAAGTTTAAAATATGCATACATTTAACATTGCAAATTACTGCAAAATAACACATTCATGTATTTTATTAGTCCCCTACCGGTTTTTGATCGGAGGGGACTATAGGTTTGCCCTCTGTCCGTCAGTCAGTCAGTCCGTCTGTCAAAAAATTTCGACATGGCGACTCTTAGATGACGCAGGCAGCCAACTGGAATCATTCTTTTATGTTTGGCCCAATGGTGCATCAAGCGCTGGGTTAGTGGTTAGCACTTTCCTTAGGCAAAATAACCCAAGAGCCTGTTGCCTAACTAAGCTGCTACCAAATTGCGCAATCAAGTGCTTTCCAACTCCTATTCAATGACGCACTACCACCGATAGCATTGTTTAACACTTTGCTAGGGGAGCGCTTTCTTGTGCAACTGACTGCTTCGGTAGTGCTATCAGCGATCACTTGCCAGGAGCATTTAGATTTTCGCTTTGACCGCTACATAGAGGTATTTTAAAGCAAGTCTTTCCTAGCACAGCTCTATCGACCACACTTGGACCAGTTGTAAATTTACATCACACTGTCACACACAGATACGAGTGATTTAGACAAACAGAAGAACAGGCTCATAAAAAAGGTCATTCATGTTGAGAAGTGACAGCGACGGGTTTTTACCAGTTTACCTTCGAAAACAGCCAGCTAAAATTAGCCTGGCAATCGAGTATAACGGAAAATGCATATGACAGTAATTAACACGGCTACAACAATTATACATGCCTACCAGTCAATAATACTTGACAGAAAACATGTTTCTAAACCAACACAGATTTCGTTGATTTAAGCAATCGACGATATGTTCGTGAGAAAATAACAATATATTTATGTTAGAATCAAATATCTGGTTCGTAAGATTACAAAATTACGGTATGATAGGGTCAGATTCGTGTATAAAATAGTGATACGTTAAGCCATTTTCTGATATCCGTACCTTAGTTTTCTGCAACCAACCGGAAAAGGAAGTCGCAATATTTTGAGTCGCTACTAATGCTCGTTTTTCCGGATAAACAAACGGCTTCAAATTGTACTTTAGCCACATCCAATTTCCAATCAGTATCAATAGACGCTCTGGAAAAGCGCCTGGAAAGCATTTGATCATAATATTAAAGAATTTTGGACAGGTAATCTCTTGTTTCTGTCACAATTTGTTAGTTGCATCGTGCTTTTGTATTGCAAACACAAACAAAACAATACATTAAAAAAATCAATAAAATCCAGTGCACCATGAATGATACTCCACTGGTTATATGAATTTACTTATGTAGCCTCAGGAAGTGCCATTGACTGAGTTTATTTATAGCTTGATTGACAGCTTGTCCCATGGTAACAGGTACTCACAACTACGCCGGACTAGTCCAAGTTCTTTGACGATGATCATTTTGTAAAAGGACACTTCAGTATAAATAACAGACCATTTAGTTATGGTATCCCCGTGGTATTGGAAATGGCGCACTTAACAGTTTACGTCGTTATTTTGTTATAAATATAAAACGTTCATAATTAAAGTGATTGAGCAATGATAGGCCAATTCAATGGGAACATGTTGACAATAAATATCAATAGTCAATTCCATCAATGCATGTTGTATGACCATTACAATGAGGACACACTTGGCTTATTATGTCAGGTCAGCGTGATATGAAATGGCGCACCTATCCTGTAGGTCCCTAATGGTAAAAAAATAAAAGGATTCATGATGTAGTTGTTTCCAATTTTATTTTATGGCTATATAGTCCATTGTTATATAATAGTTAGCTTACTTTGTATACTTCTTCTTAAATAATAAATCAATAATTAGTATCGAGACAGAATTGCACTGGTTACTAATTGCCATTATACTTTTTGAGTCACCAAGACAACTTGAAGATGTCCAAACAAGTGTTAAATCATCTATTACTGTCATGTAAGAATCATTCATGGCATTTGCATAGTCTGATCTGTCACCAACTTGACTTGGGAATGCCGAAAATATCAATGACAGTTAATATTAACAAAATTTTCGAAACATGTTATTTCAGATTTTGACTAGTTTTTTCAGTTTTTCTTAATAAGAAAGTTACATCCTTCTGGACACCATTTCCTGTGTTTGACAGTGTGTAGGACATTTTAATCATGTTACATGGTGTTAACATGGATGCCAGTGCTCTTTACAAAAAAAAATTTGAAGTTAAAATTTCATTTTACGAATTTGTGGGATTACGATATTTGAGGAATAAAGTGACATAAGCAAATAACAACAAATATGGGTACAGCATACCTTTCGAGTTCTAAAAGCACCAAATTTTACTTTGAACACTGTTTATTTGCATTACAGACCAAAACCATACATCCTTCCAAAAATATACTGGAAATGTATGTCATTTTGGGTCTTAAACTCAAGAAAAGACCACTAATCTCAGGTGCGCCATTTCTGATACCGCGCCACAACCCATACCACCACGATATCCACTATATTACAGGAGCCTGCAGCCTAACCAAGGTGCTACTGAGCGCTTTTTGATAGTACTTTACTTCTTTTAAGCAACAACATACTACTAGCGAACAGTGTTTGCTGATAGCATACCGTTTCTCAGCAATTTTTTAGGCGCTTTTTTACGCAATGGACCACTTCGGTAGCGCTTTGCTGTGCAACGGTCTGCTATCAGCGCTCGCTCGCGGGTAGCATATAAGTTTTTAGCTTCGTCCGCTACATAACGCTTTTTTGAAGCCAGCCTTTTCATAGCATAGTGTTTGGTTAGGCAACAGGCTCCTGGACAAGCAGTTTTTTCAAATTGTGTTTTAACACAGAGCTGCGGTGTATTTTTGTTCAAACGATACTGTCTTAAGTTTTTTCACTTTTAATCACCAACTCCTCACAGTGCTAACAACTGTTACAAGGTGCTACTTCAAACACAGCCATCTGGAATATCATGTGATGTTCTCCGTGTTTTCTTATCCAACATTATAAAAATACTGAAGTTGTGAACATTCATTGAGAAAGGCCGTATATAGGTTTATTTGAAATATCTCTTTTGTGGTATACAATGGGTCTGTCTATTGCGTGGGTGAGTAGGTGCTGCTGTCGTTTCTGTATGACTTCGAATTGTCTGTTCATGTACAGCGTTTAATTAGTATTGGACATTAGATAGATAGGGTAAAAATAACATAACAAAGTATGTGTAGTTGTTTGTGTTATGTGTCCAATTTCGGTAAAGGATGGACATCTTTATCACCATGGACAACCCTTCAGCAACAACTATATCTTTTTCTATTTGTTCCAAAAAGCAAATAACTCTTGATCGAACATGCCTGCACAAGTCGGCAAACTATGTACGTCCTATGGGCCATGTCACACTAAAATGTATGACACCAGCGTATGACCATGCAGCATTCTGGATAAACTTTCATACGCTCAGCACACGTTGTTGTTATACGTTGTACTGTGACTAACTGACTAACCCAAATAAGGAGTTAATAACCTTTAAAATATCACCATAAATTAAACAATGAATAATGAATAATCTACGTCTACCAAGTTAACATGTTAACCTATCATTGCTTAATTATTTACTGATAGAAGCACTGAACCTAAAACCTGTCACTAACTGTTTTGTGAGAAAAGTAAACTCAGTAGACCAGTCAATTGAAACCACTGAACCCCCCCCCCAAAATCCCTGTAGATTTTTTTCAAATTCTTCATCAATGAATTATGATCCATATACATTTGCACTCTGTATTTGTAATAAGACAGTCCATCATCATCCATGTGGTAGCTACATTTTGGGAGTTTTTATTTTTTTCCTCCTGTGGACTTTTTGCTAAAATTCCATACCCAATGATTCACTATACTATCATTACAGGAAAGAATGTGCCCAAACCACACAGCCTGCTTCATTTTTAAGGCACAACTGACAAGGGATAAGTCAAATTCCCTAATACAATCTACAAATCAACTTCTTTTCAGACATGATAAATGAGCTCTGTACAGAAGATAAATTATTCTGAGTACAAAGTAATTCTAACGAATTGTTGTTATTTGTTTTTATTATTTATCCACCACATATCACTGTGTCCATTATTTCATATTTATACAGATTACTGCAAGATTGTTACAACAAATGTGGCTGAGCTATGGCATATCATGAATTGACAATTCTACATTTTAATGATGTATATAACATAGAGCCTCAGAAGAGTGAGCCTGCAGGTGGTGCTGCTAGGATGGCACATTATGTTAAGTCACTAGAAGCTGAAAAACCACTAGTACTGTTTAGTGGAGATGCTTTAAATCCATCTTTAAGTAAGTAATTTTCAAAGTTTTTTCATACACCTCTGGCATTAAGTAGTAATTTAGCAACTAGAGCCGTTTGAAGTTTTTCTATCATGTCAGACTGTCCTTGATCTTCTGCTGTTAAAGTGCAAATGTATCTTGCCTATATAACTAATTAGTTTTATTTGGTAAAATATATGAACTATATAATTTTATAAAGTTTTTATGCTTATTCATGGGTACCTTTTTTGTGTGTATTAAATGATGAATAATATTTATTATAAAACTAACCATGTTTTGAATAAAGTTTAAACTGCAATTTACAAGTGTGTTTTTATGCCCCCCTATCGATAGATGGGGAGGCATATAGTGATTCACCTGTCCGTCCGTTCGTCCGTCCGTCCTGGTTAACCCAAATTGACCGTTTCTTCTAGCATTAATATGGCTTGCTACAAAGCTTTCATACTTGCATGGATGTTGTGTATGAACACTCTCCACACGCCTGTACCACCTAACCCCATTTTGACCTTCACCTTGACCTAATTTTGGACTTAGACTTATTTATGGACAAGGCTTCCACAGTGGGCATAAGCGTTTAGTGAACGCAGTCTAGTTTTCTTCTAATACCAGTAGTTCTCACTTCTAGTTTTCTTGGCTTAAATGTTTTATAAAAAAATTTTTTCAGTGAGTATATTTCTGAAAGGCAATCAGATGATACCTTGTTTGAATGGTATTGGTGTTCATTGTGCTGTATATGGTAACCATGACTTCGGTAAGTAAAGCAAAGTTATGTTCCAAGTCAGAGTTTTTCTCAGGTGACTTTATAGCCGTTTAATTTTATGGGCTACGTTCCCAATTTAAAATCATAACTTTATTTCCTCAATTTCATAAAAAAATCCCAATTCAGAGTAAAAAAATTGACCTATTTTCATGTTAGAAAAGCAAGCACAACTTAACTAAACTTGGGTATGAAAAACACTAAATAACAGTTAATTAAACATAAAACTTAAGTTATTGTTTACCTTTTACTTTACTGGCTTTAGCAGGTTGGGCATTAGATTTGTACTTTTCCAAACCTTTTACCAAAACGCCATAAAATTCCCAATTCCAAAGCCATGGGCTATGACATGTTTTGATTTCTCACACTATATGGCGACAGTCTGAAATAAGATAAAACTTGACCTTTTTACCCCATAGATGCCTAATCCATTTCCCTACAATATAGTTATTTCTTTGTGTTTAGAAAACAAAGTATTGTTGAATGCTTTTACTTCTTTTCAGATTTTGGAGTTGATCATTTAGAAGATTTTGCTGAGGCAACAAACTTTCCTTGGTTGCTAAGCAACATAACAGATAAATTAAATAATGAACCGCTTGCAAATGGTGAAATCAAGCATATGATTGACTGGCATGGTACCAAGGTAAGTTCCTGCTTTTAAGGGGTTATGTTAGGGGTTTCCACTAGACGCTGAATGGTTCAGTTTGATAATGTTTTACTGTGTTACAGTCTGTGTGTGATGTGATTCTATAGTGGTGACTGACACGGTGGTCAAGTGGATAACACTCGACTGTGGATCAAGATGTCCCAGATTTAGTGACTGGATAAATAGAATAATAGGTTTAGTGACGTGGGTGGAGTAAAAGTTTAATGGACTTGGCTGCGGAAATTATATAAATTCTTCCGCCTTGTCAGATAGACTTTTTCATCCATCGCACTACCCTATTATTCTCTCTATATTGACGGACTCGTCTTCTGAAAAGGGGAGGCATGCTTTCAGGTTGAGTATTTATTATAACTGTAAAATTTAAAGTGTTTATTTAGTATACCTCTAATCAGGTTAGTCCATAGTTTAAAACATATGCACAACCCACTTACTTATAGTTGTTAATGTGCCATAAACAACTCGACACCTAAATATACGAGGGTTGTCCAAGTAAATCGTATACTTTGCTTATAACTTTCTTATGTGGCATCACATGATCATAATTTTTTGGTAAATACCTTTATATATTCAATCTTAATATGAATTATGGGTGAAAAGTATATGGTCATGTATATAACGCGTAGTATACGTGATTGACAAACCCCAAGTATGCAAACGCGGCGCAACCCATAAAACGCGACGTGTTTTCGTTAAACGTAATTTCAATATACTTGTCATTCTCAAACTTTCAATTAATCATTGCTCATAATTTTTACGTTGGCATTTACGAATGTCTTTATAGTGTCATATTGGTTAATTTCAAATAAAAATCATCATTTGTGCGAGAAATACACATGTTTGAATAACCACACTAAGTATAGAAACGTACGAGAATTGCGACGTCAGAAGAGGGAAACACCCGTAGAAGAACAGTACAATTTATAGTTTTGTCCGACATGATGTCGAAATATAGTTTAATATCCTAAAATGCACTGAGAGTTATAAATCAATATGTATTGAACATGTGTGGATGAGTGAAGATGACGATTCAGATATGTTTGGGTCATCAGCGGGCTATACGGCCACCTTATCTACTGTGCCAATGCACCACAGGTTTTCATTCTTCTTGCTGTTTAAGGTATATGTTGGGGTCAGATATTTCCCGCAACGCGTTGTGTCGGTTATACAGCTTTTTTATGGTTCATTAGAATGTGACTGGTTCGCAAATGTGTATCAGAAAAGGGTTCAATGCCTTCGTATGTATATCGAATACAATGGGAAATACTTTAAGGTGGAGAAAAAATATTCTGCGGAATGACGTTCTAAACTTGACGTCACTGTGCGCCGCACTTGCAAAGTATACCATGTGTATTAATAATGTAAACAGAAAAATAATTGCACAACACATTTTCATGAAATTCCGGATACCTGCTAAGAACATATTTATTAATCATACGTAAAAATTTGAAACTAAACATTTGAATACATTTTGTGTAATAAGCAAAGTCCACGATTTACTGGGACAACCCTTGTAGTTGTGTAACATTACAGCGGTATAGAAATGTTCACATGTAGCCAGATTAACTTTAAAAGTAAGCAGTTGATTTGAGGGTTCTTCCTTTGTAAGAATGTTCAAATAGCAACTGCAGTTGTTTTTGCCACCTACTGGCTCATTTCTACACCCCTGCATTAGATATTCAATTTTCATTTTTGGTGTGTGTATAGATTGGTTTGATGGGCCTAGTTGAAGAAGAGTGGATTGACACCCTGTCTACCATAGATCCAGAAGATATCATTTTTGAAGACTTTGTGGAAGTTGGTAATAGACTAGCGAAGGAACTTAAAGATGAGGTATGCTACTCATTCATTTGGTTTTATGATGTTTATCTCACAATTTTTCAGTTATATTAACATATGCACGCAATAACTGAAACAATCACTATTGCTTCATACATCAGTGACATCATAAAATCTTAGACACGTTAATAGAAAAGCACATTTGATGCATCACATGACTGCCTGTTTAAGACAGTGTCCCATACAGTAAAACTCCACCTAAAGACCACCTCAATAATAAGACCACCTCATACCCTGTAACTAATACCACAATGTTCAGGCATTAAGATCTTGTCATTGAGGTCTTACTGATATGTCAGGGGTTCCACAAGCTTCTGCATATGAAGGATCGTTTTGATACTTTTGGCTAAATTTTACCATTTTATAGACAAAATACCCTTGATTTTAAGAGAAAATGACCCTTCAAACAAACATCTTGAGGGTCAAAATGTGACTTTTTTGAAATATCAAGGGTCAAACCCCCTATTCCAGAGTCAAATGGAACCCCTTTTATGTTATATTGTTTTACTTACAGGGTGCAGACTTGGTGATTGCACTCACACATATGAGATGGCCTAATGACAGAAAGGTGGCTGAATGTATACCTGGTGTAGATATGGTTCTAGGTGGACATGATCATGATTTTAATACTGAGAAGGTGAGTGCGGTATAAGTTCTGTATAAGTGTTTTTGATGTACATTTTAGTCATGCAAATTGTGTTTGCTCACAGGAAATAACCTTACGGTTCCCCAAACAAATGTCAATATACTTAAAGACAAGTTTGCCAATGTAATTTTGAGGGTAAATATTCAGCCAACTTACAGTTCTTATGATAGTTTCAATCTTGATGTCATTCAAGTCATTGTGCCCCTCTCATGCTTACCTGGGGTTGCCATTGCAATGGAATTAATACTGCAAATATGCAAATATATTAGTAAGCAGATATCTGAAGAAACATGCTACTGCAATTGTAGAAATATTTCAAAGAAAAGAAATATCAAAAAATAAAAATATTACAGCACTTGCCCCGAAAATTTCTGAGTGAACACCCTTTGTACATTGTATTTGAATTGCATTTTATTTTCATCTTCTCTCAGTTTAGTATATTTTCTATTAAGTCACATGATAATTTTGAACGCATGAAAATTCTTATCCTTAAATTCCAAGAATTGTTTTTAAAAGTCAACTCTAGAATCAATGAGATTCGTTGTGATTGAGGATAAAACTGGGATGGCATGAGATGGGAACAAATACCAAAATCAGTATTTGAATATTCTAAATGCAATAGTCACCCTAGGGGCTGTAACTTCACCCTAGTAGGGGCCCAGGGGAGAAGTGAAGGCAACTAAAAAAAATCATAAGCACATATGACAATGATAATTTATTTAAGAATTAAATACACATTTTCTGCAGTTCATCGGTGTATGAACTGTCCGGAAAATCACGCCTAATTTAAATTTTATGTAAAAAATTAGTAATGGTTTTCCCGACAGTTCATACACCGATGAACTGCAGAAAATGTGTATTCAATTCTTATAAATACAATAAAAAATAAAAAGTGTTGTTAATTTTGATAGGGACTCAACAGTTCCCATCGTGTTATGTTTAGTCGTGGCGTAGGAATCCTTTGTCCCCGGAGATAAACGAAGCTAAATTAAGTAACAAAACCAATAAGCGCGGGGGCAGCAACGCTCCCGAGGGACTCTGCAGATGTCAAAACACCAAAAACATGCGTTAACGCTATTTCAGAATATAACTTACATTATAACTTTCGTAAATGCGTTTGTATTTCAAACTAATTACATTTTGGCTGGAATTTAAGGCGAAGTTGCGTACGTTGCGTCGCGAAAAACTAACGTTACGTCATACATGTTTTTGTTATGAGCGTCGACTTCCGGGATCTGCAAATACCACTAAAAAACATGGATAATGCGGGTTTGTTTAAATTTATCATTTAAATCTTATTGAAAATTATTTAGTTGTTACGAATAAAATTGGATTTACAGTTCATTTGATGCTGAAGTACATTAACATGTCCTAGCTGATTAACAAAGCTAGATTTAGAATGAACAAAAAAGTAGTTTGTCGATTGATTTGCACACGGAGCTGCTTCATCGGGATATAAACGACAGGTCACATGACCATTTCATCCAATCAGAATGCAGCATTTATGTGAAAATACACAAAGTTGTAATTATAACCATAACAACTTATTTATCCTTTAGATTTATGTCAAAATACTGACTTATTTCTGATTTCCTATATAAATCTATCACAAATTATGTTGTAACATGTTGTTCCCGCCAATAATCTCCAAAATTGAAAATCAGCAGTAGTAAAACAAAGAAATCGTACAAAATGACAGTCTGTATTTCATTTTTCGATTGTTGATAAAACAACTTATTGAATAATAAAATTCGAATGTTCGAATATAAAATTCGACCGATTTCGGATATTCGGTCCCATCTCTAGATGAAATACTAATCTCAAGTTTTCTGACATCAGTCAAAGACTATACTACATACACTTGATGCATTATTGTATTGTAAACTGTTTCAGGTGAATGGAAAGTATGTCATTAAAAGTGGAACAGATTTCCGTAACATGAGTAAAATAGTTATAAAGAAGACCGGTGATGCTTTGGATGTTGATATTAAATGTATCGACTTGGACTCTAGTTATCCTGAAGATGAAGCATTAAAGAAAGAAGTACACAGATTATCAGGTCATACATTTAATCCTTTACTCCATAGATTCCTAATTTTAAAAGAGATTAAAGATGGATTTTGTATGTCATCTTCGGTCATTTGAAAACAATTGGCCGCTGTATATTGATGGAGAATAAAAATGCAGATCGGTGCACAAACATTAGGAATGTAACTACATGCTTACCTCAAGATATGTACTGTTAATTTTCTTACAGTTGGGTATATTTCGGTTCAATATGATATTTTCTAAAAGCAGCTTAAAATGCTTTAAATTTTAAGTGAGAGTTGATAGACATTATAGACAATGACTTTGTTGCTATTTTTACTGCAAGTATTGCAAACCATAGGGTGTCTATCAACTATCTTAAGTAAATTTCAACAATATTTAGTTGAATATGAAGTACATTTTAAGCCAATCAAAACGACTGATACATGATAATGATACATTATCAGTAGGCTACAGCATGTTTTTGTTGTCAGAATATTATTTAGTTAATAAATCAAAATTAAGTTATGTTGTTCCATGAACCGTGTGGAGCTATATTTCGTGGTACATCGTGAACCGCGGTATACCATTGCACCACTAACAAACAGCAGGTTTTTTATATTTGATAGAAGTTTGTAAGCTTTTATATACCTTACGGTAATTTGGATTTTCTTACAGGACTCCCGAACAGCATATCAGGTATAAGTTTTGGTCAGAAATACATTGAACCCAAGTCTAATTTATAAGAATGAGGTATTTAAAGTTAGAAACAATGACAAGTTAGATATTCACATACAAACTCTATGTTTTGGCTAAAATCATATCCTTTTGTTTGAATATTCTCTGTTTTTGAATATCCATGCTTATCCGTTCACGGTTGTCCAATCAGATTTGTTATTTTAACCAGTGAAAACGTTCTTACGGTGCAATAAAAAAATACACAAGGATTGTTTAGCGACTGGTGGATAGTTTTATACAATACATGTATTTTATTTCTTGTAGCTGATATAGACAGTAAGATGGGAGAACATTTGGGTTGTATGGGTGTTTCCATGGATGGACGATTTGCTTCTATAAGGACCATGGAAACCAATCTAGGTAAGTTTAACATGGTGTTGAAATAAGTTATGGATAGAACTCCACTCTATAGAGGTCACTGACTCTGTCTGTAAATTCTATACAAAACAGAAAAACTAGGAAAGATAGGAAATGGTGACTTTGTGGATAAGGTCAACTCACCTTGACTTGGTTTATTCACTCTTTGAACCCTTCACTCCATAGTCCTCTGATTGATTACGATGAGAGACAAGTTAGGTTATGTTTATCATCTCCATACTGAGTATTGGGGAAATTACCAGTAACTGACATTCATAACATAGCAAAAGGGTCAGTTTGGAGATAGATATGTCTAAAAATAAAGGGTACATGTACCGATATCAGTATGTTGATGTAACATTACTTCAATCAGGATGACTAGCAGACCTTCAGGTATTGGGCACCAACTGTCCCTCAGGACTCTGCATGTGTTACAACACGAAAAAACATGCATTAACCCTATAATGTTGATTTTCCTCCACATGTGTTGAAGTTGAGGGTTCCTTGTGGATGTGTTAGTTAGTACTAGTTAGGATGCAGTCCAGGAAAACCGGTTTGGCAAATCAGCAGCCATATATACTAGCTGAAGAATTGTTGAAAAATGGCATTATACCGGAATAAAAAATGAATAAACTAACGAACAAGCATTAACTATAAACTTTGTTTGTCAATGTGTATGTACTAAACTAAATATTCTTCTTCTCATGATTTTAGGCAATTTTGTGACCGACATCATTTTAGAGGCAGTGCCTGCTGATATATGCCTGATGAATTCTGGGACATTTCGTTCAGATAGGATACATTCTAAAGGAGAATTTGTGTTACGAGATTTACTGACTATCTTACCCTTGGTAGATCCTCTGGTTGTCATAGAAATATCAGGTAGGTTTATAACAGGTCTGGTATTAATCTTTCAGGTTTTTGAATCCTGAAATTTCCTTCTTTGTTTATATCAGGGGTGTCAATTTTCCTGATTTATCCAGAATTCCAGATTTATCATTCCTGAAAGGGTAATGGTTTCCGACCAACCAAGTTTTTTTCATGAAACTATCTCCAGAAATGGCGAAGTTATGGTAATTTAAATCTGCTCTGAAGGATTTTCTTCAATACAAATTGAGCTAACTATGGAAACAATGTCATTGAATGCCTCTTGTTAGGCAAAAATGTTTGGCTGCATATGATTTTCCTGATTTGAAATTTGGTCCTGTTGACTAGATGACTTAATAGGTCCTCTAGAAGAGACTCCTAAATGCTGGTTGCCTGTAGTATTTTTGATTGTTTGTGTTTTCTTTGATTGTTTGTAATCAGCTGACTACCCCCCCCCCCCCCCCCCAGCTTCACCAGTGTCCATTTCGCCAGCATAAGCTGTTTCCATCTCCCATGACTTAGACATAGGGTTCGACTATGTAGATAAACCAGGTACCAGTAATAGGTTTTTATACGCCCGTTAAAAACGGGACGTATAATGTGAACACCCTTGGTGGGCGGCGGCGGCCAGTAATTTGTCTGTACTCTAGCGCAAACATTTTTCATCCGATCATCTTCAAACTTGCTGACAATGCTTATGGGCATAATATCTAGGCCAAGTTCGATTAAAGGCCAAATCGGCCTAGGCCTTATGGTCCTTTTATTACCAAATAAGTATGTAATTGGCCTTGTCTGTACTCTTACGCTAACAGTTTTCATCCGATCATCTTCAAACTTGCTGACAATGCTTATGGGCATAATATCTAGGCCAAGTACGATTTTAGGCCAAATCGGCCTAGGCCTTATTTGGTTATGGTCCTTTTATTACCAAATAAGTATGCAATTGGTCTTGTCTGTACTCTTACGCTAACAGTTTTCATCCAATCATCTTCAAACTTGCTGACAATGCTTATGGGCATAATATCTAGGCCAAGTTCGATTATAGGCCAAATCGGCCTAGGCTTCATTTGGTTATGGGCCTAAATTAATTACCAAATAAGTATGAAATTGGCCTTGTCTGTACTCTAACGCAAACAGTTTACATCCAATCATCTTCAAACATTGTGACAATGCTTATGGGCATAATATCTAGGCCAAGTTTGATTATAGGCCAAATCGGCCTAGGCCTTATTTGGTTATGATCCTATAATTACCAAAATAAATGTGAAATTGACCTTGTCTGTTCTCCAGTGCAAAGAGTTTTCATCTGAGTATCTTCAAACTTTGTGACAATGTTTATGGATATGATATCTAAGACAATTTCAATTGTAGGCCAAATCAGCCTAGGCCTTCTTGGGTTATGGTCCTTTAATTAAAAAAAATGTTGGATTGTTTGTTTTTTTCATTCACCATGACCTGAGACTCACCATGCCCCAAGAAGGGCGTATTTTGTGACATTTTGGCACTCTTGTTGAAAATAAAAAAATCCACCCTCCCTATTTTTATGAAAATAAGATGATACACTTGAAATTAATTTATGATAATATGGAACCTAGTTGGCATGTATTATTTATTGACTGAAGTGTGATGATGTCATGTTTATTATTCACTATAGGGAAAGGTGTCATCAAAGCATTGGAGAATGGAGTGTCCCAGTTCCCTAAACACGAGGGTCGATTTCCACAGATATCTGGTATCAAGTTTGTATTTGACCCCGATAAACCAAAAGGTCAACGTGTCGAGGCAGGACTAGTAAAAATACAAGAGGAATATATTGATATGGACAAGGTTGGGTCTTAAGTGTATACCTATACACATCAATGTTTAATCCTTAAAAGTTTTGTCATTGCATCGACAAAACATTCATAATTAGAACTACCGTGATGAAATTGCAGCTGAAAGTATCCCTATTATTTTTCACAATGTTACTAGAACCACATAATTAATTTGTTTTGGCCTAAGAGTCCTTGATTCAACATTTTAAAAATTGTTTGTAACGTGGTATAACTAAGTGTGTTGTGACGTATGATGTGTATATTACAGAAATACAGACTGTGTACGAAGGAGTATATAGCAAGTGGTAAGGATGGATATGATGTATTCAAAGATTGTCCTATTGTGGTATGTTTGTTCTATGTTTGTCTCTTCTACTAACCTTATCTTTGTCTGTCCATTTCCATAGCCTTGTGGTTGAACATCCAGGAGCCCGTTGCCTAACCAAACCGCTTCCAAATTGCGCTACCCAGAGCTTTTCTACGTCTATGCAACGACACTCTACGAGTTAGCAGTGCTCATGATAGCATACCGTTTCTTAACACTTTGCTAGGCGAGCGCTACAAAGCGGTTTCGTGTACAACAGACCGTTTCGGTAGCTCGATAGCGCTTTGCTATGCAACGGTCTGCTATCCGCCGGGAGCATATAAATTTTCCGCTACGAAGCACTTTTTTGAAGCAAGTCATTTCCTAGCGTAGCGCTACCGAGCACTCGGTAGCGGTTTGGTTAGGCAAAGGGCTCCAGGTCAAGTGCGAAAGTCTCTGGTTCAATCCCAGGCCGCGATGTACCAAAGGAGTAAGTAAGGGTACTTGTGTATCTCCCTTGCTTGACACTCAGCATTGTAAGTTCCAGGTAATTTGTGGTAGAGCATTTGCATCCAGTGCGAGAGGTTACAAGTTCGATCCCAGGCTGCGACATAACAAAGATGATAATAGATAATCGGACAGGGAAGGCAGCACTCAACTTAAACAGCCGAGCACAGAAAACATAGAAACATCACATACAACAATTACACAGCACAATGCCCAACACATCAATAAATGAGAGAATTAACTTTAAAGTTGTTAGAATGGTATTGGTATATATCATTTGCTTGACTCTCAGCATAGTTAGTTCCAGGTAACTACTATTTTGCCCATTGTCAGGATAATTTGACTGGGCAGTCTGACTGAAGAACTGTTGTACAGTGAGACTTAAACCAATATTAAAAAATATCTTTGTCAAAGGGGAAGGGGGCAATAGTGGTGGCATATGTGCTTTTGGTGTGTTTGTCAAAGATGGAAAGGGGCAAAGTGGTTCTAACAATGTGTTTATCAATGGGGGAGGGAACTGTTATTATTAAAGTAACAAAGATTACAATTATAACATGTGATGATGTGTTTTATATAAATTCAGCATTTTAATACTATTCAATTTGATGGATTTGTGTTAAAGTAAAGTAAACAGTGTACTTTTCACTGGACAGTGTTAGTATCAGTACATTACATGTATTTCTAAATTCCAGATCTTTGGATTAGTTTCGTAACACAGATTGTTAAGAATGTAAATTCTTACACAAAATCTTTTGTGAAATCAAATGTCTATTTCATTGTCTTTTCAAAATTGATCCTGTGTCGTCGGTATGCCTATTTTACTAGTCTGTATGGAGGAATGCTGTCACTCCTTGATTGTGGCTTTCTTCCTGATGTTTCCTACCTACTTTGTATTTTATCATTTACTCCAGCCTTGCTTTATACAGCATTAAAAAAGTTCAGTGAATATTTCAGTAACTTTTATCTGTATGGAAGTTCTTGAGAAAAATCTGAAAGAAAAAAGAGAAGCACTTCTCAATTAGTATTTTTGAAAAACTTTGTTATTTGCTTCTCTGCATGGTTTTGTGTTGCATGCCATACTTTAAATGTTATTCGTGTTTGGTGGTTTCATTCTATTTTCGATATGCCATACTTATAAGTTTTAATATATTGTATCTACATGGTAATAAACTTTTAAGTAAGATTTTGCTGATTGAAGTAATATTTGGGGGGGGGGGGGGTATTTCTTTTTGTATGTGTGTGTCAATTAATACATGTATTTATTAACGGTATGTCTTCCACATATTGTGAGGGAGATACATTGATTTTGTGCTGGATGTCTTTCACAAAGTTATTGCATACGTGTTCTCCTTAACCACTGGTTGGATTGCGATGAAACTTCACATGAATATTTGGTACCTAGCCTAGTTGTGCATATTGTCAGGAATTTTGGGTCATATGACGTTTGTTGGAGTTTTGGCCCTTTGTGGGAGACCTACTTTTTGTGTCAAAAACCTTTCTAGTATTTATTTTATTAATCACTCATTCATGTATGAGATGTTTTGTGCCCTGGATGTGTTAACTGGTTAGTATGCATAAATAAAAAAATCAAATGACAGCAGTATTAAGTAGTAAAATGGATATAATATGAATTTTAACACTGTCTGTTTTTTCCACCATGTAAATGTATAGAACTTTAATGTGATTAAATAAACAGTATATCACGGTTGAATTTTGGCTGTTTCATTCATCTCCCACGTATATTTATAGATTTTATCAATGAAATTTACATCTTGTTTATTACATAAAGCCACACGTTTTGTGTACTTTTCTTTTCGTAGATTTTCTGTTTATTTCTTATCTATATTCTAGCAACAGGTAACTGCATATATCAATTAATATGCGTAAACATGAAGTACTTACTTAAAATAGGCTGCTAAATAAGCATCAGTTTAATGGCAAATGAACAGAATAGTCAAGATCAAAATTCTAGGGGCGAATGTTCCATAATACACTGGCACTTTAGTAAAGTTATTACTTTTTATCAAATAAAATGTTAGTTTATTGAATGATGCTTTGTGTAATGGAATTCTGTTTCAACAGTTTGATAGGTATTTATTGACAGTTTTCAACACCAACACTAAGAAACAATACATGTTAACAACCTAATTCTTACACTGCATTCAAATGAATTACTGTAAAATCATTCGTTTTCAAGGGAGTGGAATTTTTGTTGATTTCGTTGTTAAACTCTACCGCAAAATCTAATGCCCACGATATATCAAATTCCCAAATACATTACATGGTTTAACCCTTCCATGTTTTGTAATCCATGAATTTATGATCCAACAAAAATGGATTTTTATCAAATTCCACGAAATATAATACCCACGAAAATATGTGATTTTACAGTATTTAACTCTCAAATTTTGCAGGTATCGTCAGAACAATGTCCTTCCATGAGCACAGCTGTTCGAAATCATTTTGAGTCCGTCCAAATTCTACTTAAAGAGAAACCATGTCGATCAGGCCATCGTCAGAGTCTGTGCAGCATAGCCAGGTATTGATGCTAGATTATTGATTGTATATGTCGTGTGTCACTATACATGATATTTCTATTTTTCCAGGTTAGTTCTGAGCAGTGCCCGACTATCAGTACGGCGGTTCGAAATCATTTTGATTCGGTGAAGATAATAAAAAATGAGAAGCCATGTAGATCAGGTCATAGGCAAAGTCTATGTAGTATAGTAAGGTAACAAAAGTCCACTGGTTTACTACCTGCATGACTCATGGCTTGGTTAGGCAACAAATATTACTATGGCAATGAATTGACAACAAAAGGTCCTGCCTCACAGATTGGGCTAAAAATTTGTATATCGTGATTTTCCAACCTAACCAAGTATTGATGTAATAGAAAGCCTCTGACAGTTGCTTTTGACGGATTTGTTGCAAATAAGCAATTTTATCCACTCTCTATATCGCCCACTGAGTATTTTTTTCTTGAAATAAAAGCACTAAGTTTCCTTCCAACATGCTTTGTGAATTATGTAATTCACACGTGATCGAACTGTAACATCAACAATCTACAGCACAAACATTTGTAATCCATTTGGTTCGTTTTTAAATTCGTTTTTAAATTCGTTTTCAACAAATACGAACAAATTTTAGGCAATATAAGTAATAGTAGTGTTAATTCTATAGGGTATTAATACCGTATAGAGTATTTGATGTAAAAATACTAAATAACTACAAAATGCCAAAGTTTCTCAAGTTATTTTGGATGTCAGTGTGGTTGTTTATGGGATATACAGCCAACTATACCAAAATGACGCAAATAATCGACAATTTTATTTTATTTTTGCAATACACCAATATGTGAGGCAGTCCCCTTAACTGTTAGCAACAAATTAACAAAAGCTGCAGAGCGATCAAGTGACATTTAAACAATGCAGACTCCTTTGGTACCTGCAGAAGGCAGCCATAAAATTAATTGCTTGGTGAGTTGGTAATAATCAAATTTTGTGTTTTCAAATAAGACTTATAGCATATACAGTAACACATTCTGTTGAATTTGTTGCCAATTTTTATGCCCTGGCATCTACTGATATGGGAAGCATATATTGGTTGTCCTTTCCATCCCTTCATTCGTCCGTTCATTTGTTCCATTGCAAATCTGTCCAGGCATTGCTTTTAAACTTGGCATACTTGTTTACCATCATAAATACCTTACATTGTCCACGCCATGTAAGACTATTCAACATTTCTACAGAATTATGGCCCCTGATTGACTTTTATAATTGAATTATTATCTTCAAGGCTTCCACGGAGGCATAAGCGTTTACTGAACACAGTCTTGCTTACATTAATAAGTTTGTTGCCATGGTAACATTTGTTGCTAAGACAATTGTAGAATTTCCTCCACCATTTTGCAGTTTCCTTCATGATCCTTATTTTCATCCTTTGCGTATCATTGTTCGAAGATCATGTTCCGCTTTCTTACCTAAATTGTGAATAGATTGCACTAGTATGCTTGCATGCAAAGACTATCCTTGTCTCTATCCAAACCTTGATTCCAATAATGCCAAAGCAAAAATTATTAAAATTTATCTTATTAGTCCAATTATTTATTCATTTACACCTGTCAGATATACATCTTATTATAGTAAATTTGAATATTTTCAAAACATGATGAATTAATTAATATTTATCCAGTCTTACAGGTGTTTGCTGCAGTTACTTGTATGAGGGTTGGGGCAAAATCTCCCAACAATAGAATTTGTTCAAACTTCAGTGTAGTTATCACATATAATTATCTCCCTTTATGGCTAATTATGCACATAATTCGAAGTCCACAGTGTGTCATTCATTGCTGAGCGAGTTTATAGGCTTGCTTGAAATAACCATTTTTTGGGATGTCGATGGTGTGTTCTATGTCTGACTCTTGCATGGATGGCTAGGCGCTGCTATCGTTTCTGTGTGGCTTTGGATTGTATGTGCGCTACAGTTTTTATATATTGTATATTAACACAATGTCATGTTAGAATCAGAAAAACCAAACTCGTTAATAAGTTATTGGCCCTAGAATCTAGTGTTTTACTCCAAATTTGTTTATTCAAGGGCAGATAACTGATGAACTACCAGGATTTTTCTGTTTCTAATATGATACACTGTCCATATACAAAGTTTGTACAAATTCTATTTATGGGAAAATCCTCGTATCTCACAAGAAACTCATGTGATTGCCCTTAAATGAACATTGTTCTGTCATGAATCATCTCTTTATGATTTTGAGTGTTATTTTGTTAACCAGAACACTGCGTGTAGTCTTTCCCTAATAAATGTTAATAAACAATGTACAAAGTCAGAAGGTTAGTGGCATTCTACATGTATCAGATAGTGCACCTAGTTAGTTTAATTGATAGAACAGTATAATTGTTAGAAATGTTAAATTGATAGAAAAGTTTATTTGATGGAAATCATTGTAGTATGTACAGTACAACTGCTGTAGAGCAACATCCTTTTAGAGCTGCAAATATTGGCCATTGTGTAGAGGTTATTGCTATACAGAGGTTAAAATTTAGAGTAAGTATCACCTATGGGAAATCTTGAAGGTGCTGTTGTAGAGAGGTTGTTGCTCTACAGAGGGCTGCTCTGGAGAGGTTGTACTGTATATTCTTAGTTTATATTTCATTTACTATAGGTAGATAGTTTAGGAGCTTAGACTAAATTGTCAGATTTTATTCAAGTGAATGTTTTTATTACTGCCCTGGGACTTTGCATGTTGGGTAGTCAGAATAACTTGTGTGAAAGATCTAGAATATTATCCAGTCACTTCCGGCAAAATCTGCCTGTTAACGGGGTGCCTGATAAACTTAGCGATAATCGGTCACCTGGTCATGTGACTAGTGATAATCCGTCCCCTTACCACGGGATCTGACGGACTTCTTCTTATATGAGAGTCGCCGGTTGCAATTCCGTGCCCGAGGGTGAGGTTTTCCTATCGTAAATGAGCTGGTGGTTGATCGGTTATTTTCTTCGTCTTACCTGCGTCTACATGACGTCTATCAAGATGTCCGACGTTGTTGTTTATCATGACGTCACGGAACGAACGTGACGTTGCGCGCTAGTTAATGAAAGAGTGACAATATAGTTCCGAGTTTGATCCCCTTACTGAGCAGATTAAGCGACTGGATAAAAAGAATAATAGGTTAGTGCCGTGAATGAAGTAAAAGTTTATCCGGCTCGGCTACGGAAATTATCGGATTCGCCTACGGCTCACCCGATAAATTCCTCCGCCTTGCCAGATAAACTTTTTCATCCACGGCACTAACCTATTATTCTCTATTTAATTTATTTTGGCCTCTGGATGTTGCATGTAATTATTCAGAAGAATTGGCACAATTTGATTTGGTCTGACAAAATTTCAGCTGTTTCAAATCAGTCTGAGTGTCTCACTCACCAGGTTTGCAACTCGTAAATTTTGCAACCAGAAATCTTCACCCTTTGTCAGTTCAAATATTAGTAATTTTGCATCGGACATGTTCTTGTTTCAACTTCTAGAAGTCTCATAGTTTTATTAATTCTCAGTTTGAAATGTTAATCTTGTTTTAATGTTATCAGTTAAAATGTTTGTCTTGTTATTGTATTGAGTTGTATTGTTAAACTATTGTATTGCAAAAAATCAAAGAAAACTGTAATCTTGTATGGAAAACATCTATATAAAGATACAATGTTTAGTCCAGAGAATTTGACACAACTCTCGACCTTTAATTAGCATAATTCAACAGCTGATATATTGTCTACAGGCCTAGACACTAACTATTTTGGCCACTGGTCCGACAGGACAAAAGCGCCTAATTTGTAAATAGGGCAGTTACTGGTCCTCCAGTATTTACACTGGTCCATCTGGATTTTCAATGGTCTCGGACCAGTGTTAGTGTCGAGCCCTGGTCTATATTTATAACACCGGTTGTATGTTTTCATAAGCGGGGAGTATCACGAAGATGCTCGAGATGCAATACCATCACAAATCTAAAGAACCGATATTTACAATTTACTCGTGGAAATTTATATATTCAATACAAGTACCTTGTAATATATTCATGCATAAAGGTCAGGATCATGTCAAATTCTCTGTGCTATATCTCTGCTCTTACCTGTTTGTATACCTTTAAAACTTTGTGAAGAATTGTTTGTTAACCATTTTCTGCTTACTTTGATTTTGAGTGAACATTATACTACTCAAAATTTGATCAGAAACACCAAACTGTGGTACCACTGCAAATTCTTTCCTCCATGATCAATAATCATCAGTGATTCATGTAACCAGAATGACTTGGACCCTCTTCATCTTTTTTGGCTTGCTATATTGTATATGACTCAAAGCTAAATTGCAGACCTAATATATGTTAAATTGAGTGATTTAATGGAAGTAGGCTAGACTCAGGGCTTTTTTTCAAGAGTAGTGGAAGGGCCTTTGCTTTGAGTTTGGGGAAAAATAACTCATAAGTTTTGCAAAAGGGGAAGAGTAAACTTCATGTAAATTGGATTCTAGGGGAATACTGCATGCTTTTAAAGAATTTTTCTGAGGGAAGCCACCTGTAAATGACCCCTGCTATAAAAGGAAAAAAAGCCCTGAGACTTATCAGTCCATAGCCCCAAAGTTTGTGGCAAACTTCATTTACCCACAATATCTTGCAGATGTTAATAGTAATACTCTTGTTTTCTGCCAGGTCCATCAAATGAATGTGAAAGGTTGGTGGTCCCTGTCAAATCTTGACTAGTATTCTAGTATTATGAGGTTGCTTAATCAGACATTTAATTTCCGATTTTACTACAAAAGGTAATACACTGTAACTGCTAATACAAGTATTATTATATCTCCTGCATGGTAATTATCCCAATATTCCGCTTCGCAGGATACATGACATCTGAGTTCCGTCAGAGTGTTACATTGATTTTCAGTTCCCGTCAGAGCCACAGTGTGATTCTCTGATAGAACTGAGAAGGGGTGTATCGGGGTTACTACCATGCAGGGCTCGACACTAACACTGGTCCGCTGGTCCGAGACCAGTGAAAATTCCAGAAGGACCAGTAAAAATTCTGGAGGACCAGTAACTGTCCTATTTACAAATTGGGCGCTTTTGCCCTGTCGGACTAGTGGCCAAAAAAGTTAGTGTCTAGGCCTGCCATGTATACTAGTAATGGAGGAGTCATATTGTCTTTGTGCTTGGTGACTGTCTGGATGGATGTCATAGTTTGCCCGTACTTGTCCTCCATCATCATTGGTTGGATTTCATTGAAACTTCACATGAAAGTTGGTACCAAGCTAATTTGTGCATATTGTCAGGAATTACAGGTCAGATCATCTTTGCCAGAGTTATGGCCCTTTGTGGTAGACATACATTTTTGTGTCTAAAACCCTAGTTTAATTTCCTATTTCGCTACTGTAACAAAGGATAATATACTATCACTGCTGACATCAATAACATTTTGAAGTGTAGTGTAACATCACCCAGATGAAGTCATTACCGTTTTGCTGTTTTGCCTATAATGCACCGTGTACAATCTAACATATTTCTTTGTTTTATTTAACTATTAACACAGGCGCACGCTTCTAATTCGGGAAACCGTCAAGCGATTCAGGTCCCATTCAAAGTCAAAATCATCTTCACGGTCACCATCACCTGTGTGTTCCCCACCATCACTGACACTAACAAACAACAACCAATCAGAGGTCGACGTTCCGGCGGTAGGCAGTCCGAAAAAGAAACAAAGGATCAGTCATGATCAGACTGATGGAGCGAGCGTTGTCTCTGTTACTGAGGAGTCCTTTGTGAGTGTGGAAGAAAATGTGACATATGTTTCCAGGCGTGATAGTATGACGGATGAGGCTCGTATAGCACAGCTTGCCAAGGCAACAGAATTATTTCGGAAACCAATGCAAGGAGCGAAACTGTCGCACTCGTATGTTCGACAAATGAGCATTGAGATGGAGGAAAAGGAACAGACACATCTTTGTCCTAAAGTTGAAGGTCGTATTGTTAGAGTTGATGATAAGGTAGATATACAGCTATAAATACACTTTGTTCATTGTATCAGTGTGGTCTAGTTGAAGTTCTTTATGGATCTTGTATGCTGGGTATTAAATCAGGGATCATGCCAGGGGTTCCACTTGCTTCTGAATCTAAAGGGTCATTTTGTTACTTTTGACAAAAGGCAAAATATCCATGATTTTATGAGAAAATGACCCCTCAAACCAAAATCTTCAGGGTCAAAATGTGGCTTTTTGGAAATTTCAAGGGTCAAAACCCCTTCTTCCGAGTCAAATGGAACCCCTGGACCGTCATACGCTTCAATGAAAATTATGTGGAGAAGTTGCTGGTTCCTTGTGTAAAGGTATGTTAGTACTTGTTTGGATACAGTCCAGGAAAATTGGTAAGGTAAATCGGTCGCCATATAACTTTGAGGAAAACTGCATACTGACAAATTATTTCCTTGGAAGGCACATTGTAACAGAGGCTTCTAGGTACACATATTGTCTAATTTCCTGACAGTATTGTATGCATTGTTTTAGGCAAAAAGGTGATCATAAAAATCATTTTTGACCTGAATTTAATTGGTGATGATGTCAAAATAATCAAAGTGGACGTATAAGAGAACTTTACAGAATATGTTGTATATTTCAGAAAAGATCAGCCATGTTAGCTGAGAAATTATCTGCCAGCAGTTTCGGACATTTTGTAGTTGAGGATGTCATTGAGGAAACGAAAATATTCAAACAAGTTATACGTACCGAGGAAAACGACAAGTAGATATAGGATTATGTCTGTTTTTATAAGATACCACAATGAAATACTTCTACCCTATAAGTGTCTTCTATGTCAAACTACACCTTCAGAATTATTGTAAATTTTTAAAATAAGTTAAAATTTTTGTAACTTGTAACACTCGTGAGAAGAGCAAATATCAAAACAAGGTTTTTTTGCCAGTTTTACGAGTTCTTGCTTAATATGTTGATGTTTAGCTTGATTTGGACGATTTGAGACGTGAGTTTACTGACTATTGTCTGCTTAAGTTTTTTACGTAAAGAATTTTTTAGCTACATACGGAGGAAAGTATTGGTTGGTATTTAATATTTAATTCCAGGAAAACTGGTCAAGTAAACAATCAAGGGTGGACTGTGAAACTAATGTTATTTTTATGAACTTAGAAAAGGAGTTTCATGTCCTGTCTTTGATTACTGATCAACTAGAATTATTGAAAATGTTGAAAAATTGAGGTTATACCAAAATAAAGTTTATTGATTCGAAAATACCTCTTACCCAATGTAGTAATCTTAATGTATAAATTAATTAAGCAAATTATTTTTGTTAACTTTTTAGCTCACCTGTCACAAAGTGACAGAGTGAGCTTTTGTGATCACTCTTCGTCCGTCGTCCGTCCGTCCGTCGTCCGTCCGTCCGTCCGTCAACAATTGGCTTGTGTAGACACTAGAGGTCACAATTTTAGCCTAATCTTTATGAAACTTGGTCACAATGATCATCTTAACAAAATCTTGGCCAAGTTCGATATTGGGTCATCTGGGGTCAAAAACTAGGTCACTAGGTCAAATTATAGAAAAACCTTGTGTAGTCACTAGAGGTCACAATTTTGACTTAATATTTATGAAACTTGGTCACAATATTCATCCTAACAAAATCTAGGTCAAGTTCGATATTGGGTCATCCGGGGTCAAAAACTAGGTCACAAGGTCAAATCATAGAAAAATCTTGTGTAGTCACTAGAGGTCAAAATTTTGACTTAATCTTTACGAAACTTGGTCACAATGATCATCTCAACAAAATCTAGGTCAAGTTCGATATTGGGTCATCCGGGGTCAAAAACTAGGTCACAAGGTCAAATCATAGAAAAACCTTGTGTAGTCACTAGAGGTCACAATTTTGGTCTAATCTTTACAAAATTCGGTCACAATGATCATCTCAATAAAATCTAGGTCAAGTTCGATATTGGGTCATCTAGGGTCAAAAACTAGGTCACAAGGTCAAATCATAGAAATACCTTGTGTAGTCACTAGAGGTCACATTTTTGACCTGATCTTTACGAAACTTTGTCACAATGATCAAAACAACAAAATCTAGGTCAAGTTCGATATTGGGTAATCTGGGGTAAAAAGTAGGTCATTAGGTCAATCATAGAAAAACCTTGTGTAGTCACTAGAGGTCACAATATTGGCCTAATCTGTATAAAAATTGGTCACAATGATCATCTCAACAAAATCTAGGTCAAGTTCGACAGGTGAGCGGCCTAGGGCCCTTTGGGCCCTCTTGTTATTGTTAAGTATAGAAATTAAGAATTGTTTTGCTTTTAAGAAAAATGTGTCAAGTATCGTTCCGGTGATATTAGAATGATTTTTAGCTCATTCGATTTTTGGAGAAAAAAAGAGTTATTGTCGTCACTAGATGTTGCTTGGTCAAGTTTGGCATTTAGGTCAATTTTTCTCCTTAACTGTCAGAGCTATTGCTTTGAAACTTGTAACACATGTTCACCATCAATACCTTACTCTGTAAAGCAAGACACACCTCTGTCCTACTTTATGCAAAGGTTATAGACCTTTTTACTGTGACAAATATTAGAGGAGTGTCTGCATTCACAAGGCGGTGTGTCTGCACTCACAAGGCAGTGTGTCTGCACTCACAAGGATATGTGTCTGCACTCATAAGGCAGTGTGTCTGCACTCACAAGGAGGTGTGTCTGCACTCGCAAGGTGTGTCTGCACTCACAAGGTGTGTCTGCACTCACAAGGATGTGTGTCTGCACTCACAAGGCAGTGTGTCTGCACTCACAAGGAGGTGTGTCTGCACTCACAAGGAGGTGTGTCTGCACTCACGAGGCGGTGGGTCTGCTTTCGCAAGGCGGTGCTATTGTTTTACCATTATATGACACTATTTACTTGTACTTTGGTGAGTACTGTCATTTGTCAGTACATGTACCAATGCATTAATACTCGTTAATTACTTTTAATGTTTTTTTTTGCATTTATTCCTATGAATAGTCCATTAATCAGTATTTTGTTAAATCAACATAATTATCTATTTTATATACCGGTAATATTGTTTTCTATATATTTCTATAATGAAATATACAATAACATTATGTCATAATTAACCATAACATTTAGATATTAAAAACATATCTATTTATTTAAACTTGTCTGTGATGGAAGCATTGAAAGGACACATTATTCCTGTTTTGTATTCCAAAACAATGCTTATTTCACTTGAAATGATGTTTATACCAGTCACAACATTTTTTTATTTTGGTGAAATCAGTATATAGTGAGTTGAGTGAAACGCCAAGTTTTACTTTGCTATAAATTACAAGCTTCTTGTGCAGAATAAATCAATTAAGCGAGAAAGCTGTGTCATACTGAGCATTATGATACATCTTGTACTTACCGGTATTTGAAATTTTGCCTGCTTAAGAAAACACAGATCAAAGATAAAAATGGCAATACAATCAAATGTAATTATGTTAAATTTGTTAATTTGTTTAAAATTATCACTGTAGACGCTGTAGTGACATTATATACATTACTAACTCTTTGTCATTATACACACTAATGCTGTTACATTATGGTTTTATTGGACTTTAAATCAGTAATTAATACAGTCGTCAGAGCAAAGGATACTTTTATATTGTGTTCTGTTAATGTTTATTTGATCATACTCAACTTGTCTTCCCATAATAGCCAGTATCACAGAAAGTACTGGTATGTTATATGACAATGTAATCATGACTTCATGTGTTTCAACCCTGATCATGGTTTGAGGGATTTAAACCTAGATATTAACTTGAGGGGTTTAAACCTAGGTATGGACTTGGAGGGTTTAAACCTAGGTTATGGCTTGTAGGGTATGACTTGCAGGGTTTAAACCTAGGTTATGGTATGCAGGGTTTCAACCTAGGTTATGACTTGAAAGGTTGGTTCCCAGCTTACGACTATCGGGATTTGAACCCACTTGTTTTGGATTGAGAGTTGTGACACCTCATTATGTTCACTAGAGTACCTCACAATATTTTGTTACCTATTTACACATGCTTTGTTTTACTAAAATGTTGTTGATTATTTGAGTTTTTAATTTTAAGTGTTTTCACTGCCTGATATGCAAATTTCAATACAAATGAAAAGCATTAAGGACCAAGTGTGTGCATATATGTATATAAATACCATATTATGAATTTATTACTAATACCTCGATAGGAGATTTTATGTTGAGTTTTTAGTACTAAAAAGTGTTTTCACAGCCTGATATGCAAATTTCAATATAAACGAAAAGCATTAAGGACCAAGTGTGTACATATATGTATATAAATACATAAATACCATATTATGAATTTATTACTAATACCTCAATAGGAAATACAGTAAAACCTCAATTATAAGATCACCATTGGGACCCAAACAGGTGTAAATATCAAGATGCAGGGGTTTTACTAGCTTCTGAATATGAAGGGTCATTTTGATACTTTTGTCAAACTTTACCAATTTATAGACCAAAATCTTGAGGGTCAAAGTGTGGCTTTTTGGCAATTTCAAGGATCAAAACCCCTACTCTAGTGGCAAAATGAAGGTCTTAATATTGGGGTTAAATAATAAGCAAAACCAGAGAAAAAAGACCTGAAGTGGTCATTAATCTATTTTGAGGTGGTTTTTGTGTGGCCTGAAAAGGCGACATATAGGTGCTTGTCCAGAGCATAATTTTATCGTTTTTAGTTCAGATGACTAGAGAACTCTTCTGAGTAGAATATGTAGCCCAATACTGGATAGCTTTCCATGAAAAATGAGCATGTAGTCAGGCGACACATGCGGCTTGCAGAGCTTTTAGATTATTGTGAGGTTTTACTGTACAAATATCTAATTTGATGCATTCTTGATTTACTACATTATGCAATTCTTTCTTTGTTGGTGACTTAGCTTCATTATATATCATTGAACAAGTTCTATAAATCTTGAGCAGCATTATTGTTCAAATGTAGGTAGAAAGCTTAACACATTTTATCAGTGAACCATGGACACTTTGGTGTCTGAGCTGGCCATTTATATTTATGTGACTGGGCTAATAAACACTGTGCCACCAAGGCAACTCTCCAACTAGATGGTACATCTGGTACTGATCAGTGTGTAAATAAATCAACTTTCAGTTATTGCAATAAGGCATAAAATTTGATGCCAGTGTTTGAGGTAAATTTGATAGAAAGTTAGCTTGTTACATGTTTTACTAATAACAGAAGTGCCATGTATACCTAGTTTTATATACTATCTGATAATTAAACTTTTTCTTATCCAAAGGCTATGAACAAGAGTTTGAAGGCCAATTTCAAAATACAGCTGTGCCATTGGCCAACTTGAAGACAGTGCTAAGAACCAACCAATGGGACGCCTTGGATTTGAACTGGTCTTCAAACTAAGATACATACAATCCAGGCCTTTGTTTTCTGTCAAAGAAATGAGACTGAAATTGTTACTTTGAACATTTTATTAATTTCTTTGCCTTTAGTTTGAATTTATGAAATATTTTATTCTGCTGTAACTGGTGGGGGTTTCTTTTACATATACATGTACATTGTGCACACAAGTATTACTGTTAGCATTTTATCTTGTTTCATGTTTTATTTGCTATTATTGCCTTAATTGAATGTTAGATTTTTATAATTAACATACATAACCAAATATTAAATACGAGTATCTAAACACATTCCGTGGCTTATATTGCAGGATTTGTATTTTACATCAATGCTTCATGCAGTCATCTCTGTTCTAGGAAATTATGTCAAAGGATTGAAAGTGAATCTAGTCTATATTAGTATAGCAGCAAAACCACATTTCCAACATTTAAGGTGGATCTAAAAAGTAACAGCGAGAGTTAAATTACAAAATGTTTGGGACAGTCTGAACATTATCAGAATGCTGGCATAAAGTGCTAATTTTTTGGTGTAGGCCCTAAAATTCAAGAAGGTGTCTAAGATGGCCGCCATCCAATTCGATAAGATGCTACTTTAGTGTAATGGTTCTAGATTTATTTTGGTTAAATGCTGTGTCGTCAATGTCCCAAACATTTTGGTATATAACTCTTGTTACTTACTTCTTAAATAAGCCACTAAAAGGTATTTAGCTTAATATATACTGTATGTATACAGTCAAACCTGTCCTAAACAGCCAGTCAAAGTATACATCAAATGTGATGGCTTAATACTGATGGATGTTTAATGCATGTGTACTAAATATAAAGACAGAATAATGTCACATTTGGATTTAGTAATATTGATTATTTAAAACATGTGATGGATTAATTCAGGTGACCACAAAATAATTTCAGCTGTACAGTACAACCTCTCTAGAGCAACACCATAATATGCACATTGATTCTTTGATTATGCAATTTGTGTTCAATATTTGCCAAACTAAGTGTTTTCAAGTTCCATTATTGTGAAAAGCAAGTCGTGATAACTTTTAAGTCTGTAAAATTAAGTCTGAAAATGATGCCTGATTATTGTATAAGCACTGCCATCATTGTTGTAAAACTTGTCTACCTTAAGGTATTGTGAGACCATCTTGCCAGTTTGTTTGTGAATTACCTCATATGTGTATATTTATATGTTGAATGTTGTGGTTTGTATGATGTTAAAACAATGAAGTTAAATTACCAATGCATTCATTGTGGTATTTTGGGAATTGGAAGTTTCTTGGATTAAATTAAATTTGGAGAAATATCCCAACAATACAGAATCAGGCTGGTGCATGATTTTGAATGAATTTGATTCCACTATTTGTGCATGCTGTATTTTCGTGATCGCAGAAGTTTTTAACAAGAATTACAGAACATGTAAAGTTACTAATCTGAAACAAATGTATTTGTAGCAAACAATAAAAGTTCAATATTTTCATTTTTACCACCATCTCTGCTTTGAGTAAATGTTATTTTGTTGCATGGAACTATTATGACAGGGAATTGTGCTCTTTTACATGATTCTTCTACATATTGTAACCATTCTGTAAAACCGCTGGTCTGGATTACCTCCCCTATCACTGTGTTATACAACAACAGGGAACCAGACTATAAGACAGCATATGTGTTATGTTTCATCTATGTGTGTCGGTAACCAGACTATAAAACAGCATGTGTGTTATGTTTCATCTTTGTTTGTTGGGAACCAGACTATAAAACAGCATATGTGTTATGTTTCATCTATCTGTGTCGGGAACCAGACTATAAGACAGCATATGTGTTATGTTTCATCTTTGTGTGTTGGGAACCTGACTATAAAACAGCATGTGTGTTATGTTTCATCTATATGTGTTGGCTTATACTAGTATCTCATAAGAACTCGAAATATTATGACAAGTCAATGAAGTATTTTGTACGAGAGTCATTCTATAAATATACGAGTCCCTTGCATGTCACATGCACAGCATTGTCGTTGATTTTGGTTAATTTTCAATTGATCATGGATATTACTTACAAAATATTGAAGCAATAATAGTTCAAACTTTCCGATAAAACCCCTATTTAAAAGTTATTCTTTGAAAAATGAAATTCTGTGCTTCATTAGACATTTGATGTAAAATGTTGATTTCCAGTATGAAGCAATAATAGATAAACATTCTGATAAAACACCTATCCGAGACCTACCCCTGTTGTCTGTTAGACTTAAATACATGATCTACCCCTGTTGTCAGTTAGACTTAAATACATGATCTACCCCTGTTGTCAGTTAGACTTAAATACATGATCTACCCCTGCTGTCTGTTAGACTTAAATACATGATCTACCCCTGCTGTCTGTTAGACTTAAATACATGATCTACCCCTGCTGTCTGTTAGACTTAAATACATGTACACTTGTTATGCTATAAAACCAGTACATAATGTTTTTACATCACATCCATTCTTTTGTTGTTTACATGTTTATTATATTCTGATGAAGGCGTAAGCCGAAACGTAAATTATAATATAAAAATCCAAAAGTTGCACATGTTGTTATCAAATCATTTTCATCTATAAAACCAGGATATGTGAGGTATTCAGTAGAATTTCGATGTCTCGAACCGCCTTCTGATCGGTAAAGTAGTTTGAGCCATCTACCTGTTCGAGGCATCTATTCTGTATTTTGTACACTCACTTTAACAAAGAACGAAGAACCTTATCAAGGTTTCTATGCTGTGCTAGACATTGAAGTTCTACTGTATGTGTTGTGCTATAAAATCTGTGTTTCATGCTATAAAACCGGTATATTTGTTATGCTATAGATATTGTTATACTTTTCACTTGATTCCTATATTTTACTTATTTTTATATTTTATACATGTATAATTATACTTTTCTTATAGAATAAACACAAATCAAAATGTACCCTAGTGTAATTATTGTTATCATCACATACTCTGAACACCTCAAGGAAGTTTGAGAATTCTTTCACTTTATTTATGATTAGGATAAATCAAGGGGGGAAACTCGTTACATTAAAATATGTCAAAAAAGATTACCAGTTTTTAAGGGCCACTTATGGCAATTCAGTCGTTTAGCCACCCTTTGACATTTAACTTTCCCTGGTCATTGGGCTACCTAAGGAAACCTCAGTTCAAGTTCCCTGGGGCCTGGGGAGACTATTTCTCGCCCGGTTTGTGGGAAGCCCACAACGAGATACTGCGCCCAGGAATATCGAACATGTACAGACACTGCCCTCAAAAGTACCAACAAAAAACTCAAATCAAGAGGAGCATTGATGATTGTGAATTATTCTGGCTCAAAAAAAATTAAACAGTGGCGCAGACGGGGATTGAACCCGGGAACCTCTCGGTCCCAAAGTGTGCACCATACCTCTATAACACTGCTCCCCACTGGTGCACCAAATTCAACAGTTACCAGCGGTCAATCAAAAACTCAGTGGACCAGTACTAGGATTACATTTGTATTTTAGGATTTACATCTCAACCTTTGATGCAATGACTCATAAGCTACTGACAGAGGCCAATCATCATAACAATAAAGTTTTAAGTCTATGGGAGCAAGGGTAAATTTGAAATGGTTGAACAGATTGTGAACTTGAAATGGTCTTGGCAGTGCGAGCGCTCTCCATGGACATACTGTATAGGACAACTATATGGATCAGTATAGGTTGTTATTACTAAATGTAGGGATTTATTTATTCTGTCGTAATTAATTTACAGAAACGACAAAAATATGTCAATAAAGAAAGAACAACATGAATTCCCATACCTGATTTATGATATGCATGAAATGATGATTAAAACACAATGAAAAATGTATTTCGTACAAAAATACTTAAAGCATGTCACAAGTTATAAGTACTGTCAAGTTCCAATAATAAGACCATTTCAATTAGTTTAAAATCAATCAGATATTTGCAATTGTAAGGAACAAACTTCCTGTATTTAGGACAAAAATGGTCCGTTATTAAGACTGATTCATTATTAGATACCAGTTTTTTTTCTGGTCGGTCTTGTTAGCGGAACTTAACTGTACAATACAACTTAATTTGCACCAAATATATTGTTTAGTGTTTGCCAAATGTTAACATCGAGATCAGTTTGTATAAACATGGAAATTGAATGAGACAGTCTATGATTTTGGTGCTTATGGCGAAAATTGTCGAGATAAAATTTTATTCGTGTTTAAAAGGAACATACCCTTGATTTATATAAAAGTAATTTTCTTAAAAATGGCTTCTAAATCTGACATAAGATGGGTGTTATTGTGGCAAATTTAAATTCAATTTTTACGAATTTCGAACTATTGCTGTCATTTTAAGATGATGTATTATTGGACTGTGATTTGAATTTCAGTAAATTCTGTTATTTTCACAAATTGTCAGAGATTCTATTTAACAATTAATACTGCAAATAATTTCAGCTATCACCTTTCAAAGAAAGAACAAACAGTGCATCGTCTAACATATAAAAACTGGACTCCATGTCACCCTCGCATAGATACGGTACTCGCGTGAACTTCTCGAGAGAGAAACCGGCAGGTTCAAAAACGTCTCGCACTAAACTTATGGACTGTTCTTCAAAAGTTGTTCCTTGTAATTGAATATTTTCTGTTGGTTTATGGTCCCGAGCACCTATTAAAGAGAAAACAAACCCAACACATGTATTAATTTTGTTACAGGTCTGAATTAAAAAGAGTTCTGGTCGTGGTTAGTACCCTGGATTTGTAACCCGGTGATCTGATTTGATTCCGGTTTGATTCACAGTCGCACATGATCATACCATTCTATGAAATTTTCATAACAATGTCAATTTCCTCCACATGCGGAGAAGTTGCTGGTTCCCTTGTGGAAGGGTAAGTTTATACTAGTTAGGATACAGTCCAAGAAAACTGGTAAGGTGAATTTCTTGGAGTATATAACTCACTGGAAAATTGTTGAAAAGCTGTGGTAAACCCAATTAAACTGAACTAAAGAATCTGGGGATTAGATCATCAACGGTCCACTGTTTCCAATGCAAAGTAAGTCGACCATGCACAACACCCTGGTATAAATACTGACCATCATTCCTATAAACTTTTATTAATATAAGTAAGAAACTTGACACAAGTTTAAATTGTTCAATATAAAGGCCCCTATCTTTGTTGTTTATATTTCAATCTCGGTGCAAGTTGCAAAGTAGCATTTTACTATAATTACCAGGTACTGTTTGTGTAAGTTTAAAAATATATTCACTGTTTCTGAGGAATTGCCAAGGACTAATAGAATCCAAGGGCAACAACTCTGTTACTGTTACTGAATTTTATAAATCAATCTTAGTGTGATGTAATTACATTGATACTGGTTATTAGCGTAACCTTTTTTGGGGTTGATGCAAAGGCTGACTGATCTAATGCTTTCAAACTGTAAAACATAACATTGCTAGATGATGGCACCCTATAGTAAGGGTTTGAACCCCTTAAAGATGCAAATTAATCGTAAAACTTACAGGGTCACATAGTGAAGTTAAGTGAAAAGAGAAAAAAATCTAGAATAAATTTCACTTACCAAATTCAACCCATGGACTAAATGGTAAGACAATGGCTACTATCACACGACCATTAGGCTTTAAAACTTTCTTTATGGAATGTAGTATTTTAACAGGTGTATCACAGCGGTCAAGAAGGTTCATACAATTCACAAAATCAAACATTATAGAACCATTATCCCAGGTATCCAAGTCCAGAACTCTGAAATAAAAGAAATACAGTATCATGGGTGAAAGTTTGAAATTCTGAAAAACCTGAAATCCTCAAAAATCGACCACTTATATAAGGAAATTAAAGAAAAACAGGCTTTTTGGTACTCTCAAAAACCTGAAGGCATGTGCCAGAAAAAATTTAACCCATACAGTATGATTATAATTGGAAATAATACATGTGAAATATGCAATATAGGCAAGATTACCTTCGACCCTTCATGAAATAGTTCAGGGTAGATTACATCAGACCAGTTCCATACAATTGTTCATTTACAGTTATTTACCTCTTAAATCTCTATATACTTATTTGTATTCTCGATATCGACATTACAGGATAAAACCCGTTTCTCCGGATTCGAAATTTCACAGTCAGGGGGGTAGCCATTCGAAGCACCTCGTACATTTCTGTAGAATTATCACTGCCACTTCCGTAGCTCGATACCGATGACGAGAAAATATACGCATTTTTCAAGTTAAACATATTATTAGGCAAAAATATTGTCAGCGAGATCGTCGAACAGTGTTATCATTGTGTTCAAGTTAGACTTTTTACAAATTCTTATCATTTGGCTAAAATAATCGCGATTAATGTATCTGGTTGCTCTATACGCTATATGCTTTAACCACCCTGACGCATATTCGGAATATCTTGCACATTGCGGCTCAATTAATTCCGTAATCCCGGGAAACGGGTTTTAACCAGTAATGTCGATATGGAGAATGTAAAATCTGGAATGATTTTAAGACACTTGTTAGTGAATTTCATCAAGATAGATTCAGCACTTCTGTTAGTAACGTTCTATGATTTAGTTTGATGACAAATAATCTAAATGACCCAATATTGAGCAAGGTCTTGATATTGCTGGGGCAAACAATTCATATCAAATTTACAACAGATCCTACAATGAATACGTCTGCTTTGAAATGTCACAAATTACCTAAAAATCCCCTGAAAACTTAACAATGCTAAACAAGACCAGCTTTAATATACATTTCATTCTGTAAGTACATTAAATGTCCACATACTTGTAACCTTTATCTTTGAGTCTTGTAACCATTGGTTTCGATGTTTCTGTTGCATATACATTCTGGAAGTATGGTGCTAACTTCTGTGTAACTTCACCGTCTCCAGCACCTGGTAAAATATGGAATACAATATTGTCAGGCATTTATAACTGTTCAAATCTGGTAAAAATTCAAAAGTGAAGAAGAAGTGATGCTCATAGAAACGAACACTGTACCTTTCTACTCATACAATACTATTATTACCTTTTTGTGCTTCTATATTCCTATAACCCTTCACTCCATACACCCACACTATTCTGATAAGAGATGAGCTAAAGTGTGTACACGTCTCATGTATGCAGCATTTTGGGACAAATGTCAAGACTTATCTTCCTTGATAAAATGTCTTATAAAATAGTATGAGTCAATGTGATGAACAGCAGATAGTTGACCTAACTAGCGTTTTGCAAATAAATAACAACAAGTACTTACTAGCTCTTCCCAAGGCAACTCTACTCCATTCTATGTCTAGCTCAGTGATAACAGCGCTTGTCTAATCTGGCGACCCGGGTTCAAATATGGATGGAGGCACTTATATGCCTGCCATATTTCAGCAAAAAGCTGACTGGCAAATAAGTGCAATGCTCAGCATATTACAGAAACCCCTTTTAACAGACAAGTCCTGATTAAAGCAGGAAAGGGGTCCTACTGTACTATTTAAACAAGATCCCAAACCTGGTACAAACTATAAACTACTATGTAAGATGCAGACTTGGAACGGAATAAAACCACATACCTAGATCCAGCATGTTCTCTCTGTTCCAACCCTCATCAATGTCCATCATTGTTACAAATTGAGATCTTGATAGTACAAACATTGAGCCTCGACCTAACCATCTGAAAAAAACACAATACAAAGCTCAATTATGATTATGTTTCAATTTTTGTAAATATACCGTAATACTGTACAACCTCTATAGAGCATCACCCTTTGGAAGCTGCAAATATTTGCTGTAATACTGTACAATCTCTATAGAGCAACACCCTTTGGAAGCTGCAAATATTTGCTGTAATACTGTACAACCTCTATAGAGCATCACCCTTTGGAAGCTGCAAATATTTGCTGTAATACTGTACAACCTCTATAGAGCATCACCCTTTGGAAGCTGCAAATATTTGCTGTAATACTGTACAATCTCTATAGAGCAACACCCTTTGGAAGCTGCAAATATTTGCTGTAATACTGTACAATCTCTATAGAGCAACACCCTTTGGAAGCTGCAAATATTTGCTGTAATACTGTACAATCTCTATAGAGCAACACCCTTTGGAAGCTGCTAATATTTGCTGTAATACTGTACAATCTCTATAGAGCAACACCCTTTGGAAGCTGCAAATATTTGCTGTAATACTGTACAATCTCTATAGAGCAACACCCTTTGGAAGCTGCAAATATTTGCTGTCGTTTAGAGGCTGTTGCTCTACAGAGGTTAAATTGTTAGTAAGTATCAGCGTAAGAAAATTTCGAAGGTGTTGTTATAGAGGTTGTTGCTCTATGGAGGGCTGCTCTGGGGAGGTTGTACTATACATATACTGGTAAAAAATAAGTTCACGTCATCATCCTTCAGTCATGATTCCAACACTATAAACATAAATTCATGTTCCCTCAAAGTATGATAAGCTTAATTAATAGTATAGTACATGTACCATGTTTGTTTATTCTGATTTAAAACCATTTCTAAACAATGTTTCAGTTATTTTCGGCGGTCGATTCACCTAGTAACCAGTTTTCCTGGACTGTATCATAACCAGTACTTACTTACCCTACCACTAGGAACTTCTAGGAACCAGGGTACTGTTTTATCAAAGCACTTACGATAATCTTAAAGTTACGCTCAAATCTAAAGCCTATGTAATTGATTAACAGTTGCACATTGTGGCAAGGGGGTCTGTCATATTAATGGTGTTTCAGTAGATGCATTCCTTCAAATAACATGATGTGTTCCTAATGTGTATTTGTTAAAGAATTATGAAGATTTTAAATTTGAGCGTAACTTTGCGTAACTTTACTATTTCCGTAAGTGCTTTGATAAAACTCATTACAATGTATATCAGGGCTACAGATAAGGTTTTAGTCCATTGGGTATTTTACCCCCGAGTTTCAATTTTGATTGGGTTTTGACAACTTTTAATTGGGTATTTAATAAAACTCAAAAGGTAAATGATCTTTTTTGTACTGTTTTTCACTGTAACATCATTTTCTATTTGGGTATTTTAGATTGTCTTTGCTTTTTCTTACTCCCTCCTCTCAAAATCTATTGGGTTTTTAAGAAAATTAATTGGGTAATTACCCCAATACGCAGCTTATCTGTAGCTCTGGTATATGGAGGAAAAGTTACATTAATGTTAAATTTTCATGGAAGGGTATGGAAGGGTAGGACCTGCCAGGAATCAAGCTTGAATTGCTGGGTTATAAATGCAGTACACTTAGTACTTACCCATTCACTGATGTGTTCTCCATAAACCAGCTTAGGATTGATTTAGCCAATGAATGATAAATTTGTGTAAAGACCCAGTCAGCTTTTTGGTAACACATCTCCAGGAAATCAGACGTTTCACTGTCTTGGTGAAGTTGAACAAAATTATCACATAGATTTGCCGGTAGACTGGATCGCTTCACAAAATACCACTGAAGATAAATAGGATTCTTAAATTTCAGGGTTTCCATAAATATTCTGAGACAAATTTTCCTGACTTTTCCCGGACTTTCCCTAACCACAGAGCAGTTTTCCCTGACTTTTAGCGTGATTGAGCATCACAGCATTTTTTTGTTAGAGCAAAATATGGCAATAAAAGAGAAAAGGAGGCTATATTTGCTTTATGTAGAACCCAAAAACTTAAGGTAGCAATTTTTAAAAGAACTGTTGATTGACAAAAAATATTACAATTTAGAATTATTCCGAACAAGCCTAGCGAGCAAGGATTTGTTCCAGTTTTTCGTATTATCTTCATAGGAAATGACACATATCGACAGCAATAATGAAGAATTCCATGACTTTTCCCGTGTTTTGTTAAATTTCCGGAATTCCCTGACCATAACAGTATGGGCTACATATATGAAGACCTTTGCTAACTGCACCTGAAGTATACCAAGAGAACTAGTACAGGAGGATACATACTAGGAATATATATAGATCATTAGACAGGGCTTTTTTTCGCTGAATTGTGAAGAGGCCCAAGCCCTTTTGTTTTGTGAAAATTTAGCGTGAAAATTCTCAAAATTGTGAAAAAGTAGGCGCGGAAACTTTTCAAATTGTGAAAAACTTAACGTGATAAACCATTAAATTATGATACAAAATTTTTCAGACGTTATTCCATTTTTGTAAACTTTTCCCAAACATGCATGTATCTATGATATAATACTTTATATCAAGTCCTGTATAGGAATATATGACTGTTATCTGTGATTTGTTTGTTTGGTGCTTTGTGAAGTTGATTTTACAAAAACCATGACGCAAATTCTAATTGTGAATTAAGGGGCCTTTTAGGTTTGTGAAAGGGGCCTATAGCAAATTGTGAAGGGGCCTAATATAGGCCCGACGTATATAGTGAAAAAAAGCCCTGTTAGATCATTTTCCGTGATCTTTCACCAAAAGATACTAATTTTCTGTTCATTTTCTGTACAGCTTCTAGTATAATGGTGGTTGAGGGATAGAGTGCATGCTCTGCCTCTATGATCTGCGGGTTGTGGGTTCGAATTCCGCATTTAATGAGGTCAATCTTGATGATCACTAATTCACTATCCCTATCAGAAATTGGCACAGATACGGCTTCGTAACACGGAAAGTACTGGTATGCGTTGAGAGTGATTAATATAAATGGTAATAACTTGTCACACAAAGTTCCGATAAAAAAAATCTAGCATCTAGTGCATTACATACATGTTGTTAGGAATTTTAAGTGCCAAAATTACAGTAAATTACACATATGTGACTTACAGGGTTCCCACAAATATTCTGACACAAAATTCCCTGACTTTTCCCTCATTTTTCCCGGACCACAGAGCAGTTTTCCCTGACTAGGTAGAGCAATTGGGCGACATTGGCATCTTTTTGTTAGAGCAAAATATGGCAATAAAATAGAGAAAAGGAGGCTATATTTGCTCTATGGAACAAAAGAGTTTAGTTTGGAAGTATTTAAGGCTGTTGATTAACATTAATTTAATACAACTTAGAAATATTCTGAGCGAGCAAAGCGAGCGAGAATTTTTTTCTGTCATAGTCATTTTCTCCATAGGAAATGACACTTAGCGACAGCTTCAATGGAAAATTCCCTGTTTTTTACCTGACTTTTGCTCAATTTCCAAATTTCCCTGACTAATTTCATAATTCCCTGACTTTTCCCTGACATTGAAAAAATTATGTTTTTCCCTCCCACAAATATTCTGACACAAAATTCCCTGAATTTTCACTGACCTGAAAGTGTCTTTGGTATTCCCTTCACAGGAATTGACACTTATTCACAGAGCTCTACAGAAATAAAGAATTCCCTGACCTTTCCCTGACTTTTCAGATTTCCCCGACTTATTCCAAAATTCCCTGACTTTTCCCTTACCTTGATTTTTCCCCCTGACTTCCCTGGCCTTTTTTTGTTTTTCCCTTACTTTCCCCTTACCGTGGGAACCCTCAAGCTCCTCACAACATTGACTTCCGTCATCACTCTCAGAAAATGCTGCCCTCATTGGGTCTCAGTATATACCATGTGATGATGAAAAAGTCACAAAATGGAAAACAAACCTTTAAAAGAAGTCCGTACGCATGGTTTCATTGATAAAATAGACGTTGTATAAATAGAAGCAGAAAAAACAAAGGCTGGCAATATAAAACATCAATCAGTAGAAAACAGACCCAGCCCAATTTTATTGAGAATGTGGTGTGATGAAGTAAATTCCGAATTTGAAAGTTAACGTTCTCTTGAAAGCCAATTTACTATTTAGAACGATAACTCCGCAAGGATCTAGTTTCCTGATTTATTGATCTTTTCTTCGATACTTATGCGACTGCATCACCTGTAAGGGAATTTTATTCTAATATTGATATCACTAACAAGTGTGAACAATAAAATCAATATCAAAGTATGCACAGTACAAAAATAAAAAAATAACAAAATCGGTTAAAAAATCCTGTGGTCGCAGTGGTATGATCTGAGCAAAGGGAAGTAACCACTGCGGGGAGTTTGGGGAACCCTGGGCTAGGATAGAATTTTAAAATTACATAGCTATGATCGTCGGCCTTATGTTTTTCATCCTCCTGCATTCTGTTGAATACTGTATGAGCCAGAGTTCTTCTACGACTACTAGATAATGTGTTCATGTTGGCACTTTGACCAGTGGACCCTGCCACACAGACACAATGAAAAACTGGAAATATAAAATGAACATTTGTTCAGTTAAAATATCATTTACTGGTAAAAAAATTGATAAAAACAAATAGACTTTCTAGGCAGGGTAGAAAAACATCTGTCTCAGGAGGTCTTAATATAAGTTTGAAAGGATATATAATAATTTGGTGTCTTGTACATGTAAGTCTATTTTACTGTCCTTTACATTTTAACTAAGGTTGTCGCAATCATGATTTAAATAAATTGTCAAGAGCGTCATAACAGTGTTCAGTGAGTTATTGATTCAACTTCATATCATGCAGACACACTCCATCATAATTCACTTAAATAGTGTTTAACAGACCATGTCCATGGTCAAAGAAGTTTTATTACATTAATTAATGTGAGTGCCCTGTAATACACAATGAACACATGATTTATGTCACAATTGTAACAATATGATCAGATACTGATAAGTTCAAACAAAGTAACAGTATTAAATCTAGATCTATACCAATTACCAAATAATATACTCCAGACTCGCATCAGCTTAGTGCATCATCGACTTTAATGATGAATGACAATAAATACGTCATAAAACCAACTGCCAATGATAATTCAACTTTAAGCAGCTGTCACCGAATTAAACTATCCGATAACTATTACAGTTTAGCTATAATTTTGCAATTTAGCGCTAAAAACAAAAGTGTAATTGTTAAACAGATCGACGACAGATATAAAAAATAAGGGACATTATAAATTGTCGCTCTCCACACTCGGTCATGAGTGTTTGCACACCACAATCGGTAAAATTAATTTCTTGCGCACGATACAATTTCCGTATACGGAACCAATACGGGAGCGAAGTAGTTTTAACCCGTCTCTATCACGTGATTGTCACTTCACCGCGTGATTGTCATGTGACAACTGTCAAAATATGTAAACAAGGTATTGCACAATTAGCAGAGATTATTACAGTTTTACTGTATCAGCTAAATACGGAAACGAAAGTTCCAGATAAATTCTAATTTTAAACATTGTGTTGTTGTGCAATTGTGCCTACCATTACAGTATATATAACCACTACAGTATCACTGACGTTATTCCTGATAGATCACTGTGCTGAATCAGTGTATCAGTAGCTGAGTAGGATTTTACAGCCTGATAACAGTATTGGTATGTTTTTCAAAAAAAATATTATTACATATAAACAGTACCGTTTTATAGCTAAAACTGTATTTTACTTTTCCACATTTCCCGTATATTCATAGATTTTGATAACATTTAATTATACAAGGAATTTATCAAAATTGCATAAATTTATTCTTTATTTGCTATCAATTGAAGACCTAATTTAATAGGCTAAAATACCTACATTTATGAAATAATGAAAATGTACCTGTGTTTTATCGCTGAATAAGCCATTTCATTCTCGGAATGCTGTAAGTTATTTGCCATTTCTTTGTATTAACGGTAATTCATGCACATTGTCATTCAATGTGTATATTGGTGAAACGGCTTGATGTGTTAGAATTAGGAATAACTCATATGCCTTATATTAAAATATATGTATAGCCAGGTGCAGGTAGACAAATATAAAGGTAATGTCTTCCATAAAATAATGAAATTAAATTTTTTGTCTTTATTTATAAGTATACTGTTGAAGTTAATTTATCAATGTATAAGTTATATTATTACCTGGTTCTTGTACTTACAGGAGTTCTCAAATTATTGAGATTTTGAGTTGTATTCCATGCGGATGTTGTTACCGGTAGATTTCATACTGAGTTATCTATTGATTTCAATAGCAAAATGTGTCTTAATCAACAAAGAAGGCCAAATTTGCGAATGATGTTGCCACTGATGGAATTCTCGATGTCTATTTGTTTTATAAGCAAACCAGTTTTTCAAAATTAAACCAGGAGATTAAATGTGGGTTCAGTAATAGAGTATCACAAATAGTGCTTATATGCTTGAATGACATTATAAACAGAGACTTCTCTCCTGTAACAAATCTGTAAACATGTTTTTTTCTATTCCAGGTTCAGAGAAAACAAACTTCATAACTCAATTTTCAATATGGCCCCATCTGATTGCTTGTATCATGGCGACCAAGATGGTTTTAACACAATCCAGAAAGAACTAGTCCAGTGTGGTTGGTTACCTAGGAAATGTGCTCATAGGTTGGCAATGGCAGTCTGCTCCTGCAGGAAAACATTAGGTAACAAGTCCATTTCACCTGTAATTTAACTAGTTAGGCCAGAGTTTTTTAATTTTTAGTTACTCAGACATTTTTCAGAAAAAAGTCCACCGGAGGAGGGAAAAAAATAAAAATAAAAACTCCCAAAATATAGCTTGCACGAGCTGGTGGTGGTAGAATAGTCAATGACGGTCCTATTGAAAGCATTCAACACTCAACAACAGTGTTAGTTTTCAAGATAACAGTAAATTTATCTTAAGACTAGGACACTGTAGTGAAACACTAATATAATGAAACTTATTATTAACAAATTAATGAAATAATAATACAAGGCTGGTCCATTTATCATCAAAACATTATATGCAATTTTGTTTTTTTCCAGTTTTTCAATTTTTTTTTTTTGAAAATGCCAAAAAATTGGACAGGAGGGTCCGAGTAATGAAAAATAAAAGAACTCTGGCCTTAATAGACATTTATAGACATTTAAATATTTGTTGTTTCACCTTTTATATTATAGAGGTTTTTAAAACAATTTCATATAATTTACATGTTGTTCTTCTATATAAATTTTTATATATTGTGTTTTGGCTGGTGGCTTTTTAAGTTTTTTTTTCATAATTTAAATTAACTGTGAACGTATTTTCATGAATTGTCAGACAATAAATTGGTTTGCCTCATAAAAGCCCCTCAAAGCTAGCTCATATAAGATTTAATGAAATTGTCAATTGTTATCTTTTTACATGTTACCTTTTGGGTTACATGAATACAATTTATAATGATTTAGCATATTTCTTTCATTTTAGCACCACTTGCAAGTCACAATGAACAAAGTGGTCACTGCGAGACCGTGCGGGACACCATCAACTCTGAAACGCACGATATACCTAGTAGTGTTGTTACATTTGTCAAAGACTGTTTGAACCAAACCGACGTAGAAAACTACAGTTCTTGCCAGTTAATTACTGTCCTGAGCAAGGCAAAACATGACGATTTTTCCATGCTTTCCAGAGCTCATATTTCAAGAAATTCTAAATTTAGTGAGCGTGAACTTGAAAAGGCGATTAATCGTAAGAAAAAGCTTACTCAGCATCAAATTGATTTGATTATCAGAAAGAAAATGAAGAAACTTCCAGTTCAATTAGTGACACTTCCCATATTTCCTGGAAATTTGCAGCAGGTTTTGAAACATGAATATGTATCTAGTCAGAAAATATGTATTATTAAGCCAGACTATGCTCAAAATAATGAAAATTACGATACAAATAAAAGTGAAGCTGTTGTTAAAGTATGGGGCAATCCTGAGAATATTACAACATTGGCTACACGTCTGATCGAGGAAGCTAGAACAATACAACGATATAAGGATAACGAAAGAGAGGTGAGAATAGTATAAAAATAGTATAAAATAGTATAAAAATAGTATAAAATAGTATTAAAAAAATAGTATAAAAATAGTACAAAAATAGTATGAAATAGTATAAAAATAGTATAAAATAGTATATAAAAAAAGTATGAAATAGTATAAAAATAGTATAAAATAGTATAAAATAGTATAAAAATAGTATGAAATAGTATATAAATAGTATAAAAAGTATTTTAAAAAATAGTATGAAATAGTATAAAAATAGTAAAATAGTATAAAAATAGTATAAAAAAAGGTATAAAATAGTATAAAAATAGTATAAAAATAGTATGAAATAGTATAAAAATAATATAAAAATAGTATATAAAAAAATAGTATGAAATAGTATAAAAATAGTATACAAAAAAGTATAAAATAGTATAAATAGTATAAAAATTATCAATAAGTGTTTTTCTTCTATAACTTGTACTAACTAACCTGTGTGTTACCCTGGGATTGAATCGGATGTTCCAGTCCCTTCTTATCTCATCTGGTTCTGGACTACAGAGTATCGCAACAGCTGGATGTTGTAATAGGCGACTTAACAAGGGGCAGGACATTTCTTGTATGATTTTATATTTTCCCCTGACTCCATTTTTTATTTTTCTCATGTGACTATTGATACTTATCTTACCATTAATCAATGCATGGTAAATGAACCCAGCTGTCAATGTGCCTTAAACACAATCAAATAAATAAATAACTTGTGCTGTTGGATACTTGTCCCCTCTTCTCAATCACAAAATGTATCTTTTTCCCAAATGTCTGTTGAATACTATGCAAATTTGAACGTCTACAAGATGACTTATCTATCCTGTTCACCTTCTGTGAAGTTACACATTTTTTGACAGGTCTATAAAATTCTACAACATTTAGCAGAACTTGTTCAAACTTATATATTGATCTCAACAAATATCAAAAAAATAATAAATATTTGTGGCGGATAGATTTTTGTTAATATCTCGGATGAACTAGATCGCAAAATTAAATCCCCTCAAATAACTGACCTCTTAAAACATTCATTAAAAGAGATTATTTGTCTAATATCTTAAAGCCACATATTGGAATTACTGTTTTACCAAATTCTGCAAAATTTATTAATCACAAAAATTAATGATGTAATTATATGTTGTTGCTTTTGTTACAGAGAAGACAGGAATTGAAGGAACAAAGAAAAGAATACAGAGAAAGCTTGAGATATGCTGAAGGTATCAATATTGAATGTTGTCCATATCGCTGGCTTAGAATTAGAAGGTCCTAAGTACTACTTACGACCTTTTAAGACTCATGCATATTCAAAGTCTGCATCTCAAGGCGCATCTTATGAGTCTATTTTCATGAAAATCTGAACTAGTCATGTTGACCAAACTGAAGTTTAAAAAGCTTGTTTTTCCAAAAGTAAAGAGTAGTTTTCAGAGATTTTATTCTTGTTTTCTCAAAATGTTGATTCTGTGCTTACAAACTTCTCATTCTAAGCCAGGGATATGTACTATAATAGTGATTATTAAAGTTAGCCATGTTGAAATACGGTATATGGCAAATTTCCTGAACTTATGAAATTTGCTAACAATTCATTGGCTTAGAAGAAGAAGGTCGTACGAACAAAAATACTATTTTAAGAAAACAAGAAATTTTTTGAAGTGAAATAGGCTCATAAGAAGCGACTTGTGATGCAGATTTCAAATATGTATGGGTCTTATTAGGTCGTAAGTAGCACTTACAACCTCATTCTAAGCCAGCGATTTCCTCTAGCGTATATTTTGACCTACAAAAATGCTACAAAGAAAGGAAAAAATTGCTTATACTTCCACACACTTAATGTTAGAAAATTGTAATTAGTTTACAGTGGAAATATCAAATTAAACATTTGACCCAATAACTATATATATGTATGTATATACCCTGTTATAAAATCCTCTCCTTGTTAATATATGTTTGTTACAAAAGCCCAATTTTTAGAGTTCTATGTATTACCAGAATCAACATCTTCTTTCAGCATTAAGTATACAAGCTTAACAAGTTCTGTATTGTTAGTTGTACGATTTTGGTCCAATACTTAATCATTTCAATCTGTCTCATTATGAAAACAAGAAATCGCCCTAGCTCCCCATACAATGCTGAAAGATTAGTTAATTTTTTCACACCCTATAATCTTTTTAAAAATTACGTATGTATTTCTCCATATCACTACCTTCATCCTTTCCCAAAACTTCAGAGCCAAAATTAAGGATTGAACCTACAAGAGTGACAGAGAGTCTGCTTTTCTGTGATACAGGTAACTCAATGTTGCTCTATATGGTAAACACATTATGTAGGGCAAAAGATGCATGCTGAGCAATAATTTACTGGGTTTGGTACTTGAGTAATCATTCTTTAGTAGAGTGATTCCGAGATATTTGAATGAGTCCACCAGTTCTATAAGTGAATCATTGATACAAAAGTCATGTCGTGTATGCCTTCCCTTTTCAAAAAATCATTGCTTTAGTTTTTGACGTATTTATTTTAAGGCCCAAAAGATGGCAGTATCTTTTAACATCTATTACCATAGCCTGTAATGTTTTGGGTGACTTAGCAAAAATTACCTGGTCGTCTGCAAAAAGTATTAAAAAAAATTGGAGCTCATTTACAGAAAATACATCATCTAGGTCTGTGTTGATATATGATATGAAAAGATACATGTGCATGTATATACTATAGTGCACCCAGGATAATGAGAAAGGCAGGAAAATTAAATATATACAAATGTACCACAAAGGTAGATTATTCAGATGTGCACGATTTATCAGTGATGTTTTTAGTACAATACTGACCAGCTGGTCTGTTTTATTAAGTAATTTGTAAATTCAATTTTGCAACAGTTGATCAAACTGATTCATGTTTGTAAACATCACATTATCCTGGGCGCCCTATAGTATAGTCCAGTCTGGGTAAAAATCCAGTGACGCAGTGGTCGAGTCCACTATAACAGTGCTAAACCGATTACAACGGCTTATACTGTATAAACAACTATAATTTCATTGCTAAACTAACATACTATATTTGCTCTACCTGTTCAGACAATGGATTTAATCTTTTTGCGTACACATAAACTGCAACGTCACTGTCACAATCCTTACTGGACTGTAGTATACAGATTTAGTTTCTTTTACTGTAATAACAAAATGTCATATTTTTTTTACAGAGGATGCGTCTGATTGGGGTGTTGAAGAATTCAAGCACAAGTTGTCAGATGATTTCTTTTTGAAAGTACACAAGAAGGAAGTAGGAAAGTAAGTATGCTGTATAGTCCAGAGATTTTGACACGACTCGACCTTCAATTAGCATAACTTAACAGCTGATATATTGTCTATATTTATAACCCCGGTCGTATGTTTTCATAAGCGGAGAGTATCACGGAGACGCTCAAGGTGTAATACCAACACAAACCTAAAGAACTGATATTGCACGATTTGCTCCAAAATTTATATATTCAACACAAGAACCTTGTAATATATTCATGCATAAAGGTCAGGATCATGTCAAATTATCTGTGCTATACACGTGACATGTAGTTTGTTATACAAGTGTATCAGGCTCGGAGCTTTTGGCAGAGCCGAGTGGACACCCCGGAATGTTTGGAAAATATTTTATTGCAAGACAAGTAATTCAATTTCATAATGGCATGAAGTATGTCACTCAGGAATAAAATTCTTGTCACCCCCTGAGAAAAGTTAAAACTAGTTGGAACACCGCTGAGAAAAAAAGCTGGATCTGTACTTATTTGGTACTTGCATCAAAAATTGATGTAATAATGAACTACACACAGGGGCAGATAAATGATTTGATTTTAGGGGGGCACATACATATTGACTTGCCCCCCTTTTCCAGGAAATGTAGCAAACTAGAAAATACGGTTTGTTTATCTGAGCAGCATGGCCTAGAAGTTATTTTGCGATCAAAGCAAGCATCAAAAACTGCATATTCACACTGATTTCATAGCGTGCAACACCATTGAGCATATTTGAAATAACCTTTTATATATAAGCAAGTCTTTTGCTTATGAAGGCAAGGTGACCAGAATGCAACCAATTGCTGCTTTAACAGGTGGAAAATCGTAAAGCAAGTCTCATTTCTGCCATGTGGATGGAGTTTTAATCTGCTCTACAAACACATCAAGTTGAATAGGCTTGATGAGTTACTAGTAGTTGCCCTTCAGATTATTATGTTGTTTACATCTGCAAATTTAAAACCTCACCTATAATTGACCTCTTACAAAAAATATTAAAACCTGATGAAAAATTAATAATTTTACGAAATTCCTGTATTTTCATTATTATCATGTTTGAGATCCACACATTTAAAAATGCACTGAATTGTCATTTTACCAAAAAATAATAAAACACAAAATTAATGATTTTATATTCATTTCTGTATTTTCAGACAGAAAACTCAGATAGCGAAAGCTCAATCATCAGTATTAGATGGTGGACACTGTCTACAATGTTTCAAACCTTTTACAAACTTACATGATGGAACAGAATGCACGTTCCATGCTGGATATGCAAGTAAGTACAGTAAAATCACTTATTTTCGGGGGTATTTAATTTCGTGGATTTTGATATAAATCCATTTTTGGTGGGGTCATAAATTTATGAATTACAAACATGGAAGGCTGAAACCATGTTATGTATATGGGTGTCCATAAATCATTGGCATTAGATTTCGCAGTCGAGTTAAACAACAAAATCAATGAAAATTCAACTCCCTGGAAAATTAATGATTTAACAGTAAATCTATTTTGTCTTAACCCTCTACTCCATGGAGAAACATGTTGATGTGGTTCATGTTACAAACATATCTGCATAAAAAACATTTTAAAAGATTTTTCCCAATTTTTCTTTGTTTGTTTGGTTTGTTTGACTGAAACTGTCGTAAGTGTGTCGTCATCCAGCTTTTTTTCTGTGCCCAAATTGGTTGATGACTCTAAAGGGTAGGGACACTCGTGTGATACAAGGAATCTGGGTACGATACCCCAGCTCTGTATGAAATGACTCATTGCTTCTATTTTGTGCCTTGTGTACAACACTGATACTTGCCAGACTACTTCTGGGTTTCCAATAATTCCTCTCTAATTGGGTGGGAAACACTGAAATGCAATTCGGAAATGGCAAAGTGCTCCGACAAAGATTCAAACCAGGAACCTCTTGATCTGTAGCCAAGAGCATTATCTACTCGACCACCCTGTCACCCAATTTTCCATTCTGATGACTTTTGTGTCACATGTCAGCATCACCAATTTTGTTAACGAAAATAAAGAAATTATTTCATTTATTACTCAATGTCTCTTTATGGTGTTTGTATTGACAGTGTATCAAATGTTCCTTTTCCAGCTATGGATCTGTCGATAAACAAGAAGAAGTGGTCATGCTGTAATGAAGTTGTCAACAACGAAAATACTGAAGATTTTCAACTACACAATTCCACTGGGTAAGAAAAATTAATAAAAATATCTTTTATATTGTATTTATGAATATAAGGCTAGTTATTAAATTCCAAAATTTATCATCCCTGAACCTGTAATCGGTCAAATTCTCCGTACTATACAAAGAAATAAAATTCTAATATGTCAGCTCAATAACTTCTGAAATTCATATTTCACCAACTTTTCAACCCCCAGAAAAATTATCTTCATAACGTAAAATGTCTTTTGTGACTAATGCCAGAATCCCAGACCATTTGCTTATTAATTATTTCTTTCTTTTGAAGATATAACTTGAAACTACTGTAAAATAATTAATTTTTACGGGTATTAAATTTCGCAGATTTTGGTAAACTTGTAACTTGGTGGCTTCTTAAATTTGTGGGTTTATGATATTGAAAGAAAAATCTCTAGTTACATATTTCTGAGGTCAATTATTCAATAGGATTTAACTGCACAATCTATTTTATCGGTGAAATTAACGAAAACTAATTCAAGGCAAATATTAATAATTCTACAGTATATAAAAGAAGATATTAAATTTTAACCTGAATTATCATTTCAGATGCACAAAATCTCGTGTACACAGTTGGAGAACTCATGCCAAGTCTAAAGGCAAAGATAAGGAACAAAACAGTCACAAAGGGCTAAGGACTTGATGTGCTGGAATCTACGTTGGAAATAAATATATAGTATCACTTCAAAATGTGTTGCTATTGAGTAAAAGTTTAATACGTGTTTCAAGGAATGGACCATTTTGAAGACATTCTACGTGTATCCACATATTTCATCATGAATTTGAAACTTTTATTGTACAGTGTGTTGATTCAATTGTCATTAACTGATAAGCTATGCTTACTGGCAACATCTGTGATTCCTTGCCTAAGGAAACCGCCAAAGAGCGCTGAAGGGCGCCATTATTCAGTTACATGTACTTTAAATGAATTGTTCAATTACATATTGGACATGGATAGAGCAAGGATTACCTCCCATGGAAAAAGCTACAAAGCGTTTAATAGGTTATATATATGTAGGTGTCAACATTTGATCGTTGTATCTCCAAGTTCACTTCATTCATGGCAGTCATAAACTTCACCGAAGGCTTTTCAGTGTGTGTTGTTGTGTATGTTAAGTTATTGCGGGACCATTGTGTACCTAGTTAAGTTATTGCTGGAACCAATCTTCGACTGAGTTATGCACCTATCAATGTTTCCCTCCAGGAGGGGGGCGGCGGCCTGACCCAGGGGAATTTGACATTTTTACTTTTTCAAAGTCTAAATTCCCACCCTAGAGCAAGGGCAATTTGTCAAAATCCCCTCACTGGGAGATGCTTTCGTACCCCCGGGATCAAAATTTTGGCCAAAGTCAAAATTTTTCGGGACTCGGCACCATTCTGTCTGTCAAATTCCCACCTATCGGGAACAGCCTTCTGTCAAAAGTCCCGTGTATGCCCGCCGCTTCCCCCTGGGGGAAAACATTGATAGGTGCATTACGGACCTTGCTTGAAAAGCTGGTACATGTAGTTCCGCCAGTATGACCTTGGATTATATTCACAAAATATCTTAATGTTAAGGAGAAACTTAGAATTTTCTTAAAATCTTAGAATTTTCTTAAGTCTATGAGCTTAACAGGAAAATCAAGATTATCATTTTTGCATAGTTTAGATTTAATATGTAAAGAGCTACAATAAAAATCGCAAAGAAATCCGGAGCTATTCTTCGTTTCATGGGATGTGGAGCTCAATTTTTTTATGTAAGTCAAAATATGTTTTCCCTTAAGGTGCTTTGTGAATATACCAGCCTGGACAAAATGGTGGTCCTAATATTGGAGTGATCTTAATAGAGAAAAATTTTTGTTCTATAATGTTGCATATTAACTAGCATCATTGTTGATTTGTTCATTCAATACACTGTTTTTGCATGAGTGTGATAACTATCAGCTGTCAGCTTGTTTCACTACCAATGTAAAGGTATAATAAAAAGTTAAAAACAGACAAATAAATACATGTTTTCATTTTATTAAGAAAATCAGAACAATTATAATTTAATTAACAACATGATTAAGTGAACCATTTAATTAGTTCAATTGTTGGCCCTGTACATTGTAACAAGGGGAAGTAACTCTTGAATACATAGAACTATCCACTACATATTTCAAACTCCTCGCAGTAGTTACCTCCCTTTACAGGATAAAATATAAGGCTTTTCAACTTGACTGTTTTATGGAGCACGTTATAGTCTGGTTCCCGTCCCAAATATTACAGTACTACCAGTCTATAACGGCAATATTGGGGATGGGAACCAGACTATAACCAGCTCCACAAAACAGCCCAGCCTAAAAGGCCCCATAATGGAACTGCAAAGGGAAGTAACTTCTGTGAGGAATTAGTACACATTCATGATAATAAAGTGAAAATGACCATGGCATTATCTTGTTCACAAATATCACCTGAGGAAAAGATGACCAATGGTCAAATTGTGATTTCACCAGTAAAATCATGATTTTTATGGCGGAATAATATTTTCACCAGTAAAATCATGATTTCAACACAAAATGTCTTTCAATTTGGATTCATAATTTTGAATGCTTGTAGATAGAAAAAAACAACAGGAGATTGTCAAGAGTTTTCTCCCTTTTTCCATAGCCAATTAAGCAAGTCCGGAATTGTCTCCCTTTCTCTATAATGGAAGTCAGGAGTTTTCTCCTTTTCTATAATCAATAATGGGCGTCAAGAGTTTTCTCTCTTTTCTTATAATCTATTTCTAAGTCTAGAATTATCTCCCTTTCAATATGTTCTATTGGTAACTGAAGAGTTTTCTCCCTTTTAATATGCTTTATGTGTAAGTTAAAAGAGTTTTTTCCCTTTAAATAGAAAATGGAAAAAGAAAGGGTAAAATTCATGACAATTTCCTATGACATTAATAGCTCAGTAGTATACTGAATGATATAAATATTTGTAAATATAATGCAAAAAACTTGTGATAGTAAAACTTAATAGTGAATTGAGAAAACAGCACACTTTGATAAATAGGAGTGTTCAAACATAGTACTACATGTATACATTATAAATACATACATCCCCATGGATACATTGGTGATAAAAAGGAAAAAATCATCAATTTATTTCATGAAAAAACAACAACACTTAGGGCTATAAAATCTTCAAGATTCAGGCTAGGTCTTCATGTTATAATGTAAGTTAGGCCAGAGTTTTTTAATTTTTTGTTACTCAGACATTTTTAAGAAAAAAGTCCACAGGAGGAGGGAAAAAAATAAAAATAAAAACTCCCAATATGTAGTTGATGGTGGATTGTAGTCAATGACGGTCCATTATTGAAAGCAACAATGTTTGTTCTAACAGCAAATTTATCTTATAACAAATACAGTGCACATGTATCTGTATCATAGATAAAGAATTTTAAAAAATCTACAGAAATTTAATAACAGGTATATTTTATTTAAAAATAATTTTAGATATTTTTTCAATGATACCTATGGCACAGTGGTAAATGAGAGCGCTATACCTACTTATCATTAGTAAAATATTGAAATACATAATATAACAAGGTGTACAGTAACATTACCATCAAAATATTTTATATAAAAAATTTGTACATTTGTACAATTTGAGATTTCCAATTTTTTTTTTTTGAAAATGCCAAAAAATAGGGCAGGAGGGTCCGAGTAACAAAAAATCAAAGAACTCTGGCCTTATGCAGATTTAAGAATTTACAAGGAACTTTTTCCATTGAAACAGTCAGAACCTACAGATGTCGCTATTATTAAATTATAATTGACCAATGCCCTTCCAAAAATACCGACGTGGGTTGATTTCACCTGGACCTTGAAAGATAAAAACCTTGACCTAAGAAGTACCGGTAAGAACTGACCCTGATGTAAAATTTTATTGAAAAACATTGAGTCATTTCAAAAGTTACAAATCTAGCAAATATTTTTACATGATAGCTTTGTCCTCCTTTATAAAATTCATTATTAAACATAGTTCTCAAAAATATCTAAATTAAGACTGGAACTGGCATTACTAGAAACCCATACAATTATTTGATCATGAACATATCATGGACAACACAGAGGGAAATTGCACAAAGGACTAGATAGAAAATACACACAAGAACATTTATACTGAAGACTGCTTTAAGTATCTTGGCCCCGAATGGTAATAAACACATCTTTATTCGTAGTTCTCCAATCGAAATCAAAATTTTATGTAAATATTTTACATATTTACATTCCTACCATAATATTGTTTATTTGTTATTTTTATCAAAAGCATTTTTTTTTAAATTGTAATTCATTTTTCGTATCAAATGTCATGAAATGTCGTTGATCATCGGTACCAGATGCGTTGGTCGATTGGTTCCAGATTTTTTTAATAAAACATTTTTCAGGCCATAGGCACTATAAGAGACAAAATCAAGTTTTTCTCAATTAAAGTTTGGTCCAAACAACATGGCTGGTACCTGTATCTCAGATGACAACAAAATTATTACCACTTAATAGATCTACGACAAGAATTTCATAGTAGATCAACACAACACTATACACTTAAAGAAAACAAATCTCAGTATAAAATAACAATAACATAGACAACAATAAAAGACTAGTAGAGAAAGATAGAAATCACATAATAATGCCATTATTAAACATGTATAACGTAACTATGGATACTGTTATGAAATAGATGCACAGAAATAAAATAATCCAAATTTTACCATAAACTCAAATGGTAGTATTTTCATTTAGTAAATTCTGGTTTAATATGACTAACTTACTAAAATCAAATTTGTATATTGTACTAAATCTTCTTAATGTGCAACATCTATACATCACACAGATACAAACAAACAAACAAAGAGTCAATGGTCTAAAAACCTCAATATTAAATCACTAGTAAAGAAAAGAGCCTCATGAAGAGTCACTGGAAAAGCATCCTTCATCATTACATAGCCATTAGTAAAAGAAAAGAACCGCTATTGCTGAAGAGTCACATGATAAAAGAGCCTATTAGAAAGAACCTCCATTATTAAAGAGCCTCTACTAGTGACTAGTAAAGGAAAGACCCTCAATCAATGAAGAGTCACACTTGTTTACAATATATTGGAATGACTGAATATAATTCTAGCACAAGACATCTAACAGCACATATAGTAATGAAACAATAAATACATAGAATGATCAAAATCAAATTCACTAACGGTATGCAGAAACATATTGATAACGTTTCAATAATACATGCCATAAGTAAAAATAACTGTATCATTGATAAAGAGTAAAAAAAAAATAATATTTTTTTATAAATTTTATAAAATAAAAAAATATTTGTTTACTCTATTAATGATACAGTTACCTGTGGTATTAAGCATATTTCTCTCAAATTCAGCAGTTCTGTATATATAGTACGGAAGCAAAACAGTGTAATACAAAGTTACACAGAAAATCTTAAAAAGTTATAATATTAAATATTTGTACAAGTCAATTTTTTCAACCTGTCGCAGGTACTTTGACATTGAATAATCATTTGACGGGCTGGTGAGATAAAACAGGTATAGTCGTTACATTTATTAATTAATTCGTACGAGTCAATAACAATTTAACAGTTTGTGTACGGGCACATACCCATAATTATGTGAAATAGGCAACTATTATTGCTAACTGTCAAGATGATGACCTGCGACAGGTCAGAAAAATCTGACTTTTTCATGTATTGAGAAATGTGTCCAAAATATAATAATTCTGTTTAACTTATACACTTTATATGTCCAGTTACCGGTAATAAAAAGTTGACATGAAATGTTCATCATTACCTAACCCTCAAATGAACAGGTTCTCTCAAACTCATCTTTAATAAAATCTTATTTGAAGAGTTTAGGGAATCATAGCCAATGCGAAGAGTTGTTTCATAAATTAGATTTCATCAAGTAGCCAATGAGAAGAGTTGGTACATAAATTAGATTTCAACATGTAACCAATGAGAAGAGATGTTACATTAATTAGATTTCAACATGTAGCCAATGAGAAGACATGTTACATAAATTAGATTTCATCAAGTAGCCAATGAGGGAGGATATTACATCAATCAGATTTTGACTTGCAGTAAATAAGAAGAGCTGTTATATAATTAAGATTTCATCATGTAGCCAATGAGACGAGCTTTTACATAAATCAACAGTATATAGAAATGGTACAATACTAATATTATACACAAACAAGAGATGTTTGTAAAACATGTATGCCCCATGGAAGCCCAATAGTCAGAAATGGTAAAGGTCCTTGACCTGCTGACCTCAAAATCAATAGGGGTCATCTACTGTTGATGACCAACCTCCATGTTAAGTTTGATGATCCTAGGGCAAAGCATTCTTGAGTTATTAAATGGAAACCATTTGGTCTACCGACGGACCGACATGTGCAAAGCAACATACCCCCTCATTAAAGATGGGGGGCATAATTAAGCAGTAGCCGTGGGACTCTGTGAGTCTTCAGTGGATGTTCTAGCACTACAATAATATTTCTTATGCGTAAGGAATGATGACAAGTACGTAAAGTTTATATCACAATGTTTACAATATTTTCTTCCGATTTTCTCACTAGCACTAGCGGGTAGAGAGGGACTAGCTTGTATAGCAGCAGTTGCGGGGATCAGCGAAATCGGAATTCCTGCTGGATAGTGAAAAGGGGACAGTAGACCATGCGGAGTGTATAATAAGGGAATATTAGGGAGTTTCGGAGAATGGGCACCTATTGGTAAAGTCGGTTTAGGAGAAATTATTGGGGTCCTAGGGCTTATGGGTGGTGACACCTTTGTTGGGGTTTCTGGTTTTTGTGGGGTCGGTATCTCTTGCTTAATATTGTTTTGACTCAGAAGATACCTGGTTTTTGGGTCAGGGGACATTAATTTAGGGGACAGTTTCTCACTATTTGGTGATGACAGTGGTCTCTTAGGGGGACTGACTGATTTTGAAACCTCTCTAACTGGTGGAGGTGATAAAGGTTCTGATTTAATCAGAAATGGAGGAGCGGACTGTGGAGACTTGATTGGTTCCCGGTTTGACCGATGAAATGAGGGAGAGATTTGAGACGGGGAACCATTCTGTTCAGGGTGGGGGTTAACTCTAGATCGTAATTCTTCCTCTGATTCTGAAGATATGTGAGATTGTGTAGAAACTTTCAGATCATTATTCAAAGATTTATCCTCACTTGTTAATTGTTCAGATGTTTTTAAAGTGGAGTTTCCATTAAAGTTTTTCTTGAGATTTTGTTCAAGGTCGTCCCGACTCTGACCTTCAGCAGACGGAGGTGAATCAAGCAAATGTTTATCATGACTAGAATTAACCTTTGAACTATCAACTGAACATGATCTTGACCGGTCATTTGAAATACGACTATCCGATGACCTTGACCTTTCACCATCTGACTGACCTTCAAGGTCACACTTGCTGGTACCCGGCAGCTGCTCAGGATGTTTGGTCTGCATATGCATCAACAAACTAGTAAGGGAATCAGCGACATATTCATTACAATGTTCACATTGTAAACTTTTCAAGTTCTTCATAGCTTCTAATGCTGCGATTTCATGCATGCGTAAATGTATAACAAAGTCATTTACATTCGTGAATGTTTGACCACAAGCCGCACACATTTGTGTTAACACATTTTGTCCGAGAAATGGAACCATATTTTCCGACTTTTCGAAAGATTTTCGGGATCGTCTCCTTTTATAAGGTTCATTTTTCATTCGTATAAGTTCAGTTTCAACGTCAATGGGACCTTTGCTCGATACACCATTTCTTTGTATCGGAACAACAGGAGGTTCTTCAAACTCGATCATATTATCGTCAGTGAATTCCTCGCCATTTTCCACGTGCATTTTACCATGCATTCTCATACCTCGAGCTGTATTGCCACGGTAACCACATATGTTACATTTAAACGCTTTGGTTGGTACGTGAACTTTCATATGTTCAGACAGACGGTTTTCTGTCTGCGTCACATAGTCACAGTAAAGACAGCGTAACAAAGGAGCTGGTGACATCTCTGCCATACAGATATGCAGTTTTAGTAATCTTGCGGAATTGAATTCATTTTTACAGTTCTCGCATGAATAAGTTGAAGAATCACTAGAATTTGAAGTTGACCTTTCCCCTTTTCCATCTTTGTCATTACCGTTTTCATTTTCTTTACCGTGGGGACAATAAAACTCCTTATGGGCCTTAAGGGTCCCCGCTGAACTGAATTTGATCTTACAAGGAATACAGTAGAATTTATAGCACACTTCTGTCCTCATCGCGGGTTCCTTGTTAGGAACTTCTAACTTTGCTTCAGTTTCAGTTTTTCTTGCACTGGAATTTTCAATAATTTGAACAGATTTTGTACTATTAACGGAATCAGAGTCCTTTACATCGCTTTCCTGATTGTCTGAATCCGAGGAAGTTGAATCTTTGTTACGGCGACCAGAACAGTAATGTTCCTTATGGATCAAGTAATTTTCGTGCTTATAAAATACAATATTACATTCTACACAACGGCTCACAGATTGAAGTGGAGGAATTGGTTTCTTGTTGACATATTGTACTTGTCCGTTGCCTAGCAACAATGAAGGACTGATGGTAGGAATGTTGAGGGGCGTTTTAGAAACAACGGGTCCTTCAGATTCATTTGGTTTCTTCCCAGGTGAGGACAGCACCGGTGAGGTGCTTGATTCTGATCTAAAGCCTGATTCATTTCTGGCAGACGGACTGTGGATAGCAGAGTTTGCTGACTTAGATTTACTCAAATCTAGCGGCTGATCTTCAACTGGTTGTTTTGACGAGATTTCTGGACTGATTATGGGGCTTGTCATTACCGACGGAGGTTTAGCCAAAGCCTTACTTATCTCCCCTTTCTCGGAACTCTTCATAAATAAGTCCTGAAGTAGTAGCGGAGATGCCAACATTGGGTTGGCGGCTATCAATGCTGGGTGTAGATGACCTTTAGATGTTAAGAATGCACTGCTGCTCTCTAACGACGCTCGCTGAGCTTGTAACAATTTAAGTGTCAAATCTGATGCCGAACCTTTGGAACCCGGAGATGCCATTTCGCTAATGTTCTCGTCCTCTTTGTGTAAGCCAGAATCACGATACTGACAATAGAACTCCTTATGTCCCTTGTACGTACTGATAGATGAGAACTGAATCTTACATTCCTTACAGAATGTTTCTTCCTGACACATCGGAGAGACCGATAGTCTCTCGGCCTCGTTGGAGTCCCGAGCTTCACTGCTATGCTGTAATTGATGTTTTTGATGAAGAGCTAATCTATCAGTCACATGGTTACACGTCGCACACTTATATACTTCTCCAGTTTTTACAGACTTCCTCTCACGACAGTCATTGTCGGAGGTTTGACCATCTGATGAACTAGGACTTGTTGAACGACCCTCACTAGGACGTTTTATACCTCTCGGTGATTGTTGTTCACCTTGATGTACTGGACTGGTCTTACATGCTGAAATAAATGAACACAAATAATGAGGAAATAATGTTATCACACAAAGTCAAAATATAATCTTAAGTGTTATAACTATTATCACACAAAGTCAAAATAAACACTTATATCTTGACTTTGTTTATTCTAGAGCCCCCAAAAAGGGCAGAATTCTTTTGAGTATACAGTGTAACTATTTTTGAACCACAAACTTTGTGAGAGGATCACCCGTTGGATCAGTGTTTGATTCCCAGGTTAAGTAGGTTATATTCTTCTGGGATATTTGCTACAGTTCAGGCTTCCACATAAGGAAATGTTGTCAATGGTTACAGAAAATTTAGCTTATCTTATGAAAAATGCCTTAGAAAAAATGGCAGCTGTAAACAAGACAGAAAATGGCAACAGAAGGCAGTACGGCACAAAAAATTGTAGGGCAATAAATGGTGAAGTGCAAAAGAAGCTAGAAGGGTAAAATACTAGTAGGGCAAAAATAACTTGCACAGGAAAAAAGCTTTCGGGGCAACAGAGGTCTGTTGAGCAACAATTGACAACAACTACATACCAGCGTCTTCCTCTAGTTGATGAGCCTTTTTCTCAAACATTGCTCTCGCCTGTTGCTGCAATTGTTGATGTAATTCGTGAAGATTTACGAAATCTGACGGTTTCTTCGAACAGTAATACGTTAAATGTGCTTCCAATGTACGACGACTTGAGAACCGCACACCGCAGAATGGACAACCATATATTAGAGCTGAAATAGAAACCAATCATTATTATAGATTTTTATTAAATTCTGAAAAAGCATTTTTATTTGAACTTGACCACTTACTTGTTTCTGTTTATTTATTTGTTGTAATACGAGAAATTGTGATAATCTTTTGTGCTAATTTGTACTTATACACAAACATCTTGGACTTAAGCTCAAATCTCAAGATTTACACTGAAATCTCAGATTCATACTCTAATATTCATACTAAATCTAAGATTCATTCTCAAATCTTAGTTTCATTCTCAAATCTAAGATTCATTCTCAAATCTAAGTTTCATTCTCAAATCTAAGTTTCATTCTCAAATCTCAGATTCATTCTCAAATCTAAGTTTCATTCTCAAATCTAAGTTTCATTCTCAAATCTAAGATTCATTCTCAAATCTAAGTTTCATTCTCAAATCTCAGATTCATTCTCAAATCTAAGTTTCATTCTCAAATCTAAGATTCATACTCTAATCTCAGATTCATTTTCAAATCTTAGATTCATTCTCAATTGTAAGATCCATTCTCAAATTGTTCACTCAAATATCAGATTCACACTTAAAGTGGTTCAATCTTATAGTGACAAACACAATAAAACATTTAACATACAATTATTATGCATAAATCCATCCTAATCTTACAGAAGATTAAGAGTTGTTTTAAAAAATGACTAAAAAATGAGATAACAATGTATGTCTATATCTTCTGAATCTATCTACCTACCCTTACTATTTGTCACATTATTTGTTGCTTATTTTATGGAGAAAAGATAACTTATCACTTTAAGCTAATAAACAGCTGGTTGAATAGATTTATATAAAGACTGATTACAGACAAACATATTTATCAAAATAATACTAATTTACCTTGCATTGCACACATTAACATTTTTCAAACAACAATGTAACTAACACATAAAGATATAATATTCATACGATTTCACGCACATTAAAGTCAATATTTTTTAGTTTATCAAAGTAATGCAGCGATTTCATGCAATGTTTATTTATCTAAAATACCTTCGACATACTGTTGCCAAGCGTTTTTTTTTCTAGAACAGTTTTAAGTGCATTATAAACAAAGATGCATACGCTGAAACAAATTCACGTTATCTTATCGTACAAATATCATACAATGTTATCTGTGAACTGACAATTTTCCTACTCCCCTAAGGTATCAACAAGATATGCACGAAATCTCGGATGATAAATAAACCTACCCGGTTGTGGCGTGATTTGAGGAACAGATTTGGGTTCTGGTTTCTTCTGCACGGGAGTAATCTGATGAACTTCCCGACTCACTGTGTCAATTTTGTCCACTCCCAACTTTTCCCGCCGAATTGCAGACGACTCTTCATCATGTGTTGTAAAGGATGCTAAGAGTTCTGTCCCCTGTTTCAGATCTTCAACAATTTCACACCAAATTCTTCCATCTGTAAGTTTAAAAGTGTTATATTGTTAACGTTTAATAGCACAAATAATTGAATTTGTTCAAAGATGATAATAAAGAACAGCAAAGGCAGCACTCGACAGAAACAAGAGAGCGCAAAATGAGGCCAGAGTTCTTTGATTTTTCGTTACTCGGACCCTCCTGCCCTATTTTTTGGCATTTCAAAAAAAAAAATTTGAAATCTAAAATTATACTAATTTTTTATATCAAATATTTTGATGGTAATGTTACTATACACCTTGTTTTATTATGCATTCCAATATTTTACTAATGATAAGTATGTATAGTGCTCTCATTTACCACTGTGCCATAGGTATCATTGAACAAATATGTAACTGAAATTTATTTTTAAATAAAATATACATGTAATCAAATTTCTAGGGGTGGGTCGATGCATCGAAATATCGATGCATTGCGACCCCGAGTGTCCCGATAGTATGGATCGATAGTAAAAGTCTCGATCCAATAACTATCGCCGATAGTTAGACCAACTATCGATAGTTACAATAGTTTCCTTTTTATGAATAAAGTTTATTATTATATTAAAACAACTTCCGTTCTCGTTACAAAACTAATTTTAAATAACCCTACACATCCAAACTGCCACAAAGGACCAACATTACAGTATTTAGTTAACATCAGATTCTATTGATCCATTTCTGTCCAATTAGTTTTAAATCATTTTCACAAAATTATATTAGATTCGTATGTTGTACAGCAAAGTGATATCTTACACAATGCGAACTTGCACTTTCAAGTTAATCTCTGGTTTTCAAATCTTGGCAATAACTATTGCAATAGTATCGCAATAGTTCCCAGCAATACAATAGTATCACAATAGTACTTTCAGCAATATCAATAGTATTGCAATAGTCAAAAATGGACTCAATAGTCACCCCTACAAATTTCTGTAGTTTTTTTAAAAATTCTTTATCAATAATACAGATACATGTGTACTGTATTTGTTATAAGATAAATTTGCTGTTAGAACTAACATTGTTGCTTTCAATAATGGACCGTCATTGACTACAATCCACCATCAACTACATTTTGGGAGTTTTTATTTTTATTTTTTTCCCTCCTCCTGTGGACTTTTTTCTCAAAAATGTCCGAGTAACAAAAAATAAACAAGAGTGCCAAAATGTCACAAAATACGCCCGTCTTGGGGCATGGTGAGTCTCAGGGCATGGTGAATGAAAAAAACAAACAATCCAACATTTTTTTTAATTCAAGGACCATAACACAAGAAGGCCAAGGCTGATTTGGCCTACAATTGAACTTGTCTTAGATATTATATCCGTAAACATTGTCACCAAGTTTGAAGATACTCAGATGAAAACTCTTTGCACTAGAGAACAGACAAGGTAAATTTCACATTTATTTTGGTAATTATAGGATAATAACCAAATAAGGCCTAGGCCAATTTGGCCTATAATCAAACTTGGCCTAGATTTTATGCCCATAAGCATTGTCAGCAAGTTTGAAGATGATCGGATGAAAACTGCTAGCGTAAGAGTACAGACAAGGCCAATTTCATACTTATTTGGTTATTAAAGGACCATAACCCAATAAGGCCTAGGCAGATTTGGCCTATAATCGGACTTGGCCTAGATAATATGCCCATAAGCATTGTCAGCAAGTTTGAAGATGATCGGATGAAAACTGTTTGCACTAAAGAACAGACAAGGTAAATTTCACATTTATTTTGGTAATTATAGGACCATAACCCAATAAGGCCTAGGCCGATTTGGCCTAAAATCGAACTTGGCCTAGATATTATGCCCATAAGCATTGTCACAAAGTTTGAAGACGATCGCATGAAAACTGTTAGCGTAAGAGTACAGACAAAGCCAATTTCATACTTATTTGGTAATTAAAGGACCATAACCCAATAAGGCCTGGGTCGATTTGGCCTATAATCGAACTTGGCCTAGATATTATGCCCATAAGCATTGTCAGCAAGTTTGAAGATGATCGGATGAAAACTGTTAGCGTAAGAGTACAGACAAGGCCAATTTCATACTTATTTGGTAATTATAGGACCATAACCCAATAAGGCCTAGGCCAATTTGGCCTAAAATCGAACTTGGCCTAGATATTATGCCCATAAGCATTGTCACAAAGTTTGAAGACGATCGCATGAAAACTGTTAGCGTAAGAGTACAGACAAAGCCAATTTCATACTTATTTGGTAATTAAAGGACCATAACCCAATAAGGCCTGGGTCGATTTGGCCTATAATCAAACTTGGCCTAGATATTATGCCCATAAGCATTGTCAGCAAGTTTGAAGATGATCGGATGAAAACTGTTAGCGTAAGAGTACAGACAAGGCCAATTTCATACTTATTTGGTTATTAAAGGACCATAACCAAATAAGGCCTGGGTCGATTTGGCCTATAATCGAACTTGGCCTAGATATTATGCCAATAAGCATTGTCAGCAAGTTTGAAGATGATCGGATGAAAACTGTTTGCGCTAGAGTACAGACAAACGCCGCCGCCCGCCCGCCCGCCCGCACGCCCGCCAAGGGTGTTCACATAATACGTCCCGTTTTCAACGGGCGTATAAAAACTCTGGCCTGAGGCACAATAAAGAACAGTACATGTGTACAAATTGTTTTATTAAATTACTATACTGTATTTTATTTCTTATACACATGTATAGTCAAAACTAACATTCTTGTTCAATTATATAGTATATGAAAACTATTGTTACATGGAAGTTCAAGTAAAATTATTGTGAAAATTATTGCGGTACTCAGGTAACTTGTGGTTCAGTGGTTTAAAGTTAGATTGGGACTAGGGTTGTAAGTTAACATACAAAGAGTCCATATTGATGATACTGAAATAGCTCTAGCTCAGCACTTCGTGTATAACGATAGTTTAAGGACTGCTGCGCCAGGTCCAGTATCAAAATAATGTGACTGGGTTGTTCAAGGACTGACTGGTCTCCAGTGTCAGGATAATGTGACTGGGTTACAAGTTCAAGGACTGACTGGTCTCCAGTGTCAGGATAATGTGACTGGGTTACAAGTTCCAGGACTGACTGGTCTCCAGTGTCAGGATCATGTGACTGGGTTACAAGTTCCAGGACTGACTGGCCTCCAGTGTCAGGATAATGTGACTGGGTTGTTCCAGGTCTGACTGGTCTTCAGTGTCAGGATAATGTGACTGGGTTACAAGTTCCAGGACTGACTGGCCTCCAGTGTCAGGATCATGTGACTGGGTTGTTCCAGGACTGACTGGTCTTCAGTGTCAGGATAATGTGACTGGGTTGTTCCAGGACTGACTGGCCTTCAGTGTCAGGATCATGTGACTGGGTTGTTCCAGGACTGACTGGCCTTCAGTGTCAGGATAATGTGACTGGGTTGTTCCAGGACTGACTGGCCTTCAGTGTCAGGATAATGTGACTGGGTTGTTCCAGGACTGACTGGCCTACAGTGTCAGGATCATGTGACTGGGTTGTTCCATGACTGACTGGCCTTCAGTGTTAGGATCATGTGACTGGGTTGTTCAAGGACTGGCTGGCCTTCAGTGTCAGGATAATGTGACTGGGTTGTTCCAGGACTGACTGGCCTCCAGTGTTAGGATCATGTGACTGGGTTGTTCAAGGACTGACTGGCCTTCAGTGTCAGGATAATGTGACTGGGTTACAAGTTCAAGGACTGACTGGCCTCCAGTGTCAGGATCATGTGACTGGGTTACAAGTTCAAGGACTGACTGGTCTCCAGTGTCAGGATCATGTGACTGGGTTACAAGTTCCAGGACTGACTGGCCTCCAGTGTCAGGATAATGTGACTGGGTTGTACCAGGACATTTAGGCCCAGTGTCAGTATATTGATATGACAGGGTAGTCTCAGGACTGGTAGCTAGGCCCCAAATATCAGAATAATGTGACTGGATAAAACTTAGTCTCCATACAACATACTGGGGAGATTGACCTAAATTATACATTTTTTAGTTTTATAAAGTTCTGAGAAACTGAAACAAAGCCCCCAGACACCCATACCTCCATAAAAATTACTCATAACAACAAGAACTAAGTCTTAATGCAATATTTATTTACAATCACAGATTATCAATCATAATTCAATTAACAATCAATTAACTGATTCAGATCAACGTGTACTTTTTATCTAAGTTCGTTAACAGGGTATTAATACAGACGGCTTTCCATCTGCCACACTGAATAATACAACAGGTACGTTACACTTGCGCATTACCGAGATGTAGAACTTCAAAGTCTAATAAATTTGGAAAGATATTCATTTTAAGTGCATGCTCAGAAGATAAGTATAACGTTAACGGAAAATTAATGAACATTTCAACGATACGGCAGAAGTAATCAGAAAGATACATCATTATCGTATCGACCAATCAATATAGGTTTTGAACAAAAACGTTGATTTTATCACGATATTTAAATATTCAACACGGGAGTTACAAAATCTTTAACATCGGTAAAGTCGTATCGGCGACAATCTTATAATATATTCCCATAAAATAAGAATTAAACACAATATTGTGTGAATAAATTAATCTAGATTTTATACGCTGATAAACTTAAACGATTGAATTAAGGTCCGATAGAAGATTATATCACATATTTCACAAATCAGTCACCGCAAGCTTATCTTAAGTCAAGTCACAGTAGTACAATAGCCGTTGCATATCACAACTTGGATTCTAATTCCTGATATCTTTATCATTTATTTATTGCATTCTTTAACTACTATCTGACTGATACCCAAAATGGTGCAATATAAGACTTGATTTATCAAACGAATAATATTAAATCTAAACTGTGAGAAATATTTAAATATTTTCTATACAGGTAATTATACATATAGTTTAAGTAAATCTTTTATATCAAAATGAACTCATACAATGATTAAAATAATTTGAATCGTGTGGATCACTGATAATTTGAAAATTTTAGCGATATATTTCCTTACTGTTAGGCATTCTTTATCTTCTCAAATACTTAATTAATCAAATTATTTCTCAAAATGTTCCTTAAGTTTTTTTCTAAATTCTTTAAATGATATTTTGTTACTTCCCTCTAATTTTGTGCAAAAACTCTTAAATTAAAAAAAATGTTTATTTCAGTTTTAAAGATTATGGAAATAAATTTTACACGGCCTCTTTTAAAATTTTTGAAATATTTCTATAAAAAATTTCTTTTTTAAATAAACAATTAAGAAGGTGACTTTTAGAACCAAATCTGCATGGAAACATAATTGTGATAGAAATATTGAATTAGTGGCACATTATTGTATTATTTATCAAATGTATAAAAAACACTTTGCATACATGCAAGTCAGATCAGTGAATAATTAAGTACACAGACAATAAGTGTACATTATAATAACATTGTTCAGTATTCAGAAATTATGCAATAAATCTTTTTCATAAATAGTATTTGTTTTGACTGACATATCCTTTCAAGCAATACTGTTTGAATGAGGTGACATAAAGTTTTAATGCAAGGCCAACTTTTATACTTTGTTTGTTTGTAGTAACACTAAACAGCAAAGTTAAAGTAGGCAGGAAGGTAATTAATTGTTTATTATTTTTATGATTGTACTTGAATGAAACTATTAATCCTTTACTACATTGAGACGCATTTGAAAGCATCTACCTTCATAGCTCCATAATATATATTATAGACATATTGTTTCAATGCATTTCATGGATTTCTTGTACGAGGGTATATACAAAAGTAATGTCACTGGTGCTACGAGGGTAGATCCAAAAGTAATCTCAGTACAGGTACTTGGTCAAATAACCCGTACAGAGATGGTGTATCGATCATCAGAATTATGAGGCAGAATACATTAGGGGGCTTTGGAGTAAAGGGTTAATATACTTCTAATCAAATTCCATACTCTCAGGACCCCTAATCGTCTTTTTCAGTAGGGGCTGTTTTATGAAAATGTGTGCTCATGCCAAACAAACAATTGTTTGTTATTGGCCTAATATGATGGAAATTCCATTAGTTTGACTGACAGGTGAGTACCGGTATGCATATATAATTTACCAGTACATGTATATAGCAGATATGCAGAACTTTTGAAGATATCCGAACATAAATATATGGAATTGTTTCTTGATTATGATAACATCTATATGCATATTCAATTATATTCTCCATTTTACATCAAATGCAATTATACACTAGGGACCAGTTGGTGTGAAATTACACTGTATTGATTGACAAATCTACTAATTATATAACATTAAATCATTAACAAGTTTGGGTCACGTAGTCACACTTCATAGTTTTTCCACCATTCGCATCTAGTAATTTAAAGTTATGGTAAATAGTTTAAAGGCCAATTTATCTAATCTACCCCAAATATTTTTTAATCTACACATTAGTGAAAAATGAAATAAAAAATCATTATATAGATGTATACAGTTTGTATTAAAACCAACTGTCTGATACATGTACCATATATAAAGTATTTCTTATGTCTGAGGTAATAGAAGGGTTGTTAATGTTGAGATCTTACAAAATGTTAATGTGAGACATTTATTTTTATTTGATTGCTACATGACAATTGTAACTTAGGGCTGAGGTAAAAAAATGCTACAATTAGCAAACACAAGATAAAATCCATGTACTTTAATTTGCTATGTTTGAAAATATAGGTTTACGCCATATTTCAACAAAAAGCAATTTATCCAGTATCTGAGATCCAAAGATGAAGTCAAATAGAGTGTGACTGTCTTTTGTAATATCAGTCACTTCATTATGCAGTCTGAATTTTAAACCAGTCTAGAATCTTTAGCTTCTGATTGGCTGATATGAATCTCAACCTTACAATTGACTAATGAAAGTGCTGTATTCCCAGACTGGTACCAAAACTTTTGTTTTCTAAAGGTAGAGCTCTGCAGCTTTCAATAAAAAGTCATATAAATATTAAGATAATATTCATAGATATGATGAACACATTTATAATATTTAACGAAAAAAAGATTCATTATAAAGTCTTGTTTTGGAAATATGAGACAAGGTTTTCAGACGGCCATATTTGGAGATTAATAAAAGATGATCTGATAGAAATGATTTATCATTTTTCAAAAACCATTATTCTCTAATATCATGGTTAACATAAGTCTTATAATGCAAAGAATGGTCGGAGAACGATTGCCGACAGTAGATACAAATCGAGAAGAACCGGAATGATCTATATCCCCGATATCCGCTGACATATCGCCGACTATACAAAATGATAGAATGAAATTTTGCGGATGTTATAATGCACAAAGAAATATTTCGATAATCTTTCTAATCTAATCCCTTCTCATACTACTCATTTGCATATCAGGCAAAAATTAGCATATCGTAATATGTCTCATTTTTTAGTCAGCAAAGTGAGATTTTATCAGCTCTGACATTATCGCTTGGTATTCGTGAACGCCAGAGATTATTGTGATGTTGAAGCAACAAGGCAAGCTTTCATAAGACTCAGATTCATCATGCTTTATCTCAAGCTTCTGAGTGAATTTGATCGGGAATGATTTGCATATTGAGATAAAATTGATTTTACATAATACTACAAGGATTATATTTCGGACAAAAATAAACGTAAATTCTCCTCGATGATCGAGAAACCAGATAACAGAACATGGATGAATTTCAGTATTTATGAATAAAACTAAAATATGGCGGTAATATTTAAATGTTCATGTTAATTAAGGCTTGAAAAGGATTATATTTGCCAGTATTACACCCATGATCTGGAGGCAGCTCGGATTGAAGTAGAATAAATTTCGTAATCGTTAGATACATCTCTTATTAGAAAAACTAACCCGCAATTTTCAGAATATTCATATTATAATCATCAGTTCTTTGCTGAAGAAGACATGACTGAAGAAAGCGAAAACCAGTCTATCGGGTTCTATTATTCAAACACAGATAGACTGGTCTCGCTGCGGTACTCCTTGACGTAATCCTAATGGCTTGATAATAATATCCGAACATGAATATAAAATGCAATAAGAATGATGACTTTCAACTCATTTCACGTTTCATTTTGTTTGTAAAAAGCCATGAATGCTATAACCTTACCAATCCCCACAAAATCCCGCTACAAAGCAGTTCAAATCTACTTGGAGTCCGTATTCTTCAGTCTATGCAAAACTGTCCCTTTTTCATAGACAATTGAAATGACAAATTGACCGAATTTAAAAGTATTTCATCTGACAAATTGTGATTTATACTGTTTTCATGACCAATCGTCACTATTTTCATGACTAATCAGTCTCACTTTTCATGACCAATCGGTCTGTCTTCATGACTAATTGGTTGCCATTGTTTTGCGCAAACCAGAGACTGTGTTATCCATAGTCTTTGGCCAAACTCAAATTTCATGAATGATTCTTCTTTATAAAGTATGACAGATAAAAATTTACGTTAATGTTTCTTTCAACTTAATTCTGAAAACAAGACTGCATTCAGTAAAGACTTACGCCCTGGTGGAAGCCTTGTCCATAATAATTAGCTAAGTCAATCAGGGGCCATAATTCTGTAGAAATGTTTGATAATGTCACATGGCTTTGATAATGCAAGGTGTTTATAGTGGTAATCAAGTATGCCAAGTTTGAAACAATTTCCTTGATGGAATTTGATAATATTTTAGTTTCAAGAACATGAAAGTTCTAAGGGTTAACATTTTCAATGAAACAAACAAACGGATGGACAGACTTTACAGCACAGAAATAGAGCTAAAGTCCGTTTATTCAGGTCTGTCACTTGTATAAAAACATAGAAATATCATAACATTGTATTTTTATTGTTTTAATCATTTTAATTGGAGAAAAAGGCAGTTAAAACAAATTCCTTATTCACAAAGCTACATACTTATACACATAATATCTATTAAAATCAGACATAAATAAAAAAAATGTAATGTGCACAATGTTATGTAAACAAGTGACTGACCTGAAAAATAAGTTTATACAACCAATTTGTTCTCATTCAATTAATATTTCATTTAAAGGTGCTGCCTCACAGATCAGGCTAAATTTTTTGTATGACGTAATTTTCCTACCTAACCAAGTTTTTATATAATTGAAAGTCACTGGTGGTTGCTTTATGAAAGATTTATGGCATATAAGCAATTTAAACCACTCTTGATATTTAGCACTCAGTATTTTTCTATTTGAAAATATCGCAGAGTTTCCTTCCAAAATGATCTGTGAATTATGTAATTCACACATGATCAAACTGTAACTTCAACAAACTAAAGCCGAAACATCTGTGAGGTATTTGGGTCGTTTCGCAATTCGTTTTCATCGAATGGAAACAAATTTCAGGCAATTTAAGTGATAGTAGTGCTAATTCTATTGGGTATTAATACCCTATAGAATTTTGGGTGTAAAAATGCTTAATAACTACAAAATACCGATGATACCCACGTTATTTTTTATGTCAATGTGGTTGTTTATGGCATATACAGGAAACTATACCAAAATTACATGAATATTTGACAATTTAATTTTATTTTTGCAATACACAAATTCGTGAGGCAGTCCCTTTAAATTTAATACATATAGTCCAGTCAGGATAAGAATCCAGTGACGCAGCGGTTGAGTCCACTATAACGGTGTAAAACCAATTATAAAGGCTTATACTGTACAAACAACTATAATTCCAATGCTAAACTAACATACTAAACTTAGCTCTACCTGTTTAGACAATGGTTGTGATTTTATGCATACACATAAACTGCAACGTCACTGTCACAATATCCTAACTGGACTATACTACCAATGTACATGTTTTTCTAGGATAACTTCAAGAAATTGTTCAATCAAATTTAGTTGGGATGTACAATGTTTATAAATCTCGAAACTTTTGAACATTGTGTTACTTTAAATTCAATACTGATGTAACTATTTCTTTACTAAATCTGAGTTACGCTACATTTGCGTCCAGCCATCAATAGGTAAGAATCTTGTTTATAGATAGTACGATTTAAATGAATCATCCAAGGCGAGAAAATATAGTTTGATCAAATAGTGGTTAAAAATATATTTTTTCAAAAACCTCAACTTTATTGTCGTCACTGTATCTTTATGACAATTTCAACAAATCAAACATATCTATTGTCGTCAGCAACATAAAAGTGATCGCAATACAAGATATGGATAAAAGTGATCGCAATACGAGATACGCATCATTGTTTCTTGAACATCTGTTACAAGAATGAGTTAGAATCTATTTATAGGCCAATGTAATAAAACTATTTGTTTTACATAACCCTACTTTAACAATCAACCAAAATAGCCCCTAATTATGAGTCTGAGAAGATTTTCTTTAAATGGCAGCAAATTCATCATTTTAACTAATAAAGATATAGTAATAGTAAAACCTTACATAAAGACCATTTCGCTAATGACACCATCTCAAAATGAAGGCCAACTCATTAATAAGACAAACCTTTAATGGTCCTAAGTCCAGACATATTACTATATCAATCGATACACCATGTAAAATAAATAATCAATAATAATTAACTGACTCAAGCATTAAAACAAACAAATTTATTAAGGAACGGCCTTACACTTAAAATAATAATACGTTTGTAAGTACAGCAGATAAGTGTTCTCTACCATTTTAACCATTTACGGCTTCCATTACATCGATGGAGAGGAAGATCGTATCAATAGTTTTGAAGACCACGATACAATCAGCCCTCTGGCAAAATAAGATGACAGCGATAAAGATAATGCAAATATACGGATACACATCAGTAAAAATGACTCTACTTTCAGTTATCTCAGTCTTCTATATAAATAATCTAATACTAAAGTCTCGAGCCAGCTTGACAAATACATGTATGATATGATATCGAATACATGTGCACGTATAAAGAAATAAACCTTGATTATTGGCAGGTCCTGTAATATGTAATTATCCCAATTACTGAATTACACAATACAATTATTCCAATTAGCGAAGGATACGCATACTCAGTTCAGTTTACTTTTTATAAAAAATATCTCAACCAACTTCAGTAATCTTGAGAATGGGTCATAAGTTTAAACCCTTTAGCGGTCAATATGCTTCTAACCTTAGAACCAGTTATATAGTCACTGTGACGGTCTTCTCTGCAGACTTGTAAAGATTATGAAATACAATGTACACACAAATCAGAACATGTGACTATTTTTTATAAATACTGATGTGGGGTTTAAGTCCCACCCACTGATAGAGTAACTTCAGTCATAATGAGTAACAACTCTGTCACATTATCGTGCCATTGAGCCAACAAGTCCAAGAACTACCCTGACTTGTTGAGCACATTGGAAACGGATCTATACTGGTACAATTTTAACAAGTTTGAGATGTCACATTCCGGGATCTTCCCAATCTTCTCAGAGATGGACGGAGTATCTCAAACCACTTGACCACTGTGGCTTGCTTCAAACTTCATAAGGCAGTGTTAGGTACCCAATACACACAGGAATGGTTGTGTCATTCATTGTAAGGTACCCCTTTGAGCCTGGAATTAATGTGCCTGGCAGTGTTAGGTACCCCAAAGAAGGACTGAGTATTTAAAACCACTTGACCACCGTGGCCTGATTCAAACTTCATGTAGTGTTAGGTACCCAATACACCCAGGAATGGTTTTGTCATTCAGTGTAAGGTAACCCAACAAGCCCATAATGGTTGTGCCTGGCAGTGTTAGATACCCCAAAGATGGACTGAATATCTCAAACCACTTGACCATTGTGGCTTGATTCAAACTTCATAAGGCAGTGTTAGGTATCCAATAAATCCATGAATCATGTTGAGTCATTCAGTGTAAGGTACCCCATTGAGCCCAGGATTCATTGTGTCATGCAGTATAAGGTACCCCAACCAGCCCATAATGACTGTGCCAGACAGTGTTAGGTACCCCATAGAGCAAACAATCTAACATGTTAAAGGGAGTAGTTAAAGTAGGTGGTCATATAATTCATATAAACACTTACTTTCAAATATAACTTGTGTATTCTGTGAGTTAGCCGAGTCAGCTGGTCTAAGTAATGACAGCCAGGATCCAGTCCCCTCTGTGACCTTGATGAATGAAAACTCTCCGTCATTTCCTTGAAACTGTAATACAAGAATATACTCATATACATTTCATTAGAATTATAACACATATCACATTATGAAACTTTAACCCTTTACCTCATATACCACACACTATTTTTGATCAGAATTGAGCTAAAATGTGTACTCATCTCATGTGAAGGATTACTCCATTCACCCCTACACTATTCTGATAAGAGGTGAGCAACCCGTGCCAAAAGCACAGCACAGCTTTATAAAATGCACAGCAGCTTTTTCCTTAAAAACTGCACTTTTTTACAAAAGCTGCGTTTTTGTATTATGTATACACATCTCATGTGCTGTTTTTTGTACAAATATCAAGAATTACCTCCCTTGATAAGACGTCTTATTAACTGAATTGTCTCCCCTTCATGCTCATTATTTTCCAATAGATGATAGACATGGAACAGGGGCATGAATTCAGTCTGTATATATATATAAATATCTATGGAGTAAAGGGTTCATTTGTACTGCTGTATACCGAGAGGGAACTTGATAGATTTGGGGTTTGAGGTAGGGGCTAGGTATATAGTCAACCCCCACTTAATCTAATTTTCAGACATATTATGAATACTTCAGCAGGGTGGAAAATTCCAATTAAGGAACTTAATTCGCAAATGAACATTGGCAAAAACAGAAAAACTTCATTGTGAATAATACTTAACATACAGTAGTACCAAACTGGATCATTTTCTGAAACACACATGTAAACTTCTACCCCCTTGTCCCCCTCTTACCCCCCCCCTGCTTCTAGCTATAAACTTCTACCCCCTTGTCCCCCTCTTATCCCCCCCTGCTTCTAGCTATAAACTTCTACCCCCTTGTCCCTCTCTTATCCCCCCCTGCTTCTAGCTATAAACTTCTACCCCCTTGTCCCCCTCTTATCCCCCCCTGCTTCTAGCTATAAACTTCTACCCCTTGTGCCCCTCTTATCCCCCCCTGCTTCTAGCTATAAACTTCTACCCCTTTGTCCCCCTCTTATCCCCCCTGCTTCTAGCTATAAACTTCTACCTCTTTGTCCCCCTCTTATCCCCCCTGCTTCTAGCTATAAACTTCTACCCCTTGTCCCCCTCTTATCCCCCCCTGCTTCTAGCTATAAACTTCTACCCCTTGTGCCCCTCTTATCCCCCCCTGCTTCTAGCTATAAACTTCTACCTCTTTGTCCCCCTCTTATCCCCCCTGCTTCTAGCTATAAACTTCTACCCCTTGTCCCCCTCTTATCCCCCCCTGCTTCTAGCTATAAACTTCTACCCCTTGTGCCCCTCTTATCCCCCCCCTGCTTCTAGCTATAAACTTCTACCCCTTGTGCCCCTCTTATCCCCCCCCTGCTTCTAGCTATAAACTTCTACCCCTTGTGCCCCTCTTATCCCCCCCCCTGCTTCTAGCTATAAACTTCTACCCCTTTGTCCCCCTCTTATCCCCCCCTGCTTCTAGCTATAAACTTCTACCCCTTTGTCCCCCTCTTATCCCCCCCCTGCTTCTAGCTATAAACTTCTACCCCCTTATCCCCCTGTTATCCCCCTGTTATCCCCCTGTTATCCCCCTGTTATCCCCCCCCCCTGCTTCTAGCTATCAAACTATCGAAACTGTTGAAGCAGCAAGAGAAATACGGCGGTTTATTTGATAGTGACAAATTTCATAATCCCATTTGTCCTAAAATAGCTTAGTTTTGATAACAATCTATACCCATTTGCTCAACAGTTTAAGTTGCAGCTCGTTTAGTTGCGATATAATGGTATGATAGCGCAAAACACATTAGACATATAAAATATTGTCGTTTCATCGAGTTATGTGCTTATAGATCCAGAGATGAGAATTTTAGATTTTTCTTTTAACTAGTTATCAACTTAGTTAACTTGAACATCATTTTGAACTTTAAACTAGTCAAATAAATTAACAGGCGAAACAAATCCATTTCGCTGCAAAATCAAATTCATCACAAAAATTTAATATTTATTTATTAATTAACAAGACTGCATTCAACAAACGCTTATGCCCCGGTTGAAGCCTACCCAGTCTATAATTACTAGCTAAGTCAATCAGGGGCCATAATTCTGTTGAAATGTTGGATAGTGTTACAAGGCTTTGGCAATGTAAGATGTCTATAGAAAACATGTATGCCAAGTTTGAAAGCAATACCTTGACGGACTTCAAATATATTTGAATTCAACAACTTGAAAGTTTTGGTTAACAGTTTCGGACGTACGGACTAACATTACAATCACTACCTGCCACCAGCACCAGTAGATGCCAGAAAACCAGACACCTACCATTGTATTTTCAGACATTTACTTTCCAATACCTAGACAAGGTAAGGCATCTGAGGCAGGTAGCCATTATCTATCATTATTCGCTCCGAAATTGGTCATATCAGTACTCCCCTTTCAAGATTTAAACCTTCCACTACCAGTCAGATGTCTTTAAACCCCTTAACAACATGGTTGGTATACATGTATATACCTAACCCAATCAGATACCTTGTTTAGGCCGAACTTAAAATATTCTTGGTTTCCCCATCCCGACCCTAGCAAATTTAGAATGGGTAGGTAGATAGGGTAAATATTTTTTTTTTATTTTTTTCAGTATGATAGTTATTGGTTAAGACATACAAATAATGAAATTTAGAATTAACTCTAAGGTGAAGACCAACAGTCTTAAATTTTGGTAAGAAAGAAGCCAGTAAACAAAAAAATAAAATTTTCACTTCTAATTTTTAATAAAAATTTTTTTATTTCAATTTGGGCAATAAAATATTTTGGGTAGGGCCCTTTTTAACCGGGTAGGTAGGGGATGGGGAAACAAACAATATTTTATTTTAAGCCTTATTACTGAATGCAATACTATTTTAACCCCTCATTCAACTAGTATGGGGCCCAATCAACTTTTTTAAGGGTAAAAACAGAATAAAAGCTCCCAACCAATAAAGTATATTAAATTACGACATAAAAATTAAAATTAATATCAATATTACCAATATCATTAAATTTATCATATCAATAATTACAGGGTATAATATACTGTGAAATCACATATTTTCGTTGGTATTTAATTTTGTGGATTTTGATAAAAATGCATTATCGTGGGTCGGTAATTCGTGGATTACAGGACATGGAAGGGTAAACCTAAGACTAAATTTGAGAAGTTGATCCATCGTAGGGATTTGATTTCAACAATGAAATCAATGAAAATTCAACTCCCTCTAAAAATAATGATTTTACAGAACTGGTTTAATAAGTTAAAATTTATCATGTAAAATTTATAGAGATGCAACTGATTCCATTTTATTATCACTAATCTTGTACAAAAAAACTTAGGCTCATCAATGGGAACAAAATCTTATCTTATTCTGGCAGGAAATATTGCGCAATTTTTGTCAAATGTTTAAGAGCATTGATAAAAGAATTGATTGAATGGACGTACAATAGGTATTATCGATTGTTTTTAATTTTGCCAAAATTGCACTTTTTTCAAGCGTTTGGGTATATTATGTAGAATCAGCATCAATTATGTAATATTTTTTGCACTTCATTTAAAAGTAAAAATTGCAAGCAATTTTTGGTCAAAGTTGCACATTTTTTCAAAAGTTTTGGGGTATTAATTAAAAATTTGATAGAATGAATAGCATATACATGTAGTAATAAGTTTGGTTACCTAAATTGCACATTTTTTTTCAAAGTTTGTACTACTTTTTAAAAAATTGATAGAAGCATGTGTTATAGATTTGATACTTTTGCCAAAATTGTACATTTTTTCAAAAGTATTGATTAAAATATTTAATAGAATCACCAGCACATGATGATGATATTGATTTTTTTATCAACTTTTTTGCCAAAAATTTCTCGTTGTTAACCCCATTACGTGAACAAATCAGATAAGTGAGGCATATCATGAAACCGATCTTCATCAATCCTACCAATCTATACCCACTGCAGGTAAATGCATTAAAATATTTCTTATCGTTCCTATCGTTAAAATATGTTTTGAACATTTTTAGTGATTTTGGTTTCGAAAGCGGCGTAATCACACGCTGGATACCTTTGATGCCAGTACCCCCTACCTACTGATCAGATCTAAGCAATAACTAATCTCTCAAAACTGTTTGATAAATGTTTGTTAAAGAATTATTCAGGGAGTTGTCACACCACCGAAGAAAATGTTAGGGAAAAAACGTAATTTCATTGATAAAAATACGATAAAACCCATGCAGTATAAATGCATGTAATCAACTGAGTATGTATACTATAATACGTTTATCTCCGTTTTTTCGACAATAGTAACTATCTAGTAAATGGAATGACTTTCTTATCAATGATGATACAATTAAGATAAGAGATTTATCAATAACTCTACTGGCTCTTTAAAACTCTTAAGGAAGATACGGAATGATAAGAGTTCCTTATATATCTCCCTTTATCTTGTTGAACTTTTCGGGTGCAAGCTTAAAGCCGCATATCTCGCTATCACACTTACACACTGGGCTGATATGTATACAAGCTTCTACATCACAACAGAAACTTTTGATCAAAAACTTAGAAAAAAAATTTGACTATCGCGAAACTTAATCAGTATTCCTTATTTTTGGTCAAATTTTATATAGTGCGTCAATAAACTGAAGGAAAACTTATCAGTGTTTTTTGTGTGCGTTATCCCTGGTATCTACATTTGTTGGGTATGTGATAATCAGCATTGATAACGCAGCCGATCATGTGAAGTTGTAGAAAAAAGAAGTTTTGTACTGATCCAAAAAATTGTCTACCCCACCTAGATCTTAAGATACAGACCAATATTTTGCGATATTCCACTTAGGTGGATAAAAAATACTGAAATAATCAGTAGATAATACATACAACAGCTGCAAAATTATTAAAATTATCTCCCCCTTATCTGAATCTTCAGTTTAGAAGGTAGCAACTGAGGAGTCATTGAGGTTTTATCAAATGATAATATTCCAAAGAATGTGATGATATTTCTAAATATATTTGAAAATCTAGTTTTATCAACCAAGTGCAAATTATTCCCTGATCAGAGGGAGTCAAGTAATAAGACAGAAAATTTTATAGAAAATTTTCAAATTTTTCACCTACTTAAAATTTGGAATGCTGGGATATACGAGATTGACAAGAATTGATTCCTTCCCATCATGCATCTATGATTGAAAAATAAAGATATCGGGGGAAAAACTGATCTTGGTGCACAATGATGCGTAAGAGCGATTCTACGCAATCCCGAGACAAGATTGAAAGATCAGTATCCGAACGACGGAGAAAATATGGAACTTCAAAGGCAGCATATCACTGTTATAAGAACGGGTAAAACATAAATAAATTATTTAGATCAAAATCAAGACAAGATCAGACAGATCTATAAAATTTTAAATTCATGGTCATCAGGAAGATAGTAGATGAGGAATAAATTTATTACTACACTTTAAATTCCTAGTAAACCTAAGAAGATAAAAACAGATTCTGTAATTTGCTGGCAAAAAATTAGAAATTTTGAAAATTTGAAAAGATGGTATTTTTTACTTACTTGTAATACAAGTTCACCAGGTTTGATGGAGCTTAGAGCGACCGTCTCTCCCTGATAGGGGCCAACCGTGCTCCCTTTGGGTAATGCTGCAAGGGAGGTCACTGACCATGGTATCCCGGTCTGTAGAAACTCTGACTCGTCAACTTGTCTAAGTGTTAATAAGTCTGCAGGAAAATTCAGTTTTCTCATGACTTCTAGTCGCCGTGGAGACATTGCACCCTGTTGTGGTCCGTTAACTTGGACTTCAGCACCCTGCTCTATTTTAACTGTAACCTCTTCTTTAACTTGACTTGGAGAATTCCCTTCTCTACCATCTCCACAAACCTCTGCTTCCATTGGTTCATTTTCATCATTACATTGTAACAAGCTTTCTGATTGGTCCTCATCCATTTCTTTCAGATCTTCTGATTGGTTTAATTTATTAGTGACATCATTTTCATCATCCTCATCTTCTGACCCTGGAAATAGAATTTGATTTTGAGACACTAGTAAAAATAGTCAACATATTTCCTTACACTTTTTCAAAAAGTAAAATATCCAAAAGTATGCAAGAGTTACTGCCCTTGTTGACTGATTCTTCTATTAGATGCACTTTAATCAAATAATCACTATGGTTACCAGTCATATGTATTAACATGGCAGAACAAAATAATTTGTAATAATTTTCCAAAAGAAATTTCCAAGCAAACGCTAAATAAAATATAATACACAACTTTTGAATAAAATCATGTCAAAGAAATCCAAGTTGCCAGACTGGAATATCACTAGAAATGACTCCAAAATGTTCAAAACTTACAGTTTTATAACACGATCCAATGTTTTGACATTTTACCTAATCTGACCCATTCATCTAATCATCTTACGGGATTTTGGTAACTCTTGAAGCTTCAAGAACTGTTCTGTATCGTTTATGAGACTTCATAGGTTGATATATCAAGTGTTTACATTTTTTTAAGACCTCAACAATTTGATAAAAATCTACTTTTACGATAGCACTGAATTTCAGCATCAGCTGAGCTACCCTGACTCTGCGACTTCAAATAGCCATTACCTTAAACCCTGCCAAGACCACGTAGAAAATTCTGTGGTTAAAAGACGCCTGTGTCCCTAATTCCTGTTAATTACAAAGATTAGAAAGAAATTCAAATACAGCCTAACCTGTCTATAGCAGCCAGCTATGGGATAAATGTAATATATAGCTACAATACTACCTCTCCAGATTCATTTGAGCAGCCCTCTGTAGAGCAACAATCTATCTATAACAGTACCTTCAAAATTTCCCTATGTCAATATTTACTATTAATCTAACCTCCGTAGGACAACACCCTCTAAACAATAGCCAATATTTGCAGCTTCAACATCGTGTTGCTCTACAGAGGTTGTACTGTACTTTCAGCCAGGTGTTTGTTTAATACAGGTGTACTTAATATAAAACTGACTAATTGGGATTTAATATTATTGACTGTATTTGACAGGTGGCCGTTCATTGCAGGTGATTCAGTCAGTAACTAACTACAGACAACCCTGCATTGATGGTCACCTTAATACATACCATTTGGCAAACATTTTTTATTAAATATACCTGAATTGAACAATCACCTGTTTTAAGCATCCATACATGATGTTTCACTTGACTGGATTCTTAGGAGAGGTTCGATTGTACATTGCTCTCAATCAACTGTTTTGTTATTGGTCAATAATTATTATTTAAGCAGCAACACTGAAAACTTCTCATTCCATTGAGATTTTGACCTGAACATAAACTTTCACTATATTTTAATTTCTGCATCAAAATGTCATTTTGTTTTATTAGTGTTTAATTATACATTAATACGTAATATACTAGTATGCACTATAAAGACTCCAAAGGCCACTTCAGACACATAATTATATGCTTGAATTTATAACTGTCAAAAACAAAATTTAGCTGTGACACGAAAGTATCCGAAAATGTTCGCATCTATTTAAGCGTCAAATTTTTATCAAATTAATCAGAGAGACCTTATCTTTCGAGTCATTTACATAAACATGCGGTATGCAACAATCACTATCTGTCGCCGAGATCGGTCGTGAATTAACATGTAAGCAGTTTCAAGAAGGAACTCAGTCGTACCTACTTATCATACTTATCATTAACCCAGATAGAGATCTGACAACCGTTTTAAGGGCTCATTCAATGAAGTCTGACATGTTTTATACGGTTCATTTTTCAAGAACCCGCTTTTACCGTTAATATTTTTTAATGTGACAAATTGCTTGCCTTAATATTAATGAACCAACACTTACGTGTCATTCTTAAAATTCGGGCATCATTATATCCAGACATAACTGAACCTAAGACTTAAGGGTCTCGAGAGATTGCGAGATTATCTTATCTCAAATATATCTGATATTCTCTGGAATGTTTTTTTTCACAGTCTAGGATTTTTTTTATTCCAGCTAAATACATTAGCAAAGAAACTGTAGGTACAGGGTGTTAAAAAAGTTGGTTCTCAAAGTTTCAATAGTTTATTTTTCTGACCTGAGAAGAATGACAAATTTTCATATTAAATTCCAGAGCGTTCTACCATTGTTCTAATCTTTCTGGTACAATGAAGCTATCAGAGTAAGAAATTGGAATTTTACACTGCGCATATGGTTCAGATAAAATTTAGTATAAATTTAAAGTTTGAGAACAAACTTTTTCAACACCCTGTACATAATACAGACCAGTAATTATGTGTAATATCCATCAAAAACTGGTATTTATTTGACGTCCTGTTTATACGTAATTCAAGAATCTTAGTTTCAAGTTCTATAATGGCCCCCACCTTTCTCTTAAGTTACGTAGAGAGATACATTTATTGCTATCAAAGATATTACAAGTTAATTAAACACTTACGTTTGACATGTGTAGTAAAAACTATGAAGATGTTTTTTGCCAATTTATTGGAATTAAAATAAGTAACAGAATAGATTGGTTAAAATATATATATCAGAATATATTCAGGTGAGAGCTGTCTGACATGTTACTCAGAATCTTAACTTCTTATTACACCAATGTAATTTCTGTATTGCTAATAATGTAAGCTAACATGAGTAAAGTTGATGTGTATTAATTGAAATACAACAAAAAATGATAGCAGCACTTCAGTGATAATTTCTTTTATCAATTTTCAAGAAGTAAAGATTACTGGAATGTAGCTTCAACACTATAACAGCCAACATTGTATCTTCTTAAGGGTGCTTCTCCGGAGAGGTTAAAATTTACAGTACATTTTATTACGCATCCCTAATTTACCCTAGAAAATATATGCCTCAGTGCTTTCTTGTCTCAGAAAACGGCCTTGCCACAACAACTTAGTATGCAACCACCATACAGCGTTCTGTTAATGTCCTTAATAACACCGGGTACAATGACATTCACAGATTTCAACGGTTGAAGTAATAAAAATGGCGGGTAAAGCCCATAAGAGTGGTTAATCTCAGTTAATAACTGCAGTAAAAAAAGATTGATTGCGATACATGACCCTTTCTAAAAGAGAAATCCCTTATCATTATCTATGATGACGAGGACTAACAAAAGATAATCGTTAAAATCCAGTCCGCAGTTTTCATTATGTTTTCAGATTTTCAGATAAACTAGAATTATTCTCTCAATATCTCTGTGTATGGAAATAAATCAGGGTTGTCATCCGAGACCCTGATATCCAGAGTGAAGCCCAAAGCTCAACAGATTTGTAAAAAATATCTAAAAAATGCAAATTTCACTGAGCGCTTGACTATTAAATATAGGGATAATGCGATGTTATCACATATAACATGACCCGGCATAATCGCTAAATCTTACGGCCCGTGTATTGCATTGGCGGTATTTATTATAAGGAGCTGCAGTCATAACTTAAGCTCTTTTATAGATAGAACCCATTTTCATAACTTTAATAACGTAAAGTTCAACGCATTAATGTAGGTATTTACAATTACTTAATAAGCCTAAAAGAGTGAATGTAACTTCTGGTAGATAACTGTCAAAATAGAATGACAAATTCACAAAATATACAAATAAACTGCTTTGTTTCATTTTGATGCAAAATATTTTACCTTTGAAAAGAAAACATGCAAATCATTAATGTGATAATAAATACGATAAACTCAAGTTTTCACATGTATGTAATAGATTCTATTTCAGCACAATAGGTGACACAAAATGGTGACACTAGGTTCATGCATAGTTGGGTATGATAGCGCTTGATTGTATATAAGATCCTACATCCAAAATCTCAGTGGTATGCTTGTTTGCAGTAGAAGATCTATCTGTATAAATCGATTATTCAGGTCAGTCACTTGCTTATATAACATTGTGAATATTAACATTGTAATTTCTCTTATTAGTGTCTTATTTTAATAGATAGTAGATCTATGTTTATTAGTATATAGCTTAGTGAATAAGGTATTTATTTTCACTGCCTTTTTCTCCAATTCAAATGTTTAAATTAGTAGAAATACAACGTTATGATAATGCAATGTGTGTATACGGTAACATACCAAAATAAACAGAATATATCCCGAACATGATCATCATTATGATGCACCCACGACAAATGCAACACCCTGTACATGTATACATTTATGAGTTAGCCCTTAAATTAATTTATTGAACATCCTGTACATGTACCAATCCCCGCAATCAACTGCTAACAACTGCTGCCATGCAATATGCAACTGAAATTTCGTTCTTATAGTAACGCATTACTTCTAAACATGTGGCGGCCTCAAGACTAATGCTCGAGAAAATTGTTTACCTTCAGTATAGCGGGAAAAACAAATGGACAACCGTGCAATAATACAAGGTAGGTAACTGCATATTGTCTACGGAACGAGTAATAGACAGTATTCCGAGTCGTATTCCGGAATGGATTTTTTTAATTTTACAAAAAATCAATTTTATTATTTGTATTAACAGAAGATGGAATGTCGTTACGCAAACCACTATTGTAACTGCAGTTCAATGTTCGTTGCCAGTAAAAAACATCCACACATTTTTTTCTGTTAGACATAAAAAGTCAAATAATTACAAATAGTGTGCACCTATGAGTACAGTATAGTGGTCGGGATTCGAACCCATATTAAACGGCGCCATCCCATACCAATGCGAAGTTCGAAAGCATTGTACCTCTCAAAAATACAAACACTTTCTCTACCATTGGTATCATACTGTACTGTACCACGGGCACTAATAATCAATTTAATACGCAATTATTAATATATTGTCATAAAATATAAATAAATCATAAATGAAGACAGGATTGCGGTTATAAACATGAAAGCCTATAACAAAACATGTCGCTGTAGCGGTTTGTCGTCATCTAAACTTGATATCTAAAACCATTCATGTTATTATCTTGATCAGAAAAATGATTAATGAGGATCAATTAATTGTGTATTATGGTATTATCATACAAAATCTGTCTTGTTATCCATTTGCCTGCGATCCCGATTTGTCCACATCTGTCGTGTATACATACCAAATGCTCAACAAGAGCGCTTAGAATTTGAACAACATATCCAAAAAAGTTCCAATTACAATGACGTGCGATCAAGCGCAATTGTGAGAATGTTAGACCCCAAGAACGATTCTAAAAATGATGACAATACTTTTTACCGTCAAAGTTGACATTCGCCGGTCACTGATGATAATAGTGCGAACAATTAGATAATAATTACATTAACATTAAGGTAGTTCGTAATTGTTTGGTTTAAAAGCGTTCCCTCATACTGTATTTGTGAAATCTACCTTATTCAAATTACCCACGATAGAAGATCACTATCAAATATTGTTGCTTTGAGACGATTTGAAATTTTATGTCGAAATTGTCAAAGTCTGCCCTTCAATTATAATCAAAATTTATTTTATGATTTCATTATCAGGGTTTAGGATCAAAATAAGTGACATCTCGACAGTAGAAATTGAGAAATACGGTGAAAAGAAACTGTCGTAAGTTGGTATATACACCTTCGCCCACTGAGAATGTACAATGCATTAAAAGAAGTAGATTGAAGCTTATCTAATCTAAGACTGGCTGTACCTTCCACGTTATCAGTGCGGTTTATCAGCAAATTGCCTGGATCACTTAAAGGTGTCTATTTACCTCCTATTACAATCTTGACGACAAAAGAGAAAAAACACGATTTGATAATGAACTACAACCGAACGTAGATAACGACCCGGATTTAGAGAGGCCCCTGTTGTACATCGGGGCATGGTAGATATCAGACGGCCCCTAAATCGTAATGTTCACATACGTACACAGATACATTTATTTTAAGGATATTCGAGATTTCAAGATTTTGATTTTCTTGCCATTATCATATTTTACATGGAAATTTCGACCGCGAATTCACAAAACCGCCAAACTTGTCTGATACCAAAATCGCGAAATAAAGATCACGCGAAAATAAAGTGATTTACAGTACACCATATGATTTCATCCAATTGAAAGCTAGCACCTTAGTTGTGCATTTCTGCGCGCGACTTCACCAAACACTGGTTGTATTAAACATACCTATTTATCCAAATCACTCAAGTTCATCTGTTTATACTTTCCATAAATCAGAGATTTTTTACAATTACTAAAATCTGTCTCCAATTATTTATTTATCAGTATTGATAAATGCGAATCAGTGGAAAACATAAATCCTTCAGATTGCTAAAATTAAACACATACCGGCGGCATAAAACAATGTAGAACATAGCACATTGCTGTACGTAGTAGTCAGTAGCTAAGGTATAATTATTTAAAATTTAGTGGCTGAATTCCCGAGCTTGCTCTTTTCAGTATTCACTAATAGGCAAGATACGCCAGAAACAATTAAATTGCGGACTACTTTTTTGGAACATAATATCAGCGGCATGTTCCGTATCAGACGCAGCTAATAAGCGTTATCGTGCGTTCTATCGCAACATTGCGAGATTGACTATATTGTTTTCTTCTTATCGCGGCTCGGCATGTCCGTGATAAGACAAATTGGGTGTAACCTTTGCAAGTAAATAATTTATGAGCAGGAGAAGAAAATGTATTCATTTAAAAACAAACTTCTTGGCTGAACAGCACGTGGGTAATGCATATCTTCTAAATTATTCTCAAAGATAAGATTATTTTACCATTGTGCACAGTAAAACCTGTCCAGAAAAACACTGTCGGTTGTGGGAGGTGTCCATAATGGATACTGTTCAGACACAGGGTATTGACGCATATAATTATTTTATGCGTGTGCGACCGCCTTATATATCTCATATACAAACATTCGTATATGAGATATAAGCGGTCGCACACGCATAAAATAATATGCGTCAATACCCTGTGTGTTCAGAGATAGCTTCAATAGTGAGACATAGAGTCCGTTAAATAGTAAAACTGAAGTATTATTGTGTCTGTAATTTAAAAACTATAGTACGTCTGGAGTATAACTGTTTTTTATTGCTATGTATGGCACGCCTGAAGTCTAAATTATGTTTATGCAATGCATGGCACACACGAAGGCTTTATGTTTCTGCAATGTATGGCACGCATGAAAGCTTTATGTGTCTGCAATGTATGGCACGCATGAAAGCTTTATGTTTCTGCAATGTATGACACACACGAAGGCTTTATGGTTTCTGCAATGTATGGCACGCATGAAAGCTTTATGTTTCTGCAATGTATGTTTCTGCATTGTATGTCACACACGAAGGCTTTATGTTTCTGCAATGTATGACACACACGAAGGCTTTATGTTTCTGCAATGTATGACACACACGAAGGCTTTATGTTTCTGCAATGTATGACACACACGAAGGCTTTATGGTTTCTGCAATGTATGGCACGCATGAAAGCTTTATGTTTCTTCAATATGCCAGCAGCGTTATTGCTTCTGTGTGGTGTTCTAACTGTAACTGCATACATGTACAAAGTTTGGAACGCCGAGAGCATGAGCTTTTAAGCAGGCTTTGTGTTTAAATTATATGATTTCTTTATGTTACGTTGTTACGACTTAAGAAATTGCCCGGCTGTAGCCTACGCCATTCGATAATGCTTATTGTATAACGTGACGACATTCAAAAGAATGGACTAGAACATTGGGCTTGAAACCCGTGACGTCAAATATGTTCACAAACCTTTAGCATAAGTCCACATTGAACCCAATTGTGTTTTAACAAATGTAAGTCGTAGTTACATTAATAATTAAAATGTGAGTCAAAACGCACGGTCCCATACACAAACAGAATATAATCATGGCCCAAATCATTAGTGTTTTGATTAATTGGTGTTTTTAGAAATGGGTAATGGAACCTTTATTCTTGTTTTCCTAGAATATCGTTCAAAGAGACAATACAGTCATTCATCACATATAGAGACCTCACCATAAATATGTATATCTGTCAATGATATATCGACACGTGACCCAAGACCTATCAAACGACAAAGATATGATACCATCTAAATGCATAATTGATACAAACTAGGGTTGCTATTGCTGCCGACAAGCTATTTCATATTAGATTATCAAACGGTTATTTAATTTACGCGCATTGATAAAGCAACGTTTTTCATTAATAATGCCTGTTTGTTCGTTTTTATCAATATCATATTTTAACTGTCATTGGTTATCGTTCTGAAATAAGTTCAGACAAAAAACTCAATTCATCGAAGTAAACTACACGCCCGATTTATCAGTTTCTCTGTTTTAACTGCGTGTGTGTGTTCATTCTAACCATCCAATCATGAAAGCTCGGCCATTTCCGTTTTTTTTCGGTATTATCTATTTCAATGCATAAATGCCGAGGTGAACAGCATGTCTAACTACCATATCGTGCATTGTATATGTACCGGAGACAAACGGAAAAAGCCGAGCTTTCACGATTGCCATATCGTGGTTGTATCAAGGAAATTTCTTAAACAACTGTCTTATCCTCCCTATTGGTAGATTCTATGCAATTTATTGTTCTTCATCGTGAATCACTTGTTTGTGTCATAGACACTTCACGATTCCAGAATCTGCAACCCCTCTTTCCAAGATATCTACAAAAACATTATCTCAAATGGTGTCATTTTTTGTGAAGCAGTGAACATATTATCATATGTATGGTAATTTGACACATAGGCTGCTATTGTTCAGTCGTGATTCTGATACATGTGTATCTTGTTTTATCTGAAAGTTCCTATTAGGTTGAAGAGTCACGTTTGCATGAGAAAGTTCGACCATTTGCAATGTGCAATGTTTTTCGCACATATAATCAAATGAACTGTAAAGCTGTACGGTGCTTTCCAAAATGAGTGGCAAAGTTCATCACATGTAAACTGAGAAAAAGAGTACCCTAAACTTTATATGATCTTTGACTGAGATTGTTGGTAATGGATAGTATTACCTTCGATTAATTCAGAACGTGTACGGCAATAATTGAGACCTCTAAATTGGAATAATTCGGAAGTAGTGCTTGTGTCATCGTGTCATTGGAATGCAAAATGTACGCCAATGAAACTCGCACTAACAACTAAGTGATCAACATCCAAGTATCTTGTACATGATTGTAGGAAGATAAAAGATAAACTTCTATTGGTATTAATGGGTAATGAAAATGTTTGTCAAACAAGTAATATTGTCGTGGTGGTACATACTTATTTTACCAATGTTTAGTTTGCCATACGTTGCATATACCAAATATACAATCTGTGTCAACATAGGCAACACAATATCAGGAGTAGTACTAGTATTCAACATAGATCTTATTTAATTGGAGAATAAGGATAGCCAATCATATCGCCTGTTACTGACCAAAAGTTTAATACTGTGTGATCTGATTGGTTGTCCTTATCCTTAAGTCAAGTAAGATCAATTTTGAATACCACCCCAGATCTGTTTAAAGTCTCAGTAAGTCAATACTTATCATGGCATGAACTCATAAACAAAAACTACTAAACTAATCGTTTAAAGTCCTGAAACAGACTTGATTTAGTGCTCAACTGGCAGAGGGTATTACCTACTTCTTCGTTGCGTCTAGACTCCCAAAACATGCATATTACACGATCTCTTCCGAAAAGACGCACATAAGATTATGACAGGATGTCGTCAGATACCGTCATTTGTAAAATCATTTATTTTATTGTTAATCAATACCAGACTGCATTTTCACCGTTTCCTTGTTATTTAGAACTAACATCCAATCGTATGGTCCGTAATAACTGAGTTTTCACTGTTAAATTCATCAACCAATCACATTCGCCGTTACAAAGGCACTTTCATTACGTCATTTAGATTTGAATTAACTAACTCAAATTACATTGGGTAACTGATACCGTCACAGTTCTTTAAAATATAATATTTTGTAATTGTAAATTTAATCAGCTTATCGATATTTTAATAATCTGTTTTTGAGTAATTTCGACAAGTGAAATATTTGCGCTCATAATTTCAAAGAGAAATTGCACAGTGGAACGGATTGGGTCGTCTGATGTCATGTTTTCGTCAAGATGTCTGTCGAAATATGATTGATCAAACGCTGCTGATGTTTGAAACTATGACTAACATCGCCATCTTTCCTCATCATCAAATCAAGCCTCCATTATTGAAGAGGTCGTTTTATCGGAGGAAGTCACTTTGATGTCTAAATCGGAAATTTTATCTTTGATTGAACTTTTATGGAAACGAGTGAGTATACGCACAATCTTCATCCACTATCTACCTGAACGAAAACATATCGACTTCATCTAATTTGTACCATTGGCACAAAAGGATGATAGCCTTTGAAACTCGTTCATTTAGATCATATCAATACATTGGCACGAAAAAATAATGCGACAATGTCGGAGCATGGCTGCCAGGTACAAGGCACAACATTGAATGCTTTCAATAATGCTGATATAAAAGATACAAAATGACGATATTTTCACTGTTTTTATCATTTTATGTAACTTGTCACACAAATTTAATATAAAAATTAAACGAACAGCCGTGTCATATTTAATGGCAATACATTAAATAGTAGTAAACTGACTTATGAGACTTGTAATTTGAAAATTCTGAAGTTGATTCTGAAAGGATAAGGCCTGAAAGCGCATTATCATCAGTGTATACTAGTGTCGTTTAGGCTAAACTCCATTAAGATAACCATCATCAATAGAATATAATCAAATTGACATCCATTATGCAATTATGCGTTCCAATAGACTGCCATTGGTGACAACTTGAATTCCCTATATGCCATAGACGCACAATATATACTTGTAGATAATATACATAAACATGTCGTCGCCTTAATTCCAGAGGGTCGTAAGCGGGTTTTTTCTACTTTTGAGATACAAGGGTTTAAAGATTTGAAAGACAATAACATTTTTCCTACTTAACGGATTTTTCTGATTTTTGTTGTGTAGTTCCAGAATATATGTATCTGTTTATTGGTAAATTTTCATAAAAATCTTATACTTCAATTTTATTTTATTTAATAAAAATACTAAGTGACATACGTCTTTTATGATTTCAGGATCATAACTGTCCAATTCTATAATGGCACATCGACTTACGACCTTTTAGCACAAATATATTATGATAAAATACCTGATACGCCTTTATGGAACTGAAAGCTCACTATGCACGTCTATGTAATAGTGTATGTCTATGTAATAATAAATAGAAAGCTGGCTTTTAAAATAAACTTTATTAATACAAAACATCTTGATTGTTAAAACCACTTATCAAGAGTCATCTATCTGCTTTTTACAATAAAACTAAATGATTATAATTCACTACTGATTGTTTATTTTGCAAGCGTCTGATTGAGATAACTGTCCTGCAATATTCACATTGACTAGGAGGTAGTGAGTTCATACAATCAAGTAACAAGTAACACAAAATGAAAAACTAACTGGCTTAACTCAATAATGAGCATGGTATTCACTTACGGAGTACCTAAATTTCATGTTATTTATTACAATTCGTTAACATTTATTCGCTAAATTATCAAAAGCAAACTATATGTTTTTATATAATTTGTATGTAGAAAGTATATTAACCATTTGGTCTATATCCTTTCTGCAAATAATTACGAAGCTATAAATCTTTCAAATAATAGCGAATGCAATTGCATAAAGTGTAATAAACCACCTTGAGAAACAACGCATACAACAACTCGGTTAACACATTACCCTTATAATGATTATAAAATGATTACATACAATCAAGGGGCTTTGACCAAATAATATTGGATGAATGAATACATCGCTTTACACATCAACTGTATATTTAAAGGATGGTGATCACAACTCTTACAACTCATGTAGTTATAACTTAAATTGAAGTAACAAAGAACCTTGCACACTAACTGGCTTAAACATTAACTAAAAAAGCAACAAGGTTGTGTTCACAACTTACTTATGAAGTGATTACCTAAATTGAAGAAACAATAACTGGTAAAATACTTGGCATAACATATGGTCATAATGATTATGTAATGAGTACCTTAATTTGATCAACATTAACTGTCAAAATAACAAGCTAACACATTTATATCATATTTTCAAAATAAATAGTGTTCCGAACTTGGAAAAGTAACTGACTCAACACCATAGTTTCAAGTCATCTAGGAAGTGTTAACAACTCAAGAGATACTCGTATAATACTTAGTTAAATGATTTTATGTAACAGTTAAAGTACAGTTAAAGTTACTTTGGCTGTATTTATAAAGTCATTCTGAAGTGTTCATTATTGTTAACTAGGTAATAACTATGTTTATGATGTTTTGCAATATACATGTATAAGGACACTAATAGGATAAAAGAAATATTGTTCACAGTAGCTACTTTTTAATGTCATTGTGTCTACCTAAATGACAAATTTCATAGCTTTATAGAAGTTTTTGTCAATCTCAAGTAGATATTTAAGTATGCTGCTTGTGTCTCTTTTTTTCTGTGAGTGAGATAATATTGCATTTACATTTGCTTTAGACAATTACAATTGATACTAGAAGTCGACAATACTCCATAGGCTTGATGCATACTTCATAAGTTTGTGAAACCTTTGGCATATTCTGTTCACACATAAAAGTAGTTATTGTGTTTCAATGTACGAAAATATCAGCACAAGCACGTCATTTGGAAGATCGGTCAACACAGTCCTGAAAATAAAAAGCAACACAGTGTAAACCAAAAAAAAAAGCGACATATATCATTGTCTTTAAAAAACATGTACAGACAATATTGTTTATGTTTAATACCTTCCCATATTGTCATAATAAATCTAAAGAGAAATCTTTTGTCAGCACGAAATGCAACCATCGCAAATAATAGCAGATCCAGTTTGATCGAGTGCAACAGCACCCATGCAGAAAACGCAGATTACTGTTATTGAAGTATTAGGTGAACTCCATATAAAAAATGACCGGGCATTATGATGATCACATATATATTAAATTTACCAGTAACAGCTTCGTTTTCAAGCAAAAAATGCATCCCTCGTAGATCAAAACAGACACTCAATGCCCTGATAAGTACTAAAGATCTCCCCCTTCCCAACATATCAAACAGGAACAAATTAAATGACAAAAAAGACCAAGAGACAAAATACACCAGTTAGTCCAAACAACTGGCTACGTTTAACTTCTGTTTTGAGTTGATGATATGTTCATTACAAATTGTCAATTGGCTTGCAATGTCCAACTATTTTTAAAAACAAGACATGTTATTGGGAATTACATACAATATTGATAAACTGTATGAAGTTCAAACAGATGTAAAATGTAGCATTTGATATTACTCAGCATTCATTTGCTGGAAAATTCATGAAATAATAGATAGTAAAAGGGCTTGTGTGTTGTTGAGAAACACATTAGTAATCTATCCGGAAAACGTCACATCCGAAATGATTACAACAGAATTCAGCATTATTTTACCTTTATACTGAACAGTTAAACAATATTCAGACATCCTAAGCATTTGATATGGAAACAGAAATTCATAATTATGTGCTAATACTTACATATCCTTTGTATATAGACGAACACAATCGAAACAATTTCAAGGAAAATTTGGTGTTGTTATGAAGTGACTCCATATTTTTTTAAAACGATCTATCTGATTGGTTTAAATTGTATGCCCCTCTGGAACTGACTGTAAACGCATAAACAGGTTATACGCCTTTCTGGAACTGGTATTTACCCTATTTAAGTCATTTCTACAGGGACATAACCTGTACCATTATGTAGAGCTTGAAAATACGAACAAAATGATACCAAACACTCGATTTTGCAAAAATTGGTCATACGACCCTCTGGAATTAAGGCGACGATGTATCAGTCTATAAACCTATAATGCAAATCCTTCACGTAATGGTATATTTATGCTAAATCTGTATTTCTTTGTTAGTAAATATCACTTTATCATTTTAGATGTTATTTTAGCAGAATATATTTGAACATAAAGATTTTTGAAAGACTCGTTAATATAAAATTAAAGTACTTTGTGATATATAATCATGATCTGTAATGGATTCTGTAATATAAATGTAACTGGTCTAATAATCTGTGTAGAAGAATCTGTAATTACATAATTGCAGATTAAAGCTGTAATTTGTAATTGTTACTCAGAAGTTGTAATTTGTAATTGTCACTTAGAAGCTGTAATTTGTGATTGTGACTTAGAAGCTGTAATTGGTAATTGTGACTCAGAAGTTGTAATTTGTAATTGTCACTTAGAAGCTGTAATTACGTCATTGTAGATTAAAAGCTGTAATTTGTAATTGCAACTTATAAGCTGTAATTTGTAATTGTCACTTAGAAGAAGCTGTAATTGAAACTTAGATAGATGTTGTAATTTGTAATTGTGACTTAGAAGCTGTAATTTGTATTTGTCACTTAGAAGAAGCTGTAATTGTCACTAAGAAGAAGCTGTAATTGTCACTTAGAAGCTGTAATTTGTATTTGTCACTTAGAAGAAGCTGTAATTGAAACTTAGAAGTTGTAATTTGTAATTGTCACTTAGAAGCTGTAATTCGTAATTGTAACTTAGAAGCTGTAATTTGTAGTTGTCACTAAGAAGAAGCTGTAATTTTAACTTAGGAGCTGTATTACTTATGCCTAGATAAGGTCATTCATGGTGCTTCCGAAAAACACATCATTGATATTGCATCATGTTGTTTCAGCTTAATTTATGGCATTGAAATCGATGCTCATTTTCAATTCACATTATGCGTTATTATCGACCCTTTAGCTGCTTACCCAAAGGACAATACATGTACAAATGTACATAATTATATTTATGCAGACATGCACTTGAAGATTGTTAGTTTTACAAATCTATGTTAGTGCTTACGTATGATGAGATCGATCCAAAGTTTTGCAGCTTAAGACAACTTACGAACTTGTTGCAAACTCCTGTGGGGGATAGGACTGTTGCACACCCTCCTGCGCTGAAAGGTGTTTGGCTTTAGTCCATTGTTAGGCATGATACTGCGTGGTACGTATATAGGAAAATGAGAGCGACCGATTGTCATTAACTAATCACGGTGTCTTATCTATAATATACAATATATAGCTACAGAACCATGGCCTTGTTTAAAATGAAATTTAAACATTTTTTTCATATTTTTGAATAGATTAGTATATGCAGACAAATGCTTATCAGCCGAATTGTTTCAGCTAATCTCTCAAAGAAGAACATGTATTCAAAATGCACAAATATGTAGGGTATAAAATGTCCGTCTTTTTCACGCATTAAGCAAACTCGGCATGAATTTTATTTTGTAATTGTACCTGTGTAAACGTGTGTGAAAATGATAAGATTTTAACCCTAATTAAAAGCTCTTATCTAGATACGTAGTGAAAAGACTGCTCACAAAATTTGGACAATGTATGCTGTATATATTCATATTTTAATGAACTCGTAATCAGTTGAGTTATCTGATAGTTAACACTAGTAGGTCTGACAGTCAATGTAAGTTCCGTGGATATATTATACCCGCTATGACAATATCAACGGAATGACTATCTCTTAATCTTTTAAATATGATCGCCAGGTTTTCTATATGAGCGAAATACATATATACTCAAAAACAAAAGAAACGCAACATATTTTTATTTTCGATTTTGGCTCGTTTCGTGAAAGGCTCCCATTAGCGCTTTGATTTCAATACAGCAACAATCGCCCGATGCCACCGTTTAGTATTTTTTTTATTTAATATTTAACAGTATCCATGGTTACTTGACCGAGGCTGTCGTAGGTTAAATTAAAAAAAAACTTGCCAACTTTGCATTTTCGCCATCTGTTATTTGAAATGTACATTTCTCATTATAAGCTTTTTTGAAAAATCGAAAATAAAGTTTAGTAATAAATTTTGAATTCAAATACAAAGTCGCGTATGTTGTTCCCCTTGGATTGTGAATATGAAACAGCCAAAAATATAATTGTGTAATGTAGATATGTTGTTTGTTACATTCGTGCTTAATTGAATGTGTGAAGAGGGATGGTTCTCCTGCCCTCTCTTTCCTATGACGGGGATAATAGATGGGTTAGCTGACGTAGCTGAAAAAAGTAACAAAAGTCGCGTATGTTTTTCTGTGAAGTATACTAAGTGATTTACTTACTATCTCCACAGCTTAGATTTCTCACCGAATGTTTAATCAATGGAAAATTAAAGTAAGATATGTATTGTTGATAATAATACGTGTTCGGTCATTAGTCACATAAAACACTTAATCCACTCAATCACTGAAAAGTTGTCCCGTTTTATGAGAAAATTGTCGTCTGTCCTTTAATAAACAAATTATCGTCTGCTCATTTTTTTATAAATTCTCGTCTGTTTTTTATAATTATTTCATTCTCCTCTGCTCTGCTAATGTTTCATTTATAATTGACTTATCTTGTTTACAAATAAATAATATATATTCTCGTCTGCTTTTACTTGAAAATAGGGTTTCTTCTGTCATTTTAATAAAAAAGTATGGACTAAATTCTTGTGTGTTTTTAAGGTACATGTACACGTATATTTGGCTCATCTGAGTAAAACTAGTTGTGATTCATTTGGTCCTTTTTGTGGTATCAGTAATAATTGTAAATCAATGTTCATTAAAAAACCTAAAGTTTTTCCAATTTATTAACAATACCGAGTATCATTTTCAAAAGATGCGATAGTATAAATACGTAGAGTTATATAATACCGATATTCTTTTACAAAGCATACTTATCAGTATTTTCCCAATGTATGCACTTGTATGCACCAAAGTGAAAACAACATCAAAAAAGCATAGTATGTCGTTCAGAATAACTTTTCTCGCCTGCTCTGTTTCCTGATAAATTATTGTCCGCTTTTTTTAGTAATAGTAATACATGCATATGAAGTCACAATGGTTTTTTTTCAAAGTGATGTAAAATATCACTTAGATAATAATTATGGGCGTACGACTGACTAGTTAAGCAGTATATTTATGTGTCTTTGTATACGTAAACTTATCCATAGAAACAGCATTTAAAATATTTAACCGCGCATTTTTATCATCTCTAGCCAGCATATATGTACATGAAAGGGTATTCACTTTTAAAGTAATCCTGAATGCACATTATAAATCGCATAAGTGTTTGCCGAAGCGAGATATGAATAATAAGATAGAAATCGAACGACACATTAAAAGTTTTTGAATTTTTTGACAACGACGATTATGGAAATATCAGAGGGATACTATAGATGTATGTGTCATTAACATTCAATTAAAAACGTGAACTGACTAATTCGCAAACTAGTAGCACAGTGTATAAACCTACTCACTGTATGACTTATTGGGAGAATATATAAATCAACTTTTATGACTTATTAAATTTTATAATATACTTGTCTTGTATTTTGATATGGTTAATCTAATACGCATGTGGTATTAGAAACACTACATGTAGACATGTGCACCAAACTTATGAAATTTCTGTGGGGGATATGGTGTTTATTTGAGCCATCCCAATAACTTATAATATCATATAACTTAAAAGAAACGAATGCGTGTAAAGTACTCGTCACAAAAGAATAGTTTTAATTGATTTCAAAATCGATTATAATTGTAAGGAATCTTATGTTGACAACGGCAACTTGTCCGTGTGGTAGAAATCTGAACTCATATCAAGTTTATTCCGACTTTCAAGCTTGCATAAAAAGAAAATGCAAATGAACGCATGTATATTATTGAACAGTGTCAATGAAACCACAATATAACTTGGTTTATCCGGAATTTGCCTCATTTTCCAAGAAATAGTAGACATCTATTGTAAAAATGTCAATACCATGGAATAGAATTCTCTGTCGATATGTTAACATGATCACAGCAATCTCTGGGACATTTTGAACAAAATACGTTTCTGAAATTTGATCACAACCTAGCAGATGGCACTGTTTCTTTAGGACGCTGATTTTCGTATCAATAACATAGCCTCGTTTTATAATAAAATGTCAGGGTTTGACAATTAAATCTATAAAGACACCAAGATAAGCATAATACCCCAAATCTCATTATTAATATCTCTATGTGTTACAAACGCATGGCGGGGTTTTATATTTTGGAGTAAGTTGGCCATGCCTGATAAGGCGATCCGGGCGATCGTATAGCGCCCTCTTCCGTGCTGATAGGCGTAGATAACTGGAGAAAATAATGAAATTGTTCCGAATAAAACCGTCACTTTATCACTTGAGTGTCGTATCTTGAAGTCCTGCCTAAAAATCCCATTTATCTAGGATTATCAGAAAATCCTGAAATTGGGAAAATGGTAAAATTGTCGAGTGTTTGGAGAAATATGGTGGTATATTGATCATATTTCGCGTGACATCTAGTTTGATTATCAGACTAGGGCCAGATTGAGCTTTCTTGCTGTCTAATTACATATGATGGTGGAGAAACGATAACTTGTAGCTCTATCTAGAGCCTCTATCTGTATAGTATCCCGTGCGCCATCTCAGTTAATGGATTAATTTGAACAAAATCTATCACATAGTGAGCCTTCCTAATCAGTTATCGTAACATTCATAAAGAAATGGAATATATGAGAAGATGCTATCGCTTTTCGAGAAATGGGTAGGCCTGAGTTCGTTAGATAAGCATGATTCTTGGGTGCTAAATCACGTCGAAAGATAATTACAATTTGCAAATTGCATTTTGTCTATGGCCAGAATATTTCTTGTAGCGATAACACAACTGTAGAGCTATTGTTACAAGACGTTGTTGAGATGCCGGAGCTTATCTCTGGTTGATAGCGAATCGGTCTCGTTTTAAACAGATCCGCCCTTTTTGGATTATTTCTGTTCCCACACGGCTGTTGTAGGTGCACGCTTTGGAGATCAGTTTCACCGATATCAATCTTTGATATCTAAAAATACATTTCTAGACAGTTTCACACAATCAAATCATCAATCTAACTTGCAAGCATTCTACAAATTATTTTGTCAGAATTGTATTTGTATCATTGTACAATTAATAATAAAATTTATAAATAAACCATCACTGCATCAGCAACATTGCATGTTTCCTTGATAGAAAACAAACATTATTCCCTGACATGTGTCTAGAGATCACGTGACATGCATGCCTCATTTCTGCAACATGCTAAAATACAGATAGCAGGTCAAATTTACTTTTTACTTTACGATGATTTATTGTCACTGTCTCTTAATTGGGTCGTTATATGAGACTTTTTTTTATTTTATTCCTAGGTCATAAGTCAAATCCCGTTAGTCGTCCGGTTATCAGGCGGGCGCCAGAGTGTTTGCCTTATCGTGCCATCCGGGGTACTGCTTTATCAAAGCACTTACGGAAATCTTAAACTAACCGGCGTTCAAATTTAAATTCTTAATTATTCTTGAAAACCTACATATTAGTGACAAATATTACTGGAGCAGTTCGTTAACTGAAACATAGTTCACTGTTCATATTGAACAGCCTTTCACGTTAAAGAAATATAAATAATTTAAATTTGAACGTAAGTTTACGATGTCAGTAAGTGCTTTGATAAAACTGCACCCGGGTGATTTGTGACTAATGCATTAATCATATAATTATCAAAATCAAGCCTTATTTACTTTAAAAGTTCTTTGTTGTTATATTTATATTTTCAATCCATTTTGTTTTATCTGTGATTCATATGTTATGTTATATGACCCTTGATTGGAATTAAACTTTATCTTATCTTATCTTATCTTAAAAGGCGCATGGGGGTGGTCATAACTCAGCTGTTACTTACTACTATAGATTCTGGAACCGCAACTAGTATTCATGTATTGTTATAATAAGTGGTTCCACGATGTATTTCTCCTGATGGAATTACTATTTAAATCGGATACTATAGTATGCTATCACCACCATGAAACTTTTTCAATATACTTTTTTTGTATTTGACTTTGGATTAACTACACAACTGACTTCTTGGAGTTTTGCAATCCTGTTTGAAGAGCATGCGATAATTTCAGTCGTTTAAGCCAAATTATTAGTTAAACAAGTGAACTGATTTATCTCAAATATAATAATTATTGTTCTATAAATAGAAATTCCATCACGTTGTTAAGCAATTCTGATTTTTCGCAACTTTATCAATTCAACAATTTTTCAACTTAAACTTATCTTAAAACCTTAAAAATAGATGAATCTTAGATGGCAATAGTTACTGCTGATAACTATTCCAATGGGCGTACAATGGAACAAAGATAACTGGTTTTTGACAGCATGAAAATTATTCCTATATAAGCTAGGTACTGTCTGCCATTGTTCAGCCTCATACATATATCAATTCCCATAGCTTAACGGGCAATAAAACAGTAGTGCAATCTTAACTCTAACGCTTATCAACTTAATATTATCCGCCATTAAAGTACCGTTTCTACTAGTGCTAGGTCGGCAAGACGCTTGCATAGAGTCGAGTCTGCAAGCCCCTAGCGACTCAGATAAATACATCAATAAACTAAGTGATTACTTTCTATTCTGCCGATAAAAATTGTATTTTCGCTTATCATGTTTTTGCAAGAGGGAAAATGAAAAGATATTAAAGTAGATAGGCGCTCGGAGTCGACGGAATAGAAACATGCCTCAGAGATAGTTCGCCTGATACGACAACAATTTGGCTTCATTTTTGTCATGCTTATTTATTGTTAAGAAAATATATGATAGACTTGAACGTGTGGATTCTTCACGATGTATTTGTATCAGCTGTTCTCTAACAACTTATTAAAAAACACACAAACACTGTCTAACCTGTCTTAACCTACCAGACTGGTAATTAATACTACAATAGTTCTGGCTGCATTTTAATTAAAGGCATGTCCCTAGAATCCGGGGGCCATTGGTCAGTTCGGCAGGGAGAAAACCGGATGGCCAGTGTCTCAGTCGAACTCATAAAAGCAAGAAAAGCTGTTTGTTACAAGTGTATTTCAAATCAAAACGGACGATGATGTTGATTGTTTTAAAAATACGTTTGGCTGTATAAGGCAGTTTTTTTTAATTTTTGGTTAATTTAAATGACCACTAACACTTGTTTGGCTGTAGCTGGCTAGTTGCAGAGTATGGTGTTTCCTCCTTTTCTCAGAGAACACCAGCACAAACGTGTATATAAACACCAGCCTGTGACCAGGGATGTGTAAGTAAGGAAGTACATAGCCAGGGTTAGGACGACTAAGTGACTTGTCTGGCAGAACACACTGACCAAGGATGTGACCTTTAGCAGACCAAACCGAGAAAACATCGTAGAAGTAGGCCACATGGGGTGATATTCAATATTGATCTTATTTAATTAGAGAATAAGGATAGCCAATCATATCGCCTGTTACTGTTTTTAATATTGTGTGATCTGATTGGTTGTCCTTATCCTTAAGTCAAGTGAGATCAATATTGAATACCACCCCTACTCAATTTTGTGCAGATAAAAGCGAAATCTGTCCGATCTATCCGACTGTAACAAATGTCAAGTTCGCATGCTCTGGTAACATGCATGCATCGATGTTATACAGTAAAGACACACTACATGACATGTACTTGACCACATATACGGATATCATTTAAATTGCAAGATTTTATTTTGATAAATACAAGTTCAAATAAGTCAGATCATATGATGATCAATTGCATGTACATGTGACCTTGTGAAATTACTATTATATCACTTAGCATCAGGATACAGACGTTTAACTGAAAAATGATTTATCTTTGTGGGCATTATATTTCGTGAATTTTTAATAAATTATTATTTGTGGTGTTGTAAATCCGTGGATTACAAAACCCTGAAGCCGTTGTTGTTCCACATTTGGAAGGTAGATCATCTGTGGGGATTGGATTCAGTGGTCGGATTCAACCAAGAAATCAACGATTTTGCAGTTTGAGTTTGCAGTGATCAATGGCTATCATAAGCACTAATATTGTTACGACAGTGGTTGGCTAGCCTTTGAGGTTACTATGAACTCTCACAAGTTTCTGGCAACCTTTTCTTTACATTTATTTGACTAGAGTAATTGAAGAAACGTAAATAGTTCCTCTTTTTATTTAATGGTTTAATGGTACAAATTACATAAGCCTTTTCCACTTGTATGTGGTTTATTCAGCTCGAGCCAATTAAAGCTAATGTTATTTTGATACCACGAACTAGTGTATAAATACTCGGCTCCTATCGTCTGCATATCACAAATTAGTCACACGTGAATCTCGTGCGTACAACACCAGCGGAAAGTAATCTAAAAGCATGCTGCAAGTTTCTTATAATATGTTTTAAATACGTCTTGCATGCCATCTGAACACTATGCACGCCAATTCAACATGCACGTATTGTTGTATTATTTTTCGTGTTTTTTTATGACCAACTTTCTAATTACAATCACGGATCCTGGATAGTTCTTCTGTGGTTTTTTCGTGATAAGTATCAAAATAAGTACTATAGCTCAGAGAATTTGACATGATCCTGAACTTTATGCATGAATATATTACAAGGTTCTTGCGTTGAATATATAGATTTCCGCGAGCAAATCGTGCAATATCGGTCCTTTAGATTAGTGTTGGTATTATACCCCGAGCGTCTTCGTGATACTTCCCGATTATGAAAACATACAACCGGGATTATAAATATAAACACTATATCAGCTGTTAAATTATGCAAATTAAAGTTCGAGAGTCGTGTCAAATTCTCTGGACTATACTAACATTTGATTTCATTTCTGGCTTTCTAGTCGATCATTCGATTTTTATCAGTATTGTCGTGCACTGTATTTTTATTAGGAAAAATGATCGATTTGAACATTGTTTAAAAAGCTAATAAACAGATCACTATCAATTTTTTATTAGGAACAATAATCGACTGCAATAAGAAATAATCGATAAAAAAGTTAAAACTAAATAAAAAACATCAGTAAATTTTGTAAAGAATTAAACATAGTATGAACAACTTGTAACAGAACCCACAATCAACGTTAACATCTAGACATGCGGAACATGGAAAATACATGTGCACATGGTGATTATTATACTTGTATGAGAAATAACCAGAAATGGAATTTCAAAACTTAAAACTTAAGATGAAAATATCAAACAAGTTAACGAAATAGGACTTACGAAATCTAATAATAGTGATGCCTTTATCACCTTTAACGACTAAAGCATACGGAACATGTATAGGGGGATTGTTTGCCTTCTATAATAAATAACCAGAAATATACAAAGATAAAACTTTAAATATAAATATTAACTTAGTTTATGAAATGAAACATATGAAGTCTAGTAATATAGATGCCTATCAGCTTTAACGACTAAAAATACGGAACATGTATAAGGGGGTTAATATTTGACTAAAATTAAAAATAACCAGAAATTTATCAAAATAGCTTAATAACTTAATAAGTAGGCTAATAAGATGAAAATATAAATGACTACGTGAAATGGAACATACGAGTAATATCTAGAAATAGAGATGACTATCAGCTTTAACAACTAGGCATACGGAACATGTATATGGGGATTTAATATATTTGACCAAAATTGGAAATAACCAGAAATTTTTCAAAATAACTGTAATAAGTAGGCTAATAAGATGAAAATTAAAATTTAAACAAGCATGTGGAATGGGACGTACGAAATCTAGTAATAGAGATTCGTATCGCAGTTAATGACTAGGCATACGGAACATGTATGCATATGGAAATATTATTCGACTACAGTCAATAGATTTGAAGGGAATACTGTATTTATAAATTCATTGTTACTTTACAAACGTGAACATCTCGTGTAGGCTACATACGTTACCCAAGCCTTTCACGGTTGACTTATATAGATACTATCAATGTGAAATGATAGAAACTAATATAAAAGTTTCGAAAACATTTTCTTTGATGTGAGCAAGAGAGTGAAAGTGGTAATTTTAAGATTAAGATAAAACTTTGATATAGAGATGTCGCCAAAATTCCTACCTGATAATAATGAACTTTTCCCATTTTCTCCTAATTTGGGGTTTATTTTTGCAATATCAAGGACGCTATCTGATTAAACCCTAATGAACTCATCGTAACGTCGATCTATATTAGTTTGATAACGTTCCTAGGGTTCTTAGATAAATATAATTTTCCAAATACAAATGTACAAGTAAATAAATGTCATTAAGATAAAAGACCGATCGACTACATCAGAAATGGAGATGTAAACGATTTCAACATATTGACTGGTAAGGTTTTTTTTTAACAAATGTTTCATAATACAAATGCAAGTTAACTAGATTGTTACATCTGTTAATTGACATAATGTATATGTATCTTATACATGTATCTCACATTCCCACGTTAAACAACGTAAATGATTAATGGAAACAAAGCGTCACAGCCGGTTTATCAAAAAAAAAAATTTCATTTTTTAGTTTATTACCGTGCATGTTGTAACACAATGTTTCATGCTAGATCGATAATGGACAATATATTATGATAAAATTAAGTATACATGTTCATCAATACAGTGCTGAAATATCTCTTAAAGTATATCAAAATTATGTTCCTTTATGCCAGGGTTAAAACCCTGGAACTCTCATAATACACTTAATGGGCGTTATTTCGGCTGATTTCTGTATGTCGCATCCAGCTGAGATCGAACCCGCAATGGCCCCTGAGATGAACCCTCTACAACATTAGACAACCGGTCACCGTAAAGGGCAATATAATATATTGTATTAGTATACACATTTTTTAAATTTATTAACTAGATCAACCAAATTTATCACAGTACAAGTCAAATGCCATGTACCTATGTGTCGATGGATTAGAAGACGAAGGTCGTAAGTACAAAAATGCTATTTTGAGAAAACAAATGTTTGAAAACGACTCTTTACTAATGGAAAACGAGCTTTTTCTACTTCAGTTTGGTCAACATGACCTGTTTCGATTTTCATGAAAATTTGTTCACGAGAAGCGCCCAGTGTGGTGCAGAATTCAAATATGTAGGTGTATTATAAGGTCGTAAGTAGAACTTACACTATAACACTTCTAAGTCAGTGATATATTTATCGTTCATCGGGCAAAATGTTTGAGAAATCACGCGAGTAATAGTCATGAGTACGGCATTTGTTTTTTTTTCATGATAAATATAACAATACCAAATATATTGATATTGCAATTGGTGCATGATATACAATACTGTCACGGAAATCCTTATTGACAAAACAGCGACACTGATCTTACCCAGGATCGTTTTTATACGATTGTAACTTAATAAACCAAAAGCTCATTTGTGGGGAGAATCTAAAACTCCGGTTTGTCGTCTCTCTCAGAGTCATTGTCTCTCTCAGAGTCCTGCCATTGGCAGTTTAATGTATTCATGACGGTATCATGAGTGTGTCATGTGGTAGGTGTACTAGGTAACGGGACATTCATCAATGTAGCATACAGTAAAGCCTAGGTCCCACTGACCATTTTTGCCTCAGCGATGCACTCCTGATTTAAATTAATGAGCTATCAGGACATCGGGAACAGGTTCCTCGTGGTCTAGGGGAAGCTTCGGAGAAGTCACGAGACAGTTTGTGATATCGAAGGCATTGTGATGAATCGGGTGGTATCGGAAGAATTCCTCAGTGGGATCTAGGCTTAAAACATGAGCATGTTTCTGAAACTACTGTGCCTCCTATCTAGTGTATTTTTTTCTTTGTTTCAGTTCAACCTTTAATCTAAACAGTATTAAATTAAGTATTCACATCATGTACAAACACAATGAGACGACTCTTTAGAGCTCTTTATTGTTTTCTAATGTTGTTTTCTTTTTCAACAAAGTTTCAGTCATACACGACGATCAGTTGGTCCAGCTAGTTTTCCTTAGAATTAATCATTTTCAACATGACCATAATGTATTATATTTTACTCTTTGACCAGAAGTGAAGGACATCCTTGTTGCCAACGCCATGGACAGACTTACAAAACACTATGTACATTGTATTTTTATCATTGATATAGATCTAATTCGAAAGCTTGAAAGACAAAAAATACCAAATTCAAAGGTACGTTTCTAAAGAAGAATTAGATAAATATCGACAAGTGATAACAAGTCATGATGCTAGATTTGTAAAGCGGGCAGATAGTATGTACCGATTAACATTTTAACATTTGGTTTTTACTACGTCAAAAAAAACTTTGATAAAGTCATGTTATTTCAAAAACAACCAAAAACCGATTGCCTTTATCTTATCATTGTTTTGATAAAAATAAGATAAATTTGACAACAAATGAAGAGGTAATCTCAAAAATTCATCGTTGCTTCTTTGACCATATTTAGAGTCACAGGTATTTTCACTTGTAGCCCAGGTACTTATCTCCACGTTATCGGGTATGTTTTGGATATGGACGAAATCAGGGGAATGATAGGAAAATCTTAAGGATGTCTCCGAAGATAGCTGAATGGAATGTAGTGATTAGGAATATGTTCCTTTACAGGGACGCCGATAACACTCGAATATGTAAATCCATTATGATTAAAAACAAGCACAGTCACGCGGTCCCTATCTCCTTCGTACTCTTTATTTACGCTAGCTGCAAAACATTATGTTTACATGGGTAGCTTATTTGTAGAGATTGAAGATAAAAACATGTGAGAAAACCTGTTTATTACATGTTTGGCGTCGTGGGTGTGTAATAAATCCGTACAGTACATACATACATGCTAATACAATGGTGTAGCGCTAATAATTTAGTTTTGACCATTCTGATCACCTCGGCCATTATGCATTTCAATTTATACCGCAGACAAACGGAAACTGCCGAACTTTCACAACTGTGGTTAAGCCGTGACGTGCTTAAAGTAAATAACACGTCGTCAACTTGATTGACGTCTTTATAATAACTACAGAAAGTACCATTTTTTCGACTGTCAGAGGCTTGGGTAAAAGAATATTACAGTTGTATAAACTGTCCACATTGAATTTATTTAACTCATTGAATAAAATTGATAAAATGTTCGACAGAGCCTCGAATTTTTGTGACCAAGCCATTGCAGCAGTCCACTTAAACTTAAGCATGAGTTACTTCCTTTTCAAATGTCCGTATACGCTCGATCTGAATCATCCAAATTTCAGCGCGAATTTCGTGGAAATTGATTGCTGAATGACAAACGTGTATAATATCGTAGGCGTATCTTATTGATACTTAATTATATAAGTTCGAATATAATGATAGATAAGTGTTAAGTGATGTGGTGTTAAATTACTATTTTGGGATCAGTTTCAAGGAAAATTATATAGATCTATAAGAAAGTATGAGCGTGGTCATCGCTTTTCCCCCCAACACGATCACACAATCGTCTTGAGGCTTCCCTTCCGTAGATATAAGCTCTTAAAATGATCCAAACAGTTCACTTATGATCTACATAATATAAATGTATACGAAATGATGTCAAGTCCTTATCGCGTTGACATGATTCCTGATATCAGTTTCAATTGAAAATAAATCACAATTGTAAGTGCAGACACCTGCATGTTTAAGTAACGCGTGGGCGTTGAGTGTCGCGCCCAAGATGTTACCATGCAGCGGTAAACCATGACAACAACAAAATATCAATCGTAACATCTCGGTCATGTCCGTAAAATACCCAAGGTGATCCGATTGTTCAATATGACGTAAATACTACAAGATGTACCATGCAGTGGTAAACCATGACAACAAAAAATATAAATCGTAACATCCCGGTCATTTCCGTGAAGATACCCAAGGTTCTCCGATTGTAACACTTACAATATGACGTCATTACGAAGATAACAGCTTACAGTGTTAAAGACAACGCAATGACAACGACTAGACTATATGTACAGTGATAGGGGTATTACTGTAAATTACGAAAAACATATTTGTTGATAGGGCGACTGGAGACACGACTCTATGTGATAAAAGTCGGAAAACAACATCGATTTCTTTATCAAAACGTGTTATCAATAGACTTGATCTGTTGAATGCTTCATACAAACCGTATCGGGTAACTAAGGAATTAGAAATGAGTATGCCTTACGTACAGGCCGAGTCATCCCACATTGACCTAGAAAAGAGATTTGTGTATATATTTCTTTATACCTAACGTGATAAGGCGTCTGATTTGATACCATTTCAAGAGCATACCTGAGATGACCAAACTTTTACCTTATCACTAGTGTAAATACTCAAGTCTGATAAGCCAAGATAAACGGTTCAAAACCTGCAAACTGAAGGGCCGCATAAAATGATAAAATTTTGTCACATTTTGTTCAGATATATGGCGTGTCATTCGAGTGCCTGATAAGCGGATTCACTTTATTATTCAATACAAACAAAAAGCTTGCGCCCAGTTTCAACAACATTTCATATTTTTCAATATGGTCATGATCTAATCGAAACATACCTTGATACCACAACGATTGTGATATAAATATTGCTCACTATATAAGACAATACTAAATAACTCGAATACACATTTACCGTTTTCAGTTTAGGTGTTATATTGTAACTTTTGTTGCATGCACATGTACCATTGCAGCTTATGTATATTATAAAAGGTCATTTTATCAGGGCAGAAAAAAACTACGAAATCAAGGAATTTATACTGATATTGTCACCTCTACCTATTCATAGGGGCATCCAATCAACATCCATTCATTAGCATCACTAAAATCCCGGAGAGATTGTTTGATTACCTATCAAAGAAAGGTTATTGCTGAAGAGAGATGGCAGTGGTCAAGAAAGTTGTTTTATAGAAAAGTTAAAAGTTCGAATCCTATTACGGTAGAGGGTCATTTGGATATGGTCGGTTGTTTTGACACCAGATTGTAAAATAACGGTAACCGTGTGTATTCCTGACTGGTGGCTGGCAGTAGGTAACTCATAAGCCAGATTGGCTTGTCCTTTAAAGAGGGATAACACTATAACACATTAACATTTGACCTTTAAAATGTAATCTATACTGTGGTATAAGTAACTCGTACGGACGTATTGAGCAAAACACCTTACGTGAGTTAAAGCATTTTCTAAATTGAAACTGAAAATAAATGGAGACTACCCAGTCAAGGGTTAAACTTGCATTGGGTCATCTAGTCCTGGAACCTCCCTATATTGCTGAACTACGCGTTAAATATCTATCGAACCCACAGCCCCTCGTGGTTCCAGAGGCGTGCGTTTTGAAATAAGCACTAGACCACCGTAGCGGGTGACAACCGGACGTAGGTAACACGCTGTGTGGTACAGCCACCGTGTCTTACCATGTAACAACATTAATACTTCAATGTAACCAACAAGATAAAAATAATCACCAACCGATTCTAGGAATAATATTAACATTTATCAGAACAGCAATTTTCTATGATCAACACAGCGTATCTCGAATATGAAAATATGGAAATAAAAAAAGAATGTATACATATCTCTCCCTACCCAGTGAGAGACAGACAGTGGGCTGGTCCGTCGAGAGTCGAATTTCCTAAGATAACGTTAACAAAAGCATTGCCTATAAACCAACTTGTTTATCTCATAGCCTAAATTATCCTATGATAAGACGCCGGTGATATAAATTACTTGCGGATAAGAAAGTAAAGATAGCGACGTTATGGGTCGGATAAGCCATGTGATATGATATATGACAACCATAAAATTAAGTATCGTGGACAATTATTCTGATACTGCTATCTCGATTTGGATAGCCCAAACATGGTCCTAACTCAGGGTACTTCATAGACATTGAACATATTTTATGGAAGCATATAATAACCGCCGGACTTTGATGATATTTGATCCAACAATTTCTCAATTCATATCGGTCAGTGTTGTGTAACACAGCGAATTCATACTGACAACGAAATATCAGCCGTCCACCACAAGTTGACAGTCGCTGATTAATGATTATTTATTCCACTCATATTTACATGGGCCCTTATGATGCATGACCACCAATGCTCCGTGCTGGGCCAACTTTGGACCAGAGTGACTGTCCGGTCACGAACTAATATTCTAGGGTTTTGTTCAGTTTACACAACTTTTAGCATTAAATTGTATTCTAATTGTTTAAGTATTGCTTTTATTTTAACATATTTGTTCTGGTGTTATGTACAACCTCTCTTGAACAACACCCTTTGAGAAACACAAAGTTCGGTTGTCGAACAAAGGTTGTTGCACTGAAGAGGTAAAATGTATAGTAAATGGCTACTTCTTGAACAAAGTGATTATGTTTCTTTAGAGAGGTTGTTGCTCAATAGAGGGCCGCTCTAGAGAGGTTGCACTTATATTTTCATATGCATTTTTTTAAACTTTGATGGCATAAACATTAAAATCATCAAACATCTATGAATCATACGATCTTATGACATTCCACTTTCAGCTGTTGTTTACATTTTTAACACAGCTTGGCACAATGAAAGCCGCTATCAGATCCACGCAAGAATTCAACCACTAGTTACCCACTGTCGGTCTCTCGAGTATTGTTAAGCGCATGTTCCATAACTCGAGCATTGTTAAATACATGTACCATAACTCGAGCATTGTTAAATACATGAACCGTAATTCGATCATTGTTAAATACATGTACCGTAACTCGAGCATTGTTAAATACATGTACCATAACTCGAGCATCGTTAAATGCATGTACCATAACTCGAGCATTGTTAAATACATGAACCGTAATTCGAGCATTGTTAAATACATGTACCATAACTCGAGCATTGTTAAATACATGTACCATAACTCGAGCATTGTTAAATACATGTACGATAACTCGAGCATTGTTAAATACATGTACCATAATTCGACCATTGTTAAATACATGTTCCATAACTCGAGCATTGTTAAATACATGAGCCGTAATTCGAGCATTGTTAAATACATGTACCGTAACTCGATCATTGTTAAATACATGTACCATAACTCGACCATTGTTAAAAACATGTACCATAACTCGAGCATCGTTCAATACATGTACCGTAACTCGACCATTGTTAAATACATGTACAATTACTCGAGCATTGTTAAATACATGTACCATAACTCGAGCATTGTTAAATACATGTACCATAACTCGACCATTGTTAAATACATGTACCATAACTCGACCAGTGTTAAATACATTTACAATTACTCGACCTTTGTTAAATACATGTACCATAACTCGAGCATCGTGAAATGCATGTACCATAACTCGAGCATTGTTAAATACAAGATCTGACATTCTGATCACCTCGGCCTAACCGGAGAAAAACGGAAATTTCCGAGCTTTAACGATTGACAATCTGAACGATACCACAGGCTGCTATAAAAATAGGAATTCAACAATAAGTACGTGCTTTACATTATCAAGGAATAAATACATATACCATAGTTCCGTCATTGCGCTGAGTCATTTCTTGTCTATCTTGTACTTGTGGTTTTTATCGAAAACAATTACAATTCCGTTAACTGTTGTTAATATACACATATATCTACATGTATAATTATATGATATCATGGATGCTGTGGTTTCAGTGTTCATGAATGACTAGGTTGCGAGTCTCGAACTTTTGTCCAACGTTTCAACAGCCCTGGTTTGAAATGACGTCAAGTTTTTGGTGGAAATTCGGTCTTCTCGGACCATGGATTGTAAAAGCTCGGCCATTTTCGTATGTCTCCGGTAAATGTTATTGCAATGGTGGTCAGAATGGTCGAAAAATGCTTTTTATTCTAATTAGAAATCGGTCTTTGGTCTTTTTAAAGGGGTGGTCTTAATTTGTGAGATGCGGTTTATATATGAAATACGACCGTTTCAAACCCATGAAGCTTGTTGTCACATAGTATAGTATCGTGAATGTATACGTATAATTGTGCTTGTTGGTGTCATGAAAATTAAAAGCCGGAAAATTATCTGGTTAATGCTTTGAAGAATATTTTAGAAGTTTAAATATATTATAGCGATTATATGAATCATTAAATGGATCAAAATAGACTTAATAATAAATAAAATAATCGTCGATTTGTAAATTTGGTCTTAAGCATAAATATTATATATTAACTTTAAAAAGATAAAATTATCAATAAAATGCAATAACATTAACTTAGAATTAACATTTTTGTACATCGTAACTACGTATGATTGTTGCCTGAAATGGATCGACAATACTGCTTTCAAGTTTCAAAATTTTAATTCCAAAATCTCCATCAGTTTAACAGTTTTATGTTACTACTTTCAATAATACATACATGCAGTATACATGTAGTCCTTTTATTTAGGTCTGTCACTTGTGTATAAACATTGCCATATCATAACATTGTTTTTTGTTGTTTCAAACATTTTGTAATTGGAGAAATATGCAGTGAAAACCAATACCTTATTCACTAAGCTACATACTCATGAACATATTTATACATTAAAATAAGGCATTAAAGTAAGAGAAAATGCAACGTTTATATACACAATAATATGTTAACGGGTGACTGACCTGATTAAATGAATTATTATAGTTATTTTGAACACATATATATCTTGAAGCAAGCACCAAATCAACGACAAAAGACAATTGTTTTGACTATAAGAGCACACCTTGCAAAAGTAAAAGCAGTCGTAGGTTATGAAACTTTAAAATGTAAACACCATAAAGTGTGAACTGTAAAACACATTCAAACTGCTCTGTTAAAGTAGATATTTTAATTGCTTATTCTGTTATCAATACAATTAATCAGTATATTCGTCTGGAACTATGGTGTAGGGAAAGACTAGCTTAACACGATAAATACACGTGAATGCAGTTTTACTTTAAAATATTTAAAACTCGATTCTAAAACGGGTTAACAACGTATTATTGTAATGTTTGGATCAGGGTTGCCTTAGTGGTGTTCATGTCAGATTTCTATATTGTACCGCTGCCAGGCTCATCCACTTCGGACCACGACTAGACATCAAGTTTAAAAAGATTATATTAAGTCAGACAGGGAAGGCAGCACTCAACTTAACCAGCCTAGCACAGAAAACATTAAAAACACACAAAACACAGTGCCCAACTGAACCAATCGAGCACAGGAAACATAAAACAAATAAAGACACAATGCCCAACTAAACAAGCGCAGATCCGCCCAAGTCCAAGCTGTTGAAAAGTATAATAAATTATAACTAGCTGAATGACCCAGTTTCCACAGCAAAAGAACTATGATACAAACTCTTGATCAAATACTTCTGGGGCTGGTGACATAGGATCTTAAGGGAAAACTTTGAGCTGCATATATTTCCAAAGAAACTAAGAATAACTATTGATCTTTTTTCTATGAATATTGTATGCTCCTTAACAAAAGTAAAGGATATTTTTGCATTCCCTCATATAATAAATGTATTATCACACATTGTAATCCCATATTTTGGATGAATAATTCGCCTGAACATGCACGTGCTAAATGCATTAGATGCATAAAACAATGTATCAATTCCTCAATTGATATTATAAGTCAATTACATGGAAAAAGGTTTTTAGAAAACATCAAATTTTGTAGTGTTACTAATAAAACAATTACTTGGAAAAACATCAAATTTTGCAGTGTTACTAAAAACAAATTACATGGAAAACATAAAAAAATGCAGTGTTACTAATAAAACAATTACATGGGAAAACATAAAATGTGTAGTTTGTCATACTGTTTTTAACTGTATTAATGACTGAATATCATAAACATATTTCATTTTCAGTTCAGTAAGCAATTTATGGCACACGAGGGAAATCTATAATACATTGTTAAACATGCATAAAATATACCTAGTATGTGTGCATATTTGATTTTTAAAGTTCACATCGATAACAATTCTAATGTAATTATCAGTTAATAAGCCACGGTCACTACCTTACTAATAAAAGTGCATGGCCAATACTACATACGTACATAAATCATATACACACACACGCATACACACATACACACATACACACATGCATCTATAAAAATATTACAACAAATCTGACTAGGAAGGCAGCATTCCGCAGAAACAGCAGAACACGAAATACAAAGAAAGAACAATGTATAAATTGCTTAATCTGCATGAAAGTGGTCCCAAGTCAAAATTATCAACCATTTATAGATCTGATGAATTATGATAGGCTATTTGTATTCATCTATAAAACGGACGATGAAATTATTGTATACTATACTGTGCAAATGTTCCAACTAGAGTTGTATTATTTTCTCCCAGTATTTTATCTTTTATTATTGTTCTGAAATATGAATAACGATAGTTGTTTGGTACAATGTACGTATTTATTATATATTTTCAAAAAAATTATGATAAAATACATTATAATTATGTCACCTGTATTAAATATTATGGCCCATGAAACAAATGCGTGTAAAAAGATACTTGTATACATGTTAGGTTGTAAAGTGTGTTTTGTAAGATGACCCCAAGTGAGATAAGCCATTGGCTTACTGGGTGATTCATCGTTAAATAAAGTTTTTATTATCATAATTATTATTAAATTATGATTATTATTTTTCAGTATACAAGCATACACACATTTAAAAGATGCAGAAGGGAAATTCGAATGTACTAGTTTCTCAAAATCGATATGATAAAAAATAATTATGTACATGTATATGTGTTTTTTTATTCAAACGTGGGTTGACATTATAAAACATCACATGTTTCGACGGTTTGAAAACCGGAGGGGATTGCTGATAATCTAAAAATGGGACAAGATAATGAATTGATAGTGAGCTTTGGGACATTTGCTTATCAGTAGAGACATTTTAACATGTTATCTAAGGCAACTTCGCTTATCTGAGGCCGGCTGAAAATGCCTGCATGGCCATAGTAACTCAGGTCAATATTATACACATAGCAATGATTTTGACCAAACTGTGAGACGAGATAGGCTAATTATATTGATTGTTATCGTATATATGTGAGTGTATGTATATTTGTACATCTTATATGATTGTACAGACAAGTGACAACACTTAAAATACAAGGAAAATAATACAAGTGTTCATAAACTTAATAAATATTATATCATAGTAATACATATTATGTTTACTTTGCCACTGTATCTTGACTTGCCGTGTCTATTTACATGTATTTTGTAAATAACCAAAGGCGATGCAAACTACGGATTATGCCAATAAACATTGAACGTTGAACTATGTTACATAGTGACTTATAGGCCTATTGGGCTGGGTATATTTATTGCTTATTTAATTGAATGCATATACAATGTACATGCTGTAACTATGTACACGTCACTATAATAAACAATTTACTTATATATTATTTGTAATTTCGTATATGCCAATTCATTAAATTAACGTTGGTGTTCTTTCATTTAAAACTAGTACTCACTGAACAAGATCGAATCTATATGAACTTGACAACATACCTACTCGTGATAAAGTAGTATAAATATACGATTTTTTTTATCTTTTTATAACCATCAATGCTTAATGACTTAGTCCCATGTAGCATACGCACTTGTGCGTCGTATTTCTATTAATAATTAATTGGTAGTTATAACACGCTGGTCGTGTCTGCTTTGTTTTAAATGAAAATCATACAGGAAAAGAGACATGGTTATTTCTATGACATCTTGCGCGAGGCTATGTTTCTGGGCAAATAACGTATGCTATGGGTTTTTTCTAATGTACACATATTGATTCAGCATCTGTTTTGACATGATTTATCTACTAGAAACAGAGACATTTCTAAATGCTGACAGGTCTGTCACAGCTATTGTTGTTATTTTTTTTAATATATCATCAATCAGAGACTACAGATTATAGTTATCTATAGTCTCTGCATACATGTATATTTTTTGAAACATATAAATTTCTGAATATTCCTCGTAACTCAAGTATATTTATCTATCATGACGATTAGATATTGCATTCAAAGACAAACAATCATCTGTCCCAATAGAAACTTTACGAAATGAAATAAACCCCACAATAATAATACAAATAAACGGCTTATCATAGAAAGTAGTATCAAAGAAAAAATCGAAAATATATAAACATGAAAGTTAACTTACGTTTCACCGGTTTTGGATTCGACTGTTTTCTTCTAGACATATTTTTAACTTAATGTTATCTCTATTCAATCATACTTAAACTACCCAGCGCTGAAATCTTGACCCTTGAGTAATGTGCACTAACCCTCGAGTGACATGCGCCGTGACCTTAGGGTCTCATATTTATAATCCGGTGTCGTTATATTAACATTCACTAGTATATCAAATCTATTCTTTCCGCATTTTAACACTCTTTTTAATGTAAAGAATTATTACATTTATCTTAGTCCGTATACAGAGAAATACGTTCCGCTACGATCAGCGTTCGATATTGGACTGAGTTGAAAATGGTCGTGTTATTATCGTCTGCAATTAGCGGGCTCGTTCGCTATTGGGCGTTCGGTGAGGGCTTATCGTAGCATAGATTAGATGTTATCTTATCTTCCAGGCTAATCTATCGTATTCATCGCGCTGGCTATCGTACAATCAGAGGTCGCGTCATTCAGTATTGTCGAAGCAAACACAAAAGCTTTGGCAAATGCATAGGTAGAGAACAATAAAATAATGATAGTTCAGGGGGAGTATGTTAGGCAGATATTATAATTGATATCACACTATTAGACCTTCGTTAATTATTGACTAACGTGTGATATAAATGGGTGATATCGTTTTCTGGATTTTTGTGTCTAATGAATGCAATTTAAAATAACGTAACATGCTTCTAATTTGTTAAAATGACCTCGCTGACAGAAATCGTATCTGCTGATAAAAAATGAAAGCCAATTTTGAGCGAGCATAATGACTGCGAGTTTAATTTACTTTCATCTCTGACGCATGCGTAAAGAATAACATGAAAATGAGACGTCAAACCACATTCGGGATACATCGCCATTTCCCGTCAGGGTTAAATTTATTCATGTCATTTTCACGGAACTTGCCGAGGTATTCTGAATGTAACAAACGTACATGTGTCGTCCGATAAATTACATATACAGTGCACCCCTCTCGAGCTATACAATGCACGTATTAAATTGATATTACATTTTTTTTTGTAAATGGAAAACTGCACATTGTCGATGTACAAAGGTGTATGTCATGGTACAGAGGATACTCCCGGCTTGCTGATGAACCAGTCGCTCGGGATTATTATATGGCATCGTTTATAAATAGCATACATAACTACTAGTATAGGACCCATATTGACTGGTAAATGTACTCACCGTTCGTATATAGGCTGACAAAGCTAGGACCATAAACATATTCATATTGTATCATAGTTACGACAATTTACATTGATGTTAAGTGAAAAGGTGTGGCTATGATGGGATTGGTCTTAATTTTTAAATGAATGAGTGTAATTACTCCAGTGCATGATTTTCATGCACTGGAGTAATTGAGCTCTCATTTGCCCCATCCAAGATCTAACGAAACATTATGCCATGTTACCAAACTATCTAAACACTAGCTACATACTGGTTACTGATTCACGTGAATTTCGATTTATAATTTTATGAATAATATTTCATTGTTACAAACGTCCTGTATCAATCAATTTCATTGGGTATACTAAATTGTGCTGGGTCTTTATTGTAAAATCAACAGACCGTGTATACAAGTAATGGAAATGTTAATTGTGATTGGACGAATAAAATACACGCCATATATAGTTCAGAGAATTTGACACGACTCTTGACCTTCAATTTACATAATATAACAGCTGATTTATTGTCTATATTTTAATCCCGGTTGTATGTTTTCATTATCGGGAATTATGACGTAAGTATACACTCGACAAAGCTAAAGAACCGACATTGCTCACTGAAATATGTATATTCAACGGAAGTACCTTGTAAGCATTCATGTATAAAGGTCAGGATCATGTCAAATTCTCTGTGCTATAGCAAACTCACACTATGGTCTCTTATTTTGTCTCTATCTATGCACTCGACAACCTAGCGGTTTCGTTCTCTATGTATAATTTAAACTTTAAAAGCAACAAAAACAACAATATTCTCCTTTGTGACATTGTCCTGGGCAATTAGACAAGAACATTTTAACTGTTTGCTTATGTACGTATGGCCAGATGCATTGTTGACAGTTTGCTGACCGGCGATAATACCATAGATAAGTCCCTATCTTTGAACTTATCAATTAAGTTCATTGTTGTTGCACTTTATTTGTATGGCTACAATGCACTTGATGTTTCGTTAGGAACTATTTGAGTTAGCAGTTACCTCCCTTGATTTCTACGACGCCATTGAGTAAATAGTCGCTGCAGTTGGAACTCATCTAGATTACAAATACCGCCGTTGTTTTCTATGACGACGTTGAAGGAATTGATGCTTCATTCGGAACTATTTGAGTTTACACTCAACACCCTTGATTTCAATGACACCATTCCAGAAATTGACGCTTCGAGTTTACAGTTACTGCCCTTGTTTTCTACGACGCCAGGGAATTGAAGCTTCATTTCGAAACTATTCGAGTATACATGTGCAGCGACTGTTCTTGCTTTCTACGACCACATCCGGAAATTTAGGTTACAACAATTTGGCTGAACAGGTAGAGCAAATATAGTATATTAGTTTAGCATTGAAATAATAGCTGTCTGTATAAGCCTTTATGATTGGTTTTACATCGTAATAGTGGACTCACCGCTGCGCCACTCTATTCTTACTCTGACTGGACTATAGTACTCAGTGTGTAACAGCACAGGAACTTGCATTAATAATTTGAAAAAAAAAATGAAAAAATATTTTTTTTTCACTAGGCCTACTATATTTTAATAGTACAGTAGGCCTAGTGAAATTTTTTTTTTTCAATTTTTTTTTCAAATTATAAATGCAAGTTCCTGTGGTAACCGGGTACTGAGTTACATGAAATGGGTCTTCTACAAACTTGTACGTTATCTATGATTTATAAAGGCGATGTCACATACATGTATAATTTAATCTGGTAGCATTTGGCTACACTAATATGTGATATACATGTACATGTGCTTTTTTAAAACCGTAAATTATATTTACATGTAGACATGTGTTGTGGTCAGTCCAGTTAACGTCTTACGACGCTAATATTCTTAAATATCAGTAGATAAAAATAACTTGACAACTACACGTGTTACGTATTTTTATAATTAAAGTTAAATATCAACAACAACACGCGTTGAAATTAATCAAACTTGTGTTTTCAACGTTTCGGCATTTTTCTATACCTTTAGTCTACTTAATCAGGAAATACAGTCATATAACGTTACATTTTTTTTGTATTTTTTATATTATAATTTACGTTACGTTTTTTAATAAATGTCAGTAGAACTTTTTAATATATTTCTAGAAACACGTGTATCAAATAGCCACGCCTGCTTATACCAATAAAGCCTATTTATATTTAGCCTCTTATTGTTGTGGTGGTTCATTTATGATTCAATTACTAGTAATTAATTCTCTTGATCTTAATTAAGAAGTAATTATTTCCTCTCATTGTTCTTGTTCGTCCTTTACGGGTTATCCTTCTAGTTCGTCCTTTAATGTTTTTTCTTTTAGCTTGTTACAATGCACGTATACAGACCCAATGTTTTACTTTACTAGTATATGCTTACCGTGTTTTGTTGAATCGCCTACTCACATCTTTCTAAACGATACCTTCTTTGTAGTCCTAAACATATAAAGTCAAAAAATAAAGAGCGAGATTAAGTCGATAGCTTAGAAGAATAATGTCGCAAGTACAAAAATGCTATTTTGAAAAATCAAGAAAAAAACTTTCTACTTCAGTTTGGTTAATATGACCTGTTCCGATTTTCATCAAAATTGGTTCGTAAGAAGTGCCTTGTGATGCAGATTTCAAATATGCATGAATCATATAAGGTAGCACTTACGACCTAACTCTTTTAAGCCAAAGAAAATAAATAAATAATAATCATATTGCCTTTATGAATTATGCTCACATTGTTGACAAAGTAAGTGTTCTTGAAAAATGCAACTAAATTGCAACCCTGATTATTTCATTTTTTCAAAGTTTACAAAAACAGTATCGTGCTGGTTTTCGCATGTAATAATGCGACGCAGAGAACCATTAAACACGGAAGAGCCAATCGTGAAAGCTCGGCCATCTCCGGTAAATATATTACAATTCATAAAGACAGAGGGGATCAGAATGACGGAAGAACATTGCCTTCTCGGGCCTGTTTCGCACCAGGATCTCTTGGGTTACAGCGAATGCCCCATCGTCTACACTATCAGGACGCGTATCGTGCCCGGATCTCGTGATTCAACGGTAACAGGCGAATGATCTATCTACTAGCAGGACTGGCCAATATCGTGCCGGGATCTCGTGACAAACCCTGGCAAATATCGTGTCCGGATAAATTGAGTTAATATGCGTAATCTTTCCCCTGTGCTAATAAGACGGACTTTAAATGACTTGCATCTTTAAATGCAGATTATGGTCCAATAAACTTGAATCAGAAACATTCCTATTGGATCTTTTTCCTTTTCACCATACGATTTACGTCATCACACGAGTACCACACTTAGTTAACAGGAGTGTGACTCTTAGTAATCTGTGATAAATTGTTAAGATTATTTACGCAATCAATGCATATACGAATTTCAAATATGTAACATAATATTTTAAAACCTAATCATCTTGCGACCAGAATAAGTGTATGTATTGATATCTGATGACAACAATGATGGGGCATGTTCGTAGCGTCTGTTTCGAACATGTGCGTGATGTTCTACTCCGAACAACTTACGAACAAAACGGAACTGTCCTGCACAGTGTGTCGAATGTTCTACTCCAAACACCTTACGAACAAAACGGAACAGAAAGTAAAATGTTAAAGATGACCAAAATTGTAGTTGCAGCCATAATATTGGAGGAAGAAATATGCATGTGGATATATTTAAGTGCGACTGTTTGCCCGCAATGGTCCATAATTGGAAACTATATTTATATATTATATTTAATTACACAAGCGGCCATTATTCTTGCTGTAATCACGTGACTGTTCTGGCTGCACCACCTCTGTGGCGGGCGCAGAAAGAACATGTTCCGAACAGTGTTCCGGTTTGTTCGTAAGTGTGTTCCACTGTCCGGGATGTGCGGAACATGTGCGGAACAGCGTTCCGAACGCGCCCATGATCTAATAAGAGGTTTAAGTGAAAATGTGCACTGGTGTGTGCACATGTCGTAGCCAATCGAATCTGAATCATTCACAATGTTTATATTTGTTTTAATTAGTCTGCTGAAAATTCATATTTTTATTCTTAATTTTTAAACTGTATATATAAACATTTGTTGATATGTTTGCATGCATATATATACACGTGTATATATTTGAAATTTGTTTTAACCATGTCTTAAATGTGATTGTACAGCACCTTTGAACGTGTAATTACATGCTAAAAGTGCTAAATAAATAAATAAATAAATAAATAAATAATAAATACATAAATTTCGACTGTGTTGTCAAGGGCGTTCGTGGCATTGTCTAATGAGATATTGGGAACCACCCAGTAATAAAATATTATCAAACTTCGTATATAGACAGCGTTATTAGAAACAAAACCACAATAAAGAATGATAGGTGACCGCGCTTGTTTAGGAGCCATGTGCCATTGAATACGCACATTTGGAGAACTGGAAACACAATACGTCATGTAGTTCCAAGGATAGATGACTCATAAACAAGTTCTATGATTATTTTGGTATTTCATTTTGTTTCTGAAACTGTGTTTATATCCAAAGTTTGAACATATTCCATAATTTTGAATAGTTTGCCCCAAAAGGATACATTACACTAAACCGTGACTCAACTTAAACAGCCGATCACAAAAAAAACCATACAAGCAACGCAGACCACAATTACATGACACAATGCCCAACATTCAACTGGACGAGAAAATGAACTTCTAAAATCGTTGAAAGTCCAAGATTCAACTGTCAAAACACAGGTCCGTAAAAAGTGACCCAGCCAACCTATATATACATATTTAAGTATGTATATATAGACGGTATTGGACACTTTTCATGGACCTGTGTGTCAAAAGGTCGATAGTCCAAGTCCCAGCCGTCAAAAAGCTGAAAGATCTAGTGTCAGTCAACTCTAATGTTGAAGAAACTGCGACCAGCATGATAACTGAATACTAATACATTTTGTAGTCCATTATCTTATTAATAAATACGCTTGCACCAAGCAACTTCTTTCTATTCATCAAATATAAGTGGCTGTTTAAACTTAAAGACAGGTTAGACTTGCATATACCATGCACTCTCGAGTGAATAAAATGTGTCATTTTTTTAGTGCTTAACATAATCAAGAAATCACCTGTCTTTTAGCAGTCAATAAAAAATCAATTTCAGTACTGCATATTTTAATGCTGTTTTAGTTAGTCACATAACTTAAAAGTCCACCTTTGCTGTATCTATTGACAGCTTACTTCTCTGCCTTAGACTCCTACAAACTCGCAATCTGTATCGCAAGACGCATGTTATGAACATATTGTATGAGGAAGTGGTCATGTTAACCAAAGTACAGTTGTATTTCATTGTTTAAGAAAAAAGTAGTTTTCTGAAAGTTTTTCTTGTTTTCTAAAAATTCCATTTTTACACTTAAAACCTTATAATAATAATAATAATAATAATAATAACATCTTTATTTAGAGAAGGTAACATGTACAGACATATGCAATAGACGAATTCACATACATCTTTATTTAAACAAGGCCTTCTATATATTCTTCTAAGGCAGTGATTTTAACTAGGTTTTGAAATGAATATTCCTCTGTAAAAATGTATATGTCAGATTAACACGTTCGCTTGTTAAGTGGGGAACGGCTGAGACATTTTTTTAAAGAAATGATATACACGTCTATCATCACAATACAAGATGTTTACACCAGAAATCATGTTTTCTACTCCTGCAAGATGAATGTTGTGGATCTATAGATCAACGATAAAGTTTTGAAATCCTATCTAACAATTCGTTATCTTGATAGAAAAGGGAAGATAACTCGTGCAAAGGTCACGTCTTCAGCATCGAGATACAAATTTCCTCTTATCTGATAAAAATATTTGGGTCAGAGTTAACGATAAGATTTCCAGGGCTGATAAAAGTTTACTAATTATTCAGAAGAAGGTACACGCGCGGCTCCAGAGGGGAGGGGTGCCTGTAATTTTAGCGAATTTTAGGTTATATCTTATATATTTAAGCTATTTTTCAAGGCTAAGAGTCTGGCCAGGACAACCCTCTTGGAAAAATTGCTGGTTTGACCCTTTCTGTGGGAAATAGTTGGTCGGACTCTTTCCTGAGAAATAACAACTGATCGCCCCCCCCCCCTCGCGAGAAAAAATCTGGACCCGCGCATGATCTAGATCTAACTTGTTTTTAATTATTCACCAAGACTATAAATAATCTCCACAATGAAGAGCCTGGCGTGTTTGAATCAATCTCTGACAGGAACATAATCCGAAAGGTTAAATTTCACTTAAATTGTCATCAACATTACAATTCTCGTATAATCTCGCGTTATCTCGTCATTTATCGTGAGAATGAATAGTTGTTACTAGATAGCCTGCAATGCTCAGAACAATATTTTCGAGAAAGTGATTTATATCGTTTCGAACTTTGCTGACACTTATCCATGGCACTAGCAACCTAACGCTTACAATAAACATAAACGTACAATTTGACAGTTCCGAGCACAACTTAATTTACACATGATGGTCATTTACCATGAAGCTCCACTGTATATCCTGTGACTGGGGTTCATTGATCGCCGGGCCCCAGAATGAAAATCACCCTGCCGCGGGTCCTTGTGTGCAGCTTAATATGAAACAACAAAATGGGCATGGACGCTTAGAGCGCATGTATCTCTTAGCTGAACTGTAGATTGGTTTTAATATCATGTGCTTTTCAAGTGAGGACGTACACACGTGAAGCACACAATTCTCTGGTTTCTGGAGTTCGGGGCCATACTAGGTCATGTTATGAGAATTCAAATCAACGTAAGTTCAACTATGGCAGTTTACCGGAAGAACGGACGGTGGTAAAAGAAAGCTCATGGCGCGTATGTTATAAAACAATATTTCGACCTAGGTAAGGGTTGATTTCTTGTTTAGATTTGCATAAAATCTTATATGCGAATATTTTATAAGAATATGTTAAAAAATAAGGCGGTGAAATCTTAAGTAAAATGGTGAATTGATAGTCGGTTTTTACTACTGCAAATATGTAAATATTGAAAGTTTTGGAACGTTGGAACACTCTTAACACTGGAGTAGTGGTAGTGGTTACATGTAAGGGGAAGTAACTGCCGGGGAAGATTGCAGGTACCGTACAAGAAGAAAAAGCGACTACTTCGATCTCGCGTGGTCTGGGCGACGTCAGTAACACTTTAATCACATGATTATCTACGGTACCGGGTATTTGATGTTCTATCATATTCCTACATAATGTACCATTATTTATAAATACAAGTTATATGTACATTAAGATACAGTTAATTTAGGAAAACTAGTTAAGGTGTACACGTGTACTAGGATAGACTGAAAAACGCCAACCGTCACGACGAACAGTTCTCCCTTTGAATACAGTTACTCGGGAAGCAAGTTTCAGGAGTACTGTCTTAAATATTAAAAAACTCTCAAGATTACAACTTTAATCCTAGACTTTTTAAGTATCTCAATCCATTTGGTCTTCCCTCAGCAATGCCACTGTAAATTTTAGATGAAGTAGATCATACGGATTAGTGCAATACACGTTTATTGAAACAACGATCGTAGTATGAATATAGTTTAAAACTATGGTGGTCCGTTGTTGACTTCTTAGTGTTTACCTACTATCAGCAAAACGCGAAAGCACTCATGATGAACAACAGAATATACGGATCACCGTTCACGACTATTTTTACAAACGTGAAAACTTTTATCATCTTCACAAGATCTCACTTACATATATACATTAACTTTATACATGTAATATACAACCATGATGTTTCAATTGCTATAATTCAAGACTTTTATATCTATATTCGGTAATCAGACACTCAATGACCACATACATAATACAATAGGGTTATCTTAATGACAAGCACATAACTTTCTAGCCTAATGACAGTGTTTTGATTCATCAACAACACGTACTCATTCCCACCAAATTCAGTGCTGTCATTGGTTGGTTTCATTTTAGAGTTTACATATTTAACGCATGTGTAGTTTGAAAAAAAGATGAACTAGAGCTGTAGCCATTCGGCAGACTTCGATGATCAAATTATTTCCTTCATGCACATCTACATGTTGAGGTTGTTCGTCAGTGAAAGTTTGAAGTAAATCCTACCAAAACTATTAGAGTAGTTGCCGTTTCAAGAATGCATAATATAGAAGGACAGACAGACGGACAGGCATACACACTGAATACAGTATAAAAAAGATGTCCCCGCTACCGCTCCGTACTACATTTGTATCTTGTTGCTATTGTTTTCCTACATGCAAGGAAAATTAGCTATTTATCCTTTAATTTCATCAATATTTATATAGATATTGGTGATATGTCGCCAAAACATCACATTATCTGAGTTATCTCCCTTGAAGGACAGTCACATTACTTTTGTGATAGACGTTTTAAGTAGAAGATACGAGGCTGATTAGAGCTAGACACGCAATTCACTACCAGTGACAAATACCAATCAAATATTCAATTAATATCGTATGAATGTTGGTGATACTGGGATGGTAAGACGATTGGCTTAATTGAAAAATTTACTTCCTTCAAACTCTAGAGCGATGCACCGTCGGACGTTCTGTACCGGAAAATAGCACCGACCGGCTTGTGCTCTAGAATGGTTCCGTGGTTCTACTACTAACTATTGTAGGCGGTGTCGGAAAATGATACAACGGTGGTACCAGTTTATTGCGCTATGCTGAATGCCAGTAAGAATATTCGGGATCAGGTTTCCGGTTCCGGGTTGAGCATGTTAATACCGGTGAAATGTGTAAAACTTGTATCTAATTCAGGAGAGCTTTTCTTTAGTCTAGTCACAAATAGCCATTCTGTTGAATGATCATGACTAAAATCCATAAATATATCATATAATATTATAAATGAGGGTAAAAGATGAGTATTTTCCATATAAGAAATTCTCCACACGAGAAAAACTTTGGTTCCCAAAGTTAGAAAACACCTTATAGCACCAAAATACAAGTACTCGGAGCTTTCCCTTATGAAAATGAATAACACAAAGTTAGAAAACTTCTGTAACATCAAAACACGCATAGTTTTCCCTTATATGGTCAAAGGCATTTCAAGTTCCGATAATACCATTAAAACTGTAAACTGTATAAAAATATTTTTTATAAATAATAATTTGTTTCGTCAATACAATTATAAAGCGTCAGGACATAGCCAGTGCGTTTACCATCTGATGTTTACTGACGAGTTCTTATTGGCTTTTTTATCCGGTGTTTTCTCATTCAATCTAATACAGATACGTTGCTTAATATTTGAATGAAAATTTATGAAAATTTAAAAACATACGATGTGCAAGAAATTTACCGACGTTATGTTCTTCCGGTACAATGTTCACTGGAAAGGGGGGTCACGTCTTCCACATGTCGAGAATGTACACTGGAAAGGGTCACATCTTCCACATGTCGAGAATGTACACTGGCAAGGGTCACATCTTTCACATGTCGAGAATGTACACTGACAAGGAGCACGTCTTTCACATGTGGAGAATGTACACTGACAAGGAGCACGTCTTGCACATGTGAAGAATTTACACTGACAAGGTGCACGTCTTCCACCATGCCCTAGTGTCAGAAAAATAACAACATCATTTGGGCAACTTGGTTGTAAACTACGGAAGCTTGAAAGTGCCATTAAGTCCCATTGCATTAGTACCCTACGGTAGCTGATGTAATAACTGGTAGGTAAACATTAAAACCTATATAAGGGAGAAAATAGCTGAGTGTAGTGTATCTTAAGATAATTTTATTAAAAAAAGTGAAGATGTTTTAGCACGCACTAGGACACGGCTCTCATGCGCATGCGCACTGACGATTTCTATCAACATTCCGATAAATTGCTGCCATAATACTCAGAAACCTGTTATATTACACGACATTGAATGGCGACACATTCTGTAACACGGTATAAGTAGCATGCAATTTGAATTTAGATAGGATAAAGTACTTGACTTAATCGAAAGATCAAGATCTATCCAAGTTTAATTTCTTATTACATGTGTACTGAAATTGATCTATTTACGCGAAATGTTAAATTTATGAATTGAACACAAACAAGGTAAGGAGGTCATTAACATGTTTCCCTCTAATTTGTGAAAGGGAACGGTTTCTGGGTAGTACCTATGACAAAGTGGTGAGATACACGTATTTGTAGGCGTTCTTGTTGTGGGCTAAAATTGAATGAATTTGTTATGTTTTAAAAACATCATTGAAACCATTTGTAGAAGTTCTAAAACATTTAATACTTTGTTCATCATTCAAGGTCGTGTTCAAGAACAGGCTTCTGAGTACATGTAGTTCCTAGAGCAAAGTGGTTGGATAGAAGAATTTGTAGGCGTTGTTGTGTGGACTGAAATTGAATGAAATTACATGTATTATGTTTTAAAAAATTCATGAAACCATTTGTAGTAGTTTTAAATCATTTCATACTTTGTTCATCATTCAAGGTCGTGTTCAAGAACAGGCTTCTGAGTACATGTAGTTCCTAGAGCAAAGTGGTTTGATATAAGAATTTGTAGGCGTTGTTGTTGTGGACTGAAATTGAATGAAATTACATGTATTATGTTTTAAAAAATTCATGAAACCATTTGTAGAAGTTCTAAAACATTTAATACTTTGTTCATCATTCAAGGTCGTGTTCAAGAACAGGCTTCTGAGTACATGTAGTTCCTAGAGCAAAGTGGTGAGATACGAGGATTTGTAGGCGTTGTGGACTGAAATTGAATAAATTTATTATGTTTTAAAAAATCATTAAATCATTTGTAGTAGATCTAAAATATTTTATATTGTGATAGAAATCGATCTGGGGAACTACATTAACTTTAGCAATCAGGAAATATGGAATCCGAGCACAATATAGTGATACATGATGCTTATTCTTGTGCGCTACAATGGAGGTTTTGATATTTATAAATGAGCGTAACTCATGTTATATTATTTTACCGGCACGTGGACAAATGCATAGTATAGAAGCGGGTCGGTGTTTTTTGTTTTCTTTACAAAGTCTCAGTCTCCGTTAATTGTATACCATACAGAACAGCACGAATGTCCTACAATACACAACAAATGCCAAGCGAGTTGGGATCGATAGTAAATGAGGTGTCGATCAAACAGCAAAGATATGCTAACGTTATTTGTGGGTCTTATCGCAATATGTTATTATTCTAATCAGCGATATTATACCATAAAGACAATAGAAATCGATATTGTTTTTCTTTATCGTGGTAGACTCGATAAAACAGATTGTACAAAATGGTTGCCGATACTAGGGCGGAGATAGATGCCTGCATCCTGCCAATTCCTATTTCGTTTTATCACTTCTTAAACATGAAAACAATATTTCCATTACGATCAGTGTAATTAGATCTATGTTCTTGCATGCATAAGTTGTGTATTCTAAGCCATCGAAATTATATCAGAGAAACCCTGTTGTTTGGACCTTATCTTGTAGATTTATACGCCTTACATAATATTGATATCTACCTTATAGGATAACCCCTAACTCCTAACCTTAATCCGGAAATTCCGGAAAACGGGGTTTATCTAATAATGTCGATATGGTGTTAGCACGTTTGTCTCGAAGTTTGTTATGTCGAGCTATTTTCCCTGGTCCCAAAATGTTCGAGAAACAAAAATCGACTGTATGCTAGTGTATGCTTGTTTCCGATGCTTTCAATATTTTCTTTCCAGTCAAATACCCACATACAACATTAAGTTAACCTAACCATTTTTCTCTGGAGACCGTTAACATGAGCCTGCGCTACGTAGCGCTTTCCATGTGAGGTAATCCATGCCTTCTATATTTTATTAAACGGGAGGTAACTGAATAAAGGCGCTCGGTAGCGCTTTGCTCAGGGAACGGACCCCTGGTTTAACATCTAAAACATTACTCTTCCGCTATGAAGCCAACTGGAAATGTATGCACATGTGGAGGATATGACCATTTGACTGTTATCAATGTCACAAAATTCTTAGAGCATTAAATAACATACACTTGCCTATCTGAGAATTGAGCAGGGATCTACCGGTACAAATATAAGCTGGTACCTATCTGTACCCCACCCCTTTTTTGCAATATACTAATTTGAAGAGCAATGCAATGTGTCATTACATTATGGGGTCCGTGTAAAGGCGTGATTAGTTTGGCTACCAAACTAGATAATATATTTTGTCAGTCAATTATCATAACTTTATTTTCAATTTCAGCAAGGTTTTATTTTGGGCTTGTTTATTCTGTGTTTGAGGGTGCGAGGTGAAATAATTTCATGAAAGAGTAGACTAAAGAGTTGTCTCCAAATTAAACATAGGGTCTGTGATTGAAGTATAATTTGGGGGGGGGGTTACGGATGGTACGTTCTGTGTCCGTCTCTTGTGTGGATAACTGGCTTCTGTGTGACTTTGAATTGTCTATACATACCGACAGTATTTAATTAATAGTACACGTTTAACCAGTCAAATTAGTTTCTGTACGGAGTTTGTGAAAGCACGTCCGCTATGTTTCCAGACGATATACGCACACGGATACTGTCCGGAACACGACACCGATCTCTACAGAAAACTCCGAACACTGACTTCTTCATGAAATATTTATTCGACTACTATATTCATAAATATGACACGATCAGTTTTGTAATGTAATTCGATGAATTATTAATTTGTCATTAGCTGTTAATTGATAGGACATCAAGATAACGAGCTTAAATGAGAAAAAAGACAGGCTTAGTGAATCTTGTAGTCATAAAACTTTGTTGATAAAATTCACTGGTTGCCATGAATTTGTAAGTTTTTGATAAAATAAATGATTAAATTTCTCAAGATTTTCGATTAAATGTAATCATTATTCCAGTTTGCGCATGCGCCGTCTTCATGTATCCTGTAAGGCTACTATACATGTCAAGTCTTTGATACCCTTTTCTGTGTAATTTTCATAGTTGGTCTAAGGACATAATATTACAAACGAAATACTGTGTAACAATCGATCGAATAAATTGACGGACGAACGGACTGGCGGGTGGCTTCCAACATTTTAGATCATTAATGTGGTTTCACGGCAAATCACGAACAGGTAATTCATTTCCGATGACAAACTAGCAGGCAACCCCCAAAGGCTCGCAAACCTTAGACCTTAGATGTTGGTGGGGACGGACGGGCGGACAGGCGTTAGAACGAAACTTAATGGGGTGTTATTGTATATAGCAATTTCAGCCTTTCTATTCAGCAACATTGACAGTGAATCATAGACAAGCGTGTCTCCGGCAGCAATAAACTGAGTCTGAACAGTCAGAGGTGTTCCAAATCTAAGTTCCACAAGTCGTCTGCACTATTGAAAGTTTCCTTACATACGTATACCCGATATATCTGCTCTCGTGTGAACTCCTCAAGTATGTTATCATTCTCCACAATCTTATTGTAATTTCTGCAAAAGAAAGAACTATCATAGTTTTGTATTAAACTGTTATACCGCATGCCAAAATCCGGGGACCAAGTATGTAATCTCGAAGATTATCAGATAACACGAGAATTAGAAAAGAAAATAACACGTGAAAATAGATCTAACACTAGTGCTTATCTGTGGTGTATCTTTTCACTATTATTATTATACATTGTCTTAGTGCAAGAAGGAAACCACGTCTGACAAAATAGTAAGATAAGACGATTGACGGAGTGAAAAGTTTAGAGACTATCGAAGTTTAGAGACTATATCGATAGGGTCAACAGTGTCAATAATATCTGGTCCCCAGGTCTGGTCGTTTGCTGATCTGGGACATTAAAATTCGATTAATCACATGATTGAAGATAGGTTATTGTATATACTTAACTTTTACATGTATATTGTATTAAATGTATTATGTTAAAATTAAGGTTCTTAAATGATTTATAAAATTATATTTTTTATATAAAAATAAAACGATAAATAGATATGTCGCTTTTGTTATATATGCACATTGTAGTGTGCCATACTTCTAAGTGTCAACCATAATTCAATTAATCATACTTTAAAACGTTTATTACAATGCCATGTACATTGTCAGGATTTGCTTAATTGCCTTTGTAAAAAACTATATAAAAACGATATAGATCCACTGATATGATACGGTTTTTTGGTATTATTCTGATATATTTATTTATTAAGACTGAGTGTCAATGAAATTCACATAATTCAAATTTTAATTATCATCACTATTATTTAACCATATTTATATTTATCATTAGCTGTGTCGAAAAATAATTTAATGTTTTAATATACAATCACAATAAGTTAAATAGTATGCATATTAATACAAAATAATCACCATAAGTAATTATGTACGAGTACAAAGGATAACGTTAATATTAGCATATAAAACTTGTATATAAATGTATCTAATTGTACAGATGTATAAGATTAATTATACAGACTGTTATTTTTGTTTGTTTCATAGAATAAATTACATCGTCTGCCTGAAAAGCATTCGTGTTATTTACGTCATGATATATTGTGCACAATTAAAAGAATGTATAGAATCACTCTCGCGTGCATGTAATGAAATGTCAATGATTGGATCATGCTAACACCAGCAGTAAATTACACGATTGATATTTTCTTCACTAGATTATTATCTCCCTTTAACTAGTAGACTGTATCGGATTACGCATTAAATTATATATCATTTCATATTAGCATAGTACGGAGATCTTGACGTGATCATAATCTTCATGCATGAATATTTTACAAGGTTCTTGTCGCGGTTTGAATATATCAATTTCTGCAAGCAAAGCGTGCAATGTCGGTCCTTTAAAGGTGCTGCCTCACAGATTGGCCTAATTTTTTGTATGACGTAATTTTCCTACCTAACCAAGTATTTATGTAGTAGAAAGCCACTGGTGGTTGCTTTATGAAAGATTTATGGCATATAAGCAATTTAAATCACTCTTGATACTCGGCACTTTTTATTTTTCCTTTTGAAAATATCGTAGAGTTTCCTTCCAAAATGCTTTGTGAATTATGTAATTCACACATGATCAAACTGTAACTTCAACAAACTTTAGCCGAAATATCTGTGAGGTATTCGGTTTGTTTCGCAATTCATTTTCATCGAATTTAAGCGATAGTAGTGCTAATTCTATAGGGTATTAATACCCTATAGAATTTGGGTGTAAAAATGCTTAATTACTACAAAATGCCGAAGTTTTTCAAGTCATTTTTGTTGTCAATGTGGTTGTATATGGCATATACAGGCAACTATATCAAAATTACATGAATATTTGACAATTTAATTTTATTTTTGCAATACATCAATACGTGAGGCAGTCCCTTTAAATTTAGACCTCAAGCGCCTTCGTGATACTCCTCGCTTATGAAAACATATACATGTACACAGGGTTATACATATAGAGGAGAAATCAGCTGTTAAATGATGCTAATAGAAGGTCGAGGATCAAGCCAATTTCTCCGTGTAGGACGACACAATACACAAACATTACATAGATCTACAACATTTCAAGTTTATTCAAGTTGAATTATCGGCTTTATCTTGTCATCAAGTTTACTTTTCATACGTTGGTCTACAACTTTTTTTATATTTTCACAACTCGGCTCTGATCAGTTTATCTGTAATTTCACGGTGTAATGGCGCGGCGCTCTATACGTCGGAAGTCAAATCGCAATACACATAATTACACGTACATGTTAATCATACATGAAAAACATGCTTCGAACATCATCTAATCATCTTTCCTTTTTTGCAAATAAAAAACTTTGCGATCAATATGTAGTTAATCTAGTTGCCATGACGCTAGCATCCTATACAGTCGGGCAGGCAATTCGATTGGCGTTAGATTGTCAAGGGAGATAAGTGTGTTCCTTAGATAAAACAGGGCGATAACTCGATGGAATGTCTGATAACAACAGTCGGTGAGGGTCGATATCGCTTCAAACAATCACCGATATCACTAATAATGTTTCTGTATGGGGAAACGGGAGATTGCAGATAGACTTTAAGCCTGGAAATGTCAACTAACATGAAACGCTTAAGTTCGAGGATCGATAAAAAGTTTCCAGCGATCTTTTTCTGATAACCACAAAGTCTACCGTATATGCATTGATATTGAATTTGTGATCTGGCTGCAACTAAATTCGTTTAATTCTTTATTTATGATATAATAACAAAACATTTACATATTTATGAAATACACAAAATGTATGTCAGCGTTCATGTGATGCACGGCGCCGTCACAACGTCTAAGAACCAAATTTAACAAGACGGCAAGGGACGTCACGTATGATGTAAGCGATGTCTCGAATGTGTTGTTTTCTCTTTCCGTCTGTTCCAGATACACAATGTACTTACTGTCTGATTTTGGGAGCGTCCTTTCTTGGAATCCATGTGACAGGTAATAGGATCTGTATCAGGGGCTGCTGTTTTTACTCCTTGCAGACTATTCGTGATATGGTTGAGACTTAGTGGCTTCAGTCCATTCTTGGTTCTGTTTTGGAGTTTTTGTGTAGTGGGCTGGACAATATAGTTTTAGCCTACTCTGCTTGGCTGTCTTTTCCATCATTTATTAAGGACATGGAGGATTACATATAGTGAGATATAGTATACGATTTCAAAAAGCATTATATTCTTTAAATTGAAATTTGTTTGATACAGTAAGCATAGCATTATTTTGCTCGTTCACAAACACACAAACTGCCAAATGGTATTTACTAAAATGTATATCATTCTTACAATATAACTCAATATAACAAACTCTTACTTAGATTAAGACTGGACAATGTATACTTCATATTCAAGAAACATAACACTTTTTCTACTTTCGGTTTGCAAGGTCAATGAAGTTCTGAATACTACAAGTTAATAAATAAGTTTTATCATTATTTCATGGTAAGAGTTTTTTCAATATAGTATTAGTAAGTAAATAAAGTCTTTATTTTACGAGGCTAACATATTTACAATAATGCAATCTTCCATATGGGCCTCAGTAGTATTGACTACGTCTCAGACAACAAACTTTGACTCTTAATGTCAAGTTGGCTTTGTTTGTGAAAGAGCATGATTTGCAATGAAATTGATGTCATGCTTCGATAGATTTGCCTTTTTGATATTTATTTTTGTTTTACCTCATGAGTAAATGTAGTACATCATTATACAATGCTTATTTTATCCAAAAACTTAAATTGGAAGACAAAAACGCCCTTGAAAGAAAATTGCACAATCTCACTATGGATTAGACTCTATCCCCTTAAAGTGGTGTCATTGGCTTTAATTCGCTGGTTCTGGGTGCAGTTATCCATGAGGCGGAGGCATATTCTGCTTGGGGTAGCACGTACGTGCCAGTGTAGACTTGCTGTAGGATCTTTGCGTCCCCCAGTTTGTTCAAGTCAGTAAGCTTTGAGGAAAAAAACGTACACGTTCCGCTTGAATAAGCCGCTTTGAAAAATCCTGGTGGAGGCATACATATGCCCGTAATGTTTCAGCAGAAAGCTGACTGGCAAATAAAGGCTATGCTCGGCATTAAAGAAGATATCTAAAAAAAGTTCAAGTAGTCTAAAATATATGTAATAATGTTACCCTCAATTTGATCTACTATGTGTATTGATTTGCATGTACATGTTCAATAAATATGTGAGTTATTTTCGTTGCGTTGTCTGAAGCCTAGGTCCCACTGAGCATTTTTTGTCTCGGCGATGTACTACCGATTTAAATTAATGAGCTGTCAGGACATCGGGTACAGGTTCCTCGTGGTCAATGGGAGGCTTTGGGGAAGTCATGAAAAAGCGTATGGTATCGGAAGTTGAGTGCTGCCTTCCCTGTCTGACTTAATTAATATTTTGTTTTGTTTTGAAGAGACGTACCAACTTCAACAAGACAGTTGCTACGGAAATAGTTTATAGTGTATAAAGATCAAAACTGAGTTCAACAAACTTTGGTCATTGTCATAGTGTCACCTTGTCTTGATAACTATAATTTGGTTCAAAACACAACTGTGACAATTATATTTATATCTCAACAGCATCTAAATTTGTTCAAGGACATTTTCATTTCAAGTAGACTAGTACACCAATGTTACACATATTAATTTGACATCTTCACCAATATACAGACCTTTAATGTACACTTATGTTTCAAACTTGTTCGATACCCCAACGGATAAGATTGCATATCTAATTATTAAAGAGTTTCCTGTTGTTTCGACCGTATCTCATCCGTGATAGATTCTATCATAAATCTATATATGTTTAATTGTAAGTATTTACGTAATTACTTAATCGACAACTAATAATTCAATATAAAATTGATGCTGAGATCTACTGCGGTTAGATACGGAACCCGGACTTATGCCATATATCATTACATATGATCATGTAATATCGCAACTTTAATATGACTTAACTGTGTTGACATTATCATCTAGGAAACACCAAGTATACATGATTACCGTGAAGTGTTTAATTAAATACTGTAAAGTTTTTTGTTTATAAGTGATTAAAATTAATGAATTTCGTGAACCAGACCACGAAATCAAATCCCGACGATTATTCAACCTCTCATATACGAAATAAGACGTTTTCTTTAAAAAATAGAATCCACGAATTCACGAGACCATGGCATTACTTTAACCAAAGTCTTAAACGAACAGAAACTAAGTTGGTTCCCAGGAGTTGACCTCTATAATAATAATAATAATAATAATAATAATAATAATAATAATAATAATAATAATAATAATAATAATAATAATAATACTTTATTTTACGAGGAAACTCATTTGACAATTATATTAAATGACAATCTTCCACGAGACCTCTCTATACGCATTTGAACATGAGGTTTCAAGTATTCTTTGCGCTGCACGTATTGGATATAATGGCAAGTTCAGACTACGGTAGTTTACCGCCGTATTGTCCAAATTCACGATACTTAGTCTACTTGAACAATGATGTCTTGTACGAGTATTTTGTGCCACTAATTCCCTTTTAAAAAGCCATACCAAAGCACTGCCTGCCTGCCTGCCTGCCTGGCCTGCCTGGCCTGCCTGGCCTGCCTGGCCTGCCTGGCCTGCCTGGCCTGCCTGGCCTGCCTGGCCTGCCTGGCCTGCCTGGCCTGCCTGGCCTGCCTGGCCTGCCTGGCCTGCCTGGCCTGCCTGGCCTGCCTGGCCTGCCTGGCCTGCCTGCCCGCCTGCCCCGCCTGCCCGCCCGAAGCCCGCCCACCCGCCGCCCGCCCGCCCGGCCGCCCGAAAATTTACGCTTTGACGTTGCGATCGGTTAGTAACCACGCCTTATAGTGCTAAAGGGGAACGGCTTCAACTATACCTTATTTGTGGAATCTATACGTCTTCCACTCCACAGTAATAAGACCAGACATTCCAGATCTATCAAGAATTGCATAATAATAAATTAATAATATAAAAAAGCATAATTTAATATTTAATGTTCATATGATCTGATAGATAACGACGCTGTGGCATTTTGTTTGTAGGCTATAACTTTATTGTAAGACACATTCAGTGGTCGTTTACCTAACTACTTGGTTTTTGAAAACAAATGGAGACTAAACATCATTACACGCATTAAGGAGGTACGAGCTGCCTTGTGCGCATGCGCGAAATTTCAAAATCGTATTAGATAAGAACAAACATGAATTTAGTTTCAATGATCGCATATGAATGTTGATTAATGAAAATGAACAAACGAAAACGAGCCTGGTGACATATCATTTTCATGATTTCAATGTTGTTCTAGAAGACTGTTCTGTCATTTTAAGACGTTTCAAGGAAAATTCGATCGTTAGATCAAAGGTGCGCGTACCTCCTTAAGTTGCGTAACTGTCGCTATGCCATATTAGCCAAATCCACGCCAAAAAAACGCACCGCATGCCATTATTTTTTACAAGTCATAAACAACACTATTTCGATGGGGGTATTGCCATGGACGCAATAACATTAGGTCTACACGTTAAAATGTCAAGATAAGTGCCTGAGATGCCTATGCGTTATGATTTATTTCGATTATACTTACCCCACAAGCACTATTTATACTGAGGAACGACCGCAAAAAGTCCACATCCAATTGCGCGTGTGGTGTGATGTAGTTACATTCATTGATGGTACTGGTAGTTATTTTGGCAACAGTTTTGGCTTTTGCCTCGAGGCTGGAGGTCATTGGCCAAAATTTTAGGCAGGGTTATAAAACCAAATGGCCACGTACTACGACTGTCTCAATCGAACGAAAAATAACAGTTGGTTGGCGACGGCGCCTTACAGTATAATTATGTTTTAAATCCCACTATCAGAGCAAACGTTTGATTTTTGTAATTTCCATCAGTCGGAAATAGCCGCTGAAATAACGGCGCGATAATGACATAGAGTTGTAACCCGGCGATCTTGATTCGATTCCTGGTCATGACAGGTCATATCATTCCATGGCGATTTTACATTCATTATTGAGTGTCCTCCACATGTGCAGAAGTTCCTGATGGAAGGGTAATTTTGTACTGGTCAGGATACAGTCTAGGAAAAGTGGTAAGGTGAAGAATTGTAAATAAACCGAAAGAAACAAAAAAACAATAACTATCCTATTATTCTCGTATTACATACGTGCAATCTATAGTACCTATCAATATGGGGTTGTTTAATAAATACATCAGCAGTCTTCAATCCAATGTTTCAATTTATGGGCTCAAAATAAACGGGAAAAAGTCTCCCAGTCGAGTTTTAAATGCATTTATAGCAACCTGAATATCCTCTACCTGTATTTGATCCACGTTGTGATACTTTCCTCCATATGCCATTACATTTTTTTTTATTTCTAACGCAGAACTGTACAATTCGCAGATGCATGAATTCCGACGTGTACCCAGTTTGAAATCCATGTTGGACAAGTCGTTGTCAACCCCAATCTGAGTTTTCAATCTTTTTCCAGTCTACATGTACACATATTGCTTGTGCTTTGTACAGATCAATGTTTGATAACTTTTTGTCATTTGCTTAGTTTCTTTTAATAAAGTCGTACATATACAAGTTCAACACCAAAGAAGAATTTTGAGTGATTGCGAGGGTGATTGTGAAGTCGAATATCAAATTCACAACTGGCTGGAAATTCGAACTCGGCAGAAATTCGATTTTTGTCAAGCCGAATATCCAACTCAAAGCTGACTAGAAATTCAAACTCAGCTGGAAATTCGACTTTTTATTATGTTGAAAATACAACTCTCAGTTGGCTTGAAATTCGAACTCAGCTGGAATTTAGACTTTTTGTAGGTGGGTAGGTGGGTAGGTGGGTAGGTGGGTAGGTGGGTAGGTGGGTAGGTGGGTAGGTGGGTAGGTGGGTAGGTGGGTAGGTGGGTAGGTGGGTAGGTGGGGTAGGTGGGTAGGTGGGTAGGTGGGTAGGTGGGGTAGGTGGGGTAGGTAGGTAGGGAGGGGGTAGGTAGGGTAGGTAGGGTAGGTAGGGTAGGAGCGACCAACGACGAGTAAACATCTATGAACTAAGAGCTGCGACCATCGACGTACGTGCTGCGACCATCGACTTACTAGCTGCGACCAACGAGTTAACGCCTACAAGCTAAGAGCTACGACCTAAGAGCTACGACCAACGACATACGTGATGCGACCAACGACCAAAATGCAGGATCGTAACTTACTCATGTGTAGGTCCTCTGGGTCATGGAGGTGAACAAATAAGCAATTTTAAGTCCAAAAGGGGGCATAATTTCAACAAAATGCTAAATAGTTATCTTCTCTGTGTAGGGGTTGGAGTCATGATGGTGAACAAGTATACAAAGTATCAAAGCAATATATCGATGCACTTTGAAGTTATTAGAGGTTAAAAACCCGTACCTTAACTTTAACATTTGCATTTGCAAGTCCAAAAGGGGGCATAATTTCACCAAAATGCTTGATACAGCTACCTACCCCTGTGTATGGGTCGGGTCATGATGGTGAACAAGTATGCAAAATATAAAACATATATCAATGCAATTTGAAGATATTAAAGGTTAAAATACCCGTACCTAAACTTTAACATTTGCATTTCCAAGTCCAAAAGGGGGCATAATGTCAACAAAATGCATGATAGAGTTACCTACCCCTGTGCAGGGGTCGGGTCATGATGGAGAACAAGTATGCAAAGCAATATGTGAATGCACTTTGAAAATATATGAGGGGAAAAAACCTGTACCTAAACTTTAACATTTGCACTAAGTTGTAAAATGGGGCATACTTTCACCAAAAAGCTTGATAGAGGTACCTACCCCTGTGTATGGGTCGGGGTCATGATGATGAACAAGTATGTAAAGTATCAAAGCAATATGCCAATGCACTTCGAAGATATTAGAGGTTAAAAAACCCGTACCTTAACTTTAACATTTGCATTTCCAAGTCCAAAAGGGGGCATGATTTCAACAAAATGCTTGATAGAGTTACCTACCCCTGTGTTGGGATTGTGGTCATAATGGAGAACAAGTATGCAAAACAATATGTGAATGCACTTTGAAAATATTTCGAGGTGAAAAAACCTGTACCTTAACTTTAACATTTGCACTAAGTTGAAAAAGGGGGCATAATTTCACCAAAATGCTTGATAGAGTTACGTACCCCGGTGTATGGGTTGGGGTCATGATGGAGAACAAGTATGCAAAGTATCAAAGCAATGTGTCTATGCACTTTGAAGATACTAGAGGTTAAAAAACCTGTACCTAAACTTTAACATTTGCACTATTTGCACTAAGTAAAAAGGGGGCATAATTTCAACAAAATGCCTGATAGAGTTATCTACTCCTGCATATGGGTTGGAGTCATGATGGCGAACAAGTATACAAAGTATGAAAGCAATATTCAAAAGATCTAAACTTTAACATTACGCCGACGCCGACGCTCGGGTGACTGCAATAGTTCCCCTTATTCTACAAATAGTTGAGCTATAAATGAGTAATCATCTGACTGTCGATGTACGACATACGTGCCAATTTCACAGACCTCTAATGACCAGGGAAAGTTAAATGTCAAAGGGGGGGGGGGGCTGAACAGCTGAATTGCTGAAAGCAGCTCTCGAAAATTGGTAACTTTACTAATCTTTGTATGTCGCGTCCTATTCACGAAATGTGCCTTGTCTCTCGACTACTCTGGACAAGCAGTACACAGACATTATATTCAGCGAACACTTTATATCTGGGTCCATGGCATTGTTATGTCCCGTCATTTTCACGGACCGTACATCGTCTCTCGGCTATCCCATTTTGTAAAAGCGTCTACATGATATAGTCACTATAAACATACATAAGCCTGTGCTTGCTTTACCATGAGTCCGGAGGCTGTAGTTCATGAAGGGATATTTGTCGGAGTAATCGAAGTACAAAATGTACATGTATTTTAGTATTCGAATCCATGGTATTTCCCATCCATTTCATAGAATGTGACTTGGCTGTGATGGTCCCCTTTAAAATATACGTCTCACTGTACATACACACTGTATGTGTAACCATGTATTCGGAGTATTTAGTAAGTTTATTCTTTCATGGAATGGACCTCTCCTCCAATGTCCCCACCTTTACAAGTGGATACTTAGAAACGCAATTTAAGCAATACACATACTGCATTTAATTTGTACTACTGTATTGCCCAGTTAGAATAATAGTTGATTCCACTGTTATGGCGTAAAACTAATTATAATAGCTTATCCAGACATCTATAATCCCAATGCTAAAATAAAATGATATGCCTGTTCAGACAATGGTTGTACATGTAATTTTTTGCGTACACATAAAACAAAACGTCACTATCATATTATCCTAACTGGACCATATTTATTGTAATGTGTATGCATAAAAAGCGATTATTGGACAATGAATAACATTCTATTTTAATCATAGCGATTCAAGTACATGACATCGTTCTGTATCCATTCGTGAAACTGTAGTCCTAGGTATTTGATGATGTTGAACTCAGAGCAACAGATAAGGTTGTAGTTCATTTGGTATTTTACACCCGAGTTTCAATTTTGTTTGGGTTTTGGCAAATTTTGATTGGGTGTTTAATAAAACTCATATGGTAAATGATATTGTATGTACTATTTTTCACTATAACATAATTTTCTATTCAGATTGTCTTTGCTTTTACTTACTCCCTCCTCTCAAAATTAATTGGGTATTTACCCCAATACGCAGCTTATCTGTAGCTCTGTTATGAACATTATATATCATAAAATAAAGTGTCTACGTCAGAAGCACTGTCTGAAATAACCGTCCAGACCTATGGAGATGCACGAGGGGTGGTAAAATCAGAAAATTTAAAAGCAAATTTGATGTAACGAATTATCAGAACCATCAGTTGATTAATAGTTTTTTTTATAAACATTGTTTAAGCCAATACTATGTACCACATGTGTCGTTACCCTTTAAATACGGGATGACTTTCAAAATCGTATGATGGGAGACAATTCTAGCTTTCATACACTAAATTGTACCTGTCGAGTTAACTCCCTTCTTTTGCAATCTAACATTTCAGATGTACTTATAATTGTTGCATTGTTAATGAACGCACAGACAGCTGCAATATTCAAGACGACCACCAGCCTGTTAAGGTAAGTAAAGTTCACACATAGGAACAGTAAAATGTGGTATTTGTAGTCAGGTGGTCTGTTTTAACTAAATACCATAGACAATGGTCTGTAGTTTTGTTTTTTAATAATATCCTTGGTTCGCAGGTGTCTTGAACACAGGTTTGCCGTAGCTTACATATTCATTCTATTTTTTTTTTGATAACCTTGACCACTTTACGACTAGTCAGTTGTCAGTGACTGGTCTTAGTACTACACAAACCATTGAATGTTCGTGTTTCTATTCAGTCATAATATTGAGCAATATTTACCTTGCAGGGACCGAATAAAGGAGTCTAGACTTGAAGTATCTGGAGTATGAAGGAAGAGCGGGGGCTGTATGATGGAGCAGGGCTAAATGAAGGAGCAGAGGCTTAATGAAGGACCAAGAGCTGGAAGAAGCAGGGACTAGATGAAGCAGTGACGGATGAAAGAGCAAGGACAGGGAGGAGCAGTGACTGTGAGAAGAAGCAGAGACTGAGAAAAGGAGCAGGGACAGAATAAAGAACCAGGGACTGGATGAAGGAGCAGAGACTGCATGAAGGAGCAGAGACTGGGAGGAGCAGGTACTGGGAGGAGCAACGACTGGATGAAGGAGCAGGGGACTGGGAGAAGTAGCAGGATGAAGGAGCAAGGACAGAATGAAGGAGCAGAGACTGGATGAAGGAGCAGGTACTGGGAGGAGCAGAATAAAGGAGCAGGTACTGGGAGAAGGAGCAGGGGACTGGGACAAGGAGCAGTGGCTGTGAGAAGGAGCAGAATGATCGAGCAATGACTGGGAGAAGGCGCAGAAAGAAGGAGTAATGACTGCGAGAAGGAGCAGGATGAAGGAGCAATGACTGTGAGAAGGAACAGGATGAAGGAGCAATTACTGGGAGAAGGAGCAGGATGAAGGAGCAATTACTGGGCGAAGGAGCAAGGACTGGGAGAAGGAGCAGGATGAAGGAGCAATTACTGGGAGAAGGAGCAGGATGAAGGAGCAATTACTGGGCGAAGGAGCAAGGACTGGGAGAAGGAGCAGGATGAAGGAGCAATTACTGGGAGAAGGAGCAGGATGAAGGAGCAATTACTGGGAGAAGGAGCAGGATGAAGGAGCAGTGACTGGGGGAAGGAGCAGGGTGAAGGAGCAATTACTGGGAGAAGGAGCAGGATGAAGGAGCAATTACTGGGAGAAGGAGCAAGGACTGGGAGAAGGAGCAGGATGAAGGAGCAATTACTGGGAGATGGAGCAGGATGAAGGAGCAATGACTCCGGGAAGGAGCAGGGTGAAGGAGCAATTACTGGGAGAAGTAGCAGGATGAAGGAGCAATTACTGGGAGAAGGAGCAGGATGAAGGAGCAATGACTGGGAGTAGGAGTTGGATAAAGAAACATATGATAAGAGCATTAAAACAACAAGATATTAATGTAATTAATTTATTCATGAACACAGAAAATTTATCATTTACACATTAATCATAAACAGACGCAACAATTTCACCCCTCTTCTTCCTGGAATGATATTGTGTCGTCATGCATCTGGAACAGTTCATCATCATAAATATCCTCTGGCAACGGTTCATTTATATCATCTGAATAGAATGTTGGCATAGCAATATCTGATCCCTTTCCCTTTTCTGCTAATTTAGCTTTAATGTGACGCATATTACTGTCAAAGATTCTAACATAACCATGCTCAGGTCCGGGAATACCAGTGTTTAGATATAAAACGTTGTATTTTGTATTAATTCTCCAGATCTACAATAAATAGATAGAACATTTGATCAGAAGCAATACAAACACTGACAACGATTGTCCAGTACAGTGATTTTTCTTGGGGGGGGGGGGGTCCGACCAGCTATTTTGTTCAGGGTCCAACCAGCTAGTTTTTTTCTAAGACTGTTGTCCTGATCAGAATTAAAGCCCTGACGAACTTTCATAAATATGTAAGAAAACCACTTTATAGGGGAATTACAGACTGCCTGAATCCACATATGTTTACACGGACATTAAATTTTTCAGAAATAGTCATGAGGTTGGTAATCATTTGATTCAAAAATGATAAAATATAAATGAAATCTCTTATACTGATTTGGGAGGTTGATTAATTATCATGTATATTGGACCTATGGGGACAATTAAGAAACCTTTGATTGTACAGAGCTAGCTTGGTGTATAGTTGCCATAACTTACTGACAACTGATGAAAGTTGACAGTATCATTACCTTACACATTCAAAGGATTTAGTCCACTATCATTGCTATGGGAACATAAGGTAACACATGTACAGTTGAATAATTGTTACGACAGCGGTCTCATCACTTAGACAAGGGTTGATGGAATACCAGGGTTGTCATTAAACTCTAGTCCAAAATGTCTGTCTCATTCAACTTTGGCAGTGTTAAAGCTAAGACCTTAAACTACTATTAATTAATAAAACAACCGTTCTGGCTACCTCAAATTTAAAACAAGCTACCACAGCACAATCTTAATGACAACCTTACTCAGCCTGTAGGAACTTTATGTTGGCATTGTTACATGGTACAATAAACTGACATACCTTTACACCTTTGATCTTTCTCCAATCATTCCCCATCCAGCCTGGCATCTTGGTCCCCTTGAACATACCTCGTTTCAACTAGAAATATAAATATGCAACATATTAACACAGGCTTTCAAGCACTATTTAGTCAAAGATTAGGGCTATTTTAGCAAACATTCAAGGCTAACTCGGGGAAAATTAGGGTTATAATTGGCAAAATCTGCTACAAAGTAAATGTTAACTTCTTTGTAAACAGCAGATTATTTATCTACAACAAGGCTATTTATTGTGCAAGTGTGAGATCCCGAAAGAATGCATGTTTTATATTAAATGAGCATAGCTTAGTTTAATCAGCTGCTTAACAATACATGTAAGCTATTATATCTAAAAGTTTTTAGGCAAGCTTAGTGAGCGAAAAAAGGGAATACCTGCTTAACTGTATTATGGATGAGGGCTTACATTCAGTGATATGTAGTGTTAACCAACTTTGACTGGGTGACTACATTACATTTCAGTGTCTTAGCTGATGAATAAGTGAAACTCAAACATGGCAACCTATACAGAATGCATGGAAAACTTCAGGGTTTGTTAGTAAAATACACAGTCCCCCGATATACAGTGCCCACCAAAAATAAGTATACAGTAAATAATTTTTGCAAAAATAAACTTTGTTAAATTATTCATTATCTGTTTATCAGACAGTCACAATTATGCTAGTTTCTGAAACTACAGTTACTAAATGAGTCAAAATAGAGATAGAAATAAAGATGAAAATGTTTGGAACTAAAATAACAATGTGATCAAAAAGGCTGAATTTTCCATGTTTTTGTGACAAAGTTACCATTCAAGAAGGACAAAGAAACTTTAGATTTTGCACTCAGGGTACCAATTAATGTATGGCCTGTCCATTTAATAAACAAAAATATTCCTTTTCTTCAAATATATTGTTGCTTCACTGTTCTGCAAATAGTATTATTACAGGCAAGTAAGTGTGCAAATAACATCTGTATACTTATTTTTGGTGGGCAGTGTAATTGGTTATCACAATATGAAAATTTTGAGATTTGTATCAAACTTAGGCTCTGATTTGAGCAAAATCTCAATTTGAGCAGAGATTTCTAATTGAGATGTTTCAGGAGGTCAGGCCAGGTCATTATTATAATACTGACCCCAGTTGACAAAGATCCTGGACGTCTGTGAAATTTTGTAGAACCATGTGATGCTGGACCTCCTTTAAAGCCGTATCTCTTCATTACACCTTGAAAGCCACGAGCCTTTCTGTAAAATATTCATAAAATATACATCGATCTACAATATTAACATCCCTTCTTTTAAATTGGCAGTTATGCTAAGGTCTACGAGTTCCTAACGAGCTCCGTACGAGTTGATTTTGGCAAACTCGCACGGACACCGAAGACTCGTAAGAGCATCGTACGGATTCTCTTAACTTGTACGAGCATTGCACGGATATCTTACTAGTGCATCTCTATAGATCGTTTGTGGTCCGTACAAGCTGTGACCAGTCGCTACAAACATATCAAAACCGTTAGGATTTCAAAAGTTGTGAACTCATACGAATATCGTACAAGCTTTGTGACCTTAGCATAAACAACAGGACAGTACTAAATTGTTGAAGACACAATGATGGACATGGCTTATTAGAATAACTCAATAATAGACTGTTATTAATGCCATTTCTCAACATTTTTTCAGTTTTTTATGTGTTTTTTTCCAGTTATATACTGGACATCACTGAAAAGTTACCACTTATATATACATGTACATCTGTATTTTGTATACAATATTACATATCGGTACAAAATTTTTATTATGTGTGCATTCAAATATTGTTAACTAGGATAGCTGTGACTACACAGTAAGGTAAAAACATAGTCATGTTAGGCTTTTAACACAGAGTAACGTGAATTTTAAAACATAAGAGTCAATAGGGTGGTAACTTTTCATTGACGCTGAGTATAAATGGTGGTCTATTCACCTAACCAGTTAAGCTGGACTGTAACCAGTACTTACTTACTTACTCCATCAGATGAAAACAGCAACATCTCCACATGTGGAGGGAGGAATATCTACATAGTTGTCAAATATTACAATCTTAAATTTAACACTATGATAACACTGCATTGTTGAGAAAATTATTATTCTGATTGAAACATTCGCAAAAGTTTTTTAAAAATTGAGATTTTTCCCGTTATCTGGAGTTAAATGCTTCAACTCTAGTTTTGGTACTTTGGGCCAAATCCATAAAACAGCAGCTAGAAGTCAATTTTGAATAGAAAGAGATATCAACTTACGTTTTAGCAGAACAGTCCACAATATCACCAACTTTAAAATGATTCACTGAAAGAGGGGTACCTGGAAAGTAAGCATATGAAACTATTGACGGATCTTTCTTATGTTAAGTCATAATGTAAAAGAAATAACAAATGTGTAGATGTGCTTTGAAATTGTTGTGTAATAAAATATAGGCACAAGTTGGGATGTGTTTTATTTTATCCTGAGTGCATAGTAGCACTTGTGATTTAACTTTTGCATCCGAACGAGTGACTGCTTTGATTGCTTTGTTCTTTCTTATGTTCAGTTTCAATTTTCAATATTAAAACCAACAAATTAAGAAGATTAAGAGCCCAGTTACAGAAGCTTTTAAGCTATTCCTATCAACAACGGCTGAACCCTATCACAATAGGCATTGTTATGTAGAGGTTGCAGTGTACATTTATCTTGTTTCAAGGAATGAACTAAGTTACAATAGTGAAATTGTCTACAGAAATGAATGTAGTATTGTCCTTTTATTCAGCTCTTAGTCACTTGTAAACAAACAATGTAATATCAAAACAAAGCATTTTTATTGTTTAAAAAAACCATTTAAATCCCATAAAACGGCAGTGAAAATCAATACCTTATGCACCAAGCCATATACCCATGTTAAATTTATAAATTAATAAGAGAAATGACAATGCATTTATATACACATTGTTATGTCAACAGGTGACTGATCTGATTAAACGAGTTATACCGGTATTATATGTGTAACACAAATGTACATACCTGGTTGTATGGCTGCATCAGGGGTGATTAGAAATCTGGTTAATTTACGTTTAGGTGGTACCCCAGCCTCTAGAAATAAGTTGTGATAGGCTTTACTGTACTGTAAATGGACAAAATAGCAAACATTGTCATCTTCAAACATTCTCAAGATAAAATATGGAGATATTATTGCATCAATAATGGGTAGAACCATGGCAGAGTGATTAGCACTTTACACCACTTTACACCACCAATGCGGAGGTCCCTGGTTCCAATCTCAGCCGGAGCACTGGAAATTTAAGAAACTCTTCTCAAAGTTTTTCACTAAACTGGAGATGAACTGGTTGGACTCGCAGAGCTATACACTGGGCACAGAAAAGAACCAAGGAGTATATTTGGAAAAAGCTAGTGCAGCATGCCCAAATTCCTGGTATCGCACTAACTTTCTGTCTCTTCCCTCAAAGCCAGAGGTCATTGGCCAATTAGGCAGGGATAACACTGAACGGACACACACTATGGCTGTCTCAGAATTATTCTATATTTATCAATCAGCCATGGTGTGATCTACTAACAGACAAACATAACATTGGAAAGCAACGATTATAAGGGGGAGTTAAATACAAGTAATACTTACATTCCATGGATGACTACTCATTGCCCCAACAACCAGAGAACCTAACTCTGGTTTACCTCCTGTATAACCTGGTTTATATCCTAGTGAATGTTGGTATTCTTCAGGTGGTGTATATCGTATAACATGATTATCTACAATCTGTTAAACAGAATAATATTATACAAACACACAGAATTTTAAACATACATAGATTTGAAAGATGTACCAAATCTCACAATATCTTGCAGCAATTATCTCAAATCTAGCGAAATCTCGTATGTTTTTAAAACCTTGTATCTCCTGTTTAATGAATACAGGCAAAATACTCTCATTTTAATGGAAATTCAAAGTTTATCAGAAAAAACCTGATTTGCCTCATTCAAATCATAATTTTCTGAATTTTATAAGAGGTAGACAAAAACAAGTTACCTCATACAATAGAAGACTCTTAGCTCTTTAAAATGAGACCTTGGTCATTAAAAATGACGACAAACAAAACTTTTGATGCAAAATAACAGAATCTGCTGCATGCTATTTTGCATTTTCTCCAAGCTTTCAATTGAGTGTCCAATCTGTGTATATTTAGGTCTTTGAAACACATGTTAGATATGACATAATGTATAATTCGTGTAAAAGGTTTGCTGACATTTGGTGTGCGGAAATCTTAGCAATCTTTTTCAATTCTTAGTATAGCTATTTGTTGGCCAAACTTGAGGAATTGTTAACCAATTTTCTGAATATTTTCATGTTGCAAACTGAACTTCTGACACAGTAGTATTGTACACTTATGATAATAACATTACTTACCATAACATGATCTAAACATTAATAAAACATGGACATCAGGAATTCCAATGACACCTTACCAGATCAGAATTTATTTTAATTGTATCAGGTGGTAATATAATTAGAAGAAATTTTCGTACCTGAACTAGCTGACATCGTATTTTTGTTCCGTCTTTTTTCCACTGAGATACAATACCGATCTTCACACCTAATAAACCAGTTCTTCTTGTGCTGCAAGTAGTTAAATAATAAAGTAAGTAATGCTTCAATATAAAATGTATAAATTATAATTCTTAACTAAACTAAGGCTGCTTAAAAATCTTAGTCATTTTGGGTTTGAAGTCCCATTGCAAGTATTTGTAAAATTTGATTTTGATTGTGTTGTGATACCTTGGAATATCTAGGAATTACTATGCAGAATCTATAAATATATAATACTGTTTTTGAAATTACGTTTACAACTATTTCATGAGCTATGTGTATGTAATTTTGTCGGTTTCTTAGGCAAGTGAATTTTAGAGACTGGCAAGTAAAGTTTTTGGCAATTTCCATTATCATCGGTAAAGGGAATTGAATCAGGCTAAAGTCCAAATAATAGCAGTATAACAAGTTATCAAAATAATGTGTAATATAAACAAGAGGATCATAGATCCTGGGGCGCTCACCTGCTAAACATGGCCAAACTTTGAACTTGACCTTAAGGTCATCAAGATGAACATTTTGACTAAACTTGAAAGTTAAAGCAACACGGAGGCCTCCAGAGTGTTAAAAAGGTTTTGCTATTATTTGACATATTGACCTAGTTTTTTAGCCACATGACCTAACTTCAAACGTGACCTTAAGGTCATCAAGATAAACATTTGACCAAAGATGATGAAGATTAAAGCAAAGATATTGCCTCCAAAGTGTTAATTAATAAGGTTGACCAAACTTCATGAAGATTAAAGCAAAAATGTGGCCGCCAGAGTGTTAACAAGGTTTTCCTATTATTTGACCTTTTGACCTAGTTTTTGACCCCACATGACCCAACTTCGAACTTTACCTTGAGGTCATCAAGATTAACATCTTGACCAAACTTCATGAAGATTAAAGCAAAAATGTTACCCCCAGAGTGTTAACAAGGTTGTCCTATTATTTGACCTTTTGACCTAGTTTTTGACCCCATATGACCCAACTTCGAACTTGACCTATATTTCATTGAGGTTCAACTACTGACCAAGTTTGATGAAGATCAAAGCAAAAATGAGTGTTAACGGTAAAAAGTTTAACGGACAGACGGACGACGGACAAAAAACAATCACAAAGCTCACCTTGCCACTTTGTGGCAGGTGAGCTAAAAACATACATCAAAACTACATAACAGTCTGTGTTCGCACTTGGTGCTTAGTGATAAATCCCTGTATAACATGTGTGTGTGCACTGTGCGTGTAATGATTTTGAGTAGTTTTTTATAAAAAGGTCGATTTTATGGCAGAAATATACTACTGTTCTTTTGTTTTTCATAATCTACCTAAATGTTGTACATGTTTATGACATAATGAACGGACAAATTAGTAGCCGACATATTATCAGTTATTACATTGATAGAACATGATACAGTCGCATTAAGATAACCATTACATAGGTACATGCTAAACGATTACATAGGTACATGCTAAACGATCTGCTATTAAGCAGAATACGATCTTTAAAAGAAAGAGATCTTTTATCACCCCTACTATAACTATATATAAGGAAAACAAAAGGCTCTGCTTAAAAAATATTGACCTTAAAATGAAACCACTTAGTTCTTACTTGGCATTCCACTCATTTCTTGGCCATGGCTCATCTCGTAATGGACTTGGTTGGTTGTTGTAATGAGTTAAAACAGCATCATCCAATAGTTGTTTGTTTTCTTCTGTCAAATATTGCATATGTGGAGTGGCTTTCTTCCGTACATGCCATGGTTTTGGTGCATTCTTGGGCAATTTATATTCACGTTTTCCTCGACTCTGTTGGTAACATAATAAAGGCCTGAAATATAAAGGATGCAATTTAAATGTGACTTGATGGGGAAATCCACGTACGTATACATACAATTTACAAAACAGTTGTTCATCAACAGCCTCTTCCCTTGAAGTCGGAGGTCTTTGGCAATTTGTCAAAGAAAACTGACATACACTTTCTTAGGACTGTCTCAGTTGAACCATAATAAACACTTACCACTGTCTGACACTGACTTCCCATTATGGGAAATTGTTTCGCCCTTCGGAAAGTTCTAGGTTTTTTTTGCCGATCAGCAGGGTAGGTTAAGACCATTTCATGGGCCTTTGAAGTTTGATGCATAGTCTTTGGCAATATCTGGTCTTCTTCCACTATTGTGACTACATTGTGTTCATTTCGTGCACGTATATATACTACTGGTTTAGTCAACAAACACCAGATAATCAACTTCCAGAGCTACAGATAAGCTGCGTATTGGGGTAATTACCCAATTAATTTTCTTAAAAACCCAATAGATTTTGAGAGGAGGGAGTAAGAAAAAGCAAAGACAATTTGAAATATCCAAATAGAAAAGGATGTTATAGTGAAAAATAGTACTGTACATAAAAGCTTATTTACCCTTTGAGTTATATTAAATACCCAATTAAAATTTGTCAAAACCCAATCAAAATTGAAACTCGGGGGTAAAATACCCAATGGACTAAAACCTTATCTGTAGCTCTGAACTTGATAATCGTATTTGATGGAAATGCCTCGATAACATGACATAAATAAAAGCATACGTTCACAGAATGAACATAGTCATCATCAATTTCCAATTCTATTTAGTATTCTGAAAACCTTTCAACCTCAACAGATTTCGAAGCAATCGTTTGATTGGCTAGACCGTATGTCGCGTCATCTGTAGTTCTTCAATTGTGAAAGCTCGGCCATTTCCGTTTGTTTCCGTAGTATATACTGAACGGCAAAATTGGTGACCAATCCAAATTCGCGATTCCGACTTATGTTGTGTAACGTGTGTGTATTTAAGGACTGAAGTGTTTTTTGTTTGTTTTTTTTTTGTTTTGTTTCTTAAATATCTTCGCTACACGCCGATACCAGTAATATGGCATTTGAGTGAATAAATAAAAAAGACAATTTATGTGACAGGCACTCCTTTTTCCGATATTCGCCTTTCCTTATATAGGGGCACGTTTGTAACGCTGTTTCGCACATCCCGGACAGTGGAACACACTTACGAACAAACCGGAACACTGTTCAGAACATGTTCTTTCTGTGCCCGCCACAGAGGTGGTGCAGCCAGAACAGTCACGTGATTACAGCAAGAACAATGGCCGCTTGTGTCGTAAAATATAATATAATAAATTTATTTTCAAATTATAGACCATTGTGGGCAAACAGTCGCACTTAAATATATCCACATGCACATTTCTTCCTCCAATATTACGGCTGCAACTACAATTTTGGTCATCTTTAACATTTTACTTTCTGTTCCGTTTTGTTCGTAAGGTGTTTGGAGTAGAACATTCGGCACACTGTGCAGGGCAGTTCCGTTTTGTTCGTAAGTTATTCGGAGTAGAACATCCCTCACAGTGTGCGGAACAGTTCCGAACATACCCTAGGTCAACAATGGGAAGGTTGAATTGACTGGGGAAGTAGATCTAGCTGCCTTTGCGGAACAGATTTACAAACATACCCCTGTAGTCACAATAGGGGAAGACCACCGGATGTTGCCGAGTCTTTTTATAGTTTATAGATGAAGAGTTGGTCAGTGCTGCAGTGAACTCTATATTTTTATGATAGAAACTATTTTCAATTCCTGCATGTCCTGTCAGCTGAGGTGTTCACTGTTTACAGGATGCAAGCAACATTGCCACAGGCAAATAAATTCTCAGATTGCACGAAATAGATGATACATAAAATGTGTTATGCATACCTAGCAATTGAAGTAGTTTTCTCAAGGTTACGACCAATGTCAAAGCATAACAACTTGCAAGAAATGTTGAAAAGTCCTTTGGCAGCCATGCTTTCTGCTGCTTACATCATTCTAAGATAAAAATTAATTTAATAAGTTATTCATTGTTAGATATCACTAAAATCATTTCTGTCATCATTTTGATTATTGAATAAATAAAAAAAATAGACATTTACATACGTCTGTACGTATTTCAAACAAAGTATATTTAAATTTATATGGCCTAAGCGATACGTCGCGAAAACTAGTTACAAAACTATTTGCTGATTACAGTTTCATAGCAAAATGGCAGGGAAAGAAGCTCCAGAACACTGGAACCGCCTTCAACAGGAGCAAATAAGGGCTCTTCAGAACACTGACGCTTCAATCGATCAATGGTAATGAGATGACATTCAGGTTTACTCCAAATAAACGTGAAATTGTGTAATATGTCATAGTATTCGGATACGTTAATATTCGGACAGTATACTAAATTCGCGAAAGTGCACCTGTTTTGGAGGGAGTTGACTGTATTTTGGTTTAAGGTATAACAACAGTAGTCTAAAGTTCAGTGTGTGGCATGGTGGTCAAGTGGGTAATTTATTGTTGTTGTAGTTGTTGACGGCTATAGAGCCCGAATATCCGTCGCTAGTACGATCTACCATGCATGTTAATTAAATGTATATGACACTCTATATTAACGTAAATATGCTGCCGCTTACACATATCGATCGGCCGATAAACAATGTTACCGCGTTAAGCGTAAAACGCACTAGTCAAATTCTACCCTGCTTTATGTAAGACCTCATAATTTTCGTATCTGTTATCCGATTTTAAATATTTAAAGCTTGTAATGAAGCAGAGATATATGTCTGTCTTTTAATACAACATTCATCACGATACCCTAATTATTAAATCCACGGCGACGAGTAAGAATCCGTTCCGCGTAAAAGTAAGTTTAAAATACCTCTTTTATTACCAAATAAAAATACAACCAACGGTCGAAAATCATCAAATATGAATTTAATTTTCGATCGATTTTGTTCATTAAAACTTGTTTTAAAAGCTAATACTTTAAGGTTTTATAAAATGTAAAACTTATTCATAAAGCATTTGTGAGTTGTCGACCGCCAACGATTTGATTAAACTTCGTGCATTTATGTACTAATTATTGCAAATAAATTTTCAAAATGGCGGAATCACGTCGAAACGCGTGTGAAACGGGCACCTGCACACCTTCCATGCGCTAATTGAAAACATATTTTGATTGAAACTTGTTTAAATTGTGAGATTAAATACGTTTTGAGGTACTGGTTGTACTTTTTTCTGGTTTCTATTGGTTCTGTCTTTACAGAATGGAGTCAAAAATAGTGATTTTTGTCAAGATGCGGGACTATTTTTTTTGGTAGCTGTATTGAACTTGCGGACTTATTGCCGAATGTTAATTATAAAATGGCGATTATTTACAATATAACCTGCTATTAAATGCATTTTGAGAGGTATTGGTTGCATTAAATTACGAACCATGATGCTAGCCTTTGAAAAAATCGCCACAAAAGATGATCAATGGTCGGCGTAGTTTACATCAAACATTATTATGAATACGTCCGTTCTGTTTTATTTCGTTGGCGGTCGACAACTCGCAAATGCTTTAAAAATAAGTTTTTACATTTTATAAAACCTTACAGTATAAGCTTTTAAAACAAGCTTTAATGAACAAAATCGATCGAAAATTAGATTAATGTTTGATGGTTTTCGACCGTTGATTGAATTTTTATTTGGTAAAAAACGGGATATTTTAAACTTACTTTTACGCGGAACGGATTTTTACTCGTCACCGTGGATTTAATAACTAGGGTATCGTGATGAATGTTGTATTAATAGACAGGCATATATCTCTGCTTCATTACAAACTTTAAATATTTAAAATCGGATAATAGATACGAAAATTATGAGGTCTTACATATTATTAAAGCAGGGTAGAATTTGACTAGTGCGTTTTACGCTTAACGCGGTAACATTGTTAATCTGCCTATCGATATGTGTAAGCGGCAGCATATTTACACCTTTTACATACGTTAATATAGAGTGTCATATACATTTAATTAACATGCGTGGATCTACGCAGGTAACGGTTTCTCATAATGGCACACAGGTAGTGTTTCAATACATTTTAAAGTGAAGTTCGGTATTTGAAAATATATTGAATTATAGGTCCCTGGTTTGAATCTTGGCTGGGGCACTTGGATGTTTCCCACCAATAGAGATTATCTGGTTGGAGACCTAGATGTTTGGTTACATATATCGGTGCTGTACTCTGGGCACATTTAAAAACCATTGAGTCTTTTTGGAAAGAGCGTGGGTATTGCACTGAAATTCCTTGAATCACTCAACTGTCTCTTCACTTAGAAGTCCGAGGTCATTGGCTAATTTGGCGGAGGAAAAACCAATGACAACACACACATGCATATCAGCATATGAATGTCTCAGTTGATCACAAACAAACAAACAACATAAGGTATACTGTATAATTAATCTGTAAATTACATGCATGATGTATTCTTTGTAAAATTTAATAAGATAAATATAGGTAGTTCAAAAAATATGTTTTTAATGTAACATGTTTTGCTTTTTTTATTTATCTAGGAAGACTTTCATATCTGATTTTGAAGCTCTGAAGAATAGACTGCACACATTACCTGATACAGTCACTCATGATGTCATGGTAAGTTTTGTATCAGTATCATTATACAAATTGTACACCCTGTACAGCACTACTGCAAATCACACATCATTGCATGGTTTTCATTAGGCCAAACAAATTAATATTGTGGTTCTGCTGAAAACATAGGGAATGTAGGAAAAACATTTTATAAGATAATCAGCTGATATTCCACTGTGGAGTAAATTCTCCCGCCAGATAAAGCACACTGCAGAAAACAGATATACGATACAACCTCTGTAGAGCAACACCCATTGGGAGCTGCAACTATTTGGAGGTTGTTACTCTACAGAGGTTACATTCATAGTAAACATTGGATTTAGGGAAATTTTGAATGTGTTGTTGTAGAGGTTGTTGCTCTACAGAGGGCCACTCTGTACTGTTGTGCTGTGTAGGATTCTGACTAAAAGTTATGTTCACCCATGGTATATCAAGCTGACAAAAATAAACAGTCTTAACTTCTTTTAAGTAGCCCGTCAAGTTTTAAATCAGACACAGCTGCTTGGAGTGGGTGGATGATAATATCTCTTGAATGGTTTGGATATATAGATATTGTTTGCTTAAAATTGGTGACAACAGGATATACAAGAGCATATTACCAGTCCAAATCAATGCTTGAGATAACAAAATTTAACTGTAAAAATGTTGGTTGCTTAATTTTGGTGAAGACTTTACTAACAAAATTTTACTGTGAAAATGTCCCAATCAATGCTTGAGATAACAAAATTTTACTGTAAAAATGTTGGTTGCTTAATTTTGGTGAAGACTTTACTAACAAAAATTTTACTGTGAAAATGTCCCAATCAATGCTTGAGATAACAAAATTTTACTGTAAAAATGTTGGTTGCTTAATTTTGGTGAAGACTAACTCATGTTGGACTGTCACAAATTTGATGTCATGTATTTTATCTGTGGTTGTAACATTTTCAGGTTCCATTTGGTAAAATGGCTTTCATGCCAGGTCAGCTTGTCCATACAAATGAAGTACTTGTATTGCTGGGTGATAATTGGTTTGCTGAAAGATCTGCTAAACAAGCTGCAGACATTGTAGACAGGAGAATAGAAAGTAAGTCTTCCCGAATGTACAAAGCCAGTACCAGCTTGTATCACATATTAGGTACCAGTACCATGGCCTTGGTCTACTGGTAAGTACCCTGGATTTGTTACCTTGCTATCCAGGTTTGATTTCTGGTCAGATTTGATATCAATGTTGATTTTCATCCTCATGTGGAGAAGTTGCGGGTTTCTAATGGAAGAGTAAGTTAGTACTGGTTAGAATGCAGTACAGGCAAACTGGTTACTAATAGATAGACCGTATATAGCTGAAAAATTGTTGAGATCCAAATAAACCCAATTGAACAAACACAAAGTTTTAGAATTTTGTTTGCAGTGAAAGTTGATTGTGTCATCATTTTTTTTCAGAGGAAGCATGGTCCTTTTTTTCTTGGTTTCTGATTAATAACACTTTGGGCACCTGTGAACATGTGGATCATTGCACACTTCTAGTTTTAAGTTTGTTTAATAAATGTTTAATTCATTTCAGTGGCAAGCAAAAATCTTGAAGATTTAGAGAAACAAAAACAGTTATTATTACCACGGCAACAATTTACCACAGAACTTGAAAAGATGTCTAAGGTAAAAAAAGTTCTATTGTACTGTAAGATACTAAGGTAAAAGATAGAAAGTTTTAAAAATCCAAGAAAGATTTAAAAATCCAGAAATCCTGAACAATGTCAATTTACATAGAAAAAATTAAAAAACAGACTGTTTTTGGACACTAATATCCTGAAATTAAGGAAGATCCTGAAACTTTTAAGTGTGTTAGAACTTTCGAAACCTCTGTACTTTTCTCTAATTCGCACATCTGTGTTATATCATGTATCATATTTTCTTCATGGTACGGATGATAACGCTATTTGACTACTGTTTGAGAGGTCCCTGGAACCTAGTTGGATTCTTGGCTGGGGCATTTCGTCTTTTTGAAATGCTTTTCAGTGTTTTCAAGAGATAAACCGGTAACTAAGAGATTGTATTGGTGCAGTACACCTGGCACATTAACGAACCAAGAATTTTATATGGAAAAAGCTAGGGTATCACTCAACTGTTTCTTCCATGGAAGTTGGAGGTCATTAACCAATCTTGGACTGTCTCAGTTGTTAGCAAACAAACAATGAGGTATATAAAAGAAAATAATTGTTGGAGATCATTTATCCAGAAAAAATAATCTAAAATTTAAAAATCATAATTAACACATTTTGTATGTCACTGAATCTTTTTATCTTGAATGAATTTAAAGACTGGAGATTAAGAACATCCTCTTAGGCTATAATGAATGAATCAGTATAATGGCATTTTCAGGAAGGAGGGAGAACGTTTGAGATCAGGGAAGAATATGATGAAGAGAAGGAAAAACAATGGAAAGGTTGGTGGATATTATACTGTTCAAAGTATAAGCATGTAGCTATCACATTGTGTCTGTCCGATTTATGAGCATGTAGCTATCACTTTGTGTCTGTCCAAAGTATAAGCATGTAGCTGTCACTTTGTTTCTGTCCAACGTATGAGCATGTAGCTGTCACTTTGTGTCTGTCCAAAGTATAAGCATGTAGCTGTCACTTTGTGTCTGTCAAACGCATAAGCATGTAGCTGTCACTTTGTGTCTGTCCAAAGTATAAGCATGTAGCTGTCACTTTGTGTCTGTCCAAAGTATAAGCATGTAGCTGTCACTTTGTGTCTGTCCAACATATGAGCATGTAGCTGTCACTTTGTGTCTGTCCGATTTATGAGCATGTAGCTGTCACTTTGTGTCTGTCCAAAGTATAAGCATGTAGCTGTCACTTTGTGTCTGTCCAATGTATGATCATGTAGCTGTCACTTTGTGTCTGTCCGATTTATAAGCATGTAGCTGTCACTTTGTGTCTGCCAAATGTATGAGCATGTAGCTGTCACTTTGTGTCTGTCCAACGCATAAGCATGTAGCTGTCACTTCTTGTCTGTCTATGCATCCTTCCAGCATTTGTGTCTGTAATTCGTAAGTACTTGCTCACTTATGTTTACAGATAATCAAAGTTAAGTACAGACAAAAAGTTTACTGATAAATTATGCTCATAGCTTTTAGGAGCATTGGGTTAATTTCTTCTTTTCAAGCACTATTTACTGCATGCATTCAATAATATGTCAATTGACCGAGTATCAATCCTTTGTGGAAACTTTCCACATGTCTTTCTGTTTTTGCTGACTTATACATGATATTTTAACGGTAATGCCAGTTTGCTTGAAATTTGCACATCAATCTCAATATTATTGCAGTAAGCTGTTGCATTTCTGTATTTTGGGTAAATAAACATAATGTTGATTATACTTTTTCATTTTCATAACTTTGTCATTTATCTTAGAAGCGCACAGAAAACATGTTAGAGAACATAAAACCAGACTGAAACAGAAAGAGGAAAAGAAGAATACCAGTCCAACTTCCCAGACTGCGTTAACAGATGAACAATTGTGGGCTAGACTGGATCAACTGGAAGAAATTGAGACTGAACGTTGTGAAGTACAGAAAATTGGGTAATAAAAAATACTAATATATTATTACTGTTGATACATATCTAATGGTACAGTAAAGCCTTGTCCCGCTGAGCACTTTTTGCGATGTTCTCCCGATTGAATTTAATGAGCTATCAGGACATCAGAAACAGGTTCCTCATGGTATAGGGGAAGCTTTGGGGAAGTCATGAGACAGTTTGTGATATCAGAAGGAATTGTGATGAATCGGGTGGTATTGGAAGAAATTGGGAAAACATCGCTGATGTGGAATTCCTCAGTGGGACCTAGGCTTGAAACAACTCTGAAAATGCTATTAAGACCACTAAAAGAACAGATGGTGGTCTTATTAGAGGGTCGTTCGTTGTATTTCAAATGCAAAGGGGATCTATCATTTGTGTGCTCAAAATTTCCTGTCAAATTTGGTTATCTACGTTCCTTAATTGTATAAAGAAGATGCAAGTTAATCAAAAGCTTACTTTTTTGCTTTTGGCTGAGACAGTCATAGTGCATGGCCATGCGTTTTTATCCCTGCCTTATTTGCGCATTCTGAATAGACTCATTGGTTCTTTATCACGCCCGGTGTATAGCATCGATATATGCGAGACTACCTCTGGGTTACCAACCAGTTCATCTCTAGTTGGGTGGGAAACACTGGAAAGTGTTTCTAAAACTACCAGTGTGCTGGCCAAGATTTGAACCAGGGACCTCCAGATTGGCAGTTAAGATTTTTGAAGTTCTTTTACAAGGAAAGTCAGTAAGGCACCTTTGTATTTCTTGCAGAACTCCAGCTGAGCGAAAGTTGGAAGACTTCAAATACCCTGCATTTTTACCTTCGAAAAATGGTAGTCATGGCAAGGAGCATGTGGCTGAAAGAGACAAAACTACTGCAAGGCAAGAACTGGATCAAACAGACAGCGAAGATGAGGAATCCTCGTATTCTGCGTCTGATGAACTCGATTCTGATGATGATTTCGAGGGACCGGCAGAAGAGTCTGAAGAATACGAGGAAGCTACAAATAAAGGAAAACTCATCACATTCTCACATTCAGGTCACCAAACTCAGGTATACCAACATGTTGTTATGTATTGTAAGCTAGATATCTATTGGTCAGAACATTCACATGCATGTTTTCATTGGTCATAACATTCACAAACGTAATTTCATTGGCTGGATCATTCAAAAACAAGTTTTTCTTGGCTGATATATTCAAAAACCTTATTTGATTGGCTGATTGATTCAAAAACATGTTTTCATTGGTCATAACATTCAAAAACCTAATTACATTGGCTGTTCTTTCACAAACATGTTTTCATTGGCTGATACATTCTAAAACATGATTACATTAAAATATGATTTCATTAAAATCGTAATTCTTCCTGATTAACTTTCATGAGCAGATCTAGAGGTGGAACTGGGGTCTAGACCCACCTGGAGTTTTGGCAACAATGTGGTCATCTTCTATACAAGTTTGTCAGGAGTTTGAGTCTGACCCAGACAACCCTCTAAGAAAATACGCTGGTTAGACCTCTGAGCAATATAGCTGGTTTGACACCTTTCTGAGCAAAAAGTAGTTGGTTAGACTCCCTGAGAAAAATTGCTGAAGGTGCACATAAATTTTGTTAATGAATTCAACTCTGATATCAAATTGTCACAATTAATTGACCTCAGGTATATGTAACAAGAGGTTTACTTATCATATTTTAAATCCATACATTTATAGTGGCAATAAATTGTCATTTTAATCAAAATTTGTAAAATTTAATGCCCAGGAAAATGAATTATTTTACATTAATTGTTTGCATGATTGTACTTACAGGAGGGTATGAAGACAGAAACCTCAGCACAGGGGGATACCATAGCTACGCCTGCTGATATATTCAAACAATTTGGACCGTCTGCTAAACCTAAATCAATTTTAAAGAAATCCAGTGCAGAGCTGAGGAAGAGGCGTAAGCAGAAAACGAGGAAACCTGTGGTAGCATTCCAGACTGGTTCCGACGATGATAACAGAAATAAGGTACATGTACCCCCATAGTGCTATTTGTTTAGTATCTTCTTTTTCTCTCTAAAGCAGATATCTTAATTACAAGTACTGCAATTTCACAGACTTGTACTTTAAGAAAAGATTTGGGTACAGTGAAAAAATTGTAATGTAACTGTGAGAACACTCAGAATAGTAAGCTGTCATCAGTGTAAGTGGAAATTTATTGGACCAAAAAGATAGTGAATTAAGAATTTCAACGTTTGGTGCGCAGAGATATTAGATATTTTATTAATATTTCTTAGAAAAGTTATTTCAATTTGTAGACCAAATTTTATCTTAGAGGAATTGTTAACAAATTTTGAAAATTCACGAAATTTGCCAATACAGTACAACCTCTCCAGTGCAGCCCTCTGTAGAGCAACAACCTCTCAGTAACAACAACTTCCAAAATGTCCCTAAACTGATATTTACTATGAATTTAACCTCTGTAGATCAACAACCTCTAAACAATGGCCACTATTTGCAGCCCCACCAAAGGGTGTTGCTCTACAGAGGTTTTACTGTATTTCCATGTCACTTACTTAACCACTTATACAGCACATGTTTTGTATTACTGCTGAGGTGAACAGTTTCAAATCACAAGCTTTCTTTCCTCTATCAACAGGACACAGTAGAACCAGCTAGACCACAGGAACCAGCATTTTCTAACTCCGTGGTTGAACGATCTACCCCATCATTCACCATGACAACAGCACCCCCTACTGCACAGCAAACAGACCAGCAGGTGGCGCCACAACGTCCAGTGTCAAAGTTCAAATCTATGTCAACCAATCAGAACTCTGACCAGCAGGCGGCGCCACAACGTCCCATATCAAAGTTCAAATCTATGTCAACCAATCAGAATTCAGACTTACATCAAACTGTGTCAGACAATCAAAGTACTGAAAGTGACAATGTTAAACCTGTATCAAGATTTAAAGCACAAAGGCAGAAAAATCAACAGTAGAATAGCTTTGTTATATAAATAAATATGTACAAACATAAAAATGGTTTTGTTTCATAAATTACGAGTTGAAGATAAAACGATGGCCAGGCAAATATTCCACCCCAGGCAAGACTTCAGATTGACGGGGGCCACTTTCATGCAGAGCCAGCAGCAATTTGCACACTGTTCTTTTGTGTGCCTTTCATTCCCTACTGTTTCCGTTGAGTTTTGCCTATCTTGTCCCATTTGTTGATATCTTTTATATTTTTGATTTAAGATTTTCAAACAGATATTATTGAAAACAATGTATACTCCCTGACTGACGTATGCTAGTCACACAATCACCGCATTTATTACATTATGTATACTTATCAGTGTATTGTAACAAATACACATCAAATCGCACAGTGAAATACAGGGTGATGGATTACATTTTCCATATCATGCATATTTGGTTTTCTGAATTTGTATCATGCCGTAGAATGTGACTCATGCCAAGATATAGTACGCCTACATTCATAAGCCAATATATACATATTTACCGTGTTTGCACGTGTATAAGCACTCGTATTTCGTTTGTTTATGATAAAAGGAATATTACTAAAGTTGTGTTGATACGTTGGGCTGTATTACCGCTCATTACTTGCATTATACTGCATTACTCCATATGGGTCTTGTGAGATACAGCATTACAAAAGCAACTCAAGGTAATGTGAGATACAGCATTACAAAAGCAACTCAAGGTAATGTGAGATACAGCATTACAAAAGCATCTCAAGGTAATGTGAGATACAGCATTACAAAAGCATCTCAAGGTAATGTGAGATACAGCATTACAAAAGCAACTCAAGGTAATGTGAGATACAGCATGACAAAAGCAACTCAAGGTAATGTGAGATACAGCATTACAAAAGCAACTCAAGGTAATGTGAGATACAGCATTACAAAAGCAACTCAAGGTAATGTGAGATACAGCATGACAAAAGCAACTCAAGGTAATGTGAGATACAGCATTACAAAAGCAACTCAAGGTAATGTGAGATACAGCATTACAAAAGCAACTCAAGGTAATGTGAGATACAGCATTACAAAAGCAACTCAAGGTAATGTGAGATACAGCATTACACAATCGAGGTAATGCGGCCCCTTGTATCGACACACTGCAGTGACATTCCGTATTTATTATGTTTATCACCTCATGGGGGATTGTTTTTATGCAGGACATCTATCACAATAGATGTCACAAAGTCTCCCCTCATCTCCTTAACCACTGGTCGGATTTCAATGTAACTTCACATAATAGTTGATACCAAGCCAAGTTAGGCAAATTATTAGAAATTTTTGGTCAAAGAATATTTATTGCCAGTTTTTTTTTTAATAAAGTCCTAGTTTTTTTGTCAGGATTTTAGTCTAGACTTATTGTGCAGTTTATTACTGACCTGTCCAAAATTCTTAACTTAATTGCATCTGCACACTAATGATAAGTCATCAGCAGAAGGGTGAGGCTTACTTATCTTGAGTGAAACAGTGTTAATTATTAACTTTGTCAAGAAAACTGCACAATAGTCGATCTGAATAATCTTATAGTTTTTAGAAATATGAGGTGGTGGACAAAATTCATCTACAGTCGATCCCCAAAGAACAGAATTTTTCCTTCTTTATTAAATAGTCGTTGACAAATACAATTTTATTGTTTTGAGAAATATGGGGTGGTGGTCAAAATTCATCTACATGTATCCTAGAGATGAAGGTGTGTCACATTAATTTTGGTTGAATTTCATCCTTTCACTAATTTCGGAAAACTAGACTGGACATGAATCTCTCATACATAAATGTATTTATACTTTATGTAGTATCAAAGGCCATAACCCTACGAAATTCAGACACAAAGTGTCTTGCAGATCTCCATTTAATTAATAGTAAAACTAAACCTCAAGTTTCATTGAAATCCATTAAGTAGTTGCAGAGAACAAACAAGGACGAGGATGCAGGATGGATGGACGAAGTGGCTCTCCCACAATTCTCTGAAGAACATAATTACAGTCTCTTGTAAAATATATCAACATGCCAGTATTTGATAAATGTTGCAAAATTACTTCTCAGTTCTGTATTACTGTGTCTGCATGGGTGCAATATACGGATCGGTCATGAACAAATGTCAGTAGTGTTGGTATTTATATCGCACCTCCAGACAAAACATACAGCAGCTGATTCTCCTGGACCCTTACCAGTACTAATTCACCTTTCCACAAGGAACTGGCAACTACTCCACATGTAGAGTAAAATCAACATTGTGGTCAAATTTTCTTGGAGTGTATGACCTACCACAACTTTGAATCAAACCCCAATCACTAGGTTACAAGTCCAGCGCACTAACAAAGGCTTAATATTACTCCAGTTTCAATCCAGATAAATATAATACAACAAAGGACAATGTCAATTTGATATTTGGTTTATTTGGATGACAATATATTACATTAAAAATAATTTAAGACATTAAGTTCAATGAACATAAAGTCAAAGTTTGTTTCACATTTGCACACAACCTAAAAGTATTTAGTGAAGTATAAAATATCCAGGTAACACTAAAGACAGGTAAAACTTAGATAAAATCTTAAGAATTACATTTAAGAATAAGATCCTTAAGTCATTTTAAGAGAAATGGTATAGGAGAACATGCTATTACAACGATGGGGATTACATAGTTTTTATGCATCAGCGTTGATGGGATTACATATAGTTAAGATACGCTTACGCTTAGATAAAATGGGTGAGACAAAAATCATGCTTTATCTACAAGTTTCAATGTGATGAACAAAATGAATCTGCATCTTTAACTTCAAATACAATGCATCATCTTGCATAACAATCGGTACAAAAAATAAAATTTGAACACATTTTTACTTCGACATAAAAAAATCATGAACACATTTTACCCATAAAACATATGAACACATATGGTTAAGTTATGAACACATGGTAAAGTTGAACACTTAGTGGCAGCCTTTTACACAAATAGCCGGATACATAAAATACCAACCATACAATAATCACTGAATAACACACAAGTCAGCCTCGCACATTTTTTTCCAAAAAAATTTATTATGACTTAATAAATACATGAACTCACTACTTTAATCATTAAGAATGTTTTGGACCAGGAAAAAATGCCTGAATTGTATGCAACTGGAATGCAGTCAATGATTATTTTCAAAGAAAAATATAGAAAGTAAGAAAATTAGTCAACAAAACATACTGAACTTAATTTAAACATGCTGGTCCCTGGGAAACAGTAAAAACAAGCTGGTCCCCATGTAAATATTACAACAAATATTTAAAATGTTTTGGTCCACAAAAATATAACAATTAGTGCATTTCGTAACGTCACACGAGTGAATAAAACCAATACACACCATTTTAACACATCACACAAATTCGCAAACCAGAAAATCATCAAATATAACATTTAATTCAAAGCATACAAAAATATTTATATAATATTATGACTACAAATTATTAGTATATAGTAATTAAATACTTCTGTGAAAAATTGTACACTTCCTATATACAATATAGAGACAAAAATGTACCGGGTAACGGAAATTTAAATAATATTAACATAATTCTAAAATTCTAACTAAAATAAAATAGTACAAATAAGATATTAGTAGCTATTTTCAGCGATTATTAAAATAATGATAATCATATATTCATAGGTAAAAGTTAGAAATATGAAATCCCTAAGTCCTGAAAAATGTGAATTTACATCTCTTTTTGAAAACAGACCGTTTTTGAACACTACAAGATAACTTTTAACCATGTATTATTTCTTCTCCATGATCAATTCCTAGTAAAGTGTCTTGAAGTAATATAAAAAAATCTTTTTAAAAATGAAAATTTCTTCATATTTCATTAAAAAATGTTTACAGCATAAAAAAAGCTACATTGAAGCAGATGAGATTATTATTTTATTGTTGTGCTAGTTTTTGTTCCCTCGTCATATAAAAACATACCCAGACATCAAAATCTGGAAATTTATGCAAATGGGAATGCTATCATTAAAATTGCGCAAGAGCACATGTTTGTGTAGACATTGTTAGTGTGTGCACATAAACAAATGCTTCGTACTTCATTTCCATTCAAAGTATATTACCCCCAAATATAATCCTGAAATAATTTCTAACAGGATGTCTATCAATATTTGTGACCGTAATATTATGATTTCCAGTTTTTTACACAATTTTTTTCTGACATGTAATAATTTCAGTATTTTTTCCGCCAATGATTCAAACTGAATTACAACTTACAAACATAGGTTGCAAAACATTACTTCTGAGAGAAGCTTTGCTATTGGTCAATTCTAAAACTGAGCCAATAATTGACCAATCACATGCTTTGTTTCAAGTAAAGCCCCATAACTTTAGTTTTACAACCCTGAGCTATAAACAATTGACATTACTCCAGAGTAAAGATCATTGTTTGCCGTATGTGTTTGGCAGTTTCAAGCTAATCTATTGGACCATGGTACTGTTTTATCAAAGCACTTACGAAAATCTTAGTTACACTCAAATTTAAATTCTTTATAATTCTTTAACAACTGCAAACTGGTGGCGGATATGGTTTGTAAGAGTTCAGTAACTGAATCATTATAAGTATTGCAGCTTCATTTACCATACTTTATAATTGTAAACAAATTATGAAGAATTTAAATTTGATCGTAAGTTTACAAATGCCGTAAGTGCTTTGATAAAACAGTACCCATGTGACTATAATTTGTTGTGAAAATGGATTTAAAAGTATTGTACTTACATGACAACTTTCATAATGTCAACAATCTATGATCTACTCACTTCTACTACAAGATATCATTCCGTAGACCTTGCATTTACATCTAACAAACAGGCTAACAAATATATGTTAACAAACTTGATTACTGTATAGAGATTTATAATCATTATAACATTGATAAATGTTTGTTTAGTATTGCACACAGTGAGGTGATTTATCTATAAGATGACTGTAATATACATGTATACAATCTAGAACACAATAGGTATAATATATACACATCAACGTCGCCTATGTATTACGTACACATCAATGTCACCTATATAACATGTAGATGTGAACGTCGCATATATAATCTATACATGTGAACGTCACCTACAGCCCTATGTATATACTATATTAATATATGCCATGTGTTGGTCAAATTTTTCAATAAAACCAATAATTAAATCAGTTAAAATTAAAACATGATGCTAGTGCTACAGACCCGATTTGTTACAATTTAAATGAATTATTTTGTGCATGAGAAATTTAATAACATTGGATGAATAAATAATGCAAAAAAATCAATTTAAATACACAATGTGACAATTAGTATATAAAATAATGAAAGCATGATTCCTTAACAGAAACTAGGGCTACTATTATTTATTAATAATTTATTAAAAATAATTAATTTTCATTTAATGCAGACAAAATTAAAACAATAATACAATTATTCAAAATTTTAAAAACTGAACACTAAAGTGGTTAATGATGCCACACTTTATATCATGAAAACAAAGCATCACGCACCAGAGGTTTCTAAATTGAGCTTGTCCTTAGTATAATAATAGTTTTGCGTAAGTTTATATACTGCTTTGATATTAGATGTTGGAACTCTGGTTTAAATCCAAACTATGTTGCTTCAACCAGATTTTGAGACAATTTTAGATTGAGATCTTTTCTTTAATCAGAGCTAGGCTTGAAATTATTCATTACATGACCCAATTAAAATTGAGCAGATTATCAACATATTATTTCATTAAAATGCAAAAACATTTTGTGTTGAGCAGTAATATGCATTTTGTTGTCAGGTCCTTTGTAAAGGAAAATATCAAAATCATAATTGAACACCTAGGGTGGAAATATTGAAATAAATGCATAAATAAACATACAAAAATAAATGTTGACTTAAAACAGCATCAAATGCGAGCATAGATAATAACAAGTCCAATCAGAATGACACACATGCCCCCTGAAATGTCTTCACCTTTGAATGTCCATTTACTGATCATTGTCTCAAAGTTTGATGATTGAAGACCTAACTATTCAAGAGCTATCACTCTGTATTTGTTTTAAAACTCGACATCACATGCTCCACCCTTGACCCAATCACCCAAATATCAACAAGGGTCAGTTACAATGCACATACCGAAGACAAGTATCATTGGCGTAGGTACGCTTTCTTTTACTCTTTGGCATACTTTACCGTTCTGATTAGGAATGAATTGGAATGGCGTACCTATGGACGGACAGACATGTGCAAAGTGATATACCCTGTTTCCTTGAAGGGAACACATATGTAATGCATATAGTTGCATAGTTCACATATCTTAAGGCACCATTATAACATTATGTCAACCTATGAACACATAACTTAAGGCACCATTATAACATGACATTAACTTATAAACATCATGTTCACGATTGTACAAATTACGCTCGAGAATATATTCAATTCCCATCACACTCAATATGACACAAAGGTCAGTGCACTTCAATAAATAGCTATACTACGTACTACTTCATAAATTAAAACACATCGAACCCTTTGGCATTTGTATTTTCGTAGTCAAACACCCAATACAATCACTATATTAAAACTTAACACTAGAATAAAATAATCAACAGTTAAGTGTTTAAAATCCACAATAGACACAGTAAGTAAGTGTTCTACAGTCAACAACACAGCAAGTATCGCAACACAGCAAGTTTTGATCATCGTAATTTTCCCCTGACTCCGTTTATAACCATTTCATTCTGTGACTTTTCCGTGAGATCACTTCCCACTTCCGTCTGCTCTGGTTTCCTCGTTCCATAATTAATATCAGTAATTAATATAATTTAAAATATTGGTCTAAATTATTGAGCACTATCAACTGTAAGCTTCTAGATTCTCTGATGGTGTTTCTGGTGTATCAGGCACATGGGTTTTCTTGTCACTTTGTGGAGGTGTAAGCAGGGTAATGACTTGAGCCTGCATGTCAGGCGGGCTGTGCGGGCTACCATGGTTCATGTACACTGTTTCGTCACTTCGTAACTGAGCTTTTTCCTAAAAGAAAAATGTCAGAACATAGAATTAAAGTTTTCTAAAAATTGAACTTTCTACAATTATCATAACTTAAGCTTTCAACAAAATTTATATGATACTTAATTGGAAAGAATAATCTGTTTTAAGAAAGTGGCTTAATGTTACCAGATATAGAGAACTTTAAATTAAAGGGTGACACTTTGTTTTTAGGAGAAGAAAAGAAGCAGCCTTTTTTACATATAAATATCATGCCATTTAAATATAAGAGCCTTGGAGGGGCGGTTGCCCATAATCTGGGGAAATTGTAATGTTCAATGTCACTTGAATTGTGCTCTTAGCGCTTATACATACAGGCCATTTAGGGGTCGAAAAGAGCCTAAAACAGGGTGCCAAGGTATATACCACTGATCTGTGTGAAATTATGTGAACTTACCAGTAAGTTTAGATCCACCACATGTGTTTGTATAGCATGAGAATCTTCAGATTGTACATTAGGGAAGAATTTAACAGCTAGCTGTCCTTGTTCTTTGACTGTGGCAGCAAATGGTGCCATCCACTGAACACAAGGTAATATATCTTGCCATTTGTATCCTGAATAAACAATACAATAAATATACAGTTACACAGGCTGTTTTGCTAATAACATTTTTTTATTTCAAAGGTAGTAATTGTAAATATTAACAATTTTTATAGACTACTAATACTATACACTTAGCGACTATATTATTTTTCTAACCCCAATAAGACATACTCAGTCCTATAATTCTAGTTTTAAAGTCACGAATATACTATAAATATTAAACATAGTTATTTTGTGACTATAAAATCTGTAACAAAGATGAGGCCTAAAATAAAATATTGTTTGTTTCCCCATCCCCTACCTACCCGATTAAAAAGGGCCCTACCCAAAATATTTTATTGCCCAAATTGAAATAATATTTTTTTTATTAAAAATTGGAAGTGAAAATGTTAATTTTTGTTTACTGACTTCTTTCTTACCATTAAATTTAAGACTGTTGGTGTTCACCTTAAAGTTAATTCTAAATTTCATTATTTGTATGTCTTAACCAATAACTAACTTACTGAAACGGTTCCAAAAATTTTTTTAACCCTACCTACCTACCCATTCTAAATCTGCTAGGGTCGGGATGGGGAAACCAAGAATATTTTAAGTTCGGCCTGAAGTTCATATTTTGATAATTTATCGTGAAGCAATGATGAAGTTCATATTTATTGTGAAAGTACAAACAGACTTGGTTCATATTTATTGCAATTTTTCTTTTAACAATATATTTGTGTAGATATGATAGAGGAATCCAGAACGTAAGAATATAGCCAAAAGACCAAATTTTGAGAATAGCATTATGATTTTACCTGAGACAGAAAGAGCTAACTGTTGGGTAGAGGTATGATACAAAGCCGCCGCAGCAAGAACACTATATTGAAACCGTAAACTTTCTATATCCAGAAGACACAAGTCCAACAGCTGAAATTAAAGTCAAAGTTTATTACAATCATGTGAAATGCAAACTTTTTACTAACAATAGAGGAATACATCAAAATTCAAAATCCTGTGGCTGAAAAATACAGGCAACTCTTCAACACAGGTGTACTATGTTAACTATAAATGGCTAATTGAGATAAAATATTGGCAGCTAAATACATGGGTCACAAATCCAATCCAATTGCTGTCTGATAATCAGTCAGCATACATTTTGGCTAATTCAGCCAGAGGCCTGACTGACTCTGGGGCATTGTGGAATATCGGCCGAGAAAGTAAGAGACTGACCCAGTATCAGACAGGGGGTAGCTTAATACAGACAATCACAGGATTGACCGTACATACTGTATTCTCAAACACACACACATAATAAGAACTAAATATTCAAGCACTTTGAGGAAACTTACCCTTGCAATTTGAATAAATACATGAGAAGAATACTGAGGAAAGACGAAGCCATGTTCACCACCATGTATATGTTCCACATTGGATACTTGGAGGTATATATTTAACCAACCATTGGCTGTTACAGGTGATAGATCCCAGTTTATAGCCTGAAATAAGAAGAGTATAAAAATGTACACTACAAACAAGCTTTGGAAGAAAGAGTTTAATGTCAACGGAACAAGGTAAAAACTGAAACAGAAAATGCACATCTTTAATCACTGTACTATCAGATATTAAATATAATTTTAATATAAACATAGTTGCTTTATAACATAGGTTCAAATGATGACTGATTTGAGCAACACTTTTCTTGATTATTACCCATGTACACGTATACAAAAGGATGAGTTGAAAAATATTTTCTAAGTTAATACAGGGGTCCAACTGAGGCGTAATGCCCAATCCTGAAAATAGACTTAAGTCTGTTCTGGGTGCCATTACCACGACACAGACCTACACAAAACCTGGCTTCAAACATATTTCAATTTTTAAAATTCAGCAGTGAAATAATAAATGAAAGTAGATTTTTTTCATAAAGTAACTTGTACTCAGCAAAAAAGTTCATCCTTCTAGTGCAGCAAATTAGGACTTTCAGGGTATTTCGAATTTGTAAAACCCCTTAAAAACTGACAAAATGAGTGTACCTTTAATATAACAAGTTCCTGATCTAGGATTTCATCCTCAGTACAGGCACCATCAGTTACATATGCAAACTCTGCTAACTTTGGTGGATATATTTCCTGAAAGTATAAATTATCAGTTGATATAAATCCAAATACAAACGAATCAGTTAATAAGTCAATGAGTTAACAACATAGCAAGGTTATTAAATGAGCAACAACAACCATTCCATGTGAGCAACCTAGAATTATCATTGAAGTAAATGAATAAATAAGTATTAGTACTACAGACCTTTGTTCATTGACGATACTTGTTTATATGAATGTGTAATAGTAAACAGAGTTCTGGTTTTTTCCCCATAAATAAATACATTTTCATGATTATATTACAGCTAAAATACATTTTATACATAATGTAATTTTGTTCCAGAAAATATTCCGACATCTCACTGAATTCACTAATCTGATATTAATAATTAAAGAAACATAAATTGTGACATTGGAAACCATGGTTGTTAACATATATATCAGTACCCAAAAACCACTATAGCAACTGAGTAGCAAGTTTTACAAGTAGTTAAACATTATTTAATAGACTGGAAAAAGCGTGACAGAAAATTTGGTCCAGACACGCCCTTAGAGACCAAGCTGTGGGAGGATACCAGAAACATACAGAAGATGTTGCAGTTCATCACCATGTCACTGATATAAATGGATATAAAGGTCGTCGAAGATGGAATGCAGCAGAAAAAGAAGATTTAACATTTTCATATAATCATTCGAATCTTACCTCTAATTTGGCAGCAATAAATAAACATGTGATTCCTAATAACTGTAATTGATGTTTCTGTATATTACTTTGTTTAGATAAATATCTGTCCAGGAAGTCTGTGGCGAGGTAGAACGATTCCCTGTGTAACCGATACACTTCACAAACCTGTGAAATATAAACATACAATGTGTATCAAATGTGGTATTAAAGTGGCGAAAATGTTATTTCCTGCTTAATTCCATACAAAATCCAACAGATTTATCAACAAGTTTCAGCAGCTTATAGAATTTACTGGGTAGAATTTCAGATATTCCAACTGCCTATTAATCAATATAAATGTAACTTCTCTATATTATTAATAGCATTTGTTTAATTTATACAAGTAATGCTGCAACAAAGATTTAAGATTGACTCGACTGTGTGTATTATTCACTTCTTACAACTTGATTTTTCTAGAATTTTTAGGTTCATCAGTCGGTGGTTACCCATGAAAACCAATAGTTCAAGATTAGAACTGAAGCTAGAATAAATTTTAATCAGTGTTCAAATTCAAAACACTGTAATGTTACAAGTATTTGTAAGAACAAAGTCTGTGCCATAGACTCATAGTTGATATTCAAATTCAAGAGAATGTCTTACCTCAATTAACCAGTCTAACAAGATTGCCCTCATTCTTGCGTGTAAAGCTGGATGTTTGTCAAACAAATTCTGATCTCGCACATAATTTAATTCCTTTCGTAACATAGTTTGCCAGACATCATGTGAATCTGCCCAATCTAGTGGAGGTAACGGTGATTTTCGTACTTCAATAGGAGTTGTGAAATAGTTCTGGAAGCGGAACTTTGAGCCTAGCATAAGGTCTGAGCTTTGTAGGGAATGTGTGGGCGATGATTCGGGACTTGGCACTATTGAACATGTGGTTATTGCAGTTGTTTCAGATATTGGTACCCATTGATTCTGAAAAATAAATAAAAGTTTGTCAAAATTCTGTAGCACAATCATGAGCAAATTATGATGTCGAGACTTTGGGGTCCTTTTGTCAAGGCCTCTGCCACTTATTTTATCATGTTAAAATCAGGTTTTCCCAAAGTGAAATCTACTAGTACCTTTTGTGTTACTAAAATATTTATTCCCCCCACACTAAATTAAGGAGCTATGGCCTCAGAGACGGTTTGCAAAAATTCTAAATCTGAACACAGGGTTCCACTAGCTTCTGAATCTGAAGGATCCTTTTGATTAAATTTTACCATTTTTAGGCACCCAGATTTTAAGAGAAAATGACCCTTCAAACCAAAATCTTGAGCATCAAAATGTAACTTTTCGGTAATTTCAATGATCAAGACCCCTACTCCTGAGTCAAATGGAACCCCTGCAACAAAGCCTTACAATGTGGATGGAAGTAAGAGTACCAGGGGAACGCTTCAGAGGATGTATAATGAGTTAGTTCAACAATATCATACAAAGCTATTAAAGAACTAATCTATTGTAGTTAAATATGTGCAAGTCATGTGTGACTGCATTCTATTTGTTTTCAATGTTATGTTATCTATGGTATATAAACAAGAATGTTAATGAAACATATCACACATAACTTGCAATATTTCAAGTGTAGGTTGCAATATGTATTATACATCATATATATTAGAAATGTAAACAAATAAGCCCAAGAGAACATAAGTGCAAAATAGCATATACAGACTAAGCTTCTTAGAAGCCCAACAATATTTTCACAGATTAGTACAAAAAATAATTGTTAAATAAACATCACAATATAGCTACCAGGACAATTTTATCCATGCTCTTTATCAACACTATTTGCCTCTACAAGGTGTTAGAGGGGACAGATCTTAGACAGATTGCTACAGATTATCAACTGAAGGACTTAATCATGCTTAATCAGGACCTGAACAAACTGTGACCAACACATAAACACCATAATTAAACAAACATGTCAACTTGTTTGTGCTTAGGTTAATGATGTGTGAAAGTAACACAAGCTAAGTTAAAAGTCAATGGTTATAGCTGTGGTTGTGTTCTATTCTGTTCTATGCAACTGAAGACATTTCAAATATAGAACAAATAATTTATATATAGAGAGCACAGTTTTGTCTTCTGTGATATTTGAAGGTAGTTTTGACCTATAAACTGGGGGACAACACAATACCATCCTTTTTTCCTTATTGTTAAACATTCCATACAAACATGCTTGAGCTATGCACGCTCATTCAACTCGGGACAGGATAGTTTATATTTCTGTTTGACAACAATAATTTACAAGTCAATAACTAATTATTAATCCTATGTTGTGTAGACACTATAGCCTATAATATTGAATGTTAGCATGTTATATGTATATCTATTCTTTAATCTATATATGCTTGTATGTATTGAACACTACATGTGAAAAATAAAAAGTTACAAAAAAAAAAAATTTAATCCTATGATACTTTCAGATAGCAGTCATCCTTTGAAGCTCAATAAACACTAGAACTAGAAGGAAGATATTATTATTTATTTATGACTGCTATCTTGATTTTTGGCCCATCTCTTCCTCCTTCGGCCATGATTATCTGGTTTCGGTTTCACTCTAACAAGTATGTACTTTTATATAATATTGTTTTGCTATAAGCATATGTATGTATGTTTTATGCAATAAACATTTTGTATTGTATATTGTATACCTCCAACTTGGGGGGGAAGGGTTATTGATAACTTGTTTACATTTTGGATGATTGTTTTTCATGCTATTGTTTCTATTATTATCATGCTTATTATTTGTTGTCGTGATGGAAAAGTATTTCATCCTTTGAAGCTCAATAAACACTAGAACTAGAAGGAAGATATTATTATTTATTTAGTCAATCATCCAACCTTCTTTGAATCGGTTCATCCTGACTAAAACTATGCCAAAGATAGTTACAGTATTTAATATATATATATACTAAACTGAAAAACCCTGTTGAATTGATGCTTATGCTGCTGTATATGAAATAAATGACATTTCATTACAGGTTTTGATTTTTTAAAAACATTGAATGCATCAAAATAAACAGAAATTTTGGACAAGACCAAAAAACATTTAAGCACACTGCCCTTGAGCAATGTTTAATGTTTACATTAAAACGTAAAACAATGAAAATTTAATAAAATACTTTAAATAGCCATTGATCAAAGAAGCAGTTATGACAAGAATTTAAGTTAGAAAACGAATGCCTCAGGGGTTAAAAAGTCATTGAAGTATTATAATGGGTCAGTATAGCAATACTTAATTGATAGTTTGGTTGTCATGTATCTGTTTCACTTCACATCACCTGCAGACACTAATGAGGTTATTATATATCTAACCAGGCATGAACAATATGAAATCATAAATTATTGTTTAGGTATCAAGTCAACTTTCGACAGCTTTAGAAGTTGACATTTGCTTTAATGAAGGTAAAAAGAAAGTCATGAGTGTTTAAAGATATATTTCAAATTTTTAAGGATATGCCACACGCTTTGACAGAAAACTTAAAATCAGTAAAAAATAATATTATATATTTTATTTAAAAAATAAATATTATGTCAGTTTCATATAAAAAATATAACAAATGTTTTTTTTTCTTTCATTAAAACAAGAACATTGCCTAATGGAAAGATACAATACTTTGTACTACATGTTTAATGTCTTGTTTAGGTATGTTGGAAGCAGACATTGTAATTGAGAAATTAAACCAGTTTTACGGGACATGGTGTTTTTTATCTCTAAAGAAGACAACAAATTAATTAATTTGAGTGTAGCGCCTTTAATTAATTTTTTTCTCAGTTAAATGGCAGCAGATTCCCCTTGGCAGTTTTCCTGGATTGTATCCTAACCATTACCCTTCCACAAGCAACCAGCAACTTCCCCTGTATGTGGGAATCAAAACCCGTATTGCCAGATCTTTCCACTGAACCCAAGCAAGCAAGCAAGCAAGCAAGCAAGCAAGCAAGCAAGCAAGCAAGCAAGCAAGCAAGCAAGCAAGCAAGCAAGCAAGCAAGCAAGCAAGCAAGCAAGCAAGCAAGCAAGCAAGCAAGCAAGCAAGCAAGCAAGCAAGCAAGCAAGCAAGCAAGCAAGCAAGCAAGCAAGCAAGCAAGCAAGCAAGCAAGCAAGCAAGCAAGCAAGCAAGCTATTTAACGAGGCTACACATTTGGTTTCCCAATCTTCCATGTGGGCCTCAACAGCTGAATAGACAACGGAAGCTATCTCACAAGTTTCTGCCTTTTTAAGAAGGGATGTCACTCTTAGTCAATCTGCTATTCTGTTAACTTAACAATTTAATCTTTTGAATAGTTAGATGCATTTTTACAAATCCTACATACCCAGTAACATTCTGAGTATTACATGTTTGTTATTCTTTTATTACACTGATAAAGAAACTTTTTATTCAGGGAACTACTTAGCAAAAATCCAATTACACAATACAACATGTACAATAATACTGAAGAACTCATTGTCAAAGCTGTGGCATAAAATGTGTACAAGAAATTAATGTTAAATTTGAAACTCTCTGGTAGGATTAATTTATGCAAGACAATGTTGTAATGATAGAACAATGTTACGTTTTGGCTTCGAGTAAAGTAATTACTGTCTTTTAATTTTTGGGCCATCCGTTTTTTCCCCTGCCCTATTCATCAATGACCTCGTGCCTAGAGAGAAGAGACAGAAACTTTTGTGTGATAGATGGAATCTGGAAGGTATAGCTCTTTCCCAATGTATCTTGGTTCTTTAATGTGCCTGGCGTATACCAATATATGCAAGTCGATCTCTAGGTTTCCAACCCAGTACATCTCTAATTGGGTGGGAAACAAGGAATAACAGTGCCTCAACTGAGATTCAAAGCAGATACCTCTCGATCCCTCGTCATGAGTGTTTTCCACTCGACCACCGCGCCACATATAGATACACTGGGCATGGGTTTTTTGTTACCTTTTTTACGTATAAGCTGGACATATTATAATCAAGGAGACTATTGGGAAAGAGCTTTGGGTAGCACATCTGAATTCCTTGTATCAAACACAAACCAACATTTTGTCCCTTCCCGAGAAGCCAGAGGTCATTGGCCAACAAAGTTGGGATAAAACTGAAGGACAACCAACTTACGACTGTCAGTTGAATGCCAAAAAACCTCAATAATAATCGTACGAAGCAATAAATATTCATCAAAATTTTAACTAAATAATTGCCGTGGATTGATAAATAGGCCCTGTAAGCTCAGCTGAAAGAGCACTGTTCAAGCATTAAGGAGTTGCAAGAGTTTTTAATGACAAAAGGCCATGAGCCTCAAATGACAGAAAGACTGAACCCGACTACCTGTGACATCTTTGGGGTTCAAAACTGTCCTGCATGCTCCTGTTAGAAGCACCTTACAAGCGTTTACGGAGTAGCGGGTTCAAGCCCCATGTCAGATGTATGTTTCCCCATTGATAGTATTGATCATTTACTTCATAGCATACACTCAAGACAGCAAAGAATAATTTGATCCATAACGTTGGATTGCGGCTAAAACACTAAATAACTCAGAATTGTGTTTAAGAAGACATTCTCTTGTTTCTTTGATGTGGAAATTTAGGAGGGAAAACATGCATTGTTAATTACAAATAAGACAATTTCAAAAATGCATCAAATAAACCTCGGTCAGTACAACCAATAAGATGTCATGAAGTATTTGACCCATACAGGATGCTCAAGAGCTGTAGATCCATTGCATTTGTGATTGTGTAATTTTCCGTACCCCACCCACCTGATTTGCTTTGAATGAAAACCAAAGAAAATTAAAATAAAATATAAAACAGCAACATCATGAATGAAAATATGATGCAATGAATCGATTTTATCAATATCTAAAATATATGATACATTTGCGCATTCGCCATGTTGGTTTTACTGGATTTAATGACAGAGATGGTTTTTTGACCCAATTTCGAATGCGAAATGTAGGTCATGGCGCCAAATTGTTTACACATCTGTTGGAGCCAAAAAGTACAAAAATACATGATCATATAAAGTATAAATACCTCAATTCGATACTGCTGTCTTTTCTTAACGCAATCCATTTCACGTTCTGGGTCCTGCAAAGAAATGGAAGGCATATTTTAGAAATTTCAAGACGCATCTAAAAACCATACCCCACCCACAAATTCCGAACAAAGGATGAAAGGCGGAAAATGCGACATTTCAAAAGCAAAATACATACCTCTTCGGCTTTTCTTTTACGATTTATTTTACTGCATATTGAAACTTGATCTGCGCTTTTGGACCTGGTACTCATACGGGAACTGAAAACAAAAGATCGCATTAATAAAATATGATTTTTGTAGGAGAGGTAGACCGGCGAAATTCAAAATGGCGGGACCGAAAAATGTGAAACTTTACAAAGAAAATTAAACTCATTTAAACTTACCTTTTCCTTGACATCTTGTTTGGCACTCCAGTCTTCTGGCGAGTGCTAAAATGAAAAGACTTAAATGCTTAAATTCTGAAGTTTTTCAAAGCATGATGACTTGTTTAGCGCGTTTTTCTTAGACCCCTTTCCTCAGTCCACAAGCAACAATGATTTCAACACACCGAGATTAAGTCGCCGGGGGCGGCGTTTCGCTGGCTTCATTCAGACGAGAGTGTTGTTTCTTAAACCAACAATTTGCCGTGTTATTTCACGCCAATTTTAGCAAAACGATAAATTATAGATTGCACAACAAAAGTTAATGAAAAAGTTAGCTTTAAATCAAAGAAAAATTAATCCATTAAGATTGACGACAAATGCATTTTTTGTTGCAAAAATATTGAACCTTAACATTTAAATATTAACACACTTTTTCACGATTTTCTTTAAGTTCTCTTCATTTTCATGCAAACAGTCTTCAACAACAAGCCGACACTGATCAGAACACACCCACGTCTTGGCGCAACTAACGAGTCTTTGTACAATGGTATCAGCTGTGTTACTGAGGGGCCACTCACCGAGGCTCCCGCCAACTCATACGTAGCTCTACGAAGATCATCGATCTTTTTATTATTTTTATCAATTAATTTTGTCGATTGCAATCATAAAATAGAATACAAATATACTCAAAAGTTAAAATCAGCAGTCATATAAAACTTTAATAAACATTTAATTTTGTTTTCTTTGGTAAAAACAGATTTTTGGAATTTTGACGTAATCTGCCGGGAACTATGATATTTTAAATTTAAAAACATGTTTTTATAAATTAATCGGATCGATATTCATTCCCGGACAATATAAATCCTAAAATATAACGAAATAAGTTTTTAATTTGGGACACAACTTGTTTTTTTGGCAAAAAACTTTGCAGGAACCAAGCTCAAATTTATCAGAAATAATGTCTGTTAGGTTTGAATAAGGATTTCTCCGCAAATAAATCATCGATCGCTGTAGTGTAACATGCCAAAATGAAGCTTGAAGCTTGCTCTTTAAAATAAAAATAAGAAAATAATAGTGCGTAATTATAAGATATATAATTTGCAAAAACAATATGCCACCGCGATTGCGTGGCCTTTGTCAAAAAGTGTAAACATTGGAAATTTTATGCGCATGCGTACTGATAGTCCGAACTTTTCAACTGCAGTATTGGATTTTGATTGGCCTACGTGAAAAGCGGAAGCCACGCCTCCTTGCAAAATGTAAACAAACTGGATAAAATGGAGTCAAGCGCGAAGGCCTGTGCGAACATTTTCAAGAAAATAAACGGCAATATTATTGGCATGATTCATGTTTTAGCGACACCAGGTTGGCAATGAGTTTAAATATATCATGAATTGTTTATGTAATTGTAGACTTTCGCGTGTCATCGCTTATTTACAGCAATTTCAGTATATTATTGAACGTGACTCGCGATTACTTGTTCAGTTGTTAGTGCAATAATCAACAGAATGTTGTCCATCATACTTGACAGGATCCATTCGGACAGAAAATGTGTTTTGTACATATTGTATGAACACGGGTGTAACGTGTACAAAACTGCTATACAGTTTGTGCACTCAACTCAAAATTTACCAGTAAATTCTATGTAATATAGGTCACTGATAAATCATGTAGGCCATAGATTAAGATATACAGTCAGTCAACCAGTTCAGACTAACCCAGCAAATTTTAAAAAATCATTTAACAAGAATAATTTCCTTTTGGACTTAGTGTCAATATGAGCACATGCAAAATTAAGCGAACAATTTCATTTCTAATACGGTAATAACAGTTTAAGCCAGAAGGCTTATCAGTTTTTTAGGTGAAAATTGTCAATTAAAGTCGACCCTTAGGAAAATTGTGCGGAACAATAAAGATACAGAATTAATATTTCAAAACATTCTTAGCCTTATATTCAATATTAAAAAAGTTTATTTAAAAATAATAAAGCCTTCTACTTTCATAAGTACAATACATTACTTGAGACATTCAACCAGTTCAGGTTAACCTTTTTCAACATTTATCACCCCTGAAAGAATAAAACCGCAGCTTTCTTAATAAAATTTTGTGAAATTATTCCTTTATCTTCAAGGTAGGCCTACCTCATTAACATATTTTGTTTTTATTGTTGCCTAATGGAAAATGAATAAACATTTTAAAATCGGAACAGGTGAATACCCAGAACTGATGTACAAACTGTACATGGTGATGTCAGAATATATGCATTAAGGTTTTACAGTTAAAACGTCCCCACTCAAAAACGCCCTATATTATCTAAAGCGTCCCAATGTTCAAATGTAAACTTTAAAAGAATGTCAATATTTTTTTCGAGAACGTCCCCAAATATATATCAAGAACAACCCCATTTATCTCGAAAATGTCTTCAAATAGATTATAGATCTAATATTGGTTTCCATTTCACAAAGAATGTATGACTGATCTGCTGACTTTTTGTTATCAGTTTTGATCATATGTACAATATGAAAGTACAAAACAATAATGACTGGTAGATTAAAGTTTCATAATATAAATATGGGTATTAGGTAGTTTAGAAGTATTAAAGACAGTACATTCTACTTAACTACGATTTAGGCAGCACTACCCTCGATTTACAGTCAACTCACCCCCCTACCAACTCACCCCCTGACCAACTCACCCTGGATTTGGATAACTCGCCCTACGCAATGACCAACTCATCCCCCCTTAAAAGAATAACATACCAACTCACCCCCTAAAGATATTTTTATTAAATTTGATAGATTTGTTGGAAAAAATCACTTTGAATTGGTAATAATTTATTATGAAATTATTAATATGTTCAATTATGTGATATTGAAGGTTTTTTTTTGTAAAATTAACAGTATTTTCAAACAGTGGCCATTTTGAAAATGCTGTAATGACCGTGAAAAAAGCGAAAAACAAAGGAAAAAAATAAAACAATTTGTCAAAAAACATTATGATTGAAAAAATTAGGACTATAATTAGATCTATTATATCAATTGTCAATAGTCAAATACCTTGTTTAAAAACATTGGAAAATTAGATAACTTGCATAGAAAATCATAGTTTCCGAACGATCAAGTTTGGAAATAACGAAGGTAAATAACTAACAAACTCGCAAGTATTCGAGAAAGCAGAGATCTGTTAATTTATTTGTGTATAAATACACTTTATTATCATGAATTAACACTAAGTTTAAAAATAAATATAATATTCTACATATAAAATTGATGGGGGGGGGTGAGTTGGACATTTCGAAATTGACATCGGGCGAGTTGTCCAAATCCAGGATGAGTTGGTAGGGGGGTGAGTTGGTAGGGGGGTGAGTTGGTCGGATACCCTACCCTCTTATATGTAGAGGTTGGGGCTTCTAAGTCCAAATGGGGACATAATTTAAACCAAAAGCTTGATAGATTTACCTACCCCTGTGTAGGGGTTGGGTCATATCATGGTAAACAAATATGGAAAGTATCAAAGTAATATACCAATGCACTTTGAATATATTAGAGGTTAAAACAAAATTACCTGACTTTAACATTTGCTTTTCTAAGTCCAAAAGGAGGCATAATTTCAACAAAATGATTGATAGAATTACCTACCCCTGTGTAGGGGTTGGGTCATGATGATGAACAAGTATGCAAAGTATCAAAGCAATATGTCAATGCACTTTGAATACTTAGTATATTAGAGATTAAAAAACTTGTACCTATACTTGTAACATTTGAAAAGTTGACAAAGGGGGAATAATTTCATCAAAATGTTCATGAGAGTTACCTACTCCTGCGTATGGGTTGGGGTCATGATGGTGAACAAGTATGCAAAGTATCAAAGACATATGTTATAGGACTTGGGAAATATAAGAAGTTAAAAACCCTAGCTGTGTCTAAATTTTAACATAAACATTGACTTTTTTATTGAAAATGTACAACAAAGAGCTACTAGGATGCTCCCTGGCCTTTCAATACATGAACATGTTCTTACGAAGACCGAATAAAGAAGCTGAAACTACCCGGTTTAAAATTTGACAAAAACATACGTAACATCTAGACTATTCACTATAAACCCTTCAACAACAAACAGAGGACATATTAAAAGAAGTTATTCAAACACAGATCAACTTCTGATGTACGGAAATACTTCTTCACTAACCGTGTAGTGGAAATTTGGAACAAATTACCAAATCAGTGTCATATCTGCTGATTCAGTAAACTCTTTTAAAAACAGACTAGATAAGTATTGGATAATGTATCTTCAAAATCTTAGTGAAGACGTTTTCAATATTTTTAAGGATGTTCTGGATATCAAAGATCTAAAAATACACGTTTTTAGATCTTTGTGGATATGTTTGGGGACGTTTTCGAGTGATAACATTATACATCTCTATCAAAACATATTCTAAATATTAAATATACCAGATTTATATAGCACATTTTGAGCGAAACAATGCTGTGTAAGCCCAGTTAAAATAATTAAAAGCAACAACTAAAAGTGAGTGACGAAGTCTGTTGATTTGATGTAAACAACTCTATATAATTGAAACTCTAAATCCAGCACTTTGATTCGCCAATACAGAGCAAAATTTTAATGATTAAATCAGAAACTAGAGATAACTTGTTACCTATAGTCTCTGATTAAATATTGCATTTTACCAGCACAGATCTTACAGATACACAGGAAAGTGTATATATAATTTGAGCATATTTACCTTACTAAAGTATGCCATGGATTGTCTACAGTCACCATTTTTTCAAAGTTTCTAATTTTCCTTCTGATATAATATAAACCCAAAATGTTGTAATAAGTCTTGTATTGTATAATATATTGAAGAAGAGGTTACATATTTCACACCATTCCCCTATCAACCTAGGTACATTGTGACACTGAGTGACTTACACTATGTTACCAAATATTTGATTGTTACAGATCAGCTGTTCACACCTGTCAGAGCAACTACTGTATTTGGCCAATAATAAAATATTGTTTGTTCCCCCTTCTCGACACTGGCAAATAAGGGTTGAGTAGGTAGGTAAAATAAAAAAATATTTTTTTACTGTCAATAATTTTTGTTTTCTTTCTCTCATATCCATTGCAACTTTTTCTTTTAAAAAAATAAATTCAGAGGGTCTAAAACTATTTTGGGTAGGGGAGTTTAGGGAAAAGGAAACAAACAATATTTTATTTTTCAATTTTGGCCTTGTAAGGCCCAATCAGCTATCAAAGCTGTGAACACATGGTCTGGATTACCTACATGTGTATGTATACAGTATACATGTATTAAATTATATTGATAAGATTGGGTATCTGTTACACATCAAGTGTTGTTTTTGTAGATTATCTAAGTTAATCTAAACTGTGGTAGACTGTCCCACCACAGTGTTAATCCAGGGAGTTGGTTAATCTGACTGATCAATTATGTAAGTGATACCTTGGTATTTAAGAAGTTGGTGATAGTCAAGTGATGAAAGCTACTGACTGCTGATCCAATGGTTGTGCCTCTTGGGTTTGATCCTGCTTCAAGCTGGATATAAACTGAAATGCTTTTCAGCACTTCTAACATAACTAACTTTACTAACAGTCTTTTGGATGAATCTGTAAAAACCAAGTTGCAGTGTGTGATGCTTTAGATCATGCACATAAAAGAACCATGCAGTGATATATCAGAACTCAGGGGCATCTTCTGTTCTATCCCCCAAAAACTGAATTGACTAACCTTTGGGTCTGTCGCCCATCTTCATCTTCTGTTGGCGCAGATAAATAAAAGCAAACAAAATTGTCAGTAGTTAATATCCAGAAATATCAATAATTACAAATCTAGCTTACTAACCACTGGACCACAGCCGCTGCTCATTTGATATATATTTGATGAATTATAATCAAAGGATAATCAAGTACTGAAATCAATTATCAATGACAATAGCAACTGCAGCATAATGCTGGTATTCCATGACTCTGTGTGCGTGTTCGCATCCGTATTCCGCAACCGTGCCATGTGGTCGCAAAATTTGAACAAGCGATTTTTTTCTATTGTCACTACTTCCGATACATGTGTTTGTTTCTACACAATATAAAATAGATTGTTCTAATTTTATGCATACGAAGTACCGATGGGGATCTCATATGCGGAACATAGAATGATCAATAGTTCCATGATATTATAGTTACATTATTAACATAACTGTCTACAATCAAGTTTTGTATCTAGCTAATGCACCAAATCAGTTCATTTTTCTGTGGCTATTAATGCTAGTGTGTATTTATGTATCATTCACAGGATCGCCACATTATGCTGGTTCTGTGTCGAGGATTGTGGAGAAGGCCAAGTATGAAGCTAAACTTTACCAGGAAGCTGGAGTGGTATTGTATTTGTTGTATCTTTAATCATGTCCAGTATGCAGTAAAATGTCAGTATTAATATTTGGTGATCGACACATAGATGTATGCCTATGGGGTGTAACCATGTGAAAAGGTGGTACCATGAAGTAAATAATCCATTCATACTCAACATTGCTAGGCGATGGTGCCATTCAGATCTGGGTTGAATCCCACTAAAGTATAGGTGTAAACTATTGAATGATGATGCAGAGCTGTATAATGATGAGGCATGAAAAGGCAGTACCATTGAGTAAAGGGTCAATGACACGTAGCTGTATATTGATAGGTAGTAAAAAGGTGGTACCATGGAGTAAAGGGTTAATGACACATAGCTGTATACTGATGGGGCATGAAAAGGTGGTACCATTGGGTAAAGGGTTAATGACACATAGCTGTTTACTGATTGTGCATGAAAAGGTGGTACCCTGGAGTAAAGGGTTAATGTCACATAGCTGTATACTGATGGGGGCATGAAAAGGTGGTACCATGGAGTAAAGGGTTAATGACACATAGCTGTATACTGATGGGGCATGAAAAGTGGTACCATTGAGTAAAGGATTAATGACACATAGCTGTATACTGATTGGGCATGAAAAGGTGGTACCATGGGGTAAAGGGTTAATGACACATAGCTGTATACTGATGGGGCACGAAAAGATGGTACCATGGAGTAAAGGATTATTGACACATAGCTGTATACTGATTGGGCATGAAAAGGTGGTACCATGGGGTAAAGGGTTAATGACACAGCTGTATACTGATGGGGCACGAAAAGATGGTACCATGGAGTAAAGGATTAATGACACATAGCTGTATACTGATTTGGCATGAAAAGGTTGTACCATGGGGTAAAGGGTTAATGACACAGCTGTATACTGATGGGGCATGAAAAGGTGGTACCATGGAGTAAAGGGTTGATGACACATAGCTGTATACTGATGGAGCATGAAAAGTGGTACCATGGAGTAAAGGGTAAATGACACATAGCTGTATACTGATGGAGCATGAAAAGTGGTACCATGGAGTAAAGGGTTAATGGCACATAGCTATATACTGATGGAGCATGAAAAGGTGGTACCATGGAGTAAAGGGTTAATGTCACATAGCTGTATACTGATGGGGGCATGAAAAGGTTGTACCATGGAGTAAAGGGTTAATGACACACAGCTGTATACTGATGGGGGCACGAAAAGTGGTACCATGGAGTAAAGGATTAATGACACATAGCTGTATACTGATGGGGCATGAAAAGGTGGTACCATGGAGTAAAGGGTTAATGACACATAGCTGTATACTGATGGGGCACGAAAAGATGGTACCATGGAGTAAAGGATTATTGACACATAGCTGTATACTGATTGGGCATGAAAAGGTGGTACCATGGGGTAAAGGGTTAATGACACAGCTGTATACTGATGGGGCACGAACAGATGGTACCATGGAGTAAAGGATTAATGACACATAGCTGTATACTGATTTGGCATGAAAAGGTTGTACCATGGGGTAAAGGGTTAATGACACAGCTGTATACTGATGGGGCATGAAAAGGTGGTACCATGGAGTAAAGGGTTGATGACACATAGCTGTATACTGATGGAGCATGAAAAGTGGTACCATGGAGTAAAGGGTAAATGACACATAGCTGTATACTGATGGAGCATGAAAAGTGGTACCATGGAGTAAAGGGTTAATGGCACATAGCTATATACTGATGGAGCATGAAAAGGTGGTACCATGGAGTAAAGGGTTAATGTCACATAGCTGTATACTGATGGGGGCATGAAAAGGTTGTACCATGGAGTAAAGGGTTAATGACACACAGCTGTATACTGATGGGGCATGAAAATATGGTACCATGGAGTAAAGGGTTAATGACACATAGCTGTATATTGATGGGGGCATGAAAAGGTGGTACCATGGAGTGAAGGGTTAATGACACATAGCTGTATATTGATGTGGCATGAACAGGAGGTACCATGGAGTAAAGGGTTAATGACACATAGCCGTATACTGATTGTGCATGAAAAGGTGGTACCATGGAGTAAGGGGTTAATGTCACATAGCTGTATACTGATGGGGGCATGAAAAGGTGGTACCATGGAGTAAAGGGTTAATGACACACAGCTGTATACTGATGGGGCATGAAAAGGTGGTACCATGGAGTAAAGGGTTAATGACACATAGCTGTATATTGATGTGGCATGAACAGGTGGTACCATGGAGTGAAGGGTTAATGACACATAGCTGTAAACTGATGGAGCATGAAAAGATGGTACCATGGAGTAAAGGGTAATGACACATAGCTGTATACTGATGGAGCATGAGAAGTGGTACCATGGAGCAAAGGGTTAATGACACATAGCTTTATACTGATAGGGGCATGGAAAGGTGGTACCATGGAGTAAAGGATTAATGACACATAGCTGTATACTGATAGGGCGTGAAAAGGTGGTACCATGGAGTAAAGGGTTAATGACACATAGCTGTATACTGATGGGGCATGAAAAGATGGTACCATGGTGTAAAGGGTTAATGACACATAGCTGTATATTGATGGGGCATGAAAAGGTGGTACCATGGGGTAAAGGGTTAATGACACATAGCTGTATATTGATGTGGCATGAACAGGTGGTAACATTGAGTAAAGGATTAATGACATATAGCTGTATACTGATAAGGTGGTACTACAAATAGAGTTAATTTTACTGTATGTTTGTATATTTCTGATTCTCTAGGATGGTGTGCTAGTGGAGAACATGCACGATATACCGTATCTACAATCATGTGATATCGGTCCAGAGGTTGTGTCGGTCATGACGAGAGTATGTACAGCAGTGAGGTCTATATTCCATTCCGGGCCCGTCGGAGTTCAAATCTTAGCGGGGGCGAACCAACAAGCAATGGCTGTTGCAGCAGCGTCAGGTTAGTTAGACTCTGAGTTATGTCAAACCACACGCATATATATATCAATTATTTCCCTGTATTTTCCAGTAATAAAGATGAAAGGGAGACAATCTAGTAACTGAAATGGACTTAATCAAGGGAGATCATTCTCGATTTTTTATGTGATACGTACACATTTTTGCTTATTTGAGTAGGGTATGGAGAAAAGGGTTAATATATAGAGGATCTATCACAAGTTGTCCAAGAGTTTATCTGGAAATTACTATTCCTAAATTCAGAATTAAAAGAAAGGTAACTCCAAAGGGTATGTTCAATTTGAATATATAGGTTACTCCCCTTAGTTTACTATAGACAGAAATACAAGTTATGCTCCACTTGCATCAGTATTTCCCTCAAACATAAATCACATGTGAGAAGCCAGTAAAGTTTTCTTGGTGCCTTGATTTCCCAGTTTTTTGCCTGTGTCCACTTGTGTCATTAAATGTGAGGGACAGTTTATGCGTACTTGAAATCTCCCCTGTCTTGTGTGGGTGGCTAGGTGTTACCACAACTTTTGTATGGCTTTGAATTATCTGTGCATTGCATTATTTAAAATTACCTTGTCTTAAAACTGTAAAATCATTATTTTTTGAGGGAGTTGAATTTTCGTTGATTTTGTTGTTGCACTCGTACACCATGGGTTTCACATGAGGTAGGAAATATTGCATTATTTATTCAAACTTTTAAACAAAGATTAATAGATTGTCATAATCAGGACTGGAATCAGTCATTACAAGAATCCAGTAGATGTTATCATTACAAACATTTTAAAACACTGCTTGATACTGAACTTTATCTTATCATTGAATTACCTGTTAAACTCAGAATAGCCATGTCACGTTTTCGCTGGTCTAGTCATAAATTACACATAGAAACTGGTAGACATAATAACACTCCATTTGAATCACGCATTTGTCAATATTGTAATGAAATTAATAACATCAGAATTATTGAATGTGAATATCATGTATTTTTTCAATGTCCTAAATTTCAAATAATAAGAGAGAATTTTCTTCTAAATTGGTATACCTTAAACACGAATATTCAAGATTTTTATAGCCTTTTTAATTCCAATGACAAACAAACCATACAAAAAATTGCAATATATATTGAAAAACTGCTTAAAACATATGATTGAAATTTGAATTACTAATTTAACAGTTTAAACTGACTCATCTCAACGGTTGAGTTACATCCCCTTTTATGTCATGTTTTCTTTTATATGTAAATATTGGGCTAACTCATTGATTTCGTATATGTTATCATTGTGTATTGGTGTGTATTTTGGGCCGGTGGCCTATGATATGTTTGAAATAAACTATTACTTAATGAACACGTGATCCATGGTGGAAGTCCTGTACAATTCATGTTGACGACATTATTCAACGCGATACTACATACTCTTAAGGTCCCAGATGACTGGCAAACAAGCGTCATCATACCGATATACAAGGGCAAAGGAAAAGTAAAAACAGAACCAACAAGTTATCGCCCAATTTCCCTTATACCAGCTTTCTGCAAGATTTTTGAGATAATTATTCTAAACAGAATTAATAACTACCTTAAACGGAATAATCTTAAATTTCCTAACGCACAACAACAAGGTTTCCAATCGGACCTCAGTTGTCTATCGACGGCTTTTGCGGTTCAAGAGACGATTTTATACAACATCGAACGCCATTCGGATGTCTACGTAGCTTGTCTCGATCTGAGAGCTGCATTTGACACAGTCAGGTTCGACGCTCTCTTTCTTAAACTCGGTAGACTAGGTTTCACCGGAAAATTTCTACGTCTGTTAATGTCCACCCACAATAACCTCAACTCTGTCGTCCGACTATCAGGTCACACGTCAGATTCGATCAGTGTGAAGAGAGGAGTACGCCAAGGCAGCGTATTGTCCACTTTCCTATACCTTGTCTATGTCGACGACCTACTAATAGAACTTGAAAGTAGTTGTCTAGGTTCGAAAGTCATGTCTGTTAATTCAGGGAACCCAGCTTTTGCCGACGATATTTCGTTATTGTCCCTCACGCCATTCCGACTACAGCAAATTGTCGATATAGTATACCATTATTGTAATCACTGGCATGTCTCTATAAATGTCCCTAAATGCAATGTTACCGTTTTCACAAGAAAATACACAGCCAAATGTAGGCATCTTATATGGTGACACATTTATTGAACAGACCGATAGTTTTGTTCACCTAGGAATCGTATACTCCTACAATTTGAAAGATACAGCTAGGATTAAACAACGCCTACAAAAGGCAAATAACGCTTTATTTGCCATGTCTGCTCAAGGCATCCACGCCCAAGGCGTTAACCCACTAGTTTCTGCGAATTTGTACTCCAAAATCTTACCCGCTCGGACATGGCAGAATCCATGCTTGGCCTTTACCGACTGCCCTCTATCGTTGAATACCGTAAATTAATGTTCCTCTATAAACTTATGACTCTACCAAAGGGCTCTGTGACAAGAGACATATTTATTAGAAAACTCATTTTGTTTATAACCGACAACTCTCTTGTAACACGCGGCTTTATACCCGATATTTGTAAACTCTTGATGAAATATGACTTACAAAGTGTCAAAAACAATTTCATAGCTGCCATACCATGTATACCATCAAAACGTGAATGGAAAAATACTGTTAAAAATGTTATTTCCTTAAATGAAACAAAATTGTGGAATACTAGGATGTCGCAAGACTCGGACTTTATTTTTTTCCGGATCTTGCAACCTCATATTATGCCATCAATTGTATATACTGTGTGTCAACGGAGCTCATCCAGATATATCATGAACGATATTGCACGACTATGGACGAGATCTGCATCTATCGACAACAGCGCGTGTGATAAATGTGAGGAATTATTCCAGGAAGAACTTATTCACATGCTTTGCGAATGCTCGTCAACGGAAACCATTCAAACCCAAATGCTAACCTCATTAGAACAGATACTTAACCAGAACGACACTCACCGAATTCGTGAAATGGATAGTTACTCCCTTGTGCTAAAACTTTTGGGTGCTCCTCTCGAACCCATCCTCGACTCAGAAATTCAGAGACAATTTTTGAAATGTTCTTTCGAACACATAGTGCAATGTCTGAACATTTACTGTGATCACACATAGACATTCTCTGACGGCATGACGAATGCATCTTGTCATGCCTGCATATTCACTGTATATATTGTATTGTTTTCATTGTAATCATTGATTGATTGTTTAATACTATTTGTACATAAATGTATTCAGTATCCTCTAATATAGAGGGAATTAAAGTGTTGAAGTTGATGTTTTCTTTTATATGTAAATATTGGGCTAACTCATTGATTTCTTATATGTTATCATTGTGTATTGGTGTGTATTTTGGGCCGGTGGCCTATGATATGTTTGAAATAAACTATTACTTACTTATATACACGAAACTTATTCCAACAACTAATCACCCTCTCAAATATCGAATATGGTTTAATCTTTTCATATTTATTATCCACAATTTTACGACCCCACAAAAATACTTTTTTATCAAAATCCATAAAATTAAACACCCACCAAAATATGTGATTTTACATTATGCCAACCTAATATACCAACCACTCATCCTCTTGTTTTACTTTTCAGACATGGATTTTATTCGAGCAGAAGGTTTTGTTTTCAGCCATATAGCTGACGAAGGTCTGATGAATGCGTGTGCTGGCCCCTTGTTGAGATATCGTAAACATATTGGAGCGGGACATGTCAAAATATTCACAGATATCAAAAAGAAACACAGGTAGTTTTTCCTACCATGTACTGTACATGTGCTTACATTTATCTCATAATTTTGTAGAATTCAATGAACCGCCTCGATAGCCTAGGGGTAGAGTGCCCACTTGGAGGTCTTGAATTTGATCCCAGCCCTTGATATACCAAAGTCATAAAAAATTGTACCATTATATCTCCCATACTTGAAGCTCAGCATAGTTTGTTCCAGGTAACTGCTTGTTCACTGGTGTCAGGATAACATGATAGTAATGATTAGCCAGAGCTTTTTATATTTTTCGACAGTATTTCTTCATCCTCATATGAAATAAGACCTTTCAGATTACGTACAAGAACATGACCTTGACATTATACTGACCTTGACATTATGGTGACCTTGACTTCGGTTCTACTAGCCTTGAAAAAAATTTGCTTTTGATTCAGACGTCATAACATCACTTTTTAAAAGCAGTCCTTGAAACTTGCAAAATGTCATTGGAAAGAAAATGTTCAGAAGAAGCCAATTGAAACTGGAAAAGTTTTTCAAGTCCTTGAAACATGAATGATGTCCTTGTAAAGTCCTTGAATTTTGTTTCAGATGTTCAGATCAAACCGTGTTCAATTTATAATACATGTAACATGTATATCTACATTGTATATTTCAGTTCTCACAGTATTACACAAGATGTAAGCATTGAAGATACCGCACACGCTGCCGAGTACTTTCTTAGTGATGGTGTTGTTGTCACAGGAACATCAACAGGTCAACCAGTCAACACACTTGAGCTAAAAGGTGCTGACAACTATTTCTGAAGTTTTTTTTTCAAGTTTAACACTGATTCTCGGCACTCTTTCAGTTATGTACAACAGCTGATTCCGACATGATTTTTTATGCCCCCACCAAATTTTTGGGGGAGCATACAGATTGGCCCTTGTCAGTCCGTCTGTCAGTCTATTCCAAAATGTTATGTCGTCTTTAACTTGAAAAGTAATGAAAAAAAAACATTGAACAGAAATAACTGGCCCCGATCTCCCTAAGCATCTCAATCTGAGCAAGAACTCATCTCAAATATTGACATGTGTTTTAACGTTAATTTCCATGCAAGACTGGACTCAAAATTAGCATCACTAAACATGTTATTCTGAGTTTATTACAGTAAAATTTCAAGAGCTGGCGTTTCAGCTTTGTCTCTAATTCCTACCCTAAATTTAGCAAAATCTCAATTTGAGTTGAGATTTCTACTCGAGATGCTTCGGGAGATTGGGGCCTGATATTTGCCATTGATTTTGGTAAACATTTAGTATTACTGTAAATGTGTAATTATTCACTGTTGATTAATTTTCGTTGATTTTGCTGATGAACTCAATCGCGAAGTTAATTCCCTCAAATGAAATGACATTAAAATTTCCATTATATCAAAATCTGCGAAATTTAATACTCCCAAAAATTAATGATTTTGCAGTACCGGTATGTATTTAGAGGGAGGGAATTCAGAACAGTTTTCTGTGGAAAGCATAAGGTTACAGAGGTCTGGTCTAAATTTTGTACATATTGCTGTAAGCTAAACATTGCAGATAACATGAATGGAATGTGTGCAAATGTCAGACCATCTATTAGATTTCCAGTATTTATTCTGCCTGGAGTAATATGTTAAGTAATGAATTGCCAAACTGAACATGAGAGGAAATAAATAAGACATTGAAATTCACGAAAATGTTTACTATTACTAGTTTTAATTTAAAATGAGATATTATCAGCAGCATTTGTTTGACCTACTGTAGGTTAGACCAGTTGCAAATGATGTACAGTCTGGTTCAATAGTTTGCACCTGTACTGTAAAATTGCATATTTTTGTGGCTATTAAATTTCATGAATTTTGATAAAAAAATGCATTTTCTTGGCGTAGTAAATATGACTGTGCATTGCAAAACATGTAAGAGTTAACCCTTGTTCTGTATTTGAGGGGTCGATTAATCTTGGGGGGATGAGATTTCGTGGTTGAGTGCAACAATGAAATCAATGAAAATTCAACTCCCTTGAAAAATATAGATTTTACAGCAGTGTAAATCAAACAGTGGAACCCATATTGTATGATGCCATCACCTAGCAAAGTAAGAAAGCATTAGATAAATTAGCTGTTGCTATCACAACTTCGAAAATATGATGCAAAAATAACCAGTATCTATGTTACTACATAACACCACACCAATAATGGGTGAACAAATAACATTGAATTCATAAATCTGTTTCAATTTACTTTCCTAACATAAAAATGTATGTTTGAAGTTTCGACCACAAATTCATACAGTAGCAAAATTTATCTGTAACTGAAATTTGCAAAACAAAAATCCCCCAAATATGAAGTGATTTACAGTAATATTTTCCTAAAATGTTTGTACAGTAAACTTCCTCATATCCAGACCCTGTTCGGACCAGACCAAATGTCTGGTTTTATGGGAGTTCCGGTTTTCTGGAAGATTTCATTGATCAATCATCATTTCAAATTTTTCAAAGACATAGACTGTGCAAGCCTACTAACCCCGATACATACAATTCTGAAATATGATCTAGTGCAGTGTATGTTGTAATGAAAGCTATAGTTGATATGTTAAGCTCTTTTGTATTTAAATAAAATTTGTTATAATACCGGCCTCAACAACAAAATTTAAAACGAAAGGATCCTTGTTCTATTATGTCCATATCAAGCAATTATTTAACATCATCGATGGTACATGGCAACTTTTTACTATTTTTTGTTCACATAGTATTTCTCATGCCTGTGCTAATGACATGTGACAGCTTTAAAATAGTAAACAATAGAAATCAAATCTTGTTGATAACACCTTTAAATATGAACCCATCTTTTAACTAACAATCCACAATGAGACATGTGTCACTTACATTATATTAAATGTACGTGTCCAGTATTTCGAAGATAATTGTAGTTGAATATTTTGTCAGCGGACCCAAGATGCCGTCCGGTATCCGGAATTCTGGGAGTCCGGTATTGCGGAAGCTTTTTTAGTTGACTTAATAAGGAGAAAATTTGGGACCTAAGAAATCGTCCGATTTTATGGGGATTCCGGTTTTCAGGGAGTCCAGTTTTCAGGGAGTTTACCGTAAATTCAATATTTAAAAGTTTTCATGCTTTCTACTTACAGGTGTGCAAGATTCTGTGTCGATACCTGTGTTAATTGGTTCTGGCGTGACTGCGAACAACTTCAATCAATATAGCACCGCCTATGCTGTCATCGTAGGCTCGTACTTCAAACGACGTGGACAGTGGGACCAGGATATAGATGAAACCACTGTGGCTAACTTTATGAACACTGTTAGAAAACATGATTGATGTCATGTATGTTATAAACTAGTGATGAATATGTTTTGTTTGTGATTAATTTAATTGGTGCTACTTGAACTTGAAAAGATATTCGTTATTTTCCCTATGAGTAATATATGATAAGTCCCTACTTAATATGTGCGTCCACGGTATTTGTAGCTTACCGGTAGTGTTTTACATTAGTTATATACAGTACAACCTCTCTAGAGCTACACCAATTGGGAATTGCAGAGGTTTTTGCTATGGAGAGGTTTAAATTTAATGGTATTATCAGACCACATTAAAATGAGACCCATCAAAGTCAGTAAGCGATATTCTTGGAGTCTCAGTTTAATAAGGTCGGATAATAAATGGGTATGTCTGAAACAAAATGATTAATGTTGCTTATAAAAGAGAGGTTAATGCACAATGGAGGGCTCCTCTGGAGAGGTTGCACTTCATATTTAACATATAGAACATTTATAAACCAACAAATTATTTCGCGAGTGGTATGAATTTGTGAAATTAAATATCTTTAAAGATGTTCACTTGAAAAACACAAAAATCTTGTTTACGGTAGACTTAAAATGTGAACATTTGTAGTCGCAAATTTGCTAGAAATCTGAAAAACCGCGAAAAATTGTATACGCGAAATTAAGTTGGTTTACAGTATTTTATTCAGCCCTTTACTCCATAGATACGTCAAGTCTCACTCATTTTCCGTGTCCATCACCACATCATTTTCCAATGAGGAGACAATCCACTTAACAACACTTCAAGGGAGGTCATTCTTGACATTTGTCCCAAAAAGCTGCACATGAGATGTGTCCAAATTCTAATTCATCTTTTATCAGAGCAAGTTTAAGCCCAGTGGAGCGAATGAAATAAAGGGTTTCCCCTGTAATAGCAAGGGGCCATGGCCGTAAAGCGATTGTCATGTTAATGTAGTTATATTAATGTTATTTCTGTGGTAGTTAAAAAAAATGTTTCACTTATTACTCAAGGTCTGAGACGCCGTTTATGACATTCGCATGTTTTTTAAGTCGTTTCTCAAAAACTAAAAATGCCAACTTTCAGAAATTAATTGAACGTCACAATGTTCGGTTTTCTCGTCTATATTGTCAGTTTTGATAAACTGGAAAGTACGTATAGTGCCAACCAAAGTGATGTTTATTACATTTCAAAATAACTTCCACATGGATTGGTTATCCTTGATGCTTATTTATGGCATTTTGTGTAATCTATTACTGAACTGTTCATTGGACGTGAAATTAAGTTGTTTTATTGTTAAAGTAACAAATTATCCTGATTAGCTTGGGGAAATTAATAATTACTGCAAATAGTCTTGAGTGTAAAACGTGGCAAAACACATTTATATGTTATCTATGGCTTTCCGTGTAGTTGTCAAAACAATTCCTCCAAACTGTGTCCGGGGATTTCGTGCATGTAAGAAACGAAAATTGAATTTCTCAAATTGCCAAAACGGTAGACGTAACTGTCATATCCAGAGATTGGATTTCATCTTAAGACAATCAGCTTAGGTCCTGTTTACTCCCAAAGGGGTGTCATATTTGTTAGAAGAATATTTTGTTCTTGGTTGTTACAAGTGTATGGATATACATGTAGTTACACAGTGAAGTCTTAATACAACAATGCTGATTCTTTCCTAGCAAATTGTCGTTGCAGCGAATATGTCAATACAGTCAGAACTCGATATAACAACATCCGGTATACTGACAAATTCATTATACTGACATCATATTTGGGGACAAAAGTATTAAAATGCTCTTTGTATCAATTCAGTATACTGACATATTCGTTACAACGACATTTTTCTTGGAAACGAACAGCGTCGTTGTATCGAGTTCTGACTGTATACTGAATTGATACAAAGAGTGTTTTAAAACATATATTCCAATAAAATGATGTCAGTATATGAATTTGTCAATATACTGAATTGATACAAAGAGTGTTTTAAAACATATATCCCAATAAAATGATGCTAGTATATGAATATGTCAGTTTATTATATCACACTTTTTCTACCATGCTAAACTCGCATTGCCCCAGAGAGAGACATTATGACTGTCAAAGGCATTTCCATGTCGTTTGACATGTGATCGACCAAAAAGTGACTGTCAGGTTATGTGATCGACCTGACATTTTGAATATCATGCAAGGGCAAGTAACTGCATCAATTTTAATTATTTGACTGCTGAAATATATAAGATTTTTTAAAAATAGAATGTGGAATAAACACAACAATATATGAAAGCAGCCATGTCTACATTCTGATCACCTTGGCCTTTACCGGAGACAAACGGAAATGGCCGAGCTTTCATGATTGTCCTGTCCATTGTTTATAACTATGACGATCATGTTTGTGAACATTTTGCTAGACTTTTAATATTGTTCGGCATAATAAAATAAATATCAGATGCCTGCCTGCGTGACATTGATATTGCCAACCCTCAAAACAGAATGTCACCCCAATATCAATGTCACGCAGGCAGGCATCAGATATTTACCTTTGACCTAAAGGATAAGGTTCACTAATGGCTTAATTTGGCCCTGTGATTTTTCAAAATATAAAAATGCAATTTCCTATAAATCTGTCCTATAATTCAAATAACTTAACATTTCCTGTGTAAAAAATAAGCATACATATACCAATTTCCCTTGTAATTTGTTGACAAAACTGCCAAGAATATGACATATATATCATGTTTAGCCCAGAATGTCATTTTTGGCCATTTTTACGCCTATTATTGACGTAAATCCTGCCGAAAACCCATGATGGCATTCTTGCGACACTTTTATATTTTTCGTAACCAGTGTTCTGCAAGTTTTTATACATGTACACAATATTAAAGTGTCGCAAGAGTGCCATCATGGTTTTTGTGAAGGTTTTATGACAAGAAAAGCCATGAAAATGGCTAAAATGACATTTTTTGGTAAACTTAACCTATTTCAGGTCGATTTGTCGACATATTACGAAGGGAATTTGGAAAAGTATGCTTAATTTTTTGAGAGACAATGTTAGGCTATTAGAAACATAGGACAGATTTATAGGAAGATGCATTTCTATTTTTCGATAAAACCCAGGGCCAAATTAAGCCATAAATGAACATTGTCCTTTACATTGATGTTTTTTCCTCTATTTGAAATGTATTGTCCCTCTGTGATTCTGTTTGTTAATACAAATGTACACATATATGTATATATTGTCCAGATAAAGGTTCATCTGAAACCTGATAGTTATAGTTATAATATGTAAGTACAAATGTACTATGGAATGCATTTAATACAGATGAATTTCACATGTGCTTCTTAGATTTTCCATTGTATCGTGATCGTTGATATTATATTAGTAATTCAAAGTATAACAATTGTGTTAATTATATATGAAAATACAATAAAGTTTGCCATGCCTAGTCTGTTTCCATTTCTTTAATTAATGTTGTTTGATATTTTCTTTCCTACATATGCCCTATCCCTGCTCATATGCCCCCACATGCCAGTTATTAGTCCCCTACCGGTTTTCTTCCCCTTCCTGTTTTCAACCGGAGGGGACTAATGGTTTGCCCTCGGTCCGTCCGTCTGTCTGTCCATAAAAATTTGGATTCTGACATAGCTCAGTTTCCAAGCTAGGTTTATGAAACTTGGTATTTTGATAGGGGGCAATAAGGGGATTATGCAAGTCTAAATATATTTTGATTCTGACAAAATTGTGGTTGCTATGGATACGGAAATAGTGAAAATACTTCAAACCTGGATCCTGTCATAACTTTAACAGTTTCCCATCTAGGTTTATGAAACTTTGTATGTGGGTAGGTGCCTATAAGGAGACTATGCACATTTAGATATTTTTTTTATTTGGACAAAAATTGTGGTTTCCATGGCAACAGAAACATTGAAAAGTATTTAAAGGGTTATGGGTTCAAACAAGTAGGGAACTTCTGTACTGCTTGCAATTCTTAATGACTTGTTGACATTGGAAATCGTTTTGGAGAGATGAAGAATTTAAAGAGAAATAACTGTGTGAAAAATGGTAAAGCGATATGCACATCTCATCATAGTGATGTAGTTTCCTGGAGATTCCCCTGTGGAACTAATATGCCTGTATTCTTCTAACAAACATAAAGCAATTGTTCCAAATAACACACTTTCAGTGTGTTGTTTCAGTGCTTTGATTTTGATTCGAAATTCAGCAATTAAAAAGTCCACTACATTAACCTTCACACACCCGTTTCACACACCCGTAGAATTTTTGTATGTCAATATGTTGAAGTTATCTTTTCAGAATCAATGTGTCATAAAGAAATCGTATCATACTTTGTCATTAAGTCAATAATGACTCCTTGGTTTAAGTATAAAATAAGCCGTAATAAGCAATTATACTCTTGAGAAACCAATTTCCATGGGAAGATCGTGTGTATGATGATTACTGTCATTAGATATTTGTCACACTGCCTTCCTGTTCACTTTGCTGCTTGGTGCACATATTTGTCATTACCAAGTTAGTTGGATCGCCATATTTTTAATAATAATTCTTAGAATAAGTTATACTAAAATCATTTTAGTACAAAACAAGACTGCGTTCAATAAACGCTTATGCCCCCTGTGGAAGCCTTGTCCATAAACAAGTCTAAGTCCAAAATTAGGTCAAGGTGAAGGTCAAAATGGGGTCAGGTGATACAGGCGTGTGGAGAGTGTTCATATACAACATCCATGCAAGTATGAAAGCTTTGTAGCAAGCCATATTAATGCTAGAAGAAACGGTCAATTTGGGTTAACCAGGACGGACGGACAGGTGAATCACTATATGCCTCCCGATCTATCGATACGGGGGCATAAAAAAGAGAATTAGTAAGTGGAACACACGGAAATCATTCTTGTATGCACTTTAATTTCCTAATATCACCTGAAGACGATAATTCTAGTCTTGTATAAACAAAACAGGATAAGATCAACACTGCACGGTTGACTGGCCTACTTGTTATCAGTGTAGATTGAAAGAGTCTATGCCTTAAAAGTGATTATTCAGGAGATCAAACAAAATTAATATCAGAAATGCATTTGTCAAATTTTAGTTGTAAACAAGGCTAGTGATCTTGTCGGTGGACTATAGACATGTACAGAAAGAATATGTAGCAAAATAATTTTAAATTCACTTTCATAAAGTATGTGATGTTTTCAATTGTCTTCATGAAAGTGCTTTTCCAATTCAAATGTGTAATGAATGAAATGTAGGCCTAGACTCGTTGATCAGAATGGATTGCCACATTTTCAACAATTCACAACCCCCTACTTTCCAACTTTACTAAAGCTGAGTGGTGGCCTACAAGCAGGTCACATGCTTTTGGAGAATCCGATCCCCGTCTGTGCTGCTTAATTTCTATAAGCAAATATCGCCTACATGGTTGCACTTCACCAAGGGGTATGAATGGGTACCTGAGTGGGCCAAAAGCCAACATGTTAAATTGTGGCTGCCAGTGGCACCGAGTGTAACAGCTGACCTGCCATAAGAGTATGCAGTGATCTCCCTTGTCTCTACACAGAGTGGTATAAAAGTAGCATCATGTAACGTTATCACAGTGAGGAGTGAGCATAAGAGCATGTCCTCGGCAGCCTAGTGTGACCTGGGGTGGTATTCAAAAAGCACCTTAAGGGAAAACTTAGAATTTTCTTAAAATATTAAAACTTCCTTAAGTGTATTACAGTTAAAGGAAAATCAAGATTATCAACTTTTTACATAGTTTAGAAGCATTATGTAAACAGCTACAATAATCACAAAGAAAACATGGGTTATTCTTCGTTTCTTAGGCAATATGTGCAGCTCAATTTTTTAACTTGAGTCAAAATAATTAAGTTTTTCATACAGATGCTTTGTGAATACCAGCCCAGTCCTGTTCAGGAGTCATACCTTGACCAGCTGGGTGTTGGTTGCTGGCTCTGAACCAACTGAGCATGGGCCTTTCGCTGGCTCTGTACCAATTGAGCACGGGCCGTAAAATACCAAAGGATTATAAAAGAAGACTACAATGCTACATATTGTAAAAGATTATTGTAATATCAGTATATAGTATGTACATTGATTAGCAACATGGATATAGTATAATAATCATAACGCATAAAGCAAGTAACTTACAATACACAACTGAATACAATCATACAAAACAAATGACTAGATCAGTTTAAACAAATGACTAGATAATTATATAAATAATAGCTATTTATACCGGTATACATTGAAATTCTAGTCATATGTTCAACAACACATAAAATTAATGAGTTCTTAAATGCTACTGACTTTTTGACAAGTGTATAAAATTGTGAATGTGAAAGTTCTAGAAAATGTGTTTGTGTTCAAATCCAAAACAAATGTAATGATGAATACATGTGAAAGTTGCAACATCATCTGCATATAAAGTAAAACTTGTTCCACCTTACTGCCTGTAAGACATCTAATATTTAATACTTTAATAAAACCAGAGCTGTCCATATTCAGCAACTAATATACCTTCCTTTATGCACAACAAGATTTTTTATGTGTGCAAGGTTGAAGGAAATCCTACCAAAACAGTAGGAGTTGCATCCACAAGAATGCGTCTGCCTATGGCCAGACAAGCTAAAACCAGTTTAACCCCCTCACAACTAGTTATGAGGTCAAAATATAGGCTTGTCCTTTATAGAATAGCCAGTAATTGATATTTTATTAAAAAATCTGGTCATATAACCCTGTATGAAGAACAGAGACCACATCCTTTTAAAGATGGACTGCGTAATTTCACAAACACCAAATATGTTTGCAAAGCCCACACATCAATTAAAACAAGACATGTATTTAATTTCAAAGATAACAAATACAGATGCTTACTGTTTGACTTATAACGAATACATATTGTACATGTAAAGTTTGGTAATGATGAGAAATTATCACAAATGTCAAGATACTGGACCAGCCAATGTATACTTACTAATTTAGTAATAAATCTTCATTGTGAGGATTTTGGTTTTAGGAAAAAATCTTCTGTTTTGGGTATGGGAAAACAAACATCAATTGTTAATCTCTCAAGTATAGTGAGGCAACATTAACTCGTCATTCTTAGAATGTTTTGACTTGTGAAAATAGCAAACCTACTAGGAGACAGATAAACACAGAATATTCATGAGTTCCTGTTTAATGTTGCCATACTATACATTCATTTGAACCTATCAATATACATTTATCCGTAGGTGTTATTAGCATTCATAAGATGTGTTATACACATTTATACTCCACCCTGCAACTTTTAAAATGAACTGCACTTAGTGCAATAACATGTGCTTGAAACAAAAATAATACTTTGTGTGCAACTTGGCAATCCCCCCCCCCCCCCTCCCCCGCCACACCTACAAACATCTATTGAAACCAAACTTACACATTTCTAGTACTGACAGATGATAAATGAACATTAGATTTCATCATATGAAACATCAGATGAACATACAGCTGTATGAACGCACACCTGACTACCAGGAACGCAATCATACATGTTTAAGTATCAGAAACATATTGTAAACAAATTGTGCAATCAAGCTGTAAGAAGTACAGAAAACAATTGTATTGCCTGACCACATTTCAAGTCTGACACGTCTCAGTTTAACATGGTGTACTAATAGAAGAACATGCAAGATTAAACAATAAACTGTGAGTGTTTTGAACAATTAAAATACTTTGAATATGTATATGATCAGCAAAGAAACTATCTGTTTTGAATGATAATAGGCAATAAAACTTAACATTTTAGAAAGTAGACCATCAAAACAGCTACAACGAGACAAATGCGGCAGCAACTCCAAAGAGAGACAACTGCAACAGCAATTTTTAAGAGAGACAACTGCAACAGCAGCAACTCCCAAGGGAAACAACTACAGCAGCAATTTTTCAAATGAGACAACTACAGCAGCAATTTTCAAGAGAGACAACTACAACAGCAACTCCAAAGGAAAACATCTGCAGTAGCAACTCCCAAGGGAGACAACTGAAGTAGCAACTCCAAAGGGAGACAACTGAAGTAGCAACTCCAAAGGGAGACAACTACAACAGCAATCATCTGCAACAGCAACTCCCAAGGGAGTCAACTACAACAGCAACTATAGTTATTAAAAGATGGACAATTTGATTTGTCTGTTCTAAAGAGGGTAGTGTTTGCACATTGTATCAATTAGACACAAAGCGTACCATGGGAATTGAGAGACCATGTTATCCTAATGAATTGAATTGTCGTTGTAGTAAATCTCAAAACTTAATTAAGTACAGTAAAACCAATAGTAAGTACATTCATTCCACTAATAACTCAAGCACATGTACATTAACAACTACTCTAGCATTTGAAAGCTGTATAACCCTCATCTTAGTCAATTACTCCGATAAAATACTTCTTTCTACCATTTTACAGAGCACAATATGTATAATACATGAGCATATGTGAAGGTATATAAGTGATACATGAACACACAAAGTGAGAAACAGTGTGAAAGACATGGTGATACATGAATTCCAAATACTTAATGCAAGAAAAAACAATATTTTGAAACATTAGCAAGTATATCATTAAAATTGCAAGAAATATGTTCAACAGACTTTCAGCCAGCTTTTAGACTCAGGTCTGATGCAGGCTAGCCCTTTGGACAGTCAGATAGCAGTCAGCCCTTTGACTGGTCATAAGTATGCTTGCCCTCTGACTGGTCAGATAGCAGTCAGCCTTTTGACTGGTTAGATGTATGCTAGCCCTTTGACTGATCAGATGTCAGCCAGCTTTTTGACCAGTCAGATCGGGGCAGGTCATATTGACATGACAATAGGTAATCATAAGATCTAAATGTGCATCTATAATGCATGTATATTGGCTAAGGTTATTTCATGAAAGTCAATAACATGGGGTGGCAGAACAGGCTGTTATAAAATCATGTTGGTCATGATTGCTCATGTCAACGTTTAGATATACCCGAATAATTCACTGGCAGTAATTTTAGCCAAGTATACAAACATAAATTAATAATATAAACACAACACGATTGAGTGGCCTGTTGTTTCAAATTTAGTGTCTGTGAAAGATGCATGGTTTAAAATGAATAGTCTTCCACAAGATCAAACAAATCTTGACATAGGAAATGCATTTTTTGGTCACTTTTCACTTGTAAACAAGGTTACTGTAAAGGTGGCCAAACTATACCGGCATTTAGGTAGTATATACACCATATTGAACTTCCTGGAACAGCCTTAATTAAGCAAACGGTGGAAAGGGGTCCAGTGTCACTGCATAGATGAACAAATTCCTCAACAGTAAAATGTGATAAAGTGTTGGGTGCAAATACAAAGTTGACACAATAAATAATAGATATTTACGTGTGAATGACAGGTGCCAGATCCATTTAATCATGGAACAGTAAATATATTACTGTTATTAATATTGATTTTTCTCGAGTATGCTGTACAATATACAAAAAAATCATAATATACACAACAGGGTTTAATTAATACAAAATGTAAAATCAGCAATTTCAGATCCATTTAATCATGGAACAGTAAATATATTACTAATGTTATCAATATTGATTCTTCTTGAGTATGCTGTATGATATTCAAAAACATCATATATATAACAGGGTTTAATTAATACTAAATGTAAAATCAGCAATTTCAGCTGGGGACTGTATATAGTGGCGAAGGATGAAATTAAATCCCCCATATTTAATAATTGTTCTTTCTAATGTTTTTTAATGTGGTATCCATGAAATTACAACCCCCTTGAAACTATGTTTCACCATAACGAACAAACATTTCTACGAAAACAAGTGATCTGACAGTATTAAGACTGATAGTAAGAAAGATGTGGTCAAATAGCAACAGTAACTTATTTACCGGTATACAAATCATGAACAACAAAAATATCAACAGAAGCAAAAATAATAATAAGTAGCATAACTAACAACACAAATCATGATTTATGTTGTGTTAAAACATATAAATTTTGTTAAAACATATAAAGAGTTGGATATAAAGAATTAGCACAGTGTACAAAGCAATGTCTCTAGCGCAAAAATAAGAGCATGAATGTGGTAATTTTTTTTTATTCCAGCCAGATTGACGCGGGTAGAGACAGTTTTATGCTTCAAGGAATCCTGTTGCGATACCCTAGCTTGGTCAGACTAAACTCCTTGGTTAGTTCTTTAACATGCCCGGTGCAGTACAGCATCGACACACGCTGATGAAAGCTATGAATAGCTTGTTTCATCAAGAGAGTTGCAATAGAGAGATTACTTGTACGGGACTGCGTATGTGTATTGACACAAACCAATTAGTAAAATCAAATAATCAAAATTACAAAACAACGTTGAAAAACACCTTAAAAGCGGACGAAAACAAACCAACAGAATTACGCAATAAAATGCTATTGAAAAGAACCAGCTTTTTACATAATAAGAGGTGACAATCAAAATAAACAAACAAAATCAATGGTAAAGAGAAATAGACAAAACCTATGGAATTCTGTGGTCCGATATCTACTCAAAACTTTCAAGGAGTTCTGTATCAGCAAATAACATTTGCGAAATTGTGCAAAAAATTAATGAATTACAAAGAGATGATTTATTCCCTTATTTACACAATATCAGCAATTAGCAGAATTCAATAATATTTGCTCAGTAAAATTTCAAGGCAATAATTAGTAATGCTAAAAGCTTATAAGAGACTATGACAAATACATACATAGAATAGGGCATGAATATAGCCTAGCAATGGAATTCGGTAGCAACATCAAAGGATGACTGTGACTCTGAATCTACTGGACTGTGAAGATGGCCTTGATATGCTTTTTAAATGATTAGTGTACACACTTAAAATACCAGCACATCTAGTAAACACACAGGCATACTTATTCAGGCAACTGACCGAAATTGTTACAAAATATTTTTATATTCATTGGGCTTTACAGCACATATTGAACATCCAGGGTCACCCAGGTCACTATGTGACCGTTGGGAAGAACTGGCCACATGTACCCCTACCTCCTAGCATTATTTAGGGCATTCAGATAGGCACATTGACCCATATTTCTTTATTTGAAAATTGGAACAGTTGACTTATAATCTACCATTGAAAGCCTCTTAAAATCAGGATTCAATCAACCGATAGAGAAAGAATAAGAGATAAGCCTGATATTCTACCATTTCATGCTAGATTACTTCATTCATTATCTATTATATTGTCTGTAGTAAAACCAGGCTAGAGTCTATAATAGTGACTGTAGTAAAGCTGGGCTCTAGTCTATAATAACGCATGTAATGAAGTCAGGCTCAAATCTGCCTTAGTGTCTGTAGTAAAGCCGGGTTCAAATCATATCATGTTGCATGTTATAAAGCCGGGCTACAGTAATCAGATGGTAATCATTGATTGATACAAACATCTCATGTTTTATTAATTAAATTTCCAGTCTGATAGAAAACTATCTCATAAAACATTAGTGAATACACCAACACAGTTTGATACAGCTACCAGCATTCTACTATAAATCATTAACTATAAATGTTACCATGGATTCCAAATGCTTGTAAAGCAAAATTCAAGCTATCAAATAATTAATTCTAACAGAAATCACAGTCAAACCACCTGAATTAATCAATCGATCAACCCCACCTGTCTAATACCTGAGTCACAATATCTGTCAGTGTGACCAATGGCAGTCCGGCCAGATTAGGCAAGAAGTCGGACGGCAATTAGATTAGTGACCCAGGTATTAAGTCGACAATACAAGTAAACACTGTAATAGACATAACACCTGTATTAAACAGTCACAATTCACCAGTGCTTGAAGCAAACAGACTTGATGTATCTATAGACCATGTTACACTATCAATACATGCAATACACTTGAAACAGACATCGGGCCGTCCTTAAATTAAAATTGTTTGTTTGCGGTAACGCGACCCAAAAGAGGAAGGTACGTAGGTCGAATTTTTTTGGTATAGAAATACCTTTTGGGAACCTGTAAAAGCAATTGGGTAGATATAGTTATACAAGGAAATGGGCTGAAAAAAAGTGAGTTTGGGGCCATTTTGATGAGTTAGGTAGCGTTACTGTAAACAAACATTTTTTAAGGACGGCCTTTGTACAGATTCTGTTGATTTTTGTAGAAATTTATATGAATACTTGAATATTCAAAGTTACTACATGGTATTGTGTCACATGTGAGCAACATTAATTGCTATTACAATTTAAACAGGTAAACAGCATGATTGAAGCCATTTCATTAATTTCTTGGAGGCATATACTACCATACTGTCTGACAAGACAGCCAATACTAATCAGAAGCCTTTCAGCATGTTATCATTCAGCTATTTAGGATTAGCTCAGTAAAATAGAATCTTAAAATTCAGACACTACCAAATTTTGATACAATCTCATAAAATTATATAATACATGTATAAGATCCAAAATAAGTCAATTAAGAGAGATCTCAATTTTGCATGACTTTCATGATCAAATTGTCCAATGGAATAGATGTACACCTTCACATTCAACAAATACAAAGTTTGGACACGATCTCTTAAAACTGGACAAAGTTTTGACACAATCTCATAACTTTTTTATCAACTCAAAAAATTCAAAGTAAGATCAATCTCAAATGAAAACCATGTACACTGTCACATTCAACAAACAATGGACAAAGTTGAGGAATATAAAGATTACAACCATTAACATAATGGTAGAAAGAATTTGCATAATGAAAACTGGACCACAAAGAGATATAAAAAGACAAAAATATTGATTATTTACATCATGAGCATTTCGGTGTCTCCAATCTGATGAGAAAAAAGTAAGAAAATATTTCCTACACAAAAATGCTAAGATAAAACTGTATACTTCAGTCAATAATCATTTATATACTAAAAGACAAGAAACTTGGTTTAAAATCCAAGGCCAGTAACTCTGCTGACACAGCAAAACTCCAGGATTTCAAACAAGGGACATTACTCCCAAGAAACATAATACCCTGTTCACAAATTCACATCCCTGTATAGTTTCTTGGCATAGCTTTGAATAATACAAGGAACAAACAAGAGATGTTTGTAAAACATGTATGCCCCCATTGCAGCCAAATAGTCAGAAATGGTAAAGGTCACTATGACCTTGACCTTTGACCTACTGACCTCAAAATCAATAGGGGACATCTACTGTTGATGACCAACCTCCATGTACAGTTCGAAGATCCTAGGGTAAAGCGTTCTTGAGTTACTGAATGGAAACCAGTTTGGTCTATCGATATTCAAATAATTATTTTCAACCCCCAGAATCTGACATCTTTACCACAATTCACAAATTTAGAGTTCCGTGAAATTGGTGATTTATCACAATCCATACATAAAAGTGCTTACAAATAATTTCATTGTACTATTTCTAAGGTATGGAGTATATCAATTAAAGGCTGTACAGCAGTTTAATAAGAACAAAAAGAAATCCTTGATGGAAACATCTAAAAAATCTGAGATTAAAATTTTGATACAATGTTGTTGAAATGAAAGTAAAACGTAAGTTGGCAGAATAACAAACAGGGCTCGACACTAACACTGGTCCGCTGGTCCGAGACCAGTGAAAATCCAGAAGGACCAGTGAAAATTCTTGAGGACCAGTAACTGTCCTATTTACAAATTTGGCGCTTTTGCCCTGTCGGACCAGTGGCCAAAATAGTTAGTGTCTAGGCCTGACAAACAGGAAATTCTTTAGTTCATGATGCAATAAGCCGCGATTATTGTGAGAAAAACAAGAATGAAATAAATAAGACAACCTTTAACTATTACCTGGTCCTGTACTGGATATAAAACAAGTAATTGAGAATTGCATGCAATACAGAAGTCCCCTACCGGTTTGAAGCCATTTTAAATGTTTCTATTGCCATAGCAACCACAATTTTTGTCAGAAACAAAATATTTTTAGACTTCAGACATGCATAATCCCCTTATTGCCCCCTATCCACATACCAAGTTTCATAAACCTAGCTTGGAAATTGTTTGAGTTATGTCAGGATCCAGATTGTTTGACGGACGGACGGACGGAGGGCAAACCTATAGTCCCCTCCGGTCAAAAACCGGTAGGGGACTAATAAGCTTCAATACAGGAACACATTACCTCTAAAATACGCTTCAATATATGACCTTATCTTATGATCTGGACCAGAGTGAAGCAAGACCTCCAGTCCAAATTGGGTTTCATATTTGATCTTACAATGTAGTGGAAATTAAATGATACAACAATGAATTTCCTACTAGTATACAGAACATTTACTCTGAAACTCAAAACAGTAAAATGTCAGAAATAATCCCCACACAAATTTAAGGCCCTTTTTAATTACTTTTTTCAAATATGGAGGATTATTTTGCGTTTTAGTAAGGTTTTAATTTTGGCCGATTTTCTTTCTGACAGTTTTGAAACAAGAACAATTTTTGTAAACAATATTATCAATTGCTTAAAGAAATCAAAAACGTTGATGTGACATGAAAAATAGGGGGCTGTTGTGACTATAATCTAGGAATTTATTTATTTTGGCCTCATGCCAAGGGATTCAGACACTGTCAACCATAGAAGCTACAGCAAGAACAAGTATTTATTAGAAATGGGACCGAATATCTGAATAATCGGAAGCCGGCGAATATTTTGGAATTCGTCCCATCTATTATTATTATATTATTTATACATAGACTAGATGAGTAAAAGTATGCTAAACAGTTGAATCCACATGATGATCTTCTATCTCAGCTACAGTCACATTGTCTGAATCTAGATTATGTTCTACTATATCCTTAATTGGACTACTTTCATATGTCACTGGTGTAAAACTATCAACATTAATGTATCGTGAACCACTTGCATCATTGTCTGATTTGGTAATCACATCCTGGTCTTCCTTTGGACTACTAACATGATTGTTCTCACATTTCGTGGACTGATTAAGAGCGTCATATTCACCAGAGTCTTTATCTTCCAGATTCTCATAGGAATGTGATTTCGTCGAGACTAGATCTTCAAAGTCAACTAAAGGATCACTAACTTCACCGGGTGTTACCATAGATCTCGCAGGATCATTGTTAACATCCCCCGGAGAACCAACAGTCACTATACTGTCGTCCGATCTCACTGCACACTGCTTAGTGTGATTGTCTAAACTTCTATTCACTGCGTCACTATGGATACCTGCCTGTATAGCACTATCACCTGCATTATATACAGTTAACACTTTCGTCTCATCTGGATCATATCCAGTGGCCCCTTCAACTTCATGTACACTGTCCGACCTTTTTGTTAGAACTAGTTTGTTTTTGAGCACACTATAGTCATTAGGCACACAGGTTCGTTCAGTTTGTTGCAGCTCTTCTACAAAAGGGGCACTAGGGGTTATGGGTCTATGATGGGCCCCGTTCATTGGTAAACTCTTCACCTCCTCCAAATCCTTCTCCTCATTCATAACATTTTCGTACGAAGGTGGCGGCAAGTCGTTACATATTTCTAACCTTTTTCTAACTCTCTGTCCGTCTATTATCTCTTCATAGACAGGTTCAGCTAGTTTAAATTCATCACCAACATACTCATTACCTCCGGTACTGTCTAGATGTTCCCTTTCTGATGCTGAAAAAAAACATTATAAATATTTAATTAAAACTTCGTTTAAGTTCTTTTTAAGTACTCTGTAATATGACGATGCTGAAATACATCATAACGTTCATAAACCACCATCATATTCTAATTCAATGATGAAGACCTAATTAGGTCTGATGGTTGGGAGAAAATTTAAATCATCAGAAAAACATCTCTTAGGTTTAGTCATTTGTTCCTCGTAACTTTATAGTTATTGAATTAAGTTCTGAAATCAAGTTATTTACAGTTTTAAAGTTGTACATCAAACTAAGTGCAATATGAAGAGGGTCATACATTATTCTCAGAAACCAACTAAATTTAGTATACCAGTATTTTTCGTAATTGAAATTATAACTCAGAGAAAACAATCTAACAAACACATCGTCCGATAAATGGTTCCTGTTATTCTATAAACCAGTACTAACAACAAATGTCAGGGATTGCTATGTTCCCTGATCTGATTAACTACCACAAGATAGGCTGGATTCCAACCCATAAGTTTTGGATCAAGACTAAGGCACTATGACCAGCACTATGCCATCTTCATTAAACCTGTGTTATACCTGGGTCACAATATGTGTAACTGGTGTGTACCCAATACTTTAAACTTTAGGCATCTTGTGGATGCCAGCAAATGAATAGCAAACAACATTTCAAAAGAGACCTAGCATTACTTCGACTGCCACCAGAGGCTCTACAATGCCCTGATGACCAGCCGATATCTGTTTGACCTTCGCCCCGAATAGGCAAAAAGTAAGGATTGGATTTCTCACCCAGGTTATATCAATAAGTCAGGTTAGATAGATTAAGAAGCGACCTGTTTTACACAGTCAACTTGAAAGACTCAAAACACGACCATGTTTACACTATATGCACCTGTAGTAAACAGCCACCTGATTAAAATGGCCACCTCAGATGCATCCCTTGACTAGGATGCTTAACACAGGTTATTCTAACACATACTTCACTGTATTCTCACAGACCACAACAAGCACTCTGGCAATTAAGTCACAATTGAAATACAACTTCAGTAAAATCATGAAATAACTAATCAGATTCCATTGAGTAAAATCATGAAATTTATACCCAATAAAATTCTACTTGTCATAATCATAAAATAACAACAATCTGTTATGTTCTTTACAAGCAGACCAACACAGCAATGTTATACAATAACTGATCAATACATTGTACAGAGATACTGAGAGATTGGGGTTATTTAATGCTATCTGAAACAATATTTCAGAAAATAATCAGAACAGAAATAATGAAATAAGGTTTGAGAACATACCACTGGCTGATGAATAAGCTGGACCTGACCCACACATTCTGCACCTGTAGCATAGAATTATAATAACACATGACAAATACATACATATGGGGGTCTTCAGAAAGTTTTGGGACAAGTGCCGTAAAATTTAAGTTATAAGGTTAAATTATTTTCACAATTGTCCTGTAACTTTTTGAAAACCCCTTGTTCATTTTTTGTAAACTATACAACTTTCATTACATGATGAATGAACACATTTATCTAGGCCTTGCGGTAACTCTAAAATAACCTTATGATAAATAATAATTTAAGAAGTCAAAATACAAATATATGGCAAAACCTCATAAATATTATGATCCAATGGACCCTTGAAGACAAGTCTTTGTTTTTGAAGGTCTTAATATCAAGGCTGAATAAAGAGCTATTAAACAATTCTAACAGACTTGGACACTATGCCGTTAATATTGAAGTGGTCTTATAATTACTGATGTGGTCTTTTACTAGTGATGATTGAAGATGACCAGAGACTATATCTAACAGCATTTGGGTACAAAATATCGACATATTGTATCAGAACTCTATTCAATACCATGACAACAGAATGCAAGCACGACATGGAACACAACATATTCATTATGCCGCCCCTATTCAACTTGATATTCCCACTCAAGGCAGAGAGAGAAAATATGCCGAGCTGGTTTTGAAGCAAAATGAATAATTCAATGGAAGTATCTGAGAAACACAGAAAAACTGACGATACCATAAAGAGACGCGATACAGAGATGGTATGCTATTTCTTAATTTTGTTCCAAAGAGGGGATAATTTTCACTGAGCATGTAAAACTTGCTGAGTTTTTAAATAGTTAAAATATCATCAACAAAGATCTGGTATTTCAAAAATACAGAGAAACCTATGTCCGTTGCGTCCTCAATTACGCATTCACCTGTCTCAAGAAGCCAATATTATTAATTTATACTAATTCATTTTCGACTGATTGTGAAAAAAATTCTGCACCTTATATTAATCATCAGTGACACCTCATAGTATTTAATATCAAACAGGAGTTTCTAAATTAAGTACACCTGTATTCAAAAGACACTTGCTTTAAACAGCCTCATTTTATGTATCATTTTTCTAAGATGATCACTTAACAGTAGTTCATGTTACAATTAGCAAAGGAGTATGACAAATATCCATAATGGGAGAAAAAATGGAATTATTTCGGACTCAAACAGGCAGGCTAAAAAATATAGCATAATCTTTACCAAAAACAAAGCAAAAATCATTGTAACACTTGACTATACAGAATATAGTGGGGGTATACATGTAGAGAATTCCAACATTCATGATATATGGGAACATTATAAGTATGAATGACAATAAAGCCATCCTTCAGAACCGCGGTACCAGTAATTTAACACTACTAATTGGACAGTAAATAAAAACATATTGCTCTCCAATCAACCATTACTATCGACAATCGTCTTATCGTAAGAAAGCATAAGGCCCCAATGGTGCCTATACAACAAAATATCTGGATTTTAAGAGATGTTAAGAATACTATGTCATATGTGTTATACCGAAGGTAGCCCTGCAGGACAGAGACAAGATATTGTATCTACATAAACTAGCAATATTTCTCCGCCAAGAGATACTGATGTGCTATGTTTTTGAAGAGTAACAGTGACAGTCCAAACTGTCTTCAGAAGGCTGTGCAGTGATGGTAGACATGAACTAGAATTGAATCTTATTTAACTGGGTCCTATGTCTAGAGGATGAGCTAGAATAAGTCAGTGACACAGTCAGTCCAAACTGTCTTCAGAAGGCTGCAGTCATGGTAAACATGAACTAAAATTGTGTCCTATGCACTAATTGTTTCCTATGTCTAGAGGATGAGCTAGAATTAGTCAGTGACACAGTCAGTCCAACCTGTCTTCGGAAGGCTGCAGTCATGGTAAACATGAACTAAAATTGTGTCCTATGCACTAACTGTGTCCTATGTCTAGAGGATGAGCTAGAATTAGTCAGTGACACAGTCAGTCCAAACTGTCTTCAGAAGGCTGCAGTCATGGTAAACATGAACTAAAACTGTGTTCTATTTAACTGTGTCCTACAACTGTGTCCTATGACCATAGGAAATGGTTGCTCCCACTTTAATAATTGCACAGATCATTATGTAATTCTGGTAAAAATGGTTGCATATAATCGCTAATGTAACAGAAAACCTTCCAAAGGCCTAAGGGATACAGAGCAAATACAGAAAGAGGACTGAAAACCCCTTTCTCCAGTGTGACCTTGACCTTCAAGCAAGACATTCACACTAGGTACTCTGCTCATTGGCCTGATGTACTTAACAGGTCTGCCAAGTACCTTTAAAATCTTACAAAATTTAATGGTGATAGTGATACAAAGCGGACAGACAGACAATTAGATCAGCCAATATGCCACCCATAAAAACACCTGCATTAAACTGCCACATCGACTCACTGTGTAATACAGGTGAATATGGTTTATAAATAATGTATAACTTCAAAATATTATGACAGTATCACTTCAATACAACAAAAATATGTCATTTTGCTGTTTAATAAAAATGCAATATTTATGAAGTTACGAAAGAAACCATTAACTGTAAACGGTTTGCCAACGCAGACTGTATCCCGATATCATCAAAACTCCACGATGAGATAAAGGGAGAAGTAATGAAATATTTAATACACAAATGCAGTATATTATATTACAACAAAATCTGGGGGAAAATGACAATCAATGTCCTATAGTGCTATATGATCAGATATGACATGGGAGACTTTCCATTCTAGACATCAGCTAGTCCCAACATATCGGTATTTGGAATTAAACTATTTCTCCGCCATGACAACATATATGTTCTTTCAGGACATTGTGATACTTAATGCGCCTGCATGTTGTATTTGGTAAACCAAAATATCGGACATGCACCAAGACGTGTACAAACAACTTCTAATTTGACCTTCGACATGTTCTCTTAACCTTTACCACTAATAACTGATAATGTAGATAATTAGGTTAGGAGTCCATAGAGTAAAGGATTAATTAAATGCATTAAGTTCACTGTTGGACCGAGGATACCATTCCTTCATACCCCAATATTGTAAACACACGATGCTTTGCTTGGTGTCTACATGTAGAAGACAGAGACTGATCCAATCTAGGACAATTAGTCCTATGATTAGTGCATATACAATTTATACATACATGCTATGTTACTCAGACACCTTTGCGTGAGATTGATGAATCAGATGGAAATGCAGGCGCTTTCATTCAAATAAGGGAGATTTTCCTTACTGAAACTTCGAACTTAAATTAAGAAAGTTTGTACGTAGTTTTCACTTATTTTACTTAACAAACTATTATTGTGATAATTTTCATAATGTAAACAAAAATGTCAGGTTCCAGTATGCCAAAGAAATGCGGGAGATTCGGTTAATTTGCCTCCAATCATGCATGAGTAGTCTCAAAATGCATGATGCAGGAGATCTGGTATGACACATTAATGATTAGTCAATCATCAGACACTAAGTTTCAAGTGATGATCAATCATTTAATTTGAAGTGATACCCAACACTATATGATATACACACCTGTTCTGTCCCCTACGTATCACACTAATCACGATGATTACAATCAATATAAGCAGGGCCACTGTAGCAGATCCAAACGCTATAGCCAAATATTTCTCATCAGCCACATTAAACAAGCCTTTCTCTGTGGGTGGATCTTCTTCTGAAAATATACATGTGGAAATTTGAAAATTTAAACCACATCTTCCAGAACTTCTTCATGAATATCTCTAGGTCTGAGATTGAGAGTAAAAAATCCATCAGATACGTACACTGTAAAAGCCATTTAGATTGCAAAGTTTTATTTTAGTAATTTTTCAGGAATTAATGAATTGGAATATGTAAGCTTCCCCTGACACATTGGTTTCATCATTTGATTAAGGTTCGAAAGTTGTCGATTCTCATATTCCTGCCGCAGAGGCTACTGTAAGTATAACAATATGGGTCCAAAACGTGACAAGCTGTCCTATCATACATGGTCGGCTTTTAAGAAATTGTAAAGTCCAAAGTGGCTTCATACAGCAATTACAGTGAATAAACCTGTCAACTTTCAGTTACCGCAATAAGTCATACACATTGAATTGTATAGTTTCATAATAAGTCATACAGTTATCAGAAATCACAAATGCTTTTGCCTACAATAAGCCATACAGTGATTAGGTTTTTATGCTGTGAATTAGGCATCACATCACATGCTTGACAGAAAGTTGCAATTTTACTTTGCTACAATATATCAAATATTAATGAAATACACCAGGAAACTTTTATTTTATGATAATGTACCATATTTTTTACAGCAGACTTTCAATTACCAGTTCCCAATCAGTAATATGATATTCTGTGTGAATTCAACCGATTACCACCTTTAGAATTGCAAACACCTTCGAACAATCAACATCCACATAAAATGAGATACCCTGGTTAGTCCAATTTGCATTTTAATGTATTATCAATAGTTTACATAATACGATCATAATCGTCCTCAGCTATATCGCTCACCAGGGAGCAATGTCGTCTCCCATTGTAAATCAACATGATTTGTTAACCCGATATTAAATTGATAGAAAATTAATTTTACTATGGTAGAAACAGGAAACGCAGTTAATTGTCATTCAGTCCCGAGAGTGAAAACTTATTATAACTGGAAATTTTTAGTAGAATAATAATGGCTGATTTTCTGCATGCTTGGAAATTGCCATCAAAAGACTTACATTAGAAGCCTAACCGTACCATAAACATATACAATACATTAAAATTTGAGTCTTAATTCTGATTTTCTGCTTGCCTGGATATTGCCATTAGAAGATCTTTTATGCACATTAAAGTCTTAACTGCATCATACACATATACAATACATTAAAATTAGAGTCTTAATTCAAAAATATGATGCTTCAGTGGTGCATTTAGATTTCTAAGAAATTCTAGAAAATTCCGGAAAAGCTGAATTTATGTTTATATTATCCCTAGATTGCTTCAAATTTAGACTTTAGAAAGCTACTACTTTTTATCTAATGGATGATGGTAGGAAAGAATAGACTAATATATCTACTCTCAATTCCTATGAATATGGATTTTCCCTTTCTAATCCAGTTGTACAAATAACAATACGCAGCTAAATCATGCTAGAAAAGATATGGAAAGTAAAAGCTCACTCAGTTTTCCCGAATTCAAGAATGATAATGTCTAGAGAAGCAGAAACAAATTCACGAAGGGGTATCTCACTTAAATTTGTACGAGCATTATTTTTGTAACTTTTCTTTGAGGACAGAGATGCGTATCATGTATGTGAGACAAGGGTGAAAAATGTTTAAGTCAGGACATGTACACAATATGAACATGATTGCCTGTTAATAGTGTTGCTTCAAGCAAAGTTTCATTGAATTTAAGTTGCTGGTTACTGAGCACATATGCTTAACAGACAGCTAGACAGCTGGATTGAGAAAATGACAGCTTTATGCTCTGCCTTGGTAAGTATAGTAAAAGCAAAGTAACAACAGTGTTTATAAACGAGTCATTTCTTCCGGTCATTGCGAAAAGTCTCCCAGTAAGTCATACAGTGACTGAAAGTTCAAGGTGCCTTTGCTCGCAATAAGTCATTCAAGATTAAATAGTAGTCTCCAAATAAGTCATACAGTGATTAGGTTTATAAGCTGTGGCAATATCAACATCTGTATTTCTCCTTAATTGGGAAGGCATGATTTCGGCATGATCACAGCATGATAATGGCATGATCAGTCTAATCACAGCATGATCACAGTCTAATCACAGCATGATAACGGCATGATCAGTCTAATCACAGCATGATAATGGCATGATCAGTCTAATCACAGCATGATCACAGTCTAATCACAGCATGATAACGGCATGATCAGTCTAATCGCAGTCTAATCACAGCATTATCATGGCATTATCACAGTCTAATCACAGTCTAATCGCAGCATGATCACAGTCTAATCGCAGCATGATCACAGTATAATCACGGCATGATCACAGTATAATCGCAGCATGAAAAGGGCATTATCACAGTCTAATCGCAGCATGATCACAGACTAATCGCAGCATGATCACCGTCTAATCGCAGCATGATCACAGCATGATCATGGCATAATCATGGCAATGTAGATGAAAGGAAATATGATGACACATGGGTTTTACGAAATCTAATCAAGAGCAGTATATTTACGTCGTCTTGACTAATGAGCCATCTGATATCAGAATGAGTTTTTACTGTAGATAATTAAGTATTTCAATTAGTTGTACATATTATATGAAAATTAAATTTGAATACTGAAAATAGATGACACAATGCATCAAGCTAATAGATTAGTAAATTTATGAAATAATTTTAATTTCCGTTTCATAATTGTCCCAGCCTTTAGGGTATCAGGTTTTGATTAAAGAGTAAGACATAAATGAAATTTGGTTTGAATTCTAGTATGACAATCTAGAAATGTGATTGAGATGAGCTCTTGTTAAAAAACCTCAAGACATCAAACATGTATTATATATTACCAGATTTATATAGCGCCTTTTTCATGCAAACACACATTCAAAGGCACTTTACATTACAGTGTTGCATCCACAAGGGCGCAAGTGCATCCTCTACAAGTTCAGATACAGCATGATCTGACCAGTGTGACAGACTGAGAGAAAGCCCATGAAGGGAGAAAGAGACATTAGATACATTCATGTCCGGCGCTGCAGAGTGCGCCTAGCTCTTATTTTGAATAGACAGCCTGGTTCTTTAATGTGCCCGGTGTATAGCTCCGATACATAGCTTCCTTTCTGGAACCTTTACCCAGATACTTTGAAGTTCACACGGTTAGATATAGCGGGAAATATTATAAATATTTCAGAAATGTTACGATGCCGGGGATTGAACCCACGACCTCTGGATTGACAGCCCAGTGCGTTACCACCGAGCTTAAAATCTGCTTACAATTAACGTTTCTCACATTCGTAGCTCGGCAAGTATTGTCTTGGATTATAATACTTCCCGTAATTTAGTATATCTGTTATAGATCATATAAAATTTGCAGGCCCATAATTGAGAAGGTCGTAAGTGCTTAGTGACTTACCATCTTATAATACCCATACATATTACATATTTGAAATCTGCATCACAAGACACTTCTTATGAGCCTATTTTCATGAAAATCGTAAATGGTCTTGTTGACCAAACTGAAACTGAAAAGCTTGTTTTTCATAAGTAAAGAGTTAGTTTTCGGACTGTTTTTCTTATTTTCTCGAAATAGCTTTTAAGTGACCTTCTTCTAAGCCAGCCAATAAGAGGCCTCGCCAATTTCATAATGTTGTAAAAAATAAATCCATTTTTTACCTGATGAAGGCACATACATGTTACATGTTGTAACAGACATAAAATCAATACAGTGGAGTTAGTTTCTGTTTTATCGAAATACAGTAAAAAAGAAACGCAAGTTAGTTTCGGTTTCAACATCTACAAGAAAAAAAAAAAAATTATTCTTAAAATTAAGACCTTGTCAAAACTAAGCCATGACATTTTACCTAAATATTTCTTTTAATAAAGTAAATATTTCTGTAAAGAAGAAAACACAAAATGAAATTCACCTTCAACTTGATTGTGCTTACATATTTTACATATTTGTGATTTTTTCTTGGTATATAATTTGATCATCCTGTTTTGATATAGAAGAAATTGCGAAGACAGCATAAATGAAGAAAAAGTTGCTTGTCATTGATAAAATTTATGTGTTTAATATATTATAGAAATGAGTACAATTAAGATGATATTTGTAACATTAACAATCCCATAATGATTGATGGAAATATTGTTCTTTGTGCTATATGATAACATCTACGCCATATAGGTTTATATATAATATCATATGTTATCACAAAATCATAGGTTGTAGAAAACAAGGTGATTATATTTCAACGTTAACATAAAACTTTCAAGAAACAAACTCGAAACCTTTGTATACAATTTCTCAGAAGAATGGTGATTTATCGAGCAATCAAATCACTTAACTATTAGAAGTAATAGATCTCTTAACCTTCATCAGCAGTAAATAGAACATTTAAGTTTTCAACTTTGTATAATAAGATCACAAAAAGACAATTTTCTTTTAAGGCCAAAGGATTATCAGTCTCCAGTTACCTAGGCAAATATAAAGCTGTAATATTTCTCATACAAAATTATCCTGAAAATATTTTTGCATGCGATCTTAAGTGTCTGCATGAAAGAAAGTAAAGTCAAAATTTCATAAAAGTTGGATTTTTATGAACACTATAAGTTTAAGGTAATGTTGACTTCACTTAAACTAATGGTTCCAGTCAAACGGCATACCAATTCATCAAATTTAAATGATCATAAATTAAAATTATCGTAACTAACTGTATGTGGTGACCCACAATCATTGAAAAACTTGAATCCCTAGCATTACCTTATTTTTGACATGAAAATGTGCATTGTTTATCTTGGCCTTACAGCAAATAAACACACAGTCATGTATCCATAAGATGCACTATTAAACTAAATGGTTAATTTATAACCTTATGTAAAACTAATACGTAATTACAAGAAAGTCCCCAAACCATCTCTGATTCTATTGAACACCATCCTAGTCATGTCAAGCCAATTTTGCTTAGGCGTGGGCTGAATCTAAGAATAGGAAGTGCATGGCTTGCAGATTAATAACCTCATCAGTAATATTACAAACATACCATGAGGTGTCTGATAACAATATTGCTTCAGCAAGAACAAAAAAACTCCATGAAAAATCTTAATTTCAATCATAGGGCAATTACTCTGCTCAAACTCCACGAATATCATATTTTCAAACAAAGGGCAGTAACTTTGCTCAAACTTGGTCCCAGCAAGTTTTAAAGTCATTTGTGCACATAATGTTTCTATCCAGGCAGCTGAGCCAGTTTCATACAAATACTGAGCCATTTTATTGAACATTATTAAGTGGTGTGGATAGTGCTCATTCTTGGCTTGAGCGTCGAAGATGTCTCGTTAAAATCGCACGAAGAATAAAATACTGGTAGTTTTAACATTTTGTTGACAGATTTCTACCAAAAATTTCATCATATACCATGTGGTTTAATAAGTCCACACTGAACTTAATTGTAGCAGCCTTATGCACATCAAAAATGGTAATGGGTCTTTTATCAGAAAAATTAAAAATTTAAGATAAATTCTGCGAGTGCAGTGGTTAATGTCAAACTATCTATCTGAAGTACTAAATTCATCCATAGGGAATGTCTGCAAGAATTGACGAACCATTAAACAAAACAACAAAAGACATTAATGCTTTATCTGATAACCCAACCAACATATGAAGATGGACAGTTATACGAGGATGGGTACCTTGTTTGCAATCCTGTGGGTCCACTTTTTGTACAGCGCTCGGAATTTCAACATAATCCATCCTGAAAATATAGGAAACATGTAGGAATTAGTCGGGGATATATTAATCAGTATTGACATGTAAATGCCACAAGACAATGGGCATTGGCATACCAAACAACTCATTTACATATATTGTAATGGTAGGATGCAGGTGGAAGGTTATTATGGTGAAGATATATCTGCCAGTAAAACATGACAGGAGAATGGTATAAGGGCCCACAATGATAACAGGAGAATGTACGAGGGGTGTTTGTAAAGTTTCGAGGGGTGTTTGTAAATGTTAAGTTTCGAAGGGTGTTTGTAAAGTTTTGAGGGGTGTCTGTAAAGTTTTGAGGGGTGTCTGTAAAGTTTCGAGGGGTGTCTGTAAAGTTTTTAAGTTTTGAGGGGTGTCTGTAAAGTTTCGAGGGGTGTCTGTAAAGTTTCGGGGGTGTTTGTAAAGTTTCGAGGGGTGTTTGTAAAGTTTCAAGGGGTGTTAGTAAAGTTTTGGGACAAGTGCCGTAATTTTTTTTCTTGATATTTTTCTGTGATATTTTCTACAACTGTAGCTACACGTTTCATCTATTCATTAGATGTATATGAATTCTAATATTCTTTCATAAAGACGATTAATTCTGTAGCCCCTCATATAGGGCTTTGATGTTGGAGAATGCTATAATAAGGCCCATGATGATCCCACAACAACAAATTATAGTTAAAGGCATAACTTTCACTAGTATACCGGTAGCTAATACATATTCAGTAGGGGGGTTATCAAATTTACGAGAAACGATGGTACTAGTTAATGCAAATATATCAATTCTTGCATATATATTGGGAATTTGCTGTTAGCAACTCCATTTCAAACTTTATTTATTGATTGTAAGACAAATTCTACAACTAATAGTAATTTCCACTCTGACAACAGTTACTGCTTCCTGCAGGCAGTGCAGCTTTAACTATTACTTAAATAATGACTTAAATAAAGACTTGAAAGTTTGAAAGAAATGTTCTTCTATCTCCTTCATTATTTATATGCAGTTTTCTTATAATCCTCGTCTTATTTCCATTTAACCCTTTGCTACATTATATATGTCGATCTACACCTATTTTTCTGGAATAAAGCAAGGGAGATCTCTCTTAATATTTGCTCTGGAAAAAAGCAAGGGAGATGACTCTCAATATTTGCCCGAGAAAAAAGCAAGAGAGATCATTCTTAATATTTGACAGGAAAAAAGCAAGGGAGATCACTCTTAATATTTGACTGGAAAAAAAACGTGGGAGATCACACCTAATATTTGACCGGAAAAAAGCAAGGGAGATCACTCTTAACATTTGCCTGAAAAAAACAAGGGAGATTACTCTTAATATTTGACCAGAAAAAAGCAAGGGAGATCACTCTTAATATTTGACCAGAAAAAAGCAAGGGAGATCACTCTTAATATTTGCCTCAAAAAGCTGCACATGAGGCATGTACATGTTCTAGCTCATCTCTCTCAATATCATTCAAGGACAGCTAAATGTTGTTGAAACAACGAAAACTTAAAACCAAGTATAGAAAGACAAACTGATTATGGCAGACATTTTATTGTTTCAAACAGTTTGTAATGTAATGAGAGTAGACAGAATTTCATTATTGTTTCACTTTTCTCCCAAAATATTCCCCAACTCTCAAGTAAATGTATAGAACTGTAACATCTTTTTGTGAGCAGAAATGACTAGCAGAGAATTTCAAATATATGGTTGTTGGAAATGTTTATTTAAAAAGCCATGTATAGGTATATATATATATATATATATATATATATATATATATAGATTTGCATGTTTATGTACTTTTATCAGTAGAGTTTATATAGTAAATCCCACCACATAACATACCTGGGAGTAAAATATTAAGCTATAGTGTGTCATTCATTGTGAGAGGCACTAGTATATCAGCCTTATTGGGCTTACTGGTACTTGAAACATGCTTTTTTGGGGGCATACGTAATTTGGTACATTTTGTGACTGTCTCTTGTGTTTGTGGTTTCAAAGCCGCTGTCGCTATTTCTGAATGGCTTTGGATTTACTGTACATGACAGTATTTATTATATCTATGCCCAGTGTGACCCTCAAGGCTCAGTTAGGGTGCAATATTAATGTTTTTTAGTCTGACTCCAATTTCCCTTAACTCTGCCATCGCCGGTTCCAAGCCCGGATGTGAAAAGAGGAGGGTTGTGCGCAGGGCCAGCTACCCTGCCACGTAAAAAAGAGCTAGTTACAGAAACCTCAACCAAAGAACACTTTGGTGATGGCCTTAGGGGCAAAACCGCCCGAAGAGGATTAGGTAGGTAAGTCCAATTTCCCTTATTTGGGAGGCAATTTTTAGCCCTATATATATTCTGTACTGGGAGAGTTGGACTTAAGTCAAGTAAAGTCAATTTTTCTTTCTTTAGAAAGTCGGGTCTTTCGAATTGAAAATTATACAAGTATGTTTTTCCTACTCCAAATCCAAAATAAGCAATTAAATGGCTAACAATAGAAACTCTGGGCCTGCATGCTCAAGAAGGATTCTGGTCAATTGGAAGTCACCTGATCAAGTATCAATAAATGGCTGGGTGTGTTTGGACGTCCATACATCATCCAGTAGCTAGGATAGGAACAATTACACTGAGTGATCAGTACAACACAACCTAACATTATACTTGAAACAACCATTCATCTCCTGTCTCATATCAGACCAAACATGACAAATCATCCACTATAATAGTACGGCATTCTCGAGACCGACTTGTCATCTCGAAACCGACATGTCATCCTCGTGACAATGGGGTATATGTTAGAACTTATCTCACTAACTAGTCACTACAATTTCTGGCGCTGTGTGCTGACCAATGGCTGCTGACCAATGGCTGTTGACCAATGGCTGGAGTTTACCAGGAGATAAGTTGGCAAATTTCACAGGTCATAAATCATATCTGGACTATAAGGAACTCAATGTTGCCAGCACATTGATAACATACTATGATATATTGCGAAGACATGCCATGTATTTACAACACTTGATACTTGCCATTATGTCTGCAATGATTCAGTAAGACAGTGTATGTTTTAATTATTATTGATCTATTGGTGGTATAAATACTTGAAAACGGAAGAAAATTCATTGTAAACAAATACAACGGCTGCACATATACCCTGTTTTTTAACAACAATTAATCCAGACTCATGGTCAATGCCAGGAGCCTGTTGCCTAAGTATCATACCCCTACCAAAAAACACTTTCATATGTCTAAACAAGGACATACTAAATCCAGTGAGCAGTTTATTACAGAATGTCAATCCAATGGACATGCCAGGCAACTTCTGCTGGTTGCATATCTGGCAGATTTTCAACTTTTGCAGTAGTCAGCTGACATAGAGGATATTGTACGAGTGCTCATTACATACAAGTTTTGTTAAATATGTGGACAAAAAATAAGAAACATTCGGCTTTGCCCAGTGTCAAATTGTTTTAGTCGACAAGTTTAATAAAAACTTGTATGTAATGAGCACCATTGTACGGTTCTATTTATCACATAATCTTCGATAACCCTCATTATCGTTCAAAATGATGCTGTTGGCTGCATATTATTAGTTTCAACAAAAATTTAGCGTTACAATGAGTGCAACTTCTTGACGACGTTGGTATCACTACGAAATCATGGGTTGATCAACGCATCAATTGGCTAATGTCTGAGAGTGACTAACGATATTTCCGACACGGCTTTGCTGCACTGCTGGACCGCAGGTTAAGAGATAACTAACATTTAGTTAATATCAAATAATAGTACCTTGTATCATCATATGTTACAATCAGCATTGATATAGCACAGAGAATTTGACATGATCCTGACCTTTATGCATGAATATGTTACAAGGTTCTTGCGTTGCATAAATAAATTTCCGCGAGCAAATCGTGCAATATCGGTCCTTCAGATTTGTGTTGGTATTACACCTTGTGCGTCTTTGTGATACTTCCCGCTTATGAAAACATACAGCCGGGGATATAAATAAAGCGAATAAGTCAGCTGTGAAATTATGCTAATAGAAGTTCGAGATTCGTGTCAAATTCTCTGGACTACATCACGCGAGGGTTGTCAATCAAGGATTATGTTGACCAATAATACGATTATATCTTAGTAGTAAATGCGATTAAATTATGACACATGGTTGTACATTACAACACACAATCTGTGCACTCAGGTGTCATGTTAATTTGCAAGTTATAAGCTGTATATGATGGCACCATGTGGATGTGCTTAAGAGAAATACAATAAATATAGTATAATAATTACTTGAGATGATCATGATGTTACATGGAAGGGTTTCTATGGTGAAGATGCAGTGCAAGAATTATCTGTATTACCAGAAACTATGAATAACCTAGTCTCTGATGAATAGCCTAGTCTCTTAATGAATAACCTAGTCTCTGATGAATAGCATAGTCTCTGATGAATAGCCTAGTCTCTGATGAATAACCTAGTCTCTGATGAATAGCCTAGTCTCTTATGAATAACCTAGTCTCTGATGAATAACCTAGTCTCTGATGAATAGCCTAGTCTCTTATGAAAAACCTAGTCTCTGATGAATAACCTAGTCTCTGATGAATAACCTAGTCTCTGATGAATAGTCTAGTCTCTGATGAATAGCCTAGTCTCTGATAAATAACCTAGTCTCTGATGAATAACCTAGTCTCTGATGAATAGCCTAGTCTCTTATGAATAACCTAGTCTCTGATGAATAACCTAGTCTCTGATGAATAGCCTAGTCTCTTATGAAAAACCTAGTCTCTGATGAATAGCCTAGTCTCTGATAAATAACCTAGTCTCCGATGAATAACCTAGTCTCCGATATTACTGTTAACAATGAATACTGTAGCTAGAACATACACATTCAATGGGATAAAAATGGCAAAAAGCAGGTTCACTAATATAAATAGTTATTTATTTTGAATATTTGTGCATTTAAATCTTAAAAGAAAATAATATTGAACAATTTTGCATGATTTAAAGTATGGATCACTTTGTACTAATCATTTACAAAATTTTATCCAGCCTGAACAAAGCAGATTTCTGGAAAACTTGGTAAAAATAAACCATTGTGTAAGTGTTTCAATGGACAGAAAAAATGCTATATATATCTCTTGAGTTAATTTTGTTTTTCTTTTAACCAAATGATTTATTTTCCTTTCCATCCCTGAAAAATTAACTAGGTGGAAAATCATCCATCAAAGGGATTTTCAAAAAGGTAAATTGTTCCTAATTACACAAATGTAAACAAACAGACATTGCCTATTTAGAAACGAAAATACAGGCATTGGTAAGAAAAAACAGGTATAGTCCAGTCAGGATAAGAATCCAGTGACGCAGCAGTCGAGTCCACTATAACTGTGTAAAACCAACTATAAAGGCTCACCCTTGTTACCCTGATAAAACAACATGATTGGATATACCCAACATGATTGAAAAATGGCGGATGTATGTTTACATTTTCATCGCATTTTCGACCAATTCTTCAAAATCTACGGGTTTAACCACCTTCTGATGCTGTATGAAGATAAACTTGTACATTCCTTCCATGAAACTAAAACTATTTATCTGTATGTTTGTGAATGTGATACACAATACGATAAAAAATTAGAAAAATTTGTGTTGGATTTATTTGACAGTCTATAAAACATATATATTGTTGTTTATTTTGGGTTAAGATCTTTTGTTTATACAGCTCATTCATTTCACTATCAGACTTAGTTTAGAGTAAGTTATTTACATTTGCCGTTTCTACGTGATAACTATTTAAAGTAACCCATGTGTGAAAAATGGATAAAAACCAACATGATTTGAGGATAAAGATCAACATGATTTATCTTTTAAAGTGGATACTGACCAACATTGAATTTTATTGATGCACTGCAGTGCGAATTGAATATGTAGCTTCACTATTGGAAGAATAATAGGATGACCCCAACACGTACGTAGGAGTAGATAACTCTATGAAGTATTTATTGGAAAATATGTCCCTTTTTTCAACTTCGTGCAAATTTGTAAGTTTACGTTCAAGGTATTAACCTATTATATCTAAGTGCATGTTCATATTGCTGTGATACTTTGCATACTTGTCAACCGTCTTGACCACAACATCTGCACTCTATCAAGCATGTTGTTGAATGTTATGCCCCATTTGGACTGATGTACTTAGTTGCTGCCCTACATGCTAGAGGGCATAACGGGCAATAAGTAAGTACTTAGAAATACAAAAGTTTACAGTTTATGTACACAATTTTAACCTCTTTGATACTTTGCTCACCATCATGACGCCATGACCTCCACATGAATAGGCAACTCTAACATATATCTCTATATATGTTGAAATTGTGTCCCCTTTTTTAAATTAGAAATGCAATTTGGCACCATTCAAGACATGCTCACAGCGTTTAGCCTGGTCCCCATAATTCACTGTTCCTATTCCCGGTGAATGTTGCACATTTAGATACATGTGTTAAATTTACCTGTCTTGACTTATTATGAATTTTACCAACATAAAGCAGAAAAAAGTATTTAACTAGAAATATGTCCACAGGACACGGATGCCCCCACTAAAAGCTGTCATCAGACACCTAAGTATAAAGCTATGCAAATGAAATAACTTGAAACAAGTTTGTAATTGCTTAAATGTGACATTTAACAGCAGACAAGAGCTGGTTCTGTAATGTACCTATCAATGTTTTCCCCAAGGGGGGGGGGGCGGCGGGCATACACGGGACTTTTGACAGAAGGCTGTTACCGATAGGTGGGAATTTGACAGACAGAATGGTGCCGAGTCCAGGGAAATTTTGACACTGGCCGAAATTTTGATCCCGGTGGGTATGTAAAGCATCTCACAGGGAGGGGATTTTGACAAATTGCCCTTGCTCTAGGGCGGGAATTTACACTTTGAAACAGTAAAAATGTCAAATTCCCCAGGGTCAGCCCGCCACCCCCCTCCTGGGGGAAAACATTGATAGGTGCATAAGTGTGACCTTTACATTTGAGTCAGGGTGTAAATGCGAATGTAACCAAGTAATTTTAAAATCCAGAACGAAATAACAAAAAGCAGACCAGAAGCATACTTGTGCCTTTTAACTTTAAATCTCTAAGTATGACCTTGACCTTTGCGTTAGGGACCTGGGTTTTGCGCATGTCACCTCGTCTTGGTGATGTGAACATTTGTGGCAAGTAATATTAATATAAAATAAGAAATGACATAGTTACAGAGCTGACATGAATCACATGCCTATTTGAGCCTTTTTACCTTCGATCTCTAAGTGTGACCTTTACCTTTGAGCAAGGGACCTAGGTCTTGCGCATAACACGCCGTTTCGATGTGGTGAACATTTGTACCAAGTGTTATAAATATCCAATAAGAAATGACATAGTTACAGAGCGGACATGAATCACATGCCTATTTGAGAATTTTAACTTTTGATCTCTACGTGTGACCTTGCCCTTTAAGTAAGGGACCTGGGTCTTGCACATGGCACATCACCTTGATGTGGTGAACATTTGTACCAAATATTATAAATATCCAATAGGAGATGACAAAATTACAGAGCGGACACGAATCACATGCTTATTTGAGCCTTTTAACCTTTGACCTCTAAGTGTGACCTTGACCTTTAAGCTAGGGACCTGGGTTTTGTGCATGGCACATCGTCTTGATGTGGTGAACATTTGTACCCATTTTTGGTAGGCGTAAGCCTCTCTATACTACCATTGCCCATTTCTTAATGCAACCTGGAACGCCTTTAGGCTGCTATGTGAATCCGCATTCAAGTAGTTCCAGAAACTATCAACATTCCCAATACTGCAACATATGTTTCTTAAAATTTTAAACTTATTTAATTCAATCAGCAACAATTGTTTATTCTACGATCAACAATTATTGTGAAACTGTTCGTTGAATCGATATTTTTGCAGATAATCACTCAGCCGGGGAGAATATGAAAATGACGTGTTCATCAAATGTCCCAGCCGTATAGCTATTTTTAGAAACTTCAGACCAGGGCCACGTGATGGTTTTATCAATGAATCGTATATAATCATGTTATGCAATCATATGGTGTGGCTATACTAGCCGCTTTCTAGAGATGTCTCACGCTGTGATGGAAGTGATTACAAGACGGTACTGTAGAATCTGATAATTAGGCGCGTAGTATTATTTTAAAGCCACTTTTGATATAGGTCTGTGAAGTTGGCTCTTAGGTCGTACATCGACAGTCAGATGTTTACTCATTTTTATTTGAAATGAATAAACAGCTCTTAGCTCGTTGGTCGCAGCTCTTAGATCGTTAGTCGCAGCTCTTAGCTCGTAGGTCGCAGCTCTTAGCTCGTAGATGTGTACTCGTTGGTCGCAGGTCTTAGGTCGTTGGTCCCAGCTCTTAGCTCGTATGTCGCAGCTCTTAGCTCGTAGGTCGCAGCTCTTAGCTCGTAGGTCGCAGCTCTTAGCTCGTAGATGTGTACTCGTTGGTCGCAGCTCTTAGGTCGTTAGTCGTAGCTCTTAGGTCGTTGGTCCCAGCTCTTAGCTCGTAGGTCGCAGCTCTTAGCTGGTTGGTCGCAGCTCTTAGATCGTTGGTCGCAGCTCTTAGCTCGTAGGTCGCAGCTCTTAGCTCGAAGATTTGTACTCTTTGGTCGCAGGTCGCAGCTCTTAGCTCGTAGGTCACAGCTCTTAGCTCGTAGATGTGTACTCGTTGGTCGCAGCTCTTAGGTCGTTAGTCGCAGCTCTTAGCTCGTAGATGTGTCCTCGTTGGTCGCAGGTCTTAGGTCGTTGGTCCCAGCTGTTAGTTCGTAGGTCGCAGCTCTTAGCTCGTAGGTCGCAACTCTTAGCTCGTAGGTCGCAGCTCTTAGCTCGTAGATGTGTACTCGTTGGTCGCAGCTCTTAGCTTTGTACTCGTATTCCAAACCTGCTCTGAGTTTGTTATTGGACTTGACAAAATAAACCTAAACGATAGGTGTTCATGTGAAAAACATTAATGTCGGGGGACTTGGTGTCCATGTGAAAACCCTGATTGGTAGGGGACTAGCTTGCCTTGTGAAAATCCTAAATAGAAGGGGATTTAAATGGTAGGGGACTATGTGTCCGTAGGAAAAACCTAAATGATAGGATTTCATGTGATAAACCTACATGGTTTAGGACTAGGTGTCCATGTGGACAAACCAAAATTTTAGGGGTCTTTGTGGTCTTGTGAAAAATCTTAATTTTCGGGGAATGGGTTGCCATGTGAAAAGCCTTAATGGTAGGGGACCTGGCGTCCGTAGGAAATCCCTTAATGGTCGGTTGTCATGTGAAAAACCTACATGGTAGGGGACTAGGTGTCCATGTGAAAAACCTAAATGGTAAGGGACTAAGTGTCCATGTTAAAAAACTAATAGGTAGGGGACTAGGAGTCCGTATGAAAAACATAAATGGTAGGGGACTAGGTGTTAGTAGGAAAAACCTAATGATAGGTTTTCTTTTGAAAAGTCAACAGGGCTGGGGACTAGGTGTCGATGTGAAAAACCTGAATTGTATGAGACTAGGTGACCATGAGATGACCTAAATGGGAGGGGACTAGGTGTCCATGTAAAAACCTAAATGGTAGGTTGTCATGTGAAAAACCTACATGCTTGAGACTAGGTGCCCATAGGAAATACCTAAATTGTAGGGGACCAGGTGTCTGTAGGAAAAACCTAAATCATAGGTTTTTATGTGAAAAACCTACATGGTTGGGGACTAGGTGTCCATGTAAAAAACCACAATTGTAGGGGACTAGGTGTCCATGTGGAAAACCAAAGTGGTAGGGGACTAGATGTCCATATGAAAAACCTAAAAGGTAGGGGACTAAGAGTCCGTTTGAAAAACCTAAATGGTAGGGGACTAGGTGTCAGTAGGAAAAACCTAAATGATATGTTTTCTTTTGAAAAACCTACATGGTTGGGGACTAGGTATCGATGTAAAAAACCTGAATGGTATGGGACTAGGTGACCATGAGATGACCTAAGAGGGAAGGGACTAGGTGTCCATGTAAAAACCTGAATGATAGGTTGTCATGTGAAATACCTACATGCTTGGGGACTAGTTGTCCATAGGAATAACCTAAATTGTAGGGGACCAGGTGTCCGTAGGAAAAACCTAAATGATAGTTTTCATGTGAAAAACCTACATAGTTGAGGACTAGGTGTCCATGTGAAAAACCAAAAGTGTAGGGGACTATGTGTCCTTGTGGAAAACCTAAATGGTAGGGGACTATGTGACCATGTGAAAACCCTAAAAGATAGAGGACTAGGAGTCCGTAGCAAAAACCTAAATGGTAGGAGACTAGGTGTCAGTAGGAAAACCCCTAGGTTTTTCACATGGCAACCTATTCCCCGACAATTCAGATTTTTCACATTGACACCTAGACCCCTTCCATTTTAGTTTTTTACTTGGACACCGGTCATCTCAGGGTCACCTAGTCCCATACTATTTAGGGTTTTCACATCGACACCTAGTCCCCAACAATGAAGGTTTTTCACATGAAATCCTATCATTTAGGTTTTTCCTACGGACACATAGTCCCCTAACATTTAAATCTCCTTCTATTTAGGTTTTTCACAAGGCAAGCTAGTCCCCTACCAATCAGGGTTTTCACATGGACATCTAGTCCCCCGACATTAATGTTTTTCACATGAACACCTATCGTTTAGGTTTTTTTTGTCAAGTCCAATAACAAACTCAGAGCAGGTTTGGAATACGAGTACACAGCTAAGAGCTGCGACCAACGAGTACACATCTACGAGCTAAGAGCTGCGACCTACGAGCCAAGAGCTGCGACCTACGAGTTAAGACCTGCGACCAACGACCTAAGACCTGCGACCAACGAGTACACATCTACGAGCTAAGAGCTGCAACCTACGAGCTAAGAGCTGCGACCAACGACCTAAGAGCTGCGACTAACGACCTAAGAGCTGCGACCAACGAGTACACATCTACTAGCTAAAAGCTGCGACTTACGAGCTAAGAGCTGCGACCTACGAGCTAAGAGCTGCGACCTACGAGCTAAGAGCTGCGACCTACGAGCTAAGAGCTGGGACCAACGACCTAAGACCTGCGACCAACAAGTACACATCTACGAGCTAAGAGCTGCGACCTACGAGCTAAGAGCTGCGACTAACGATCTAAGAGCTGCGACCGACGAGCTAAGAGCTGCGACCTACGAGCTAAGAGCTGCAACCTACGAGTTAAGACATGCGACCAACGACCTAAGACCTGCGACCAACGAGTACACATCTACGAGCTAAGAGCTGCAACCTACGAGCTAAGAGCTGCGACCAACGTCCTAAGAGCTGCGACTAACGACCTAAGAGCTGCGACCTACGAGCTAAGAGCTGCGACCTACGAGCTTAGAGCTGGGACCAACGACCTAAGACCTGCGACCAACAAGAAGACATCTACGAGCTAAGAGCTGCGACCTACCAGCTAAGAGCTGCGACTAACGATCTAAGAGCTGCGACCAACGAGCTAAGATTTGCGACCGACGAGCTAAGAGCTGGGACCAACGACCTGATACCTGCGACCAACCAGTACACATCTACGAGCTAAGAGCTGTGACCTACGAGCTAAGAGCTGCGACTAACGATCTAAGAGCTGCGACCAACGAGCTAAGAGCTGCGACTAACGACCTAAGAGCTGCGACTAACGACCTAAGAGCTGCGACCAACGAGTACACATCTACGAGCTAAGAGCTGCGACCTACGAGCTAAGAGCTGCGACCTACGAGCTAAGAGCTGCGACCTACGACCTAAGAGCTGGGACCAACGACCTAAGACCTGCGACCAACGAGTACACATCTACGAGCTAAGAGCTGCGACCTACGAGCTAAGAGCTGCGACTAACGATCTAAGAGCTGCGACCTACGAGCTAAGAGTTGTTTATTCATTTCAAATAAAAATGAGTAAACATCTGACTGTCGATGTACGACCTAAGAGCCAACTTCACAGACCTTTTTGATATACGCATTCAATACACGTATGACATATACATCAATATGCCCCTTTTTACAATTATATAGATACCCAACATGCCTATATAGTCACATATGCCTATTTAGACATTCAAGACAAGATCGGCAGTAAGAAAACGAACATTAAACGTGTAAAGTCGTTTAAGCTTTAGTAGCAGCAACCAGATCGCCTCCCATCAGCACTCTAAGTGCTTTGATTATTAAATGTCCTAAAAGCATGTGCTATAGATTAGGTGTGAAATCCCTTACATCGGGTATGCTCATAAACCTGCTACCACAATTCATGAGCACACTTCTTTAATGTACAATTATTTGTACCTTGAGAATCCCATTGGCAAGATTTCAATTGGTAATGTTGGCTTTTATCCACAATCATGTTGGCCAGTATCCTAATAAATTTAACAATCACGTCGGTCAGTATCCAAAAAATACTATACATGTTTGAATTATTGTTGGTGAGCGTTAATTTATCTAAGATTTTAAAAAATTGAAATGTCCAAATCATAGTTTATACAACTGCCAATACTTCCTAAATGATATTCATTACATAAAGTCAAATAAATGAGTTTTACAACGTTTTTAAGTACAAAACTCATTCTCAAATGCAAAATCCACACATTCTTTAAGGCTTTACATAGTGAAAAATAGTACCTATGTGCAAATTGTTTAGTGCAAATAGTACATTTTCTTCATATGTTGATTATGTAATATTGAAATAAACAATCTGGATAGTTTATATGGAAAATATTGCAAAAACAATGCACTTATCACATTGTTCATGTCGGCCATTTTTCAATCATGTTGGGAATATCCAATCATGTTGTTTTATCAGGGTAACAAGGGTGAGGCTTATACTGTACAAACAACTATACTTCCGATGCTAAACTAACATACTAAACTTTGCTCTACCTGTTTAGACAATGATTGTGATCTTTTGCGTACACATAAACTGCAACGTCAGTGTCACAATATCCTAACTGGACTATAGAGCTTTTTGCATTCCAATTAAATTTACCAGGTTCATCGTAGTGGTCTACATGAGAGAGATCAATGTTTACATACACTCTGCGGCATTTATAAGCAAATTAGCCCACCAGCAAGTGAAATTTGGTCAATGACTACAGGCCTCAATGAATCCACTCGTCCGCTCGTC